>CM044005.1:64994938-66409938 GCA_024085815.1 Flaveria linearis
GCGGAGAAATAATGGAGCATGCACAACACGATAGACCCCTGAGATCATAGAATCATAAGTCAATTCATTATTATCACCAATCATTCAATCAAACGAGCAATTTAGTACCAAATTTGTGTACCTCTGAAACTCAGAAAATAGACCAAATGATGGCCGGATACTCTCTGATACATAGGATGCTAGGGTTGATGCAAATGGGAGGGTTGAATCCAAATCCCACACTAGATCCACAGACTTTCCTTCTTTTCTTCTCTGTTAAAAGAGCACCAATTATAACCAGTAATATGCAGTATATGATTTATATATAATTTCAATGAAATAAATTAGACCCTTTGGGCAAAAATATACCATATTTAATGGTAGTAAAGTGCATATAAACTAATGCAGTTTAAACTCATTACCTGAATGCAAATAACATGATAATCCCACAGAATTATCCCATCCGCTCTATGACTAGCTTTCTGATGCCACAATGGAATCTGCATAATGATAATCAAACCAAATTGGTGTTATGCAAGTATCCATTTCACCTTACATGTCAAAGGAGACTAAATGCAAAATGATCATCTAAGTAGAGAAAGATATTTTGTTACACAATCATGACAACATGGAAAATCTTCCATTGAGTGATTGTTTCTAAAGATTTTCTGTTTTAATGTGTCCGTGTTTTATGAAAACAATTTGTGAATTCACGAGTCAAAAGTAGAGTATGACCAATCAATTCAAGTGACTTATACCATGCGAGGGTGCATCATATATCTTAAGCACAAAAGCAGTTTTTGGTAGAGCACCATGAGAACAACTTAAACACATATACGTAGTGCACTAGATAATATGGTTACGCCATATATATTATGAACCAACATCAAACAAAGGAGTAAACATACATGTTTATGCTCATTGGAGATGAAGACAACAAAGAGATCAGAAACATCAGCTACTCCATCTGCACATAATTTCTTGCAGAGCAAATATACATTCTCTTCACTACAACAAAATTAAACAGAAAACTAAACTCATATATACAACCAACAAGCATCAAGGCAAATAGAAATCTAAGCTCGTAATATACAACAAATTTTAATTAAAAAAGACATTCTGATGGTATAAGATATAACAAAATTTATACCAATTGCAAGAGTTCCCATTTTAACTTGTATCATCAGTTACCTATTCCAATCTTCATCAACAGTTAATGTGCATCAAATCTTGCATTTATTAAATAACATTAGATTATTTCATAAGTAATGCTTGACATGATCACATAAGCTGTGTATCGAGTTCAGCGACTAAATTAGCATATGCGTGATACTCATATCATGCTCGCAAGGCATATCTGGAGGAAAAATTGATCTTAATAAAATAACTAGACTCACAACAATGATCATTGACTTGATCAATTACTATGAATTAGAGATGATGGATGTGAACAGAAACATTACAGGGCGTGAAATTGACCAAGAAAATTGATTGGTTGTAGGAAGATAATACCAGTAAGAAGGTGTGTGATGAAATTCAGAAACATCGCAAGAAGCAGAAGATTCTGAATCCAGAAATGAAGCCATGATCTACCTTGGTATTTACCAAAACTCCGCAACACAAAATTTATACATTTTCAATGTTCTTTGTTTTTGTTTCAATCTACGATTATTAAAGCTAGGGTTTGAAGTGGTGATAAAATAACATCTTGGGAACTAAATAACAAAGTATTTTCTTATTGTGCCTTAAAATAAATTAAGTAAATTATATTTTAACTATCTAAATTATTAAGATAATAATTCATGATATTAATTTTATTAATAACACTCTTAACTTTACTTTGGTTACCAACAACAGTCACAGAAACATAATTTTTAAATTTTTACATTCGATTTGTATTTGTTTTATGCTCAATATAACTTCTATGTTTATTTATTTTGGTCATAATCATTATTTCGACTGCAATCGAGTCCAAATCAAATGTAAAAAATTGAAAATTATATCATTATGACTATTGTTGGTAATAAAACTAATATTTGAGAGTGTTGGCGACCAAAGTTATAGTATGAGTATTATTAGTCAATAGGTGATAGTTTTTATTATTAAAATCTAATTTGCTAAAAAATTGTATTAAAGTTTAGAGTTAATTACAAAATGGTCCATTTTGGTAAGGCTTCTTTTCATGTTTAGTCCTTAAGTGTCATTTATTATAAGTTTTACACTAAATATTGTAAGTCTCTTATACGTCGTCGATCTTCAATTTTTCATCACAAACGTATTGCAATGCGGGAAATCCAAGTAATACATGTCATGTGTGAGAATCAGTCAAGCATATATCAAAGCATCACAAAAATTGAAAAGATAACTAAATATCAACTTAAAATTCTCATTAGCAAATGATCAATACAATAGGTTTTCTCTAATAAGTTCAATTCAACATTATAAACGACCTTGAAGGCTTCAATTAAAATTGTCTATTTTTGCTTGAGCATTCAAAATTCAAACTTTACAAATATTAACAAATAAAAACAACTATACGAGAGCAACATATCAAAATACAAACAACCTAAGCTATTGATATAAACTTTATGCTTCAACAAACTCCCCCTTAGCAATAGCTCCAGTTGTTGTCTTCATCTTCCACTGCACTCTTTCCACTACCAAGGTAATCGAATATCAACTCTGATATTATATTTGACACATATATTCACATCCCATTGGTATTGTCATCCACGAACTATCCATTCCTTATGATATATGATGAGATTCTTGTGAAGAATCTTTAAATCCTACGAGTCCAAGTTGGTGAGACTTAATGGACATAGACTCAAATCAAGTGTCGTCCATCATGATCTTCTTTCACTGCTTCCCTAGTCACTCTATCAACATACCAAATCCTCATGCCATCCAAAATAGCCAAAGGAACTCATTGTAACGGTATAGTCTTCAAACACTCAACAAGTTTGTAGATCATATGAATCACAGGTTTCTTCATCACTTGGTTTATCTTTTCTTATACTTAACCTACTTTCTTTTCTATGGTTGCACACAATCAAACTTCCCTAAGTTAACTTCATCTATGATTCTTTGGCTATAAAATTGGCATGATAGAAGTAGGGATGATTAACTAGTAGGACCACTCGACTTCAATCCAAGTAAACATGCAAGTGCTCCAAATGGCCACTTTCCTAAAATACATGCTTAAAAATATACGATCACCAATAATGCCAGTAAGAACTCATGAGTATTTGAAAACATTAAAATAATCTTAAATAAGATTTTTATGATATATTTTACTAACAAGTGTACTAAACATAAATAAGTCACAACTCCAACCTTATACTAGGCATATTGTCAAACACGTATGATGTCCTACTATTGTGGACGCACAAGGCATTTTACCGTGATTGTAGAAAGGCTATACCCAGTGGTTCAGGAGGTGAGAAGATAGAGGAAAAGAAAGTTGTTGATAATGGGAAGACGAAAGCTAGGGCTTTCACCATAACCAAAGAGGAAGGTAAGAGTCAGCAGGATGTGGTGTCAGGTCTGTTCTTAGTCAACAATATGGTTGCTTCTATCTTGTTTGATTCTAGTGCTAGCAGAAGTTCATAGCCTTTTCATTCTATAAAGTGCTTAATCGTATTGGTAAGGAGATAAATGATGCCTTTGAGGTAGAAACTGCTATTAGTAAGACAAACAAGATAACAAAAGCGATAGATGACTGTAGCATAGAATTGGAATATAGGTTACATGTCATGACCTTAGGTGGATTCGATGTTGGTTTGGGTATGGATTGGTTGGCTACCTTTGGTTTCCATGATAAAGGCAAAAAGGTTTATGTTGTGAGGGTGTGGAGCTTATCTGGCGTATATGATAGATGCTAAAGATGAGACATTATAGTTGGCATATGTACCTATGATGTGTGTCTTCCCTGAAGTGTTCCTTGACGACCTTCCTCGACTACCACCTAATCGAGATATAAAGTTTCAGATCGACCTTATGCCAGGAGCTCAGCCCATAGCCAAATCAACGTACCATTTAGCTCTGTCATAAATGAAAGAGTTGATGACCCAACTACAGACACTCCTTGATAAAGGGTTCATCAAGCAGAGCATTTCTCCATGGGGTGTTCTAGCGTTGTTCGTAAAGAAGAAAGATGGAAGCATGTGAATGTGTATAGACTATAGGGAGTTGGCCAAGTTGACAGTAAAGAACAAGTATCTGTTGTCGAGGATCGAAGATATGTTTGACGAGTTGCAAGATGCAAGTTGGTTCTTGTAGGACCATTAAAGGGTGTCAATGCAACAGTTTCATAATGAGGAGAGACTTAGAACACTTAACAGATCAAATAGGAAGCCAGGTTTTGGTTGATGATACTATCAACACAAGTAAATATGAGACAGAACTAAGAACAAGAACAAGATAATACTTGGTTTTTAATAATGTTGTATATTGCTCTCAAACTCTATTATAAACTAAGCATTAAAATAAATACAAGTACTTAAGACACTTTATACTACATTCTATAGCCGGCTATACTTTGGAAGCCAGCTGGAAACACTAATCTAGATAACAAGATCAATGTATAGTCAAAGGCAGATTGCCTTTTGACTTGTGACTATGACATGCCCTAGCTTACATCCTAATATATTACAAAAGGATAATGGTACAAAAGTAGAAAGTTACAAACCGATGACCATAATCTACAGTTGACAAAAGCATGGACCTTTTCACCAACTTATCTAAGTTAGTGAGTCTTCAGAGGTGGTAGCAGAAAGTTGTTCAGATTTCTATCAAAATGTGACCATAGAAAGCATGTCTTCTCTATATTCGGAAAAATAGTCTTTGGCTTTGGAAGACTTTGTCTATGAAACTTCGGAAGACCATCTTTGGCTTCGGAAGATTTTGTCAATTGGCTTCGAAAGATTTTACACTTAATAGTAAAAGTCCATGACAAGATGGGTCTCTTTGATCTCTAATGACATACCATCTTTCCAGATTCGCAGCAAAAGTCCAGGACTGATGGGTCTCCCAACAGCAAGAGGATCTACATTTGTTTGACTTGGTTAAGCAGCCTCTTCTTGAGTTATCTGAGGATGCTCGGACTCATCCCGAGGTATAGGGTGGATGCCTTGGACTTTTTATTCTTTTGACTATCCCTCTTTATGGCCATCCTTTTCTTCATCTTTCCAGGTTTTAACTGAGAAGTTTGGCCTTCTGTTCCTGTTTGTATTTCTTAGTTGGGTCCTTTTTCATCACAGTTAGAAGGAGAGGGATTAGGACCCTTCTGTGAATCATAAAATGAAGTTGTGCAACATCCTGTTTTATGGATGAAAATAAAATATCTGGAACATATATTTTAAATATTGTTTAATGGGTAAGTTTTAGGTCATATTATTATTGAATTAAGTTATGTTTAATCGATTGTTGATTTCGTTAAATAATAATAATAATAATAATAATAATAATATAATAATAACAATAATAATAATATAATAATAATAACAAAAAATATATATGTGTGTATGTATATGTGAAAGTGTGCATGTGTAACAAAAAAAATAATAATAACAATGAAGATTTTATTATAAAATATTAACTCAAATGATTAGGAGGAATACACGTATCAAAAATAAGGATGGGTGTCATAATTTGGATAAAATGAAAATATGTGTGCAAGTCTTCATGATAAAGGTTTCTGAAGTCCGCACCCACACATATATATATACACATACATACATACATACATACATACATACATATATACATACATACATACATATGTATATATATATACAAATATATATATGTATATATATACATTTATATACATATATACCTATATATACACACATATATATATGTATATATATGCATATATATATATATGTATATATATATGTATATATATACATATATACTTACATATATATATCTGTATATATATATATATATATACATATATATGTATATACATATATATATACATATGTATATATGTATATATATACATATATACTTACACATATATATGTGTATATATATACATATATATGTATATATATATATATACATATACATATACATATATATGTATATACATATATACATATACATATATAGTATATACATATATACATATACATATATAGGTATATGCATATATACATATATAATATATGTATATATATACATATACATATGTATATATATACATATACATATATATACATATATATATGTATATGTATATATTTATACACATATATATGTATATGTATGTATATATATGTATATATATATGTATATGTATATATATGTATACACACACACACACACATATATATATACACACACACATATATATATACATGTATATATATCGGTAAGGATAATGATCAATTCCCTTCGGTTTATGGAGGGTTTGGTTATGGTCTAAGGAATGACAGCGGGAGGGAGCTCATTGACTTTGCTTTAGCGTATGACCTAGGCATCCTAAATTTTTTTTTAAGAAAAGAGACTTGCATCTAATCACGTTTAGCAGCGGCGGAAGACACATGCAGATAGACTATCTGCTGATGAGGGGAGAAGACCGTAACTCATGGAAGGACTGTAAGGCAATCCTGGGAGAGACAGTACTGACTCTACATCATATGTTGGTGGCAGATCTATGCGTGAAGAGAGCAATTGTCCAACCAACTAAGAGAATTAGACATACGATCAGATGGGGCCAGCTCAAAGACGAAAAGACTATCACCTTTGGAGATAAGGTCATACCAATGATCCAAACTGGGCCATAGGAAGACGCAAACCAAATGTGGGAGGATATGGCAACTACAATTATGCAAACAGCTAAAGAAACTCTTGGACTTGCAACAAATGGACAGTAGGTCATAAGGAAGCCTGGTGGTGGAATGAAAATGTACAGGAGAAGATAAGAATTAAACAACAAAGTTTTAGAGACCTTTTATACTGTAATAATGATGAAGAACGAGCAGAGCTAAAAGATAAATACAAAGAGGCTAAGCGAGAGGCAAAAAGTTTATGTCAGAGGCAAAGAACACAGCATACGAGAGAATGTATAGCGATTAGAGACAAAAGAAGGAGAATATGACATGTTTAAGATTGCTAGGGCAAGAGAAAGTAGAATACAACACCTGAGAATGGTGAAGTTTATAAAGGCTGCGGATGGAAAGGTCTTGGTGAAGGAGAACGACATCAAGGTGAGATGGAAAACTTACTTCGATAACCTTTTCAACACAAGGAACCCTAATCAACAAACTGCGATCGATGAAACAACCCAACCAAACCAACAAAACAAGTGTTACTGTAGAAGCATCACAGTCGACGAAGTGACGAGAGCGCTGAAGAAAATGGGAAGGGCTAAGGTGGTGGGGCCAGACAAGATACCGATTGAAGTGTGGAAGTGCCTGGGAGATGAGGGCCTGCAGTGGCTAACAGGCTTATTCAACACTATCTTCAAAACCGGGAGGATGCCAGAGCAATGGAGAAGCAGTGTCCTAGTCCCCATATATAAGAAAAAAAGGAGATGTCCAATGTTGTGCAAATTACAGGGGAATAAAGCTATTGAGTCATATGATGAAACTATGGGAAAGAGTTATTGACACGAGAATTAAACGAGAAACCCAGATAGCGGTAAACCAATTTGATTTATGCAAGGACGCTCTACAACAGAAGCCATACATGTCATTAGAAGGATAATGGAGAAATATAGAGAAAAGAAAAGGGACCTCCATATGGTATTCATTGACCTAGAAAAAGCATATGACAGTGTGTCGAATCAACTTATTTGGGAAAGTCTACAACTTAGAAGGGTACCAGAGAGACATATCAAAATAATAATGGATATGTGCGAAGGGGCAAAATGTGTGTGCGAGCACCACTCGGAGACACAGACTTTTCCCGGTGGAAGTGGGACTACACCAAGGATCGGCATTGAGCCCATTTCTCTTCACAATAGTGTTGGATGAGATGACCAAGTCTATACAACAGCCAGTCCCATGGTGCATGCTGTTTGCGAATGATATTGTATTATATCAGAATCTAAAATGGTGCTAAACGAGAGGATAGAACAGTGGAGAGCAGCACTAGAGCGCAGAGGCTTAAGGATAAGTCCTCTAAGATGGAATACATGCATTGTAACTTTAGTGGTGAGGCTGAAGAGGACACCCAAATCAGTATCCAGGTATGACGGTACCACAGACGTCTAGGTTCAAATACCTAGGCTCGTACGTATAGGAGGACGAAGAGATACACAGCGATGTAGCTCACCGTGTGCAATTAGGATGGTGCAAATGGAGAGCAGCATCAGGGATCCTGTGTGATAAGAGGTTCCAAGCAAAACTAAGGGAAAACTATACAGAGTGGCAGTACGTCCAGCTATGTTATACGGAACATACTGTTGGGCCATAAAGAAATCGCACCAAAGACAAATAGAGGTCGCGGAAATGCGAATGCTGAGGTGGATGTGTGGGCACATAGAGATTAGATCGAATAAGAAACGACGTGTTTCTGATAGAGGCTAGAGGTGGCTTGTATCACAGATAAAATAGGAGAGGGAAGATTAAGATGGTTTGGGCACGTAAAGCGGAGGCCGATGGTAGCACTCGTTAGAGCAGTAGAGAACATCAACGTAGAGGGTAGGAGGAGTAGAGGTAGACCTAGATTGATTTGGGATGAGATAATTAGGCGAGATATGATAGACTTACACCTCTCTGAGCACATGATCGAGGATAAGAGTGCATGGAGGCGTAGAATTAAAATTAAGGACTTTTAGCGAGATGTGTGGGTAGGAAGGGTAGACGTAGACTTGTTGCGGGACCCCCTTTTTTCCTCAATCTGCCCTTATACGCGATTCTTGCCGCTTATTTGATGTACGCACTTTTTAAGTATTTATGTGATTTATACCTGTGTGTTTATGCCATATATTATGATTTCTATTGTTATTGATTTCGTTATTGAGTCGGGGTCTCTTCGGAAGCGGTCTCTATCCACATATATGTATATATATGTATATATATGTAGATATATATACATGTATATAAGTATATATATATATATGAATATATATACATATATAGGTATGTATATATACATGTATATATGTATATATATATACATGTATATATATGTATATATATATATGTATATATAAATATGTATATATAAGTATATATATAATGTATATATATATGTATATATGTTTATATGTATATATATATGTATATATATCGTAATAATATATGTATTATATATGTATATATTTGTATATATAAGATATGTGGTAGTATATATATGTATATATATATATGTGTGTGTGCATATATATATATTTATATATATGTTTATATATAATTGTATGTACATGATGGAAGGACAATCTAAAATAAAATAAAAGTACGATAAGTGAAGAAAGATATATTTTCAATTAGACTCAAGGGTGAGAATTTGAGAACGTAAAATATAGTTATTTTGAAGACCATTTGAACTTAATAACTTACAGAATCTTCTAGACTCAAGTTAGTTACATCATGAAGTAAGTACACTAACTCATAACTGTGACAACCCGAAAATTTTCGTGAATTTTTGAATTTTATATAATTTACAATTTGTTTTTTTTATTTTATTATTACTTATAATAATATTATAATAATGAAATAATGAAAATAATAATAATAATAATGATATTATTATTATTAAAATAATGATAATAATAATAGTAATATAATAAAGGTATTATTACAAATAATGATCATAATAATAAATATAATAATAATTATATTATTATCAAAAATATGACAATAAAAATAATAATGTTATTGTTAAAAATAATAATTATTATTAATAATATATGCTAATATAAATAATATTAATAGTATAATTTATAAGATTTATTTAATTGATTTAATTAAGTCCAGGGGCTATTTGTAAATTTTGAAACTTGTTTTGAAACTTTATAACATAAAATGATAACAATCGAAAGTGCAGGGGGCAAATACGTTAAATTTAATTTTAAACTGCTTTCTCTCTCCCCCCTCGCGATTTTCCGGCGCCGGATCCGCCGGTCCGCCGGCGGCTCTCCGGCGAGTCCAAAGTCGGGTTTTCGCCATTATTTCGACCCCACGACACAACCGAATCAAACGGGAGACACAAATGGAACGATCACGTGAACATAATTTAAAGTAAAGCTACTCTCGAAATTGCGGTTAATGGTCCACAAAATTCCTTTCGGTCGACCACTACGAATATGCACTGAATCACATAATAATTGAATTAATCGCACAAACACAATTCTATAAAGAACCTAATCTCTGTCCTACGCATTCAAACGCACCTAAACACTCGAAAATAATCAATTGATTCCCTCTCATTCGCGGACCTGCAACTACCTGAACTCCCCTGTTCGAGTTTCTAACCCCAAATTGATAAATAGATTTCGATCATTAGCCTCATTAGAAGCTACCTGTGAAGTTAATGCATTTTCACCCCACGATGATCGTCGTTTGGATCCTCCCAAGCGCGACCTGTTCATCGAGGTGTTCACCATCAATTCGACTCCTTCTGGTAATTAAACACACCTACAAACTCGATTTTATGCATAGATTAAAGCCCTATGGTTAATTGCATTATCATAACCGATTGGTTGATCAATTGATACCAATCGAATTAGGGTTCATGAGATTTGGGGATAAAATAAAACTGTTGTTAATGTAATTAGAGTGGGCTTTTGTTCGATGAGGAGCCTTTGCTCACTGGTTGTGCACGGGTTGTGAAGGGGAGGTCACCGGTTCGAACCGTGTACCTCCCAACATTTTTTTTAAAAGCTTTTTAGTTACTTTAAAAAAATAAATAAAATTATTAAAAATTATAAAATAAGTTTTAAAATATCTGTTATTTTTAAAACCCTTAATTAAATTTTTGTAAATTATTTAATGAAAAATACTTTAATAAAATTTATAAACAACATTTAAATTATTTAAAATACCCATTTTTATAAAAATAGACTTTAAATTATGATTTAAAGTTTAATTCATTAATTGAACACCATATCATTTTAATTAATGATAAATCATAAAAATTATAGAAATTTAATTATTTAAAAACCCTAATTATTTATGTAAATAATTATTACATGCATTATAAATTATTACATGTATTATATTGTTATCCATACAAAATGGGTTTTTAAATATAACAATCAAATTATTAATGGATGTTATAATATTTTATGGACTTGTTTCGATAATATAAATACAAGGTAAATTTTATAAATTTAAATATTTATAAAATCTTTCAAAAATTAAATATAAACTTATATGTTTATAAACGTCTATAATTTAATTAGAATATAATGATATGTCACAATCATTATTAAACTAATTAAAATTTATAAATCATTAATTATTAACAAAAAATAATTAATGATTTAATGTTTATAACAAATCCTAGAAAACCAAACCTAGATCAATTGAACACCAGGTTCAAGATCTAACTTATTTAGGTTTTTGGATTTGTATCTGTTTGCTTACGTGAAATTATAATTCCTTAACAGGAATTTACTAGGTTGTCAACACCACACAGGAACTGAGGTGAGTTCATAACTATTCCCCTTTTTAATCATTTAAATATTTTGGGGCTGGAATACATGTTGTAATTGAAATTACAAATTATTTTGTGTATTATGTTAAATAATAATTTGATCACATTTATGATTACATATGGTTATATGAATCCTTCTCTGTATACTGGACTATAAATAAGCAGGGATCTTTTGGATAGTACTATCGGGGAGTGACTTACCCCCACAAAGGTATGGACATGTGATCCATATCAGATGCACAAAGATCTTGATGTCATTCGGGATGACGGTTTCTGTAGTGAGAAGGCAGATGTGCACTTTATATAGTTTGCATTATAGTTCCATTTACAACCCATATGAGATAAATGTAAAGGAGGATTTGCTCCCTCTGATTTGAAATTATTATAAAAATATAATATACACATAAAAGGATAATAAACTAAGTGACATGGACAAATTCAATGTGAAGGATTTGTTGGGCTTGTACTTAGTAGGTATGTGGGATAGCGGGTTCACCTTATTAAAAAGGGTTCCGACAGGCTATTCATATACCGGTGAGTAAATTAAACTCACACTCTTTCAGTAAATCCTATTTGATGATAACTGATGGTTTATCACTATGTTTTATTTACCTGTGAACTCACCAACCTTGTGTTGACACTTGATTTACATGTATTCTCAGGATCTATTAAGGGCTTATGGACACGCACATAGGATCATATAAGAGCTCAAGATACATCTACTCATTATTTGAATTATGACTAGACGTGTTGTTAAAGAACAATTTATCTTTTTGCTTCCGCTACGCATAATATTCTGATTAGCATTGTAATGAATATTAAAATCTATCATATAGATAATTGCATCTCTGTGTAACTACTGTGTTCGATCCTGTTTGTTCACCCCTCCGTGATAGATTCCAGACCCGGAATCTGAGGGTGTGACAGATTGGTATCAGAGCCATTGGTTATACTGAGTTAGGAATTGCATCTAGCCTATAGCCACACACAATAGTTGCACAAAGTAAATTGCCTTAGTTAGAGATTGACTAAGATTAAGAAGTTATATGCTTAAACTTAGATAGTGGTTTTCCTAAACACGACTTTGACTCTTTGACTCATTCCTAAACTTATTCTCAACGACACGTGGGATCTACACTTATCATCGTGCCTAAATCAAATGGTTTTCAAATCTCGTCAAAGTCCGTGTCACATGACCGAGAACATGCAATGCTGGAAGAGTGGGATACCTGTATCTTAAGGTGTTCTGTCTAGGCAAGGTATTTCATACAACTTGATTACCTCACCTGGGAACCCTCGAGATGAGTATTCGCTTATAGGTACGCATGTCATCGTTAAGGTTGTGGTGGACACAAATACTTTGATAAGTCAACGTATTCGCTTTGGTTTGCGAACCGAACGTTTACACTCCTAACCTCTCATCGTTATTCTAAATAATCTCATTAATGATTTTATTATTTTGAAAAGTTTTAGAAACCAATTACCCGTTTTTCATAAAGGTTTCTTCATTCCATATTATTCAGCATGTCTTCTTGTCAAATCCGTTCACGGTCTCGAAACTCTGGCAGTAAGATTTCTGCTATTGTAACACGTGAAGTTACTACAGTCATATACAAGTCCTTAAGGCAAATGGCTTCTCGTGATTACCTTGATATGTTCCATTTGGTAATCTAAGCCACGCTTGTCCTAACCTAAAGCGAGACTTGTTTCCTTAGTACTCGTGCCTTGCCGAATTTAATCGAAAAACCCAGTTTTCTTAAATTCCCATCTACCCTACAGTAATTGTCCATACTTTGAATATTTGATATAAATGCATCTATTGAATATGTCAAAGTGTGAATTCTCACCAAACAATTTCATGATAGATGGACGCACCAGCGGGCAGAGGCAGAGGTAGAGGACGCGCCAGAAGAACTGTCCCAATAGGGATGACTCCTGAAGAAATACAAGCCTTGGTCAATCAAGGTGTTGCTGCAGCCCTAGCCACTCAGGCTGCTCAGAATGGTCATCACTATTCATATAAAAAGTTCCTAGACTGCAAACCAGATACCTTCACTGGTGCAGAAGGGGCCATTGGGCTCATAAGGTGGTTCGAGAAATGTGAATCCATCTTCGCTATATCTGAATGTCCCGACGAGAGTAGGACCAAGTATGCATCCGGAGCCTTGAGTGGAGCTGCACTCTCGTTCTGGAAGACAGAAGTTTCAAGACTTACTCTCTCCCTAGCCAATGCTATGGATTGGGAGGAATTCAAACAGCTGATGATGGAGGAATTCTGCCCTAGAGAAGAAGTACAAAGGTTTGAAACCGAATGCTGGAACCACAAAATGGTGGGATCTGAAATTGAAAAGTATACCACCGAAAATCATGAGTACGCAACTTTGTGTCCTCATATGATGGAGCCTGCTCACAGAAGAATTGAAGGCTACATCCGTGGACTGTCTCCGGTCATTCAATCTATGGTCACTTCCTCCAACCCAACTTCAATCCAACAGGCCATTAGGATAGCTCACAAGCTGACTAATGAGGCTGTGGCTCAGGGGAATTACCACCAAGAAACAAGGGTAAGGGTGTTGCTGCTGAAAACTCGGGAAGAGAAAGTTTGAAGATGCTAAAGACAGTGAGAGTCAAGGTACAAGCAAGAAGCAAGATCAGAAAAAGCACCAAGACAATCAGGGCATTCCGTCTAGATGTCAGAGGTGTGGCAAGCGTCATCATGGCAAGTGTACCGCAATCATCTGCTACAAATGCAACAAGAGGGGGCACACTGCTCCTGAATGTAGAACCAAGACTCAAGACCAAGGAAAGAAGGATGGTAATCAGCAGAATGGTGGAAAGAAGGAAGTTATTTGTTTCAGATGTGGAGAAAAGGGCCATATTGCTAAAGACTGCACTGGGGAAAAGAAAGATACAGCCAAGGGCAGAGCCTTCGTTATTGGCAAAGGTGAGGCTCTCAAAGACCCTAACGTTATTATGGGAAAATTTTTGGTGAATAATGTTTATGCCATAGTATTATTTGACACGGGAGCTGATAGAAGCTTCGTATCTGATACTTTCTATAAGCACTTGAATGTAAACCCTGTACCCCTAGATGAGCCATATGTTGTAGAAGTAGCAAATGGTAAATCCTTGACCGCATCACAAATCCTGAAAAACTGTACACTAGATTTATCAGGTCATATCCTACCAATAGACCTCATGCCCATTACTTTGGGAAGCTTCGATGTGGTAGTTGGTATGGATTGGCTATCCAAAAACTCTGCAGAAATTATCTGTAAAGACAAAATGATTCGTATCCCCCTACCAAATGATGAAGTCCTGTGCGTGGAGGGAGATAAGACTGGTGTCGTGATGGGAGTTATTTCTTACTTGAAGGCTCAAAAGTGTCTTCGAAAAGGACATACTGCTATCTAGCCTTAGTCACTGACAAAGAGAAGAAGGAAAGGAAGATTGAAGATGTACCCGTCGTCAGGGAATTTCCTGAAGTGTTTCCTGATGAACTGCCTGGATTGCCCCCTAAAAGAGAGGTCGAGTTTTCAATCGAGTTAGTACCTGGAGCTACACCTATAGCTCGGGCACCATACCGTCTCGCACCTTCTGAATTAAAAGAACTATCTGACCAGCTTAGGGAACTCCTTGATAAAGGATTCATCCGACCTAGCTCGTCACCATGGGGAGCACCAGTGTTATTTGTGAAGAAGAAAGACGGGACCTTCCGGATGTGCATCGACTATCGAGAACTGAACAAAGTGACGATCAAGAACCGTTATCCCTTGCCACGTATTGACGACTTATTTGACCAACTGCAAGGTTCAAGCATTTACTCCAAGATAGATCTTAGAAGCGGTTATCATCAGCTGAGAGTCAGAGATGAAGATATTATGAAGACGGCTTTCAGAACGCGATACGGTCACTTTGAGTTCACAGTCATGCCATTTGGGCTAACAAATGCACCTGCTGTATTCATGGATCTCATGAATCGTGTATGTAAGCCCTATCTAGACAAGTTTGTCATTGTCTTCATTGATGACATCTTGATCTATTCCAAAAATGAGCAGGAGCATGAAGAACATCTGAGATTGATCCTTGAACTACTAAAGAGAGAGGAGCTTTATGCTAAGTTCTCGAAATGTGATTTCTGGCTTAAAGAAGTTCAATTCCTTGGTCATGTGATGATGCTAAAGGAATTCATGTAGACCCAGCTAAAATTGAATCCATCAAAAGTTGGCCTACACCTTCTAATCCAACAAAATTAGACAATTTCTAGGACTAGCCGGCTATTATAGGAGATTTATCGAGGGATTCTCCAAGATAGCTCAACCATTGACTATGCTACCCCAAAAGGGGGTAGCATATCATTGGGGATTCAAGCAAGAGGCTGCTTTCCAAACACTGAAACAGAAGTTGTGCAGTGCACCTATATTGTCCCTACCCGACGGTATTGAAGACTTTGTAGTCTACTGTGATGCTTCTGTTCAGGGTCTGGGATGTGTTTTGATGCAGCGAGACAAAGTCATAGCCTATGCCTCAAGACAGTTAAAGGCTCATGAGAAGAACTATGCAACTCATGATCTAGAACTGGGAGCTGTTGTGTTTGCTCTTAAATTATGGAGACATTATTTGTACGGTACTAAGTGCACTATTTATACCGATCACAAGAGTCTTCAACACCTGTATAATCAAAAGGAGCTGAACATGAGGCAGAGGAGGTGGCTTGAACTACTAAACGATTATGATTGTGCCATCAAGTACCATCCTGGTAAAGCAAATATTGTGGCTGATGCTTTGAGTAGGAAAGAACATGTGAAACCTCGTAGAGTGCGAGCTCTACAACTCACCATTCAAAGCAACCTGCCGGCACAAATCTTGAATGCTCAGACTGAAGCCCTGAAAGAAGAGAACATTAAAGATGAAAACCTTCGAGGGCTAGACCAACAGTTTGAAGTTCATTCGGATGGAATACGCTTTATAGCAGGAAGGATTTGGGTACCCCTGTACGGGAATCTGCGAGCTTGATCATGGATGAAGCCCACAAGTCTAGATACTCTATCCACCCAGGTGCAGATAAGATGTATTACGACTTGAAGCTTGTTTACTGGTGGCCAAGAATGAAGGCAGATATTGCAACCTATGTCTCAAAGTGCTTGACTTGTTCTAAAGTCAAGGTCGAATACCAAAAGCCTTCAGGAATGTTGACCCAACCGAAATTCCCGTGTGGAAGTGGGAAATGATAACCATGGATTTCATCACTGGTTTACCCAAATCTCAAACGGGCAATGACACCATTTGGGTTATCGTTGACCGTCTCACCAAATCCGCTCATTTCATACCCATCCGTGAGAAAGACAAGATGGAGAAGCTTGCAAGGGTGTACATCAAAGAAATTATCTCTAGACACGGAGTGCCAGTGTCTATTATCTCCGATCGTGATGCACGATTTACATCAATCTTCTGGGAAAACTTCAGAAAGCTCTAGGCACTCGCCTAGATATGAGCACAGCCTACCATCCTCAAACTGATGGTCAAAGTGAAAGAACCATACAGACTCTTGAGGATATGCTCAGGGCTTGTGTCATTGACTTTGGAAAGAACTGGAAGGTCATCTACCTTTGGTAGAGTTTTCCTACAATAACAGTTATCATTCAAGCATCAAGGCGGCACCATTCGAGGCCTTATATGGACGAAATGCAGATCACCGCTTTGCTGGGCAGAAGTCGGAGATAGTCAACTTACTGGTCCAGAGTTGATCTTTGAAACTCATGAGAAAATTGTCCAGATAAGAGAACGCATGGCTGCTGCCAGGGATCGCCAGAAAAGCTATGCTGATAAACGCCGCAAGCCACTGGAATTTCAGGAAGGAGATAAAGTTTTGCTAAAGGTATCTCCCTGGAAGGGAGTTATACGCTTTGGGAAACGGGGGAAATTGAACCCTCGCTACGTGGGACCTTTTGAAATTGTCAGAAGGATCGGCCCAGTAGCCTATGAATTAAATCTACCTGCTGAACTTGGTGGTGTGCACAATGTTTTCCACGTATCCAACCTAAGGAAGTGTTTATCCGATGAGTCACTTGTTGTGCCTTTAGAGGAACTACAAGTAGATGAGAAACTCAGGTTTGTCGAAGAACCAGTTGAAATCATGGATAGGGAAGTTAAACAACTGAAGCATAGCAAGATTCCAATTGTCAGAGTTCGGTGGAACTCCCGGCGTGGTCCTGAGTTCACTTGGGAACGAGAGGACGAAATGATGCGCAAATATCCTAACCTGTTCAAAAAAAATGTTACTAGTGCATCTTAATTTTCGGGACGAAAATTCCTCTAACAGGGGGATGATGTGACAACCCGAAAATTTTCGTGAATTTATATGAATTTTTATATGAATTTACAATTTGTTTTTTTTATTTTTATTATTACTTAATAATAATATTAATAATAATGAAAATAATGAAAATAATAATAATAATAATGATATTATTATTATTAAAATAATGATAATAATAATAATAATAATAAAGGTATTATTACAAATAATGATAATATAATAAATATAATAATAATTATATTATTATCAAAAATAATGACAAAAAAAATAATGTTATTGTTAAAAATAATAATATTATTAATAATAATAATGCTAATAATAAATAATATTATAGTAATAATTTATAAGATTTATTTAATTGATTTAATTAAGTCCAGGGGCTATTTGTAAATTTGAAACTTGTTTTGAAACTTTATAACATAAAATGATACAATCGAAAGTGCAGGGGGCAAATACGTAAATATTAATTTAAAACTGCTTTCTCTCTCCCCCTCGCGATTTTCCGGCGCCGGATCCGGCCGGTCGCCGGCGGCTCTCCGGCGAGTCCAAAGTCGGTTTTCGGCCATTATTTCGACCCCACGACACACCGAATCAAACGGGAGACAAAATGGAACGATCACGTGAACATAATTTAAAGTAAAGCTACTCGAAATTGCGGTTAATGGTCCACAAAAATTCCTTTCGGTCGACCACTACGATATGCACTGAATCACAATAATAATTGAATTAATCGCACAAACACATTCTATAAATGAACCTAATCTGTCTACGCATTCAAACGCACCTAAAACACTCGAAAATAATCAAATTGATTCCCTCTCAATTCGCGGACCTGCAACTAACTGAACTCCCCTGTTCGAGTTTCTAAACCCCAAATTGATAATATATTTCGATCATTAGCCTCATTAGAAGCTACCTGTGAAGTTAATTGCATTTTCACCCACGATTGATCGTCGTTTGGATCCTCCCAAGCCGCGACCTGTTCATCGAGGTGTTCACCATCAATTCGACTCCTTCTGGTAAATTAAACCACCTACAAACTCGATTTTATGCATAGATTAAAAGCCCTATGGTTAATTGCATTATCATAACCGATTGGTTGATCAATTTGATACCAATCGAATTAGGGTTCATGAGATTGGGGATAAAATGAAAACTGTTGTTAAATGTAATTAGAGTGGGCTTTTGTTCGATGAGGAGCCTTTGGCTCACTGGTTTGTGCACGGGGTTGTGAAGGGGGAGGTCACCGTTCGAACCGTGTACCTCCCAACATTTTTTTTAAAAGCTTTTTAGTTACTTTAAAAATAAATAAAAATTATTAAAAATTATAAAAATAAGTTTTAAAAATATCTGTTATTTTTAAAACCTTAATTAATTTTGTAAATTATTTAATGAAAATACTTTAAATAAAATTTATAAAACAACATTTAAATTATTATAAAATACCCATTTTTATAAAAATAGACTTTAAATTATGATTTAAAGTATTAATTCATTATTGAACACCATATCATTTTTAATTAATGATAAATCATAAAAATTATAGAAATTTAATTATTTAAAAACCCTAATTATTTATGTAAATAATTATTACATGCATTATAAATTATTACATGTATTATAAATTGTTTATCCATACAAAAATGGGTTTTAAATATAACAATCAATTATTAATGGATGTTATAATATTTTATGGACTTGTTTCGATAATATAAATACAAGGTAAATTTTATAAATTTAAATATTTATAAAATCTTTCAAAAATTAAATATAAACTTATATGTTTATAAAACGTCTATAATTTAATTAGAATAAATGATATGTCACAATCATTATTAAACTAATTAAATTTATATAAATCATTAATTATTAACAAAAATAATTAAATGATTTAATGTTTATAACAAATCCTAGAAAACCAAAACCTAGATCAATTGAACACCAGGTTCAAGATCTAACTTATTTAGGTTTTGGATTTGTATCTGTTTGCTTACGTGAAATTATAATTCCTTAACAGGAATTTACTAGGTTGTCAACACCACACAGGAACTGAGGTGAGTTCATAACTATTCCCCTTTTTAATCATTTAAATATTTGGGGCTGGAATACATGTTGTAATTGAAATTACAAATTATTTTGTGTATTATGTTAAATAATAATTTGATCACATTTATGATTACATATGGTTATTATGAAATCCTTCTCTGTATACTGGACTATAAATAAGCAGGGATCTTTTGGATAGTACTATCGGGGAGTGACTTACCCCCACAAAGGTATGGACATGTGATCCATATCAGATGCACAAAGATCTTGATGTCATTCGGGATGACGGTTTCTGTAGTGAGAAGGCAGATGTGCACTTTATATAGTTTGCATTATAGTTCCATTTACAACCCATATGAGGATAAATGTAAAGGAGGATTGCTCCCTCTGATTTGAAATTATTATAAAATATAATATACACATAAAAGGATAATAAACTAAGTGACATGGACAAATTCAATGTGAAGGATTTGTTGGGCTTGTACTTAGTAGGTATGTGGGATAGCGGGTTCACCTTATTAAAAAGGGTTCCGACAGGCTATTCATATACCGGTGAGTAAATTAAACTCACACTCTTTCAGTAAATCCTATTTGATGATAACTGATGGTTTATCACTATGTTTATTTACCTGTGAACTCACCAACCTTGTGTTGACACTTGATTTACATGTATTCTCAGGAATCTATTAAGGGCTTATGGACACGCACATAGGATCATATAAGAGCTCAAGATACATCTACTCATTATTTGAATTATGACTAGACGTGTTGTTAAAGAACAATTTATCTTTTTGCTTCCGCTACGCATAATATTCTGATTATCATTGTAATGAATAATTAAAATCTATCATATAGATATTGCATCTCTGTGTAACTACTGTGTTCGATCCTGTTTGTTCACCCCTCCGTGATAGATTCCAGACCCGGAATCTGAGGGTGTGACAATAACTTACTCATGACACATGTTTAATTACATGTTATATGTTTTTAGTTATCATAAGCTTGTAATTTTTTGTGGAAACGAGCATGTTTAAATACATGAGATAGGTGTTCATTAATATGCGTGATTATGATACTTATGAGGTATTGGTCAAATATATTTTAGTGACTTCAACAATTGATGTGTATGTAAAATATACGTGAGGATTTCGGGTGTTGAAATCACAAGGGGTTTCGGGTATTGAACTTCACATATATAAAAAGGGGAGTTAAACATATGTAAAGATTTAGGGTGTTGGAATCCCACGGGATTCGGGTATTGAACTCCACATATATAAAAAAGGAGTTAACAATACTCAAGGGCTGAAAACAACCATAAGAAATTTGGGTATTAAATTTCAAAGAAAATTAGTGGATTAAATAAAAATAATTTTGGGTGTTAAATCCCAATATAAAAAGAAAACATGTTTTGAAATAAAGAGGTGTATTTAGTGAAAGCTAATAAAAATATATTTAAATTTTCAGGTAAAACACCCTTACATGGTTAAAGATTCATGGATGCAACTAGATGGATTACGAACCTATTCTCGTGTTTAAAAGTTGTAGAATAAAACCCGTTGTAAACGACTATGTTTTTATTGTATTGTTTTTTTACGTTATGAAATGATATGTCACTACGAGTGACAAGTTTTAAGTCAATCTGGGATCAAAACTCTGATATAAATTATGAAAGTGTATTATAAAAAAATCTGGTATGTTTCAAGTTTGTATCAGAGCACGGTTCGAGAGATTTAAGTATATAAAATAATACTTAGACTCGAACCATAAGTGTTGTTGATATTAAGACAAGAGGGTTTAGTCCAGAAGCGATCCATAGAAGCAAATAAATGAGGATTTTGTATGGGTGAATAATAAACATATGAGAAAATATGTGTATACTGAAATTTGTATGTATGAGGTACCCTATGATAGCTGGAAAATTATAATGAGTATAATATATGTTTTTCATACCTGGCCAGTATGAGGGTAATATATCATAGTATTGTGTATTTCCAGCGATCATATTGTATTTAAAACAACAAGAGTAAGTGTGGGGATAGGGAGTATATATGCATAAAATGATATGTGTATGTGCAGTTTGTTACAAATACATTTATGATACTTTTTGGCCTGAGATATATTGTTAGACTTGACAGTAACATAAGTAGTATAAAGGCCTTAGATAAGTACTTGTAAATGAGAATTCGATAGAATAAAAATAACATGAAGTAAATAAATTTGTCTAGTGACATTGCGGATGAAAGAGGGAGAATGTTATACAAGGTGAAGGTAGTCGTAACACTAAAAACATGTAGAATATGCTTTAGAAAGATCAGTGTATTCACCTCGTTTTAATAATAATACAATGTTTGCTCGAGGAAATTCATAGACAGATTGCCATTAAAGTAGGGAACGCATTTCAAGCCAATATCCCATTTCTTTTAGCTGAAATGCAAAATTCTATTGGAATTATGCTAGAAGAAAAATTGAAAAGGAATGAAGTGACCATAGAAACACCCTACGAATAATATGGGAACAACGCTAATAGTTGAAGTCGAACAACGTCGTTGCACGTATACAGACTTCATGGCTTGTAAACCTTTGCAATTCAAAGGTGAAATTGACCCTTCGGTGAGCCAAATGTGAATAATAGCCATGGAGACTATTTTCAATACGTGTCATTATGACCAGTGTGATACTTTTTGGCCTTATATATATTATTAGACTTGACAGTAATGTAAGTAGTATAAAGGCCTTAGATAAGTACTTGTAAATGACAATTCGATAGAATAAAAATAACATGAATAAATAAATTTGTCCAGAGACATTGCGGATGAAAGAAGGAAGAATGTTATTCAAGGTGAAGGGAGTTGTAACATTAAAAAGCATGTAGATAATGCTTTAGAGAGATTAGTGTATTCACCTCGTATTGATAATAATACAACGCTTGTACCTAAGGACATTCGTAGACATATTTCCATTGAAGTAGCAAAACCATTTGAAGCCAATATCCTATCTCTTTTAGCTGAAATGCAAAATTCTATTGGAATTATGCTAGAGGAAAAATTGAAAAGGAATGAATTGACCATAGAAAAACCTATGAATAATATGGGAGCAACGTCAATATTTGAAGTCGAACAATGCCATTGTACGTATACAGACTTCATGGTTTGTAAATCTTTGCAATTCAAAGGTGAAATTGACCCTTTGGTGAGCCAAAGGTGGATAATAGCCATGGAGACTATTTTCAATACGTGTCATTGTGACTCGTGTGATGAAGTAATATTCATGACAAACCAGTTCATTGAAAGAGCTAAAGACTGGTGGGATATGGTGAAGAAGGAGAAAGGGAGAGAAAGAATTAGGAATATGTCTTGGGAAGAATTCAAACCAATCTTCCTAAAACATTTTCGTCCTCTATTGCAGTTGATCGTATTACTGAAGAACTTCTTCATATGCGTCAAGGCAATGAAACGGTGGATGAGATCCATGGAATTTTCTATGATGAAGTGAAGTTTTGTCCTTTGTTTTTCACTTCTGAGAAATGTGGATGATTCGGTTTCATCTTATCCTTAGGACGAAATTAGAGAATTTATTTCTCCATCAAAATGGAAATCTTAAGGAGCTTCTTAATTGGGCTCATGAACGTGAAATGGAACTAAAGAGACAAAAAGAAAGGGAAGGGAAGAGAAGATTGATGTTATGGTTCCTAAAATACCTATGAAGAAAGCAAAATTTATAAAGTGTGTAAAGAGTTTAGGCTCAATCTAGGAGTTTGGTAATTGTCAGTTTTATGGGAAGATGCATCTTGGAGAATGTCGTTATAAGAACCCAATTTGTTATAAATATTGGAAACCGAGGCATACCGCACCACAGTGTACCAGCCCTGTAAGTTTAGGTTATAACTGCTATAAGCCTAGTCACATGAGAAATGATTGTCCAAAGTTGAAAACAAGGGTTGTCAAGGCTGTGGAAGGATCGAGAGTCGTAGAGAATATGAAATTGTTAGAAGCTCCAAAACCACAGGGAAGGTGTAACATCCGACCCATTTCCAAACTGTAACCCGACCCTATTTTATTCAGATTATTTATTTCAATGAATCCAATGTATCACGGTGTAGTTTAAATAATATTATAAATGATTTTATTAAAATTTTCATTCATTTAGATCATTTGAGCAAATAAGGTCATAAACATTTATTTATTTATTTATTTATTTATTTTAGTTGAAAGTTTGATTTGTCATTTTTTAACTAAACTTAAAAGTCTCATTAAAAATTTATAAAAGTTTATAAATTTTTAGTAAATAGATGGAACTATTATTTGAATTTATAAAATATATAAGCATTTTAGTTAGGGTTAAAAAATGTCAAATATAAAACTTGAATTACAAGTTTTCATAAAAGATAACAAGCACTTCAAATTACAGGGTCCCAATTGTAAATTTTCAAAACACAACCCCCCCCCCTGCGTCCCCCCTCGTCGGCCGACCACCCTCCGACCACCCTCCGGCCACCCTCCGGCACCCCGATTTCCACTCGATCGACACAATTAAACCGGTTCTCCTCGATAGGGAGGCTGTTTCAAAACCATAGTCAACCTTAATTGGACTTATTCAAATGTTTATCATGTTCAAACTATAACCGAAACACCACTTTCAAATCTCAATCGGTTACAACTCGGTCATCAACGCAAACAATCAAACTAATCAACTGAAAACGATTCTGTGAGCATTACGAATTCAAACATATCAATAACTGCTAATAACACTATGTAATTATAATCGAATCGTGACCCGAAACCCCCGAATCAACCTTAAACTCATTTGATTTGAAACAGTCACAATCGGTGCTATAAACTCGTAGTAACACCTTCAAATCATTCCCTTTGAACTTTCTGCAACTCCAATCACAAACAAAACAAACTCAATCATCACTCTCGAACTCCATCCCCTCTCACGACCTGCAACCGGTCGAACACCACAATCGAGGCAACCTCAACAGAAATTTTTTGAGAGCTTTAGATCATCTGGACCAATTGAAGCTTCCTGAACAAGCAATTCGATTTCCATCAACAAAATCAACTCGAACTGATTTCTCACCTGTCGCGACCTGTTCATCCTTCACCCTATCGATTCCATCATCATTCAGGTAATTAGTTACACACACACACTCGTTTTTAGATGTTAATCAAAGCCCTAAGTTTAATTTGGTTATTGATCATGTTTTCAAGATCAATTTGGAATGAATTGGATCTAGGGTTTTATGGATTTGGGAGATTTGTTAAGGTGATGTTTTCTTAATTAAAAACAAACTAATACAGATTCGGGGCTTTCGCCCGCTGGTAACAATGCATAACATACATACGGGCGACCAGGGTTCGATCCTTGGCACCCACATGTATTTTTAAAACATTCATTTTATTTTATTTTATTTTATTTTTTTTATTTAGATTTCAGAAACCATTATAACATATGTTTTGCTAAATAATATTATTTTAGAAATTATTTATTAATTTCTGAAAATTCTAAAATTTTAATCTCACTTTTATCAAAGGCTTAAATGTTACAAAAAAACTTATTTATTAGTTTTAATTTTATATAAAGAAAATCACATTTAAACAACTTGAACTATTTCAAATCATTTTAAATTATATTTTATAAAATTTAAATAATTAACTATTCACTTAATGATTTTGACCGAGAGTTCAAGTAATAAATTTAAAATTAATTATTTAACTTCTACACTTTAAAGTCATTCAAACGTTTTATTAAATGTTTTAAACACATTTAGTTACTTTATTTCCAATTAATATCAATCAATATTTTTTTTATTTAAATTCATTTTCTCTATTTTATTTAATCATATTAAATCAAATACATTATTTTAAATCATTAGAAAACCCTAAATCCCAAATTAAGAACCCTAGTTTTTCAAATCAATCTAGCCTTCAATCATTACGTTGTTTTAAAATTAAGGCACTATTTCTTAGGTTAAACCCGTGAAGAAATCGTTGGTGTCTAACCTCTCATAATTACTCAAACCAACTTATTACCAAGTGAGTATTCATTGCCCATTTTTCATGTTTTATTATTTGGGGAAATCATGTGATTCAATATTCATGATACTTATTCAATTTTTATTCTATTTCATTCTAAATTCAATTCAATACATGATATGTTATTACTTGCAATTACGTGTTCATAATTAGACAAACTTGATAACATGATCATTAATTCACACAACCATGATAACAATGATAAATCTATTGGTTTGACAAACCCACCCCATTTGTTTAGACGCGTGGTGATTGAAACCAGAAATCATTCATTCTATAAGGCTCCGTCTGAGGACCGAGTCAATTCAGTCATTAGGGTTGATTGTGTTGGGTTTTCTGTAGTGATTCACTATTGTATTTTATTCTGACATCGTCATGTGAATTGAACTGTTTTTTAGATATTTAATCCACCTATGTATGTGTATATAAACCTATGGTTACTCACCGCTAATGTGTTAGCTGACTCGTTACTTTTTCGCATGATTTCAGGAAATGTATTTAGTGGAATTCTCTCTGCTCATATAGGATGGGGCCTAGTCAAAAATAAAGAAGACAATATTATATTTCATGGTTTTATTTTAATTGCGTTGTAATGTGTGACTCGACTGGCATTATTAAATAAATAAATGACTATTAAATGTTATTTCAACGTATTTATTACCTTGTGCTATGAACAATCGATTCACATTCGTCCACCTCGATGATTCCGCCATCGGTCGGGGTGTGACAGATTGGTATCAGAGCCAAGGTTATAGGGAATTAGGTTATTAGAAATGGAATGACCTAGAATATAACTAAGTACCTTTACACATGAGTCCTCTCATGTATTTTATATGCTTAGGTAGGACTTTTAATGTGTCTTGTATGTTTATTATGATTATGTGATTATGACATTTCCTTATATCTTGATTCTTACCTTTGCACATACAAATTCTCAAATCATGTTCTAAGGCATTGTGTGCCTAAATCAGATTGTTTTCAAATTTTCAAATTTTGATTTGTTATTCATGGTTTTTAAATCTCGTCAAAGTCTGTGTCACATGACTGAGAACATGCAATGCTAGAAGAGTGGAATACCTGTATCTTAAGGTGTTCTGTCTAGGCAAGGTATTCATATAAATCCAAATCAACCGATGGATCCGTTTACCTTACCTGGGAACCCTCGAGATGAGTATTCGCTTATAGGTACGCATGTTTTCGTTAAGGTTATAGTTGACCTAATACTTTGATAAGTCAACGTATTCGTTTTGGTTTGCTAACTGAACGTTTACACTCGTAACACGTCATTGTTATTTTAAACAATCTCATCAATGATTTTATCATTTTGAAATTTTATAAACCTATTAACCGATTCTCATAAAGGTTTTCTATACTCTTACAGCATGTCTTCTCGTCAAAACCGATCCCGATCTGGAAACTCTTGCCGCAAGATTGCTGCTATAGTGGCACGTGAAGTTGCTGCGTTCATCCCAACACTGCTTACCCATTTGAACCAAGGCAACAACGTTGTTCAAAATCAAGCTGCACCAAACCCTCCACGAGCTTATACTTACAAGACTTCAGTTCTTGCAATCCCACTAAGTTTAGCGGAACCGAAGGAGCCACTTGTCTTTTACAGTGGTTTGAGAGTATCGAGAACACTTTACTCAATAGTGAGTGTCCCGAGAATCTCAAGGTTCGCTATGCTACAAGTGTTATTCAATAGAGAGCACTCACTTGGTGGAATGGGGAGAAACGAACCCGTGGAACTGATGCCGCTTTAGCATTGACGTGGGATGAAGTCAAAGAGCTCATGACTCGGGAATTTTGTCCGAGAAATGAAATCAAGAAATTAGAAGCTGAGTTCTGGGACTTAACTCAAGAAAGTGGAGAAAATCTAGCTTACACCAACCGATTTCATGAACTGAGCCTACTTGTTCCCCACCTGGTTACTCCATTATCCCAGGCCATCGAGAAATACATCGGTGGTCTACCTATGAAAATCCAAGACACGGTGTGGGGTAGAAATCCTGCAACTCTGGAAGATACCATTCGATTAGCTGCTCAGTTAACTAAAAATCATGTCAAGGCTGGAACTCTGACTAGGAAGGGTGCTAAGAAGGTGCCCGAGAAACCCTCAGCTGAACCCCCTAAGGAGGAAAACCTGAATCTTCTCAAAATAAGAAGAGGAAGGCTAAATCCCAAAACTTTTCTATGGTTACCCCTACTGTTCCGGTTAATCAAGTCGCACCAAACTACCAACCAGTCTCCAACAATCAAGCTCCGGCGAAGAAACCTTACACTGGGACTTTCCCGCAGTGCAATATTTGCAAGTAGCACCACCCTGCTAATGCACAATGTCGTCGCTGCACCAACTGTGGTCGTTTCGGTCATACCTTCAACGTGTGCAAGAGCGCAGCTATGACCCCGACTACTGCATCTGTCCTTCAACATCCTCCTGCAATTGCTCAGGGTCGTGCATGCTATCAATATGGTGATCCGAACCATTTTCGCAATCGATGCCCTCAACTTGTCAGCACGGTGCCTACGGCTTAAGGACGCGCTTTTAACATCAATGCTCATCAAGCTCAAACCAATAACGATGTGGTGAATGGTATGTTTTTAATCAATAATCATTATGCTTCGGTCTTATTTGATACCGGCGCCGACAAAAGTTTTGTGTCCTTAGAATTTGAGCCTTTACTTGCTAGTGCACGAACTAAGTTGAGAAAACCATTTACGGTAGAAATAGCCGACGGGAAACCTATCACAATCGATTCAATTATTCCAAACTGTACCCTTAGTCTTAGCGAGCATGATTTTCCTATCTACCTTACACCGATGCAACTTGGAAATTTCGATGTCATTATAGGCATGGATTGGTTATCTAAGAACCATGCTGAAGTTGTTTGTTTCGAGAAAATCATCCGAATCCCTCTTGCGCCCGAAAAGATGTTAAATATCTATGGAGAAAAACCTTCCAAAGGCCTTTGACTCATGTCATGTACCAAAGCTCAAAAGTACATTCGCAAGCACTATGTGGCCTTCTTAGCGCATGTCGTGAAAACGAATGGGAAGTCAAAGAAAATCGAGGAAATTCCGATCATTCGTGATTTTCCGGAAGTGTTTCCCGATGACTTAATTGGTCTCCCTCCTGTTCGTCAAGTCGAGTTTCGTATCGATCTTGTGCCTGGTGCAACACCTGTAGCAAAATCTCCATATCGTCTTGCACCATCTGAGATGCAAGAATTCGACCAAGTTCCTCACCTTGGGGAGCTCCGGTATTGTTTGTGAAGAAGAAAGATGGCTCATTCCATATGTGTATCGATTATCGGGAGCTCAACAAGCTTACTGTCAAGAACCGGTATCCTCTACCAAGAATCGATGACTTGTTTGACCAGCTTCAAGGCGCTTCATACTTTTCCAAGATTGACCTTCATTCTGGTTATCATCAGCTACGAGTGCAGGATGACGACATTCCAAAACAGCCTTCCGTACAAGATATGGTCATTACGAATTTCTGGTTATGCCATTTGGTTTGACCAACACACCAGCTGTGTTCATGGATTTAATGAACCGCGTGTGTAAGCCATAGTTGGACAAGTTCGTGATCGTCTTCATCGACGACATTCTGATTTATTCAAAATCAAGATCCGAGCACGAACATCATCTCCGTTTGATTCTTGAGCTTCTGAAAGAGGAGAAACTATATGCTAAGTTTTCCAAGTGCGAATTTTAGCTAAAAGAGGTACAATTCCTTGGTCACATCGTAAATGATAAAGGAATTCATGTGGATCCTGCAAAGATTGAGGCGGTAAAGAGTTGGGTAGAACCTAAAACTCCCACTGAGATCCGTTCATTCCTTGGCTTGGCCGGCTACTATCGGCATTTCATCCCAAATTTCTCAAAGATCGCTGTGCCTCTTACTGCCTTGACCCACAAGGATAAGTCTTTCCAGTGGGGACCAGATCAAGAAAAAGCATTTCAAACACTAAAGCAAAAGTTATGTAATGCTCCAATCTTGACCCTCCCCGATGGGAATGATGATTTTGTCGTCTACTGCGATGCTTCCAAGCAAGGTCTTGGTTGTGTCCTCATGCAACGAGGGAAAGTCATAGCCTATGCCTCAAGACAACTCAAAATTCATGAGAAAAATTACACAACCCATGATCTCGAACTGGGAGCTGTGGTTTTCACACTCAAAATCTGGAGACACTATCTTTACGGCACCAAGTGTGTTGTATTTACTGATCACAAGAGTCTTCAGCACATTTTCAATCAGAAAGAATTAAACATGAGGCAACGATGATGGCTTGAGCTACTTAATGACTACGATTGTGAAATTCGCTACCACCCTGGAAAAGCGAATGTCGTAGCCGATGCATTGAGTCGCAAGGATTATGTCATACTCCAAAGTGTTACCATTCAATCTGAACTTAAAACCCGTATTCTCAAAGCCCAACACGATTCGGTCACTGAGGGTAACATGTATGATGAAATGTCATGTGGCGCTGAACTTCAATTGGAAACAAAACCTGATGGTTTGTTGTATTTTGTGGACCGTCTTTGGATTCCCAAACGCAATGACCTTCGAATCCTCATCATGAGCGAGGCTCACAAAACTCGTTATTCTATCCATCCCGGTGCGGATAAGATGTTTATGAATCTCCGAAATCAGTATTGGTGGCCCGGCATGAAAAATGGATATAGCTTTGTATGTGTCCAAATGCCTCACCTGTTCAAAAGTTAAGGCCGAACATCAACATCCTTCTGGATTACTTGTTCAACCTGATATTCCCATGTGAAAGTGGGATGACAGGATCTCAGCCTCTCGTTTGATCAATTAGATTATGTTTGCAGCGGATTTAGCACATTAATTAGCAATTATATCAAGAACATAAAAGTTATTGCAATTTAAAAGCATAAACATAGAGAGAGAAGAGTTCTGCGAAACATTAAATGTTTTATTGCTAAACACGTTTCGGCATTTAAAACAGCATGGTTTACCATCCTTATATAGGCGGCAAAAGCATGGTGGTGATGTCCTTTTCTGACATCAACTGAATATTAAAATTACAACTGACTAAACATAAAACTACTGAAGATGTCAACAACTGACATCTTCTTACAAAAGTTCCTAAGTACTGACAAAAGTGAAACTACTGAAATCCTGCAACGACTGAAGAACAAACTCTTCAGTCGTTTCTAACTACTGATACTATAACAGCTGAAGAACATGCTCTTCAGCTGTTGTACAAAATAAACTACTGAAAAGGAAAAACCATCACAACAACTGAAGAGGACTTCTTCAGCTGTTGTGACAAACTCTGAGTCTTCAGTACTTGGTCTTCAGACTTTGCTTCAGATGATGTAACAGCTGATGTCTTCAGAGGATTTCATCAGCTGTTGTCTTCAGTCTTTGTCTTCAGACTTTGTGCTTCAGTAGAAAGTCTTCAGTTCTTCAGCTTTTGATACTTCAGTACTTGTCTTCAGTACTTGAAGTCTTCAGTACTTATAAGATCAGTACTTCAGACTTCAGTACTTGGTCTTCAGTACATTGGAGTCTTCAGCTGTTGTTCTTCAGTTCTTTGATCTTCATACTTTGTTCTTCAGACTTTGTCATAACAGCTGAGGCTGGAGCTAAGATGCTCTCGAGTCTGACATTCAAGCAAGATGCTCTCGAGTCTGACATTCAAGCAAGTATTCACAATAGCTGATGGGAGTCTTCAGTAGTTGTTGCAGTGGCATGTGGGACTTAGAGGTTTTCTTGATCTTGGCTCATTGGTTCTTTTGGTCCAACAATCTCCCCCTGAACCAATGCAGCCAAAACCTCTAATTATTGGTTGTCCCACTTATTGGTGGCATAAAGATTGGTCTATTTCCTCCTAGATCAGATTAGGAGTTGACCCAGATAAGCACTGGCCTGAGAGGTAGTCTCTAGTGTTTGTTTGGCTAAGTATGGATGGGAGCTCTGTCTTGGGGAATTGGACACAGAGCTGTTGCCCCATCCATGAGATCTACCTCCCATGTACAAGCCGGTAGGATTCTCGGGTGTAGGCCTGAAGAAAGATCATTTGTTCTTCTTTGGACAGGTCCTCAGGCACACCATCAAACAATCCCTCCCGACCGTACAGCTCTGAGATGTACTTGGCCTGTCTACCATTTTTGAGCTCAACTGTTGTGATTTGCCTGTATGCAAATTCATCAGGTGTTTACCCTCCAACAGCAGGTTGAGCTCATCCCTATGGAAATTCTCAAGCTTCTTATAGACCAAACCCTTCCTAATCACCCTATTATCTAGCATTGTTTGGGGTGATTGGTTGGCTCTATAAGCTTTCTCGAATTCCTCTACTATTTCCCAGGGTGTTATTACAAGAGCCACAGAGATCACTTCATCTACGATTCTCTTTAGTTGGCTCTTGTATCTCACAGGCATGTCCTTCTTGACTATCCTGTGAGACACCCTTGGGTCAGGCCAAGTTCTCACCCTCTCCTTTTCATATTGAAAGGTTTGTTTGAGGGTGAATAATCTCAGAGCTTCCTTTTGCATGTTCATTATAGAGGTGGAAGCAGCATAGCATTTGTCAATGCTTTTCAGCATTTCCTCATCATGTCGCTTTTGCTGCTCCTCCTCTTCTAATTTTACCCTCACAGTGTCCTGCTGTGAGGTGGGAGTGATGGTTTGTGATTTGGCTTTGGGTAAAGGTATAACTGCTGAAATAGGCAGGCTATCCTCCTCATCCTCCTCTTCTTCTTCTTCTTGCAGCCTCAACACCCTTCTCTTCTTCACCAAGGGTGGATCATTGGCTGCGGGTTTTGATGGTGAAGGGGTTGGTTTTGTGGGTTGTGGTTTGGTTGTTGGTGTGGGAATTTTGGCAGGCACTTCTAGCAATCTAGATATGAGAGACGGTTTAGTCTGTTTTGCTAGAAGTGTCCTGTTCCCAGCACCGGCTTCGGAGAGGGCCTCAGCGACCAGTCCTTTGGTAAAGGTACCAGCTGAACAGATCTTGGTGGTTATGGCCAAGATTCTGTCCCTGGACCATGCCTTAATGTCAAGGACTGGCCTGCCCAGATACTTCGAAATGAATCTACTCATAGCCTCGAGTCTCTTTTGTTCCTCTTGGCTATAAGTAGACCATCGGTATTCAATCTCCTTGGTTTCCATCCTCCGGAGCTCCTGATCTAGCAAGGCAGTGTCCTTGTCAAAGCCTTGCCTGAATAGCTGATCAATGGCAGAATCCATTGATTTGCTGTGTTCAGTATCAGCCTCCTTGACAAGCGCTGCTAGATCAGGGTCCATTTTCTCTCCCTCTCCCTTTTTCTTATCAGTGATACTGAAATCCTTTTGGATTCAGCCACTTCTATATGCTCAACCTCCCTCTCTTTCCTCTTCCCTTTCTCCCTCACCTTCCTAGTCTCCTCAACCAACTCCCTCTCTACCACCACCTCTTTCTCTGCCTCTTTCTCCTCCTCACCCCTCTTCCTCTTGACTTGCACTGATGTCTCCCCCTTTTTGGGTGCATTGGTTGGGGGTTGACTATCAGCAAGTGCCTTAGAAATGGCAACCTCCACCATGGGTTGTATGTATGTGGGAAGCCTCTCATCAAGGGTCTGAATGACTATGTCTTTAAGGATGGGTGTGATGAGAGGTAGGGATTTCTGGAGAATAGCATCCAGCTGCTCAAGGGGGTTCTGACCTGAGAGCTAGTGCCAGAAGAAGGGGCTGGTGGCCGAGTTTGTGGGAATGGCTCAGTGTTTGTGAGACCTTCGGGTGAAGGTGCCATCTGTTGGGTAGTGGTGGCAGATGGACTTCTATCTTGAGTCATCTGAGCAAGCAGCTCTTTGAGTCTGCTGATCTCATCCTCTAAGATAGTGTTTTGAGCTACTACATCGTAGAAAAAGCTCAGGTCATCATCAGCATGAGCTGAATCACCTGACCTCCTGACAATGTCAGGATGTACATGCCCTGAGTGTGGCTCAGTAGTAGCATGTGCCCCTTGTTCATGGTACTGGGGACTTCCAGCCTCCGGATTGGATCCATCATCGGCAGTTGCCTCTGGTGAGGTCTTAGTGATGTTACCAGCTTCACCCTGCTTAGATGTTGATGCAGGGGAAGTGGCAGCCTCACCAGATTGTCCCATCTCCCTAGCCACACTGGGAGATTGGACTGATTCTCTGTGCTGTGGGCTCCCACCTGCACTTGTATCCACCCCTCTTCGGTTGGAGTCTCCCTAGGTGTAATAGGTTTCTGGGGAGAGGGTGGAGTGCTCAGATGGGTCAGCACTTTGGCTATTGCCAATGTTGGGCTTTGTGGGGCGGTCTCATCAGTAGATGGGCTCGAAGCACGGTGCACAGGGGGAGGACTGTGCTCTTCAATGACAGTCTTCTCAAGTGAGAAAGACCCCAGTAATGTGGTTGCCCCAATGTTGGTTGCATCAGGCTCCTGTTGAGAGGAAGCCTGTGCGGTTGTTGTGGGTGGAGTCGTGGTACCTGCTGGGAGAATCGAACCAGCAGGCACATCCTGCCTTTGTGTTGCAGGGGCATCCTCAGGGGACTCATCTCTCTGAGTAGCCTTTTGGGCTTCTTGGCTTTTGGTTTGGTGGGGACTTTGGATTTGGAGGTGGAGGCTGTGGGATCCTGCTGCGTGGGTTTTCGCAGCCGGCCAGCCTGTTTGAGAGTGTGGTCAGAGTTGTGCCTAGAGTATACCTCGGCTAGAACAGCCATGGCAGGGACCCCAGTGCCAACTAGTCCCTCAGCCTGAAGCTGGTTTTCTATCATGGCCATTATGAACCGTGGATACAAGATCCAGCGGTTAGAAAGTGGTTTTGTGGCCATGTCTTTAAGTTCCAAAAAGATTATATCAGTTAAGTTTAAGGGTTGGTTCTCAAAGATAGAAAACAATACCTGTTGCCACCTTGTGGACATCTGGTCCCACGAAGAGGTTTTGGGAGCCAGACATACATTCACCATGTGGAAGATCAGTCGTCGAGGGTCAGGAAAGTGTTTCTTCAACAAGGTGGAGGTAGATAGGTTACCCTGGTAGTCGTTAGATGTGAATGAGAGATCCAGGGCACCTTTAGGGTAGGAGGTAGGGTAGGTGGCATCCTCCAGCTTTAGGGTTTGGCGTAGTGCAGCTGGAGTGATAACCACAGGGTGGTTGTTGACGGAGGACCGGAGAGAGACCTCACCATCCTGCTCTCCGGTTTGGACGGTTACGTTCGTCCAAAACTCCGCTAAGGAGTCGGTGTATATAGTAGGGTTCAGGAGAAAAGCCGTTGTGTAGGGTGAGTCGTTCATGAGATCGAAGGCTTGGTGAAACTTAGGCCATAATGGCGATTTAGTGAGATGGGCGACACAGTTGTGTCGAGGTTTCAGTTGCATGGACGCCATTAATGGTGTATGGGAATTTCAGAGGTTTTGAAGGATTAGGTCAAGGAGGAGTAAATGCTCTGAAGGTGGGGTATTTATAGGGTAGGGCAAAGGTTGAAAGAAAACGACTGAAGGTTTTGGTGTTAGTTATCAGTTGTTGTAACGACTGATGACGTGATTTTAACCTTCAGTGGTTGTAACATCTGAGGACTTGGTATTAGTCTTCAGTAGTTGAAACTACTGAGACCTTGGTTTTGTCCTTCAGATGTTGTAAACGTCTGAAGAGTTACTGTCAGTCTTCAGTAGTTATGAACTACTGATGACCTAGTATTCTTCTTCAGACGTTGTAAACTTCTGAAGAGTTACTGTCAGTCTTCAGTAGTTATAAACTACTGATGACCTAGTATTCTTCTTCAGACGTTGTAACAACTGAAGACTTGGTGTTAGGCTTCAGTAGTTGTGAACTACTGAGATCAGTAGTTGTGAACTACTGAAGACATGGTATTGCTTCAGTTGTTGTAAACAACTGAGGACTTGGTGTTAGTCATCAGTAGTTGTGAAACTACTGAAGACATGGTTTTGTCCTTCAGTTGTTTGGGTATGAAACAGCAGCTGTTGTCATCAGCTGATGAGAAATTACTCATCAGTTGTTTCCGTCAAATCAGTTGTTTCATACTAGCCTCCACATTTACTCATAAGCTCTTTGGCTGACTTTCAGATGTTTCATTGACCCTTCAGCTCTTGAGTATTTGCCTTCAGCTCTTGTGATCAGATGTTCACAAGTGCTGATGAAATAGTCTTCAGAGCTGGTGAACAAATTTTGTCTTCAGTACTTGTGTAAGATTACACATCAGTACTTGTGAGCAGAATTTGTTCTTCAGTACTTATTTATTGAAAATCATACATCAGTAGTTGTAATCCACCTCACTACATCAGTTGTTTCCAATAAATAATGTACATCAGTACTTTGAGTTATTGTAGTCTTCAGTAGTTGTGAAAGAGCTGAAGACTAAATTACTAATCAGTACTTGTATTTGACCTAATGCTCATCAGTAGATGTGAAGTATGAGCATCAGCATAGGTCAAATTAATCAAGCTGCAACATACCAAGCCTTAGTACCAAATTTTGGAATGTGGAACTATCTAAAGGCTTAGTAAAAATGTCTGCAAGCTCATCAGCACTAGGCACAAACTTAGGATCAATCAGACCTTTCTCATAGCAATCCCTGATAAAATGATGTCTGATCTCAATATGTTTGGTCCTAGAGTGCTGAACTGGATTCTTAACAATGCAGAGAGCTGAAGCACTATCCATTAATAATGGAGTCTTAGTCTCAGTAATGCCATAATCCAGAAGTTGGTTCTGAAGCCAGAGTATTTGAGAGGTACAACTTGCAGCAGCAATATACTCAGCTTCAGCAGTGGATGTAGCAATTGATGTTTGTTTCTTACTCTGCCAAGAAACTAAACAATTGCCTAGGAATTGGCAACCACCAGAAGTGGATTTTCTGGTGACTTTGCATCCTGCATAGTCACTATCAGAGAAAGCAACTAATTTGCAAGAATGCCCAGCTGAATACCAAAGTCCTAGTGATTGGGTACCTTGCAGATATCTAAAGATCCTCTTGACTGCAATCAAATGGGATTCTTTAGGTGCAGCCTGAAATCTAGCACAAGCACATGTTGAAAACATGATGTCTGGTCTAGAAGCTGTAAGGTACATCAAGGACCCAATCATACATCTGTAAAGGGTTTTATCAACCGCTTTACCTTTCTGATCAACATCTAGTTGTGTGATGCTGCTCATGGGAGTAGAACAGGGCTTACAGGTTTTTAAATCAAACTTATTCAACAACTCTTTGGTATACTTGGACTGATGAATGAAAATTCCATCATCCTGTTGTTTGATTTGCAAACCTAGAAAGAACTGTAATTCTCCCATAGCACTCATTTCAAACCTTAGCTTCACAAGCTTTGTGAATTCATCACACAACTTTGGATCAGAGGATACAAAGATGATATCATCTACATAGATTTGAACAAGGAGCTTATGTTGTCCCACAGTCTTGATGAATAAGGTTTTATCAATGGTGCCTCTAGTGAACTTATTCTCTAGAAGAAAAGTTGAGAGTGTCTCATACCAAGCTCTAGGTGCTTGCTTCAGCCCATAAAGAGCCTTATCAAGCTTGTACACCCAATCAGGATGCTTATTGTCCTCAAAGCCTGATGGTTGACACACATAAACTTCTTCTTTTATTTTCCCATATAGGAAGGCACTTTTGACATCCATTTGATAAACCTTAAGACTGTGAAAGGCATCATAAGCTAAGAACAGCCTGATTGCTTCCAGTCTAGCCACAGGTGCAAAGGTCTCATCATAATCGATGCCTTCCTCCTGTGCAAACCCTTGAACAACCAGTCTGGCCTTGTTCTTGACAATTTGGCCCTTCTCATCTGTCTTGTTCCTGAATACCCACTTGGTGCCTATAGCACACTTACCTTTGGGTAATGGAACAAGCTCCCACACTTGCTGTTTCTTGAATTGAAGTAGCTCAAGCTGCATAGCTTCAACACATCCATTGTCTCTTAAAGCAATATGATAGTTCTTTGGCTCTTGCTGACTGATGAAGAGAGCATAGAAGCAGAAGTTGGACAATTGATTCCTGGTTGAAACTCCAGCATGAATATCACCAATGATCTGTGAAGTGGGGTGATTCTTGAGCTCTTGATAGACTACGATATCTGTGCAAGGTTTGTAGACCCATCAGCAGCAACAGATGGTGATGGAGATTCCTGAAACCATGTAGAGAATGGTAGCTCAAACGAAGTAGAGCAAGCAGAAATCTCATCAGCATTTGTAGTGGATGGAGCTGCTGAGGCTACAGGAGCATCAGTTCAGTGATCTCAGGCAGGTTGTCACTAATCCTGAAAAGGTGAGTACTGACTACATCATCATCAGTATCACCAGGTGGAGATTTGTTGACAGGCTCAACAGATGGAGGTTGATAAGGAACATATTGCAGTATGTCCAGATCAAACAACTCCATAGGGTTTTGTGGAATCTTGTCCTTTGGAGATTCATTGAACTTAACATGCAGAGTTTCTTCAACCCCCTTAGATCTACAGTTGAAAACTCTGTATGCCTTGCAAGTTGATGAATAACCAACAAAATACCCTGCATCCACCTTACTAGCAAACTTATGGAGTGGGTTGCTAGTGTTAAGAATGAAACATGGACACCCAAAGGCTCTAAAGAATGAAATAAGAGGGGCCAAATGATGAAGAACTTCATAAGGAGTCTTCATCAACCTCTTATTTACTAAAGCTCTATTTTGCACATAGCAAGCTGTATTGACAGCTTCAGCCCAAAAGGTCAGTAGCAACCCTGAGTCAGCCAACATTGACCTTGCTGCTTCAATGAGGGTCCTGTTCTTTCTCTCCACCACTCTATTCTGCTCAGGAGTTCTAGGAATGCTAAACTGCCTTCTAATTCCCTTGGACAGGTAGAAGTCATAAAGTGTGTGGTTTCTAAATTCTGTTCCATTGTCACTCCTCACACACTTGACCTGTAGGGAATACTGCTTTTCTACATGTAACACAAAGTTCATTATTGTCTTTGCTACTTCATCCTTGGAGTGCAAGAAGAAAGTCCATACAAACCTGGAGTAATCATCCACAATTACCAGGCAGTATTTCTTCTTTGCCATGCTCATCACTCTCACAGGACCAAAGAGATCCATGTGCAAAAGCTGTAAGCAGGCAGTGGACTTTGGTTCTTCTATTGAAGGGAATGAAACTTTGTGTTGTTTTCCTTTCAAGCAAGCAGTGCAGTCATCTTCACACTTGAACTCCTTCTGAGGCAATACTCTTACTAAACCATGGCTTATAAGCTGATTCATGTTCTTGAAATTAACATGACCCAGACTTCTATGCCATAGTGTAGACTCTTGAGGAGATGCCTTGGAGAATAGGCAAGGATGGCCTTTTAGATCCATCTTTTTGGAAAGATCTAAGGCATACACTCTTCCTGTCCTGTTGGCCTTCAGGAGAGTGTGTTCATCCAATGCCTTGTCAATCAAACTCAGAACTTTGGATGACAGAATCCTATAGTTCTGACTTATGAAAAGGGCAACATGGCCTTTGTCACACATTTGACTGACACTCAAGAGGTTGTACTTGAGATTCTCCACATGGTTAACATCATCAAACCTTATTTCCCTATTGGAAACAAAGCCTTTTCCTATGATGTAACCCTTTGCATCATTTCCAAAAGAAACAAATCCCTTCTTTCCTTGAGAGTAGTCATTAAGAAGGGAGCTGCTTCCTGTCATGTGCATGGATCCTCCACTGTCTACATACCAGATGCTTCTATGGCATGTTGAAGAACCCTGCAAACACAACCATGTGTTAGTTAGTCTTGGAGACCCAAACCTGCTTGGCTTTGGGTCTGTTCTCAGCTACAGGTGTAGCACTAACAGGTGTGTTATGAGTGACAGCTTGAGGTGAAGAAGATGGTACAGAAGAGGAAGCCTTTGGCTTGGACTTCCTTTTCTGTGGTTTCAACACAGGAGCATCTAAGTGGTTGACTCTACCCACTAGTTGCTGAACCATCATCACCAACTGTGTCTGATTTTGTGATAAAGCCTTCAGCTCTTTAGACACATTGGAGTTTGCTGATGATGAGTTCCTATGTTGTACCATCTTTTTCTGAGCAACCTCAGCTGTTGCCTGAGTAATCCCCACCTTCTTTTTAGATTTAGCTTTGGGCTTAGGGATTTCAGGCTTGGATGTTGCTAGTACAAACTTGGTTTCAAACTCATTCTTCATTTTATTGATGCTCTCAGTAATTATCTCCTTCTGTTTGAGTTTGGAACCCCTTTTGTACCAACAATCATCAGTAAGATGATTGAATAAACCACATATCTCACATGGCTTTTTCTTCATCTTATGCTGATCATCAGCTGAAGAGGATTTAACTGCTGAAGACTTGTTCTTCAGCTGTTTGTCATCAGTACTAGCAGTTTTCTTCGAAGTGCCTGCTTTCCTGGTATCCTCTCTAGCTGTCTTCAAACCTTTCCTACTGTTAGTTTTCTTCTCTTTAGTGCTAACAGTATTAGAGGTTTGAACTTCAGATGTTGTCACATGCTCTCTAGTACCTTCAGTACTTCTAGTGACAACACCTGAGTTGATCAGCCTTTTGGTCATGTGACAGTCAGCATTTGAACCATCAGCTGTTGTAGCATCAGCTGATTGGTTTAGGCAGGAGTAAATGCTGACATCTATCTCTGATGATGCTGATTTAGAGGATAGTAGGTCACATGATGAGACGTATTGGTCATTGCTCTCCCCATCAGATTCAACTTCTGCTCTTGAAGTGAAATCTGTGGGAGGAGCAGTGTGATTATAACAAATGCCAAACTTCACATTGGAAGCTGATTGCTTACTAAGTAGCATTTCAAAACCCTTACATGATTGCACCCATCGATCACACTCAACTTGGGTGGTTGCAAGAGTTTCCTTGAGGTCTTTGTACTTCTCTAGAAGTACATCTTCCCTAGCTTTATCATCTTTGATTTGGCATTTAAGCTTGTAAATCTCATCATTTTTATCTTTTAGAGCAGCCTCAAAATCAGCTTTTTTTTGGAAATAGTGTGCTCAAGCTCAAGATTTTTATCTATTAAAGCTACATTTGCTTCTCTAATAGAAGCAAATGCTGCTATGCATGATTCTGAACAAAGCTTGGCTTTTACCTCAGTGGATACCTGAGATGAGACATTGGATGATGACCCTTCAGCAGAATCAAGGGCCATCAGAGCAAGATTTCCAAAAGGTTGGTCACCACCATGTTGACCAGCACCTTGGAGTAGTTGTTCCTGACCAGATAGCTCTTCTGGTAGACTACTCCAGTCAACAGCACCAGGGGTGAAAAAGCTATGTTGTTAAGGTTGTGTGTGTTGATGAGATTGGGAAGATTGAGGCTCAGGAAGAGCATGAGGTGGTTGAGCCGGGGGTACTTGAGTTTGACTAGGCTGAGGCATGTAGTAACAGGGGTAAGGATATGGCATATGACCCTGTGGCACAAAATAAGCAGGTGGTGCCTGTGCCTGAGATGGATGGGTAGAACTAGAAGAAGGTTGCCCTCTGTGTTGTGAGCTATTGCTGGGAAAAGTCACAAAGGGTGCAGATGAGTTAGATCCAGATGATCTACACTCTCTTGCAAAGTGTCCAAGCCTTTGGCACTTGTGACACCTCAACTTGCTCTTGTCAAAACCAACTTTGGTTTTGCCAGAGAGTCCAGGGAATTTCCTTCCAGTTCTCTTATAGAACTTTTGAGAACGGATATTTATCATTGCCATTTGGTTCAAAATATCCATCTCTTCTAGATCATTATCTGGAATGCCCCTCAAGTCCTCCATCAGAAAACACAAGTTGTCACCACCACCTCCTGAACTACTAACACCAACAAAAGCTTGTTCTGAGTTGGTAGAGAAATCGATATGCTCATCATAAGAACTTTCTAATGAGGCATATTCTGACTCATGACTTATCAAGGCAGCATTACCTTGGACAAAGTCATCAGCAAGCTTGCTAGAAGATGACAACTTCCTCTTTTGCTCTACCTCTCTCTCAAAACTGAGTAGCTTCCCATGAAGTTGGGTGAGAGATAGAGTTTCTAGGTCTGCACTGGAGCGTAGGACAACGGTATATGTGTCCCATCTCTCAGGAAGTGACCTGAGGAACCTGTTGTTCATCCGGCTGTTGGTGTACTCTTGTTTGACCATCTTCAGCTCAGAGATCAAACAAGAGAACCGCTCAAACTGCTGGGTCAGAGTCTCACCCTTTCTATATGAGAAAGTCTCATATTGTTGGGCGAGGATTTCCCTATTGTTTGCTAAGACCGAATCAGTTCCTCCAAATTGTTCCTTTAGAGCAACCCATAGGTCATGAGCAGACTCATGATGCAAGAGCCCTGAGTATATCTCATTTGGAATGGCCATGGCTAAAATTCCATGGGCTCTAGCATCAATTTCGAACAGCTTTAGATCTTCATCCGAATATTGTTCAGGTTTCTTCGCAACCTGTTCATTAGATTCCGGGGCGCTCACCATAGGCTTGTATGGCCCATGCACCACTGACTTCTAACAACCAGCACTGTTGACAGCCAAGTGGTGTAGCATACGTATTTGCCATATGTTATACTCGTTCCTAACCAGCATCGGAGGCTTGGTTGCGGAACCAGTATTGTGAGGATCATTAGTTGGTGTTGTCATCTCAGGTTTTAGTCAAAAACAAGTTTAAACCAAACAAACGTGACTCTAAACCACCAAAAGACCTCAAGATTTTGGCCAGAAACAGCAGAAACTCACTCTCTATGGCTAATTCTTGCAAATTGCTAATTCGATCAAACTGAGAGATCAAAAGAGCAGTTTCAAATGATCAATGGTAAGATCAATCAATGATTAACCTGCTCTGATACCATTTGACAGGATCTCAGCCTATCGTTTGATCAATTAGATTATCTTTGCAGCGGATTTAGCACATTAATTAGCAATTATATCAAGAACATAAAAGATATTGCAATTTAAAAGCATAAACATAGAGAGAGAAGAGTTCTGCGAAACATTAAATGTTTTATTGCTAAACACGTTTCGGCATTTAAAACAGCATGGTTTACCATCCTTATATAGGCGGCAAAAGCATGGTGGTGATGTCCGTTTCTGACATCAACTGAATATTAAAATTACAACTGACTAAACATAAAACTACTGAAGATGTCAACAACTGACATCTTCTTACAAAAGTTCCTAAGTACTGACAAAAGTGAAACTACTGAAATCCTACAACGACTGAAGAACAAACTCTTCAGTCGTTTCTAACTACTGATACTATAACAGCTGAAGAACATGCTCTTCAGCTGTTGTACAAAATAAACTACTGAAAAGGAAAAACCATCACAACAACTGAAGAGGACTTCTTCAGCTGTTGTGACAAACTCTGAGTCTTCAGTACTTGGTCTTCAGACTTTGCTTCAGATGATGTAACAGCTGATGTCTTCAGAGGATATCATCAGCTGTTGTCTTCAGTCTTTGTCTTCAGACTTTGTGCTTCAGTAGAAAGTCTTCAGTTCTTCAGTTCTTCAGCTTTTGATACTTCAGTACTTGTCTTCAGTACTTGAAGTCTTTAGTACTTATAAGATCAGTACTTCAGACTTCAGTACTTGGTCTTCAGTACATTGGAGTCTTCAGCTGTTGTTCTTCAGTTCTTTGATCTTCATACTTTGTTCTTCAGACTTTGTCATAACAACTGAGGCTGGAGCTAAGATGCTCTTGAGTCTGACATTCAAGCAAGATGCTCTCGAGTCTGACATTCAAGCAAGAGAACACAATAGCTGATGGGAGTCTTCAGTAGTTGTTGCAGTGGCATGTGGGACTTAGAGGTTTTCCTGATCTTGGCTCATTGGTTCTTTTGGTCCAACATGGGAAGACATATCCATGGACTTCATTACCAAATTGCCTCGAACCTCTAGCGGTTATGATAGCACTTGGGTCATCGTAGATCGATTGACTAAATCGGCACACTTTATAGCGATTCGTGAAGATTATCGAGTTGAGAAATTGGCTCGTATCTATATCAATGAAATAGTCAGCCGTCACGGTGTACCATTAAATATTATCTCCGATCGTGATGGTAGATTCATCTCCCATTTCTGGCAAAGTCTTCAATCGTCTTTGGGAACCTGACTCAATCTCAGCACAGCCTATCACCCCCAAACCGATGGTCAAACTGAAAGAACGATACAGGCGCTTGAGGATATGCTTCGAGCGTGTGTCATTGACTCTTATCTACCGTTAATCGAATTTTCATACAACAATAGTTACCATACAAGTATCCAAATGGCACCATTTGAAGCTTTGTACGGCCGCAAGTATCGATCTCCCGTATGTTGGTCTGAGATAGGCGACGCACAAATCACCGGTCTGGAACTAATTCAAGAATCAACCGATAAGATTCATAAGATTCGCGATAACTTGCTTGCTGCTAGAAATCATCAAAAGCATTATGCTGATAAGGGGCGGAAACCCATGGAATACAACGTCGGTGATCTCGTACTTCTAAAGGTATCACCTTGGAAAGGAGTAATCCGTTTTGGGAAAAAAGGGAAACTAGCACCTCGTTATGTAGGTCCCTTCAAGGTGATTAAGCGTATTGGGAAGGTAGCTTACAAGCTTGAACTGCCTCAAGAACTCAGCAACATTCACCCAACGTTCCACGTTTCTAACCTCAAGAGGTGCCTTGCTGATGAGAACCTCCGCATTCCACTTGATTAAGTTCAAATCGATGAATCCATGCACTTTATCGAAAGGCCTGTGGAGATCATGGACCGTGAAGTCAAACAACTCAAGCATAGCCGAATACCTATCGTCAAAGTTCGTTGGGAGTCTAAACGTGGCCCAGAGTTCACTTGGGAGCGTGAAGACCAAATGAAAACCAAGTATCCTCACCTCTTTGTCGCAGCCTCCTTGTGATCGAATTTCGGGACGAAATTCCTTAAAGTAGGGGAGACTGTAACATCCGACCCATTTCCAAACTGTAACCCGAACCTATTTTGTTCGGATTATTTATTTCAATGAATCCAATGTATCACGGTGTAGTTTAAGCAATATTATAAATGATTTTATTCAAATTTTCATTCATTTAGATCATTTAAGCAAATAAGGTCATAAACATTTATTTATTTATTTTTTTAGTTGAAAGTTTGATTTGTCATTTTTAACTAAACTTAAAAGTCTCATTAAAAATTTATAAAAGTTTATAAATTTTTAGTAAATAGATGGAACTATTATTTGAATTTATAAAATATATAAGCATCTTAGTTAGGGTTAAAAAATGTCAAATATAAAACTTGAATTACAAGTTTTCATAAAAGATAACAAGCACTTCAAATTACAGGGGTCCCAATTGTAAATTTTCAAAACACAACCCACCCCCCCTGCTTCCCCCTCGTCGGCCGACCACCCTCCGACCACCCTCCGGCCACCCTCCGACCACCCTTCGGCCACCCTCCGGCACCCCGATTTCCACTTGATCGGCACAATTAAACCGGTTCTCCTCGATGGGGAGGTTGTTTCGAAACCATTGTCAACCTTAATTGGACTTAATCAAATGTTTATCATGTTCAAACTATAACCGAAACACCACTTTCAAATCTCAATCGGTTACAACTCGGTCATCAACGCAAACAATCAAACTAATCAACTGAAAACGATTCTGTGAGCATTACAAATTCAAACATATCAATAACTGCTAATAACACTATGTAATTATAATCGAATCGTGACCTGAAACCCCCGAATCAACCTTAAACTCGTTTGATTTGAAACAATCACAATCGGTGCTATAAACTCGTAGTAACACCTTCAAATCGTTCCCTTTGAACTTTCTGCAACTCCAATCACAAACAAAACAAACTCAATCATCACTCTCGAACTCCATTCCCCTCTCGCGACCTGCAACTGGTCGAACACCACATTCGAGGCAACCTCAACAGAAATTGTTTGAGGGCTTTAGATCATCTGGACCAATTGAAGCTTCCTGAACAAGCAATTCGATTTCCATCAACCAAATCAACTCGAATTGATTTCTCACCTGTCGCGACCTGTTCATCCTTCACCCTATCGATTCCATCACCATTCAGGTAATTAGTTACACACACACACTCGGTTTTGGATGTTAATCAAAAGCCCTAAGTTTAATTTGGTTATTGATCACGTTTTCAAGATCAATTTGGAATGAATTGGATCTAGGGTTCTATGGATTTGGGGGATTTGTTAAGGTGATGTTTTCTTAATTAAAAACCAAACTAATACAGATTCGGGGCTTTGGCCCGCTGGTAACAATGCATAACATACATACGGGCGACCAGGGTTCGACCCTTGGCACCCGCATGTATTTTTAAAACAGTCATTTTATTATTTTTATTATTATTTTTATTTAGATTTCAGAAATCATTATAACATATCTTTTGCTAAATAATATTATTTTAGAAATTATTTATTAATTTCTGAAAATTCTAAAAATTTTAATCTCACTTTTATCAAAGGCTTAAATGTTATAAAAAAACTTATTTATTAGTTTTAATTTTATATAAAGAAAATCACATTTAAACAAACTTCAACTATTTCAAATCATTTTAATATTTTATAAAATTTAAATAATTAACTATTCACTTAATGATTTTGACCGAGAGTTCAAGTAATTAATTTAAAATTAATTATTTAACTTCTACACTTTAAAGTCATTCAAACGTTTTTATTAAATGTTTTAAACACATATAGTTACATTATTTCCAATTATTATCAATCAATATTTTCTTTATTTAAATTCATTTTCTCTATTTTATTTATTCATATTAAATCAAATACATTATTTTAAATCATTAGAAAACCCTAAATCCCAAATTAAGAACCCTAGTTTTTCAAATCAATCTAGCCTTCAATCATTACGTTGTTTTAAATTAAGGCACTATTTCTTAGGTTAAACCCGTGAAAAAATCGTTGGTGTCTAACCTCTCATAATTACTCAAACCAACTTATTACCAAGTGAGTATTCATTGACCATTTTTCATGTTTTATTATTTGGGAAAATCATGTGATTCAATATTCAATCATACTTATTCAATTTTTATTCTATTTCATTCTAAATTCAATTCAATACATGATATGTTATTACTTGCAATTACGTGTTCATAATTAGACAAACTTGATAACATGATTATTAATTCACACAACCACGGTAACAATGATAGATCTTTTGGTTTGACAAACCCACCCGATTTGTTTAGACGCGTGGTGATTGAAACCGGAAATCATTCATTCTATAAGGCTATGTTTGAGGACCGAGTCAATTCAGTCATTAGGGTTGATTGTGTTGGGTTTTCTGTTATGATTCACTGTTGCATTTTATTCGGACATCGTCATGTGAATTGAATTGTTTTTTTTAGATATTTAATCCACCTATGTATGTGTATATAAACCTATGATTACTCACCGGCTAATGTGTTAGCTGACTCGTTACTTTTTCGCATGATTTCAGGAAATGCTATTTAGTGGAATTCTCTCTTCTCATATAGGATGGGGCCTAGTCAAAAATAAAGAAGACAATATTATATTTCATGGTTTTATTTTAATTGCATTGTAATGTGTGACTCGACTGGCATTATTAAATAAATAAATGACTATTAAATGTTATTTCAACGTATTTATTAACAATCGATTCACATTCGTCCGCCTCGATGATTCCGCCATCGGTCGGGGTGTGATAGAAGGGCTTTTCAAATCACCAATGAAGAAGCGAAGGTTGAACCTGATGTCGTCATTGGTACCTTTCTAGTAAACTCCCTTCCTGCATATGTTTTATTTGATTCTAGAGCTAGTAGATCCTTTGTATCTATAAGTTTGCCAGACATAGTTCTTTTGTTAGAAGTAAACTAGTAAATGTGTTAGAAGTTGACATTTCTAGCGATAAAAGTTTCTCCATATCCAAAATAAATGAAAACTGTAAAGCAAATATTCAAGTAGAGGAATACGATATCAACTTAAATCCAATAGCGTTAAGGGAATTTGATCTGATTATTGGGATGGATTGGTCGTCCCAGCATCACGCGTCAATACTCTATAATCGAAAGATTGATCAATTTATGACGCTAATGGGAGAACAAATCTGGATCTATGGAGAAAGAAAGAGCAACATAATTGTATGCTCAATGGCAAAAGCCAACAATTACATACGACATGGACATCAAGCGTTTCTAGCCTAGGTGGTTGATAAAGAAATGAAAGAAAAGAAACTTAATGAAGTCCCTGTAGTTAATGAGTTTCCTGTCATGTTCCCTAATGAGCTACCTGGCGTTCCACCAGAAAGAGAAGTTGAATTCAAAATCGATTTAGTTCCTGGAGATAAACCTATGGCTAAATTGCCATATCGATTAGCACCAAACAAGATGAAGGAGTTGATGTCTCAACTCCAAGATCTGTTGGATAAAGGTTGCATTCACACAAGTGTTTCACCTTGGGGCGCACCTGTCTTGTTTATTAAAAAGAAGGATGATAGCATGCGAATGTGGATCAATTACCATGAATTAAATAAGCTGACCATCAAGAATAGGTACCCTTTGCCTAGAATTGATGATCTTTTTGACCAACTACAAGGCGCTAGCTGGTTCTCAAAGATCGATTTAAGGTCAGGTTATCATGATGTTAAGGTACGAGAAGAAGATGTACCTAAGACATCTTTTCGTACTTGTTATGGGCACTATGAAATTCATTGTGATGCCATTTGGTTAAAAAATGGTCCAGCGGTTTTCATGGACCTTATGAATCGAGTATGCAAATCTATGCTTGGTCGTTCTGTCATCGTCTTTATTGATGATATTCTTATCTATTCACAAATCGAAGAAGATCATGCTCAGCATCTTCATGAGGTTCTCAATGTGCTAAGAAACGAAAAAAATATACGCAAAATTTTCTAAATGTGTATTCTAGCTTCGAGAAGTCCAATTCTTAAGTCACGTGGTGAATGATAAGGGTATTTTGGTGGATCCCTCTAGAATAGAGAGTATTATGAAATGGTCACCTCGTAAGATCCCAACTGAAGTTAGAAGCTTTCTAGGTTTAGCCGGCTATTATCGGTGTTTTATTCAGGATTACAGGAAGGAACGGATGATTTTTAGTTTATTCTGATGCCTCACGTGTCGGATTAGGTTGTGTGCTTAAGCAAAGAGGAAAGGTAATAGCTTATTCTTCACGACAATTAAAGTCACATGAAGCAAACTACCCAACCCATGATCTTGAATTAGCGGCGACCGTATTTGCATTAAAGATCTGGAGGCATTACTTGTATGGAACAAAGTGCACTATCTACACTGATCATAAAAGTCTGAAATATTTCTTTGATGAGAAGGAATTGAATATGAGGTAATGACGACGGTTAGAACTAGTCAACGATTATGACTGTGAAATACTTTATCATCCGGGTAAAGCTAATGTGGTAGCTGATGCTTTAAGCCGGAAGGAGAATTACACTCCAATTAAAGTAAAGTCATATAAACTGATTGTAAATTCAGACTTGTTTGATCAAATTAGGTTTACACAAGTGAAAGCACTAAAAGAGGAAAATTTAAAGCGTGAAAAGATCATTGGTCAAGTCCATCTACTTAAGGAGAATGATAAAGGAATTAAAGTTCGTATCGGACGAAATTGGATTCCTTGGACTTACAAGGTCAAAACAATGATTCTTGGTGAGGAACATAAATCAAAATATTAAATTCATCCAGGCATAACCAAGATGTATAACGATTTGAAGAAAGAGTATTGGTGGCCTGGAATGAAAAGAGATATCACTAAATATGTGAAAAAAATGCTTGACTAGCTTACAAGTTAAAGCTGAATATGAGAAGCCATATGAAAAAATGCAACCATTAGAAATTCCATTATGGAAATGGGAGCATATTATAATGGATCTGGTAACGAAACATTCAAATACTGCAAAAGGATATGACACAATACGGGTAATTGTCGACCGTCTGACAAAAAGTGCTCACTTTATACCCGTTCGTGAAAACTATTCTTCTGTGTTGGAGTCAACAAGTGCATTAAAAAGGATAATGCTTGCCATAATCAAACATAATGTATTCTAACATCCAAACAATTATTAACTAACACATTAGCATCATTAACATTCACAAAAATACACTAATTATTGTTTTAATTTCTTTTTCAGCTTTGTAGATAAATGAAATTTTAACAAGTGTCAACAGCGGATGAAGATATTCCCATAGCGGATAAGTAAAGGTCAGCAGAGGATGAAGTCTGAAGAAGTCCAAGTGCTCACAGCGGATGAGGATCTCCACAGCTGATGACCAAGTGCTCACAGCGGATGAAGATCTCCATAACTGATGATCAAGCACTTACAGTGGATGAATAAGTCTCCACAGTTGATGAACACTTCGACAGCGGACAACAACAAGTCAAACATTCATCCAAGTACAGCGGATGACTATCATACATAGCGGACAACTTATTCATCATCTACAACGGACGTTTATGCATCCACAGCGGACATGTTATCATCCACAACGGATGACTTAGACTTATGATTTTATGTAATTTTCATTTACATAAGGGTAGTTTAGTAATTGTGAATAGCTTTTTGTGTAGGCTATAAATAGCATGCTACCCTAATCCTTTGAAAGCTTTTTGAACAATCAATACAAACTATTAGTTTGTTATCATTCAAGCATACAATCACTAGCAATCACACATATACAAACACACACTGATATCATAGCATTAATCATGGGTTTCTGCACCATGATTATTGTTTGTTGAATCTGATATAACAATTTGTTATTATATTCACTGAGAGATTTGGAAAGATCCTTGGGGAATCAACATCTCACATTGTTGTTGGTATTGTTTTTTGATTTCATCAGGTGGTATCAGAGTCTCGACTCAAATCATACATTGATTTTCGATCCTCTCATTCAACAACATGATATCTGGGGTTTATTAGCTTCAAAACATACATTCTCGAGCTGAAAATCATTAAAAACACCTTCTTCTACACCAAACATTCATCAAATGCTTAAAACATGATGTCTTAATATGTTTTTGTGCATTATGAAGAAGATTTTATGGTTTTTAACACTCAGAATAACATGGTCATCACAAAACTCTCTAAAACCTCATTGGTGGTTTTCGGATAAAACGGTACACCGGTATTGCTCTATCAGGTTTTCTTCACTCAAACACTCATTTGAATACTTTGAATTCATTCATTGTATTAAAACATCATATTTGAGTTGTTCTATACTCAAATCAGGCAATTTATCATCTTCAAACAACAAACCGATTATTGTTTTGTTAAAGTTGTAACAGCTACCAACAAACCCTAGGATAAACCCTAGTTTTTGTTCACATATATTCTTCAAAATCTATGATGATTTTGTTGAATAAACATTAAAAATCAAAGAAGAAACACTTTCTTCTTTTAAATTTTTGAAAAGTCACTTTTTGATCTAAAAAGTAAACTTTTAAAAACATTTTCTGTGTTTTTAGGGTTTTTGACTTTTACTGACTGACATCATTAAAAGTTGACAATCCTTAACAGAATATTCATTTCTTTTCATCGAGATTTGAAAGTGACATAACATAGGACATTAAATTAATTTCAATTATTTAATTCATTTATTCAATAAACAATTAAAAGTGACAAAAACACTAAAATAAATCCTAGTTACTTTTGGATAAAAACAAATTTAGCACCAAGCTAAATAATCAATCAAATTTAACTTAAAACGTTAAGTTAAAATTTACCAAACATGTTTGATGAAATATCAGGATCAAACAGTGGCCTTAAATCACCAAGACTGAAGAACAAATCTGATTTCAAACAATTGAAGATAATGTTTAGAAATTGGATTATCTTCCAAGACCCAGATTTTTGGACTTCCATAACCAAGGGTCCTTATATTCCTCTGACTCTTAGACCTGATTGCAACATACAAAAGCCAGTAAGCTTGAAAAGCATAGCTAGTAATGACCTTAAAAGGGGCAAAACAGACATGAAAGCATACAACATATTGGCAATGACCTTGCCATTTAAAATTTTAACAAGAGTTGAAAATTTCAAAACAACACATGAATTGTGGAAAGTACTTCACACCATGTGTGAAGGAAGTGAAGAGATTAGGGAAATCAAAAAGGAAAAACTGAGGACCCAATATGAAACCTTCTACCATATTTAAGGAGAATCCATTCCACAACAACTTCATAGATTTGTTCAACTAGTCAATGTGATGATAGTTTATGGACTCAAATATGAATCTCTGGAGATCAACAAAAAGATGTTGCACACACTGAAAGAGAGCTGGACACAGTCAGTGTCTCAGTGTTTCTGATGAAAGCAATATTGGATCTTGAAGCATTAACTCTAGATGCTCTAGTTGCTAAATTTTAAGCACTAGAACTAGATGAAAAATCCAAGAATAACAACACAATTAGACATGTGGAATCATACAGGTTCAAGGAACCACAACAAACAGACAGTGGATTCTTGACTTGCACCGAAGAAGATAAAGATGAGGAATTTCTGGATTCAAGTGAAACTTCCTTCTTCCCTACTCCTGAATCATCCAACAACAAAAACAGAATTCTAAAACAACTGGTGTTCATGCTTCTCATGAAGCAACACCACAGAGCAAACAACATCATCATGCTTCAAGCTCCAGCAAACAACAACAACCAAAGAACATACATAAGTTTAAAAAACCCATGGATGCTCTCACAATTATTCTATAAGGCAGCTTACGGAGCCTTCTTCACAACCTTTGAAGCATATTTGGGTGTAAATCTCACATCATCTCAAATTATCCAACAAGATTTGGATGAGTTACCACTACACATGGTTGAAGAAATAGATCTTCAGTGGTCTATGGCTATGATTGCCTATAGATCAAAAAGGTTTCTTTAAAGAATTAAAGGGTTGAGCATGGACAAGAATAGGGAATTATCAGGTTAGATTGTACAAATAGTGATCATGGAATTATCACTACTTGTTTAATTAATTGTTGATGAAACATCAATTGTAATATGAATCAAGGAAGAACAAATCAGATAAATGTAAAGAAGATGAATATAATAGATGAACAAACAAATTTGATTCAAATGTTTTCTATTAATACTAAATAATGATTACAATTGAAAAAATGATGAATGATTGATTGCTATTGTTGATTGCTAGGATTCGAATGATGTATTGGTGTGTATTGTTATGATTGTTGTTAGGGTTGCTAGGGCTTGTTGGTTGATTTGTCTCTCTTGTTGGTTACCCTAAAAGTGTGCACCCATGCCTTCTATTTATAGGCTGTGGGATTTACTTTTAGGGAAATAGTTACTTTCTTATCATGGTAAGAAAGTTACCCAGAGAATATTCTTGATGTGATAATCTCTGACTAAAGTAAAGTCATCCGCAAATGTTGACTTTATGACATTACTTGAGTGAGATTGACTTGTTGACTTAATGTACTTGGTGGTATTACATGCAAGTTTATTGTTCTTCCGTAGGACTTGAGCCTTCCGTAGGACTTTGGTCTTCCGTAGGAGTTTAGCCTTCCATAGGACTTTGGTCTTCCGTAGGAGTCAATCCCTTGGGGTTTCATCTGTAACAAGTTGTTCTTCCGCAGGACATCCTCGGATGCACAAGTCCTTGTTGTTCTAGCAGAACATCTATGAAAGTATAGAATTTTCATCTGTAGATAGTTCTTACACTTGGTTAATTTCTAAAATTATCTAAGTATGATGTTCTTCCTACAATCACACATATAAATCAACATAATTATTTGGGTTAACCTATACATATATTGCATACAAAAAGATGAATATCTAGATAAGTTTATTACATGGGATGATTAAAGTTATAAGCCTATACAAAATCTAGACCTATTGAATCTAGATCTAACAATACTCCCCCTTAGGCTTAGCAACTTGTAATCAACTCCTTAAACTTGATAGCTCCTTTACTCTTGATACAATCTTCTTGTTGAAGTAGGAGACTGCTTCTTTTTGATTATCATATTTGTACTTGATCTCCATTCTATTGATTTTCTTAGAGTGTCAAAACTGAGACGAAGCACATCTTCTTCAGCTGTCAGTGTAGCCATTACACTATTATTGTTCATAATCTTCAGCTCATCTTGTTCTGTGATTCTTACTTCAGTGACAGATGGGATTTCAGATCCTTGCAGCTGACCAGCCTCAAATCTTCTTCGTTTGTAGGCCTTGGCATGTAATTTGTCTATCACTTGAATCATGTGCACATATAAGCATATGTCACTTTAAGCATGTTCATCACTCATCCTTGGGAAATATTTGTCATGAAGGTATGAAGTATAGCTTAGATGGAGATGTTTGATCTCTATTGGATCAAAATTTCTTATATTTTGAGCATTCTTCTTTACTTTATTTCTTAGCAGCACAAGCTCTTTTGTTCTTTCCACATATCCCCATTCAGTAATTGGATATGTATATTGATTTCAATTAATGCTCTTGATTGAAGCTGAACTCCTGTTTACATATCCATTTCTACTTAAGAATTCTTCATCTATAAGATTAGAAGAGTCGGATTATGACCTTCTTTGTTTTTGTATCCTTCTTTTGTGCTCATTGTCTTCTCTTCTGGCTTCCTTCAACACATCATCTTTAAATTTTGTTCTCAACCTTCCAACAATCACTAAGAAGTCTCTTCCTTTTGGATTGATTGGATAGTTGGTGATAGAAATGCTTTGAAGATCACAGATATAACCATCTAGAAGTTAGATGATTGATTCAATTAGTGGGAAGTATTGTATCATCCCAGAAGCTCTCTTTATTGCTGCACAATCCTAGTCTAGATCATATTTCCAAGCTATTATCTTGTTTTCCTTAGCAGATCAGTGAATTATGAGATGATCATACAGTTGGATAAGAGTTGATTTTTCTTCTATGATCTCTGTAACTGTTGTTCCAAGAGGCCATATTTTTCCTGGAATCATATCCCTTGGCTCTCTTATCAGTTGTTCTTTACCCTTGCGCCTATCTTTGCTTTCTACTATAACTGACACAGCAGGAGTAGTTTTTGCTCGATGAGCATAGGTAGGGTTTGATGCTTCTATTCTGAATTTTACTCCTTTTTCTAACTCCACCTTCATTACATACTCCATCATCTTCCTGAGTTCAGCCACTGATCTTCCTTTTAGTTCATGTAGCTTGTAATTATAGCTTTGCAACCAGCAAGTCATATTGTACTTAGTGAGCTTAGCTGTGTCAGAGCGACCCAATTCTTGCTTGATCTTCTGAATTGATTGGAATTTGGTGAAGGTATCATAGTTGCATACAGGGAGCATGAATCTTGCTATCTTAAATTCTTTTAGTACATTCTTAATCTCAGACATGTTCATCTTTTCCATCATGTCATATGGAAATCCATTATTGATCAAGGTCATGAACATTACGGAATAAGGTCTTTCTTCAAGAATATCTTCAGTGGATAACACTTCATTAGATTTTGATTCTTTTTCATCCTTGGGAGATTTAATCTTTGTTAGTTCTTCCCACTCAGCATCAATCTCAGATTCATTATGAGGAATTAGCTTAAAAGTAGATAAATCTACTGAAGGAGTGTGCTCAAAAGATACTATTTTAGCTTTCTTAGGAGAGTCTTCAACTTCAATGACCTCCTTTTGAATCTTACCAAGGTATTTTCTTTTTCTGCTATAATGGATTAATTTTTTGAGCTTTATTCAGTTTCTTTTGTTGGTTCTTGATGAGAAACTGATTCAAGAGTAGATATCTTTATCTTCATAGCTTCAATCTCCTCATCTTTTGTTTTCAGTAGATCACCTTGTTCAGAGATAGTATGCTTGGCTTTGTTTATCTCTAAAACAAGCTGCTCTTCTTTATTTCTTTCCCTTTCAAGTGATTCCTTTAACTCAGCCACCAATTAATGCAGTGCATCAACCAGTTCATTATTTATTAGTGTATCTTCTCTCAATCGTTTGATTATAGCTTCTTATTAGGCCAGTTTATCATCCTTTTCTTTCGATAACCCCTTTAATTCTCTCAACCTTTCTAATCTTTTGTTTGTTTTGATGATGAGATTGTTGTACTTAGAAACAAGAAATGCTTTGCTAACAACAATCTCTTCTTCTTTTAGATCATCCTTATTGTAGGCTATTATATCAACAAAGTCATCTCCACCCTCAGCTTTATGTTCAGCATGAGTTAAATCCTGTTCAACCTCCTTATCTTTCTCCCCCTCAGCTTCTAAGCATACTTCTTCAGTCACACCATCTTTCATATCATCATGATCATCTTCAAAATTGATCACTTTAGTGGGTGCAGAGCTTTCTATAGTTGAGTTGGATTCAATAAATGGGTAAATCTAGATTTGTGCTGGTTCTTGTTGAGGAGATGGTTGATTGCTATTTGGTGAAAGAGGTTATGTGGTGGCAGTGTTGAGAGATGATTAAGATTAGGAAAGTGAAAGAGGTTGGGTATGTTCACTTGTTAGTGAGAAGGATTCAATAGCAGCTATGGTTAATGATGATTGTGACTGGGAAGGGACGATGGGTTGTGTATGTTCACTTGGTGGTGAGTAGGATTGGACTGGTGGTGATGATGGTATATTTTTCAAAGGAGATGGTGGTGGAGAGTATGATGATTGTTCTGTTGATGCAAGGGAATCAACATGTTGTTCTTCTTATTGCTGATCAATGAAGATCAATTCTTATGGGATGTCTGCATTTTCATCAAGTACATATGCAAACATTTTGCATTTCTTCTCCTTCATGCTTCCTACTTATTTTGTTTAGTACTGATCTCCCCAAATGAGCTTGCATAAAAACATCTCCTTCTATTTTTATGCTTGGCAAGACATCATTTATGATCAGTTGTATGACTCTAGGGTACATGTAGATCTTGTCTGCTTTATGTAACCTGATTTCATCACATAAACATCCAAAGATGTGTTTGGCATAGTTATACCTTCTCCCCTCAAATATGTCAATGATTCCAGATATTATACGCCTAGAAAATCTGTCTAACCCAGATTTCCTATTGGATATACACTTTTAGTCGTGTGGCATAGAAACCTATAGGGCTTGCACAATCTTCCCTTTTTGATTTATCCATTTTGGTAATCACCATCATAACCCATCAGCTGAAAGATTCTCTTAATATACTCATGATCGAACACATCAGGATGACCCTCTTCATGTTCTCCTAGTTCAAGTACTCTCCTTATTGTACTTTCATCAATCCTCAATCCTTCATTTCTAATAGTCAAGTGAATCACCAAATCATTTCCCTCCTCTTCTATCCTTGTTGTATTCTAAAAATCTATTATGTGAGACTGATAGATGATTGGATCAGCAGATAACGCGTAGAAAAGCCTTGACCTGCATAAATAATTGATGATGTCTCTCCCTTCAGCTACAAGTTCGTCCGGGTTAAGGAACGCACCCATGTTGTGTTTCTTGGCAAATCTATTTGCCATCTGCACAGAAGATAAGAAGATTAGGTCACAATGAAGATTCAGACTTTAAAATAAACATAAGAATTTGAAGGGTTTCGGTGATGTTTAAGGAATCAATTAGTTGACTTTTGATGTTATATCATATGATATACCTTGACAATGTTGTTCAAATGATGAACAGAAGTCAAGTATAAATATGATTTGTTGTTAGGAGATGGTAATTTGAATTTTTGACAAAAGGGAGGGTTTAAAGTTTGAGAGCGTTTTTCTAGGTCTGAAAAAGTGTTCTGAAAAAGTGAATGAAAATGACAACGATTAAGATTTTCATTTATACACTTTCAGAATATTTAAAACCTATTTAATGTTGTGGGAGCCTTAGTCCTTATTACCCTTCCATGGTTTATTTTTCCACTAAAATTAATTCTTCCGTATGAAGTTAATCCGTAGAACATCTACCGATGACTAAACATCTATGAAGGACTAACTATTATTATTTTCTAAACTAAATCTACGTAAGTATAATCTATTTTTTCCATAGGGTACCAATCTATGGAAAAAATTATACTTTTGTTAAAATATTAACACATCCGTTGATTACCAATCTACGGAAGGTCAAATTTTAACCTTTTTAAGTTTCATACTGTAGCTTTAGCTGAAATGCACAATTTACACTGTAACTTCTGCTGAAATGCAAAATTTACACTGTAACTTCTGCTAAAAGACAAAGTTTGAAACTTCTTTGATGTATGATTCTAACATATTGTTAGGATCGTTTATTGCTGTTGGACCTTGTTGACTTTTTCACTTTGTTTCATAGAAACTGTGCAAGAAATTGATTTGATTAAACCTTCAGATATTCTGCAGTCAAGTTAGTGCTCAAGTTCCAATTTTCTTCATTTATAATTTGATAAACTTATTTTTCATGCTGATTACTACTCCCCCTAAATTTGTGATTAATCATGAACTTAGGATTTTATCAGAAATTTATGTAGAGAGAAGCATGAAAGGTAATGATCTGTCCATCTTATTTGAAATAACAAAAAATAAACATAACTTAAAGATATTTACAAGCATTTGAATCATAACATGGGATCATACTATGACACTAAGCAACTTCCTGATGCATTTTGTTTAATGTTTGTAGACATAGATCTAGTGTTGATTGCAAGTATGATGATCCACTTAAATTCAGGCAAGAGTATATGTTCAACATGACATGCTGATTAGGTTTTGACTAAAAATAGACAGATATGGACTCCACATTCAAATCACATTAGAGTTTGTCCTCCGTTAATGAATCAACTCATCACTTTTTCACACTTGAAAACTATGTGCCTTATAACATAAGCTCTATCTAAAGATTTCTTTGAAATCTTATTAAAGCGGATTGATTGATATGCTCTTTAAGATAATATACAATTGATCATATTGGATTCTTTTAGAGCTTATAGATGATCATCATCTACTCACCGGGTCTTTACTTCCATAAAACATAGGTGCTTTTAACCTAGGTCTTTGTTTACACAAAACATAGGAATGATGATGATCATTATCGAATCACCAGGTCTTTACTTGCGTAAACCAAAGGTGATCACAAACCCAGGTCTTTGCTTATGCAAAACAAAGGTTATATGATATTCAAAGATAGAGGTTATAAGATGTCAGAACGTAGTATGTTGGAGTGAGTAAATTGATCACATCAAGATAAGACTTACTGGCTTGCTCTTTAAAATGGAATTGCCCACACATAGTCATCTAGTCATTATGTTAAGCATATTGGTTTATTTTATACTCAAGCTGAACCTACTCACATATCAATTCATATCTGATTTGTCTATATTATAATTTAAAATCAGGAAAGTAAGCAAAGGTATATTGTACTATCATTTCCCATGATATGAAAGCTATATGAAGTAAAAACATATTAACAAGACAATCTTTTTGTATTTTTATATGTTTTGTGAATGTTTTTGACTTTTTCATATTGATTATGATGAAAGACAGATCATGCTTTTCTTTGTGATGAGTTTTAATCTAAGTTGATCATGCCTAATGATTCAATTAAAAAATTTACCTCACTGAATCAAAGGCTTTAGTGAATAAATCAGCAAGCTGATCTTTCGTATCCATTTTGATAAACTTGATCAAACCTTTTTTTGAGTAGTCTCTCAGAAAATGATATATTATTTCTATATGTTTTGTTTTACTATGTTGCACTAGATTAGTAGTTATAAACATAGTAGCTGAGTTATCTATGTGTATTGGTGTTTGAAGAAAATTGTAACCATAATCAAGTAAATGGTTTTACAACCGTAATACTTAAGAGCAACCTGCTGAAGTAGCTATGTACTCAGCCTCAGCTATGGATACTGATACATTTGTTTACTTTTGCACAACCAAGAAATAAGTCTTGGTCCTATAAATTGGCATCCACCAGTTATGGATTTTCTGTTGTTGTTGCACCCTCTAAAGCAACTGTCAGAATATGAGTAGAGGTTAAAATATCCTTCTTTAGGATACTAAAGTCCAAGAGCTGGCTTCCCTTTGAGGTATCTCAAAAGATCCTCTTAACAGCATTCAGATATGACTCTTTGGGGTCTAATTGGTACCTAGCACAAACACACACAACAAACATGATATCAGGTCTGCTGGCAGTTAAGTACATTAAAGATCCCATCATTGATCTATACAATCTTAGATCAACTGGCTTTCTTTTAGGATCAGGTACAATCTTATCTATTGTCGAAGCTGGTGTTTTGCATGAAGAAGTGTCAGCAAAGTAGTACTTCTTTAAGATTTGGTGCACATACTTCTCATGATTGATGAAAATGCCATCTGGTTTCTGATGAACTTGTAAACCACGGAAGAATGATAGTTCTCCTATGCAACTCATTTGAAATTCAAACTTCATCAAACTTTCAAAGCTTTCCACAATCTCTTGTTTGTTGATCCAAAAATAATGTCATCCATATAGATTTGGACAACCAAGAGGTCTTGATGATCATGTTTGAGGAAGAGAGTCTGGTCAATGGTTCCCCTTTTGTAACCATGCATGAGCAAGAAAGTAGATAATATGTCATACCACATTCTTGGTGCCTGATGAAGACCATACAAAGCTTTTTCAGGCTTGTATACCCTGTGTGCTTAATCAGGATCTTCAAAGCCTGGTGGTTGGGAAACATAGAATTCTTTATCAATTTTACCATATAAGAAGGCACATTTTACATCCATTTGGTAAACTATGAACTTCTTATATGAAGCACAGGCTAGAAAGACTCTAATGGCTTCAATCCTTGTAACTAGTGCAAAGACTTCATCATAGTCTATCCCTTATTCTTAGGGTATGGCCTTGTGCTATCAGCCTTGCTTTGTTTCTGACAATGATACCTCTATCATCTAGTTTGTTCTTGAAAAGCCACATGTGCCAATTGGATACTGGCCTTTAGGAATATCAACAAGATTCCAAAGTTTTTGCTTTCAGAATTGCTGAAGTTCTTCTTACATAGCTTCAATCCAGATGTTGTCTTTTAATGCAGCAGTGATGTTGGGAGGAACCACTTGTGAAAGAAAACAAGAGAAAAGACAGATGTTTGCAGCTCCCCCTTGACTTCTTGTGGCTCTTTCATTAAGATCACCAATGATGTTGGAATGGATGCAACTAGAATGGATGATTCCAAGTTAGTCATATTTGTTGATGGAGATGGATCCACCTGAGATGGAGAATCAACAAAGTAGTCAAAATCTTCATCATGTTGATATTCTGAAGCTGAATGAAAACCATCTTCATGAGTTTGTGTTTAAGCAGATATAGGAATAACATCCACAGGAGTTATAGGAACATCTACAGATGCTGTTTGTGGATCTGCTGATGTGTTGTGTTCCTTTGAAGGTAATGGAGCAACTCCGGATGTAGATGGAACATCTAAAGTTGTGGAAGGACTATCTGCTTATGCATTGTTCATTTCTTTAGAAGTTTAAATTTCATTTCCATCATACTTTGCATTGCTTGTTTGAGATGAAGGATCAGGATTAGCAACACTTGAAGTATGAGATTGTGGTTTTGGAGGATCAGCAGTCAATGGCATTTCACTAATACTTGGAGGTACATAAGGATAGCATGTATCCGTAGAACCTACAACATTCAAATAACAAATGTTAAATGAATTTGTTAATGCATCTATATCAAACAACCATGATGATCCTTTTACATATTTTGGAAATAAGGATTCATCAAAGCATACATTAGGTGTTTCCTCCATATTGTTTTGATGTGGAATGTAAACTCTATATGAGTTAGATGTTGATGAGTAACCAACAAAGAAACCATCATAGGCTTTTTCTGAAAACATTCGTAATTGATCTTTGGTGTTTAAAAATAGACACATGACGCCCAAAAGCTCTAAGATATCATAGGAAAGGTTTTCCTTTAAATAAAAGCTCATATGGTGTTTTGTTATGTTCTTTGACAATTAATGTCCTATTTTGAACATTGCATGCTGGGTTCATTGCTTCAGCCAAAAAAGTGATTGGTAAATGTGAATCAGCTCACATTGTTCTTATTGCTTCAATGAGAGTTCTGTTTATGCTTTTAGCAACTCCATTTTGTTATGGAGTTCTTGGTGCACTGAATTGTCTTGCTATGCCTTTGTTCTTGCAAAAGGAATCTAAAACATGATTAACAAATTCAGACACATATCACTTCTTAAGATTTTGATTTTCAAATCATGTTGATTTTTAATCTTAGTGATAAACTCCATTAATGTTTCTGACGTTTCACTTTTCTATTTTAAGAAAAAGACTCATGTGAATCTAGTGAAATCAGCAATAATCACCAAACAATATTGCCTTTTACCAATGCTCATCCCATTGGTTGGACCCAAAAGATCCATGTGAAGCATTTTGAGTGGTGTTGTGTTTGTGTTGATTGTTTTGGACTTATGTGACACCCTATGTTGTTTTCCTTTATAACATGATGAACAATGATTAGAACAATAAAATTCTTTCTTTGGTAGGCCAATGACTACATCATTTTTGACCAGCTTGTTCATGTTCTTCATGTTGGAATGAACCATCCTACTATGCTAGTTGAGATTCATCTTCTGAAGACTTAGAAATCAGGCAGGTTTGATTGCTTGTTTTAGAGGTCTTGTTCATATCCAAAACATACGTGTTTCCTTTTCTTGATGCTTTAAGAAGCATCCAATCTGCTAGAACTTGAAAACCTGGCTTAAGAATGTAACAATGAGTGTTATCAAATAAAAGTGGTATAATTTTGATCATAAATTTGAGAAACACTCAGTAAATTGTATTGTAAGTTTTCACCAATAATTTACTTTCTCAAACATGACACCATTTGTTACCATTCCTTCACCAACAATTTTACCTCCCTTCTTATCTCCACCAAATGCCATATATGAAGCATTTTTATGTTTGAAATCATGGAGTAGAGAACAGTTTCCTGTCATATGCCTAGAACACCCACTTAAATATACCACTTATTGTCAGTCCTCCATGGCTGTTCCTGTACACATAATGAAATCAATTAGAATATGGAACCCAAGCCTTAATGATCTTGGGCTTGCCACTTGTGTCTAAAAATGTTACTCCCTCATGAATGAGTCTAGATATTTTAGGTTTGATTTTAGACTCAATTGTGTGACACCCCGCAAATTTCAGATTAACGTTTTTCGAAATCGTTGTCGTTAACATTTACCCGTACGCGCAAATACTCGAAACGTATACAAACACCGCCACAGACATCGCTAAACGAATTATGATAAAATACTAACGCGGGTGTTTGTAGAGGATTCACATAAACGAGATTACCTAAGGAATCCTACTAATTAATAGAGCTCGCACATCAACGTCGTTATCAACCGAAACAAATTCGGGAACTCGGTACCTAAGTACAGGGACCAAACCTGACAATTGTCAAACTGGGCTGGGTATAAATACCCACCCACCAGCCAAACACTCCCATTTTCCTGCTCTTTCCCTCCTACACCCTCTTTCACCTCCGATTGTGCATCCTAGCACCCAAAACCACCCCGATTGAGCCCGTTTTCGCCGGCTAAACCACGCAACAGTTGGAGAATCACGATCCCAGCAGGTAGGCGACCATTTTCATCCGTTCTATCACCCGTTTCACTGCTGCAAGTATGGGATTCGGGTGTTCGGGTTCAACCCGAATGCATGTGGTCGTGGGGGTGTGTGTGAGGTCAATCAGAGTATGCATTCCACTTAGAAATGTTAGGAGAGTGTTTCTGGAAGTCTTGATTGTGATAAAACCTAGCACGGAACAGCCGAAGGCCGTTCGACCCAACCTGCAGTCGCGATCTGCTGCAGTCCGCGACTGGGCCAACCGTGCGACTGAGACGTGCGATTGGTTCCTTCGCGCGATTGATCGGGGCGATTGGGGTGGGACGTGCGAATGAATGGTGCGATTAAGTCAGCCGAATGAATGTGTGCGATTGAGTCAGCCGAATGAATGTGTGCGACTGAGTAACACCCGACTGAAGGCCCAACCGCACGAATGAAGGTTCATTCGTGCGATTGGTAGTTGATTCGGGTGATTGGGGAATGTGTGGTACGACTGAACGCTGAGTCGCATGAATGAGGGTTCAATCGTACGAGGGAACTTGATTCGTACGATTGAAGGCCTATTCGTGCGAATGAAGTGTCCAGTCGTGCGTCTAGCCTTGTTATGCAATTAGAGTCATTTCGAGTGAATTCTTCTGGTGTGCGAAGTGTCTATCGTGTGATGATAAGTTCACAACAATAAAAATGTCATTTCTTGACCACAAAGATTAAAGTCAATGCAATCAACAAGCACATACTTTTCAATCTGAAACAACCTAACTGTTTACAAATATCAACAACTCATTTGAGATCTACATGAAGTTTGACACACGTATGCCTGCTTGTGTGTGTCACCCACGACCGAACCCATGCGACCCGACCCGACTAAACATGTCTATTAACGCTAAACACAACATTAACGCTTAACACAACTGTCAATAGGTGTTTGACAGCGCATCGTGAACAACACTTGGGAGACTTACACCCTACGTACTGGTTACATCATCTGTGAGTTTCACGGCCCCTTTTTACATCTCTTTCCGTTTGGGGGAGAAAACATGCAAAACACATTTACATTAATGGTTGTAGTAATATTGATATCGCTAGTTACGTTAGTGCAACACACTCATGTCCCCACACACTCGAACCGTTAGTAATGGGATTAGCGAGGTAATTTTGAGTAGTACTACTGGGTCTGACAAACCCCGCCCGGGCTAGTCGCGCTAGCTTGATTGGAGGTCAAACGGGCGCACAATTGACCTAACATACGATTGCCACCGTCGGTTAAGACGTGGAACACCCCGTCATGGTCTGATGAGACATGACGGAACACACACGATTGCCACGGTCGGTCAAGACGTGGAACTTACGATTGCCACGGTCGGTTAAGACGTGGAACTTGCAATTGCCACGGTCGGTTAAGACGTGGAGAAAACACAATGGGACGTAAACAGTCAGCTTCGGTTCGAAACGCTAAGTAACTAGAACATAGGCTAGCTACCTAACGATATGCTTTATGTACTAAACCATTGAAACGCAAAAACATGGAAACGCTTACGAATACATTTATTGTTGATTAAACCTGTGAACTCACCAACTTTATGTTGACACACTTTAGCATGTTTTCTCAGGTCACAGGAATGCATAAGCTTTTGAGGCACGCTTCAGGAAACGCACTCAGGACATGCATTCATCTAGTTTATTTTCAGCATTGAACATTTTGTTTAAACATGGCTATTGTAACAGTATTGTAATGGATTTACAACTTTTGTACACGCTTCCGCATTATTGTAAACTCAGTTTATGTTCGTGTGAATGAAGTCACGGTTTATTTCAAAATTCATATGGTGTCGTTCGATATGACTGTGTCTGAGATCCTGGTATGTCACACGCCTAACGGTAAAACCCCGTTCGTGGAAATTGAGGGTGTGACAGATTGGTATCAGAGCCACAGGTTATAGAGAACTAGGATTGCATTGCATCTAGACTATAGCCTTAGACACAACACTAGTATTGCACAGACACTTTTACATGGTTACCACTATTGTGCAAACAACCTTCTGGTGTATTGATATTACACTGCTGAGCAAACATAACACTATGGGTATGACATGTGTGTCATTACCGGCTGACAGAGGGGCGGAGAATCCTGCTCGCTCACAACCAACGCTTACACTTGATCCTTCACTCGCGGAGTGAAATCAACATCGAATTGAATCAAACATTTCCATGATTGGAACACGAAACTCTTATCTAACACACGCGATAAGCTTAACGATGACAAACAAAAAGAACAATACCTCACTCTTCCAACCCTCTCTCACTTGTTACTATTCCCAACATATCCTATCCTCTACGCTAGTCTGAGCAGTAAATGAGGGACAACTAAGACATTCAAGTCGATTAGAGAATCGGACTTAGACACCCAATTAACTTGTACAACTTTAGTACAACTCTAGTTATTTGACTCTTGGTATAACAACTACATCTTTGGTGCTTCTGTCATTGATGACACTCGGTACTGGACAAGGTATGTTATCTCGAATAGGAGGAACCATGTGTGACCATGCAAAGCAAATTAGAATCACGGGTGCACACGTAATTGTGATTTGTCGTGCATGAGAACTCTGGCAACTCTATTGGGTGATAACGGTAATGGCCAGTACGAAATTCCAAAATTCCATACATAGGAGGCATAAGGCCTCGGACCCTCATAAAACCTTACTATCGATATGCGACCAAATCTATCATTCTTACTAGCATGATACAATATATATTATTGTCAATAATTGTTATCCGGTTATTGATTAATATGTGTTGTGAATTGAAGAAATCATGTCTGGAAGAAGACCTGGACGCCCAGGTGGGCGAGGAAACATCACTCTGACCCAAGACGAGCTGAATGCTATTATCAACGAGCGCGTGGCTGATGCGCTTGCAGCTTATGAACAGGCCCGCAATCAGGACCAGAATAACCAGAATCCGAATCAAGGAGGTCCAACAGTCTGTACCTTCAAGATGTTTATGGATTGCAAGCCTCATTCTTTCAGCGGCTCTAAAGGCGCTGTCACATTGCTTCGCTGGCTAGAGAAACTTGAGTCAGTGTTTGCCATGTGCAGCTGTCCTGACGAAAACCGGGTCAAGTACGCCTCCGGCACATTGGAGGGACCAGCCCTAACATGGTGGAATTCACAAGTCCAAACCCTAGGACTTGGTGCTGCAAACGGTATGCCATGGGAAGACTTCAAGATTCTGATGAAAGAGGAGTACTGTCCCAGGAGCGAAGTCCAGAAACTGGAGGCAGAATTCTGGAACTTAAAGATGATTGGTTCTGACATCGAGGAGTACACGACTCGTTCGCACGAGTTGGCAGCATTATGTCCTTAGATGGTGACTCCGGCCTACAAACGGATCGAAAAGTACATTGATGGCTTGGCTCCTCAGATCCAGGCTAGCGTGATGGCTGCTGATCCTGTCACCATTCAGCAGGCCATTCGACTGGCCCATAAACTCACTGACCAGGCAGTGGCACAGGGCACCTTGCCCAAACGTGGCGCTACTTCTGGTTCTTCTGATCACAAAAGGAAATGGGACGGCAATAACAACAACAAGTCATCAAGCTCCAACAACACCCCGCAACAACAGACCAAAAAGTTTGACCCCTCAAGAAGCTTCAACAATCAGAACAACAATAACTATGGCCAGGGATCGAGTGGCTACGCGGGCAAGAATCCTAAGTGTAACCGGTGCAACTTCCATCACCAAGGCCCATGTGACCGGCTCCGTTGTCAGAGATGTGGAAAGATGGGTCACGCAGCCAAAGACTGCCGGGGCGAAATTATGACTCAACAGCAACAACCCCAACAACAACGCCAGGGTGGAGTGACAAGAGCCTGTTATGAATGTGGTAAGGAGGGCCACTACAAGAAGGATTACCCGCAGCTGAAGGGTGGAAACAAGGGTAACAACGGGGGCAATGCTAAAGGTCATGCATTCGTGATTGGTTCCGGTGAGGCAAGGGATGACCAGAACGTGGTTACTGGTACGTTTCCCCTGAATGGTTGTTTTGCTTCTGTACTATTTGATACTGGAGCTGATAGGAGTTTTGTTACCAACAAATTCACTAAGTTCTTAGATGTAACCCTAGCTGTCATGGAACCTAGTTATGTGGTAGAATTAGCTGACGGAAAACAAATCAAGGCAACTCATATCGCCAAGGGGTGCAGACTAGGATTATGCGGTCACGAGATAGATATAGATCTGATGCCTGTCACACTTGGTAGTTTCGACGTAGTTGTGGGTATGGACAGGCTATCCACGAATCAAGCTGAGATCATTTGTGGAGAGAAAATCGTTCGTATCCCACTTCCTAGTGGTGAAATCTTATCGGTTCAGGGCGAAAGGAGTTGCATGGTCTCTGGAATCATCTCCTACATGAAAGCTCAGAGGTGTTTGCGTAAGGGTCATACAGCTTTTCTAGCCATGGTCACTGAGACAGAACCCGAGGAAAAGAAAATTGAAGATATCCTTGTGGTACGCGATTATCCCGAGGTTTTCCCTGAAGACCTACCCGGTCTTCCACCGCATCGCCAAGTCGAGTTCCAAATTGATTTGGTTCCGGGAGCCGCCCCTATCGCGAAGGCACCGTACAGATTAGCTCCAAGGGAACTGCAAGAGCTGTCTACGCAATTGCAGGAACTATTGGATAAAGGCTTTATTAGACCTAGCTTATCACCGTGGGGAGCTCCAGTTCTGTTTGTCAAGAAGAAGGACGGAACTTTTCGTATGTGTATCGATTACAGAGAACTGAACAAGGCGACAGTTAAGAATCGTTATCCCCTCCCGCGCATCGATGATCTGTTCGACCAGCTACAGTGGTCGAGTTACTATTCAAAGATAGACCTAAGATCGGGTTATCACCAGCTAAGGATTCGAGAAGAAGACATTTCAAAGACTGCTTTCAGAACGAGGTATGGTCACTATGAATTCTTGGTTATGCCATTCGGGTTGACCAATGCACCAGCGGTTTTCATGGACTTAATGAACCGAGTGTGCAAACCCTACCTAGACAAGTTCGTCATTGTCTTCATCGATGACATCCTTATTTACTCAAGGAGTAAAGAAGAACACGAAGAACACCTTAGACTAATTCTGGAGCTGTTGAGACGAGAACAGTTGTACGCAAAATTTTCGAAGTGTGACTTCTGGATGCGAGAGGTCCACTTTTTGGGTCATGTGGTCAATGAGAATGTGATACACGTTGATCCAGCAAAGATAGCAGCTATCAAGAACTGGGCTACGCCTAAGACTCCGACCGAGGTGCGACAGTTTCTCGGATTAGCTGGCTATTATCGACGATTCATCGAAGGGTTCTCAAAGATTGCTCAACCTCTCACCGCATTAACTCATAAGGGCATCACGTATGATTGGGGTGATAGACAAGAATCTGCATTCCAGATCCTGAAGCAGAAGCTCTGTACAGCACCGATTCTATCCCTGCCTGAGGGGACAGATGATTTTGTAGTCTACTGTGATGCGTCTATACAAGGCCTCGGTTGCGTACTAATGCAACGCAATAAGGTGATTGCCTATGCATCTCGTCAACTGAAGATACATGAGAAAAATTACACGACACACGACCTGGAGCTTGGAGCAGTGGTATTTGCACTCAAGATATGGAGACACTACTTGTACGGTACCAAGTGCACCATTTACACCGATCACAAGAGTCTCCAGCACATCTTCGAACAGAAGGAGCTAAATATGAGGCAACGTCGTTAGGTCGAGTTGTTGAACGACTACGACTGTATGATCAGGTATCATCCGGGCAAGGCAAATGTAGTAGCAGACGCCTTAAGCCGGAAGGAAACACCCATGCCGAGACGAGTTCGGGCATTGCAACTCACCATTCACACCGGTTTACCGGATCAGATACGTAATGCTCAACTTGAGGCGTTAAAAGGTGAGAACCTGAAAGCCGAATCGCTACGAGGCATGGTAAAGCAACTAGAAACCAAACCCGACGAAATCCGCTACTTCATGGATCGAACATGGATTCCCTCGTATGGAGGTCTACGGGAACTGGTGATGGACGAAGCTCACAAGTCCCGGTATTCAATCCACCCAGGTTCAGACAAGATGTATCACGATCTCAAGGTCCATTACTGGTGGCCGAACATGAAAGCTGACATTGCCACGTACGTAAGCAGATGCCTAACCTGTTCTAAGGTTAAGGTGGAGTATCAACGACCGTCTGGTCTACTCCAACAGCCAGAAATACCAGTATGGAAATGGGAGCAGATTTCCATGGACTTTGTCACGAAACTCCCTCGAACTCCCAGCGGATGCGATACCATTTGGGTGATCGTGGACCGTTTGACGAAATCCGCACACTTCCTGGCAATCCGGGAGACTGATCGCATGGAAAAGTTGACTCGTATCTACCTCAGGGAAATAGTCTCTCGGCATGGTGTGCCAGTTTCCATTATCTCTGATCGTGACGCTCGATTCACTTCACACTTCTGGCAGTCCTTACAACGAGCACTAGGAACGCGGCTGGATATGAGCACCGCGTACCACCCCCAAACCGATGGCCAAAGTGAGCGTACGATCCAGACTCTAGAAGACATGTTACGTGCCTGCGTCATAGATTTTGGCAGCAGTTGGGAGACTCACTTACCGCTAGTTGAGTTTTCTTACAACAATAGCTATCATACATCGATCAAGGCTGCTCCATTTGAGGCACTGTATGGGCGTAAGTGCCGGTCACCTATCTGTTGGGCGGAAGTTGGGGAAAGTCAACTCACCGGCCCTGAACTGGTGCACGAGACGACTGAGAAGATCGTGCAAATCCGTAACCATATGGCAGCAGCCCGTGACCGACAGAAGAGTTACGCTGATAAGCGTCGCCGACCGTTGGAATTTCAAATAGGTGACAGGGTGCTTTTGAAAGTGTCACCTTGGAAGGGTGTGATTCGTTTCGGGAAACGTGGGAAACTCAGCCCTAGGTACGTGGGACCGTTTGAGATTGTCAAACGGGTTGGCCCCGTGGCCTATCAGTTGAACCTACCCGAGGAACTCCGTGGGGTACATGATGTGTTCCACGTCTCCAACTTGAGGAAATGCCTTGCAGACGAAACCCTTATTGTCCCGTTGGACGAGATACATGTGGACGAACAACTACATTTCGTCGAGGAACCAGTGGAAGTCATGGACCGAGAGGTCAAGACACTCAAACGCAGCCGTATCCCTATCGTTAAAATCCGTTGGAACTCGAAGCGTGGACCAGAATTTACCTGGGAACGCGAGGATCAGATGAAGAGGAAGTACCCTCAACTGTTCCAAAACCAGGCATCCACCTCTTAGATACACAGGTACTCTATTCCACATCACAAACTGTTGAGTCTTGTACTACCCCGTAAAAACCGCGTAACATGATGTACTAATTTTCGGGACGAAAATTCCCGCAACAGGGGGATGATGTGACACCCCGCAAATTTCAGATTAACGTTTTTCAAAATCGTTGTCGTTAACATTTACCCGTACGCGCAAATACTCGAAACGTATACAAACACCGCCACAGACATCGTTAAACGAATTATGATAAAATACTAACGCGGGTGTTTGTAGAGGATTCACATAAACGAGATTACCTAAGGAATCCTACTAATTAATAGAGCTCGCACATCAACGTCGTTATCAACCGAAACAAATTCGGGAACTCGGTACCTAAGTACAGGGACCAAACCTGACAATTGTCAAACTGGGCTGGGTATAAATACCCACCCACCAGCCAAACACTCCAATTTTCCTGCTCTTTCCCTCCTACACCCTCTTTCACCTCCGATTGTGCATCCTAGCACCCAAAACCACCCCGATTGAGCCCGTTTTCGCCGGCTAAACCACGCAACAGTTGGAGAATCACGATCCCAGCAGGTAGGCGACCATTTTCATCCGTTCTATCACCCGTTTCACTGCTGCAAGTATGGGATTCGGGTATTCGGGTTCAACCCGAATGCATGTGGTCGTGGGGGTGTGTGTGAGGTCAATCAGAGTATGCATTCCACTTAGAAATGTTAGGAGAGTGTTTCTGGAAGTCTTGATTGTGATAAAACCGAGCACGGAACAGCCGAAGGCCGTTCGACCCAACCTGCAGTCACGATCTGCTGCAGTCCGTGACTGGGCCAACCGTGCGACTGAGACGTGCGATTGGTTCCTTCGCGCGATTGATCGGGGCGATTAGGGTGGGACGTGCGAATGAATGGTACGATTAAGTCAGCCGAATGAATGTGTGCGATTGAGTCAGCCGAATGAATGTGTGCGACTGAGTAACACCCGACTGAAGGCCCAACCGCACAAATGAAGGTTCATTCGTGCGATTGGTAGTTGATTCGGGTGATTGGGGAATGTGTGGTACGACTGAACGCTGAGTCGCATGAATGAGGGTTCAATCGTACGAGGGAACTTGATTCGTACGATTGAAGGCCTATTCGTGCGAATGAAGTGTCCAGTCGTGCGTCTAGCCTTGTTATGCAATTAGAGTCATTTCGAGTGAATTCTTCTGGTGTGCGAAGTGTCTATCGTGTGATGATAAGTTCACAACAATAAAAATGTCATTTCTTGACCACAAAGATTAAAGTCAACGCAATCAACAAGCACATACTTTTCAATCTGAAACAACCTAACTGTTTACAAATATCAACAACTCATTTGAGATCTACATGAAGTTTGACACACGTATGCCTGCTTGTGTGTGTCACCCACGACCGAACCCATGCGACCCGACCCGACTAAACATGTCTATTAACGCTAAACACAACATTAATGCTTAACACAACTGTCAATAGGTGTTTGACAGCGCATCATGAACAACACTTGGGAGACTTACACCCTACGTACTGGTTACATCATCTGTGAGTTTCACGGCCCCTTTTTACATCTCTTTCCGTTTGGGGGAGAAAACATGCAAAACACATTTACATTAATGGTTGTAGTAATATTGATATCGCTAGTTACGTTAGTGCAACACACTCATGTCCCCACACACTCGAACCGTTAGTAATGGGATTAGCGAGGTAATTTTGAGTAGTACTACTGGGTCTGACAAACCCCGCCCGGGCTAGTCGCGCTAGCTTGATTGGAGGTCAAACGGGCGCACAATTGACCTAACATACGATTGCCACGGTCGGTTAAGACGTGGAACACCCCGTCATGGTCTGATGAGACATGACGGAACACACACGATTGCCACGGTCGGTCAAGACGTGGAACTTACGATTGCCACGGTCGGTTAAGACGTGGAACTTGCAATTGCCACGGTCGGTTAAGACGTGGAGAAAACACAATGGGACGTAAACAGTCAGCTTCGGTTCGAAACGCTAAGTAACTAGAACATAGGCTAGCTACCTAACGATATGCTTTATGTACTAAACCATTGAAACGCAAAAACATGGAAACGCTTACGAATACATTTATTGTTGATTAAACCTGTGAACTCACCAACTTTATGTTGACACACTTTAGCATGTTTTCTCAGGTCACAGGAATGCATAAGCTTTTGAGGCACGCTTCAGGAAACGCACTCAGGACATGCATTCATCTAGTTTATTTTCAGCATTGAACATTTTGTTTAAACATGGCTATTGTAACAGTATTGTAATGGATTTACAACTTTTGTACACGCTTCCGCATTATTGTAAACTCAGTTTATGTTCGTGTGAATGAAGTCACGGTTTATTTCAAAATTCATATGGTGTCGTTCGATATGACTGTGTCTGAGATCCTGGTATGTCACACGCCTAACGGTAAAACCCCGTTCGTGGAAATTGAGGGTGTGACAAATTGATTCATTATATTTTGTTAGAGGTGAGGATGATTATGTTGAAGATGGACTTGAAGCACTTTGTTGTGGTTCCACAATCACTTCTTTTTTTACCTTCTTTTTGAGTTTCTTGTGCTTTGAACATGATGATGATCCTTGATTAGAGAAAGTTTCACCACCTTTTGATTTTGATTGTGGTATTTGAGTACCTTTTCAAAATGGTCAAAGAAGGCTTAATCAGTAGCATTTGTTTTCTCCTTCAAATTTACCTTCTTGTGAGGTGTTTTGAGTTGAGAATGTTGCTTCTCCTTCTTCTTCTGTGCTTTAACATCAACAGATGGTTGCTTCTTTGCCTTTGACATCTTTTGCTTTGGTTGTTGCTTTTTGAGTTTTGAATCTTCCTAACTGTCACTTGATTGTGTGTCCGATTCACTATTCTCATATTTGTAAGACCCCAATCCCGGGACGCTTACAGTTGGACAATCATCGCATTATTACATAAAACAATACATATTTCATAAAATAAGCAGCAAAATTACAATAACATAAACCATTAATTTCATTGATAAATACTTTTGTTAAGCAATACAATATTGCTTAAGTTACAAAAGCATCGTTCAAATGCATTACAAAACAACAATATCCTTAACCATGAATGGATGCCAGTCTTGCTCTGTCGAGTAGCCTCCCCGTGTGCCATCCTCAGCAAAATTACCGGCCAATTGAAAATGCTTAAAGTAAGCATTGCTGAGTGAGTTCTAGTTTTAGAAGTAGTAAAATACCTTGTGTGTTTTATATATGAAAATATACTTTTAAATAAAATACTTTACTTTCATATGCGAGCACACATCATACGTACATTCAAACAATATTCATTGTTTATTTCGTTCTTTGATACTTTCATTATTATCTTTCATCATCATATGTATGCTTTCGTTTCATACTTTTCATTATCTTTTAATTTCATACACATACTTTCTTTTCTTACTTTTCATCATCTTTTACTTTCATACAGATACTTTCTTTTCGTACTTTTCATCATCTTTTACTTTCATACGGATCGATATGCAATACCCCAACATTGTGCACGAAGCTAATGCTAGGCCTGAGGTCTACAAATAGACCCCGTACATTATGCCCGAAGTTGACCCAGTATCCCTAGGGCATGCCATCTTTCCCTTTCATCCGAACCAATGTGTGATACCCCAAACATTTTGCATGAAGCTGATGCTGGGCCTGTGGTCTACCAATAAACCCCAAACATTATGCACGAAGCTGACCCAGTCACCTAAGGTTTGCCACAAGGGTCCCGTCAATCTTAATGATTGACCCTATGTGCATCCTTCGGGTTATTTAAACCGCATACAGTTGAGCTAACGACAACATGGTCGTGCACCTCCATTCTATTTGCTTGCAAGACATTCTTTCGTTCATTAAGTTTCTCTTTTTATCTTTGTTATCTTTCACTTCATTACGTTATACTTTACGTTCATTCATACATATGTCATATTACGTAAAGTCATAACATAATACATAAGGTATTAACTATAATATATACGTTTTGAAAACCATTAAAAGATAAAACATCATTCACATATGCATTTCATAACATACATCACATCATAATCCTCATTACATCATCATACATACTTTAAACATAGACTATCACATCACATCCGTGTCTATCTCAATCACATACCTCTTTAAAACCCCTTAGATAGTTCTAAGTTCAAAACATGCGCATGGGTCATTTCAGGCGCATGAGCCTGGAATTTTCTAAGTAAAAACAGTCTAGGCGCTTTGGCACTATGCATGCGCATAAGAACTGCTTAGGCGTTTTTCCACTATGCAGACGCATGAGCCTCACTTAGGCGTTTCAATACTTAGGCGCATGAGCCACTTCGGGCGCATGTGCACTAGTTGGGCGCATGGGGTACACTTAGGCGTCTGAACCTAATACTTAGGCACATGAAGTACTGTTCAGGCGCATGAGCTTACACTTAGTATTTCTAAGGCAATATTTAGGCGCATGAGGTACTGTTCAGGCGCATGACTAACACTTAGGCGCATGAGCAGATTATTTGGGCGCATAAGGGTACTGTTTGGGCGCATGAGGTTTACTTAGTCATTCCAAGCCAATATTCTAGGCACATGAGCTCTATTTGGGCGCATGACCATCTATTTAACAGGTTTTTAAGTTATTTTCAATCCCAATCATCATCCCAATATGTTCTTGACTTATATTTACCATTCTAAGCATCAATATAACATAAACAACCATTAAACTCTAAAATACATACACAAGCACATTCGGGTAACATACACAATTATTATTAAATCATTTTACATGCATTTTCAGCCCCAAAGAAATTTAAAAACACATAGAACTGGGGCCTAGAACTCACCTTTACTACTTCTAAACACCCTTCATTCAAATTCGAACTTTCAAAGAGTTCTAACACCTAAACATGTCAAAAAGATTCAACCGTACACATATATACACATAAGAACACATAGAACTCGATCACAAGGTTAAAAACTCGGTTAAAACCTTGTAAAAATACAAGAAAACTCACCTCTTAGCAAATTCTGATTCTCCTTCTCTCTAAATTCCAATGAACTCTGCTTTCTCTCTCTAAAATTATCGAAGCAGTTGGTGTGCAGGAGTTGTGGGTGGTCATGCCACCTTTAAACATAATAATAATAATATATTTTGTCCTTTTTGCACTTTTAGCCCCTCCACTTTTGTCCATTTACTTTCTATCAAGATACTTTTCTTTTTCTTTTCTTATTGCTTTTCTTTCTTTTATTTTGACAAAATATATGACTGTTACAAGTCTACTCCCCTTAAAGTGCGAAAAGGACAAAATAACCATTGTTGCTTGGTTTTCTTCTTGATGGAGTTTGATTCAGCTGATGACTTCTTCTCCGTAGATCTTCTACGGATGTTGATTCTGTTGAAAGATCAACATTTTTCTTCTTCCGTAGAAGTTCTACTAAAGTCTTTGGCTTTTCTACGGAAGTGATTTTTGCCTCTTTCATAAAGTCCAGAGTAACTTCAGCTTCAGCAGTTCTTTTTGTTGGATGAGATATTTACTGCTTATTGAGCTCATGAATTCCTTCATTTAACTGAGCGATCCTCTTAAAGGTGGTCTTCAACTTGTTTCTTTACTTTGGAGGATAAGGTAGCTTTATCTCTTAAGGAACTTTGGACATGACTGGTTCATATGAAAAATTCTTTCCCTTACCCAAACCATCATCTTTTTGTTCATTATGTTCATCAGACTCATTCAAATCATCACACCCATCAAAGTCAAATTCTGATTCATCTTGTTTTGAAATTTCTAATTCAGAAGACTCAATTTCATTCACCTCTAAATCATTACCATTTACCAATTGATTAGTTTCAGATTTTGGTTCAATTTTGGTGCTTGGCATAAAATGGTTTGACAAACTGTTGGTCATAGACTCAGGTAAATGGATATAGTTATCATTCAGTGGGGGTGCAACAACATTAAAACCCAACCCAAACCTGTTCTTTGATTCAATATAAGAATTTAATAGTTTCTCATATTGCTGAGATGATAATTGAAACTTCTGAAGTTTCACTTTAGCTGATGCATGATCGGATATTGATTTTGTTAAAAAGGTGGTCAGATGCTTAACTTGGGCTTTAAGATTGTAATTTTTAGAACCAAATTTATCCAAATCTTTTTGTAAGGAAGTGATTTTGATCTGATATAATCTATGTTCTCTAAAACATGAGATTCATTCAAAATCATTGTTTCTTTTACTTTATTAGCCAGTTGTTGAGCATGGACTCTAGATCTTTTTACCTCTTTAACACAGCTGGATGAACACAATCTATCCCTTACCTCTCTAGCCACAGGTGTGACTTCGTTATCTATGTTGGCCATCAATGCTTGATTTTCTTCCAACACCTCCTTCTCATACATTCTCCAATCATAAGTTCCATCATGCAGAATGATCAATCCTATTTCTTTGGTTTTGCATGGACCTGCTGATGAACTTGTGGATGGTGAGGAAGAGTTTGTAAGTTCAGGCTGTTTGAAGGTTGTTTGATTTGTTGATTGTTATTGAGACTGGTGTTTTTGAGTTTGTCTCAAATCATTGGTGGATTGCTGATTGCAATCTCTTGAGAAATGACCATATAGACTGCATTTGTAGCATCTTACCTTTGACTTGGCAACATCAATCTTTGTTGTTCTCGCTGTAGTTGCCAATCCCTTGTTTCTTCTCAGATACATTTTGGCTCTGTAAGCAATCATGGCCATTTACCATTATAGATCCATCTCTTCTACTTCATCAGGATGTAATTCTTCAAGATCTTGCTGGCAAATGTGTGCAAGGGTCAATGTGCTACCCAGATAAGCTTGAAAGCTTGAACTGAATGCTGCAAAAGCCGCCTTTTTTCTTTTGAATCTAAAACCATAGTGATTGGTTTAGATTGATGATTGTTTTTGTTGGAGGAGGATCCATTTGATGTTGCAGCATTTGGGCTTTTTTTATCATCATGTCTCCTTTTCTCTTTTCTTGTTGAGTTGCTTTGAGAGTTTGACTTAGAAGGCCTTGATTCATAAAAACCAACTTCTTCTTCATCATTACTCATAGCACAAGAGCTTACATGATCATGATTAGAAATAAAAGCACTTCTAACACCTTTAGTTTCTTTGAATTGGTATGGATCAATGTGTGCTTTTACACTCTTGTTTCTTGTTTTCTCATCTAGTTCAAGTGCTTCCACCTTAGCTACCAAAGTATCTAGCCCAATGGCTTTTAGATCAAGATTATTCTTGAACATGGAAACTATTTGACTCCAGGATGTTCATTTCAGTGACCAATTGCAGTGACTAATTGCATGCACCTGTGGAGTATGGAGGATCTTTTTGTTTAACTCCTCATTGTTGTATTTTAACTCCAGGATGTTCATTTCAGTGACCAATTGCATAACCTGTGGAGTTGTTGAGGAACAGATTCACCCTCAATATGATGGAAAGTTTCATATTATGAATGAAGTGCGTCCTTTCTTATGCTTCTAATTTCATTACTCCCTTCACATAGAGTGTGAAGAATCTTCCATAAGGAGTTTGCTGTTTTGTATGCCTTACACCTGATTAAGAGGTCTTGAAGTAAAGCCATAATAAGCATACTATAGGCTTTAATGTCAATTTTGACCTTCTTTGCATGTTCAGGTGACAGATCCTTCAGACTTATAGGCTGATTGTTGTCCTTGTAATCAGGTCCAAGTGTTGGTAGAATATAAGGACCTTTAGAGATGGACACCCACAAATCAGAATTAGTGTAATTCACATGATTCTTGAATCTAATTTTCCATGTTTTCAAATCAACTTTGTTTACCAACTTTGGAGGTTGGTAAGCTGAACCAACAATTGAATTACTTATTTTAGTTAATTTGGTGATTGTTAACTAAAATAGAAATTCCTTTGTAAATGATCTAATGAATGACAAACTCTTAACTATCGGTTAATTAAGAAGTTGAAGTCAAAATTAGTCAATCCTCTCTATACGTTATCAAACGAGATGCAATTGAGGATGTTTCATGATGGGATCTGTTCAAATTCATTTGAACAACCGTTGATTATTGATCAATAACACAAATCCACGTATCAAAACGATTTTGATGTAGATTGATGTTAATGGAGCAATGAAACAGTACTCGAAGAACAATAAAACAAGTTTTAATGATTTTGAATTTGATTACACCAAATTGTTTAGTAGAATTCCTTTGTTAGCTATCAATTAGCTTAACTCAACTTGTGTTTTCATTAATTCATTCAACAACACGCTCAATTTTGAGTTATGAACTCTCAAGCCATTATGAACAACCTAAAGCAATTTTACTCAAAATCACATATCTAATCAGAAACCTGATAGATCTAATGATATAAACAACGAATTAAACAAATCTGACACTCATAGATCAATTGATCTAGATCTATGAGCACATGGCTCTGATACCACCTGTGAATCCAAGGATCGAACATGGAAGTATCAGGTTAGATTGTACAAATAGTGATCACGGAATTATCACTACTAGTTGTTTAATTAACTGATGATGTAATAACAATTGTAATATGAATCAATGAAGAACAAATCAAATAAATTTAAAGCAGATGAAAGTAATAGATGAACAAACAAATTTGATTCAAATGTTTTCCATTAATGATAAATAATGACTACAATTGAACAACTGATGATTGATTGATTGCTATTTGTTATTTGCTAGGATTCTAATGATGTATTGGTGTGTATTGTTATGATTGTTGTTAGGGTTGCTAGGGTTTGTTTATTGATTTGTCTCTCTAGTTGGTTACCCTAAAAGAGTGCACCCATGCTTTCTATTTATACGATGTGGGATTTCCTTTTTAGGGAAACAATAACTTTCTTATCATGGTAAGAAAGTTACTCAGAGAATATTCTTGATGTGACATTCTCTGACTAAAGTAAAGTCATCCGCAGATGTTGACTTTATGACATCACTTTAGTGAGATTGACTTGTTGACTTGATGTACTTGGTGTTAGTACATGCAAGTGTATTGCTCTTCCGTAGGACTTGAGCCTTCCATAGGACTTTGGTCTTCTGTAGGAGTTTAGCCTTCCATAGGACATTTGTCTTCCGTAGGAGTCAGTCACTTGGGATTTCATCCGCAGTAAGTTGTTCTTCTGCAGGAGACCCTCGGATGCATAAGTCCTTGTTGTTCCAGCAGAACATCAGATTCTTCATCCGTAAATAGTTCTTACACTTGGTCAGTTTCCAAAATTTTCTAGGTCTGATGTTCTTCCTGCAATCACACATATAAATTTGACAGGATCTCAGCCTCTCGTGTTGATCAATTAGATTATGTTTGCAGCGGATTTAGCACATTAATTAGCAATTATATCAAGAACATAAAAGATAATGCAATTAAAAGCATAAACATAGAGAGAGAAGAGTTCTGCGAAACATTAAATGTTCATTACTAAACACGTTTCGGCACGTTTCGGCAATTAAAACAGCATGGTTTGCCATCCTTATATAGGCGGCAAAAGCATGGTGGTGATGTCCTTTTCTGACATCACTGAATATTTAAATTACAACTGTCAAAAACATAAAACTACTGAAGATGTCAACAACTGACATCTTCTTACAAAAGTTCCTAAGTACTGACAAAAGTAAACTACTGATACTATAACAACTGAAGAACATGCTCTTCAGCTGTTGTACAACTACTGAAATAAAATAAACTACGGAAAAGGAAAAACCACCACAACAACTGAAGAGGACTTCTTCAGTTGTTGTGACAAACTCTGAGTCTTCAGTACTTGGTCTTCAGACTTGGCTTCGGAAGATGTAATGGCTTCGGAAGATACAACAACTGATGACTTCAGTAGATATCATCAGTTGTTGTCCTCAGTCTTTTTCTTCAGACTTTGCTTCGGAAGATAGAACAGCTTCGGAAGATGTAACAACTGATGACTTCAGCAGATATCATCAGTTGTTGTCTTCAGTCTTTGTCTTCAGACTTTGTGCTTCGGAAGAAGATCTTCAGTTCTTCAGTTCTTCAGCTTTTGATACTTCAGTACTTGGTCTTCATGTCACACCCTCAATTTCCACGAACGGGGTTTTACCGTTAGGCGTGTGACATACCAGGATCTCAGACACAGTCATATCGAACGACACTATATGAATTTAAAACATACATTTGATTTCATTCAATGAACATTAACTGAGTCTACAATAATGCGGAAGCGTGTACAAAAGTTGTAAATCCATTACAATACTGTCACAATAGCCATGTTCAAACAAAATGTTCAATGCTGAAAATAAACTAGATGAATGCATGTCCTGAGTGCGTTTCCTGAAGCGTGCCTCAAAAGCTTAAGCATTCCTGTGACCTGAGAAAACATGCTAAAGTGTGTCAACATAAAGTTGGTGAGTTCACAGGTTTAATTAACAAGAAATGTGTTCGTAAGCGTTTCCATATTATGCGTTTCAATGGTTTAGTACATAAAGCATATCGTTAGGTAGCTAGCCTATGTTCTTGTTACTTAGCGTTTCGAACCGAAGCTGACTGTTTACGTCCCAATGTGTTTTCTCCACGTCTCTACCGACCGTGGCAATTGCAAGTTCCACGCCTTAACCGACCGTGGCAATCGTAAGTTCCACGTCTTGACCGACCGTGGCAATCGTATGTGTTCCGTCATGTCTCATCAGACCATGACGGGGTGTTCCACGTCTTAACCGACCGTGGCAATCGTATGTTAGGTCAATCGTGCGCCCGTTTGACCTCCAATCAAGCTAGCGCGACTAGCCCGGGCGGGGTTTGTCAGACCCAGTAGTACTACTCAAAATTACCTCGCTAATCCCATTACTAACGGTTCGAGTGTGTGGGGACATGAGTGTGTTGCACTAACGTAACAAGCGATATCAATATTACTACAACCATTAATGTAAATGTGTTTTGCATGTTTTCTCCCCCAAACGGAAAGAGATGTAAAAAGGGGCCGTGAAACTCACAGATGATGTTGCAAGTGTGTAGGATGAAATGTCTCCCAAGTGTTGTTTACAATGCGCTGTCAAACACCTATTGACAGTTGTGTAAGCGTTAATGTTGTGTTTAGCGTTAACAGACATGTTTAGTCGAGTCGGGTCGCATGGGTTCGGTCGTGGGTGTCACACACACAAGCAGTCATAGACGTATTAGACTTCATGTAGACTTCTAATGAGTTGTTGATATTTGTAAACAGTTACGTTGCTTTAGGTTGAAAAGTATGTGCTTGTTGATTGCGTTGACTTTAATCTTTGTGGTCAAGAAATGACACTTTATTGATGTTAACTTATCGTCACACGATAGACACATCGCACACCAGAAGGATTCACTCGAAATGACTCCAATCGCATAACAAGGCTAGACGCACGACTGGACACTTCATTTGCACGAATAGGCATTCAATCGTACGAATCAAATTCCCTCGTACGATTGAACCCCCTTCCATGCGACTCAGCGTTCAGTCGTACCACACATTTCCCAATCGCCCGAATCAATTACCAATCGCACGAATGGACACTCATTCGTGCGGTTGGGCCTTCAGTCGGGTGTCACTCAGTCGCACACATTCATTCGGCTGACTCAATCGCACACATTCATTCGGCTGACTCAATCGCACCATTCATTCGCACGTTTCATCCCAGTCGCCCCGATCAATTGCGCGAAGGAACCGATCGCACGACTCAGTCGCACGGTTGGCCCAGTCGCGGACTGCAGCAGATCGCGACTGCTGGGCAGGTCGAACGGCCTTCGGCTGTTCCGTGCTCGGTTTTATCACAATCAAGACTTCCAGAAACACTCTCCTAACATGTCTAAGTGGAATGCATGCTCTGATTGACCTCACACACACCCCCACGACCACATGCATTCGGGTTGAACCCGAATACCCGAATCCCATACTTGCAGCAGTGAAACGGGTGATAAAACGGATGAAAATGGTCGCCTACCTGCTAGGAACGTGATTCCTAAGCTGTTGCGTGGTTTAATCCGGCGAAAACGAGCTCAATCGGGTGAGATTTGGTGCTAGGATGAGCAATCGGAGGTGAAGAGAGCGATGAAGAGAAAGAGAGCAGAAGTGGGAGTGTTTGGCTGGTGGGTGGGTATTTATACCCAGCCCCAGTTTGCCAATTGACAGGTTTAGTCCCTGTACTTAGGTACCGAGTTCCCGAATTTGTTTCGGTTGATAACGACTTAGACGAGCGAGCTCTATTAATTAATAGGATTCCTTAGGTGATCTCGTTTGTGTGAATTCCCTACAAACACCCGCGTTAGTATTTTATTCATAATTCGTTTAACGATGTCTGGGGCAGTGTTTGTATACGTTTCGAGTACTTGCGAGTACGGGTATATATTGACGACAACAATTTTGAAAAACGTTAATCTTAGCGGAGAAGCAATCTTGGAAAAGTCTTGGATGAACCTTCGGTAGTAACCCGCCAAACCCAAGAAACTACGGATCTCGGATGGCGTTTTTGGAGACTTCCATTGCATTACTGCTTCCACCTTTGCCGGATCGACCAGAATCCCATCCGGATTTACCACGTGACCCAAAAACTGAACCTCACGCAACCAAAATCTGCACTTGGAGAATTTTGCATACAACTTCTCCCTTCTCAGTGTATCCAGAACTTCGCGAATGTGACCGGCATGCTCAGTCTCGTTCTTTGAATAAATCAAGATGTCATCAATGAATACAATCACTGACTTATCCAACATCGGCCGGCACACCCTATTCATCAGGTCCATAAAAGCAGCTGGCGCGTTGGTCAAACCAAATGACATAACGAGGAACTCATAATGACCGTAGCGCGTACGAAAAGCTGTTTTAGGGATATCCTGCTCCTTCACCTTCAGTTGATGGTAGCCTGATCGAAGATCTATACGTGAAAACCAACTAGCACCTTGAAGTTGATCAAACAAGTCATCGATCCTCGGCAAGGGGTATCTGTTCTTTACGGTCAGCTTATTCAGCTCACGGTAGTCGATGCACATCCTCATACTACCGTCCTTCTTCTTTACAAACAGGACCGGAGCACCCCAAGGTGAGATACTCGGTCGAATAAACCCCTTATCCAACAGCTCTTGTAACTGCTCCATCAACTCTTTCATTTCTGTCGGGGCCAATCGATATGGTGCCTTGGCAATAGGTCGAGCGCCTAGTACTAAATCAATCTGGAACTCGATCTCTCTGTCAGGTGGCAATCCCGATAGGTATTCCGGGAACACGTCTGGGAACTCACACACAACTGGTACATCAGTTAGTTGTGGTGCTGGCTTCTCTACATCCTTCATATAACATAAATAGGCGTTAAATCCACGCCTCATACATTTCCCCGCCACTGCCATTGAGATCACTTTCGGAATCGTGGTAACCCGATCCCATAAACTGTCACTGGACTACCGTCGGGCACTGTCAAACTGATCATCTTCTTGCGACACACAATGTTCGCCTCAAAATCCGCCAACCAATCCATTCCAAGCACCAAATCGAAACCGCCTAACGTCATCGCAAAGGGTTTAACTGGGAATTTGTGACCCTCCAGTTCTACATCGCAACCCTCAATTACCTCAGAAATCCTGGTGGTTTTACCTATAGCAGTCTCTACATCAAACGGCACATCCACACGCCTACTACTAACAGGCAATTTGGCACAAAAAGCAGCAGAAATAAAACTCCTACTGGCACCTGAATCAAATAATACTGAGGCTAAAGTTTGGTTCACCAGAAACGTACCGGACACTACATCAGGGTCCGTCCTAGCCTCTTCCTGCGTCATCGTGAATGCTCTGGCGCTTGCCTTCGACCCTTCACCCACTGCCTTCTTCCCGCCGGAACCCCCAGGCCTCGGCTTCTTGCAATCCTTATTCATATGACCACTTTCCCCGCAGTTAAAGCACCTCATCACCCTACACTCTTTAGCCATATGACCGGGCTTTCCACACTTGAAACATACATTCAGCCCCATCTGCATTCACCACCGTGCTCTCGCCCACACTTCTCACACTTTCTCGACCCTGCACTTGTCACGACCACACGGCGATCATCAACCCGTGCTTTCTTACTACTCGTCGAAGTATCACCCCGTCCAAACCTCTTTCCTTGCCACTTCCTCTCATCACTTCCCTTCTTACTGCCCTCAGATTTCACCAAAGCAGCTCGTTCATCATACAACCTCCCAGCTAAATCCACCGCCGACCTGAAAGTACTCGGTCGGGCGGAAATCAAATGCCAACGAATTTCAGCTGGCAACCCCTGAATATACCGGTTAATCTTGCGAGACACCGGCGTCACTTGTTCTGGCACCAACCGTGCCATGTCGTTAAACTTAGTCGTGTATTGCTGATGGGTCATCGTCCCCGCCTCCAACTGCAGGAACTCTCTCTCGACTCTATCCATCTCCCTACGAGGACTAAACTCCTCAATCACCATTCTCTTCAATTCAGACCACTTCATCTTCCCAATGGCCCGACTACCCTCGGCCTGGACAATATTGTCCCACCAGCACAACGCCGTTCCCGTAAACGAGTGGGTAGCAAACTTCACCTTCTTATCCTCCTGGCAGTCACTGATATCAAGGACCGCCTCCATTTCCCTCACCCATTGGTGAGCATCAGCAGCCGTACCTGAACCATCGAAAGTCGGAGGCTTGCATCTCATAAATTTCCCGTAATCACAACCCCGTGCCGTCTCCCTTACCTGTTCTTCCTCCTCTTCCTCTTCGTCATCAGACAATATCGTTTCTGCCTCTGTCTGTTGCTGTCTACCGGAGGACCGGTTCCTCTCTCGTCTATCATCCTCACGTACTGCCTTTATCACTTCGGTCATCACGGACGGTAAGATCGTCTGCATAACCTGGTGTACTTCCTCAATCACTGCCTCTTTTACCGAGGCTCTCAGCTTGGCGCTTTCGTCTGTCTCCTCTTGATGAGGAGTCTCGTTCTCCTCACGAACTACTTTCTCTTTCCTAGGTCTTCCTCGCGTGATACGCGGCTCATCACCACGTCCACCATCGCGGGAAGCATCAGATGATCTCTCACCGACCATCTTCTATCACACTGAAAGATTTAAACACCAACACGGTCATTCAAGGAAATAGCTCAGTTTATGTCAAGTACAGTAAGTCCCTAATTACAGTGGCCAGTTGTGATTAGCCACTTACTCTACTCTTCGCACCCCGAGCATCACCTATCCTGACTACATTAGTATCTAAGTCTAACAGCACACATACTTCACATAACATGCGCACATAATACCAGTTAATCTTTAAGAAAATACCTGATGGCACGCGACTACTCAGATGGCATTCTCATTCTCCCTGTCCCATTCTCAGTTTAAGTTTAGGTTTATTATGAAAATTTACCCATTTTACTTAAACTTTTGCTCTGATACCAACTTGTAAGGCCCCGCTCACCGGGCACCCTACTGTTGGTTCTTCATCGCACATATAACGTACATAATGTATATAATCATAAAACAACGCAGCGGAAATGATAAAATATATACATTCTCATTCATTCATAAAAGTCATTACATCATTGACTCGATTACAAAATACAACTTTCTCCACTTTGTCTATCTTCTCTAGGATTGCTGAGGATTCATATAAAAGAGATTACTTAGGTAATCCCAGGTTTCATATGCTTCCACAGCAACCTTAAGATCATACAGCGACCTCTAGAGAAGAAATTAAATTCAAAAACATATGAAAACTACATTTTTATTACTGAAGAGTATTCCTTAGGTAATCCCGTACATCGGAACCCTTACGGAACACTCTTGACACTCTCATGCAACATACTTTGTTGCATGTACTACGCACACGCATCCTATGCGCGGCGAACTTATCAAAATCTAAAGGAGATTTCTTGAGTAATCCCGTTTATTCGAATCCTCAAGAAATCTCATAATGACATGCAACGTGATGTGTTGCGTATATTATGGACCCGCAACACATGACGTTGCAGCATTATCAACTGGAGAATGCCCTCCCAAAAGAGCTGAGTAGCCGCCTCGTGCCATCCTCAGCAACACTACCTGCGAACTGGAAAACACATAAAAGTCAGCGTTGCTGAGTGAGTTCTAGTTTTATAATAAAACATACTTTCATTCTCATTAACGGTTCTTTCATTCATGTGTTCACACATCATACGTACACGTAGATAATATTATTATTATCTCATCATTCATTACTTACTTCATTCGTGTACACTTCATCAATCTCGTTTACTTTCATACATACATACTTTACATACTTTCGTACGTACTTTACTTTCATTCATACTTTCATTACTTACGTTCGAACGTTCATTACATTCGTTCATACTTTCATTACTTTCGTTCGAACGTTCATTACATTCGGTGACATGTACAATACCCCCTTTCATCATACATACTACTGGTGCTGGACCTGTGGTGGTTAGCCACGAACGTTGTGCACAAATGCTGATCCAGTCACCTGGGGTAGGTACATGCACCACTTATCTTTCACTTTACTTTTAACATACGTTAGCCGAGTCTGTTGCAGCGCACGGCTGCTCACCTCAGTGACAATCTTATGATTGCCTGCTAACTTTACTTCTAACATACGTTAGCCGAGTCTGTTGCAGCGCACGGCTGCTCACCTCAGTGACAATCTTATGATTGCCTGCTAACCGAGTCTGTTGCAACACGAAGTTGCTCACCTCATTATCAATCTCAATGATTGACCCGATGTGCATCCTTTGGGGTAGCTAACCCGCACACCGTTGAGCTAACACCTGCCAGGGGTGTGCACCTCCTTCATTTGCTTGCAAGACTTTCTTACTTTCATTCATTAATGCATGCATTCATTCATCATGTTCCTTCTTTCATTATCTTTCACTTTACGTTCTTAATACATTCGTTATATTCGTTCATTCATTCACGTAAAGTTATTAAAAGATAAGACACATATACATAAGGAACATAAATACTTACATATCATCAATATTCACCATCTATCATGGCAGCATCATACTAGCATACATGCATCATACATATACTTCTACATTCACTCACATCAGCCCTGTTCGGGCGACTGGACTTATACCAGTCGCATGTCCTCCATGCGACTGGGCCATGCGATTGGGCTATCATGCGAATGGGTACTCAAACGTGCGATTGAACTTCCTTCCGTACGACTAGACACTATGCGACTGGGTTGTATGCGACTAACTCTTAACCGTACGACTGAACTACTCTGCGATTGAGCTTATGCGACCGAAACCCTCAGTCGCATCACTCATCGTGCGATTGAGGTTCAATCGGGCGTCTGAACCTCAGTCGGGCGATTGGACATCAACTATCACTCATTCGGCCGAATGGCCCTTCAGTCGCATAACCCTAACTGGGCAGCGACTGAAGTTCTTCATGAACAGCAGACGCGAACCCCCGCACCCAAACTCATCTTAAACCCATTTTTAGCCCAAATCGACCCTCCCTAGTCTCAGGGATTCATACTAGGACCTCATACAAGCATATACAAGTCCTACTTCTTACTAAAAACACATTACTCATGATTTACCCTAAATGGGTCAAACTTACACTATTTCAAAAATAGGGTTTCTATGTGATTCCAGCCCCAAAATCGTTAGAAAACATGTAAATGAGGGGTTCTAGAACTCACATTACAGGTAGAAGTAGATGAACTTCGACTTTGGCTATCTTCTCGACGGATTCGGAGCTCGGACAGCACTTTCCCCCTTTTCTTCTTCGTTCTCGGTCGCCCTCTGCTCTCTTCCCGACTGAAAATGTGAAGGTGTTGGGTTGGAGAATGGAGTTGCTCCCCTTTTATACCCACAGATCAGTCGCACCTGGTCCAGGGGTGACTGGACCTTCAGTCGCATCAACACTATGCGATTGGACCCCAGTCGCATGTGTTCCATGCGGCTCATACTCATTCAGGCGGTTGAACTCCAATCGTGCGGTTGAGCTTCAATCGGCCGAATAGCCATGCGGTTGAACCTCCAGTCGCATAAATCACAGGCGACTGAGGCTCAGTCGTATCACATGCTGAGAAGTCAAACTTCCGGGTGTTACAAGTGATGTGACACCCCGTAATTTCAGATTAACGTTTTTCAAAATTGTTGTCGTCAATATATACCCGTACTCGCAAATACTCGAAACGTATACAAACACTGCCCCAGACATCGTTAAACGAATTATGAATAAAATACTAACGCGGGTGTTTGTAGGGAATTCACACAAACGAGATCACCTAAGGAATCCTATTAATTAATAGAGCTCGCTCGTCTAAGTCGTTATCAACCGAAACAAATTCGGGAACTCGGTACCTAAGTACAGGGACTAAACCTGTCAATTGGCAAACTGGGGCTGGGTATAAATACCCACCCACCAGCCAAACACTCCCACTTCTGCACTCTTTCTCTTCATCGCTCTCTTCACCTCCGATTGCTCATCCTAGCACCAAATCTCACCCGATTGAGCTCGTTTTCGCCGGATTAAACCACGCAACAGCTTAGGAATCACGTTCCTAGCAGGTAGGCGACCATTTTCATCCGTTTTATCACCCGTTTCACTGCTGCAAGTATGGGATTCGGGTATTCGGGTTCAACCCGAATGCATGTGGTCGTGGGGGTGTGTGTGAGGTCAATCAGAGCATGCATTCCACTTAGACATGTTAGGAGAGTGTTTCTGGAAGTCTTGATTGTGATAAAACCGAGCACGGAACAGCCGAAGGCCGTTCGACCTGCCCAGCAGTCGCGATCTGCTGCAGTCCGCGACTGGGCCAACCGTGCGACTGAGTCGTGCGATCGGTTCCTTCGCGCGATTGATCGGGGCGACTGGGATGAAACGTGCGAATGAATGGTGCGATTGAGTCAGCCGAATGAATGTGTGCGATTGAGTCAGCCGAATGAATGTGTGCGACTGAGTGACACCCGACTGAAGGCCCAACCGCACGAATGAGTGTCCATTCGTGCGATTGGTAATTGATTCGGGCGATTGGGAAATGTGTGGTACGACTGAACGCTGAGTCGCATGGAAGGGGGTTCAATCGTACGAGGGAATTTGATTCGTACGATTGAAGGCCTATTCGTGCGAATGAAGTGTCCAGTCGTGCTTCTAGCCTTGTTATGCGATTGGAGTCATTTCGAGTGAATCCTTCTGGTGTGCGATGTGTCTATCGTGTGACGATAAGTTAACATCAATAAAGTGTCATTTCTTGACCACAAAGATTAAAGTCAACGCAATCAACAAGCACATACTTTTCAACCTAAAGCAACGTAACTGTTTACAAATATCAACAACTCATTAGAAGTCTACATGAAGTCTAATACGTCTATGACTGCTTGTGTGTGTGACACCCAGGACCGAACCCATGCGACCCGACTCGACTAAACATGTCTGTTAACGCTAAACACAACATTAACGCTTACACAACTGTCAATAGGTGTTTGACAGCGCATTGTAAACAACACTTGGGAGACATTTCATCCTACACACTTGCAACATCATCTGTGAGTTTCACGGCCCCTTTTTACATCTCTTTCCGTTTGGGGGAGAAAACATGCAAAACACATTTACATTAATGGTTGTAGTAATATTGATATCGCTTTTTACGTTAGTGCAACACACTCATGTCCCCACACACTCGAACCGTTAGTAATGGGATTAGCGAGGTAATTTTGAGTAGTACTACTGGGTCTGACAAACCCCGCCCGGGCTAGTCGCGCTAGCTTGATTGGAGGTCAAACGGGCGCACGATTGACCTAACATACGATTGCCACGGTCGGTTAAGACGTGGAACACCCCGTCATGGTCTGATGAGACATGACGGTACACATACGATTGCCACGGTCGGTCAAGACGTGGAACTTACGATTGCCACGGTCGGTTAAGGCGTGGAACTTGCAATTGCCACGGTCGGTAGAGACGTGGAGAAAACACATTGGGACGTAAACAGTCAGCTTCGGTTCGAAACGCTAAGTAACAAGAACATAGGCTAGCTACCTAACGATATGCTTTATGTACTAAACCATTGAAACGCATAATATGGAAACGCTTACGAACACATTTCTTGTTAATTAAACCTGTGAACTCACCAACTTTATGTTGACACACTTTAGCATGTTTTCTCAGGTCACAGGAATGCTTAAGCTTTTGAGGCACGCTTCAGGAAACGCACTCAGGACATGCATTCATCTAGTTTATTTTCAGCATTGAACATTTTGTTTGAACATGGCTATTGTGACAGTATTGTAATGGATTTACAACTTTTGTACACGCTTCCGTATTATTGTAGACTCAGTTAATGTTCATTGAATGAAATCAAATGTATGTTTTAAATTCATATAGTGTCGTTCGATATGACTGTGTCTGAGATCCTGGTATGTCACACGCCTAACGGTAAAACCCCGTTCGTGGAAATTGAGGGTGTGACAGATTGGTATCAGAGCCACAGGTTATAGAGAACTAGGATTGCATCGCATCTAGACTATAGCCTTAGACACAACACTAGTATTGCACAAACACTTTTACATGGTTACTACTATTGTGCAAACAACCTTCTAGTGTATTGACATTACACTGCTGAGCAAACATAACACTATGGGTATGACATGTGTGTCATTACCGGCTGATAGAAGGGCGAAGAATCGCGCTCGCTCACAACCAACGCTTACACTTGATCCTTCACTCGCGGAGTGAAAGCAACAACGAACTGAATCAAACATTTCCAGGATTGGAACACGAAACTCATTTCTAACACACGCGATAAGCTTAACGATGACAAACAAAAAGAACCAACTCTCTCACACTTGTTACTATTCCCAACATATCCTATCCTCTATGCTAGCCTGAGCAGTAGATGAGGGACAACTAAGATATTCAAGTCGATTAGAGAATCGGACTTAGACGCCCAATTCGCTTGTACAACTTTAGTACAACTCTAGTTATTTGACTCTTGATATAACAACTACATCTTTGATGCTTCTATCATTGATGACACTCGGTACTGGACAAGGTATGTTATCTCGAATAGGAGGAACCATGTGTGACCATGCAAAGCAAATTAGAATCACGGGTGCACACGTAATTGTAATTTGTCGTGCATGAGAATTCTGGCAACTCTATTGGGTGATAACGGTAATGGCCAGTACAAATTTTCAATTCCATACACAGGAGGCATAAGGCCTCGGATCCTCATAAAACCTTACTATCGATATGCAACCAAACCACTCATTTTTACTAGCATGATACAATATATATTATTGTCAATAATTGTTATCCGGTTATTGATTAATATGTGCTGTGAATTGAAGAAATCATGTCTGGAAGAAGACCTGGACGCCCGGGTGGACGAGGAAATATCACCCTAACACAAGCAGAGCTGAATGCTATCATCAACGAGCGCGTGGCTGATGCGCTTGCAGCTTATGAACAGGCCCGTAATCAGGACCAGAACAACCAGAATCCAAATCAAGGAGGTCCAACAGTCTGTACCTTCAAGATGTTTATGGATTGCAAGCCTCATTCTTTCAGTGGCTCTGAGGGCGCTGTCACATTGCTTCGCTGGCTAGAGAAACTTGAGTCAGTGTTTGCCATGTGCAGCTGTCCTGACGAAAACCGGGTCAAGTACGCCTCCGACACATTGGAGGGACCAGCCCTAACATGGTGGAATTCACAAGTCCAAACCCTAGGACTTGGTGCTGCAAACGGTATGCCGTGGGAAGACTTCAAGATTCTGATGAAAGAGGAGTACTGTCCCAGGAGTGAAGTCCAGAAACTGGAGGCAGAATTTTGGAACTTAAAGATGATTGGTTCAGACATTGAGGAGTACACGACTCGTTCGCACGAGTTGGCGGCGTTATGTCCCCAGATGGTGACTCGGCCTACAAACGGATCGAAAAGTACATTGACGGTTTGGCTCCTCAGATCCAGGCTAGCGTGATGGCTGCTGATCCTGTCACCATACAGCAGGCCATCCGACTGGCCCATAAACTCACTGACCAGGCAGTGGCACAGGGCACCTTGCCCAAACGTGGCGCTACTTCTGGTTCTTCTGATCACAAGAGGAAATGGGACGGCAATAACAACAACAAGTCATCAAGCTCCAACAACACCCCGCAACAACAAACCAAAAAGTTTGACCCTTCAAGAAGCTTCAACAATCAGAACAACAATAACTATGGCCAGGGATCGAGTGGCTACGCGGGCAAGAATCCTAAGTGTAACCGGTGCAACTTCCATCACCAAGGCCCATGTGACCGACTCCGTTGTCAGAGATGTGGAAAGATGGGTCACGCAGCCAAAGACTGCCGGGGCGAAATAATGACTCAACAGCAACAACTCCAACAACAACGCCAGGGTGGAGTGACAAGAGCCTGTTATGAATGTGGTAAGGAGGGCCACTACAGGAAGGATTGCCCGCAGCTGAAGGGTGGAAACAAGGGTAATAACGGGGGCCATGCTAAAGGTCGTGCATTCGTGATTGGTTCCGGTGAGGCAAGGGATGACCAGAACGTGGTTACTGGTACGTTTCCCCTGAATGGTTGTTTTGCTTCTATACTATTTGATACTGGAGCTGATAGGAGTTTTGTTTCCAACAAATTCATTAAGTTCTTAGATGTAACCCTAGCTGTCATGGAACCTAGTTATGTGATAGAATTAGCTGACGGAAAACTAATCAAGGCAACTCATATCGCCAAGGGGTGCAGACTAGGATTATGCGGTCACGAGATAGATATAGATCTGATGCCTGTCACACTTGGTAGTTTCGACGTAGTTGTGGGTATGGACTGGCTATCCAAGAATCAAGCTGAGATCATTTATGGAGAGAAAATCGTTCGTATCCCACTTTCTAGTGGTGAAATTTTATCGGTTCAGGGCGAAAGGAGTGGCATGGTCTTTGGAATCATCTCCTACATGAAAGCTCAGAAGTGTTTGCGTAAGGGTCATACCGCCTTTCTAGCCATGGTCACTGAGAAAGAGCCCGAGGAAAAGAAAATTGAAGATATCCTTGTTGTACGCGATTATCCCGAGGTTTTCCCTGAAGACCTACCCGGTCTACCACCACATCGCCAAGTCGAGTTCCAAATTGATTTGGTTCCGGGAGCCGCCCCTATCGCGAAGGCACCGTACAGATTAGCTCCAAGGGAACTGCAAGAGCTGTCTACGCAATTGCAGGAACTATTGGATAAAGGCTTTATTAGACCTAGCTCATCACCGTGGGGAGCTCCAGTTCTGTTTGTCAAGAAGAAGGATGGAACTTTTCGCATGTGTATCGATTACAGGGAACTGAACAAGGCGACAGTTAAGAATCGTTATCCCCTCCCGCGCATCGATGATCTGTTCGACCAGCTACAAGGGTCGAGTTACTATTCAAAGATAGACCTAAGATCGGGTTATCATCAGCTAAGGATTCGAGAAGAAGACATTTCAAAGACTGCTTTCAGAACGAGGTATGGTCACTACGAATTCTTGGTTATGCCATTCGGGTTGACCAATGCACCAGCGGTTTTCATGGACTTAATGAACCGAGTGTGCAAACCCTACCTAGACAAGTTCGTTATTGTCTTCATCGATGACATCCTCATTTACTCAAGGAATAAAGAAGAACACGAAGAACACCTTAGACTGATTCTGGAGCTGTTGAGACGAGAACAGTTGTACGCAAAATTTAGATGATTCTCATTCGTACGATTGAGTCTATCTGTCACACCCTCAATTTCCACGAACGGGGTTTTACCGTTAGGCGTGTGACATACCAGGATCTCAGACACAGTCATATCGAACGACACTATATGAATTTAAAACATACATTTGATTTCATTCAATGAACATTAACTAAGTCTACAATAATGCGGAAGCGTGTACAAAAGTTGTAAATCCATTACAATACTGTCACAATAGCCATGTTCAAACAAAATGTTCAATGCTGAAAATAAACTAGATGAATGCATGTCCTGAGTGCGTTTCCTGAAGCGTGCCTCAAAAGCTTAAGCATTCCTGTGACCTGAGAAAACATGCTAAAGTGTGTCAACATAAAGTTGGTGAGTTCACAGGTTTAATTAACAAGAAATGTGTTCGTAAGCGTTTCCATATTATGCGTTTCAATGGTTTAGTACATAAAGCATATCGTTAGGTAGCTAGCCTATGTTCTTGTTACTTAGCGTTTCGAACCGAAGCTGACTGTTTACGTCCCAATGTGTTTTCTCCACGTCTCTACCGACCGTGGCAATTGCAAGTTCCACGCCTTAACCGACCGTGGCAATCGTAAGTTCCACGTCTTGACCGACCGTGGCAATCGTATGTGTTCCGTCATGTCTCATCAGACCATGACGGGGTGTTCCACGTCTTAACCGACCGTGGCAATCGTATGTTAGGTCAATCGTGCGCCCGTTTGACCTCCAATCAAGCTAGCGCGACTAGCCCGGGCGGGGTTTGTCAGACCCAGTAGTACTACTCAAAATTACCTCGCTAATCCCATTACTAACGGTTCGAGTGTGTGGGGACATGAGTGTGTTGCACTAACGTAACAAGCGATATCAATATTACTACAACCATTAATGTAAATGTGTTTTGCATGTTTTCTCCCCCAAACGGAAAGAGATGTAAAAAGGGGCCGTGAAACTCACAGATGATGTTGCAAGTGTGTAGGATGAAATGTCTCCCAAGTGTTGTTTACAATGCGCTGTCAAACACCTATTGACAGTTGTGTAAGCGTTAATGTTGTGTTTAGCGTTAACAGACATGTTTAGTCGAGTCGGGTCGCATGGGTTCGGTCGTGGGTGTCACACACACAAGCAGTCATAGACGTATTAGACTTCATGTAGACTTCTAATGAGTTGTTGATATTTGTAAACAGTTACGTTGCTTTAGGTTGAAAAGTATGTGCTTGTTGATTGCGTTGACTTTAATCTTTGTGGTCAAGAAATGACACTTTATTGATGTTAACTTATCGTCACACGATAGACACATCGCACACCAGAAGGATTCACTCGAAATGTCTCCAATCGCATAACAAGGCTAGACGCACGACTGGACACTTCATTCGCACGAATAGGCCTTCAATCGTACGAATCAAATTCCCTCGTACGATTGAACCCCCTTCCATGCGACTCAGCGTTCAGTCGTACCACACATTTCCCAATCGCCCGAATCAATTACCAATCGCACGAATGGACACTCATTAGTGCGGTTGGGCCTTCAGTCGGGTGTCACTCAGTCGCACACATTCATTCGGCTGACTCAATCGCACACATTCATTCGGCTGACTCAATCGCACCATTCATTCGCACGTTTCATCCCAGTCGCCCCGATCAATCGCGCGAAGGAATCGATCGCATGACTCAGTCGCACGGTTGGCCCAGTCGCGGACTGCAGCAGATCGCGACTGCTGGGCAGGTCGAACGGCCTTCGGCTGTTCCGTGCTCGGTTTTATCACAATCAAGACTTCCAGAAACACTCTCCTAACATGCCTAAGTGGAATGCATGCTCTGATTGACCTCACACACCCCCACGACCACATGCATTCGGGTTGAACCCGAATACCCGAATCCCATACTTGCAGCAGTGAAACGGGTGATAAAACGGATGAAAATGGTCGCCTACCTGCTAGGAACGTGATTCCTAAGCTGTTGCGTGGTTTAATCCGGCGAAAACGAGCTCAATCGGGTGAGATTTGGTGCTAGGATGAGCAATCGGAGGTGAAGAGAGCGATGAAGAGAAAGAGAGCAGAAGTGGGAGTGTTTGGCTGGTGGGTGGGTATTTATACCCAGCCCCAGTTTGCCAATTGACAGGTTTAGTCCCTGTACTTAGGTACCGAGTTCCCGAATTTGTTTCGGTTGATAACGACTTAGACGAGCGAGCTCTATTAATTAATAGGATTCCTTAGGTGATCTCGTTTGTGTGAATTCCCTACAAACACCCCACGTTAGCCTTGCCCGGGTGGTAATGGATTTCACAATCGTAGTCTTTTATTAGTTCCAACCACCGTCTCTGCCTCATATTCAGGTCCTTTTGCTCGAAGAAGGACTTCAAGCTTTTGTGGTCTGTGAAGATGGTGCACTTCGTCCCGTACAAATAGTGCCGCAAGATCTTCAATGCGAAAACCACAGCTGCGAGCTCCAAGTCATGAGTAGGGTAATTAACCTCATGAACTTTCAGCTGTCGGGATGCATAGCCTATCACCTTTCCCCTCTGCATCAACACACATCCCAACCCCGAATAGGACGCATCAGAGTAAACTACTAAGTCTTCACTTCCATCGGGTAGTGCCAAGTCAAAGAGTTCCAGGATGAAGCACTGAAAGAGGATCATCTAAATTGTTCCAACAGCTCAGTCTTCACTTCCAGGATGATAACTTAGTAAACTACTAAGTCTTCACTTCCACAGGGTACGAATCAAATTCCCTCGTACGATTGAACCCCCTTCCATGCGACTCAGCGTTCAGTCGTACCACACATTTCTCAATCGCCCGAATCAATTACCAATCGCACGAATGGACACTCATTCGTGCGGTTGGGCCTTCAGTCGGGTGTCACTCAGTCGCACACATTCATTCGGCTGACTCAATCGCACACATTCATTCGGCTGACTCAATCGCACCATTCATTCGCACGTTTCATCCCAGTCGCCCCGATCAATCGCGCGAAGGAACCGATCGCACGACTCAGTCGCACGGTTGGCCCAGTCGCGGACTGCAGCAGATCGCGACTGCTGGGCAGGTCGAACGGCCTTCGGCTGTTCCGTGCTCGGTTTTATCACAATCAAGACTTCCAGAAACACTCTCCTAACATGTCTAAGTGGAATGCATGCTCTGATTGACCTCACACACACCCCCACGACCACATGCATTCGGGTTGAACCCGAATACCCGAATCCCATACTTGCAGCAGTGAAACGGGTGATAAAACGGATGAAAATGGTCGCCTACCTGCTAGGAACGTGATTCCTAAGCTGTTGCGTGGTTTAATCCGGCGAAAACGAGCTCAATCGGGTGAGATTTGGTGCTAGGATGAGCAATAGGAGGTGAAGAGAGCGATGAAGAGAAAGAGAGCAGAAGTGGGAGTGTTTGGCTGGTGGGTGGGTATTTATACCCAGCCCCAGTTTGCCAATTGACAGGTTTAGTCCCTGTACTTAGGTACCGAGTTCCCGAATTTGTTTCGGTTGATAACGACTTAGACGAGCGAGCTCTATTAATTAATAGGATTCCTTAGGTGATCTCGTTTGTGTGAATTCCCTACAAACACCCGCGTTAGTATTTTATTCATAATTCGTTTAACGATGTCTGGGGCAGTGTTTGTATACGTTTCGAGTATTTGCGAGTACGGGTATATATTGACGACAACAATTTTGAAAAACGTTAATTTGAAATTACGGGGTGTCACATCATCCCCCTGTTGCAGGAATTTTCGTCCCGAAAATTAGTACATCATGTCACACGGTTTTTGCGGGGTAGTACAAGACTCAACAGTTTGTGATGTGGAATAGAGTACCTGTGTGTCTAAGAGGTGGATGCCTGGTTTTGGAACAGTTGAGGGTACTTCCTCTTCATCTGATCCTCGCGTTCCCAGGTAAATTCTGGTCCACGCTTCGAGTTCCAACGGATTTTGACGATAGGGATGCGACTGCGTTTGAGTGTCTTGACCTCTCGGTCCATGACTTCCACCGGTTCCTCGATGAAATGTAGTTGCTCGTCCACATGTATCTCGTCCAACGGGACGATGAGAGTTTCGTCTGTAAGGCATTTCCTCAAGTTGGAGACATGGAACACATTGTGTACCCCACGGAGTTCTTCGGGTAGGTTCAACTGATAGGCCACTGGGCCAACCCGTTTGACAATCTCAAACGGTCCCACGTACCTAGGGCTTAGTTTCCCACGTCTCCCGAAACGAATCACACCCTTCCAAGGTGACACTTTCAAAAGCACCTTGTCACCTATTTGGAATTCCAATGGTCGGCGACGCTTATCAGCGTAACTCTTCTGTCGGTCACGGGCTGCTGCCATACGGTTACGGATTTGCACGATCTTCTCAGTCGTTTCGTGCACCAGTTCAGGGCCGGTGAGCTGACTTTCCCCAACTTCCGCCCAACAGATAGGTGATCGGCACTTATGCCCATACAGTGCCTCAAATGGAGCAGCTTGGATCGAGGTATGATAGCTATTGTTGTAAGAAAACTCAACTAGCGGTAAGTGAGTTTCCCAACTGCTGCCAAAATCTATGACGCAGGCACGTAACATGTCTTCTAGAGTCTGGATCGTACGCTCACTTTGGCCATCAGTTTGGGGGTGGTACGCGGTGCTCATGTCCAGCCGCGTTCCTAGTGCTCGTTGTAAGGACAGCCAGAAGTGTGAAGTAAATCGAGCGTCACGATCAGAGATAATGGAAACCGGCACACCATGCCGAGAGACTATTTCCCTGAGATAGATACGAGTTAACTTTTCCATGCGATCAGTCTTCCGGATCGCCAGGAAGTGTGCGGATTTCGTCAAGCGATCCACGACCACCCAAATGGTATCGCATCCACTGGGAGTCCGAGGGAGTTTCGTGATAAAGTCCATGGAAATCTGCTCCCATTTCCATACTGGTATTTCTGGCTGTTGGAGTAGACCAGACGGTCGTTGATACTCCACCTTAACCTTAGAACAGGTTAGGCATCTGCTTACGTACGTGGCAATGTCAGCTTTCATGTTCGGCCACCAGTAATGGACTTTGAGATCGTGATACATCTTGTCTGAACCTGGGTGAATTGAGTACCGGGACTTGTGAGCTTCGTCCATCACCAGTTCCCGTAGACCTCCATACAAGGGAATCCATGTTCGATCCATGAAGTAGCGGATTTCGTCGGGCTTGGTTTCTAGTTGCTTTACCATGCCTCGTAGCGATTCGGCTTTCAGGTTCTCACCTTTTAGCGCCTCAAGTTGGGCATTGCGGATCTGATCCGGTAAACCGGTGTGAATGGTGAGTTGCAATGCCCGAACTCGTCTCGGCTTGGGTGTTTCCTTCCGGCTTAGGGCGTCTGCTACTACATTTGCCTTGCCCGGATGATACCTGATCGTACAGTCGTAGTCGTTCAGCAACTCGACCCAACGACGTTGCCTCATATTTAGCTCCTTCTGTCAAAGATGTGCTGGAGACTCTTGTGATCGGTGTAAATGGTGCACTTGGTACCGTACAAGTAGTGTCTCCATATCTTGAGTGCAAATACCACTGCTCCAAGCTCTAGATCGTGTGTCGTGTAGTTTTTCTCATGAATCTTCAGTTGTCGGGACGCATAGGCAATCACCCTATCGCGTTGCATTAGTACACAACCGAGGCCTTGAATAGACGCATCACAGTAGACCACAAAATCATCTGTCCCCTCAAGCAGGGATAGAATCGGTGCTGTACAGAGTTTCTGCTTCAGGATCTGGAATGCAGATTCTTGTCTATCACCCAAATCATACGTGATGCCTTTATGAGTTAATGAGGTGAGAGGTTGAGCAATCTTTGAGAACCCTTCGATGAACCGTCGATAATAGCCAGCTAACCCGAGAAACTGTCGTACCTCGGTCGGGGTCTTAGGCGTAGCCCAGTTCTTGATAGCTGCTATCTTTGCTGGATCAACGTGTATCCCATTCTCATTGACCACATGACCCAAAAGTGGACCTCTCGTATCCAGAAGTCACACTTCGAAAATTTTGCGTACAACTGTTCTCGTCTCAACAGCTCCAGAATCAGTCTAAGGTGTTCTTCGTGTTCTTCTTTATTCCTTGAGTAAATGAGGATGTCATCGATGAAGACAATAACGAACTTGTCTAGGTAGGGTTTGCACACTCGGTTCATTAAGTCCATGAAAACCGCTGGTGCATTGGTCAACCCGAATGGCATAACCAAGAATTCGTAGTGACCATACCTCGTTCTGAAAGCAGTCTTTGAAATGTCTTCTTCTCGAATCCTTAGCTGATGATAACCCGATCTTAGGTCTATCTTTGAATAGTAACTCGACCCTTGTAGCTGGTCGAACAGATCATCGATGCGCGGGAGGGGATAACGATTCTTAACTGTCGCCTTGTTCAGTTCCCTGTAATCGATACACATGCTAAAAGTTCCGTCCTTCTTCTTGACAAACAGAACTGGAGCTCCCCACGGTGATGAGCTAGGTCTAATAAAGCCTTTATCCAATAGTTCCTGCAATTGCGTAGACAGCTCTTGCAGTTCCCTTGGAGCTAATCTGTACGGTGCCTTCGCGATAGGGGCGGCTCCCGGAACCAAATCAATTTGGAACTCGACTTGGCGATGTGGTGGTAGACCGGGTAGGTCTTCAGGGAAAACCTCGGGATAATCGCGTACAACAAGGATATCTTCAATTTTCTTTTCCTCGGGCTCTTTCTCAGTGACCATGGCTAGAAAGGCGGTATGACCCTTACGCAAACACTTCTGACCTTTCATGTAGGAGATGATTCCAGAGACCATGCCACTCCTTTCGCCCTGAACCAATAAAATTTCACCACTAGAAAGTGGGATACGAACGATTTTCTCTCCACAAATGATCTCAGCTTGATTCTTGGATAGCCAGTCCATACCCACAACTACGTCGAAACTACCAAGTGTGACAGGCATCAGATCTATATCTATCTCGTGACCGCATAATCCTAGTCTGCACCCCTTGGCGATATGAGTTGCCTTGATTAGTTTTCCGTCAGCTAATTCTATCACATAACTAGGTTCCATGACAGCTAGGGTTACATCTAAGAACTTAATGAATTTGTTGGAAACAAAACTCCTATCAGCTCCAGTATCAAATAGTATAGAAGCAAAACAACCATTCAGGGGAAACGTACCAGTAACCACGTTCTGGTCATCCCTTGCCTCACCGGAACCAATCACGAATGCACGACCTTTAGCATGGCCCCCGTTAATACCCTTTTTTCCACCCTTCAGCTGCGGGCAATCCTTCCTGTAGTGGCCCTCCTTACCACATTCATAACAGGCTCTTGTCACTCCACCCTGGCGTTGTTGTTGGAGTTGTTGCTGTTGAGTCATTATTTCGCCCCGGCAGTCTTTGGCTGCGTGACCCATCTTTCCACATCTCTGACAACGGAGTCGGTCACATGGGCCTTGGTGATGGAAGTTGCACCCGTTACACTTAGGATTCTTGCCCGCGTAGCCACTCGATCCCTGGCCATAGTTATTGTTGTTCTGATTGTTGAAGCTTCTTGAAGGGTCAAACTTTTTGGTTTGTTGTTGCGGGGTGTTGTTGGAGCTTGATGACTTGTTGTTGTTATTGCCGTCCCATTTCCTCTTGTGATCAGAAGAACCAGAAGTAGCGCCACGTTTGGGCAAGGTGCCCTGTGCCACTGCCTGGTCAGTGAGTTTATGGGCCAGTCGGATGGCCTGCTGTATGGTGACAGGATCAGCAGCCATCACGCTAGCCTGGATCTGAGGAGCCAAACCGTCAATGTACTTTTCTATCCGTTTGTAGGCCGGAGTCACCATCTGGGGACATAACGCCGCCAACTCGTGCGAACGAGTCGTGTACTCCTCAATGTCTGAACCAATCATCTTTAAGTTCCAAAATTCTGCCTCCAGTTTCTGGACTTCACTCCTGGGACAGTACTCCTCTTTCATCAGAATCTTGAAGTCTTCCCACGGCATACCGTTTGCAGCACCAAGTCCTAGGGTTTGGACTTGTGAATTCCACCATGTTAGGGCTGGTCCCTCCAATGTGCCGGAGGCGTACTTGACCCGGTTTTCGTCAGGACAGCTGCACATGGCAAACACTGACTCAAGTTTCTCTAGCCAGCGAAGCAATGTGACAGCGCCCTCAGAGCCGCTGAAAGAATGAGGCTTGCAATCCATAAACATCTTGAAGGTACAGACTGTTGGACCTCCTTGATTCGGATTCTGGTTGTTCTGGTCCTGATTACGGGCCTGTTCATAAGCTGCAAGCGCATCAGCCACGCGCTCGTTGATGATAGCATTCAGCTCTGCTTGTGTTAGGGTGATATTTCCTCGTCCACCCGGGCGTCCAGGTCTTCTTCCAGACATGATTTCTTCAATTCACAGCACATATTAATCAATAACCGGATAACAATTATTGACAATAATATATATTGTATCATGCTAGTAAAAATGAGTGGTTTGGTTGCATATCGATAGTAAGGTTTTATGAGGATCCGAGGCCTTATGCCTCCTGTGTATGGAATTGAAAATTTGTACTGGCCATTACCGTTATCACCTAATAGAGTTGCCAGAATTCTCATGCACGACAAATTACAATTACGTGTGCACCCGTGATTCTAATTTGCTTTGCATGGTCACACATGGTTCCTCCTATTCGAGATAACATACCTTGTCCAGTACCGAGTGTCATCAATGATAGAAGCATCAAAGATGTAGTTGTTATATCAAGAGTCAAATAACTAGAGTTGTACTAAAGTTGTACAAGCGAATTGGGCGTCTAAGTCCGATTCTCTAATCGACTTGAATATCTTAGTTGTCCCTCATCTACTGCTCAGGCTAGCATAGAGGATAGGATATGTTGGGAATAGTAACAAGTGTGAGAGAGTTGGTTCTTTTTGTTTGTCATCGTTAAGCTTATCGCGTGTGTTAGAAATGAGTTTCGTGTTCCAATCCTGGAAATGTTTGATTCAGTTCGTTGTTGCTTTCACTCCGCGAGTGAAGGATCAAGTGTAAGCGTTGGTTGTGAGCGAGCGTGATTCTTCGCCCTTCTATCAGCCGGTAATGACACACATGTCATACCCATAGTGTTATGTTTGCTCAGCAGTGTAATGTCAATACACTAGAAGGTTGTTTGCACAATAGTAGTAACCATGTAAAAGTGTTTGTGCAATACTAGTGTTGTGTCTAAGGCTATAGTCTAGATGCGATGCAATCCAAGTTCTCTATAACCTGTGGCTCTGATACCAATCTGTCACACCCTCAATTTCCACGAACGGGGTTTTACCGTTAGGCGTGTGACATACCAGGATCTCAGACACAGTCATATCGAACGACACTATATGAATTTAAAACATACATTTGATTTCATTCAATGAACATTAACTGAGTCTACAATAATGCGGAAGCGTGTACAAAAGTTGTAAATCCATTACAATACTGTCACAATAGCCATGTTCAAACAAAATGTTCAATGCTGAAAATAAACTAGATGAATGCATGTCCTGAGTGCGTTTCCTGAAGCGTGCCTCAAAAGCTTAAGCATTCCTGTGACCTGAGAAAACATGCTAAAGTGTGTCAACATAAAGTTGGTGAGTTCACAGGTTTAATTAACAAGAAATGTGTTCGTAAGCGTTTCCATATTATGCGTTTCAATGGTTTAGTACATAAAGCATATCGTTAGGTAGCTAGCCTATGTTCTTGTTACTTAGCGTTTCGAACCGAAGCTGACTGTTTACGTCCCAATGTGTTTTCTCCACGTCTCTACCGACCGTGGCAATTGCAAGTTCCACGCCTTAACCGACCGTGGCAATCGTAAGTTCCACGTCTTGACCGACCGTGGCAATCGTATGTGTTCCGTCATGTCTCATCAGACCATGACGGGGTGTTCCACGTCTTAACCGACCGTGGCAATCGTATGTTAGGTCAATCGTGCGCCCGTTTGACCTCCAATCAAGCTAGCGCGACTAGCCCGGGCGGGGTTTGTCAGACCCAGTAGTACTACTCAAAATTACCTCGCTAATCCCATTACTAACGGTTCGAGTGTGTGGGGACATGAGTGTGTTGCACTAACGTAACAAGCGATATCAATATTACTACAACCATTAATGTAAATGTGTTTTGCATGTTTTCTCCCCCAAACGGAAAGAGATGTAAAAAGGGGCCGTGAAACTCACAGATGATGTTGCAAGTGTGTAGGATGAAATGTCTCCCAAGTGTTGTTTACAATGCGCTGTCAAACACCTATTGACAGTTGTGTAAGCGTTAATGTTGTGTTTAGCGTTAACAGACATGTTTAGTCGAGTCGGGTCGCATGGGTTCGGTCGTGGGTGTCACACACACAAGCAGTCATAGACGTATTAGACTTCATGTAGACTTCTAATGAGTTGTTGATATTTGTAAACAGTTACGTTGCTTTAGGTTGAAAAGTATGTGCTTGTTGATTGCGTTGACTTTAATCTTTGTGGTCAAGAAATGACACTTTATTGATGTTAACTTATCGTCACACGATAGACACATCGCACACCAGAAGGATTCACTCGAAATGACTCCAATCGCATAACAAGGCTAGACGCACGACTGGACACTTCATTCGCACGAATAGGCCTTCAATCGTACGAATCAAATTCCCTCGTACGATTGAACCCCTTCCATGCGACTCAGCGTTCAGTCGTACCACACATTTCCCAATCGCCCGAATCAATTACCAATCGCACGAATGGACACTCATTCGTGCGGTTGGGCCTTCAGTCGGGTGTCACTCAGTCGCACACATTCATTCGGCTGACTCAATCGCACACATTCATTCGGCTGACTCAATCGCACCATTCATTCGCACGTTTCATCCCAGTCGCCCCGATCAATCGCGCGAAGGAACCGATCGCACGACTCAGTCGCACGGTTGGCCCAGTCGCGGACTTCAGCAGATCGCGACTGCTGGGCAGGTCGAACGGCCTTCGGCTGTTCCGTGCTCGGTTTTATCACAATCAAGACTTCCAGAAACACTCTCCTAACATGTCTAAGTGGAATGCATGCTCTGATTGACCTCACACACACCCCCACGACCACATGCATTCGGGTTGAACCCGAATACCCGAATCCCATACTTGCAGCAGTGAAACGGGTGATAAAACGGATGAAAATGGTCGCCTACCTGCTAGGAACGTGATTCCTAAGCTGTTGCGTGGTTTAATCCGGCGAAAACGAGCTCAATCGGGTGAGATTTGGTGCTAGGATGAGCAATCGGAGGTGAAGAGAGCGATGAAGAGAAAGAGAGCAGAAGTGGGAGTGTTTGGCTGGTGGGTGGGTATTTATACCCAGCCCCAGTTTGCCAATTGACAGGTTTAGTCCCTGTACTTAGGTACCGAGTTCCCGAATTTGTTTCGGTTGATAACGACTTAGACGAGCGAGCTCTATTAATTAATAGGATTCCTTAGGTGATCTCGTTTGTGTGAATTCCCTACAAACACCCGCGTTAGTATTTTATTCATAATTCGTTTAACGATGTCTTGGGCAGTGTTTGTATACGTTTCGAGTATTTGCGAGTACGGGTATATATTGACGACAACAATTTTGAAAAACGTTAATCTGAAATTACGGGGTGTCACACTTCAGTACTTGAAGTCTTCAGTACTTGAATCATCAGTACTTCAGACTTCAGTACTTTGGTCTTCAGTACTTTGGAGTCTTCAGCTGTTGTTCTTTGGTTCTTTGATCTTCATGCTTTGTTCTTCAGACTTTGTCATAACGGCTGAGACTGGAGCTAAGATGCTCTCGAGTTTGACATTCAAGCAAGAGAACACAATAGCTGATGGGAGTCTTCAGATGCTCTCGAGTCTGACATTCAAGCAAGAGAGTACTGTAACTGATGGAAGTCTTCAGCAGTTGTTGTAGTGGCATGTGGGACTTAGAGGTTTTCCTGATCTTGGCTCATTGGTTCTTTTGGTCCAACAAACTCCCCCTGAACCAATGCAGCCAAAACCTCTAATTATTGGATGTCCCACTTATTGGTGGCATAAAGATTGGTCTATTTCCTCCCAGATCAGATTAGGAGTTGACCCAGATAAGCACTGGCCGGAGAGGTAGTCTCTAGTGTTTGTTTGGCTGAGTATGGATGGGAACTCTGTCTTGGGGAATTGGACACAGGGTTGTTGCCCCATCCATGAGATCTACCTCCCATGTACAAGCCGGTAGGATTCTCGGGTGTAGGCCTGAAGAAAGATCATTTGTTCTTCTTTGGACAGGTCTTCAGGCACACCATCAAATAATCCCTCCCGATCGTACAGCTCTGAGATGAACTTGACCTGTCTTCCATTTTTGAGCTCAAGTGTTGTGGTTTGCCTGTATGCAAACTCATCAGGATGTTTACCCTCCAACAACAGGTTGAGCTCATCCCTATGGATATTCTCAAGCCTCTTATAGACCAGACCCTTCCTAACCACCCTATTTTCTAGCATTGAAAAGGGTGATTGGCCGGCTCTATAGGCTTTCTCGAATTCCTCTACTATTTCCCAGGGTGTTATTACAAAAGCCATAGAGATCACTTCATCTACAATTCTCTTTAGTTGGCTTTTGTATCTCACAGGCATGTCCTTTTTGACTATCCTGTGAGACACCCTTGGGTCAGGCCAAGTTCTCACCTTATCCCTTTCATATTGATAGGTTTATTTTAAGGTGAATAGTCTCAGAGCTTCTTTCTTCATGTTTATTATAGAGGTCGAAACAGCATAACATTTGTCAATGCTTTTCAGCATTTCCTCATCATGTCGCTTTTGCTGCTCCTCCTCTTCTAACTTTACCCTCACAGTATCCTGCTGTGAGGTGGGAGTGATGGTTGGTGATTTGGCTTTGGGTAAAGGTATAACTGCTGAAATAGGCAGGCTATCCTCCTCATCCTCCTCTTCTTCTTCTTGCAGCCTCAGCACCCTTCTCTTCTTCTTCAAGGGTGGATCATTGGCTGCGGGTTTTGGTGGTGAAAGGGTTGGTTTTGTGGGTTGTGGTTTGGTTGTTGGTGTGGGAATTTTGGCAGGCACTTCTAGCAATCTAGATATGAGAGACGGTTTAGTCTGTTTTGCTAGAAGTGTCCTGTTCCCAGCACCGGCTTCGGAGAGGGCCTCAGCGACCAGTCCCTTAGTGAAGTTACCAGCTGAACAGATCTTGGTGGTTATAGCCAAGATCCTGTCCCTGGTCCATGCTTTGATATCAAGGACTGGTCTGCCCAAATACTTCGAAATGAATCTACTCATAGCCTCAAGTCTCTTTTGGTCCTCTTGGCTATAAGTAGACCATCGGTATTCTATCTCCTCGGTTTCCATCCTCCTGAGCTCCTGATCTAGCAAGGCAGCGTCCTTGTCAAAGCCTTGCCTGAACAGCTGATCAATGGCAGAATCCATTGATTTGCTGTGTTCAGCTTCAGCCTCCTTGACAAGGGCTGCTAGATCAGAGTCCAGTTTCTCTCCCTCTCCCCTATTCTTATTAGTGACACCGAAACCTTTTGGATTTCAGTCACTGCTATTGGCTCTACCTCCCTCTCTTTCCTCTTCCCCTTCTCCCTCACCTTCCCAGTCTCCTCAACCAACTCCCTCTCAACCACCACCTCTTTCTCTACCTCTAACTCCTCCTCACCCCTCTTCCTCTTGACTTGCACTGATGTCTCCCCCTTTTTGGGTGCATTGGTTGGGGGTTGACTATCAGCAAGCGCCTTAGAAATGGCAACCTCCACCATGGGTTGTATGTATGTGGGAAGCCTCTCATCAAGGGTCTGAATTACTATGTTTTGAATTATGGGTGTGATGAGAGGTAGGGATTTCTGGAAGATAGCATCCAGCTGCTCAGGGGGGTTCTGTCCCTGAGAGCTAGTGCCAGAAGCAGGGGCTGGTGGCCGAGTTTGTGGGGTTGGCTCAGTGTTTGTGAGACCTTCGGGTGAAGGTGCCATCTGTTGGGTAGTGGTGGCAGATGGACTTCTATCCTGAGTCATCTGAGCAAGCAGCTCTTTGAGTCTGCTTATCTCATCCTCTAGGATAGTGTTTTGAGCTACTACATCGTAGAAGAAGCTCAGGTCATCATCAGCATGAGCTGAATCACCTGACCTCCTGACAGTGTCAGGATGTACATGTCCTGAGTGTGGCTCAGTAATGACATGTGCCCCTTGTTCATGGTACTGGGGACTTCTAGCCTCCGGATTGGATCCATCATCGGCCATTGCCTCTGGTGAGGTCTTAGTGATGTTACCAGCTTCACCCTGCTCAGATTTTGATGCAGAGGAAGTGGCAGCCTCACCAGATTGTTCTGTCTCCCTAGCCACACTGGGAGATTGAACTGATTCTCTGTGCTGTGGGCTCCCATCGGCACTTGTACCCACCCCCTCTTCGGTTGGAGTCTCCCCAGGTGTAATAGGTTTCTGGGGAGAGGGTGGAGTGCTTAGATCGGTCAGCACTTTGGCTATTGCCAATGTTGGGCTTAGTGGGGTGGTCTCATCAGGAGATGGGCTAGAAGCAGTGTGCACATGGGGAGGACTGTGCTCTTCAATGGTAGTCTCCTCAAGTGAGATAGACCCCAGTAATGTGGTTGCCCCAATGTTGGCTACATCAGGCTCCTGTTGAGAGGAAGCCTGTGCGGTTGTGGTGGGCGGAGTCGTGGTACCTGCTGGGAGAATCAAACCAGCCGGCACATCCTGCCTTTGTGTTGCAGGGGCATCCTCAGGGGACTCATCTCCCTGAGTAGCCTTTGTGACCTTCTTTTTGGCTTTTGGCTTGGTGGGGACTTTGGATTTGGAGGTGGAGGCTGTGGGTTCCTGCTGCGTGGGTTTTCGCAGCCGGCCAGCCTGTTTGAGTGTGTGGTCGGTGTTGTGCCTGGAGTATACCTCGACTAGAACAGCCATGGCAGGGACCCCAGTGCCAACTAGTCCCTCAGCCTGAAGCTGGTCTACGATCATGGCCATTATGAACCGTGGATATAAGTTCCAACGGTTAGAAAATGGTTTTGTGGCCATGTCCTTGAGTTCCAAAAATAAAATATCTAGAAAATTTAGTGGTTGTTTCTCAAGGATAGAATACAATACCTGTTGCCACCTTGTTGACATCTGGTCCCACGAAGAGGTTTTGGGAGCCAGACAAACATTCACCATGTGGAAGATCAATCGTTGAGGGTCAGGGAAGTGTTTCTTCAACAAGGTGGAGGCTGATAGGTTACCCTGGTAGTCGTTGGATGTGAATGAGAGATCCAGGATACCTTTGGGGTATGAGGTTGGGTAGGTGGCATCCTCCAGCTTTAGGGTTTGGCGTATAGCAGCTGTAGTGATAACCACGGGATGGCCGTTGACGGAGGACCGGAGAGAGACCTCGCCATCATGCTCTCCGGTTTGGACGGTTACAGTCGTCCAAAACTCCGTCAAGGAGTCGGTGTATATGGTGGGGTTGATGAGGAATGCCGTTTGGTAGAGTGAGTCGTGCATGAGATCGACGACATTGTGAAACTTGGGCCATAATGGCGATTTGGTGAGATGGGCGACACAGTTGTGTCGAGGTTTTAGTTGCATGGACGCCATTAATGGTGTATGGGAATTTCAGAGGTTTTTGAAAGATTAGGGCAAGTGAAGTAAATGCTCTGAAAGTCGGGTATTTATAGGGTAGGGCAAAGGTTGAAAGAAAACTACTGAAGGTTTTGGTGTTAGTTATCAGTTGTTGTAACGACTGATGACGTGGTTTTAACCTTCAGTGGTTGTAACATCTGAGGACTTGGTATTAGTCTTCAGTAGTTGAAACTACTGAGACCTTGGTTTTGTCCTTCAGATGTTGTAAACGTCTGAAGAGTTACTGTAGTCTTCAGTAGTTATGAACTACTGATGACCTAGTATTCTTCTTCAGATGTTGTAAACGTCTGAAGAGTTACTGTCAGTCTTCAGTAGTTATGAACTACTGATGACCTAGTATTCTTCTTCAGACGTTGTAACAACTGAAGACTTGGTGTTAGCCTTCAGTAGTTGTGAACTACTAAGATCAGTAGTTGTGAACTACTGAAGACATGGTATTGCTTCAGTTGTTGTAAACAACTGAGGACTTGGTGTTAGTCATCAGTAGTTGTGAAACTACTGAAGACATGGTTTTGTCCTTCAGTTGTTTGGGTATGAAACAGCAGCTGTTGGTATCAGCTGATGTGAAATTACTCATCAGCTGTTTCCGTCAAATCAGTTGTTTCATACTGGCCTCCACATTTACTCATCAGCTCTTTGGCTGACTTTCAGATGTTTCATTGACCCTTCAGCTCTTGAGAATATTTTCCTTCAGCTCTTGTGATCAGATGTTCACAAGTGCTGATGAAGTAGTCTCCGAGCTGGTGAACAAATTTTGTCTTCAGTACTTGTGTAAGATTACACATCAGTACTTGTGAGCAAAATTTGTTCTTCAGTACTTATTAATTGAAAATCAGACATCAGTAGTTGTAATCCACCTCACTACATCAGTTGTTTTCAATAAATAATGTACCAGTACTGTGAGTTGTTTTAGTCTTCAGTAGTTGTGAAAGAGCTGAAGACTAAATTACTCATCAGTACTTATATTTGACCTTTGCTCTTCAGTAGTTGTGAAGAAGAGCATCAGCAAAGGTCAAATCAATCAAGCTGCAGCATACCAAGCCTTAGTACCAAATTTTGGAATGTGGCACTATCTAGAGACTTAGTAAAAATGTCTGCAAGCTTATCAGCACTAGGCACAAACTTGGGATCAATCAGACCTTTTTCTTAACAATCTCTAATAAAATGATGTCTGATCTCAATATGTTTGGTCCTAAAGTGCTGGACTGGATTCTTAACAGTACAAAGAGCTGAAGCACTGTCCATTAATAATGGAGTCTTAGTCTCAGTAATGCCGTAATCCAGAAGTTGGTTCTGAAGCCAGAGTATCTGAGAGGTACAGCTTGCAGCAGCAATATACTCAGCTTCAGCAGTGGATGTAGCAATTGATGTTTGTTTCTTACTCTGCCAAGAAACTAAACAATTGCCTAGGAATTGGCAACCACCAGAAGTGGATTTTCTGGTGACTTTGCATCCTGCATAGTCACTATCAGAGAAAGCAACTAATTTGCATGAATGCCCAGCTGAATACCAAAGTCCTAGTGATTGGGTACCTTGCAGATATCTAAAGATCCTCTTGACTGCAATCAAATGGGATTCTTTAGGTGCAGCCTGAAATCTAGCACAAACACATGTTGAAAACATGATGTCTGGTCTAGAAGCTGTAAGGTACATCAAGGACCCAATCATACATCTGTAAAGGGTTTCATCAACCGCTTTACCTTTCTGATCAACATCTAGTTGTGTGATGCTGCTCATGGGAGTAGAACAGGGCTTACAGGATTGTAAATCAAACTTATTCAACAACTCCTTGGTATACTTGGACTGATGAATGAAAATTCCATCATCCTGTTGTTTGATTTGCAAACCTAGAAAGAACTGTAATTCTCCCATAGCACTCATTTCAAACCTAAGCTTCATAAGCTTCGTAAATTCATCACACAACTTTGGATCAGAGGATGCAAAGATGATGTCATCAACATAAATCTGAACAAGGAGCTTATGTTGTCCCACAGTTTTGATGAATAAGGTTTATCAATGGTGCCTCTAGTGAACTTATTCTCTAGAAGAAAGGTTGAGAGTGTCTCATACCAGGCTCTAGGTGCTTGCTTCAGCCCATAAAGAGCCTTATCAAGCTTGTACACCCAATCAGGATGTTTATTGTCCTCAAAGCCTGGTGGTTGACACACATAAACCTCTTCTTTTATTTTCCCATATAGGAAGGCACTTTTGACATCCATTTGATAAACCTTAAGACTATGAAAGGCAGCATAAGCTAAGAACAGTCTAATTGCTTCTAGTCTGGCCACAGGTGCAAAGGTCTCATCATAATCGATGCCTTCCTCCTGTGCAAACCCTTGAACAACCAGTCTGGCCTTGTTCTTGACAATTTGGCCCTTCTCATCTGTTTTGTTCCTGAATACCCACTTGGTGCCTATAACACACTTATCTTTGGGTAATGGAACAAGCTCCCACACTTGCTGTTCCTTGAATTGAAGTAGCTCAAGCTGCATAGCTTCTACCCATCCATTGTCTCTTAAAGCAATATGATAGTTCTTTGGCTCTTGCTGACTGATGAAGAGAGCATAGAAGCAGAAGTTGGACAATTGATTCCTGGTGGAAACTCCAGCATGGATATCACCAATGATTTGTGAAGTGGGGTGATTCTTGAGCTCTTGATAGACTATGATATCTGTGCAAGTGTTTGTAGACCCATCAGCAGCAACAGATGGTGATGGAGATTCCTGAAACCATGTAGAGGATGGCAGCTCAAACGAAGTAGAGCAAGCAGAAATCTCATCAGCATTTGTAGTGGATGGAGCTGCTGAGGCTACAGGAGCATCAGGTTCAGTGAACTTAGGCAGGTTGTCACTGATCCTGAAGAGGTGAGTACTGACTACATCATCATCAGTACCACCAGGTGGAGATCTGTTGACAGGCTCAACAGATGGAGGTTGATAAGGAACATATTGCAGTATGTCCAGATCAAACAACTCCACAGGGTTTTGTGGAATCTTGTCATTTGGAGATTCATTGAACTTAACATGCAGAGTTTCTTCAACCCCCTTAGTTCTACAGTTGAAGACTCTGTATGCCTTGCAAGTTGATGAATAACCAACAAAATACCCTGCATCCACCTTACTAGTAAACTTATGGAGTGGGTTGCTAGTGTTGAGAATGAAACAAGGACACCCAAAGGCTCTAAAGAATGAAATAAGAGGGGCCAAATGATGAAGAACTTCATAGGGAGTCTTCATCAACCTCTTATTTACTAAGGCTCTATTCTGTACATAGCAAGCTGTATTGACAGCTTCAGCCCAAAAGGTCAGTGGCAGCCCTGAGTCAGCCAACATTGACCTTGCTGCTTCAATGAGGGTCCTGTTCTTTCTCTCCACCACTCCATTCTGCTCAGGAGTTCTAGGAATGCTAAACTTCCTTCTAATTCCCTTGGACAGGTAGAAGTCATCAAGTGTGTGGTTTCTAAATTCTGTTCCATTGTCACTCCTCACACACTTGACCTGTAGGGAATACTGCTTTTCTACATGTAACACAAAGTTCATTATTGTCTTTGCTGCTTCATCCTTGGAGTGCAAGAAGAAAGTCCATACAAACCTGGAGTAATCATCCACAATTACCAGGCAGTATTTCTTCTTTGCCATGCTCATCACTCTTACAGGACCAAAGAGATCCATGTGCAAAAACTGTAAGCAGGCAGTGGACTTTGGTTCCTCTATTGAAGGGAATGAAACTTTGTGTTGTTTTCCTTTCAAGCAAGCAGTGCAGTCATCTTCACATTTGAACTCCTTCTGAGGCAATCCTCTTACTAGACCATGGCTTATAAGCTGATTCATGTTCTTGAAATTAACATGACCCAGCCTTCTATGCCATAGTGTAGACTCTAGAGGAGATGCCTTGGAGAATAGGCAAGGATGGCCTTTTAGATCCATCTTTTTGGAAAGATCTAAGGCATACACTCTTCCTGTCCTGTTGGCCTTCAGGAGAGTATGTTTATCCAATGCCTTGTTAATCAAACTCAGAACTTTGGATGACAGAATCCGACAGTTCTGGCTTGTGAAAAGGGCAACATGGCCTTTGTCACACATTTGACTGACACTCAAGAGGTTATACTTGAGATTCTCCACATGGTTAACATCATCAAACCTTATTTCCCCATTGGAAACATAGCCTTTTCCGATGATGTAACCCTTTGCATCATTGCCAAAAGAAACAAATCCCTTCTTTCCTTGAGAGTAGTCATTAAGAAGGGAGCTGCTTCCAGTCATATGCATGGATCCTCCACTGTCTACATACCAGATGCTTCTATGGCATGTTGAAGAACCCTGCAAACACAACCATGTGTTAGTTAGTCTTGGAGACCCAAACCTGCCTGGCTTTAGGTCTGATCTCAGCTACAGATGTAGCACTAACAGGTGTGTTGTGTGTGACAGCTTGAGGTGAAGAAGATGGTACAGAAGAGGAAGCTTTTGGCTTGGACTTCCTTTTCTGTGGTTTCAACATAGGAGCATCTAAGTGGTTGACTCTTCCCACTAGTTGCTGAACCATCATCACCAACTGTGTCTGGTTTTGAGATAAAGCCTTCAGCTCTTCAGACACATTGGAGTTTACTGATGATGAGTTCCTATGTTGTACCATCTTTTTCTGAGCAACCTCAGCTGTTCCTGAGTAATCCCTACCTTCTTAGATTTAGCTTTGGGCTTAGGGATTTCAGGCTTGGATGCTGCTAGTACAAACTTGGTTTCAAACTCATTCTTCATTTTATTGATGCTCTCAGTAATTTTCTCCTTCTGTTTGAGTTTGGAACCCTTTTTGTAATCATCAGTAAGATGATTGAATAAGCCACATATCTCACATGGCTTCTTCTTCATCTTATGCTGATCATCAGCTGAAGAGGATTTAACTGCTGAAGACTTGTTCTTCAGCTGTTTGTCATCAGTACTAGCAGTTTTCTTCCTAGTGCCTGCTTTCCTGGTATCCTCTCTAGCTGTCTTCAAACCTTTCCTACTGTTAGTTTTCTTCTCTTCAGTTCTAACAGTATTTGAGGTTTGAACTTCAGATGTTGTCACTTGCTCTCTAGTACCTTCAGTACTTCTAGTGACAACACCTGAGTTGATCAGCCTTTTGGTCATGTGACAGTCAGCATTTGAACCATCAGCTGTTGTAGCATCAGCTGATTGGTTTTGGCAGGAGAAAATGCTGACATCTATCTCTAATGATGCTGATTTAGAGGATAGTAGGTCACATGATGAACAGTATTGGTTATTGCTCTCCCCATCAGATTCAACTTCTGCTCTTGAAGTGAAGTCTGTGGGAGGAGCAGTGTGATTATAACCAATGCCAAACTTCACATTGGAAGCTGATTGCTTACTAAGAAGCATTTCAAAACCCTTGCATGATTGCACCCATCGATCACACTCAACTTGGGTGGTTGCAAGAGCTTCCTTGAGGTCTTTGTACTTCTCTAGAAGTACATCTTCCCTAGCTTTACTATCTTTGATTTGGCAGTTAAGCTTGTAAATCTCATCATTTTTATCTTTTAGAGCAACCTCAAAATCAGCTTTTCTTTTGGAAATAGTGTGCTCAAGCTCAAGATTTTTATCTATTAAAGCTACATTTGCTTCTCTAATAGAAGCAAATGCTGCTATGCATGATTCAGAACAAAGCTTGGCTTTTGCCTCAGTGGATACCTGAGATGAGGCATTGGATGATGACCCTTCAGCAGAATCAAGGGCCATCAGAGCAAGATTTCCAAAAGGTTGGTCACCACCATGTTGACCAGCATCTTGGAGTAGTTGTTCCTAACCAGATAGCTCTTCTGGTAGACTACTCCAGTCAACAACACTTGGGGTGAAAAAGCTGTGTTGTTGAGGTTGTGTGTGTTGATGAGATTGGGAAGATTGAGGCTCAGGAAGAGCATGAGGTGGTTGAGCCGGGGGTACTTGAGTTTGACTAGGCTGAGGCATGTAGTAACAGGGGTAAGGATATGGCATATGACCCTGTGGCACAAAATAAGCAGGTGGTGCCTGTGCCTGAGATGGATGGGTAGAATTGGAAGAAGGTTGCCCTCTGTGCTGTGAGCTATTGCTGGGAAAAGTCACAAAGGGTGCAGATGAGTTAGATCCAGATGATCTACACTCTCTTGCAAAGTGTCCAAGCCTTTGGCACTTGTGACACCTCAACTTGCTCTTGTCAAAACCAACTTTGGTTTTGCCAGAGAGTCCAGGGAATTTCCTTCCAGTTCTCTTGTAGAACTTTTGAGATCGGATATTTATCATTGCCATTTGGTTCAAAATATCCATCTCTTCCAGATCATCATCTGGAATGCCCCTCAAGTCCTCCATCAGAAAACACAGGTTGTCACCACCACCTCCTGAACTACTAACACCAACAAAAGCTTGTTCTGAGTTGGTAGAGAAATCAATATGCTCATCATAAGAACTTTCTGATGAAGCATATTCTGACTCATGACTTATCAAGGCAGCATTACCTTGGACAAAGTCATCAGCGAGCTTGCCAGATGAGGACAACTTCCTCTTTTGCTCTACCTCTCTCTCAAAAGTGAGTAGCTTCCCATGAAGTTGGGTGAGAGATAGAGTTTCCAGGTCTGCACTGGAACGTAGGACAATGGTATATGTGTCCCATCTCTCAGGAAGTGACCTGAGGAACCTGTTGTTCATCTGGGTGTTGGTGTACTCTTGTTTGACCATCTTCAGCTCAGATATCAAACAAAGAACCGCTCAAACTGCTGGGTCAGAGTCTCACCCTTTCTATATGAGAAGGTCTCATATTGTTGGGCAAGGATTTCCCTATTGTTTGCTAAGACAGAATCAGTTCCTCCAAATTGTTCCTTTAGAGCAACCCATAGGTCATGAGCAGACTCATGATGCAAGAGCCCTGAGTATATCTCATTTGGAATGGCCATGGCTAAAATTCCATGGGCTCTAGCATCAATTTCGAACAGCTTTAGATCTTCATCCGAATATTGTTCAGGTTTCTTTGCAACCTGTTCATTAGATTCCGGGACGCTCACCATTGGCTTGTATGGCCCATGCACCACTGACTTCCAACAACCAGCACTGTTGACAGCCAAGTGATGTAGCATACGTCTTTGCCATATGTTATACTCGTTCCTAACCAGCATCGGAGGCTTGGTAGCGGAACCAGTATTGTGAGGATCATTAGTTGGTGTTGTCATCTCAGTTTTTAGTCAAAAACAAGTTTAAACCAGACAAATGTGACTCAAAACCACCGAAAGACCTCAAGATCTTGGCCAGAAACAGCAGAAACTCACTCTCTATGGCTAATTCTTGCAAATTGCTAATTCGATCAAACTGAGAGATCAAAAGAGCAGTTTCAAATGATCAATGGTAAGATCGATCAATGATTAACCTGCTCTGATACCATTTGACAGGATCTCAGCCTCTCGTGTTGATCAATTAGATTATGTTTGCAGCGGATTTAGCACATTAATTAGCAATTATATCAAGAACATAAAAGATATTGCAATTAAAAGCATAAACATAGAGAGAGAAGAGTTCTGCGAAACATTAAATGTTCATTACTAAACACGTTTCGGCACGTTTCGGCAATTAAAACAGCATGGTTTGCCATCCTTATATAGGCGGCAAAAGCATGGTGGTGATGTCCTTTTCTGACATCACTGAATATTTAAATTACAACTGTCAAAAACATAAAACTACTGAAGATGTCAACAACTGACATCTTCTTACAAAAGTTCCTAAGTACTGACAAAAGTAAACTACTGATACTATAACAACTGAAGAACATGCTCTTCAGCTGTTGTACAACTACTGAAATAAAATAAACTACGGAAAAGGAAAAACCACCACAACAACTGAAGAGGACTTCTTCAGTTGTTGTGACAAACTCTGAGTCTTCAGTACTTGGTCTTCAGACTTGGCTTCGGAAGATGTAATGGCTTCGGAAGATACAACAACTGATGACTTCAGTAGATATCATTAGTTGTTGTCCTTAGTCTTTTTCTTCAGACTTTGCTTCGGAAGATAGAACAGCTTCGGAAGATGTAACAACTGATGACTTCAGTAGATATCATCAGTTGTTGTCTTCAGTCTTTGTCTTCAGACTTTGTGCTTCGGAAGAAGATCTTCAGTTCTTCAGTTCTTCAGCTTTTGATACTTCAGTACTTGGTCTTCAGTACTTGAAGTCTTCAGTACTTGAATCATCAGTACTTCAGACTTCAGTACTTTGGTCTTCAGTACTTTGGAGTCTTCAGCTGTTGTTCTTTGGTTCTTTGATCTTCATGCTTTGTTCTTCAGACTTTGTCATAACGGCTGAGACTGGAGCTAAGATGCTCTCGAGTTTGACATTCAAGCAAGAGAACACAATAGCTGATGGGAGTCTTCAGATGCTCTCGAGTCTGACATTCAAGCAAGAGAGTACTGTAACTGATGGAAGTCTTCAGCAGTTGTTGCAGTGGCATGTGGGACTTAGAGGTTTTCCTGATCTTGGCTCATTGGTTCTTTTGGTCCAACAAAATTAACAAAATTATTTGGGTTAACCTATACATATGTTACCTACAAAAAGTTAAATATGTACAAGAGTTTATTACATAAGATGATTAAAGTTCTAAGCCTATACAATAAATCTAGACCTATTAAATCTAGATTAAGGTTCTAAGCATATACAATAAATGTAGACCTATTGAATCTAGATCTAACACTTTGAAGCATATTTGGGTGCAAATCTCACACCATCTCAAATCATCCAACAAGATTTGGATGAGTTACCACCAGACATGGTTGAAGAAATAGATGTTCAGTGGTCAATGGCTATGATTGCCTATAGATCAAAAAGGTTTCTTCAAAGAAACAAAGGGTTGAGCATGGATAAGAAAACCAAAATTGGTTTTGATAAGACGAAGGTGAGATGCTATAATTGTCAACTGTATGGTCATTTCTTAAGAGAATGCCAACAACCAAGAGTTGACAGAAATAACAACCAAACAACAACCAAACACAGCATCCAGCAGCTACCACTCAAACAGACAAATTCCACCTCCAATCAGTATCCCTACTACACGAACCCCATCACAAATCACATAATACAACGCAAATCAACACTCTAAATCATCAGCAATGATCAAAAAATAAGATGGTGTGTATGATTTGTAGGATTCTATGTGCCCAAGACACTTAGAATATTGATGTGGTTAGTACGTTATGATCCAAGTCGGGTTATACCCAATAACAAGCTTAGCAAACACCAAATAATATTTATGATCATGCAATAAAATATTAACACCAATTTAGAAAATGGGTTTTCTAAACAAGTTGCATATGACATGGAACAATTTATTAGGATATTTTGTTCAATGATATTATTTGTAATGTTATTTATATTAGTTAGATGACATTACAAATTAATAATGGCTATATATGTTATACAATTAATTGGTTAGTTGTATACATTTTCTAAGAGAGACCAAATTATAAGACCAACAACATGTGTATTGTGTTAAATAAAAAAGGGGGGAACCCTTTTCAAACTAGATTTTCGGCCACCCCCCCTTGTTTCTATTGGACCATTTTTCTTGAAAAGACAATACACAATTAAGAGGTCTTGAAAGAACTTGGACCAGCCATTATTCATCACACATGCAACAAAGAAAAACTCTCAAAAAAACCCTCTCTTTCTCTCCTCTTGTTCACGGAAATAAGCAGCAGAAAATTGGGGTTTTGGAGCTTGATCTTGGTGTATCTCTACCTAGCAATAGTGGTGTTTGTACAAGGCTTGGGGTATAAAAACTTGAGGGTTCCTTTCTTGGAACCTTGGGGTCGATTCCATCTTCTAACATCGTCAAAGTTGCTGCTCAAACTCACGGTTTTGGAAGCCTCAATTTGGCAGCTTACATTTGGTGTTTTGGAGTCCAAATCCAAGCAAGTGTGAAGGTAACTCAAAGCTTTGTGGGAGTCGACATTAGAGGACGTCCAACTTGGAAGCTTTGGCAACATTTCAGCCTTCAAACTCCTTTCTTTCATCAACATCTAACTGCTGAAAGGAGGTAGTTTATGGCAGCCCTTTGAGGTTGCCATATTGTGTTATTTTATGTACACATAGCTTGTCTATTCACATAAGAATGATCCTTACGATTTGGGTTTGTTTTTCATAATAAATGAACATATAGAACATAAGATTTTCAGCTTTAAAAATCGTTTTAAAAGCCATATATCCGCTGCATTTTCAGAATGTTTAAAAGGTTAAACATGGATTTTGTGTTCTAGCAAACCCGTCAATGGCATCAAGAGCCGGTTATGTGGATGACTTGCTTGTTTAGTCTTTAAAATCGGTTTTAAAGCATGATAATAAACTAGTTATAGGCTGATTTTGGGCTGTTATAGTTTGGTTGAATGATTCCCCAACTTTCAAGGTCATATCACACATGCTAGTGATTAGACCTTGAAAGAAACACATTATGAAATGTTGATTGTTTGGACAATATTTAAAACCAAAAATTTCAGTTTATGTTGGCTGAAATTTGGTGGTTTTAAAAGGGGTTTCATTATATGTTTTGATGATATGATCATTGGATGATAGTGTGCATAACCTAGCCATTGACCTTGTGATGTTTGGATGCTTGTATTGGTTGTATTCATTCATTCAATTGGGTTGTATTATTTGTTGTTTGTGTTTTGTTTCAAATGTAATTTATTTATTATTGGGTTGTAATAAATAGATTAGGTGTATTTTCATTTTACTAGATATCTTGTATTAGGACTTTATATCTTGTAATATGAAGACATACACATTGGAAGCACAAAGGAAGGTCACAAGAGAAACATGGAGCATTTTGGATGCGGTTTCAAGTGGGAGGTTTTTGGAAGCTTTCCATGTGATTGTTTGTGACCCTTAGGAAAGACCTATGGACCACACTTGTGATGGCAAACAAGTGTGGACCACTTTAGATGCTATGGTTATGCACATATGCATATTATGGTTGTTATGTTTATGACTTGTTTGGATGTTTGTTATTTGATTGTATGATTGGAATTTGGACATGCATTACAAACTAATTAACAAACTTAACAAGTTATAAAAATAATGGTTCTTAATCATTAGAAGGTAATAAAAGGTTATTAAAATGATTTAATGATTTTAAAGATTAAAATAGTTTTTAATCAAAGGACCATAGGGTATCTTGTATTTGAAAGCATACAAATACAAGTACATAGAGTTTTCTAAACTAGAATTATGAAATCTCTAAACATTTGACAAACAAGTTTAACACCATCCTTTTGCACAACACTTAAGTCATTTGGAAACTCTTAATGGGATAAAGGTCACCTAACCATTTTGAGGGAACTTGTGACTTAAGGTGGGAATACCACATTGGTGGGATAAAGGTCACCTAACCACTTATGTTGGTAAACTCACATGTGTGTGCTAGTAGGGTAACTTGATTTGCAAACCATGTTGAATGGATCACCTAAAATATGGTTTCCAAATGGTGTTGATGGGATTAACATGCCGACTTTGCATATGATGTTTAAAAGTCGATCCCATACCTCTAGAAGTTGCAAATGGTTGCAATCGTCAATCGTTGACCACCTTATTAATTTAAATAGTGGGATAAAGGTCACCTAACCACAATTTAAATGTAATGTTGGGTTCTAGATTTTAATATAAAATTGACCTTAAAAGGCATTAAATATTAAAATTAGCAATATCGAAAATACTAAAATTGATCTTTGTTAAATTTTGTAGATGGCCACCAATAATGAAAATCACGATAACTCATCCGCGTCAAACCAATCACTACGAGCGATCCTCCAAAAGGAACGTCTAAATCATGACAACTTTATTGATTGGTATCGAAACTTGAGAATTGTTCTCAAGCAAGAGAGAAGATCATATGTTTTAGACGACCCTATCCCCGATCAACCTAGCGAGGATGATGAGGAGGCCTTTAACGATTGGCTGAACTACTGAGGACTCCGTCCAAGTGTCTTGTCTCATGCTAGCGAGCATGACTCCGGATCTCCAAAAGGAGTATTAACATCACGGAGCTTACGACATGATAACCCAGCTGAAGGAAACGTTCCAACAGCAAGCAAGGGTTGAGCGCTTCGAAACGGTTCGAGCACTCCATGCATGTCGTATGGACGACAACCAATCTGTTTCATCTTATGTACTTAAGATGAAAAGTCACATTGACCGCCTCGAGAGGCTAAATTGTCCCGTCTCGAAGGAGTTGGCCACGGATTTGATCCTAAATGGCCTAACCAAGAAGTTCGAGACATTCGTGTTGAACTACAACATGAATGCATGTGACAAAAGCATTGGTGAGCTTCACTCAATGCTCAAAACGGCTGAGGCGGCCATGGGTAAAAGGGTTTTACCCGTTCTCACCATCAATGAAGGTGGGAACAACAAGAGGCCTCATCCCGCACCCAAGGCAAAGGTTGCCAAGGGTAAGGGACCCGTTTGGGGAAAGGGGAAAGGGGTGGTAAGGGTACCACCCAAACCACAAGAGAAGAAGCAAAAGGTTACTACTAATGACCCATGCTTCAAGTGTGGGGAGATAGGACATTGGGCAAGGAATTGTCCTGTCCATCTCCAAGAGTTGAAAGCCAAGAGGGATGCCGGGCAGACCTCAGGTACAATATACATGATTCATATTGATCTTAATGTTACATCTTCAAACACATGGGTATTGGATACCGGATGTGGAACTCATATTTGCAATTTGTTGCAGGGGTTCACAAGAAGTAGGGACTTCAAGAAAGGGGATGTTAGCCTCTTCATGGGAAATGGAACTAAAGTCTTAGTTGAAGCTCGTGGGGACTACATCCTAAGACTTCCAAGTGGTTTGGAAGTTATTTTGAAGAATGTTTTGTATGCTCCTAGTTTTACTAGGAACATTATTTCTGTATCTCAACTAAGACATTATGATTATGTATTATCTTTTATTGAAAATGATATTCATGTTTCTTTAAATGGTATGTTCTATGTTAAAGTTATACCAATTAATGGTATTTATGAATTGGTTCATGAAAATACTTTAAAAAGTTCATTGTACCAAACTAACACCAAGAAACTCAAGTTGGACTTGAGTGATACCTATCTTTGGCATTGTCGTCTTGGTCATATAAACAAGAAACGTTTACAAACACTTCAAAAGAATGGTCTTTTAAAAATGAATGTGATTCATTTGATGTTTGTGAATCGTGTTTACAAGGAAAGATGACTAAGGCACCCTTTAATGGAACTACCGAAAGGGCGAAAGATTTATTAGGAATCATACATTCGGATGTATGTGGTCCTTTTAAGCCAATGACTAGGAATGGTGAAAGATACTTCATTACCTTTACCGATGACTATAGTCGCTATGGGTATGTGTACTTATTAAGGCACAAAAATGAAGCTTTTGAAATGTTCAAAATCTTCAAGAATGAAGTAGAAAATCAACTCAATAAGTCAATTAAAATTCTCCGTACCGATAGAGGAGGTGAATACCTAAGTGATGCTTTTCAAGATCATCTTAGGAGTTGTGGGATTGTCTCACAACTCACTCCACCTGGAACACCATAACATAATGGTGTGTCTGAGAGGAGGAATCGAACCTTATTGGATATGGTCCGATCTATGATGGCTAGAAGCACATTACCTCTATCATTTTGGGGTTTCGCTTTGCTCTCCGCGGCCCGTATTCTAAATATGGCCCCAACCAAAAAGGTGGAAAGGACACCTTTTGAGATATGGCATGGAAGAGTTCCATCCCTATCGTACTTAAGGGTTTGGGGATGTGAGGCTTATGTTAAGACTCCCACCCTAAACAAATTGGAAGTCCGATCCACCAATTGTATCTTTATTGGATATCCTAGAGATTCTATGGGATATTATTTCTACGATCCACTGGAACAAAAGGTGTTTGTTGCCAGAAAGGGTGAGTTCTTAGAAGCAAAGTTCCTTATGGAAGGAGCTGGCAGTAGAACAGTGGATCTTGAAGAGGATCAAGAACCACAACCCGATGCACGTTTGGTTGAAACTAGCACTCAACATGAGGATGTTGAGAATGATCAAGGGGTTGATCAATACACACAAGACGTTCGCAGAAGTGGTAGAACTAGTAATCCACCTGAAAGATATGGATTTTTCATGGATGGATGCTATGTGGTAGATTCAGATGAACCGACCACATACCATAATGCAATGTCCAATTCGGATTGTGACAAATGGCTAGAAGCCATGAACGTTGAGATGCAATCCATGTATGACAACCAAGTTTGGGAACTTGTTGTACCACCTCTTAATTCCAAGGTAATTGGAAGTAAGTGGGTTTTCAAGAAGAAAACCGATATGCATGGAAACTTGGATACTTATAAAGCTAGACTTGTAGCAAAGGGTTTCACTCAAACTCAAGGGGTTGATTATGATGAAACCTTCTCACCTGTTGCGATGCTAAAGTCTATAAGGATATTGTTTGCCATAGCTGCTCATTATGATTATGAGATTTGGCAAATGGACGTCAAAACCGCTTTCCTAAATGGATATCTTGAGGAAGATGTCTATATGGTTCAGCCAGAAGGTTTTGTCGATCCAAAACATCCTAATAAAGTATGCAAGCTAAAGAAATCAATCTATGGATTGAAACAAGCATCGAGAAGCTGGAATCACCGTTTGATGAGGAGATAAAGAAATTTGGCTTCATCAAAAACGCTGATGAGGCTTGTGTGTATAAAAAGGCTAGTGGGAGCACAATAACTTTCCTAGTATTGTATGTTGATGACATACTACTATTTGGAAATGACATTCCAACCTTGGAAGGTGTAAAAACCTGGCTTGGAAGTTGTTTTTCCATCAAGGATCTTGGTGAAGCCGCCTATATTCTGGGAATAAAGATCTATAGGGATAGATCAAGGCGGTTGATTGGTTTGAATCAAAGTGCATACGTTGATAAGATCTTGAAAAGGTTCAAGATGGAAAACTCTAAGAAAGGTACCGTACCTATTCAAAGAGAAACGATGTTGAAGGGAATCCCATACGCATCTGCTATTGGATCCATCATGTATGCAATGATATGCACTCGACCGGACGTGTCATGCGCCTTAAGCATGACAAGCCGTTACCAACAAAATCCTGGAAACAGTCATTGTATGGCTGTTAAGAACATACTTAAGTACCTAAGGAGGACAAGAGATATGTTCCTAATCTATGGATCTGGTGACGAGGAACTCATTGTAAAAGGTTACACGGATGCGAGTTTCCAAACCGATCGTGATGATTCTCGGTCACAATCGGGATACATCTTCATTCTAAATGGAGGAGCGGTCTCTTGGAAGAGCTCCAAGCAGGATGTGGTGGCTCTATCAACTACAGAATCAGAATACGTCGCCGCCTCATTGGCAGCTCAAGAAGCTACATGGTTGAAGAAATTCATTGCCGATCTAGGGGTTGTCCCTTCCATTCAGGACCCCCTAGAGATCTTTTGTGATAACGAGGGTGCGATTGCTCAAATCAAGGAACCCCGTGCTCATCAAAAGACTAGGCACATTGAGCGGAGATTCAACTACATACGAGATGAAGTTGAAAAGGGAAAGATATGTATTCGCAAAGTTCACACAGATCAAAACATTACGGATCCTCTCACGAAGCTCCTTGAAAAGGCAAAGCATGAAGGTCATACTTGTGCCATGGGACTTCGATATTCTAGTGATTGGATTTGATCTGTATATTTTGTATTTGGATATATGGAACCTTTTATTACTTGAATAAAATTATTTGGTTATAATGTTTCAATTAATGTTCCAATTTAGCATGTTTAATCCATGAGTAAACTGTTTACTCTAAATGTCCGTAGTCATTCAGACTTGTGGGAACAAGTGTGAGGGTAAGACTATTATGAACTTGGATTGGTTGATATTCATAAGGATGAATATAGAGCAATGGGTTGCTACCAAGGTTCATAGATATTTGTGGGATACAAATATTGGACTAACCCGCATCTCAAATTTTACTACATGGAATCTTATTGATTGATCATAAGTAAATTTGAGTAAAGGCGAATATCATTTGGTATCCTCAGACCTGAGATACATATTGGGTTTTGATATTCACCAAGTATTATACCTTGAGCTTATTCTTCACTGTCCTGAAATAGTGGACAGTACATAAGGATATGTTCAGGTATAACACGAGGTGTTTGTGAGAAACGTATGTAGTCAAGATGGAATTTGTTCCTCTTATTCGTTGAGAGTTAGATGTCTAAGGCCTGATTAAGTTAAATCAACAAGAAATGATCATTCTATGTTCTTGGATTTAACATGACATCTGTAACAAAAGGATAGATGATTAATTCACCTAAATCATTTCAAGTTGGGTACTTGAAAGGGATGATGTTATTGAATAGCTATAAGTCATGCGTATTAAGGGTAGTAAACCGTTGTTAGGCGGTATTTACTGCTTGCATCAATCTTCTATGAATCTTGGGCAAGTGGGAGATTGTAGGATTCTATGTGCCCAAGACACTTAGAATATTGATGTGGTTAGTACGTTATGATCCAAGTCGGGTTATACCCAATAACAAGCTTAGCAAACACCAAATAATATTTATTGATGATATGATCATGTAATAAAATATTAACACCAATTTAGAAAATGGGTTTTCTAAACAAGTTGCATATGACATGGAACAATTTATTAGGATATTTTGTTCAATGATATTATTTGTAATGTTATTTATATTAGTTAGATGACATTACAAATTAATAATGGCTATATATGTTATACAATTAATTGGTTAGTTGTATACATTTTCTAAGAGAGACCAAATTATAAGACCAACAACATGTGTATTGTGTTAAATAAAAAAGGGGGGAACCCTTTTCAAACTAGATTTTCGGCCACCCCCCCTTGTTTCTATTGGACCATTTTTCTTGAAAAGACAATACACAATTAAGGGGTCTTGAAAGAACTTGGACCAGCCATTATTCATCACACATGCAACAAAGAAAAACTCTCAAAAAAACCCTCTCTTTCTCTCCTCTTGTTCACGGAAATAAGCAGCAGAAAATTGGGGTTTTGGAGCTTGATCTTGGTGTATCTCTACCTAGCAAGAGTGGTGTTTGTACAAGGCTTGGGGTATAAACACTTGAGGGTTCCTTTCTTGGAACCTTGGGGTCGATTCCATCTTCTAACATCATCAAAGTTGCTGCTCAAACTCACGATTTTGGAAGCCTCAATTGGCAGCTTACATTTGGTGTTTTGGAGTCCAAATCCAACCAAGTGTGAAGGTAACTCAAAGCTTTGTGGGAGTCGACATTAGAGGATGTCCAACTTGGAAGCTTCGGCAACATTTCAGCCTTCAAACTCCTTTCTTTCATCAACATCTAACTGCTGGAAGGAGGTAGTTTATGGCAGCCCTTTGAGGTTGCCATATTGTGTTATTTTATGTACACATAGTTTGTCTATTCACATAAGAATGATCCTTACGATTTGGGTTTGTTTTTCATAATAAATGAACATATAGAACATAAGATTTTCAGCTTTAAAAATCGTTTTAAAAGCCATATATCCGCTGCGTTTTCAGAATGTTTAAAAGGTTAAACATGGATTTTGTGTTCTAGCAAACCCGTCATGATTGGAGCATGTACTAGGATAAAATTCAATCTCCGGATCATGCCCTCATGGTAGACATAGAAGATAAAATTTCAGAAATCCAAAAAGAAGGAAGGGAAAACTATGCACACAAGCATGCATAGATGAAGTCAACAGATATAGAGAACATGCACACAAACTTTCTAAGAAAGCAATTGAAACAAACATTTTAAATGAAAGTCTAACATCAGAACAAAAGCAATATGGGATCAAAATTCTTTCATTACAAAATGATTTGGACGAATTAATGTCTGAAAAATTAACACTTGCAGCTCAAGTAGAGCAAATCTCTGTATAATTGACTGAGTCAAAAACATTGCAAGCTGAAATTGAAGTGAAACTTCAGAAGTTTCAGGTAAGCAACAAGAAGTTTGAAGAACTTCTTGCACAATAAAGGGCTTTCAAAGATCCTTCGGGTTTAAGATATAATAAAGTTAATCCACCATACAATAACAATTGTATACCTTTACCTGATTCCATGACCAACAAACAGGGTGAGTCTCTTGACCCACATGACAGGACTAATGATTCAAAACAGTCATCGTCATCATCATCATCATCAAAATCACCATTAACATCAAAATCACCTTTGATAAAATTTGTTAAAAGTCAAGCACCGTCACAAACAGATTTTTATCAATGAGAGAATAATGAATTTGATGAACAGACAACTGATGAAGATGATATTGATATATTGGATGATGAGTCAACTTAACCAATTACTGAAAGTCCAAAAGTTTCAAGTGTGGTTGATGCACCAACAAAACAAATAAAGCAGACTCAAGGGTTTGATATCAGCCCTGGTGGAAGAATAGCTGGATATTCCACTGCCTCTTCTAAACAAACAAATAAAGGGAAAGGCAAAGCTCCAATTCAGCAAAAACAAACAATAGTAACATTTGATATTCCTAAAAAATGAAATTTAAAATCAAAAGTTATAAACAAACAAGGCAATGCAAATTTATAATATTGTGAGTGGTGTGATCAATATACTCACAGTACTAACAAATGCAAATATGGTAAATATTGCAAGTACTGTAACATGAACAATCACAATACTAAATCTTGCCATTTTCACAATTATTGTTCAATCTATAAAAGGACCAATCATAGCACTACTAACTGTTTTTTGAATAAGAAAAACAAAAAGCAAAACATACAGCTTCAAGTTGAGAAACCAACTGAGAAACAAACAGTTGTTCCTAATAAGAACAAAGTAGGAGTACCAAGACAAACTCCTGATCAAATGATTGTTTTACACTGACAAAACATTTTATGACACCTTTAAACAATCAAACATGAGACATAAGTCTCAAAGCAGACAACAAACAGACATTAGCACTCAAAGGAGAAGAGCTCAAAGTACTCCTCCTCATAGAGCTAAAATCAATCAAAGGAAATCTAGTGTACCTAGAATTCCTAAACCATCAGACAATGCCATTTTAGAAGAAATTTGCGTCATGGGAAAAGACGGAAAACCCAAGACCATCTTGGCTTGGGTTGCACCATCTAATTAATTTCTTTATTTATACAAGGATATCAAAGAAGGCCTGACAACATATAGTATGTTGACAGTGGATGTTCCAAACACATGATAGAAAATTGTTCCCTCTTTAGGGATTTTAAAAGCAAACATGGAGCAAATGTAGCTTTTGGAGGTGATAAGACGGGTGGAAAGATGACTGGTGAAGGAACAGTGCCAAATGGGTTGATTAGCTTTGAAAATGTCAACTACTGCTCCAACCTTTATTTCAATCTTCTAAGTGTATCCCAAATCTATGATAAGGGATATGCCATGTTATTTGACTCCAACAACTGCTACATCATTAAGACGTGTTTTCAAATACCCGAAGATTGTATCCTTTTGAAAACTCCACGTCATAAGAACACATACATTATTGATATGAGCATTGTTTTAGAATCAACCCCTGAAACATGTTTACTAACAAAAGCATCTGAAGATGTTTCCCAGTTATGGCACAAATGTTTGGGACACTCTAATTATAACATAATGAATCAACTTGTAAAAGGCAACTTAGTAATAGGTTTACTACAAAAAGAATTCTTCAGTACAGACCACCGCATTGCATGTTTGAAAGGCAAACAACATAGAGTATCTCATAAGTCTAAATTGGTATACTCTGTAACACAACACTAAAATTGCTTCACATGGACCGTTTTGGCCTAAACATGCTAAGGATAGGAAAGAAGCAACACTGTCTTGCTATAGTAGATGATTACTCAAGATTCACATGGGTTTTCTTTCTACTATACAAGTCACAAAAATCAGATATCATCAAAACATTTATCACTAAGATTGAGAATCAAATTATATCCTAAAGTAAAATCTTGAAGAAATGATAATGGAACTGAATTAAAAATTGACTCTATTTCTTCTTTTTGTGTAGAGAAAGGAACCCGTCATCAATTTAGTGTAGCAAGAACTCCTCAATAAAATAGAGTAGCTAAACAGAGGAACTAGATATTGATAGAAGCTGCAAGATCCATTCTAGCTGACTCTCTATTGCCCATATCCTTTTGGGCTGAGGCAATCAATACAGCTTGCTACATTTAAAACAGAACATTAATAATCAAGAACATTCCAAAACTCCATATGAATTAATGTTTAAAGGAAAACCATTCCTTGGCTTTCTTAAAGCATTTGGACATTCTGTTTCAGTATTAAACACCAAAGAACAATTCTCTAAGTTTTCTCCAAAAACAGATGAAGGATTCTTTGTTGGATATTCCAGAAGCTCAAAAGCTTACAGAGTATACAATCGAAGACTTAATATTATAAAAGAAGCAACAGATGTTGTTTTTAATGAACATTCTTTCACAAAGAAAGTCATTGGATCAGACTGGTTGTTTGATATTGACTCACTAACAAAATCATTTGACACATCTTATGTTGATGTTTTAGGTACAAAGGAAGACATTGAATATCCAATAGTACCTCCTCCTACAACAATTAATGTTCCATTAACTGCTGATACTCAATGGAGAACAACCATTACTCCTTCAAGTACCACAGTTACACTTCCTCTAGAACAAACAAACACCTCAAAAGGAACATCAACAAACACACCATCTTCATCAACACCTGTGACCACTCAACCATAACCAACCAACCAACCAAAGTCACACTAACCAATTACAGTTAAAGAAGATGATGATTATCATTCATTACCAAACACACATCATGATGATGAAATCTTAGATTTCTTTCATGATTCTCCACAAACATTCAATGAACCCACACAGCCAGATAATCCCACAACTTCAAATACCATTGCCCATCCTTCAGCACCAGATCAAACAATCATCAATCACGATTCACCAATAACTGTTGATCAAATTGAAACAACTAGAGTTCACAAAGATCATCCTTTAGAGAACATCATAGGTGACTTCAATAACAGACTGACAAGAAGACAATCAGACACAGAAAACATTTACTTATATACCTATTTCTTATCCCTAACTGTACCTAAAAACATCACAGAAGCACTTAAAGACAACAGTTGGATAAAGGCAATGCAGGAGGAATTACAGCAATTCAGAAAGCAAAAGGTGTGGAAGTTGTGTCGGACGCTAAAAGGATCATACACTCTAATTCAAGAGGTGGTTGATGGTTGTCCTGCTGGTGAAATCCCACAAGTCCAAGAAGATATATGGGTGAAGAATAAAGACTAAGTGTTGGCTATCCGCATTTGTCAATGCGGATGACCAATGAACAAATGCCATTAAGACTAAGTGTTGGCTATCCGCATTCATCCGCATTAACAAATGCGGACAGTCTAAACAAATGCCATTAAGTATTTGTTCTTCCGTATTAAGTAATGCCGATACACAGAAGAAATGCTGACAAGTGTTTGCTCATCCGCATTTGTTAATGCGGATGACCAAACACTTAATGCTGAAGACAAAAGAAATGCTTATGAAGTCCAAGGCATCCACACTAGTTAATGCGGATGGTCAAACACAAATACTGATGAAGCCTTTTGTAGTTAGACTAGTATTGTGAAGGTTATCAGGGTATTTTAGTCATTTTGTATAGGCTTTATGTCAACCTATAAATAGAACAGAATATCCATCATATGTAAGTTTTTGGTTTTGTAAAATACCTGGTACTCAAGTTACGTGGTTCTAAGGTTGTTAACTCACTGTATTGAAAACATTAGCACCCACTGTAACTTGTTTCTCACCAATCAATATACAAAGTATTTATAAGTATTATTTCAATATTTAATGTTCTTTGATTATGTATTTTCGCTACTTAATAATTGACTCAATCATCATATTTGATCCTTGTTGAAGTCACATCAACAGAGAATATCATTCTCGGACCCGATCAATTGGTATCAGAGCTTTGGCTCTCAGATTCATCTCAAGATTTGCTTGGATATTGAGTGAAAATCGATTGATCTAGTGGTATTAACAAGTTTTTACTGTTAATAAGCATACTGCAGATCTGAAATCAACAAAAGTGACTCAAAATACAACTGCTTTAGATCAGAAAAACCCTACTACTGTTACTGTTCATTGAAGACATAAAATATACCTGATACGTGGACCATTTGAACTGTTCGACATAAAATCATCATAAACCATATTCAAATCCTCTAAAATCAGTTTATTAAGCATGGATTCTATTAACTTTTCTAAACTTGATCATGATTCTAAACCACCAATGCTTAAACATAAATCTGAGTTTAAGTAATGGAAAATCAGGTTTAGGAACCATATTACAAGTGTAGATCTGGATAACTAGATATCTATATGTAAGGGGCCCTACATACCAGTTTCATTGATTGCTGATCAAGCTACTCAATACAAGACAGTCAGAATTCCCATTGAGGATCCAAGTCTTAATCTTGATGATGATGAACATAAAAAGATTAAGATGAAGGGGTTTTAACAAGTTTATCAAAGCTCATATAACCTTGTTTATATGAAAACGCAGCGGATTTTATATTTTTAAAACATGTTACTTAGATGTTTATTAAACCCATTTAACAAAGAACCCCAAGCCATGGATCATTATACACATACATTCAAATAAAAGAACACAAGATAGTTAAGAATCTACAACCTTTGTAGCTTCCTTAAACCCGAAATTATGAGATGAGATTGATGATATTTGTGGCTGAAACTTCAAGCAAGAAGTCCTCAAGAGGTTGTACCCCAAGCTTCTTCAAACACCCTTGATTGCTAGGAATCTTTGACACCAATTTTCAGCAATCAAAACCCTTTTGAAAGCTGAAAATTCTGCTTTTCTTCTTCCTTCAAAACCGTGAGAAAGAGAGAGAGAGAGAGATTTGGAGAGAAGAAAACTTTTGCATGCAAGAGTGAATTGACTAGAAGTTAGAGTGTTGTAGTGTCTTTAAGTTAGTCTATTTACAAGACAAAGAAATGGAACTCATTGGCCCTTTGGGCGGCCGAAGTCTCCAAGACAAAAGGGTCCCACCCTTTTTAATTTTAAACCACAACTAACACACTCTTATCTCTAGTTTATAAAGTTGAAAACTAGTTTTTAAACTTTATAAATTAAACACTCTTTTATTTGTTATCATTTAGTAAAACTAAATAATGAAAAACAAATAATATCTTATGAACAACTATCCACATAGTTAAGTTCATTTACAAAAGCAATAATTTAGAAAATCCATTTTCTAAATTGGTGTCATTATTTATTTGTATTATCTTATCAACAAATAAATTATCATTTGATGTTTGTTAAGCTTGTTATTGGGTATGACCCGACTTGGATCATATCACACTAGCCACATCAATTTAATATGTATCTTGGCCAGATCAATTCCTTTATAAGATTGACCTTAAATCCTACTCATTCTGACTCAGGCTTTAAATATGGATCTCCTCAAAAGATTAGAAAAATATGGCATAGCAAAAGGAGTATGGGATGCACTAGAGATCATGTGTGAAGGTAGCAGTGAGGTGACTAAGATTAACAAAGATAAACTGGTTAATCAATATGAAACCTTCCACCACACCAAGGGATAATCTATTTCTAAACAACTTCATAGATTTTTCCAATTGGTAAATGATTTGGAGATAATGGGAGTGACTTACAAGGAAAAAGAAATGAACAAGAAAATGCTGCACAATTTGCAAGAAAGTTGGAAGCAGAATGTAACCATGCTAAAGAATACACTTGATTTGGAGAGCACAAGCTTAGATATCATAATAGAAAAATTTGAAGCTCTTGAGTTGGATGAAAGAAGTAGAAACATGAGTGGACCTCAAGTTATTAAGGCATACAAATTTCCCTCAGAAACTCATTCTATGGAAAATGCATTTATAACTGAAGAAGATGATTTTCTGTCCTCTAGAGATCAATCCAGAACCACTGGATTCATTGCCTCATCCTAATAACATAAGCAATCATCACCCAATCCATCTACTTCTAAACCTACTTGCATGCCTATAGACCAAAATATAATGAACAAAAGGCTACTTACAATGCCTTTATTGCAAGTTTTAAAGCATACCTAGGAAGAAGACTCACTTCACCACACTTGATATAAGAAGATCTGGAAGAAATAGATCCAAACAATATTGAAGAAATGGACTTACAATGGCAAATGGCCATGATTGTATAAGATCAAAGAAATTCTTTAGAAAGGTAAAGAAACTAAGCTTGAATGAAAACACAAAGCTTGTACATGACAAATTCAAGGTGAAGTGTTTCAACTGTGGTATGACTGGTCACTTCTCAAGGGAATGCATTGCACCCATAGAAGCAACAATAACTATCAGAGAAATTGTCACAATCAACCATCATCTCAATCAACTTCAACTTCTCAATCAAGTCATCAAAATCAATTTCAGCATCAGCATCAGCATCAGTATCAGCATCAACATCAGTATCAGCATCAATATCATCATCAACAATCTCATCAAAGTCAGCACCAACTGACATAGCAAGCCCATGGAAACAGTCAATCAACCTCAAATGCACTTGTTATGAGACAAGATGGAGTCTGTGATTGGAGCCTATATACAGAGGAAGTCAAACCTTAATTTTCAAATCATGCACTCATGGCTCACATTAATGATAGTCCAACTCCCATGCCATCTTAGTGTCGTCCATACAAGTCCAACAGTTTATAGTATGCAAACAGTGGATGCTCCTGACCCATGATAGGAGACAGTTCCCTCCTTCATGACTTCAAGCATATTCAAGGAACTACTGATGCATTTGGAGAAGATTCACAAGGTGGAAGAATTACTAGTGAAGGATCTGTGAGGAATGGATTGCTGAGCTTTGACAGAGTGAACTATTGCGAGCAGCTGAATTTTAATCTTCTTAGCGTATCTCAGATCTATGATAAGAAATATTCCACTCATTTCACTTGCACTCATTGCTACATTCTAAAACCAGGATTTCAAATTCTTGAAGAATGGGTTGTCTTGAAGACTCTGAGGAATAATAATACCTATGTTTTAAACCTTAGTTCTGCACATCCTAAAGAAGAAACATGTCTTGTGTCTAAAACATCATTTGATGAGTCATAACTTTGGAATAGACGCTTGGGACATACAAATTTCAAAAACATGAACAGATTGGTCAAAGGAAACCACGTTATTGGTTTACCACAAAAAGAATTCCAGTTCATTGACCAATGTTCTACATGTATCAAAGGAAAACAACATAAATCTTCTCATAAACCAAAGCTTATGAACATAGAAAATACTCTATTGAAGTTTCTTCACACAAATCTCTGATGATTTAACTTTAATTGGCCTTAGACATCTAACTCTCAACGAATAAGAGGAACAAATTCCATCTTGACTACATACGTCTCTCACAATCACCTCATATCATACCTGAACTCAGCCTTATGTACTGCCAATATTTCAGAACAGCAAAGTACTAAGTCAAAGTACAATACTTGGTGAATATCAAGACCCAATATGTATCTCAAGTCTGAGGATACAATGATATTCGCCTTTACTCAATATCTCTTATGACTAATCACAAAGATTCCATGCAGAAATAATTGAGTGCGGGTCAGTCCAATATCTATATCCCATAGATATCAATGAACCTTGGTAGCAACCTCTTGCTCTATATTCATACCTTATGAACATCAACTAATCCAAGTTCATTATAGTCTTACATTCATAGTTGTTCCCACAAGTATGATCGACTACGGACGTTTAGAATAACTCATTTATTCACGGATTTAAACAAGCTAAAATAGAAGAACAAATGAAATTATAACCATATAATTAAGTCAAATAACATAAATTCCAATATCCAAATACAAAATACAACATCAAACCCAATCACTTGAATATCTAAGTCCCATGGCACAAGCATGACCTTCATGCTTTTCCTTTTCAAGGAGATTTGTGAGTGGATCCGCAACGTTTTTATCAGTGTGGACTTTACGAATACATATCTTTCCCTTTTCAACTTCATCCCTTATGTAGTTGAATCTCCGTTCAATGTGCCGAGTCTTTTGATGAGCACGAGGTTCCTTGATTTGAGCAATCACACCCTCGTTGTCACAAAAGATCTCTAGGGGATCCTGAATGGAAGGGACTACCCCTAGATCGGCTATGAATTTCTTCAGCCATGCAGCTTCTTGTGCTGCCATTGAAGCGGCGACATATTCTGACTCTGTAGTGGACAACGCTATGACTTCTTGCTTTGAGCTTTTCCAAGAAACAACTCCCCCATTCAGAATAAAGATGTACCCCGATTGAGATCGTGAATCATCTCGATCGGTTTGGAAACTCGCATCCGTGTAACCTTTTACAACGAGTTCCTCTTCGCCAGACCCATAGATCAAGAACATGTCCTTGGTCCTCCTTAGGTACTTCAGAATGTTCTTGACAGCCATCCAATGACTATCACCAGGATTTTGCTGGTATCTACTTGTCATGCTTAAAGCGCATGACACGTCCGGTCTAGTGCATATCATTGCATACAAGATGGATCCTATAGCAGATGCATATGGGATTGCCTTCATTCTATTTTGCTCCTCCTTCGAGCTTGGACATTGAGTCGTACTCAATATTGTCCCTCTTTGAATAGGTACAATAGCTTTCTTAGAGTTTTCCATCTTGAACCTTTTCAAGATTTTGTCAATGTATGCACTTTGATTCAAACCAATTAGCCGCCTTGATCTGTCCCTATAGATCTTTATTCCCAGAATATAGGCGGCTTCACCAAGATCCTTGATGGAAAAACAACTTCCAAGCCAGGTTTTTACACCTTCCAAGGTTGGAATGTCATTTCCAAATAGTAGTATGTCATCAACATACAATACTAGGAAGGTTATTGTGATCCCACTAGCCTTCTTATACACATAAGCCTCATCAGCGTTTTTGATGAAGCCAAATTTCTTTACTTCATCATCAAAACGGTGATTCCAACTTCTCGATGATTGTTTCAATCCAGAGATTGATTTCTATAACTTGCATACTTTGTTAGGATGTTTTGGATCGACAAAACCTTTAGGCTGAACCATATAGACATCTTCCTCAAGATATCCATTTAGGAAAGAGGTTTTGACATCCATTTGCCAAATCTCATAATCATAATGAGCTGCTATGGCAAACAATATCCTTATAGACTTAAGTATGGCAACAGGTGAGAAGGTTTCATCATAATCAACCCCTTGAGTTTGAGTGAAACCCTTTGCTACAAGTCTAGCTTTGTAAGTATCCAAGTTTCCATGCATATCGGTTTCCTTCTTGAAAACCCACTTACTTCCAACTACTTTGGAGTTAAGAGGTGGTACAACAAGTTCCCAAACATGATTGTCATACATGGATTGCATTTCAACATTCATGGCCTCAAGCCATTTGTCACAATCCAAATTGGACACTGCATCATGATATGTGGTTGGTTCATCTGAATCTACCACATAGCATCCATCCATAAAAAAAACGTATCTTTCAGGTGGATTACTAGTTCTACAACTTCTGCAAACGTTTTGTGTGTATTGATCAACCGCTTGATCATCCTCAACATCCTCATGTTGAGTGCTAGTCTCAACCAAACGTGCATCGGGCTGTGGTTCTTGATCCTCCTCAAGATCCACTGTTCTACTGCCAGCTCCTTCCATAAGGAACTTGGGTTCTAAGAACTCACCCTTTCTGGCAACAAACACCTTTTGTTCTAGTGGATCATAGAAATAATATCCCATAGAATCTCTAGGATATCCAACAAAGATACACTTGGTGGATCGGACTTCCAATTTGTTTGGGGTGGGAGTCTTAAAATAAGCCTCACATCCCCAAACCCTCAAGTATGATAGGGATGGAACTCTTCCATGCCATATCTCAAAAGGTGTCCTTTCCACCTTTTTTGTTGGGGCCATATTTAGAATACGAGCCGCGGAGAGCATAGCGAAACCCCAAAATGATAGAGGCAATGTGCTTCTAGCCATCATAGATCGAACCATATCCAATAAGGTTCGATTCCTCCTCTCAGACACACCATTATGTTGTGGTGTTCCAGGTGGAGTGAGTTGTGAGACAATCCCACAACTCCTAAGATGATCTTGAAAAACATCACTTAGGTATTCACCACCTCTATCGGTACGGAGAACTTTAATTGACTTGTTGAGTTGATTTTCTACTTCATTTTTGAAGATTTTGAACATTTCAAAAGCTTCATCTTTGTGTCTTAATAAATACACATACCCATAGCGACTATAATCATCGGTAAAGGTAATGAAGTATTTTTCACCATTCCTAGTCATTGGCTTAAAAGGACCACATACATCCGAATGTATGATACCTAATAAATCTATTGCCCTTTCGTTAGTTCCACTAAAGGGTGCCTTAGTCATTTTTCCTTTAAACAAGATTCACATACATCAAATAAATCACATTCATTTGTTTTTAAAAGACCATTCTTTTGAAGTGTTTGTATACGTTTCCTGTTTATATGACCAAGACGACAATGCCAAAGGTAGGTATCACTCAAATCTAATTTGAGTCTTTTGGTGGTTGCTTGGTATATTGAGCTATCATATGTTGCGTTTTCATGAACCAATTCATAAATACCATTACAAGGTATAGCCTTAAAATAAAATACATGATTTAAAGAAACATGAATATCATTGTCAACAAACTTGAAATCATAATCATATTGTCTTAAACGGGAAACAGAAATTATGTTCCTAGTCAAACTAGGAGCATATAATACATTATTTAAAATAACTTCCAAACCATTTGGAAGCTTCAAAATGTAGTCTCCTTGGGCTTCTACGTGAACCTTTGCACCATTGCCCATGAAGAGACTTATTTCCCCTTTTGCATAATGCTCATTTCTTTTGAACCCCTGCAACAAATTACAAATGTGAGTTCCACATCCGGTATCTAATACCCATGTGTTAGAAGAAATAACATTTAGCTCTATATGTATCATGTATATTATACCAGAGGTTTGCCCCGCATCCCTCTTTTCTCTCAACTCTTTGAGATAGACTGGACAATTTCTCATCCAATGCCCTATCTTACCACATTTGAAGCATGGGTCGTTCATAGCCACCTTTTGCTTCTTCTCCTTCGGCTTCGGAGGTTCCGCCCTAACAACCATCTTCCCATTTCCCCTAACGTGCCCCTTTCCTTTGGCAACAGTTGCCTTAGGAGGGGGTAGAGACCTTCTCCTTCTCCCACCTTCATTAATGGTGAGAACGGGTAAAACCCTTTTACCCATTCCCGCCTCAGCTGATTTGAGCATTGAATGAAGTTCATTTATGCTCTTGTCCCATCCGTTCATGTTGTAATTCATGACGAATGCCTCGAACTTTTTAGTTAGGCCATTAAGGATCAAATCCGTGGCCAACTCCTTTGAGACGGGACAGTTTAGCCTTTGAAGGTGGTCGATGTGGCTTTTCATCTTAAGAACATAAGATGAAATTGATTGGGATTCCTCCATCCGACATGCATGAAGCGCTCGAACCGTTTCGAAGCGCTCCACTCTAGCTTGTTGCTGGAACGTTTCCCGCAGCTGAGTGATCATGTCATAGGCTCCATGGAGCTCATACTCCTTTTGGAGTTCGGGTGTCATACTTGCTAACATTAAGCAAGAGACCTGGATGGAGTCTTCCACATATCTAACCCAATCATTATAGGCTTCCACATCCTCCTCGTTAGGTTCATCGGGGATGGGATCATCAAGGATATAGGCCCGCTTTTCCTGCTTGAGAACAATTCTCAAGTTGTGGTACCAATCCATGAAATTGTTAGGTGTTAGACGATCCCTTTGAAGGATCGCCCTTAGGGATTGGTTGTTTTGGTTTGGTACATCATTATTAGCGTTGTTGTTGTCGGCCATCTACAAGATTTTACAAAGTTCTATTTTAGTAATCGTTGATATAATTATATTTTATTTATTAACACCCTTTATGTCTCATAGACTATTAATAAATAAAATTTTAGAATCCAATGTTATATTTAAATATTGGTTAGGTGACCTTTATCCCATTTTTAAATAAATAAGGTAGTCATAAATGACAATTGCAACCTATTGCAACTTCTAGTGGTATGGGGTCGTTTGAACATCTTATGTTTATAACGGCGTGTTTATCCCATCAACACCATTTGTAAAACATATTTTAGGTGATCCATTCAATATATTTTACAAATCAAGTTGTCCTACTTACACACACGTGTGAGTTTACTACATAAGGGTTAGGTGACCTTTATCCCACAAACATGGTATTCTCACCTCAAGTTACAAGTTCCCTCAAAGTGGTTAGGTGACCTTTATCCCACTAAGAGTTTGCAAGTAACCTAAGTGTTGTGTAAAAGGATGGTGTTTAACTTGTTTTCAAAAAGGATTTACAATTTCACAATTCTTGTTTTAGAAAAGTCTATGTACCATATGATTGTATGCATTCAACCATATGGTACCCTATTGGTTCTTTTAAATAAAACCCATTTTATTTGGCAAACCATTAACTCCTTTTATAGAACCATTCTATTTATGCTTAATGATTTGAGAACCAATTACTTGTTTATAGCTTGTTTTAGTTGACGGTTTGTTAATCACATCCAAATATTCAAAACAAACATCATCATATGCATTCAACCAAACATAAACAAAACATTCATATATGCATAACAAAACATACTAAGTTGATCACACTTGTTTAGCCAAAACAAGTGTGTCAAAAGGTCTTGTCCTAAGGGTTAAGAACATGACACATGGTTGACAAAGGGACTCCCACTTGAATCCACATCTTCAAGCATCCTCTTTGTCTTATCTTTTCTTCAAGTCTTGATCTTGAGCATCCTTTACAAAATATGTATCCTAATACAAATTTTTCTAGTAAAGGAAAAAACTCCTAATCTATTTATTACAAGCCATATGAATAAATAAATTACAAGACAAGACTTGAAACATAAAATTAAATTATTACATGCCCAAATGAATATAACATGATAACCAATCAATCATCCACATGGTCAAGGCTTTGTTATGCATAATCAACAAACAACATATTCAAAACTATCCTAATGTCACGATTTTGGCAGCCCCTTTTTAACCCATTTTCTTGGCCAACATTAACCAAGAACATATGGGTTTTGTCCAAACAAACAAACATCTTATGATCTAAATTTTTAAAGATCATTACATGCATAAAGTAACATCTTTAAAATCAAAAGGGGATGACCAAAACAGCCCTCTAAGTCTCGGCCATGTGGTGTTTAACACCACAAAACCGTGAGTTAGTGAGTGTTATACATGTATGCATATGTATAAGTGGCTCTTGATGCCATTGAAGGGGTTTTAACAAGTTTATCAAAGCTCATATAACCTTGTTTATATGAAAACGCAGCGGATTTTATATTTTTAAAACATGTTACTTAGATGTTTATTAAACCCATTTAACAAAGAACCCCAAGCCATGGATCATTATACACATACATTCAAATAAAAGAACACAAGATAGTTAAGAATCTACAACCTTTGTAGCTTCCTTAAACCCGAAATTATGAGGTGAGATTGATGATATTTATGGCTGAAACTTCAAGCAAGAAGTCCTCAAGAGGTTGTACCCCAAGCTTATTCAAACACCCTTGATTGCTAGGAATCTTTGACACCAATTTTCAGCAATCAAACCCTTTTGAAAGTTGAAAATTCTGCTCTTCTTCTTCCTTCAAAACCGTGAGAAAGAGAGAGAGATTTGGAGAGAAGAAAACTTTTGCATGCAAGAGTGAATTGACTAGAAGTTAGAGTGTTGTAGTGTATTTAAGTTAGTCTATTTACAAGACAAAGAAATGGAACTCATTGGCCCTTTGGGTGGCCAAAGTCTCCAAGACAAAAGGGTCCCACCCTTTTTAATTTTAAACCACAACTAACACACTCTTATCTCTAGTTTATAAAGTTGAAAACTAGTTTTTAAATTTTATAAATTAAACACTCTTTTATTTGTTATCATTTAGTAAAACTAAATAATGAAAAACAAATAATATCTTATGAACAACTATCCACATAGTTAAGTTCATTTACAAAAGCAATAATTTAGAAAATCCATTTTCTAAATTGGTGTCATTATTTATTTGTATGATCTTATCAACAAATAAATTATCATTTGATGTTTGTTAAGCTTGTTATTGGGTATGACCCGACTTGGATCATATCACACTAGCCACATCAATTTAATATGTATCTTGGACAGATCAATTCCTTCATAAGATTGACCTTAAATCCTACTCATTCTGACTTAGGCTTTAAATATGGATGTCCTCAAAAGATTAGAAAAATATGGCATAGCAAAAGGAGTATGGGATGCACTGGAGATCATGTGTGAAGGTAGCAGTGAGGTGACTAAGATTAACAAAGATAAACTGGTTAATCAATATGAAACCTTCCACCACAACAAGGGATAATCTATTTCTAAACAACTTCATAGATTTTTCCAATTGGTAAATGATTTGGAGATAATGGGAGTGACTTACAAGGAAAAAGAAATGAACAAGAAAATGCTGCACAATTTGCAAGAAAGTTGGAAGCAGAATGTAACCATGCTAAAGAATACACTTGATTTGGAGAGCACAAGCTTAGATATCATAATAGAAAAATTTGAAGCTCTTGAGTTGGATGAAAGAAGTAGAAACTTGAGTGGACCTCAAGTTATTAAGGCATACAAATTTCCCTCAGAAACTCATTCTATGGAAAATGCATTTATAACTGAAGAAGATGATTTTCTGTCCTCTAGAGATCAATCCAGAACCACTGGATTCATTGCCTCATCCTAATAACATAAGCAATCATCACCCAATCCATCTACTTCTAAACCTACTTGCATGCCTATAGATCAAAAATATAATGAACAAAAGGCTACTTACAATGCCTTTGTTGCAAGTTTTAAAGCATACCTAGGAGGAAGACTCACTTCACCACACCTGATATAAGAAGATCTGGAAGAAATAGATCCAGACAATATTGAAGAAATGGACTTACAATGGCAAATGGCCATGATTGTATAAGAGCAAAGAAATTCTTTAGAAAGGGAAAGAAACTAAGCTTGAATGAAAACACAAAGCTTGTACATGACAAATTCAAAGTGAAGTGTTTCAACTGTGGTATGACTGGTCACTTCTCAAGGGAATGCAATGCACCCATAGAAGCAACAATAACTATCAGAGAAATTCTCACAATCAACCATCATCTCAATCAACTTCAACTTCTCAATCAAGTCATCAAAATCAATTTCAGCATCAGCATCAGCATCAGTATCAGCATCAGCATCAGTATCAGCATCAGCATCATCATCAACAATCTCATCAAAGTCAGCACCAACTGACTTAGCAAGCCCATGGAAATAGTCAATCAACCTCAAATGCACTTGTTATGAGACAAGATGGAGTCTGTGATTGGAGCCTATATACAGAGGAAGTCAAACCTTAATTTTTAAATCATGCACTCATGGCTCACATCAATGATAGTCCAACTCCCATGCCATCTTAGTGTCATCCATACAAGTCCAACAGTTTATAGTATGCAAACAGTGGATGCTCCTGACCCATGGTAGGAGACAGTTCCCTCCTTCATGACTTCAAGCATATTCAAGGAACTACTGATGCATTTGGAGAAGATTCACAAGGTGGAAGAATTACTGGTGAAGGATCTGTGAGGAATGGATTGCTGAGCTTTGACAGAGTGAACTATTGCGAGCAGCTGAATTTTAATCTTCTTAGCGTATCTCAGATCTATGATAAGAAATATTCCACTCATTTCACTTGCACTCATTGCTAAATTCTGAAACCAGGATTTCAAATTCTTGAAGAATAGGTTGTCTTGAAGACTCTGAGGAATAATAATACCTATGTTTTAAACCTTAGTTCTACACATCCTAAAGAAGAAACATGTCTTATGTCTAAAACATCATTTGATGAGTCATAACTTTGGCATAGACGCTTGCGACATACAAATTTCAAAAACATGAACAGATTGGTCAAAGGAAACCACGTTATTGGTTTACCACAAAAAGAATTCCAGTTCATTGACCAATGTTCTACATGTATCAAAGGAAAACAACACAAATCTTCTCATAAACCAAAGCTTATGAACATAGAAAATACTCCATTGAAGTTGCTTCACATGGATCTTTTTGGACCAACTCATGTTATGAGCATTAGAAAGAAACAGTCTTGTTTGGTGATCATTGATGACTATTCACATTTTATATGGGTTTTCTTTTTACTTCATAAACGAAGCATCATAAATAATAAAATATTTTATCACTAAAATTGAGATTCAACTTGATTATAAAGTAAAATCAATTAGAAGTGATAATGGAACAAAATTCAAAAGTGAAGATCTAAGTTCATTTTATGCAATCAAAGGCATTGCTCACCAATTTAGTGCAGCTACAACTCAACAAAATGGAGTAGCTAAAAGGAATAATAGAACACTAATTGAAGTAGCACGAACAATGCTAGCAGATACTAAACTGCCAATTACCTTTTAGGCAGAAGCAGTTAACACATCTTGCTTTGTATAAAATCAAACTTCGATAGTCAAGGAAAGTAACAGAACACCATATGAACTTCTCTTTCACGGAAAACCATACATTGGATTTTTCAAGTCATTTGGTAGTCCTGTATCAATATTAAACACTCGAGATCATTTAGGAAAATTTGCTTCAAAGTCTATTGATGGATTCTTTGTAGGTTATTCCTTAGTCTCAAAGGCTTTCAGAGTGTTTAATCCCAGATTAAACATCATTGATGAATCAACTACTGTTCAATTCAATGAACATTCCTTTCCTAAGTCAACGAATGGTCCTGACTGGTTGTTTGATATTGACTTATTTACTAGATCATTTGACCAGTTTCACTTGTCAAATGCAAGTAACCTACAATCAACTAGAACTTCCAGAACAGTAGAAAGAAGTGATGATGTAAGACCCCGTTCCCGGGCACCTCACAGTTGGTCATTCATTGCACTACAATAAACATTAAGTAAAATAACGCAGCGGATTTAATAATACATACATTCTCATTTCATCATAAAAGCTTTTACAATGCATTACATCGTTGACTTGACTACAAAATACAAGCTTTCTTTACATTGCCTAACTTTAACTATGATTGCTGTGGAAGCATATGAAACCGGGGATTTCTTAAGTAATCCCGTTTATTCGAATCCTCAGCAATCATAGGGTCATATACAGTGACCTATAGTATAGAAATATAAAAATTTTCATCATAAAGAAGATTTCTTAAGTAATCCCGTTTATGGGAATCCTCAAGAAATCTTGTACTTGAATACAACATAATGTGTTGCGTGAATTATGGGCCCACAACACATGACGTTGCAGCATTATCAAAAGGAGAATGCCGTCCCAAAAGAGCTGAGTAGCAGCCTCGTGCCATCCCCAGCAACACTACCTGCGAACTGGAAACAAATAAAAAGTCAGCGTTGCTGAGTGAGTTCTAGTTTTATAATAAAACATACTTTCATTCTTTATAACCGTTCTTACATACATGCGTTCACACATCATACGTACACGTAGATAATATTATTATTATCTTCATCGTTCGTTGATTAACTTTCATTCGTGTACCATTCATCGTTCTCGTTCACGTTTGTACATACATTCTTTACATTCATTCGTACGTTCTTTACTTTCATTCATACATTCATTACATTCGTTCGAACGTTCATTACATTCGGTGACATGTACGATACCCCAAACATCATACATACTGCTGGTGCTGGACCTGTGGTAATCAACCATGAACGTTGTGCACTACTGCTGATCCAGTCACCTGGGGTAGGTACATGCACCATTTATCTTTCCACTTTTCTTCTAGATCAATGCCATATGCTATACCCCGAACATTGTGCACTACTGCGGGTGCTAGACCTGTGATGATCAATCAAGAACGTTGTGCACTACTGTTGATCCAGTCACCTAGGGTAAGCGGCAAGCATCCCGTACATACATGTGGTCAATTACAAAGACTGACCCCGATGTGCATCCTTCGGTGTAGCTAACCCGCACACCGTTGAGCTAACACCTGCCAGGGGTGTGCACCTCCATACATTTGCTTGCAAGCCTTTCTTACATTCATTCGTTCATTCATTAATGCATGCATTCATTCATCATGTTCCTCTTTCATTATCTTTTACTTTACGTTCTTATTACATTCGTTTCATTCATTCATTCATTCACGTAAAGTCATAAAAGATAAACATACGTCAACACAAGGAACATAGATATTTACAAATCATCAGTCATTATCATCATATAAGACTACTTCATACTTAGCCTACATACATCATACATACACTTCTCTCCTCATTCACTTCAGCCCTATTTGGGCGATTGAACATACCCCAGTCGCATGGCCTCCATGCGACTGAGTCATACAAATGGGCATACAGTCGTGCAAATGGACTTCCTTTCGTACAAGTAAACACTATGCGACTAGGCTATATGCGACTACCCCTCAACCGTGCGACTGAGGCTCCATCGTGCGTCTGAGCCTCAATCGTACGATTGAACATCAGTTGTTCTTCATTCGGGCGACTGGCCCTTCAGTCGCCTAGCCCTAACTGGGCAGCGACTGGAGTTCTTCACGAACAGCAGCCGCGACCTACGAAGTCCAAACTCTTTTAAACACATTTCCAGCCCAAATTAGCCCTCCTAAACCTCAGGGATTCATACTAGGACATCATACAAGCATATACAAGTCCTAAATCTTACCTTAAACACTTTACCCAATATTTCACCCAAATGGGTCAAACATACACTTTTTTCAAAAATTAGGGTTTATATGTGATCTAGCTCCAAAATCATTTGAAAACATGTAAATGAGGGGTTCTAGAACTCATATTGTCACGGAGAGGATGAAGAGCTTTAACTTGACTAACCTCTCGACAAAACCCGAGCCTGAATCACCACGTTCTTCCTTTCTTTCTCTGCTCTCTCGCTCTCTGCCCTTTCTCCTGACTGAAAAGTGTAAGTGTTGGGGAGAGAAGAGAGCTGCTCCTCTTTTATAGGTAAAGCTCAGTCGCATGAGGTCCAGGGGCGACTGGACCTTCAGTCGCATGAACACCATGCGACTGGACCTTCAGTCGCATGAGTTCCATGCGGTTCATCCTTCATTCGTGCGATTGAACCCCCAGTCACATAAATCACATGCGACTGAGACTCAGTCGCACACCACTCCAAAAAGTTAAACTGCCGGGTGTTACAAGTCCACCCCCCTTATTTAGGTTTCGTCCCCGAAACCTGTTATTCCTCTAACAATCGTGGGTAATGTTTCCTCATTTCTTCTTCGGTTTCCCACGTTGACTCGGATCCCTTCCTGTGCCGCCACTGTACACGCACAAGAAGAACCACTTTATTTCTTAACCTCTTCTCCTTGCGATCGATGATCGCCACTGGTTGCTCTACATAGTTGAGCCGTTCGTCTACCTCGATGTCCCCCAGTGGAACGATCATATCCTCGTCTGCCAAGCACTTCCTCAGATGGGACACATGGAATGTCGGGTGAATTCCACTTAGCTCATCTGGTAGATCCAACCTATAGGCCACCTCCCCTACTCGAGCAATGATCCGGAAAGGGCCTTTATACCGCGGACTCAACTTACCCCGCTTCCGGAACCAAATGATTCCTTTCCAAGGCGAGACCTTCAACATAACCCGATCTCCCACCTGGAACTCAATCGGCCTGCGTCGTTTGTCAGCATACGACTTCTGTCGGTCTCTTTCCGCCTTCATATAGGCTTTGATCCTTTCGAGCTTTTCAGTCGTAGCCTCGATCACTTCGACGCTTCCCAATTCCTTCTGACCAATATCACCCAACAGACGGGTGTCCTGCATCTCCTACCGTACAGCATCTCATAGGGTGGCATGCCAATGCTAGCATGATAGCTGTTGTTGTATGAGAATTCAGCTAACGGTAGGTGGTCATCCCAACTTCCCCCGAAGTCAATAACACATGCCCGAAGCATGTCCTCCAAAGTCTGAATGGTCCTTTCCGACTGACCATTAGTTTGAGGATGATAAGCCGTGCTAATATGCAACCTCGTCCCCATAGCATCGTGGAATTTCTTCCAGAATTTGGATGTAAACCGGGTGTCGTGATCAGACACAATCGACACCGGTACACCATGACGAGTCACAATCTCTTTGATGAAAAGATCATCCAATCTCTCGGATGAATATGTCTCGCGCATCGGTAAGAAGTGAGCACTCTTCGTCAGACGATCCATAATCACCCATATAGTATCATACCCTTTCGGGGTACGTGGCAGCTTTGTGATAAAATCCATGGTGATGTGCTCCCACTTCCATTCCGGTATGTCCAACGGTTGAATCTTTCCATACGGCTTCTGGTGCTCGGCTTTTACTTGCAAACACGTGAGGCATTTACTCACATACTCCACCACATCACGCTTCATACCCGACCACCAATAATCTTTCTTCATGTCTTGGTACATCTTGGTAGCACCGGGATGAATGGAGTATCGAGTTTTATGGGCTTCATCCATGATCTTCATACGTAGATCCCCAAATCGATGAACCCACATTCGCCCAAATCTAGTCTTGACACCAAACGTGTTTTCACCCAATTCCGCGACCAGACCTCTCATCCGTTCTGAGTTAAGATGAACTTCTTTCAGTGCTTCATCTTGAAACTCTTTGACTTGCTTCATCACATCCGAGGTCATGATCAACTGGTATGCCTTCACCCGTATCGGTTCGGGCCTCTCCTTTCGGCTAAGGGCATCAGCCACCACGTTGGCCTTGCCCGGATGGTAATGGATCTCACAATCATAGTCTTTTATCAGCTCCAACCATCGCCTCTGTCTCATATTTAAATCTTTTTGCTCGAAGAAGTACTTCAAGCTCTTGTGGTCTGTGAAAATGGTACACTTCGTTCCGTAGAGGTAGTGCCTCTAAATCTTTAACGCGAAGACCACAGCTGCTAGCTCCAAGTCATGAGTGGGGTAGTTAACCTCATGAACTTTCAGCTGTCAGGATGCATAGGCTATCACCTTTCCCCTTTGCATTAATACGCACCCCAACCCCGAGTAGGAAGCATCAGAATAAACCACCAGATCTTCGCTCCCTTCGGGTAATGCCAATACAGGAGCTTGGGTCAACCTCGTCTTCAATTCTTCAAACGCCTTCTCTTGAGCTTGACCCCATACAAACTTCACATCTTTCCGGGTCAACTTGGTCAGTGGAGAAGCAATCTTGGAGAAGTATTGAATGAATCTTCGGTAATAACCCGCCAAACCCAAGAAACTTCGGATCTCAGATGGCGTCTTTGGAGACTTCCATTGCATCACTGCTTCCACCTTCGCCGGATCAACCGTAATTCCATCTAGATTTACCACGTGACCCAAGAATTGAACTTCACGCAACCAAAATGCACACTTGGAGAATTTAGCATACAACTTCTCCCTTCTCAACGTCTCAAGAAATTCTCGAATGTGACCGGCATGCTCAGTCTCACTCTTCGAATAAATCAAGATATCATCGATGAATACAATCACTGATTTATCCAACATCGGCCGACACACTCGGTTCATCAAATCCATAAAAGCAGCCAGCGCGTTAGTCAAACCAAAAGACATGACAAGGAACTCGTAGTGACCGTAGCGCGTACGAAAGGCTGTTTTAGGGATATCCTGTTCCTTCACTTTCAGTTGATGGTAGCCCGATCGAAGATCTATTCGTGAGAACCAACTGGCGCCTTGAAGCTGATCGAACAGATCGTCGATTCTCGGCAAGGGGTATCTGTTCTTCACCGTCAATTTATTCAGCTCGCGGTAGTCGATGCACATCCTCATACTACTGTCTTTCTTCTTTACAAACAGGACCGGAGCACCCCAAGGTGAGATACTCGGTCTAATAAACCCCTTATCCAGCAGCTCTTGTAACTACTCCATTAACTCTTTCATCTCCGTCGGGGCCAATCGATATGGTGCTTTGGCAACAGGTTGGGCGGCTGGTATCAGATCAATCTGGAACTCGATCTCTCTGTCAGGTGGCAATCCCGATAAGTCTTCTGGGAACACGTCTGGAAAATCACGCACAACCGAAACATCAGATAGTTGTGGTGTTGGCGTTTCTACGTCTTTTACATAACATAAGAAGGCGCTACATCCACGCCTCATACATTTCCCCGCCACCGCCATTGAGATCACTTTCGGAATCGTAGTAACCCGATCGCCATAAACTGTCACTGAACTACCGTCGGGCGCTGTCAAGTTGATCATCTTCTTGCGACACACAATGTTCGCCTCAAAATCCGCCAACCAATCCATTTCGAGCACCAAATCAAAACCACCTAACGTCATCGCAAACGATCTAACCGGAAATTTGTGGCCCTCTAGTTCCACATCACAACCCTCTATTACCTCGGAAATTCTGGTAGTTTTACCTATAGCCGTCTCTACATCAAACGGTACATCCACACGTCTACTACTAACGGGCAATTTGGCACAGAAAGCAGCAGAAATAAAACTCCTACTGGCACCCGAATCAAATAATACAGAGGCTAAAGTTTGGTTCACCAGAAACGTACCGGACACTACATCAGGGTCCGTCCTAGCCTCTTACTGCGTCATCGTGAATGCCTTGGTGCTTGCTCTCGGCCCTTCTCCCCCTGTCTTCTTCACGCCGGAACCCTCAGATCTCGGCTTCTTGCAATCTTTATTCATATGGCCACTTTCCCCACATTTGAAGCACCTCATACCCTTACACTCTCTAGCCATATGACCAGGCTTTCCACACTTGAAACAAACATTCAGCCCCAGTCTGCACTCACCACCGTGCTCTTTCCCGCATTTCCCACACTTACTAGACCCTGCACTTGACATGACCACACGGCGATCATCCACCCGTGCCTTCTTGCTGCCTGTCGAGGTATCACCTCGACCAAACCTCTTCCCCAGCCAGTTTCTCTCACCACCTCCCTTCTTACTACCCTCAGCCTTCACCGACACAGCCCGTTCATCGTACAACCTTCCCGCCAAATCCACTGCCGACCTGAAAGTGCTCGGTCGAGCAGAAATCAAATGCCAACGAATTTCGGCTGGCAGCCCCTGAATATACCGATTGATCTTTTGAGACACCGACGTCACCTGCTCCGGCACCAACCGCGCCATTTCATTAAACTTGGTGGTGTATTGTTGGTGGGTCATCGTCCCCGCCTCTAACTGCAGGAACTCTCTCTCAACTCTGTCCATTTCCCGACGAGGACTGAACTCCTTGATCACCATTCTCTTAAATTCGGCCCACTTCATCTTTCCTATGGCCCTACTACCCTCGGCTTGGACTATATTGTCCCACCAGCACAAAGCCGACCCCGTGAAAGAGTGGGTAGCAAACTTCACCTTCTTGTCCTCATGGCAATCACTAAAATCAAGGACAGCCTCCATTTCTCTCACCCACTGGTGAGCATCGGCAGCAGTACCAGAACCGTCAAAAGTAGGGGGCTTGCACCTCATAAATGCCCCGTAGTTACAACCCCGTGTCGTCTCCCGTATCTGCTCTTCCTCCTCTTCCTCTTCATCATCGGATAGTACCGTTTCCGCTTCTGTCTGTTGCTGTCTACCTGAGGATCGATTCCTCCCTCGCCTCTCGTCTTCACGTACTGCCTTTATTACTTCGGTCACTACAGACGGTAAGATCGTCTGCATGACCTGGTGCACCTCTTCAACCACTGCCTCTTTTACCGAGGCTCTCAAATTGGCGCTTTCGTCTGCCTCCTCCTGATGAGGGGTCTCGTTTTCCTCATGAACTACTTTCTCTACTCTAGGTCTACCTCTCGTGATACGCGGCTCAGCACCACGTCCACCACCACGTGAAGCTTTAGATGATCTACCACCGACCATCTTCTATCACACTGAAATATTCAAACACCAACACGGTCATTCAAGGAAATAGCTCAATTTATGTCAAGTATAGTAAGTCCCTAATTAAAGTGGCCAGTTGTGATTAGCCACTTACTCTACTCTTCGCACCCTGACCATTACCTGTCCTGACTACATTAGTATCTAAATCTAATAGTACACATAAATCACATCACATGCGCACATAATACCAGTTTATCTTTAAGAAAATACCGGATGGCACGCAACTACTCAAATGGCATTCTCTTCCTTTCTGTCCTATTCTCAGTTTAAGTTTAGGTTTATTTTGAAAATTTACCCATTTTGCTTAAACTTTTGCTCTGATACCAACTTGTAAGGCCCCGTTCCCGGGCACCTCACAGTTGGTCATTCATTGCACTACAATAAACATTAAGTAAAATAACGCAGCGGATTTAATAATATATACATTCTCATTTCATCATAAAAGCTTTTACAATGCATTACATCGTTGACTTGACTACAAAATACGAGCTTTCTTTACATTGCCTAACTTTAACTATGATTGCTGTGGAAGCATATGAAACCGGGGATTTCTTAAGTAATCCCGCTTATTCGAATCCTCAGCAATCATAGGGTCATATACAGTGAGCTCTAGTATAGAAATATAAAAATTTTCATCATAAAGAAGATTTCTTAAGTAATCCCGTTTATGGGAATCCTCAACAAATCTTGTACTTGCATACAACATAATGTGTTGCGTGCATTATGGGCCCACAACACATGATGTTGCAGCCTTATCAAAAGGAGAATGCCGTCCCAAAAGAGCTGAGTAGCCGCCTCATGCCATCCCCAGCAACACTACCTGCCAACTGGAAACACATAAAAAGTCAGCGTTGCTGAGTGAGTTCTAGTTTTATAATAAAACATACTTTCATTCTTTATAACCGTTCTTACATACATGCGTTCACACATCATACGTACACATAGATAATATTATTATTATCTTCATCGTTCGTTTATTAACTTTCATTCGTGTACCATTCATCGTTCTCGTTCACGTTTGTACATACATTCTTTACATTCATTCGTACGTTCTTTACTTTCATTCATACATTCATTACATTCGTTCGAACGTTCATTACATTCGGTGACATGTACGATACCCCAAACATCATACATACTGCTGGTGCTGGACCTGTGGTAATCAATCACGAACGTTGTGCACTACTGCTGATCTAGTCACCTGGGGTAGGTACATGCACCATTTATCTTTCCACTTTCCTTCTGGATCAATGCCATATGCTATACCCCAAACATTGTGCACTACTGCGGGTGCTGGACCTGTGATGATCAATCACGAACGTTGTGCACTACTGCTGATCCAGTCACCTAGGGTAAGCGGCAAGGATCCCGTACATACATGTTGTCAATCACAAAGACTGACCCCGATGTGCATCCTTCGGGGTAGCTAACCCGCACACCATTGAGCTAACACCTGCCAGGGGTGTGCACCTCCATACATTTGCTTGCAAGCCTTTCTTACATTCATTCGTTCATTCATTAATGCATGCATTCATTCATCATGTTCCTCTTTCATTATCTTTTACTTTACGTTCTTATTATATTCGTTTCATTCATTCATTCATTCATGTAAAGTCATAAAAGATAAACATACGTCAACACAAGGAACATAGATATTTACAAATCATCAGTCATTATCATCATATAAGACTACTTCATACTTAGCCTACATACATCATACATACACTTCTCTCCTCATTCACTTCAGCCCTATTTGGGCGATTGAACATACCCCAGTCGCATGGCCTCCATGCGACTGAGTCATACTAATGGGCATACAGTCGTGCGAATGGACTTCCTTTCGTACAAGTAAACACTATGCGACTGGGCTATATGCGACTAACCCTCAACCGTGCGACTGAACTACCATGCGAATAGACCTATGCGACCGAATCCCTCAATCGCATGGCCTGTCGTGCGACTGAGGCTCAATCGTGCGTCTGAGCCTCAATCGTATGATTGAACATCAGTTGTTCTTCATTCGGGAGACTGACCCTTCAATCGCCTAGCCCTAACTGGGCAGCGACTGGAGTTCTTCACGAACAGCAGCCGCGACCTACGAAGTCCAAACTCTTCTAAACACATTTCCAGCCCAAATTAGCCCTCCTAAACCTTAGGGATTCATACTAGGACATCATACAAGCATATACAATTCCTAAATCTTACCTTAAACACTTTACCCAAGATTTCAACCAAATGGGTCAAACATACACTTTTTTCAAAAATTATGGTTTATATGTGATCCAGCCCCAAAATCGTTTGAAAACATGTAAATGAGGGGTTCTAGAACTCAAATTGTCACGGAGAGGATGAAGAGCTTCAACTTGACTAGCCTCTCAACAAAACCCGAGCCTGAATCACCACGTTCTTCCTTTCTTTCTCTGCTCTCTCGCTCTCTGCTCTTTCTCCCGACTGAAAAGTGTAAGTGTTGGGGAGAGAAGAGAGCTGCTCCTCTTTTATAGGTACAGCTCAGTCGCATGAGGTCCAGGGGCGACTGGACCTTCAGTCGCATGAACACCATGCGACTAGACCTTCAGTCGCATGAGTTCCATGCGGTTCATCCTTCATTCGTGTGATTGAACCCCCAGTCGCATAAATCACATGCGACTGAGACTCAGTCGCACACCACTCTAAAAAGTTAAACTGCCAGGTGTTACAGATGATTTCCCTATGATCCTTCCTACATCTGTTGATCAACTTGATGAAGATATTCCATTGCATGCTGATCCTGTCAGACAAGTACCTCAAAATCAGAGCATTTCAACTGAGGCTGGTCCTAGTTCACTTCCTACTCCTTTAGATGAACCATCAAATGAAATGAGGAATCCAGAACCAGCTACAAAGCCAGTTGAAACTGAGAGAAATGCAAATGATGATAGTGTTCAAAGTGCAGCAAATGCTGAATCAAAAATAGATAAAGCCTTTGATTACTTTCATCACTCTCCAGCATCACAACCTGAACATGCCTCTTACCATGATGATTTGAATGTCTCTAACCTTGATGTATCAATTGCTAGTGACTCTATTCCAACCACCAGAATACATAAGGATCATCCAGTGTCAAGCATCATTAGTGAACTACGGGTGATTAGAAGCAAGTCAAGTATTGCAAACATCTGTTTGTTTTCTTGCTTTCTATGTTAGATAGTACTCAAGAATATAAAAGAGGCTCTTCAAGATAACAACTGGATCAAGGCAATATAGGAAGAGTTGCTCCAGTTCAAGAAATAAGAAGTATGGCAACTTGTAGATCTACCCGAAGGTCAATACCCTCTCGGTAGTAGATGGATGTATAGAAACAAGACTAATGGTAGGAGCATTGTCATCAGGGTGCAAAGAAAGATCAGTGGCACAGGGGTACACTCAAGAAGAAGGAATAGATTTTGATGAAGTGTTTGCTCCTGTAGCCAGATTAGAAGCCATTAGACTTTTTCTTATGTACTCTGCCTCCATGTAATTCACAGTGTACCAAATGGATGTAAAGTGTGCTTTTCTCTATGGCAAGATTTCTGAAGAAGTCTATGTGAGTTAACCTCTAGGCATTGAAGACCCGGATTTCTCTCACAGGGTATACAAGCTTGACAAAGCATTGTATGGTCTACATCAAGCCCCATGAAAGTGGTATGAGACTCTATCATCATTCCATCTTGCACATGAGTATGAGAGAGGAAAGATTAATCTGACTTTTTTTAGAAAAAGAAAATGAAAAGAAATGTTAGTAGTGCAGATTTATGTGGATGATATCATTTTTGGCTCAACAAACAAGCAACTCAGCAAGGATTTTGAAGACCTTATGCATTCCAGGTTCTAAATGAGTGCAATGGGGGAACTCCATTTCTTCTTAGGGTTGCATGTAAAACAAACAACAGATGGAATCTTCATCACTCAATCAAAATATGTCAAAACCATGTTGAAGAAATTTCATTTTGTAGATTGTTAGTCCATTAGAACTCATGTTGATACAAAGATGAAGATAGGTCGAGATTCAGAAGGGAAATCAGTGGATCAGACTCATTATAGATCTATGATTGGATCACTCATGTATCTAACAGCTAGTAGACCTGACATACTGTTTGGTGTATGTGTTTGTGCTAGGTATCAAGCAGATCCCAAAGAGTTCAGATATCTCAAGGGCAAGCCTACACTTGGACTTTGGTATCCAAAGGAAGGAGATTTCAATCTCTATGCATATACAGACAGTGACTACGGGAGTTACAACTTTAATAAGAAGTCCACTTCTGGTGGTTGTCAATTTCCTGGTCCCAGACTGGTCTCCTGGCAGTGCAAGAAGTAGACAAACGTGTCTGTTCCGACAGCAGAAGCTGAGTACATAGCAACATCAGCTTGTTACTCTCAAGTTCTCTAGATTCAAAACCAGATGCTTGACTATGGTTTTAACTTCTTGCACACACCAATTCATATTGACAACACAACAACAATGTTTATAACAAATAATCCAGTTCAACACTCAAAAACAAAACACATCGAAATTAGATATCACTTTGTGAGAGACTGCGCTGAAAAAAGGTTAATCAAGTTGATATAGGTCCACACGGACAATCGATTAGCTGATTTATTCACTAAGGCATTTGACCCTAGTCAGTGTGGATTCTTAGTTCAATCAATTGGCATGATTAACCTTGAATACAAACCCAAAAAATTAACAAAAACACACAAATTTTACAAAATACAAAAAGAAATTATTTTGTTGAAGAATATGCTTTATACTTCATGGGAGATGATATAATTACAGTTGCTATATCATTCACTGTGCTTATTTCTAAAACTTAAAATGACTGACATGACTTTTCTGATATGCGGGTAGGCTCAGCTTGGAAAAGAAGACACATGCTGTGATGAACTAAAGCTCATATTCAACTATGAAGCTTTCATCTCAAAATATGTATGAGTATTAGCTTATCCAGATGTGTATATGAGTAGTAACCTAAACACACCAGGTAATGACGTCTTATGAATCTCATTTACTCATATCAGTTTCTACTCTGTTTTGCTGAGCAAAGATCTTGAGAATCAAGAACATAGTGCTGATGTCATGATCTAACAAGATTCCTAATAAGGAACACATCCAACTTGGATAGAGAAATAAAAGAAATACATTCCATATGAATGAACAAAAAGAATCCCAAAGAGGATAACCTTCCAAAGTAAAGTGAAAAAGAATCCCAATATGGATCAAATAAACAAAAGGATCAAAGTAAAAGAATCCAATAAGGATAAATCAAAATGAGATGTCATAATTTAAATGACCTGGTCAAGTAAGTTATGAAAAAGTTCTATCATGCATTTCACGCGGGTGGTTGATCTTGCAATGCTTTTGAGTGTGAGGTACATTTGAATACTCAATCAACTCAAAAACATGATAAAGAGCACTAGCATCAAAATATTAACCAAGCATGAGGTTTAAGAGTACAAACATACCTTCAATCAATATGTTCATGATTATGTCTGTTTTACTAACATTTTTTGCACTTGTGAAAGGTAAGATCGATAGATCCCAAATTAGGTATATTCCTCTTCATGTACAGATAAGAAAACAAAAATCACAGTATCTTCGTATATGCAGATATCTTAAATCTTTATAGTTTTTGTCTTATATGGATATAAACTTCAGGAGGAGTAATTAAAATTTTGACAATTATGTATAGTTGTTTCCTTTCTTAAAAATATAAAAGTCAGAAAATGACTGTGTTGGTGTAGAAGTTATACCATAGTATCTTCGTATATGCAGATATCTTGAAGCACAAAAGTCCAAGAACAGTCAACACCGAGAAACTTGTATCACATCTGATGAACAATTCAACCCAAGCAAGAATAGACAAACCTAACAACAGTCAAAAACTTCATAAACATCAAATCAAAAGACTCATCTTCATAACAATCAAAAGAAAAAGACACATCTTCATAAAAGACAAAGCATCAAATCAAAACAACCAAACTATCCAAAGAAGACACATTAATTTTTGACAAGTTCAAAAATTTAATGCAGGTAAGTGCATTGGTTAATGTGGGTGAAGGTAACCGATGCATATAATCAATACAGGTAATAGTTTTGATTCATGAAAAACGCAAGGGAAATTAATGCGGACAAGTTAAGTCTCCCGTATTAGTCTCACAACAAATGCTTACAACAACTTTTTAAGTATTGAAAACTTACGCGGACACCTTTGTTCATCTGCATTTGCTTACATAATCACATTTCATAAATATGGTTGACTTCAATACAGAAACTTTATTGTGTATTTCTATCAAAATAAATTAGAAGTGTGCTCACACTCTTCTATCATGGTGTGATAGAAGTTCAAGAAATGTGGACATTGATGATTGTTCATCCGCATTTATTGAAGTAAATACGGCCAAGTAAAATACTCTTCCGCATTTGCTACAGTTCATGCATGCTTAAAAAAATAAAACTTCTGCATTTGCTATAGTACACAAATGCTGACAAATTTTACTCTTTCGCATTTGTAACAGTATACAAATGCTGACAAATTTTTTCTTCCGTATTTGCTACAGTAATCAACCGCACTTGTTTAAAGATCTTGTAAAATTTGTAAAAGCAATAAACTGATCAACAAGAGTTATTTAATACTTTTCAATTTTGAGAGACTTTAAAGTGCGACGAGCGAACATTCTTACTTGTAACACCGAAAATTTGTCAAAAATAAATAGAAAGGAAAAGTGTCAGATAGAAAATAAAAAGAGACAAAAGTCAAAGGGGGTGTTGTGTTAATGGTACACAAAAGACAAAAGTTTCACCTTTTTAAAGCATGGCCGCCCATGCTTGCTTACAACTGCTACTTTTCGACTGAAAAGCCAGAAGAAGAGAAAAACAGAAGTTTCTCTTGGATTTTTGAAGAAACAAGGTCTGAATCTCCATAGGTAAGTGTTTTTGGTGATAATTGGTTCGGTTTATTCACGGTTTCATTCATAGGAACCGATTATTAAGTGTATTATATTTGTGGGTGTTTGATTTGTCTATTCTAGGTGTTTGAATTCGTATACAAGCAAGTTTTGAGGAGTTTCGTGTGTTTGATTAAAGAAGGTGAGTTCTAGACCCCGACTTTTACATGTTTTAAAAATCTTTTGGGGCTGAAAATGTATTAAAATGGTTTTATAATTATTATGCATGTGTGCCCGTATGTTTTATGCTTATATGATGATGTTTTATGGTTGTTATGTGATGTTTATGCTTAGAAAGGTTTTAATAAGCTTAGAATAAGAGCTTATGATGATTGAGACTGAAAATATGTTAGAAATATGTCAAACAGGTTGTTCATGCGCCTACATAAGGCTCATGCGCCTAAAAATGCCTTAAAAACATTTAAGTGTTGCTCATGCGCCCAAACAGGGCCCATGCGCCTAGCCTTTTTGCCTTAGAAAATATTAAGTAAGGTCATGCGCCTGAAAATGTACCTTAGAAAGTTAAGTATAGGATAATGCGCCCCAACAGTGCTACTACGTCTGAATAGTTCATACGCCCAAGACTTAGTAGGAAAAAAGGGTTAAGTATAGAGTCATGCGCCTGAATAGTGCTGATCGCCTAAGCAGGGCTCATGCGCCTGCATAGTGCTCATGCGCCTAGAACACTTAGAAATTTTATTAATTTTAGAGAAAAACAGAATAATTAGGGTTTGACCCTAGTTTGACTTTAGGGTTTTAATTGTTATTATTATGCGTAATTATGAGCTGTTTTTATGTTCCATATTTATTATTATTGTGTGACTTTACGTGGTGTGTTTATGATCGTATATGTAAAGTATTATCATTAAATAAAGTGAAAGATTAATGATAAAGAAAAGTGGAACATAAATGAAAGAATGAAAGTCTTGCAAGTAAATGAATAGGAGGTGCACGACCATTTTGTCGTTAGCTCAACTGTATGCAATTTAGCTAACCCAAAGGATGCATGTAGGGTTAGTCATTGAGACTGACAGGGACCCTTGTAGTATACCGTAGGTGACTGGGTCAGCTTAGTGCACAATGGTCGTGGTCTATTTATAGACCACAGGCCCAGCATCAGCTTCATGCACAATGTTCAGGGTATTGCACATTGGTCCGTAAGAAAGTGAAAGATAATGATAAAGTAAGAAATGAATGAATGCATACAGTAATGAATGAAAAAATTATTACCTTGATGTAGGTATGATGTGTGACCACGTACCAAAATAAAGGAAGTATTTTACAATAAAGAATATTTTCATATATCTATTCAAGGTATTTTAATACTTTTAAAACTAGAACCCACTCAGCAACGCTGACTATTATACATTTTCAGTTGGCAGGTAAATATTACTGAGGATGGCACGAGGGTGAAGCTACTCGACGGGGCAAGATTGACATCCATTCATGTTTTGATATTGTTGTTTTGTAATGCATCTAAACAATCTTTTGTAACTAGTGAACAACGATGTATTGCTTAACAACAGTAATTATAAATGAAATGAATGGGCTTTTATCAATATTCCGCTGTAATGTTTTATGAAATGTATACTATTACGTATATTTAGTGCTACGAACAACCAACAGTGAGATGCCCGGGAACGGGGTCATACAAGTTGGTATCAGAGCCAAAGTTTAAGAGAATTGGGTAAATGTTTTCAAAAACCTAATCTTAAACTGAAAATAGGACGAATGGAGGGATGTCAGCCCGAGTAGCTACGTGCCATCAGATATATCTTTTCTTAAAGTTAACCAGTATTATGTGCATGTGCTGTTTGACTTATGTGTTCTTAGTAGATTTAGATACTGATGTAGTCAGGATAGGAAATGCTTAGGGTGTGAAGAGTAAAGTATGTGGTTAATCACAACTTGCCACTGTAATTTGGGACTTACTATACTTAACATAAACTGAGCTATTCCTTGAATGACCGTGTTGGTGTTTAATTCTTATCGTAATTAGAGAATGGCTGGAGGTAGATCATCTAAGGCCTCTAGGGATGGAGCACAGGAAGGACGTAGTGCTGAACCGCGTGTTACTAGGAATAAGGCTAAGACTACGGAGAGGGCCCGTGAAGAGCCCGAGATGCATCATAAGGAGGGTGGTGATGAGGGTGCGAACTTAAGGGCTTCGGTGAAAGTGGTTGTGGTAGAGGAAGTTCATCAAGTCATGCAGACTGTAGTGACTGAAGTGATTAAGGCTGTAAGGGAGGACGAGAAGAAAGAAAGGAGAAGGGCCATATGAAGGGAAGAGAGGGAAGGATATGAAACCGAGACAATTGTCTCGAGTGAGGAGGAGGAGGAAGAAGCGGTGCAGGAAACTGCACGAGGATGTAATTATGGGGTATTTTAGAGATACAAGCCCCTAAATTTTGATGGGAACGGCAATGCTGCTGCTGCTCACCTATGGGTGAGGGAGACGGAGGCGGTGCTTGACATCAGTGAGTGCCGAGAAGATCAGTAGGTGAAGTTTGCCACCCATTCGTTGGTGGACTCGGCCTTATGCTGGTGGGACAACGTTGTCCAGGCCGAGGGCAATAGGGCCATTGGGAAGATGAGGTGGCCGGAACTGAAAAAGCTGGTGATTGAGGAGTTCTGTCCTCACAGGGAGTTGGACAAGATTGAGAGGGAGTTCCTGCAGCTGGAAGTGGGAACTATAACGCACCAACAGTACACTACCAAATTTAACGAGATGCCAAGGCTGGTGCCTGATCAGGTGACCTCGATACCAAGGAAGATTTAGAGGTATGTCCAGGGGTTGTCGGCTGATATACATAGGGATCTGATTGCTGCCAGACCGAGTACCTTTTGATCGGCTGTGACTTGGCGGGTAGGTTGTATGATGAGGGAGAGGAGACCGTGGTGGAGGCGAAAAAGACAGGTGGTGGTGATAAGAACTAGAATGGGAAGCGGTTTGGACGTGGTGGTTTCGCTCCAAACAACAAAAAGATGAAGGTGGATGACTGTAGGGTGGCGTCATCAAATTTGGGCCTGAGGAAGTGCGGTAAATATGGAAGGGATCATACCGGTGAGTGTAGGTTGGGATAGAATGTATGATTCAAGTGTGGGAAGCCTAGCCACATTGCTAGAGACTACAGGGTGCTGAGGTGTTATAGCTGGGGCAAGGAGGGCCACGTGAGTAAAGACTGTAAGAAGCCAAGGGCCAAGAGTTCTAGGGCAAAGAAGAAGGCTAAAGAAGGAGGGCAGAGGGCAAGTGCTAGAGCTTTCATGATGCCTCGGAGGAGGCCAGAGTGGACCCAGATGTCGTGTCAGGTATGTTTCTAGTAAACCAAACTTGTGCCTCTGTACTATTTGATTCTGGTGCCAGTAGGAGTTTCATCTCTACTACTTTCTATGCTAAATTGTCTGTTAGTAGTACGAGTATTGATTAGCCATTCGATGTAGAAACTCCTATTGGTAAGTCTACTAGAATTGCTAATATGATAGAGGACTGTGCCGTAGAACTAGAATGCCATAGGTTTTCTGCCAATTTACATGTGATGCCCCCAGGTGAATTCGATGTAGTACTAGGGATAGACTGATTAGCAACCTATGAGGCGAACATCGTATGTCACAAGAAGATGATTCGACTTATTGCGCCTGATGGAAGTTCGGTGACAGTTTACGGTGATCGTGTTACTACGATTCCGAAGTGATTTCAATGGCGGTGGTGGGGAAGTGAATGAGATGCGGATGTAGTGCCTATCTGGCCTAGGTAAAAGATGTGGACGCGTCAGTACCATAGTTTTCCAATGTACCAGTGGTATGTGACTTTCCGGACGTGTTTCTAGAAGACTTGCCAGGTGTGCCACGAGATCGTGAGATTGAGTTTTAGATTAATCTGATACCCGGTGCTCAACCCATTGCCAAAGCACCGTATCGGTTAGCTCCGACCAAGATGAAGGAACTAATGGATCAACTGCAGGAGTTGATGGATAAAGGGTTCATTTGACCAAGCATCTCTCCGTGGGGTGCTCCGGTATTGTTTGTGAAGAAGAAAGTTGGTAGTATGCCGATGTGCATCGACTACCGGGAGCTGAATAAGTTGATGGTGAAGAATCGGTATCCATTACCGAGGATTGATGACTTGTTTGACCAGCTTCAAGGTGCCAGTTGGTTCTTGAGGATAGATCTTCGATCTGGTTACCATCAGTTGAAGGTAAATGAGCGAGATATCCCTAAGACAGCTTTTCACACGCGTTATGGACATTACGAGTTTCTTGTTATGTCTTTTGGTTTGACAAACACGCCAGCTGCCTTTATGGATTTAATGAATCGAGTGTGTTGGCCAATGTTAGATAAATTGGTGATCGTGTTTATGGATGATATCCAGATTTATGCGGGAAGTGAGGAAGAACATGCCGGCCACATACGCGAGGTGTTGGAGACACTTAGAATAGAGAAGTTGTAGGCTAAATTTTCTACGTGTGCCTTTTGGTTACGTAAGGTTTAGTTTTTAGGTCACGTGGTGAATGCTAAAGGAATTATGGTAGAACCGGCAAAGGTTGAGGATGTGATGCAATGGAAGTCCCTAAAGACGCCATTCGATGTCCGTAGTTTCTTGGGTTTGGCGGGTTATTATAAGAGGTTCATCCAAGACTTTTCCAATATAGCCTCACCTTTGACTAAGTTGACTCTTAAGGATGTGAAGTTTGTGTGGGGTCAAACGCAAGAGGGTGCTTTTGTGGAGTTCAAGACGAGATTGACTCAAGCTCATGTTTTGACATTACCTAAAGGGAGTGAGGACTTAATGGTATATTCCAATTCTTCTTATTCGGGAATAGGTTGCGTATTGATGCAACATGGAAGGGTAATAGCCTACGCATCCCGACAGTTGAAAACCCACGAAGTCAACTACCCACCCATGATTTGGAGTTAGCGGCTGTGGTCTTTACGTTGATGTTTTGGAGGCACTACTTATACAGGATGAAGTGCACAATCTTCATGGATCACAAGAGCTTGAAGTACTTATTCGAGCAAAAGGATCTCAACATGAGGCAGAGGAGATGGTTAGAGCTCATCAAAGATTATGAATGTGAGATCCATTATCATCCGGGCAAGGCTAACGTCATGGCCGATGCCCATAGTCGAAAAGAGAGACCTGAACCAATTCGGGTGAAGGCTTATCAGTTGGTTATGACCGCTGATATGATGACCCAAGTGAAAGATTTTCAAGAAGAGGCATTGAAAGAAAATCACATTAACTCCAAAAAGATGAGAGGTCTAGTCACAGAATTGGGTGAGAACACTCTCGGTGTTAAAACCCAAAATAGACGAATATGGATCCCTCGTTAAGGAGATCTACGGGGGCGAGTTATGGATGAAGCTCATAAAACTCGATACTCCATTCATCCTGGTGCTACCAAGATGTATCAAGACATGAAGATGGACTACTGGTGGCTGGGTATGAAACATGACGTGGTGGAGTATGTGAGTAAGTGCCTTACTTGCTTGCAAGTGAAGACGGAACATCAGAAACCATACGGGAGGATCCAACCGTTGGATATACCCAAGTGGAAGTAGGAGCACATCACCATGGATTTTATTACTAAGCTACCTCGTACGGCGAGGGGGTGAGATACAATTTGAGTGATTGCTGATTGTCTGATAAAGAGTGCTCACTTCCTACCGATCCGCGAGACGTATTCATCCGAGAGGCTGGCGGATATGTTTATCAAGGAGATTTTAGCCCGTCATGGTGTGTCAGATTCTATCGCGTCAGATCGTGACACCCGGTTTACGTCAAGTTTTGGAAGAGATTCTGTAACAAACCTACTCCTAGATTCTAACTTGAACCTTAATTTAAACAAGCATTATCTTACTTTCATTCTACTGCCATTACTCTTCTTCCATGCAAATTGTTTACATGCATAATTACCTTAGAAGAGTCTACTATAACCTGCCTTAGCCTAGAATCATTAAGTGATTTTTGAAAATGCAAATGATTAAACGACATTTAAGTTATTCAATCGCATTTGTTAATGCGGATGTGGGAGTCATCCACATTTCTTCTTAGAAGCTATCCGCATTTGGTAATGCGAATGAACAAGTCTTCATCCACATTTCACATATAACATTCGCATTTCTAAATACGGAAGAACAAACCTTGGACACATTTGTCAATGCTCATCCGCATTGGCAAATACGGATAGCCTACAATTAGGCTTTTTTTCGACTTCCTCATCCGTGTTGCATCTTGAACTTGTAAATTATTCCAACGTGTTCAACCTCTTAAACCGAAGTAAGTTATGGAATTATGCGAGTGTCCAAGTGTGGGCGCCTGTCTAAGTCATGCGCCTAGAAAATTTTACTTATTTATTGTATTATTATGTATTCTTGTTTTTATTATTATGGATACTAATATATGTTTTAATCATTAACTCCGGTTTGAGTCAAGTTTTTAGTGTTTTACTTAGTTTCTTCCAAGTATTTTATTACCATTAAAGCTTATGCGCTCGGGTCAATCAAATATACACTTGAACAACACTTAAAAGAATTTTTAGAATACATATTAATACCGAAGGCATGTGGCGGTATATATTAACAAATTCAAATAAAAAGGCTTCACAAAACAACAAACTCGGCCGCCCACTCACCCACTCACAACCTTCCTAGAACCTTGCAACACTCAACCTCTCTCTTCCTTACAAGCAAAACCCGATTCCTTTTCTTCTCATACTCTCACTCTCGGATTTTCTCTCTACATTTTCTCTCAACCGAGAACACAAACACACACAAATCTGCACTTATTCATCTTTCTAACAAGATCAACCGAGGATTCGCTTCTCAATCATCCCAAGTGTAAGTAGTTTCATACTCTTACATCTCAAACTTTTGGATACTCACTTTTGTTCTACCTCAAATCATGTTCTATTGTTCAAAATATAAACTTGCACCCATGTTCTTGTTCTTAAGGAACTCTCAATCTTCATTTGAGGTAAGCTTTCTTAAATGTTTGGTGAATCTAGACTCGGTATACCATGTTTTACCTTGAAAACCCACTTTTCATGTGATTAAGCACCATACAACCGTTTGTTTGTAGAACCCTCCCAACCTAAGTTAATAATCCACATAAAAATAGCCTTGAACTACATTGTAATCTGATTTAAATGTTATGAATGATTTAGGAGACGCATATGTACAACTTATGACATTTACATATGTGTAAACCGTGTAAAAAGCCCGTTTACAGCCATATTCATGCTATGTAGGTTTCACTGAGAACTAGACTAGAATTTTAGTAAGTTTTCGGCTGTAAATTTGGGTATTGATGGCTGAAAACTTAATAAGGACCGGTTGTGATAATTATGAACATTCCAGGGACCCGAATAAGAGTAAAACCCATGAAATAGGAGAATTTAGAGACTTAAAATGTTTTAAAAAGAATTTCAGGCTCAAAATAAATATTTTGAAAGTAAGAATATGATTTGGGGATTTATTAAGTTTAAAATGAATTCTAATGAATTATTTAAGAAAAAGTAAGCCCAAACCGAATGACTTTAGATAAAATGTTAAAAATAGAGTAAGAGGCCTAAAGACTATAAAAATTAATTATTTCAGTAAGTTGGAACCCCCAGGATGATATTTTGGTGAAAAATTAGAAGTAAACAAACTTTAGAGTAAAAACTATAAATTTTGAAACTTAAAGGACTAAATGGTAAATTCTGAAAATTTATCAAAAATGTCCCAATTGACTGAAAATACTTGATATGCTTAGTATCGTTTTAATAAACTAATTATAGTCATAAAAACTTGCCATTTAGATGAAGAAACACAAACATTATGAAACAAAGTACAAGTAGACCTTAATAAACCCTAGGCTACAACCCTAATACCTTAGGACTGTCCTTGCTTGGGTGAATGTTGGGGTAAGCGGGTCGGATAAATTGATGATTACACTTGATCAACGTAATCATGAATTTATCGAACGCGTGAATACCAGCACGAATCCCAAAGGTGTGAAACTTTGGATTAAATGGCTTAAGAGATCTTCTTAACACGGTCTAAAAATAAATTTTATCAGACTTTCATGTCTGTTACTGCTCGATGATACTACCACTCATCAACACCACTACTTACTGATACTACTACTACTTGATACTACTGCCATATGATACTACTGCCATCACTACTACTATTAGTAATATTATTATGATCATGAGGTATGAGAAACAAAATTACTCATGATAATTTTTACAGGACAACCAGATTATGGTTGACAGAGGAAAGGCACTTGCGCACCCTAATAATAAGACTGCTCCTGTTGGGACTCTCAAGAGGGCTACGCCCCAGACTGAGTACGAGGTATACATGCGAAGATGTGGACATCCCAGTTGGGTATCCGTGACATCTGATGACACTGAGCCGTTAGAGGACTCCTCCTCGACATCTCCGGCCAGGAGACGAACGCACTCCAACTCACCACACGTCGTAGCACCTACCCACTCACCTATCCCACCTATTGGGAATAAGGGAGCCCGCGTTATCACTCGACCTAGGAAGAGTGCTAGACCCGGATCAGTCTCTTTTAGGATGCCTCCTCCTCCACCTCCTCCTGTGACGGTTCCAGCACCCGCACCGCCTATGCTTGCCCCGCCCAGACGCCTTCCTCACGACGAGTACTGGATGCCACCGAGGCGTAGCTTGTACGATGGACCTAGTGTGCTCGCTGGAGACCCCTACTCTCAGTGAAGACGTCGGGCTAGTGATTTCGGTCCATCAGACCCTACTTTGAGTGAGATACTGAAGACCGTTTGTCGTCATGAGCTGACACTCCAGCACGCCACTCGGACCTCTCAATCTGCCCAGTTTCAGGCCATGATGGCTTCATATGGGGTCCAGCAGCTGGAGCAAGAGCAGAGGAAGAAGAACTCAGGATGGCTAGGATGGCTGAAGAAGAAGTGGATGTGAGAGCGTGGAGAGGAAGTGGGATTATCTGTCTTTTAGACAGTTAAAGGAAACAATTTCTATTATTATCTGATACTATTATTATTATTATAGGGGTGATGGCACTTTCAACTTGTAAGAGTATAACTCTGATTCAACTATGTTTGCTGATACTATTGACCCAATCTATCTATGAAACTATTTCCATGAATGTAAAATTTTGCTGAGCTATTTGTATTGAACTGCTATGTGTCATGTTATGTGTTGGAAAATTTTCGCCTGTGTCCATTTTGGATGAACTATCTTAAGTTAATGTTGTGAGACATTATTAGAGATATTAATGGTGTGTATATTACACTCCCTCCTTCTAAGACGCGATACATTAGGGTAAATGATGCTTGGGCTACTCGAAACCAATTATGAGATGCTAAATGAATTAATCTGTGATGCTATCAGAATGCCGACTAGGAGAGAACCCGGTTTGGAAGACAAAGATCTACTAGAGGCCGCCATGAGGAGGCCGGACAAACCGGAAACCAACCTACTCCACCAGGAACTCCTCGTCGGGAGAATGCTAATCAAGAGAATGATGAGAGAATTGCCAACCTCATAGCACAACAGATTACTAACGCCATTCCGACCATCATCGCCCAGATCAATATGGACTGGAGTAACCCCGGTAGTAATGATGGATTCGGGAATGATGAGGGCAACAACGAGAAATCCGAAACACTGAAGAATGGATGCTCTTACAAAACCTTCATGGCATGCAAGCCCAAGGATTTCTTCGGCACCGAGGGTGCGATAGAGACTTACCGGTGGATCGATGAAATGGAAGCTGTCGTGGACATCAGTGAGTGTAAGATGGACCACATGGTGAGGTTCGTATCTTAGTCACTCAAGGGATCGGCTCTAGAATGGTGGAAGGCGGTTACTCAGCCCCAGGGAAGAAATGCTACTAACCGAATAAGTTGGACCGAATTCAGGGAACTGATAACCAACAAATACTGCCCCATCAATCAACTCGAGAAGCTGGAGTCGGAATTTCTGAGCCTGGAAATGAAAGGTCCTAATTACACTAAGTACATCAACCGCTTCTTAGCCCTGTGTCGACTGGTGCCACACCTGGTGACACCGGAATCTAAGGGCGCAGCATGTTTCATCTGGGGGTTACATCCCAGAGTTAGGGGTATGGTCCGATCCTCCATACCTACGACTCTATAGGCTGCGGTGGATCTCAGTAGCAGCTTAACTGATGACCTGGTTAGGGCTGGATGGACGGAGCAGGGAAGAACTGAAGAAAAGAAGAGAAAGTGGGTTGATATCTAGAAGGTGATGGATAGAAGATGTGGTTCAAGCAAGAGGACAGGTGAAGGTATTAGACGTGATGATCAGGGAAGAAGGGCACGGAAGCTGTATGTAGGCACAAGCCCCTTCTGTAACAAGTGCAAACTGCACCATCAAGGGGAGTGTAACCCGATGCCCTGTTTTAGGTGCAAGCGAACCGGTCACTTAATTAAGGACTGTACGTATGCGCCAGGTAAACAATGCTATCAGTGTGGAGATCCAGGGCACATGAGGAATAAATGTCCAAAGCTGGGGAGAGATAAGGATGTCAGATCCGTCAAGCCTAAGGGACGACCATTCGTGATGGAACCAGTCGATGCTCGCAAAGAACCTGATGTGGTCAATGGTACGTTCCTTATAAACAACCATCCTGCAACCGTTCTATTTGATACTGGAGCAACTGCTAGTTTTGTCTCTAGTATGTTTAGGCCTTTGATTGACTTGAGTGCATGCATCCTGACTGATACTTTTACCATAGAATTAGCTGACGAGTAACATCTTAGAAACTAATGAAGTCATCAAAGATTGCTTAATGAATCTCGAAGGAAGTACATTTAAGATAAACCTGATGCCTATTAAATTAGGATGATTCGATGTGGTTGTTGGTATGGATTGGCTGGCTAGGCATAGAGTCGAAATCGTGTGTGATGAACACCTACTTAAGATACCTTTGAGCAACGGGAAAGTGCTAGTTGTTCATGGCGAAAGAAGTAACATGCTATATCCTATGATATCTCATCTAAAGGCTACCAATAGTCTTATGAAGGGATGCCCAGCTTTCATAGTCTATGTGATGAAGGCTAAAGAGGAGAAGAAGATTGGGGATATTCCAGTGGCTTCTGAATATCCAGAAGTTTTTCCCGAAGACCTACCGGGATCCCTTCAAATCGATAGGGTGAGTTCTAGATAGATCTACTGCCTCGTGCTGCACCAGTAGCCAAGGCACCGTACCGACTCGCCCCTCCCGATATGAAGGAACTAATGCTACAAATCCAAGAGCTACTTGACAAGGGATTTATACGGCGAAGTGTTTCTCCAGGGGGTGCCCCGGTACTACTCGTGAAGAAGAAGGATGGAACCCTACGTATGTGTATTGATTATAGGGAGCTGAACAAGCTGACAATAAAGAACCGATACCCTCTTCCGAGAATAGATGACCTATTCAATCAACAGCAGGGAGCAAGTTATTTTTCCAAGATAGATTTAAGATCAGGGTATCATCAGCTGAAGATATGTTGGACCAAAAGAACCAATGAGCCAAGATCAGGAAAACCTCTAAGTCCCACATGCCACTACAACAACAAGTGAAGACTCTCATCAGCTATTGTGTTCTCTTGCCGGAAGGTCAGAGAGGAACTGAAGACTCTCATCAGCTATTGTGTTCTCTTGCCTGAATGTCAGGCTCGAGAGCATCTTAGTGCCAGCTTTCTGCTGAGATGATGAAGTCTGAAGAACAAATTCTGAAGATCAAAGAACTGAAGATCATCAGCTGAAGATATCAAAAGGCTGAAGATCTAAAGAACTGAAGATCTTCCGAAGCACAAAGTCTGAAGACAAAGACTGAAGACAACAACTGATGATATCTACTGAGATCATCAGTTGATACATCTTCCGAAGCTGTTCTATCTTCCGAAGCAAAGTCTGAAGAAAAAGACTGAAGACAACAACTGATGATATCTACTGAAGTCATCAGTTGTTACATCTTCCGAAGTAACATCTTCCGAAGTTTCATCTTCCGAAGCCAAGTCTGAAGACCAAGTACTGAAGACAGAGTTTGTCTCAACAACTGAAGAAGTCCTCTTCAGTTGTTGTGGTGGTTTTTCCTTTTCCGAAGTTTATTTTGTGTCAGTAGTTGTACAACAGCTGAAGAGAATGTTCTTCAGCTGTTATAGTTTCAGTAGTTTACTTTTGTCAGTACTTAGGAACTTTTGTAAGAAGATGTCAGTTGTTGACATCTTCAGTAGTTTTATGTTTTGTCAATTGTAATTTGAATATTCAGTGATGTCAGAAAAAGGACATCACGCCCATCCTTTTGCCGCCTATAAAAGGATGGGTAACCATACTGTTTTAATTGCCGAAACGTGCGAACCAATAGAACATTTATTGTTTTGCAGAAACTCTTCTCTCTATGTTCATGCTTTAATTTGAAATATCTTTTATGTTCTTGCTTTAATTGCTAATTAATGAGCTAAATCCGCTGCAAACATAATCTAATTGATCAACACGAGAGGCTGAGATCCTGTCAAATGGTATCAGAGCAAGTTAATCATTGATCGATCTTACCATTGATCATTTGAAACTGCTCTTTTGATCTCTCAGTTTGATCGAATTAGCAATTTGCAAGAGTTAGTCATAGAGAGTGAGTTTCTGCTGTTTCCGGCCAAAACCTTGAGGTCTTTCGGTGGTTTTGAGTCACATTTGTCTGGTTTAAACTTGTTTTTGACTAAAACCTGAGATGACAACACCAACTAATGATCCTCACAATACTGGTTCCGCAACCAAGCCTCCGATGCTGGTTAGGAACGAGTATAACATATGGCAAAGACGTATGCTGCACCACTTGGCTGTCAACAGTGCTGGTTGTTGGAAGTCAGTGGTGCATGGGCCATACAAGCCTATGGTGAACGTCCCGGAATCTAATGAACAGGTTGCGAAGAAACCTGAACAGTATTCGGACGAAGATCTAAAGCTGTTTGAAATTGATGCTAGAGCCCATGGAATTTTAGCCATGGCCATTCCAAACGAGATATATTCAGGGCTCTTGCATCATGAGTCTGCTCATGACCTATGGGTTGCTCTAAAGGAACAATTTGGAGGAACTGATTCGGTCTTAGCAAACAATAGGGAAATCCTTGCCCAACAATATGAGACTTTCTCATATAGAAAGGGTGAGACTCTGACCCAGCAGTTTGAGCGGTTCTCTTGTTTAATCTCTGAGCTGAAGATGGTTAAACAAGAGTACTCCAAAAGCCAGATGAACAACAGGTTCCTCAGGTCATTGCCTGAGAGATGGGACACATATACCATTGTCCTACGCTCTAGTGCTGACCTTGACACTCTATCTCTCACCCAACTTCATGGGAAACTACTCACTTTTGAGAGAGAGGTAGAGCAAAAGAAGAAGTTGTCATCTTCTGGCAAACTTGCTGATGACTTTGTCCAAGGTAATACTGCCTTGATAAGTCATGAGTCAGAATATGCTTCATCAGAAAGTTCTTATGATGAGCATATTGATTTCTCTACAAACTCAGAACAAGCTTTTGTTGGTGTTAGTAGTTCAGGAGGTGGTGGTGACAATTTGTGTTTTCTGATGGAGGATTTGAAGGGCATTCCAGATGATGATCTGGAAGAGATGGATATTTTGAACCAAATGGCAATGATAAATATCCGCTCTCAGAAGTTCTACAAAAGAACTGGTAGGAAATTCCCAGGACTCTCTGGCAAAACCAAAGTTGGTTTTGACAAGAGCAAGTTGAGGTGTCACAAGTGCCAAAGGCTTGGACACTTTGCAAGAGAGTGTAGATCATCTGGATCTAACTCATCTGCACCCTTTGTGACCTTTCCCAGCAATAGCTCACAGCACAAAGGGCAACCTTCCTACAGTTCTCCCCATCCATCTCAAGCACAAGCACCACCTGCTTATTTTGTGTCACAGGGTCATATGCCTTATTCTTACCCCTGTTACTACATGCCTCAGCCTAGTCAAACTCAAGTACCCCCGGCTCAACCACCTCATGCTCTTCCAGAGCCTCATTCTTCCCAATCTCATCACCACACACAACCTCAACAACAAAGCTTTTTCACCCCAACTGTTGTTGACTGGAGTAGTCTACCAGAAGAGCTATCTGGTCAGGAACCACTACTCCAAGGTGCTGGTCAACATGGTGGTGATCAACCTTTTGGAAATCTTGCTCTGATGGCCCTTGATTCTGCTGAAGGGTCATCATCCAATGCCTCATCTCAGGTATCCACTGAGGCAAAAGCCAAGCTTTGTTCAGAGTCATGCATAGCAGCATTTGCTTCTATTAGAGAAGCAAATGTAGCTTTAATAGATAAAAATCTTGAGCTTGAGCACACTATTTCCAAAAGAAAAGCTGATTTTGAGGTTGTTCTAAAAGATAAAAATGATGAGATTTACAAGCTTAACTGCCAAATCAAAGATGCTAAAGCTAGGGAAGATGTACTTCTTGAGAAGTACAAAGATCTCAAGGAAACTCTTGCAACCACCCAAGTTGAGTGTGATCGATGGGTGCAATCTTGCAAGGGTTTTGAAATGCTTCTTAGCAAGCAAACAGCTTCCAATGTGAAGTTTGGCATTGGTTATAATCACACTGCTCCTCCCACAGATTTCATTTCAAGAGCAGAAGTTGAATCTGATGGGGAGAGCAATAACCAATCCTTCTCATCATGTGACTTACTATCCTCTGAATCAGCATCATCAGAGATAGACTATCACATGACCAAAAGGCTGATCAACTCAGAAGTTGTCACTAGAAGTACTGAAGGTACTGGAGAGCAAGTGACAACATCTGAAGCTCAAACCTCAAATACTGTTAGCACTAAAGAGAAGAAAACTAACAGTAGGAAAGGTTTGAAGACAGCTAAAGAGGATACCAGGAAAGCAGGCACTAGGAAGAAAACTGCTAGTACTGATGACAAACAGCTGAAGAACAAGTCTTCAGTAGTTAAATCCTCTTCAGCTGATGATCAGCATAAGATGAAGAAAAAGCCATGTGAGATATGTGGCTTGTTCAATCATCTTACTGATGATTGCTGGTACAAAAGGGGTTCCAAACTCAAACAGAAGGAGCAAATTACTGAGAGCATCAATAAAATGAAGAATGAGTTTGAAACCAAGTTTGTACTGGCAACATCCAAGCCTGAAATCCCTAGGGCCAAAGTTAAATCCAAGAAGGTAGGGATTACTCAGGCAACAGCTGAGGTTGCTCAGAAAAAGATGGTACAACATAGGAAATCATCATCAGCAAACTCCAATATGTCTGAAGAGCTGAAAGCCCTATCACAGAATCAGACACAATTGGTGATGATGGTTCAGCAGCTAGTGGGAAGAGTCAACCACTTAGATGCTCCTGTGTTGAAACCACAGAAAAGGAAGTCCAAGCCAAAGGGTTCCTCTTCTGTACCATCTTCTTCACCTCAAGCTGTCACTCACAACACACCTGTTAGTGCTACACCTGTAGCTGAGAACAGACCCAAAGCCAAGCAGGTTTGGGTCTCCAAGACTAACTAACACATGGTTGTGTTTGCAGGGTTCTTCAACATGCCATAGAAGCATCTGGTATGTAGACAGTGGAGGATCCATGCATATGACTGGAAGCAGCTCCCTTCTTAATGACTACTCTCAAGGAAAGAAGGGATTTGTTTCTTTTGGCAATGATGCAAAAGGTTACATCGTCGGAAAAGGCTTTGTTTCCAACGGGGAAATAAGGTTTGATGATGTTAACCATGTGGAGAATCTCAAGTACAACCTCTTGAGTGTCAATGTGTGACAAAGGCCATGTTGCCCTTTTCACAAGCCAGAACTGTAGGATTCTGTCATCCAAAGTTCTGAGTTTGATTGACAAGGCATTGGATGAACATACTCTCCTGAAGGCCAACAGGACAGGAAGAGTGTATGCCTTAGATCTTTCCAAAAAGATGGATTTAAAAGGCCATCCTTGCCTATTCTCCAAGGCATCTCCTCAAGAGTCTACACTTTGGCATAGAAGGCTGGGTCATGTTAATTTCAAGAACATGAATCAGCTTATAAGCCATGGTTTAGTAAGAGGATTGCCTCTGAAGGAGTTCAAGTGTGAAGATGACTGCACTGCTTGCTTGAAAGGAAAACAACACAAAGTTTCATTCCCTTCAATAGAAGAACCTAAGTCCACTGCCTGCTTACAACTTCTGCACATGGATCTCTTTGGTCCTGTCAGAGTAATGAGCATGGCAAAGAAGAAATACTGCCTGGTAATTGTGGATGATTACTCCAGGTTTGTATGGACTTTCTTCTTGCACTCCAAGGATGAAGCAGCAAAGACAATAATGAACTTTGTGTTACAAGTAGAAAAGCAGTATTCCCTACAGGTCAAGTGTGTGAGGAGTGACAATGGAACAGAATTTAGAAACCACACACTTGATGACTTCTACCTGTCCAAGGGAATTAGAAGGCAGTTTAGCATTCCAAGAACTCCTGAACAGAATGGAGTGGTGGAGAGAAAGAACAGGACCCTCATTGAAGCAGCAAGGTCAATGTTGGCTGACTCAGGGCTGCCACTGACCTTTTGGGCTGAAGCTGTCAATACAGCTTGCTATGTAAAGAATAGAGCCTTAGTAAATAAGAGGTTGATGAAGACTCCCTATGAAGTTCTTCATCATTTGGCCCCTCTTATTTCATTCTTTAGAGCCTTTGGGTGTCCTTGTTTCATTCTCAACACTAGCAACCCACTCCATAAGTTTGCTAGTAAGGTGGATGCAGGGTACTTTGTTGGTTATTCATCAACTTGCAAAGCATACAGAGTCTTCAACTGTAGAACCAAAGGGGTTGAAGAAACTTTGCATGTTAAGTTCAATGAATCTCCAAAGGACAAGATTCCACAAAACCCTGTGGAGATGTTTGATCTGGACATACTGCAATATGTTCCTTATCAACCTCCATCTGTTGAGCCTGTCAACAGATCTCCACCTGGTGGTACTGAAGATGATGAAGTCAGTACTCACCTCTTCAAGTTCAGTGACAACCTGCCTAATTCCACTGAACCTGATGCTCCTGTAGCCTCAGCAGCTCCATCCACTACAAATGCTGATGAGATTTCTGCTTGCTCTACTTCATTTGAGCTGCCATCCTCTACATGGTTTCAGGAATCTCCATCACCATCTATTGCTGCTGATGGGTCTACAAACACTTGCACAGATATCATAGTTTATCAAGAGCTCAAGAATCACCCCACTTCACAAATCATTGGTGATATTCATGCTGGAGTTTCAACCAGGAATCAATTGTCCAACTTCTGCTTCTATGCTCTCTTCATCAGTCAGCAAGAACCAAAGAACTATCATATTGCTTTAAGAGACAATGGATGGGTGGAAGCTATGCAGCTTGAGCTACTTCAATTCAAGAAACAGCAAGTGTGGGAGCTTGTTCCATTACCCAAAGGTAAGTGTGCTATAGGCACCAAGTGGGTATTCAGGAACAAAACAGATGAGAAGGGCCAAATTGTCAAGAACAAGGCCAGACTGGTTGTTCAAGGGTTTGCACAGGAGGAAGGAATCGATTATGATGAGACCTTTACACCTGTGGCCAGACTAGAAGCAATTAGACTGTTCTTAGCTTATGCTGCCTTTCACAGTCTCAAGGTTTATCAAATGGATGTCAAAAGTGCCTTCCTATATGGAAAAATCAAAGAAGAGGTTTATGTGTGTCAACCACCAGGCTTTGAGGACAACAAACATCCTGATTGGGTGTACAAGCTTGATAAGGCTCTTTATGCCTCCCTGACCCTCAACGATTGATCTTCCACATGGTAAATGTTTTTCTGGCTCCCAAAACCTCCTCATGGGACCAGATGTCAACAAGGTGGCAACAGGTATTGTATTCTATCCTTGAGAAACAACCACTAAATTTTACTGATATTTTATTTTTGGAACTCAAGGACATGGCCACAAAACCACTTTCAAACCGTTGGAACTTATATCCACGGTTCATAATGGCCATGATCGAATACCAGCTTCAGGCTGAGGGACTAGTTGGCACTGGGGTCCCTGCCATGGCTGTTCTAGCCGAGGTATACTCCAGGCACAACACCGACAAAACACTCAAACAGGCTGGCCGGCTGCGAAAACCCATGCAGCTGGAACCCACAGCCTCCACCTCCAAATCCAAAGTCCCCACCAAGCCAAAAGCCAAAAAGAAGCCCACAAAGGCTACTCAGGGAGATGAGTCCCCTGAGGATGCCCCTGCCACACAAAGGCAGGATGTGCCTGCTGGTTCGATTCTCCCAGCAGGTACCACGACTCCACCAACCACAACCGCACAGGCTTCCTCTCAACAGGAGCCTGATGTAGCCAATATAGGGGCAACCACATTACTGGGGTCTATCTCACTTGAGAAGACTGCCATTGAAGAGCACAGTCCTCCCCATGTGCACACTGCTTCTAGCCCTTCTCCTGATGAGACCTCCCCACTAAGCCTAACATTGGCAATAGCCAAAGTGCTGACCGATCTGAGCACTCCACAACCCTCTCCCCAGAAACCTATTACACCTGGGGAGACTCCAACCGAAGAGGGGGTGGGTACAAGTGCCGATGGGAGCCCACAGCACAGAGAATCCGTTCAATCTCCCAGTGTGGTTAGGGAGATAGAACAATCTGGTGAGGCTGCCACTTCCTCTGCATCAACATCTGAGCAGGGTGAAGCTGGTAACATCACTAAGACCTCACCAGAGGCAATGGCCGATGATGGATCCAATCCGGAGGCTAGAAGTCCCCAGTACCATGAACAAGGGGCACATGTCATTACTGAGCCACACTCAGGACATGTACATCCTGACACTGTCAGGAGGTCAGGTGATTCAGCTCATGCTGATGATGACCTGAGCTTCTTCTATGATGTAGTCGCTCAAAACACTATCCTAGAGGATGAGATAAGCAGACTCAAAGAGCTGCTTGCTCAGATGACTCAGGATAGAAGTCCATCTGCCACCACTACCCAACAGATGGCACCTTCACCCGAAGGTCTCACAAACACTGAGCCAACCCCACAAACTCGGCCACCAGCCCCTGCTTCTGGCACTAGCTCTCAGGGTCAGAACCCCCCTGAGCAGCTGGATGCTATCTTCCAGAAATCCCTACCTCTCATCACACCCATACTTCAAAATATAGTAATTCAGACCCTTGATGAGAGGCTTCCCACATACATACAACCCTTGGTGGAGGTTGCCGTTTCTAAGGCGCTTGCTGATAGTCAAACCCCAACCAATGCACCCAAAAAGGGGGAGACATCAGTGCAAGCCAAGAGGAAGAGGGGTGAGGAAGAGGGAGAGGCAGAGAAAGAGGTGGTGGTTGAGAGGGAGTTGGTTGAGGAGACTGGGAAGGTGAGGGAGAAGGGGAAGAGGAAAGAGAGGGAGGTAGAGCCAATAAAAGTGACTGACATCCAAAAGGATTTCAGTGTCACTGATAAGAATAAGGGAGAGGGAAAGAAGGTGGCTGATCCTGATCTAGCAGCCCTTGTCAAGGAGGCTGATGCTGAACATACCCGTTCAATGAACAAAGTCATTGAACAGCTGTTCAGGCAAGGCTTTGACAAGGACACTGCCTTGCTAGATCAAGAGATCAGGAATATGGAGAAGAGGGAGATTGAGTACCGATGGACTACTCTTAGCCAAGAGGAAAGACAAAAACTTGAGGCTATGAGTAGGTTCACTTCGAAGTACCTGGGCAGACCAGTCCTCGATGTTAAGGCATGGACCAGGGACAGACTCTTGGCAATAACCACCAAGATCTGTTCAGCTGGTGATTTTACCAAGGGACTGGTCGCTGAGGCCCTATCTGAAGCCGGTGTTGGGAACAGGACACTGCTAGTAAAGCTAACCAAACCAGCCCTTATCTCCAGGCTGCTAGCGGTGCCTGCCAACATTCCCACACCAACCACCAAACCACAACCCACAAAACCAACCCCTTCACCACCAAAACCCACAGCCAATGATCCACCCTTGATGAAGAAGAGAAGGGTGTTGAGGCTGCAAGAAGAAGAGGAGGATGAGGAGGATAGCTTGCCTATTTCAGCAGTTATACCTTTACCCAAAGCCAAATCACAAACCATCACTCCCACCTCACAGCAGGACACTGTGAGGGCTAAGTTAGAAGAGGAGGAGCAGCAAAAGCGACATGATGAGGAAATGCTGAAAAGCATTGACAAATGTTATGCTGCTTCGACCTCTATAATAAATATGCAGAAAGAAGCTCTGAGATTATTCACCTAGAAACAAACCTATCAATATGAAAGGAATAAGGTGAGAACTTGGCCTGACCCAAGGGTGTCTCACAGGATAGTCAAAAAGGACATGCCTGTGAGATACAAAAGCCAACTAAAGAGAATCGTAGATGAAGTGATCTCTGTGGCTTTTGTAATAACACCCTGGGAAATAGTAGAGGAATTCGAGAAAGCTTATAGAGCCGGCCAATCACCCTTTTCAATGCTAGATAATAGGGTGGTTAGGAAGGGTCTGGTCTATAAGAAGCTTGAGAATTTCCATAGGAACGAGCTCAATCTGTTGTTGGAGGGTAAACATCCTGATGAGTTTGCATACAGGCAAACCACAACACTTGAGCTCAAAATGGAAGACAGGTCAAATTCATCTTAGAGCTGTACGGTCGGGAAGGATTATTTAATGGTGTGCCTGAAGACCTGTCCAAAGAAGAACAAATGATCTTCCTTCAGGCCTACACCCGAGAATCCTACCGGCTTGTACATGGGAGGTAGATCTCATGGATGGGGGAACAGCTCTGTGTCCAATTCCCTAAGACAGAGCTCCCATCCATACTTAGCCAAACAAACACTTGAGACTGCCTCTCCGGCCAGTGCTTATCTGGGTCAACTCCTAATCTGATCTAGGAGGAAATAGACCAATCTTTATGCCACCAATAAGTGGGACATCCAATAATTAGAGGTTTTGGCTGCATTGGTTCAGGGGGAGTTTGTTGGACCAAAAGAACCAATGAGCCAAGATCAGGAAAACCTCTAAGTCCCACATGCCACTACAACAACAAGTGAAGACTCTCATCAGCTATTGTGTTCTCTTGCCGGAAGGTCAGAGAGGAACTGAAGACTCTCATCAGCTATTGTGTTCTCTTTCCTGAATGTCAGGCTCGAGAGCATCTTAGTGCCAGCTTTCTGCTGAGATGATGAAGTCTGAAGAACAAATTCTGAAGATCATCAGCTGAAGATATCAAAAGGCTGAAGATCTAAAGAACTGAAGATCTTCCGAAGCACAAAGTCTGAAGACAAAGACTGAAGACAACAACTGATGATATCTACTGAGATCATCAGTTGATACATCTTCCGAAGCTGTTCTATCTTCCGAAGCAAAGTCTGAAGAAAAAGACTGAAGACAACAACTGATGATATCTACTGAAGTCATCAGTTGTTACATCTTCCGAAGTAACATCTTCCGAAGTTTCATCTTCCGAAGCCAAGTCTGAAGACCAAGTACTGAAGACAGAGTTTGTCTCAACAACTGAAGAAGTCCTCTTCAGTTGTTGTGGTGGTTTTTCCTTTTCTGAAGTTTATTTTGTGTCAGTAGTTGTACAACAGCTGAAGAGAATGTTCTTCAGCTGTTATAGTTTCAGTAGTTTACTTTTGTCAGTACTTAGGAACTTTTGTAAGAAGATGTCAGTTGTTGACATCTTCAGTAGTTTTATGTTTTGTCAATTGTAATTTGAATATTCAGTGATGTCAGAAAAAGGACATCACGCCCATCCTTTTGCCGCCTATAAAAGGATGGGTAACCATACTGTTTTAATTGCCGAAACGTGCGAACCAATAGAACATTTATTGTTTTGCAGAAACTCTTCTCTCTATGTTCATGCTTTAATTTGAAATATCTTTTATGTTCTTGCTTTAATTGCTAATTAATGAGCTAAATCCGCTGCAAACATAATCTAATTGATCAACACGAGAGGCTGAGATCCTGTCAAGATAAGAGAAGAAGACATACCCAAAACAGCCTTTAGAACTAGATATAGACATTATGAGTATCTGGTCATGCCCTTTGGGCAGACTAACGCACCAGCGGCGTTTATGGATCTCATCAACTGTTTATGCCGCCCATATCTTGACAAGTTTGTGATTGTGTTTATTGACGACATCCTGATCTACTCCCGTAGTAAGGAAGAGCACGAGAAGCACCTCAGGCTGATTCTTGAATTACTCAAGAATGAGCAATTATATGGCAAGTTCTCCAAATTCGAATTTTGGATGCGAGAGATCTAATTTCTAGGGCATGTGGTAAATGAGAATGGGAATCAAGTTGACCCTTCTAAGATCAAGGCTATTAAGAACTGGAAAATTCCTGAAACCCCCACCGAAATAAGGCAATTCCTCAGATTGGCCGGATACTACAGAAGGTTTATGAAGGACTTCTCGCTCATTGTGCAACCGTTGACTGCTCTAACTAAGAAGAATACAACCTTTGTGTGGGAACGAGAGTAGAATGAAGCGTTTGAAACACTCAAGGAGAAACTGCGTAGTGCACCTATCCTCGCCCTCCCTGAAGGAATTGAAGATTTTATAGTCTATTGTGATGCCTCACGTCAAGGACTAGGATGCGTACTAATGCAGCGCAACAAGGTAATTGCTTATGCATAAAGACTGCTAAACGATCATGAGAAGAACCACACAACGCACGATCTAGAATTGGGTGCCATGGTGTTTGCGCTCAAAATGTGAAGGCATTATCTCTATGGCACGAAGTGTATTATCTACACTGACCATAGAAGTTTGCAACACATTCTGGATCAGAAGATGCTAAACATACGCCAGAGAAGATGGATTGAGCTATTAAATGATTACAAATGCAAAATCCGCTACCATCCTGGAAAGGCCAATATAGTGGCAGATGCCTTGAGCAGGAAAGAAAGAGAAAAATCTCTTCGCGTCCGTGCCTTAAGAATGAGTGTGTACACTGATCTTATCACAAGGCTAAAAGAAGCTCAAGGCGAAGCATTAAAGGAAGATAAATTGGCAGAGGAAGTGTTAACGGGAATGGAGAAACGATTAGAGATGAGTAAGGATGGTATATATAAGTATGATGGGAGAACATGGGTACCAAAGTACGGGGTAATTAGAGAGGTAATCCTAGACAAAGCCCACAAATCTAGGTACTTGATTCATCCCGGAAGCGATAAAATGTACCAGGATCTAAAAGCACTTTTCTGGTGGCCTGGAATCAAGAAATCAATCGCTATTTATGTTGTGAAGTGTCTGACCTGCGCCATGCTAAAAGATGAAAATCAAAAACCATCAGGAACATTGCAATAGCCCGAAATTCCAGAATGGAAATGGGATAACGTCACCATGGATTTTGTTACAAAGTTACCCAGAACGTTTAGAGGTCATGATGCTATTTGGGTAATAGTGGATAGACTAACTAAATCAGCTCACTTCTTGCGGATTCGAGAAGACTACCACCTGACAAAGCTAGCCTAACTGTACATCGATGAAATAGTGACCAGGCATAGTGTGCCTCTGTCAATCATCTCTGACCGTGATAGGCGCTTCACTTCTCGTTTCTGGAAATCACTCCAGCAGGCTTTAGGAACCCGTCTAGATTTAAGCACTGCATACCACCCACAAACTGACAGTCAGAGTGAAAGAACCATTCAAACCTTGGAAGATATGCTAAGAGCTTGCGTGATTGTCTTTGGTGGGAACTGGGACAACCATCTTCCTTTGGTGGAGTTCTCCTATAATAACAGTTACCACGCAAGTATAAAGGCAGCTCCGTATGAGGCCCTATATGGTAGGAAATACCAATCACCATTGAGTTGGAATGAGGTAGGTGATAGCCAAGTAATGGGACCCGACATCATGTTGGAGACCACCAACAAGATATTCAAGATCAAGGATGTTTAAGAGTAGCCAGAGACCGTCAGAATAAATACGCTAACAAAAGACGAAAGCCTTTAGAATTCCAAGTGGGTGACAGGGTAATGCTAAAAGTAGCGCCATGGAAGGGAACTGTGAGGTTTGGAAGGAAAGGAAAATTAAGCCCGAGGTACATTGGACCATTTGAGATACTAGAAAGGATTGGCCCCGTGGCATATAAATTAAAGCTACCTCAGAAGTTAAGTTACATACATGACACCTTCCATGTGTCAAACTTAAAGAAGTGCATGGTAGACAAGACCATGGAGTTACCGTTGAAAGAAGCGAGGATCAATGACAAGTTGAACTTCGTGGAAGAGCCTATAGAGATCACTGACCAGTTGGTCAAGAAACTCAGAGGAAGCCGCATACCCAAGGTCAAGGTAAGATCGAATTCTAGGCGAGGACCTGAATTCACATGGGAGCGAGAAGATGAGATGAGAAAGAGTTATCCGCACCTCTTCAAACCCACCCGTCCTGAATCTAATCGAAGCTAAAATTTTGGGACTAAATTTCTTAAACGGTGGGAGAATGTAACAAACCGACTCCTAGATTCTAACTTGAACCTTAATTTAAACAAGCATTATCTTACTTTCATTCTACTGCTATTACTCTTCTTCCATGCAAATTGTTTACATGCATAATTACCTTAGAAGAGTCTACTATAACTTGCCTTAGCCTAGAAATCATTAAGCGATTTTTGAAAATGCAAATGATTAAATGACATTTAAGGTATTCAATCGCATTTGTTAATGTGGATGTGGGAGTCATCCGCATTTCTTCTTAGAAGCTATCCGCATTTGGTAATGCGGATGAACAAGTCTTCATCCACATTTCACATATAACATCCGCATTTCTAGATGCGAAAGAACAAACTGATGTGTGTAAAGTATATATATTTTAAATAAGGATTTTTCACACAAATTGAGTTTTAATTTAAGAAACGATTATCACTCTTAAACCAACTACACACAATAGGCAAGTGCACCTATCGCATAATAGTATAGTTTTAGGTAAGAACCGAGTATCAATCCGTGGACACAATGGCTCCTAATACTAAATCATCATCACTATTTAAACGATCAATTGAGTTTGGATTTGTGAGTATTATAGTTAACTAAAACGATTAACAAATTAAACTAGTAAATTAAGAAAGTAAAGATGAAGATACACAATCAATTAAATATATCACTTGGACTTTGATTCCACTTAGCATAGAATTAACAACTAGCACAAATTCGAGGTGAGACCATTTCTTACACATGAAACATGGAAGTAGCCTAAACCCCCGTCAAGGATATCTAAACATATAACCATTCGGAAAGCTAGAACGATAAACACACAATAGCCACCTAAAGTTATGCCATGAAGAACTAATGATATAATTATGTCGATGTTAAAGATGAATTAGACTCCCGTTAGGGTTACCTAATTCCACAAATCTTTGGAAAGTTAACACGATAAACACATGATAACCACCTAAACTTGGAAAAGTAGACAAAATTATAATTACTCTTCAACTCATAAACTTCATACCACGATTACAAAACAATTCATAACCAATGACAAGAGATATTTATGACATACACTATGGTTTTCTCAAACATAAGCATAAGGATGCACATTTAACCAATTCTACTAAATCTTCAACCTTCATTCACCATTCCTAGTCAAATGTCACAAGATTACATACAAAATATGCAATTATATGCATAAGTCTTGCAAGAACATGAAGTTTTCCAACACAACATACTTACAACACCCACAAGGTTGAACATTTCATCAAATTAGAACAAATACACACAATCATTGAAAAATAATCAAGTTTCATCATAGCATAAACATAAACATCACCAAGAATCATGTACAAGTTGTTAAATCATACTAAGTTTCGTCTAATCCAAGTGATAATGAGAGTTTAGCCCATAAGGCTTACAAAAGACACACCCAAACTCAAGAATATGGAAGAACTCATAGTAGATTTAGAGGAATTCAAACCAATTTGAGGGGAAATGGGGGATGATGTTAGATTCTTCTTGAAAGTGTGAAATCTTCAATCTTGACCTTCAAATCCTCCAAAAACTCTTGAGAAATATCCAAAGACACCTAAAGGGTTTTGAGAGGCTAGGGTTTTGAAAGAAAATGAAAGTTTTTTTTGGAAATGAGGTGTACTAGGGTTATAAACCCGTTTTCTGCCCGAATATGGCCATATCTGAAGTGATATGACCATATTCAGCATCAAAAAGGGGCTATTTGAGATTTGACAGCTTATATGGCCATATTCAACTGAATATGGTCATATCAGGAGCATTTTTCCTCTTGAACCTCTTCAAATCTTGGACTTTATTCACAAAAATCACCGAGCTTCATCCGAAACCTACAAGATTCAAATAAAACACAAATAAGTGTCTAAATATTGAATTTTGTAACAAAAATGACTTAAAATGCAAAGAAATACATATTAAAAACATGTATATTTATCATCATATCAAACATCCCCACACTTGAACTTTGCTTGTCCTCAAGCAAACTCTCATGCAACCATTTAACAAAAGAAATCCCATTGACATAAAAGATGGTGAGAGACAAACCATTTGTTACATGAAGATCCAAACTCATAATTGACTATCAAACATGGCACACTCATAAGAAGAAACCGAGTGTTTTAAGCTTGCTCTTTCAGAAATGTTCAAATGAGCATCACATGCCTACAAAGTTTCTTTTATGCATGAGTATAAACCGCTCACAAAAATCACTCAACACTCGGTTATTTGTATGTATAAGTGTATAAGTGAGTCACTCAATGCCAACCAATGATACAAACATAGTAATAAGCTTGCAAAGGTCAAATCTCCACCAATTAACATAAGAGAATGCATAAAGCAAGAGGACTTTTAACGAGTTGTAACGGGGCTTGGGTAGAAAAGGTATGGAGTTTTTGGTAAAAGTGGTTAAACGGATAAAAATTCCGGACGTCTAGATGCTAAGAATGAAACAGATGTTAGATCCCCACTTGCACTCCCCCGAGTGCTCTCTCCCACACTGGCCACACTTCCTCGACCCTGCACATGACACGACCACACGGCGATCCTCCACCCGTGTCTTCTTGTTACTTGTCGAAGTATCACCTCGACCAAACCTCTTTCCCTGCCAGTTTCTCTCACCACCTCCTTTCTTACTACCCTCAGCCTTCACCACCACAGCCCGCTCATCATACAACCTCCCTGCCAAATCCACTGCCGACCTAAAGGTGCCCGGTCGGGCAGTAATCAAATGCTTGCGGATGTCGGCTGGCAGCCCCTGAATATACCGATTGATTTTTCGAGACACCGGCGTCACCTGGTCTGGCACCATTCTCGCCATCTCATTAAACTTGGTGGTGTACTGTTGGTAGTTCATCGTCCCTGCCTCCAACTGCAGGAACTCTCTCTCAACTTTATCCATTTCCCGACGAGGACTGAACTCCTCGATCACCATCCTTTTCAGCTCGGACCACTTCATATTCCCAATGGCCCTGCTACCCTCGGCCTGGACTATGTTGTCCCACCAGCATAAAGCCGAACCCATGAAAGAGTGGGTAGCAAACTTCACCTTCTTTTCCTCCCGGCAATCACTAATATCGAGGACAGCCTCCATTTCTCTCACCCATTGGTGAGCATCAGCAGCGGTACCAGAATCGTCAAAAGTAGGGGGCTTGCACCTCATAAACGCTCCGTAGTTACAACCCCATGTTGTCTCCTGTACCGGCTCCTCCTCCTCATCCTCTTCATCATTAGAAAGAACCGTTTCCGGCACTGGTTGTTGTTGTCTCCCTGAGGATCGATTCCTCCCTCGCCTCTCATCTTCGCGTACAGCCTTTATCACTTCGGTCACTACAGATGGTAAGATCGTCTGCATGACCTGGTGCACCTCCTCGACCACTGCCTCTTTTACCGAGGCCCTCAAATCAGCACTCTCATCCACTTCCTCCGGATGAGTAGTCTCAGGTTCTTCAGGAACCTTCTTCTCTACCCTAGGTCTTCCTCTTGTGGCTCGTGGTTCAGCACCACTTCCGCCACCGCCTCCACCACGTGGGGCCTTAGATGATCTACCACCGACCATCTTCTATCACACACTGAAAGGTTCAAATACTAACACGGTCATTCAAGGAAATAACTCAGTTTATGTCAAGTATAGTAAGTCCCTAATTACAGTGGCCAGTTGTGATTAGCCACTTACTTTACTCTTCGCACGCCGAGCATTACCTGTCCTGACTACATTAGTATCTAAGTCTAACAGCACACAAAAACCACATTACATGCGCACATAATCCTGGTTAACTTTAAGAAAATACCTGATGGCACGCAACTACTCAGATGGCATTCTTCCCCTTTCTGTCCCATTTTCAGTTTAAGTTTAGGTTTATTTTGAAAATTTACCCGTTTTACTTAAACTTTTGCTCTGATACCAACTTGTAAGGTCCCATTCCCAGGCACCTCACAGCTGGTCATTCATCGCACGTAAAACATATATTTGTATAAACTTAATAAAATCATGCAGCGGAGTATCTGAGATAAATTTTCATTTTTCTATAAATGCTTTTGCCAGTTAATACAACGTACATCATTTTCAAAATATCTATTGTTGCATTACATCACAAAAGCACTATTACAAAAGGGTCATAACTATAACCTCTAGTTTAAAAATAGTAAAACTAAATCTAAAGAAGATTCCTTAAGTAATCCCTTGTATCGGGATCCTCGAGGAACATATGCGCAAAGGCCCTCGCTGAGGGCTAAGAGGGTTAGTCACTCTCTTATTTAGAGGGGACGGGATAGGGCTTGCTATGCCACATAAGGCGTGGAAGCATTATCAAAAGGAGAATGTCATCCCAAAAGAGCTGAGTAGCCACCTCGTGCCATCCCCAGCAACACTACCTGCCAACTGGAAACACATAAAAAGTCAGCGTTGCTGAGTGAGTTCTAGTTTTATAATAAACATACTTCGTTTTCATTAAGACCGTTCTTTTCTTTACACGAGATCATACATCATACGTACACATAGATAATGTCTTTATTATCTCGTTCATTCGTTCATTCATTCGCTATACATCATTATCTTTCACTTCTTATCTAGATCCTGTCAGGCTTTACCCACTTCATGGCACGCAGCCATGATTACTGTGGTCGAATGACAAGGATCTCGTTACGTTTATTCGTTATACGTTTCATTCATGAACATTCATCATTCACATATACAGATAATATTCATTATTATCTTCGTCATTCATTCCTTACGTCTTTATCATTTAGTTCTCATTTAGATCCTGTCAGGCTTTACCCACTTCATGGCACGTAGCCATGGTTACTTTGGTCGAGTGACAAGAATCCCGTTACATCTTTTCTTGCACATTGGATATCTTTTGTACCACTACCATATGCTATACCTCAATCAGTCTTAGCTACCGGGCCGAAGTCATTAAATGAACAGCAAAGCGTATGCCACGGTACTAGAGGTAAGCGGTAGGGGCACCATACATATGGTCAATCACCAAAAAGGACCAGTTCACCTTATCCAATGCTTGCAAGACTTCTGTCATTTGTTCATTAATGCATGTATTCATCATCATATTACTCATTCATTCATTCATTAATACATGCATTCATCGTCATGTTCCTCTTTCATTATCTTTCACTTTACGTTACATAATACTTCATTCATTTGTTATCGTAATACGTAAGGTCATGGAAAGATATACATACATCATCATAAGGAACACACACATGTCATCCATACATCATTATGCATGGTGTCATACACACATATCATTCATACATCATCATGCAAGGCATCATATATACATAGCCTACATCATCAGTCGTCTACAGGCACTTAAGGAAATTCCATGTCAGGACTTACTCCTGCATATTCTCCCGAAAGCCGGAACTCCACTATGCAATCAGCCCTAATTATTCCTCCTATACAGTGAGAATCATACTAAGACTTCATACAACACATACAAGTCCACATTCGTACTTTAAACATACTACACATGATTACACCCAAATGGGTCAAACATACACTTTACCAAATCGGGTTTTATATGCGTTCTAGCCCCAAAATCGTTTGAAAACATGTAAATGAGGGGTCCTAGAACTCGCCTGACTTATCCAAATAGGTTAAATCCTAAGTCACTTAAGCTACCGTCTGAATACACGAGCTGCACGAAAGTCAATACACAAAAACGTCATTGTTTTCATAATTTCGCCCACAGTTTCGCTGGCAGTTTCGCTGCCAGTTTCGCTGGCAGTTTCGCTGCCAGTTTCGCTGCCAGTTTCGCTGCCAGTTTAGCTGGCCAGCATTTCTGCCAGTTTCGCTGGACAGATTCGCTGCCTTGAGCGCCCAACTTTCGTTGGAATTTCCTAGTTTGGCATTGTCTAAGGGTCAACCTGGCCTCCGGTGAAGTTATCAGCGAAACTATAGTTTCGCCCCAGCGAAATTGTAGTTTCGCTGGAACTTCCTTAGTTTCGCTGCATAATTTCGCTGGACGAGTGCTTAATTTTGCAGAACGATCTGAAAATTACAAATCAGCCCATTTTAACCCAAAACTTCAATCTTTTACACACAAAACCTTGGGTTATCATCCTGGAAGCTATATCTAAGCTTTTTACATGTTTTCTTATATAAAAACGTGCGTTTTTGGGCGATTCTTGCCACTTTCAAAACCCCAAAACTAAAAATCCGGGTTTTTCACTAAAAGGAGCAATTAAACGATGTTTCTTACCTGGATTCTTGTTGTTTGGAAGCCCACGAACACCGACCTTCGATTTCTTGACCAACCGAGCTTCGAATCGACACTTTCTGTCTCTACACTCTCTCTCTAGAAACTGGGTGTTGAGTGCAAATGAGAGTTGCTCAGCTGATCCGTCTATATATATATATCTGGTGTTCCCAGGACTTTAAACTCGTTAAGCTCATGACCCGAAGGGTTAACTCGGTCTAACACCCATAATCATCTTATTTTTATTAAATGGTCTTGTCTAAGCCCATTATTATTATTTGACTCGTTTAGACAAATTTCCGGGTGTTACAAACATCAAACATGGTGTGGAAACCTATGGTTAATATGTATGATTTCAGTGTATGAGTGTGTGTTTGTGTGTGTGTGTGTTTATGTGTGTTTGAATGCACAAGAAAAAAAACTGAAAATGCTTGTTTGATTGATAATCATTCCAAAGCTTACAAAGGGTTATGGTAGATTGCTATTTATATCCTATACACAAAAGCTATGTACAATTACTAATCTACCCTTATGTAAATGAAAATTACATAAACGTAATCCTAAGTGTCTAAGTCATCCGCTGTGGGAATAAGTCATCCGCTATGGAGAAGTTTCTTCATCCGCTGTGAGAACAGTCTTCATCCGCTGTGAAATTAGTCATCCGCTGTGAACACTTTGTTCATCTACTGTGGTGACTTTGTTCATCCGCAGTGGAAGTTGTTCATCCGCTATGATGACTTTGTTCATCCACTACAAAGTTGTTCATCCGCTATGGTGACTTTGTTCATCCACTGCAAAGTTTTTCATCCGCTATGATGGAACACTTCATCCGCTGTGGAGATTACTCGTCCGCTGTGAATGACATAGCAAAAATTTCTTTATCTAAATATATGAAAAAGAAACTTTCATAGTTGTTAGTGATTATTATGAATGTTAATGATGTTAATGTGTTTCTAATGTATGAATTGTATGATGAAACACATTTGGTTGATTGTTTTGATAATGACAAGCATCATACTTTCTTGCATTAATTCTTAATGCACTTTGTTAAGTCCAACAGTACTCCCCCTAAGTATGATGTTGTCATTGATTGATTGCTTGTTTTGTTTGTTAATTCTGTGTGTGTGTTGATTTTGTTTTGTTTGATATAAGGAGTCTAACAGTACTCCCCTAAATATTATGTACATTTTGTTTTCTGTTTTGTGTTAATGATGTTGATGTGTGTGTTACTTTTGGTTGTTATGCATGATTGATTGTTTGTTATGAATGAATGACTATTCTTGTGTATATTGATTGATTACAAGTGTATCACTTGTCTGTGTTATTTAATTGATTGTTTATAAGATTGCACAAGTGTAATCTTGCCTATATGATTGTTTGACTTGTTTGTTTATAATGTATGATTGATTGTTTGATTGCTCGTCATTATAATTACATTTGAGTAATTAAAGTGATTAATTTTGAATGTTTGTTTGTGTATGATTGCAAGTGTTAAATATCACAAGTAATGTGAATGATTTTGTGTGATAATGTATGTATTGATGTATGAATGTATGTTTGCATGAATGTCATGTGTTATAAAGCATATGTATGTATGCTTGTATTGTTTGTTAATTATGCATAACATCATGTGACTATTATGATTGTTTGTTCATAAGAGCATAAGATCTCTTTTATGTATGATTTGGTTGTTACAAATGATAAACGAACCTTAGATTTGATGTTTCTAAGCTAAAACCACTATCAATTTCAGCTAAACAACATCACATTCATGATTTTGATGAATATTCATCAAGAACACTCAAGAACACAAAATTTTCAAAAATCTTCAGATTCGAGTGTTGTGATAATCCAATTGATATGAAACTTTGCAGATGTGTTTATTATCACAAACTAAAGCTATTAGAAGCTTAAATTCGATCAAAAAACAACAAAATCAAAATTTCATGTTCATGAGAATTTGAAGACTTGAAGAACAAGTTTGCTTAAATCTTCAAATTAGTGGCTTAAATGAACTTCAATGGATATTAAAACTTGCAGATCATCATGAAATAACAAATCTAAGCTAATGGTAGCTTTGATTTCATCAAAAACAACAACAATTTGCGGATCAAACTTGTGATTCAAATTTTTGTGAAAAATTTGAAGAACAAGGAGCCAAGGCTCTGATACCAACTGATGAAATCGATGTACAGATCGAATACTGCAATCGTATTGTTGCCGTTTATCAGATCTGTGATGCGGAATCTCACAGATCCGTTGAGGATTTCGTGATGATCTATATATAAGATATGAAAATGATGTATGATGATGATGAATGAATGATGAACAATCAACAAGAACACAAATTCAGAAATATTTCATTCATTCATATGTTGGATATCAAGAGGATTATAAGGGAGTTTGCAAGAAAACTATCTTACACACACTCAACCCTGAATTCACTCAATGTTGGAGGAATTCAAAGGAGTTTGCAAGAACAATTTCTCACACCCACTCAACCTTGAATTCTCTCTATCTTATAGATTACATCTTAAGTGTGTGTTTTCTCTCTAAAACTCTATTCTCACTCATTTCTATTTTCTTATATATTATCTATTGAGTATAAATGACTACACTTAGTCATTTATACTCTTTACAATAATAAGAAATATTACATTTAAGCACAAAATGATTGCACAAATATAGTTCGAAGTCTGATAAATTCTATATTGGTGATGCGTGACTACCGGGTGCTGACGTTATCGGGACGACTGCTGATGTTGACTGTTGACTTTGACCATGGTTGACCAAGTTTGACCAAGTTTGACTTTGGTCGATTTTCTTCTTTTTGATCATATCTTTAGCATATCTTCACCATGTCGGTTTTAGTAATCATCAGAAGTGTTTCCTGAAGACTTACCGGGACTACCTCCGAGTCGACAAATTGAGTTCCAGATAGATCTACTAAATGGTGCTGCACCAGTGGCCAAGGCACCGTACCGACTTGCCCCGACTGAGATGAAGGAACTAATGTTGCAAATCCAAGAACTTCTTGACAAAGGATTCATACGTCCAAGTGTTTCTCCATGGGGTGCCCCGGTGCTATTTGTGAAAAAGAAGGATGGAACCCTACGTATGTGCATCGATTATAGGGAACTGAACAAGCTGACCATAAAGAACCGCTACCCTCTTCCAAGATTAGAAGAACCTATTCGATCAACTGCAAGGAGCAAGTTATTTCTCCAAAATAGATCTAAGGTCATGGTACCATCAGCTGAATATAAGAGAAGAAGACATACCCAAAACGGCATTTCGAATAAGATATGGACACTATGAGTATCTAGTCATGCCCTTTGTACTGACTAATGCACCAGCAGCATTCATGGATCTCATGAACTGCGTATGTTGCCCATAACTTGACAAGTTTGTAATCGTGTTCATCGACGACATCCTGGTCTACTCCCGTAGCAATGAAGATCACGAGAAACACCTCAGACTGATTCTTGAGTTACTCAAGAATGAGCAACTGTAAGCCAATTTCTCTAAATATGAATTCTGGATGCGAGAGATCCAATTTTTAGGGCATGTGATAAACGAGAATGGGATTCAAGTCGACCCTTCCAAGATTGAGTCCATAAAGAATTGGAAAATTCCTGAAACTCCCACTGAGATAAGGCAATTCCTTGGCTTGGCCGGATACTACCGACGGTTTATAAAGACTTCTCGTGCATTGTAGAACCCTTGACCGCATTGACTAAGAAGAGCACAACCTTTGTGTGGGAACAAGAGAAAAATGAAGCATTTGAAACGCTTAAGGAGAAGTTGTGTAGTGCACATGTCCTCGCCCTCCCAGAAGGAGTCGAAGATTTCGTAGTCTATTATGACGCTTCGCGTCAAGGGCTGGGATGTGTACTAATGCAACGCAACAAGGTGATTGCTTATGCATCTAGACTACTGAACGATCTTGAGAAGAACTATACGACACATGATCTGGAATTGGGTGCCATGGTGTTTGCTCTCAAAATGTGGAGACACTACCTCTATGGAACGAAGTGCATCATCTACACTGACCATCGAAGTTTGCAACACATTCTGGACCAGAATATGCTAAAAATGCGATAGAGAAGATGGGTCGAGCTGTTAAACGATTACGAATGCGATATCCGTTACCATCCAGGTAATGCCAATGTAGTGGCAGATGCCTTGAGCAGGAAAGAAAGAGAAAAACCCCTTCGCGTCCGTGCCTTAAGGATGAGTGTGTACGCTGACCTTATAGCAAGGCTGAAAGAAGCTCAAGGTGAAGCATTAAAGGAAGAGACTTGAGCAGAGGAAGCGTTAACAGGAATGGAGAAGCGGTTAGAGAGGAATGACGATGGTATATATAAATATGAAGGGAGAACGTGGGTACCAAAGTACAGGGGAATTAGAGAGGTAATCCTCGACGAAGCGCACAAATCTAGGTACACGGTTCACCCCGGAAGTGACAAAATATACCAGGATCTAAAGACACTTTTTTGGTGGCTTGGAATCAATAAATCAATCACTGTTTATGTTGGAAATTGTCTAACTTGTGCCATGGTAAAAGCTGAAAATCAAAAACCGTTGGGAACGTTGCAACAACCTGAAATCCCAGAATGGAAATGGGATAACGTTACGATCAACTTTGGTACAAAGTTACCCAAAATGTTTAGAGGTCATGATGCTATTTGGGTAATAGTGGATAGGCTAACTAAATCAACTCACTTCTTATCGATTCGAGAAGACTACGACCTGACGAAACTGGCTCTGCTGTACATCGACGAAATAGTGACCAGGCATGGTGTGCCACTGTCAATCATCTCTAACTGTGATATCCGTTTCACTTCTTGTTTCTGGAATTCACTCCAGCAGCCTTTAGGAACCCATCTGGATTTAAGCACCGCTTACCACCCACAAACTGACGGTCAGAGTGAAAGAACCATTCAAACTTTGGAGGATATGCTAAGAGCTTGTGTGATTGACTTTGGTGGGAACTGGGACAACCATCTCCCTTTGGTAGAATTCTCCTATAATAACAGTTACCACGCAATATCAAGGCAGCTCCGTATGAGGCTCTGTATGGTAGGAAGTGCCGATCACCATTGAGCTAGAATGAGATCGGTGATAGCCAAGTAATGGGACCCGACATCATGTTAGAGAGCACCGACAAGATTTTCAAAATCAAGGATCGTCTACGGGCAGCCAGAGACCGTTAGAAGAAATACGCTGACAGGAGACGAAAACCATTGGAATTTCAGGTGGGTGACAGAGTAATGCTAAAAGTAGCACAATGGAAGGGAACCGTGAGGTTCGGAAAGAGAGGAAAGTTAAGCCTGAGATACATTGGACCATTCGAAATACTTGCAAGAATTGGCCTCGTGGCATACAAATTGAAGCTGTCTGAGAAGTTGAGTTACATACACGACACCTTCCATGTGTCAAACTTGAAGAAGTGCATGGTAGAAAAAACCCTGGAGCTACCTTTGAAAGAAGCAAGAATCAATAACAAGTTGAACTTCATGGAAGAACCTTTGGAAATCACTGACCGGTTGGTCAAGAAAGTCCGAAGAAGCCGCATACCCAAAGTCAAGGTAAGATGGAATTCTAGGCGAGGACCCGAATTCACTTGGGAGCGAGAATATGAGATGAGAACGAGTTATCCACACCTCTTCAAACCCACCAGTTTAGAATCTAATCAAGCTAAAATTTCAGGATGAAATTTCCTAAACAGTGGGAGAATGTGACACCCGACCTCTAGGTCATAATTCCAACCCTAATCTACTTGCATCACTACCCATCTTATTAATATTAATGATTGTATCATCCTAATATTATCAATAGCATTAGAATCATCCTTTGCTAACCTCTTAGCTAGTTCAAGCTTTAACTTAGGAAAACTTATTGTTCCAGGAAAGTCAATTAGCCAACCATGCAATTAAATTATAATTAAAACAATTAACATGTGCATGAACACACAATTCTCGGCTTAATGCATGCATGTCCATGCATAATACTTAATCAACTAACTAAAACTTACCACCTAAAATACTACATTATACTACACACTACACTACATAATAACATTTACAATTAAAACTTTTAAATCAAACCTACTATGCTCCAAATGCTTGGCCTCCCCCTTGACCACCAATTCCCTCCCTTCTACACCATTACACACCACCTCTTCATCCCCCACTACCAATTCATGCAAGATTCACACTCACACACACTCCACCTTCATTCTACTCTTCTCTCTCTCGGTTCCCCAGCATAAAACACTCACCAAAACACCAAAATCCTCTCAACTTGCAGCGCACAATCGAAGAACAAGCATAAGCACCCATCGGCCAAGCATTAAACCGCAAGGAAGTGAAGGTTTGTGAGCTTTTGGTGCTCGGATCTTGCAAGCTCATGGTTTTCCAGCATTTGTTTGATATTTTCTAGCTTTGTTCAAAGGTTTCCAGGCCATTCTTGTCTATCTACACTCTCTAAACCACAAACAACACCAAGTGTAAGCTTCATGTCACCCGAAATGCTCATTTCTTGTGTTTTCTTCATTTTTCACTCGAAGATCTTGCCATCTGTAACACCCGAAATTTTGATTAGATAAAGAGAAATAATAAGAAGAAAAGAAAAGAAAGAATTTTGGAAGGAAAGGAAAAGAAAGAAAAAGTGGAAGGGGGTATTGTGTAAAAGTACAAAGAAAAGAGAAATATCTGATACACATAGGGATGGCTGCCCACTCTTTTCTCACAACCCCACATCTTCGAAGAATTCTAGATAGAGAAAGAGCAGACCACGGGAATTTGAAGAAGAGCAAGAAGAAGAAGAGGACAGATTCGAGGTACAAGGTCTCACGGCGACGGGATTTGAAGAAGCCATACCCAGCAACACAATGTGAGTTCTAAGACCCCTCTTTTATGCTTTTCGAACGATTTTGGGGGCTGGAACACATACTGAAACCGTTTTTGAGTTGCAGGTGTTTAACCGGTACATGTATGTATATGTATATGTGTATGCGGTCAGTTTGGGAAACTGGTTCCATTACATGTGAACTTCCCAGAACAGATATATATGATTCACGCACGAATGTTCATAGGTATACTGTTAATGTATGTTCTAGAAAGGTATGCATGATGTTTAGGTGGTTCTAAGTGAATAATATGATAATTCTATGCTATAGAGGTGTTAAGATGATGAACGAGTATGAAAAAGGGGCACAGGTTAAGTTGCAGGTTGCTACACTCAACCGCATTGTCCAATGCGGAATGACGAAGTAAAGGTGGCCAAGGTGGTCAACTACATTAGCCAATGCGGATGACCAAGCAAATGCGGCCAAGGCATGTTTTTCATCCACATTGACCCAATGCGAGTATGTCTGGGAATGCGGCTAAGGCAGTCAGCTGCATTAACCAATGCGGAAGGCTAAGGAAATGCGGGCCAGGTATTGCCTCATCCGCATTGTCCTAATGAAGAAATGGCCAAGGCATCTCAGCCACATTGACTGATGCGGGCGATTTATGAAATGTGGTAAGGCAATTGTCAACCGCATTGACCGATGCGGATAAGTTCATGAAATGCGGACGAGGCATTACTCATCCGCATTGACTAATGCGGATGGTCAGGCTAATGCGGATGAACCAGAGCATGAAATGCGGATTAAGTTTAATAAGACCTGATTTATTTGGGTGAACGGGTAACATAGGCATGATGATGATGATGATGTGGTATGGGTATACCTATGGTATACCATATGTGTGTGATGCTTTGTATGATGATGAATGTATGATATGTGTATGTTCCTTATGATTATGTATGTTTATCTTTCAAAAATTTTACGAATTATGAGAATGAATGAATGAAGTATTACGTAACGTAAAGTGAAAGATAATGAAAGAGGAACATGATGATGAATGCATGTATTAATGAATGAATGAAACGGAAATATGATGATGAATACATGCATTAATTAATGAACAAACTAAGTCTTGCAAGCATTGAATTAAGGTAAATGGGTCCTTCTTTGTGATTGACCCTGTTCATGGTACCTCTACCGCTTACCTACTAGTACTGTGGCATACGCTCTATTGATTCATGGCCCACTGTGGCATACGCTCAATGAATTCACGACCCAGTAGCTAAGACTGATCGGGGTATAGCATATGGTATTGGTACAAAACGTACTCAATGTGCAAGCAAAGATGAACGGGATCCTTGTCATTCGACCACAGTAATCATAGTCAAGTGCTATGAAGTGGGTAAAGCCTGACAGGATCCATATGAGAATTGCAAGATAATGATGTATAACGAGCGATGAAGATAATAAATAATATTATCTATGTGTACGTATAATGTATGATCATGTGAAAGAAAGGAATGGTTTATGATGTAAATAAAGTATGTTTATTTTAAAAAAACTAGAACTCACTCAGCAACGCTGACTTTTATGTGTTTCCAGTTGGCAGGTAGTGTTACTGGGGATGGCACGAGGCGACTACTCAGCTCGTTGGGGATGGCATTCTCCTTTTGGTAATGCTGTAACGTCATATGTTGTAGGCCCATAACGCACGCAACACATTATGTTGCATGCAAGTGCAAGATTCCTTTAGGATCCCCATAAACTGGATTACTTAAGGAATCTTCTTTATGATGAAAAATTTTAATATTTCTATATTAGAGGTCACTGTTTATGACCATTTTGTAATCAGTAATGATGTAATCTTTTGTAATAGTGCTTTTGTAATGTAATGCAACACTAGATGCTTTGTACTGACGTACGTTGTTTTAAATGGCAAAAGTATTTATATTATAAATGAAATGTATCTTTTGAATGTTTCCGCTGCTATGTTTATCTAAGATGTTTATGAATGTATACCAAATGTATGTTTTATGTGCGATGACGACCAACCGTAAGGTGCCCGGGAGCGGGGCCTTACAAGTTGGTATCAGAGCCAAAGTTTAAGTGAAACGGGTAAATTTTTAAAATAAACCTAAACTTAAACTGAAAATGGGACAAGGAGGAAGAGAATGCCATCTGAGTAGTTGCGTGCCATCAGGTATTTTCTTAAAGATTAACTGGTATTATGTGCGCATGTGATGTGATTTATGTGTACTGTTAGATTTAGATACTATTATAGTCAGGACGGGTGATGCTTGGGGTGCGAAGAGTAGTGTAAGTGGCTAATCACAGCTGGCCACTGTAATTAGGGACTTACCATACTTGACATAAACTGAGCTATTTCCTTGAATGACCGTGTTGGTGTTTGAATGTTTCAGTGTGATAGAAGATGGTCGGTGGTAGATCATCCAAAGCTTCACGTGGTGGTGGACGTGGTGCTGAACCGCGTTTCACGAGAGGGAGACCTAGGGTAGAGAAGGTAGTCCATGAAGAAACCGAGACCCCACATCAGGAGGATGCAGACGAAAGCGCCAATTTGAGAGCCTCGGTAGAAGAGGCAGTGGTTGAAGAGGTGCATCAGGTCATGCAGACGATCTTACCGTCTGTGGTGACCGAAGTAATCAAGGCGGTTAGGGAAGGTGAGAGGAAAGAGAGGAATAGATCCTCAGGAAGACAGCAACAGATAGAAGCGAAAACGGTTCTATCTGATGATGAAGAGGAAGAGGAGGAGGAACCAGTGCATGAGTCAACACGGGGTTGCAACTACGGGGCATTTATGAGGTGTAAGCCCCCTACTTTTGACGGTTCTGGCACTGCTGCTGATGCTCACCAATGGGTGAGAGAAATGGAGGTTGTTCTCGTTATTAGTGATTGCCAGGAGGACAAGAAGGTGAAGTTTGCTACCCACTCTTTCACGGGGTCGGCTTTGTGCTGGTAGGACAATATAGTCCAAGCCGAGGGTAGCAGGGCCATTAGGAAGATGAAGTGGGCCGAGTTAAAAAGGATGGTGATTGAGGAGTTCAGTCCTCATCGGGAAATGGACAAAGTTAAGAGAGAGTTCCTACAGTTGGAGGCGCGGACGATGACCCACCAACAATACACCACCAAGTTCAATGAAATGGCGAGGTTGGTGCCGGATCAGGTAACGCCGGTGTATCGAAAGATCAACCGATATATTCAGGGGCTGCCAACTGATATCCGCAGGCATTTGATTACTGCTTGACCGAGCACCTTTAGGTCGGCAGTGGATTTGGCTGGGAGACTATATGATGAACGGGCTGTGGTGGTGAAGGCTGAGATTAGTAAGAAGGGAGGTGGTGAGAGAAACTGGCAGGGGAAGAGGTTCGGTCGAGGTGATACTTCGACGAGTAACAAGAAGACAAGGGTGGATGACCGCCGTGTGGTCTTATCAGGAGCAGGGTTGAGGAACTGCGGCCAGTGTGGAAGGGAGCAATCGGGGGAGTGCAAGTGGGGATCAAACATCTGTTTCAGATGCGGTAAGGCAGGGCATACGTCAAAGGATTGCCGGGCAGGAAAATGTTTTAACTGTGGGGAAAGTGGTCATATGAGCAGAGACTGCAAGAAACCGAGGGCTGAGGGATCAGGGGCGAAGAAGACGGGAAGTGAAGAACCGAGGGCAAAGGCCAGGGCATTCATGAGGACGCAGGAGGAGGCCAGGACGGACCCTGGTGTTGTGTCCGGTACGTTTCTAGTGAACCAGACTTTAGCCTCTGTATTATTCGATTCGGGTGCCAGTAGGAATTTTATTTCTGCTGCCTTCTGTACTAAGCTGCCTGTTATTAGTAGACGTGTTGATGTGCCCTTTGATGTAGAAACTGCCATAGGTAAGTCTACTAGGATCTCTGAGGTGATAGAGGGTTGTGATGTTGAATTGGAGGGCCACAATTTTCCGGTTAGGCCCTTCGCTATGACCTTAGGTGGTTTCAATTTGGTGCTTGGGATGGATTGGTTGGCGGACTTTGAGGCGAACATCGTGTGTCGCAAGAAGATGATTCAATTGATAGCGCCCAGCGGTGGTTCAGTGACAGTTTATGGTGATCGGGTTACTACGATTCCGAAGGTGATCTCAACGGCTGTGGCGGTAAAATGTTTGAGGCGTGGGTGCAGCGCCTACTTATGTTATGTAAAAGATGTAGAAACGCCAACACCACAACTATCCGATGTTCCGGTGGTGTGTGATTTTCCAGACGTGTTCCCGGAAGACTTATCGGGATTGCCACCTGACCGAGAGATTGATTTCCAGATTGACCTGATACCGGGTGCTCAACCTGTCACCAAGGCACCGTATCGATTGGCCCCGATGAAAATGAAAGAGTTGATGGAGCAATTGCAGGAGCTGTTGGATGAGGGGTTTATTAGATCGAGTATCTCACCTTGGGATGCTCCGGTCCTGTTTGTGAAGAAGAAAGACGGTAGTATGAGGAAATGCATCGACTACCGTGAGCTGAACAAGTTGACGGTGAAAAATAGATACCCCTTGCCAAGAATCGATGATCTGTTTGATCAACTTCAAGGCGCCAGTTGGTTTTCACGAATAGATCTTAGATCGGGCTACCATCAGCTGAAAGTGAAGGAACAAGACATCCCTAAAACAGCTTTTCGTACGCGCTACGGTCACTACGAGTTTCTTGTCATGTCGTTTGGTTTGACTAATGCGCCAGCTACTTTTATGGATTTGATGAACCGAGTGTGTCGGCCGATGTTGGATAAATCAGTGATTGTATTTATTGACGATATCCTGATTTATTCAAGAAGTGAAACGGAGCATGCCGATCACATTCGAGAAGTACTAGAAACGTTGAGAAGGGAGAAATTGTACGCCAAGTTCTCCAAGTGCGCATTCTGGTTGCGTGAAGTTCAGTTCTTGGGTCACGTGGTTAATCCGGAGGGGATTATGGTCGATCCGACAAAGGTGGAAGCAGTAGTGCAATGGAAGTCTCCAAAGACGCCATCCGAGATTCACAGTTTCTTGGGTTTGGCGGGTTACTATAGAAGATTCATTCAAGACTTCTCCAAGATTGCTTCTCCACTGACCAAGTTGACCCGAAAAGATGTGAAGTTTGTATGGGGTCAAACTCAAGAGAAGGTGTTTGAAGAATTGAAGACGAGGTTGACCCAAGCTCCTGTATTGGCGTTACCCGATGGAAGCGAAGACTTGGTGGTTTATTCTGATGCTTCCTACTCGGGGTTGGGGTGCGTATGAATGCAAAGAGGAAAGGTTATAGCCTATGCATCCCGACAGCTGAAAGTTCATGAGGTTAATTATCCTACTCATGATTTGGAGCTAGCAGCTGTGGTCTTCGTGATGTGTTGCAAAACACATATGTTTTTAGAATCAGGTTTTGAGTCTTTATACGTCTATTGTTTTTAATTTTATTAGAATAAGTTAATGTTTTCGTTATTTGTCATTTGTAGGTGTTTGGATGCAGGAAGGAATGGAAAACGAGTCGGAACGAGGGCATTGGACAAGTGAAGGAGTTGCAAGTTGTTAACCTTGAAAAATAAAGAAAAAATTGCAGAGAAATAGGGTCTTCGCGCTGCGCGCACGAGTTAACCCCTCTGTACGCGCTACGCGAAGAGAGAGATCAAGGCCCCCGACTATTTTGTCCCTTCGCGCTGCGCGCACAGCTTACTTATCTTGTACGCGGTGCGCGAAGGCATGTGACGCGGCCAAACCCTAATTTTCACATTTAAATAAAATGTCTAACACATTCTAAAGGAGAGACCCGACTTCCAGACGATCAAAGAGGCGATTTCCACACCAAGAAGCAGAAGATTGAAGGTTTGAAGTTAGGAATTGAAGAATAGAAGGCTTAATCGTCCCGGTTTTCACGTTTCTCTTCTTAGTTTTCATTCCTTTGTAATCAATGACTTCTCCTATTAGTTTTGCTACTGTTATGAACATGTTTCTTGGCTAAACTTCTGTAGCTACCTAGGTTTGATGAATACACATTGTTTAGTTTAATATTCTTTCGGTTTTTGGATTGAACTTGTGTTTAAAAGCTAATGATAATGATTTGGTTTGCATAATCAGTTATGGATGTGTATTTAGATCTGTTCTTGTGATTGATTTATTACTTCACATGTGTCTTGGTGATTGTCTGTCATATAATGGATGCATGCTAGATCGTTTGCCTTGTGTTTGCGGTTTTTAGATGATTTGGTAGACGTATTGAATCATTGAAGTAATTGATCTTGAATTGGACTAATCAAATATGCAACTAATCTAAATACTGTGAGGTTAATAGGTTATCAGGTTATCTTGTGTGATTGATTACTAGGTTAAAGTCTCTGTGAGGAGTTCAGTCTAGTTTCCCGCTCATATCATAGTTTCCTGAGTCTGATTAGGCATTCCAGATCTATCCCCTTTCCTTTAGGTATTGTGACACTAGCGCCGTGAGGTATAGTGTCTATCGGGTGTGTTATTAGCTCTTTTGGAGAACCTGTGAGGGTAGTCCACAAACCGGTGTTTTATTGGCTTATTAGGTCTATCTAGTTGCTTTCCTTGAAAGTGTCGAGGTTTCTCTAGGTTCCTTCTAAGTTAGCATCTCTAGATCCCGGTTACATAAGTCTTTCCAAAACCGTTAGAAGAACAGCCAAAACGCGTATAGGATTCTGCCTAGGTAGTGGTTTTGATCATCTGAACTTAATTCTAGTCTTTTCCCTGTGTGTGTCTTGTTTTCATTTCTTTCTAAAGCAATTTAAAAACAAACCCCCTATTTTACTTTCGCTTAGTATTTTTAGTCGAGTCTTAGGTAAGTTTAGTTTTCGTTTTCCATACAAAAGTCTTTGGGTTCGATAACTCGGACTTAAAAGCTATTCTGCAGTCGACCGGTACACTGCCGGTTGTGTTGCTTAGGATCGAGTCTTAGTTTTATAAATTTAAAGCTTTTTAGTGTCTAGTTAGAGTTTTATTTGTTAGTTTAATTTAGTATAATCTAGCACACATCAAAGTTTTTTGGCGCCGTTGCCGGGGACTTCTTGGCTATTGCGTTAATTAGACTTACTTGATTTAATTGCTATTTGTGCTAAGTGTTTTTAATTAGTTTGTTTTTAATTCAATTTGTTTTTATTTTATTCGTTTGAGTCAGTCTTACAGTTTTTAATTTTGTGTTTTGCAGGTTTATGCCCCGCTTGAGATCACAAGGACCACCTCCGGATCAAGATTTGCAGCTTGCGTTGCCCAAATTTAAGGGTGGTACTTCTTCTCTTTCTGTTTTTGATTCTACACCTTTTCCTACAGCATCTTCTTCTACCTCTTCTGCATATTCTAGCCCACCTAGTTCACCACACACACATATGGCTGAAAATCAGACTGTTCATCAGCAAGCCACTAATGGCTTCACAGGAGTTAGCAATCCAATCATACTTCCTACCATTTCTAATGATAACTCTTGGCAGATCCCATCCTACGTCATGACAGCTATCTCCAATAACTGTCAATTCCATGGACGCGAGGATGAGGACGCACCTGCACACATAGGTCGCTTAGAGCAAATTGGTAGAACTTTCAAGTTGCAGGGTGCGTCTGATGATGCCATCTTCTTACAGCTGTTTCCATTTTCACTTGCTGACAGAGCCGCCACTTGGCTCGAATCTCATGCAGCTGGCACATTCACCACTTGGCCGGCTCTTCGTGAGCGTTTTCTTCATAAGTATTTTCCGCCAGCCAAGGCATCTAGGCTTAGAGATGAAATCAACTCATTCAGGATGGAGACGGACGAGCCTTACTATCGTGCTTGGGAGAGGTTTCAAAACCTCCTTAGTCGTTGCTCCCAGCATGGCTTGTCCGAATGGGCTTTAGTTGAGAAATTTTATAATGGGTTGAATTATGAAACTAGGGCTAGATTCGATACTTCTGCGGGCGGGCACTTAATGGGTAAGAAAAACGTGAATGAATGTAACGAAATGTTTGAGAGTTTTGCCCAAGCAGAACATGAACAGCGGTCTGGAAACAGGAAATCCAGTCCTGCTACTAGTACCTCATCTAGAGGAGTTCACCATGTCACCATGGATACTAGTGTGACTGCTGCTCTTGATAGTCTAGTTCGTGAGGTGAGAGAGTTGAAGAAAAAGGTTGATAGGTGTGAGCTATGTAGAGGTGACCATGCCACTAATGAGTGTCCTCTGATAGGTCAAGAACAAGCTAGCTATGTTAATAATGCTTATAACTCCGGTTGGAGAAATCAAAACAATTCTAGCTGGCGTTCTTCAGGTGCTCCCCCAGGTTTCCAACAGGGTTCTAGTCAAAACCAAGGGCAGGGTAGTGGTCAGAATCAAGGTGTTAGTCAGGGTAGTGGAGAATTGAGTAGGATAGAGAATCTGTTAACTCAATTAGTGGTCAAAGATGGAAAAACACAACAGATTCTAGCTGAGCATGATACTCTTCTGAAAAACCAACAGTCAGCTTTCATAGATCTCCAGAGGACCGTAGGGGACATAGCTAGAAGGTTAAATGAGAGGCCCCCAGGTCAGTTACCCGGTAATACTCAACAAAACCTGAATGCACATGTTAAAGCCATTACTAGTAGGTCGGGTAAGAGGTTAGATGAGGTTAGAACTCCTATAGTTGAGGAAGTTGTGTTTGAGAAAGATGAGAGAGAGGTAGTTGAAAATCTCTGGGGATAAGGTTGTTAAGAAGACTAGTGTGTTTGAGCATTCTCCTGAAATTGACCATTCCCGTCTCCCGTTTCCTAATAGGCTTAAGCATCAAAAGTATGAAAGGGATTACGGGCTCTTTTTAGATCTCTTTAAGCAATTAAAGGTCAATCTCCCATTCATAGAAGTGATTAAGTGGATGCCTAAGTATGCGAAATTTCTGAAGGACCTCCTGAAGAATAAAAGCAAACTGGGTGAGATTTCAAGTGTCTCTTTGTCGGGTGAGTGTTCTGCGGTGGTTATGAACCAACTACCGGAGAAATTGGCAGATCCCGGGATTTTCACAATCCCATGTCTGTTTGGTAGTGAGGTTCAATGCCACGCGTTGGCGGATTTAGGAGCTAGTATTAACCTTATGCCTTATTCCTTGTATGAGAAATTAGGTTTAGGTGAATTGAGTCCAACGCGCATGACACTTTCCCTTGCTGATAAATCTGTTAAGTACCCACAAGGAATTGTAGAGAATTTGTTGGTGAAAGTTGGTAAGTTTGTATTCCCCGTTGATTTTGTGGTTTTAGACATGGAGGCTGATGAACGTGTTCCTATTATCTTAGGTCGACCCTTTCTGTGTACTGCTAAGGCAAATATTGATGTGTTTAGGGGTCAGATCACGCTTCACGTAGGAGAAGAGAGTGTTGTGTTTGAGGTAGCCAAATCAATTAGGGGTCCTAGTATTCCGAAAGAGTCGGTTTCCTTGATCAATTCTTGTGAGGTGGCTGATAGGAAAATGGAGAATGTTAAGAGTATAGAGAATAGTGTTAAAGTTGTTTGTGTTGAGAGAGCATATTCTATCGAGGAAGAGGAGGAATTGGATAAAATAGTTGATGAATTTTTGAAAATTTATGAAAAAAATGATGAGTTGTTTGCTTCTGAGGTTGAAAATTGTGTGATGATTAAGGATAGCAAATTCCCAAGTGTGGGGATGTTAGAGTCTGAAAGAAAACCGCCACCGTTTGCAAAACCCAAGTGTGGGGATTGTGATAGCTTGATTAAGTCTGAATATGGTAGGTTTTTCTTTGGTGATGAGTTTGGTGATGATGTAGTGAGCATTGGGGGTGAGCTAGGTCTTCATGATCCCCCGTAAGTTGATCTTGGAAGATAGTAATTGGGTAGTGACCCGTTTGTAGAGTTTGTAGAGTTGGTTTGCTTGAGTTTTAGGTAATTTGTGTCGGTTTTTGTTGAGTCAGATTGTTTATTTTTATTGAGTCTGTTTGATGCTGTGTTTGCCTGGTAGAGTGTTTGTTTTGCAGGTTTGGAATAATTCACCCGTACTCAATCTCCATTCGGGTGAATATATCCAACACTTTTTAAGGAGGCAACCAGTGATTCCTGATCGCGAATGAAATGCTATACGATCAGAGGTTTTGGATTCAGACTGTGCACAGATGGAATCTGCTTATTACCAGCTAAGTCTTTTCCAAAACTCGTCTTATTTATGTCTTTCTTTTTTTAAATTCCACATTGAGGACAATGTTAAATTTAAGTGTGGGGATAAGAAGACATGTGTCTTAGGTTTAATTTAATTGAGTCAGTCAGTCTTTAATTTTTGCGTGTGTTAATTTTTATTTTAGTGTGTTCTTTAAAAAAAAATGTCCCTGATTTTGATGTTTGCATATATTAAAAAAATGGAAAATGATAGATAAAATCAGGTGTTCGGTTTTTCAAATAGTATACATATAAGATGAATAACTGATTGAAAACATGTCTGATTTGGGATGTGCGGGTAGGCCCAGCTGATCTTGTAAGGTTATCCTAGGAGTATTCTAATACACTTAATTAAACATTATTAAGTCTTGTGGGTTCTCACCATTGGAAGCCAAAACCGTAGACGGTATAAGGGGTACCACTGTTGGTTAAGACCCAGCTGTAGTTCTTTCTAGCAGGCACGCTTTAACAGGCGGCGCCTTTAGGAAATCCACCCATATATTGAGCCAAAAAAAAAGAGAGCAGTGAACTTAAAATCTTATAAGCTTAAGGCTCATGCGTTGGTTGCGGGGGATGGTGACTCTTGCTTGCAACGCCTCTGAGAATTAGGTATAATAAGGCAATGCTCAGAAAAAAAAATATATATATATATATTAAGAAAAGCTCAGAAAAGATGCCAAAAGGGCACAAACAAATTCCATCTAGAGATAGAGGGATTACAGTTGGGTAGTGGGTTACGGTGGTAGAAAAATCTTAGAAATTTGATTTATTCTGTACCTAGAAAGCTTGAAGCGGGAATAGGTACCAAAGTGTGAGACCCATAATGAATCAATCAAACACTTGAACTTAATTGCAATACGATTGGGGACCTGAATGATCGGCGGTTGGGTTTAAGTGGACAAATATACCTGTGATCGCGGTCAACGTGTTATTAGATCTTAATATAAGCCGTTAACTTAATTTTTTTTGAGAACCGGATTTAAACCTGATTATGATTCCATAGCATAATACTTTTTCAGGGACGAAAAGAGTCAAGTGTGGGGATGTTTGATGTGTTGCAAAACACATATGTTTTTAGAATCGGGTTTTGAGTCTTTATACGTCTATTGTTTTTAATTTTATTAGAATAAGTTAATGTTTTCGTTATTTGTCATTTGTAGGTGTTTAGATGCAGGAAGGAATGGAAAACGAGTCGGAACGAGGGCATTGGACAAGTGAAGGAGTTGCAAGTTGTTAACCTTGAAAAATAAAGAAAAAATTGCAGAGAAATAGGGTCTTCGCGCTGCGCGCACGAGTTAACCCCTCTGTACGCGCTACGCGAAGAGAGAGATCAAGGCCCCCGACTATTTTGTCCCTTCGCGCTGCCCGCACAGCTTACTTATCTTGTACGCGGTGCGCGAAGGCATGTGACGCGGCCAAACCCTAATTTTCACATTTAAATAAAATGTCTAACACATTCTAAAGGAGAGACCCGACTTCCAGACGATCAAAGAGGCGATTTCCACACCAAGAAGCAGAAGATTGAAGGTTTGAAGTTAGGAATTGAAGAATCGAAGGCTTAATCGTCCCGGTTTTCACGTTTCTCTTCTTAGTTTTCATTCCTTTGTAATCAATGACTTCTCCTATTAGTTTTGCTACTGTTATGAACATGTTTCTTGGCTAAACTTCTGTAGCTACCTAGGTTTGATGAATATACATTGTTTAGTTTAATATTCTTTCGGTTTTTGGATTGAACTTGTGTTTAAAGGCTAATGATAATGATTTGGTTTGCATAATCAGTTGTGGATGTGTATTTAGATCTGTTCTTGTGACTGATTTATTACTTCACATGTGTCTTGGTGATTGTCTGTCATATAATGGATGCATGCTAGATCGTTTGCCTTGTGTTTGCGGTTTTTAGATGATTTGGTAGACGTATTGAATCATTGAAGTAATTGATCTTGAATTGGACTAATCAAATATGCAACTAATCTAAATACTGTGAGGTTAATAGGTTATCAGGTTATCTTGTGTGATTGATTACTAGGTTAGAGTCTCTCTGAGGAGTTCAGTCTAGTTTCCCGCTCATATCATAGTTTCCTGAGTCTGATTAGGCATTCCAGATCTATCCCCTTTCCTTTAGGTATTGTGACACTAGCGCCGTGAGGTATAGTGTCTATCGGGTGTTTTATTAGCTCTTTTGGAGAACCTGTGAGGGTAGTCCACAAACCGGTGTTTTATTGGCTTATTAGGTCTATCTAGTTGCTTTCCTTGAAAGTGTCGAGGTTTCTCTAGGTTCCTTCTAAGTTAGCATCTCTAGATCCCGGTTACATAAGTCTTTCCAAAACCATTAGAAGAACAGCCAAAACGCGTATAGGATTCTGCCTAGGTAGTGGTTTTGATCATCTGAACTTAATTCTAGTCTTTTCCCTGTGTCTGTCTTGTTTTCATTTCCTTCTAAAGCAATTTAAAAACAAACCCCCTATTTTACTTTCGCTTAATATTTTTAGTTGAGTCTTAGGTAAGTTTAGTTTTCGTTTTTCATACAGAAGTCTTTGGGTTCGATAACTCGGACTTAAAAGCTATTCTGCAGTCGACCGGTACACTGCCGGTTGTGTTGCTTAGGATCGAGTCTTAGTTTTTTAAATTTAAAGCTTTTTAGTGTCTAGTTAGAGTTTTATTTGTTAGTTTAATTTAGTATAATCTAGCACACATCACTTCGCGTTAAAGATTTGGAGGCACTACCTCTACGGAACGAAGTGCACCATCTTCACAGACCACAAGAGCTTGAAATACTTCTTCGAGCAAAAAGATTTAAATATGAGGCAGAGGCGATGGTTGGAGCTGATAAAAGACTATGATTGTGAGATCCATTACCATCCGGGCAAAGCCAACGTGGTGGCTGATGCCCTTAGCCGAAAGGAGAGGCCCGTGCCGATACGGGTAAAGGCATACCAACTGATTATGACCTCAGATATGATGAAGCAAGTCAAAGAGTTTCAAGATGAGGCACTGAAGGAAGATCATCTTAACTCGGAACGAATGAGAGGTCTGGTCACGGAGTTGGGTGAAAACACGTTTGGAGTCAAGACTCGATTTGGGCGGATGTGGATTCCTTGTTTTGGGGATCTACGAATGAAGATTATGGACGAAGCCCACAAAACTCGATACTCCATTCATCCCGGTGCTACCAAGATGTACCAAGACATGAAGAAAGATTATTGGTGGCGGGTATGAAGCGTGATGTGGTGGAATATGTGAGTAAGTGCCTGAATTGTTTGCAAGTAAAGGCAGAACATCAGAAGCCGTATGGGAAGATTCAACCTTTGGATATACCGGAATGGAAGTGGGAGCACATCACCATGGATTTCATTACGAAGCTTCCGCGTACTCCGAAAGGGTATGATGCCATATGGGTGATTGTTGATCGACTGACGAAGAGTGCTCACTTCCTACCGATACGCGAGACTTACTCATCCGAGAGGTTGGCCGATCTTTTCATCAATGAGATTGTGACTCGTCATGGTGTACCGGTGTCAATTGTGTCTGATCGTGACACCCGGTTTACATCCAAATTCTGGAAGAAATTCCACGATGCTATGGGGACGAGGTTACATATCAGTACTGCTTATCATCCCCAAACTGATGGTCAGTCGGAAAGGACCATTCAAACGTTAGAAGACATGCTCCGGGCATGTGTGATTGACTTTGGGGGAAGTTGGGATGACCACCTACCATTAGCTGAATTCTCGTACAACAACAGTTATCATGCCAGTATTGGTATGCCACCCTACGAGATGCTGTACGGTAGGAAGTGTAGGACGCCCTTTTGCTGGGGAGACATTGGGCAGAAGGAACTGGGAGGTGTCGAGGTAGTTGAAGCAACAACTGAGAAGTTAGAAAAGATCAAAGCCTTCATGAAGGCGGCGAAAGATAGGCAAAAGTCGTATGCTGACAAGAGGCGAAGACCGATAGAGTTCAAGGTTGGTGACCGAGTCATGTTGAAGGTCTCACCCTGGAAAGTCATTATCCGATTTATGAAACGAGGTAAGCTAAGCCCGAGATATATAGGACCTTTCCGAATCATCGCACGAGTAGGAGAGGTGGCCTATCGACTTGAATTGCCAGATGAGTTAAGTGGAATTCATCCCACATTCCATGTATCTCATCTGAGAAAGTGTTTGGCCAATGAAGATATGATTGTTCCGCTGGAAGATATCGAAGTAGATGAGAGGCTCAATTATGTGGAGCAACCAGTGGCAATCATCGATAGAAAAGAGAAGCGACTGAGAAATAAAGTGATTCCCCTTGTGCGTGTACAGTGGAAGCACAGAAAGGGATCTGAGTCTACGTGGGAGACTGAGGAAGAGATGAGACAACATTACCCACGTCTGTTCGAGGAATAACAGGTTTCGGGGTCGAAACCTTTATAAGGGGGGTGGATTTGTAACACCCGAAATTTTGATTAGACAAAGAGAAATAATAAGAAGATAAGAAAAGAAAGAATTTTAGAAGGAAAGGAAAAGAAAGAAAAAGTGGAAGGGGGTATTGTGTAAAAGTACAAAGAAAAGAGAAATATCTGATATACATAGGGATGGCTGCCCACTCTTTTCTCACAACCCCACATCTTTGAAGAATTCTAGAGAGAGAAAGAGCAGACCACGGGAATTTGAAGAAGAGCAAGAAGAAGAAGAGGACGGATTCGAGGTACAAGGTCTCACGGTGACGGGATTTGAAGAAGCCATACCCAGCAACACAATGTGAGTTCTAAGACCCCTCTTTTATGCTTTTCGAACAATTTTGGGGGCTGGAACACATACTGAAACTGTTTTTGAGTTGCGGGTGTTTAACCCGTACATGTATGTATATGTATATGTGTATGCGGTCTGTTCGGGAAACTGGTTCCATTACATGTGAACTTCCCAGAACAGATATATATGATTCACGCACGAATGTTCATAGGTATACTGTTAATGTATGTTCTAGAAAGGTATGCATGATGTTTAGGTGGTTCTAAGTGAATAATATGATAATTCTGTGCTATAGAGGTGTTAAGATGATGAACGAATATGAAAAAGGGGCACAGGTTAAGTTGCAGGTTGCTACACTTAACCGCATTGTCCAATGCGGACTGACGAAGTAAAGGTGGCCAAGGTGGTCAACCGCATTAGCCAATGCGGATGACCAAGCAAATGCGGCCAAGGCATGTTTTTCATCCACATTGACCCAATGCGAGTATGTATGGGAATGCGGCTAAGGCAGTCAGCTGCATTAACCAATGCGGAAGGCTAAGGAAATGCGGGCCAGGTATTGCCACATCCTCATTGTCCTAATGAAGAAATGGCCAAGGCATCTTAGCCACATTGACTGATGCGGGTGATTTATGAAATGCAGTAAGGCAATTGTCAACCGCATTGACCAATGCGGATAAGTTCATGAAATGCGGACGAGGCATTACTCATCCGCATTGACTAATGCGGATGGTCAGACTAATGCGGATGAACCAGAGCATGAAATGTGGATTAAATTTAATAAGACCTGATTTATTTGGGTGAACGGGTAACATAGGCATGATGATGATGATGATGTGGTATGGGTATACCTATGGTATACCATATGTGCGTGATGCTTTGTATGATGATGAATGTATGATATGTGTATGTTCCTTATGATTATTTATGTTTATTTTTCCAAAACTTTACGAATTATGAGAATGAATGAATGAAGTATTACGTAACGTAAAGTGAAAGATAATGAAAGAGGAACATGATGATGAATGCATGTATTAATGAATGAATGAAACGGAAATATGATGATGAATACATGCATTAATGAATGAACGAACTAAGTCTTGCAAGCATTGAATTAAGGTAAATGGGTCCTTCTTTGTGATTGACCCTGTTCATGGTACCTCTACCGCTTACCTACTAGTACTGTGGCATACTCTCTATTGATTCACGGCCCACTGTAGCATACGCTCTATGGATTCACGGCCCAGTAGCTAAGACTGATCGGGGGGTATTGGTACAAAACGTATTCAATGTGCAAGCAAAGATGAACGGGATCCTTGTCATTCGACCACAGTAATCATAGTCAAGTGCTATGAAGTGGGTAAAGCCTGACAGGATCCATATGAGAATTGCAAGATAATGATGTATAACGAACGAAGAAGATAATAAAGAATATTATCTATGTGTACGTATGATGTATGATCACGTGAAAGAAAGGAATGGTTTATGATGTAAATAAAGTATGTTTATTTTAAAAAACTAGAACTCACTCAGCAATGCTGACTTTTATGTATTTCCAGTTGGCAGGTAGTGTTGCTGGGGATGGCACGAGGCGACTACTCAGCTCGTTGGGGATGGCATTCTTCTTTTGATAATGCTACAACGTCATGTGTTGTAGGCCCATAACGCACGCAACACATTATGTTGCGTGCAAGTGCAAGATTCCTTTAGGATCCCCATAAACGGGATTACTTAAGGAATCTTCTTTATGATGAAAAATTTTAATATATCTATATTAGAGGTCACTATTTATGACCATTTTGTAATCAGTAACGATGTAATCTTTTGTAATAGTGCTTTTGTAATGTAATGCAACACTAGATGCTTTGTACTAACGTACGTTGTATTAAATGACAAAAGTATTTGTATTATAAATGAAATGTATCTTTTGAATGTTTCCGCTGCTATGTTTATCTAAGATGTTATGAATATATACCAAATGTATGTTTTATGTGCGATGACGACCAACCGTAAGGTGCCCGGGAGCGGGGCCTTACACCATCCTTGTATCTAATAGAAACTTTCTGCTACCCCCTTGATCTTGAAGAGCTTTTCACGTTCTTGAAGGTATCACACTTGTTAAATAAGTCATTCTATAGGTGTAACCCGATTTACACCTAGAAAACCCTCTTTTTGGGTGTTATTACACCATCCATCTTGCACAACTTGTAATCTTCCGAAACTAAGCATGTAACCTGCTCAAAATCATTATTCTAACATTCTAATAACCTGCTTTTAAAGTTAAAAAAGGTTTGGGTAATGTATAACCTCAAGTTATAACATTTAACACGTGTATGGGTGAAAATGGTGTAATCATTAAGTTTCCATCTTGTACATATTTTGGTTGTTGAACCCATGAGTTAGGCATGTTATTTCAGTATCTTTTGGATGATATTGGGCGTATGATGAGGTGTTAATGGCTGAAAATAATGAAGTCTTAGACTTGTAAGCAATTTTATCATATTCGGGGACCCGAAATGCGGAAAACGACTTAAAAATAAGAAAACATGGACGTAAATATTTTTAAAGACTATCCAGGCTCTAAAAGAGATAATAAATTGATTAATACCGGATTTGTGGACTAAATGGACAAGAAACAATTTAGAAAGGAATTTTGAGTTAAAAACGGGTACTAACCGGGCAACGTTTGGAAGAAATTATAAGAAATAAGGATATGGAAACCAAAACCCATAAAAATTAAGTTATTTCAGTAAGTTAGAAGCTATAAGATCTAAAGGTGTTAAAAAATTGGGCAAACAAGCTTTCAAACGGTTAAATTCGGGTAAAAACGCGTTTTAGCGGGTTAAACGTAAAAAACGAGGCTTTTAACTATAAGAGGCTAAAATTTCATATTCAAAATATTAGAAACTTGTAAAAAGGTTATTAAAATAATATTTAAGGGTCTAAGACTCCAAACATGGAAATGCATACTTAACCGTTAAAACCCTTCGATTTTACCGTAATCGGGATCGTAAAACGCAGGATTATTAAACCCGGACCTATTTTCTGAAACTTTTGAGGTAAATTTAAATTAAATGAGTTACTTAACTTCATGAGCCTGATATTTGGTCATAAAAGTTAATTAACGCTAGAAAACAAACTTTGGGGGTAGAAATTGTCAATTTTGAAACTTGAGGGACTAAACTGTAAAATTCTACCAAACTCCATAACCGACTTATGTGAAGCTACTAATTACTTGAACAACTCTTTTTAACTTTTATCATTAACTAATGTTGTAGAAATTCTTAATTACATAAGAAACCACGACTTTCCATAAAAGGAAACTTTTCGTACAAACCTTAACGAATCAACGCCGAATCTGACAACCAACTCCTTGGAACACCTAGTACACCTTATATAAGTTTAGAACCAGTAGCTCACCACTTAATTTTGATGCTAGGGTTCTAGGCTTGAGACTTCCCCGGCATACGAAGAATATTAGCTTGAACTTTATAGGTGAGTTCTAGTGAATCCCTTTTTACTACTGTTTTTAGGATGAAGCATGCTCTGTTATATCTGAACTATATATGTGCTTTACTTGATGTTGTATGTTAGGTTTGTGATTACCTGCTGATACTTATATCACGATCATTAATTCTTGTGTGAACCGCTTGTTTTATATGGATAGATCTATTTAGGGAATCCCCCACACACAGTGGCTTCCATTTAGGAAGGGTACCCCACTGAGATCCCGAGGGATCGTTTATGGCATGTGATAGGTTTTTATGACAAACTATGGTGAACCATCCGGCATGTATGGTACACTGGTTTGGGGCTTAGTTCTTCCTTCGGGATTAACCGGTAAACATAATTTTAGTGCAGGGTTGATTGTGATCCCCCACAAAATTGAAACTACGATTTCTTTTAAATCAAATGATGATTTTATTTAATCCTTTTGTTTTTAAACTTTAAGCACTTGAATTCACTAACTTTATAGTTGACACAAATTTTCTTTTGAGCATGTTTCAGGTAACCCGTGAAGGATGTCTAGCTGTGTAGAAGGCCTTGACTTAGCTCCACGACCCATGGCATTGGCTTAATATGTTATAAAATATTTGAAACAATTTACTTTTCTTATTGATGAAAACACTTTGAAATGATTACTTAAACACTTGTAATGGGGACTAGACCTGTATCTAGTCCGGATTTTTCTTTAATGATTTATGCCATGTGATATTCTCTCCTTTGAGCTCTTATGATGGTTTGTTTCCGCTGCCATATGTTATTGCTAGTCTGTGAAGTCCCACCCTACCTGGGCCCGGGGTGTGAGAATGTTATCTACGTATAACAAGCTGTAGATAGTAGTATATATAGTCGCTCATTGTAACTTAGTATCCATGCTTCTGCATGAGTCTTGTAATACTTAGTTGAGAGATAATATATACAAGTATCTTGAAACCCATTTCTTGTGTTCTTTACTTATTATATTTTTATCAACTGAGTTCTTGATTCTGCATTCATCAAACGAGTGATATTTAATAGTTTGTAAGAAACACTAAGTGTTGAGAGAACAATATCAATCCTACAATTGGTATTAGAGCATCCAGACTCTTGATTGTGAGATCTAACCAACCCAAATCACCCTTGTTTCTTAAAACTTACTCACTCAACCAAAATGGCCCTTAACCAAAAGTCTGTTGAACCAGAAATGGGAACCATGACAAAAGCTCCTATTATCACCCAAAGAACTCTTTGATTCTTTGAAATTAATGTACTTCGGTTCCTCAGAATCCAAAGAATCCAAGAAGGATGCTCTGAAGCTACAGTTCGAGAATTTCACCTACATTGATGGTGAAAACTTGAGCCGACAATACTTCAGATACATGGCTCTGATAGCATCTCTGCAGTCCATGAGTGTAACCCTTGAAAAGAGAGACATAGTAATGAAATTCATTAGTGCTTTTCCTCGTGAATGGACTTTCTATTGCGTTTTTATCAGGAGATCTGAAAATCTTGGAACACTCGTTATGACTGAACTATATGGAATCCTAGATGGATACCGTATGGAGATGGAAAATCTGAACAAGTGGCAGATGAGTGGTAGCTCAACCACCCCTGTTAGCAATGCTCAACATGTTGTTGAAGGTGCAAGAACTCCCTAGTCCCAGATGTGCCTGACTTACAACCAACAGCCACCATGTTCATCTTGGCCATACATCACTTTCCCTAAGACACCCAAGTGCCAACAAGCTCAACAAGGTCCTTTTCAGGAAAATTGTGCTTTTGTCTTAGGAAAGGCACACTCTAGTGATCTCCAGTTCTGTTATGATGATCTGGAGTGTTTCAGCCTAGATGATGTTGAATACATGGACATTGTTCAACAAATGGCTCTCCTTACCTACAAAGCAAAGAAGTTCTACAAGAGAACTGGAAGGCAATTCCCTCAAAACCCATCAAGTAGCAAATTCAGGTTTGACAAGTCAAAGGCTAAGTGTTACAACTGTAATCAACTTGGTCATTTTGCAAGGGAATGCAATGCTCCAAAATCTAATCCTGGAGCAGCCCAAGCTTCTCAACATCATGCCACCACACAAGCTGCAACCAAGCTAACAGAGCAAACTACAGCTATTGCTCAAGAAGTTGATTGGAGCTTTATGGTGCAAGATATCACTCCTGCTCAAGCTCTCATGGCCGGCCCAGATAATACCAAGGTATATGAACATCTCTGTACTCCTGACTGTGTAGCTAAGGTTAAGTTGTACGAGGACTACATCTTGAAACTAAAATCTGATATTGAGTCTTTGAACATACTAAAAGCTGATTTTAAAAGAGCAGAATCTGACTATAAACTAAACATTATAGAGTTAGAAAACACTACATGTACTTTAAAATATGAGCACTCAAACTACAGGGCTCAAATAAAAGACTTAGCTTCAAAGTTGACTGAGGCTCAAGCCCAGCTAGTAATAGTTGAGGCTGAAGCAAAAAAGAATACTATCAAAGAGCAAAACTTCAACAACATTCTTGCATCAACTTCTCACTCAAAGGAATGTTATCAAAACAAGAGTGGGTTGTGAACCCATGAAACTGCTCCACCATATTCCTATGTGTCTATTAGACAGCCAAGATATGGTACTGATGAGCAAGAGGTTCCAACTATTGACCCACCATCTCTTAAGAGGATGAGTGATGCAAAAATGGTTACCACCACCACCACAGAGAAGGAAAGGTAGAAAACCTTGTCCTTTCAGCTGAGAACAAATCTCTTACCACCAAATAAAGAAAGAACAAGATTCAAGCAACCAAAAGAACTGCCAAGAAGGTTGCTGAGTCCAAAATGAAAATTGACCCAAGGCAAAAGGGTGTTTTCATCTCAGCTGGATACCAAATGGTTGGAAGCTCAGATTCAGGACAGTAGTGTAGTACCAGTGCTCCTATCCAACCGAAGGATCTGAAGCAAAAAGAGTAAGCTGTGGAAGAGGAGAAGAAGACCAACAAGCAATAGCCTATATGTCCCACCAAAGCAAACACTGAATGCATAATGTGTGGTCTACACAACCACATGGCCAAAGATTGTTTTTATAATCCTGCAAGCACACACTATGCAAACAGGGTAAAGAAAGGAGCAGCCAGGAAGGTCTCATATTTGGACCACATAACAAGGTCCAAATGTTAAAGAAAGGAAAGCAAGTTGCCAAAGTCAAGTTGCTTTTGGAAGAAACATCTTCTTCCAAAAAGAAAGTAGCTTCGGAACAAACCAAAAAGGATTCCGACGAACAAGAAAGCACCTCTCAAACCTTCCGAAAAGAAGACTGCTTTGAAAGAAAATGTTGTGAAAGCTTCTTCTGAAGAGAAAGAAGCTTCGGAATAATGCTCTACTACCCAAGCTTCATCAAGCTCATGTTCAATGATCAACCAAAGGATGGAATGGAAGATCAAAGAAGATGTCGTAACCCAAACCTCCTCTTCCCAAACCACTATTGAACCCCATGCTTACACTTTGGCTCAATTATGTTATCATCATTGGAAGAACCCAAGACCAACAAGGCTTGGGTTTCCAATAAAAAATATAAGATAAAAATGGAAACATTTGGATTGTGGATAGGGGATGCTCCAGGCACATGACAGGTAGCAGATCTCTTCTTCAACAATTTCACAATTTTGATGGAGGTCCTGTTCAGTTTGGAGGTGAAGCCGGAGGATACATCTCTGGTAGAGGTAATGTGTCCAATAGAAAGTTAACAGTTGACAAATTACATTTTGTCAAACAGCTTGAACACAATCTCTTAAGTGTTTCTCAATTCTGTGATCAAAAGCATCAAATGCTTTTCATAGAACATGAGTGCATTATCCTCAATCCCGGGATGACAATTCCTAAGGAATTGTTGCTTCTCAGATCTCCCAGGAAAGGGGATATGTACAAGCTGGATATGAACAATGCTTCCCCATTGGGTGAAGTATCATGCTTTCTTTCCAAAGCAAATAGTGATGACTCAACTCTTTGGCAGAAAAGAATGTGTCATGATAATTTTAAAACAAATAATAAATTGGCTAAGAATAATTGGTACATGGTATGCCTAGAAAGGAGTTTTTCTATAAAGACAACTCTGTTGCTTGTCTGAAAGGGAAGCAACACAGGGCATCCCATAAATCCAAAGAGGTTAACTCTATCACTACCCCATTACACTTATTGCACATGGATCTATTTAGTCCTACAAGTATAATGAGCATTGGAAGGAAATCATATTGCCTTGTGCTAGTTGATGATTTTACTAGATTCATATGAGTATTCTTCTTAAGAACTAAGGATGAAACTGCTGAAACCTTAAAATCTTTTATTCTTAAGATAGAAAATCAAATTGATCACAACGTAAAGATAATCAGAAGTGACCAAGGGACTGACTTTAAGAATCAAGTTCTTGACTCATTTTGTACATCAAAAGGGATTACCAGATAATATAGTGCTCCTAGAACTCCTCAACAGAATGGTGTTGCTGAGAGGAGGAACAAGACACTTATTAAGGCTGCAAGAACCATGTTGGCTGACTCAAAGGTGCCTCTAACTTTCTGGGCAGAGGCAGTCAACACTGCATGCTATGTGCAGAACAGGGTTCTTATTGTTAAGCCTTATGGAAAGACCCCTTGTGAGTTATGGAACAAGAGGCCACTGTTCATTGGCTTTCTAAGGTCTTAAGACAGCAGATGCACCATACTTAACACAAAGGACAATTTGGCAAAATTTGCTGAAAAGTTAGATGATGCTATCTTTGTTGGATACTCTTCAAGCTCCAAAGCTTATAGAGTATACAACATTAAGAATCAACAATTTGAGGAGTAATCAAATATAGTTGTAAATGAGCACACTCCTTGTGATAAGGGAAATGGTCCTGACCATATTTTTAACTTAGAATTGTTTCCCAACTATTCAAAAAATCTTGTGAGAATGTTTCAGCTGGAACAGGATCTCAAAGTGACTCAGATAATGATCAAATATTTTAGTTGCCCAGACCCATTCCAAGTTCTCCAAGAAAGAATGAAGAACAAGCTCCCACCACTGCAAGCCCTGAAAGTCTAAATCTCCCAGGAAACAATGGAGCTTCAACCAGTTATCAGCTGAATGAGCATCAAGTCACTTCAGATGACAACTCCATTTCTCAACACCAAGCTGATAAAGATAGCTATCTGGAGGAACAGGCAACTGATGATGCTATCTTACAACAAAACATTTTTTATGATGTTACTCATTCATTCAATCAATCTTCATTGAATGAAAGAGAAATATCAGCTGGAACCAATGCTAACAATCCTGATATGAATCATTCAAATCTGGATCTATCTATGCAACTAGATGTTATTTCTAGAATCAGGATTCATAACACTCATCCAGCTGAAAACATCATTGGGGACGTCTCAGAAGGTGTGAGAACCAGGAGACAAACTCACAATGAGAATGTCTACTTGTACTCATGCTTTCTCTCTCAAATGGAACCTAAAAAGGTAGAAGAGGCTCTGAAGGATAAAAATTGGGTTGAATCAGTGGTAGAGGAATTGTTTCAATTCAAAAGGCAAAAAGGTGTGGAATCTGTGTCCACTACTGATGTAGTGAAAATTACATGAGTTTTTATAGTTGATTTTATATAATTTTCGCAGCATCTTATATTTGTTTTACCTTGTTTCGGATACTACTGATTGATTGTATTTTCTGTAGTAAATTGGATGAGAAGGAAGCTAAAAATAGTAGAAAAGAGAAGAATGAGCTTCCAAGTTCGAAACGAGAGGATCGGGCGGTGAACGTAAAGAACATTCTGCGGAATTACATTTGTCGCGCTACGCGACAGATAGAGGCAAACCGTCGCGCTACGCGAGGGTTTGTTAAATTACCATTTTGCCCTTAACGAAATCGGGTATTTACCAGATTTGCCACCCGACTAATTTGTCGGGTTGTGCTGACTGTCGCGCTACGCGACAATATGTGAAGGCCCGTCGCGCTACGTGACGGGTGTAAAATCGTGGAAAATTAGTTTTTAAACAAAATTAACCCTAAGGGCCGATGGGATTCATCAGAAAACGGATTGGGACGGCTGAGGACGAAGGGAGGCGATTTCCAGGAGCTTAGAAGCAAAGGATTGAAGGTTTGGAGTTAGGAATTGAAGAATCGAAGGCTTAATCGTCCCGGTTTTTACGTTTCTCTTCTTAGTTTTCATTCCTTTGTAATCAATGACTTCTCCTATTAGTTTTGCTACTGTTATGAACATGTTTCTTGGCTAAACTTCTGTAGCTACCTAGGTTTGATGAATATACATTGTTTAGTTTAGTATTCTTTCGGTTTTTGGATTGTACTTATGTTTAAAAGTTAATGATAACGATTTGGTTTGCATGATCAGTTGTGGATGTGTATTTAGATCTGTTCTTGTGATTGACTTATTGCTTCACATGTGCCTTGGTGATTGTCTGTCATATAATGGATGCATGCTAGATCGTTTGCCTTGTGTTTGCGGTTTTTAGATGATTTGGTAGACGTATTGAATCATTGAAGTAATTGATCTTGAATTGAACTAATCAAATATGCAACTAATCTTAATACTGTGAGGTTAATAGGTTATCAGGTTATCTTGTGTGATTGATTGCTAGGTTAGAGTCTCTGTGAGGAGTTCAGTCTAGTTTCCCGCTCATATCATAGTTTCCTGAGTCTGATTAGGCATTCCAGATCTATCCCCTTGCCGTTAGGTATTGTGACACTCGCGCCGTGAGGTAGAGTGTCTATCGGGTGTTTTATTAGCTCTCTTGGAGAACCTGTGAGGGTAATCCACAAACCGGTGTTTTATTGGCTTATTAGGTCTATCTAGTTGCTTTCCTTGAAAGTGTCGAGGTTTCTCTAGGTTCCTTTTAAGTTAGCATCTCTAGATCCCGGTTACACAAGTCTTTCCAAAACCGTTAGAAGAACAGCCAAAACGTGTATAGGATTCTGCCTAGGTAGTGTTTTTAATCATCTGAACTCAATTCTAGTCTTTTCCCTGTGTCTGTCCTGTTTTCAGTTCTTTCTAAAACAATTTAAAAACAAACCCCCTATTTTACTTTCGCTTAGTATTTTAGTCGAGTCTTAGGTAAGTTTAGTTTTCGTTTTCCATACAGAAGCCTTTGGGTTCGATAACTCGGACTTAATAGCTATTCTGCAGTCGACCGGTACACTGCCGGTTGTGTTGCTTAGGATCGAGTCTTAGTTTTATAAATTTAAAGCTTTTTAGTGTCTAGTTAGAGTTTTATTTGTTATTTTAATTTAGTATAGTCTAGCACACATCAAAGTTTTTGGCGCCGTTGCCGGGGACTTCTTGGCAATTGCGTTAATTAGACTTACTTGATTTAATTGCTATTTGTGCTAAGTGTTTTTAATTAGTTTGTTTTTAATTCTATTTGTTTTTATTTTATTTGTTTGAGTCAGTCTTACAGTTTTTAATTTTGTGTTTTGTAGGTTTATGCCCCGCTTGAGATCACAAGGACCACCTCCGGATCAAGATTTGCAGCTTGCGTTGCCCGAATTTAAGGGTGGTACTTCTTCTCTTTCTGTTTTTGATTCTACACCTTTTCCTACAGCACTTTCTTCTACTTCTTCTGCATATTCTAGCCCACCTAGTTCACCACACACACATATGGCTGAAAATCAGACTGTTCATCAGCAAGCCACCAATGGCTTCACAGGAGTTAGCAATCCAATCATACTTCCTACCATTGCTAATGATAACTCCTAGCAGATCCCATCCTACGTCATGACAGCTATCTCTAATAACTGTCAATTCCATGGACGCGAGGATGAGGACGCACCTGCACACATAGGTCGCTTAGAGCGAATTGGTAGAACTTTCAAGTTGCAGGGTGCGTCTGATGATGCCATTTTCTTACAGCTGTTTCCATTTTCACTTGCTGATAGAGCCGCCACTTGGCTCGAATCTCATGCAGCTGGTACATTCACCACTTGGCCGGCTCTTCGTGAGCGTTTTCTTCATAAGTATTTTCCGCCGGCCAAGGCGTCTAGGCTTAGAGATGAGATCCACTCATTCAGGATGGAGCCGGACGAGCCTTACTATCGTGCTTGGGAGAGGTTTCAAAACCTCCTTAGTCGTTGCTCCCAGCATGGCTTGTCCGAATGGGCTTTAGTTGAGAAATTTTATAATGGGTTGAATTATGAAACTAGGGCTAGATTCGATACTTCTGCGGGCGGGTACTTAATGGGTAAGAAAAACGTGAATGAATGTAATGAAATGTTTGAGAGTTTTGCCCAAGCAGAACATGAACAGCGGTCTGGAAACGGGAAATCCAGTCCTGCTACTAGTACCTCATCCAGAGGAGTTCACCATGTCACCATGGATACTAGTGTGGCTGCTGCTCTTGATAGTCTAGTTCGTGAGGTGAGAGAGTTGAAGAAAAAGGTTGATAGGTGTGAGCTATGTAGAGGTGACCATGCCACTAATGAGTGTCCTCTGATAGGTCAAGAACAAGCTAGCTATGTTAATAATGCTTATAACTCCGGTTGGAGAAATCAAAACAATTCTAGCTGGCGTTCTTCAGGTGCTCCCCTAGGTTTCCAACAGGGTTCTAGTCAAAACCAGGGGCAGGGTAGTGGTCAGAATCAAGGTGTTAGTCAGGGTAGTGGAGAATTGAGTAGGATAGAGAATCTGTTAACTCAATTAGTGGTCAAAGATGGAAAAACACAACAGATTCTAGCTGAGCATGATACTCTTCTTAAAAACCAACAGTCAGCTTTCATAGATCTCCAGAGGACCGTAGGGGACATAGCTAGAAGGTTAGATGAGAGGCCCCCAGGTCAGTTACCCGGTAATACTCAACAAAACCCAAATGCACATGTTAAAGCCATTACTACTAGGTCGGGTAAGAGGTTAGATGAGGTTAGAACTCCTATAGTTGAGGAAGTTGTGTTTAAGAAAGATGAGAGAGAGGTAGTTGAAAATTCCTCTGGGGATAAGGTTGTTAAGAAGACTAGTGTGTTTGAGCATTCTCCTGAGATTGACCATTCCCGTCTCCCGTTTCCTGATAGGCTTAAGCATCAAAAGTATGAAAGGGATTACAAGCATTTTTTAGATCTCTTTAAGCAATTAAAGGTCAATCTCCCGTTCATAGAAGTGATTCAGTGGATGCCTAAGTATGCGAAATTTCTGAAGGATCTCCTGAAGAATAAAAGCAAACTGGGTGAGATTTCAAGTGTCTCTTTGTCGGGTGAGTGTTCTGCGGTGGTTATGAACCAACTACCGGAGAAATTGGCAGATCCCGGGATTTTCACAATCCCATGTCTGTTTGGTAGTGAGGTTCAATGCCACGCGTTGGCGGATTTAGGAGCTAGTATTAACCTTATGCCTTATTCCTTGTATGAGAAATTAGGTTTAGGTGAATTGAGTCCAACGCGCATGACACTTTCCCTTGCTAATAAATCTGTTAAGCACCCACGGGGAATTGTAGAGAATTTTTTGGTGAAAGTTGGTAAGTTTGTATTCCCCGTTGATTTTGTGGTTTTAGACATGGAGGCTGATGAACGTGTTCCTATTATCTTAGGTCGACCCTTTTTGTGTACTGCTAAGGCAAATATTGATGTGTTTAGGGGTCAGATCACACTTCACGTAGGAGAAGAGAGTGTTGTGTTTGAGGTAGCCAAATCAATTAGGGGTCCTAGTATTCCGAAAGAGCCGGTTTCCTTGATCAATTCTTGTGAGGTGGCTGATAGGAAAATGGAGAATGTTAAGAGTATAGAGAATAGTGCTAAAGTTGTTTGTGTTGAGAGAGCATATTCTGTCGAGGAAGAGGATGAATTGGATAAAATAGTTGATGAGTTTTTGAGAATTTGTGAAAAAGATGATGAGTTGTTTGCTTCTGAGTTTGAAAATTTTGTGATGATTAAGGATAGCAAATCCCCAAGTGTGGGGATGTTAGAGTCTGAAAGAAAACCGCCACCGTTTGCAAAACCCAAGTGTGGGGATTGTGATAGCTTGATTGAGTCTGAATATGGTGGGTTTTTCTTTGGTGATGAGTTTGGGTATGATGTAGTGAGCATTGGGGGTGAGCTAGGTCTTCATGATCTCCCGTAAGTTGATCTTGGAAGATAGTATTTGGGTAGTGACCCGTTTGTAGAGTTGGTTTGCTTGAGTTTTAGGTAGTTTATGTCGGTTTTTGTGTTTCGTGTGCTTTGTTTTCGTGTCTTGTTAAGTGTTTGCAGGGAAACGATTATTCGGTTGCAATTTGACACATGACCGGGATGCTACCAGGCAAGTTTTCCCACTTGAGTCATGTTAAAATAGGTAAAAAGATTATTGGGGTCAAAAATTTGGCTAAGGCATAAAAAATTTTTCGAAACCTTCTGAAAAAAGTGTAACCTCGCGTTACGCTCCAGGTTGGTCTTGATGTTCTCGCGTAGCGCGAGGGTCCTCGCGTGTCGCGCCGTACTTTGCCTTAATCCCTCGCGTTACGCGAGGGATCCCAGGATTTTCAAAAAAAAAAAAAAAATTATTATTTTACCTAAACTTGTGTTCCCCTGTTTGTTGAGTCAGATTGTTTATTTTCATTGAGTCTGTTTGATGCTGTGTTTGCCTGGTAGAGTGTTTGTTTTGCAGGTTTGGAATAATTCACCCGTACTCAATCTCCATTCGGGTGAATATATCCAACGCTTTTTAAGGAGGCAACCAGTGATTCCTGATCGCGAATGAAATGCTATACGATCAGAGGTTTTGGATTCAGACTGTGCACAGATGGAATCTGCTTATTACCAGCTAAGTCTTTTCCAAAACTCTTCTTATTTATGTCTTTCTTTTTAATTTCCACATTGAGGACAATGTTAAATTTAAGTGTGGGGATAAGAAGACATGTGTCTTAGGTTTAATTTAATTGAGTCAGTCAATGTTTGATTTTTGCGTGTGTTAGTTTTTATTTTAGTGTGTTCTTTAAAAAAAATAATAAATAAAAAAAAAATTTGAACATTTTTGAAAAAGGTCCCTGATTTTGATGTTTGCATATATAAAAAAAATGGAAAATGATAGATAAAATCAAGTGTTCGGTTTTTCAAATAGTACACATATAAGATGAATAACTGATTGAAAACATGTCTGATTTGGGATGTGCGGGTAGGCCCAGCTGATCTTATAAGGTTATCCTAGGAGTATTCTAGTACACTTAATTAAACATTATTAAGTCTTGTGGGTTCTCACCATTGGAAGCCAAAACCGTAGACAGTATAAGGGCTACCACTGTAGGTTAAGACCCAGCTGTAGTTTTTCTAGCAGGCACGCTTTAACAGGCGGCGCCTTTAGGAAATCCACCCATATATTGAGCTAAAAAAAAGAGAGTAATGAACTTAAAATTTTAAAAAACCTGAGGCCTATGCGTTGGTTGCGGGGGATAGTGACTCTTGCTTGCAACACCTCTAGGAATTGGGTATAATAAGCTTAAGGCTCATGCATTAGTTGCAGGGGATGGTGACTCTTGCTTGCAACACCTCTGAGAATTAGGTATAATAAGGCAATGCTCAAATATATATATATATATATATATTGGGAAAAGCTCAGAAAAGATGCCAAAAGGGCACAAACAAATTCCATCTAGAGTTAGAGGGATTACAATTGGGTAGTGGGTTACGGTGGTAGAAAAATCTTAGAAATTTGATTTATTCTGTGCCTAGAAAGCTTGAAGCGGGAATAGGTACCGAAGTGTGAGACCCATAATGAATTAATCGAATACTTGAACTTAATTGCAATACGATTGGGGACCTGAATGATCGGCGGTTGGGTTTAAGTGGACAAATGTAACTGTGATCGCGGTTAACATGTTATTAGATCTTAATATAAGCCGTTAACTTGAATTTCAAGTTCCCATTGGCACAAAGTGGGTGTTCAGGAACAAAAGAGATGATAGAGGTTTATTATCAAGAACAAAGCTAGACTTGTAGTTTAGGATACTGATAAGAGGAAGGAATAGATTACACTGAGGTATTTGCACCTGTTGCAAGACTTGATGCTGTAAGAATCTTTCTTGCTTTTGCTGCATCCAAGAATTTCACAGTGTATCAACTTGATGTCAAATGTGCAATTTTGTATGGGGACATCGACAGAGAAGTCAATGTGTGTCAACCACCTGGTTTTGAAGACCCACAGCACCCCCACTATGTGTGCAAATTAGGTAAAGCTTTCTATGGGCTGCATCAGCCACCAAGGCAGTGGTGTGAGACATTGTCTCAATTTCTTCTCAAGAACGGCTACACTAGAGGCACCATAGACAAGACATTATTCAGAAGAAGATCAGGGAAGGACATGTTGCGTGTTCAAGTCTATATTGATGACATCATATTGTTTCCTCAAATGACCAAATGTGTAAAGACTTTGTAAAGCATCATGAGAAAGAAGTTCAAGATGAGTTCCATGGAAAAGATGGATTTCTTCCTGGGAATTCAAGTGAAGCAAATAGAAGATGGCCTCTTCATAAATCAATCTAAATATGTCAAGGACATCTTAGAAATATTTGAGATGAAGGATTGTAAACCGGCTAAGGCACCTATACAAATCTAAATATGTCAAGGACATCTTAGAAAGATTTGAGATGAAGGATTGTAAACCGGCTAAGGCACCTATACAAAGAAATCACAATCTTTGTCCTAACTCCGAGGGGGAGGATACTGATCAGCATCAGTACAGGGCAATTATTGGATCTCTAATGTATCTCACTATAAGCATACCTGATATCATGTTTGCTACATGCATATCTGCAAGATATCAAGCTGCTCCCAAGGTGTCTTACTTTATCGCTGCTAAGAGGATACTTAGATACCTCAAAGGAGCTCCTAAACTGGGCCTTTTGTATCCTAAGAACAAAGACTTCAACCTTTATGGTTATACTAATAGTTATTATGGTGGTTGTAACATCAACAGGAAATCCACATCAGGAGGATGTCAATTTCTTGATGGAGGGATAATCTCCTATCAATGTAAGAAGCAATCATGTGTCTCTACATCAACTACTGAGGCTGAATACATTGCTGCAGCTAGTTGCTGTGCTCAACTACTATGGATTCAAAATCAGATGTTAGACTATGGTTTCAACTTCATGGAGACTCCCATTCACATAGACAAAAAGAGTGCTATCTCAATCACTGAATATCCGGTCAAGCACTCTAAGACAAAACATATCGACATCAGGTATCATTTCATTAGAGATATTAATGAGAAAAATCTGATCAAATTGGTCAAGTTGACTCAAATGAACAATATGCTGATTCTACTAAACTCAATAACTTCAAGAGCATGATATTTCATCATAAAAGTTAATTAACGCTAGAAAACTAACTTTGGGGGTAGAAATTGTCAATTTTGAAACTTGAGGGACTAAACTGTAAAATTCTACCAAACTCCATAACTGACTAATGTGAAGCTAATAATCACTTGAACAAATCTATTTAACTTGTATCATTAACTAATAGTGTAGAAATCCTTAATTACATAAGAAACCACGACTTTCCATAAAAGAAACTTTTCGTACAAACCTTAACGAATCAACGCCGAATCTGACAACCAACTCCTTGGCACACCTAGTACACCTTATATAAGTTTAGAACCAGTAGCTTACCACTTAATTTTGATGCTAGGGTGCTAGGCTTGAGACTTCCCCGGCACACGAAGAATATTAGCTTGAACTTTAAGGTGAGTTCTAGTGAATCTCGTTTTACTATTGTTTTTAGGATGAAGCATGCTCTGTTATATCTGAACTATATCTATGCTTTACTTGATGTTGTATGTGGGGTATGTGATTACCTGCTGATACTTATATCACGATCATTAATTCTTGTCTGAACCGCTTGTTTCATATGGATAGATCTATTTAGGGAATCCCCCACACACAGTGGCTTCTATTTAGGAAGGGTACCCCATTGATATCCCGAGGGATCGTTTGTGGCATGTGACAGGTTTTTATGAGAAACTATGGTGAACCATCCGGCATGTATGGTACACTGGTTTGGGGCTTAGTTCTTCCTTCGGGATTAACCGGTAAACATAATTTTAGAAGAGGCTAGCCGGGACTTAGTGCAGGGTTGATTGTGATCCCCCACAAAATTGAAACTATGATTTCTTTTAAATCAAATGATGATTTTATTTAATCCTTCTGTTTTTAAACTTTAAGCACTTGAATTCACTAAATTTATAGTTGACACAAATTTTCTTTTGAGCATGTTTCAGGTAACCCGTGACGGATGTCTAGCTGTGTAGAAGGCCTTGACTTAGCTCCACGACCCATGGCATTGGCTTATTATGTTTTTAAAATATTTGAAACAATTTACTTTTCTTATTGATGAAAACACTTTGAAATGATTACTTAAACACTTGTAATGGGGACTAGACCTGTATCTAGTCCGGATTTTTCTTTAATGATTTATACCATGTGATATTCTCTCCTTTGAGCTCTTATGATGGTTTGTTTCCGCTGCCATATGTTATTGCTAGTCTGTGAAGTCCCACCCTACCTAGGCTCGGGGTGTGAGAATGTTATCTACGTATAACAAGCTGTAGATAGTAGTATATATAGTCGCTCATTGTAACTTAGTATCCATGCTTCTGCATGAGTCTTGTAATACTTAGTTGAGAGATAATATATACAAGTATCTTGAAAACCATTTCTTGTGTTCATTACTTATCATATTATTATCAACTGAGTTCTTGATTCTGCATTCATCAAACGAGTGATATTTAATAGTTTGTAAGAAACACTAAGTGTTGAGAGAACAATATCGATCCTGCAATTGGTATCAGAGCATCCAGGCTCTTGATTATGAGATCTAACCATCCCAAATCACCCTTGTTTCCTAAAACTTACTCACTCAACCAAAATGGCCCTTAACAAGAAGTCTGTTGAACCAGAAATGGGAACCATGACCAAAGCACCCATTATCACCCTGATAGATCTACTGCATGGTGTGTGACATCTCATAATTTTGTTAACTTGAAAGTTAACTTTGTTAAATTCTAAAAGGACATTTTATGTCTTTTGTGAAACTTTGAGGACTTATTATGCTTGATAATTAATTTGGTGATTTACAAATTTATTAAATAATAGAAATAATATTATTATTATTTAAAACGTTTGGTTAATATCATAAAACTTAACATAAGGTGATAAAAATCTTAAAAATAATTGTTATTATAATAATAATAATGATAATCCTAAAAATAAGACTAATACTTGTAATTATACAAGTAATTACAATATTTACTTATGATGTTTAATTTAATAATAAAATTTAAACAATTAAGAAGTTGTATGAATAACTAAAACTTAAGCAACTAAGTTAGGGGGTTAACTTGTCATTTTTAAAACTTTAAATGCAAGTTTTTAACATAAAATAACAAAATATCAACTACAAGGGCCAAATATGTAATTTTGTAAATTACAACCCAACCCCGCCCACTCAACCCGTGATTCCGGCTAAGCGCTCCGGCGAAGCTCCGGCGGCCCTCCAGCCACCCCAAAACCGTCAAAGATCGTCGTTTTCAATTCCAAAAACCGTCCGAAAACTCGCTAGAACATGATTCGAACAGGTAATCATCATTTAATCGAATTAAAGCATCGGTTACAAGCCCAAACGATTGAATAACCGAAACACTTCAAACCTCAAAGTCGTTCGAGCATTAACACTCTATAATAATCAAATTAATTTCACATCAACGATCGTTTAACCGTTTCTAATCTTCCATCGAATACAATTTGGTCTGAAACACACACAAACATCACATTTGATTCCACCTTTACTCGCGACCTGCAATCCATTCGAACACCATCACCCGGACATCAAAAACCCAAATTAACATAGGGCTTTTGATCACCGAGACTCTTAGAAGCTTTCTGTACAACGGTTTTGATTATAATCATTTTTTTGGGCATCGATCGAGCATCAAGTGGTCGCGGTTTGTTCTTCGAGTCGAATCATTGAAGTCGTACAACATTCGGGTAATTAAACTTACACACATACTCATTTACAACAACTAAATGAAAGCCCTAACATTAATTTGATTAACATTATCGATTTGATCCTCAATTTTGGTGCGGATCGAACTAGGGTTCATTGAGAATTTGGGGATTCCTTTTGTTCATGTTCTTAAACTTTCGAAATCAACTTATGTTGCGGCTGAGGCCTTTGGTTCAATGGTTAAGGTGTAGGTGCTTTAAACATGAGGTCCCGGGTTCGAATCCGGTGACCCTCATGTATTTTTTTAATGGCTTTTAGTCTAAATTAATTTTTTAGAAATTTAGAATAAATATAAAAATTCCTTTTATAAACTTCAAATATTTTTTAACCACCTAATTAATTTTCTGGAATTTATTTCCTAAAATATCTTAACAATTTTTTATTATTATCTTTAAAACAAATGATATAATTAGTCTATTTTTTATAAAATAGATTTAAGTATCGTTTACCCTATTGAAACATTGCATGTTCAATAATACAATTGGATTATTTTCTTGTTTTAGTTTATTGTTATTTGTTTCAAATAATAAATAATAAACCTTTTGGACCAAACATTATTTTTAAAGACGTAATTATCTCTAATGTTTATCTAACCTTTATAATTAAATTGTTTTCTTTTAAAAACAATTAAATAATTATTAGACTTGAAACAATAAATCTTTATAAAAATTAATGGGCATTATATTAATTAAAGTTTTATCATAATAATTGTAGAAGATATATATTTTACAATTTCATAAATTATTTACAAATATTATCTTTCTTATAAAATATAGTAACTAAAGGTTTAGACTAATAATTTATTATTAATCAAAACGTTATTCCAATTAATTTTGAATAATTATAAAGCTTTATTTATATTGAACCTTATCTATATTTATACTTAAATTCATTTCTAAATACTTAAATATACATATATAATTCCTCTAATGGAATCAAACTATAATTATTTTATAAACTTATTACTTATTAAAAACCTTAAAACTATTGAGACCCTAATTCTTATTTGAACGTTAATCATATTATTAACCTTAACATTCATCTTGTAATACATATTTAGGTGCCTTGTAATGAATACTTTGGGACTATCTTTTGGATCATTACTTTAATCTTTTATATCATCTTGTAATGCCTATATCAAGGTGAGTATTTCCATACCCCTTTTTCTTATTTTCACACTTTGGGGTGAAACATGTTAACTTATATCATTGCACTTGCAAACTTTTGTGGTTACCATGTTATGGCGTTATATGTACAATCATTAACTATTGCTAGCCCGGCGAAGTCATAGATCTATGGGCCAGACAAGCCTGCTTGGTTGATCCAAGTACACTTAGCCGATCGTATAATACTTTTAACGTTTGAGACTTGTAAAACTTTGTCGAGGTTTGATTGTTGCATTGTTCATAACATCCCTAATCACTTTATTCACTAACTTATGACTTGAATTGCCATCTTTTATATATACTATGTATTGAAAAGTATGGAATGCTCACCAATATTTTTATGTTGACCTTTTATTTTTAACATGTTTCAGGAATAACCCAAGTATGCGTTCTACTCTTTGAAGCTTATCTCACTTAGGACTGGACTTAGAGAAATAAATAATGATCTTGTTACTTTCAACCTTGTATTCATGATGTATCTTTGTTTGAGCCTTTTACTTGTATTGTTACAACTGAATTTTTATTAATATGTTTGGAATTAATAATAGCGTTATGTGGCTATGAACAATCATAACTCTCACACTTCGACGATTCCGCCGTCAAGGTTGGGGTGTGACAGATTGGCATCAGAGCCCATAACTATTGGGATTTAGGTTATTAGAAATGGTGACCTAGACTATAGATGCATGAACCTCATAGAAAGATCCTTATACTTTTGTGCTTGCATAATGTTTTCATGCTACATAATGCTATGCCTTTTGTGCAACTTGATGCTTTAGCATAGGATTGCCCTTTTAAATGTTTAAAACTTAGTTACTTGTCTCCCTAAACTTAACTTTAACTCTTTGATTCTCCCCGACAAATGAACTTCCTAAACTTATTCTCAACGACATGTGGAGGCTACACTTATCGTCGTGGGTTCAATTCCTTAGACTCTATGTCTAATCTATGAAAATCTCATCAAGGTTTTGATTTCATAAACCAAAGAAATTGTATGACACATAGACACCTGTATTCTAGATTTCCTGGCAAAAAGCCTTCGGGCTAAGGCAAGCATATCGTATAAATCTCATTGCGAGACCAGTTATGCTTATCTGGGGATTTCTGGGATGAGTGATAAACTATGGTCAATACACAAGTCTCTAAGGCAAATGGGTCAAATTACCTTGAGGTGTCAACGACTCCAAATGATAATGCGTTACCAAATGGAACCATCCTTTTTGTATCTTAAAAATCTTTGAATCCTTGAACTGGTTTATCACCAAAGTTTAAATATCTTCTCATTCTTAACCTACATAATGTTCCTGTTAATAACTCATCTTATATTTCAACTCTTACGTTTAAACACCGTTACACGTTGAGCGTTTCATGTAACTATCTTCATACCATGACCAACGTGAACATGGATCTTAATATACCCAAAGATATTAGGAATTTAAACTGTATGGTCTTCAAAACTTTAAACCATTACTTATGGTTCTTAAAATCTCCTTAAGGATGTGTCCCATAACTAAGAACATGCAATGCTGTAGGTGGAATTCCTTCATCTCGGGATACTTTGTCTAGGCAAAGTGTAAATGATGATCTGATTCGATCATTGAATCCGTTTACTTGATTTGAAACCCTTGAGATGAGTGACCACTTATAAGTACGCGTGTCCTCAATAAGGTTATGGCTGACCTCATATCTTGAGAAGTCCATGTATTCCCTTCGATTGTGAATCGAATGTTCACATCTCATTGTGATGTCGAATCATTTTTGTCCTTGATTTCGTCTTTTCAATTTAAACCATCCAAGATTTGAACACCATAACAAATTCTGTTATCTCGAACGTTGATCCTAAGCTTCTAATTTCTTGAATTTCTAAATTGATATTCTTTTCTTTTTGCTGTTTTGTCAAACTTCATACCGTTTGCACTGTGGGAGATGCAAGAGTTTGTAAGTCAACCTATGACTAAGAACATTCGTATCTCCTAAATGATTCTAACTCATTAAGACAGGGGTGATTCCCTTACTTTGATGATTCTCAATCCGTTTCGATAAATGGTTTCTAATTGAGTGTTTTATGAATTTCATCTTCTCGATTGGGGTGATTTTCTTACCTTGAGGATTGACTTCAATTATTCTCATTGGAACTTGCATTTCACGAATGACATGATCTCACCAAAATAGGATTGAAACCCGTACTTGGGTGACAATTGTCAATTTCCAATTGTTTTCTTGTTATTATGAAATTCAATTATCGAGATAGGCGTGAAATCCATACCTTGATGATAATTTCATTTTCATGGATTGTATTTTCTCAAGTGAAACGACCTTATCAAAGTAGGAGTGAATTCTGGATTTTGATGAAGAAGTTCATCCTGTTATATTTTGTTTTTGTAAAACTTCACCGTTAAGATAGGAGTAATTTCCTTTATCTTAATGGTGAGTTACCTCATCTTATTTCTGTGGATCCTCAACAATGAGTTGGGATCAAACTTTTTGATTGGTAAGTTAGTGGACATACCTTGGGAATACACCATCAAGTTAGGAGTGAAAACCACACCTTGATGACTATTCTCATTTCTTGATCATCAACTTATCAAGGTTGTAATCAAGTGACGAGAAACATGTAGTAACTTGAAGGGTGAAACAATGATTAGTGTTTCGACCTAGCAAGCCAGAGCATGATCTCTGAACTTGAAGGAAGACCCGATCGCTCTAGATTAATTTTGATTCCGAGCTTGGAACATTTAAATTCTTAAATCAATTTCTTTCCCTTTATCCTCATGATTTGATTTGATCTAGCTATATGGAACCATTTATTCCTTACTTATCAACTTTCATTTTGAGATATCATCAACGCATGATTGAGTGATGGTAGCTTTCTTAAGCAATCTTTATGCTAAATAAAGACATTATCAACTTGTGATTATGTCCTTCTAGACATACGAATGTTCTTGACTGTACTTATGGGTTTGATGAATTACGTATGCAATCTGCATTTGGAAATTTGTTACCTTGCAAAACATGTTTACAAATACCTTTCCTATTGTTTGCGTCATTACTTGAATCGCTTTTGAATCCTTAACCTTGGAAATCTTTAAAACTCTATTTGATTTCGATCAGCGAGACTCGTTATTACTTACATTGTGACATGGAGGTTCATAAAATTTCGTAATTTGTAGTCATGGGCTTGGCATAAAAGAAAAGACATAACTTGGTATGTATCCAAGTGTCTTACCTTCACATATGACAATACCTAACGTTCGTGATCCTATGGATCTCCTGCTTAACTTTTCTTTCAACTAAAATGTATCTTATCTTAGAAGTCATGATAACAATTGGTGCATTATATTGACTTATGTGGGATGACGGGTCGAGAAATTGACCTGTATCTGTTTCAAATATTCCTATACCGAGGTATGGTGTTAAAACATCGATCGTTAATTTGGATGATCGATTCATTTTCTGCTATTAGCAATGTTCTTAATCATCGTCGTGAACTCATTCCAAAATCTTCGCATATCGTATTATTCTTAGACCGATGGTTGGTCAAAGGAGAAATACATATTTAGAAGAAATGCGTTAAGGTCATTTTATATAGTGACGTTTGGGATTCTTAAATCCCGACGGTTAACCTTTTTTATCATTGTTGGTCTTTTATTGATTCTAGACATCATTTTACTACGAAATTATATTCTAGAAGTTGTGGATTATAAGTCTAACATGCCACGGTAACTCGTCATCGTTTTCCACCATTTCATCTCAAAACGTCTCACATTTCACTGAAAGGGTTCAAATTGGCATGCATTATGCCAAGAATCTTGTAAGATCCCATAAAGTGAAGCATTTCATCTGTAATTAAACGTCAACCACTGTTAGTTTGTATACTTATCTTTCATTTTAACTCTTTTACTCATTTAAGTTCATTCTTAATTTTGGGACGAAATTCTTTTAAGTTGGGGAGACTGTGACATCTCATAATTTTGTTAACTTGAAAGTTAACTTTGTTAAATTCTAAAAGGACCTTTTATGTCTTTTGTGAAACTTTAAGGACTTGTTATGCTTGATAATTAATTTGGTGATTTACAAATTTATTAAATAATAGAAATACTATTATTATTATTTAAAACGTTTGGTTAATATCATAAAACTTAACATAAGGTGATAAAAATCTTAAACATAATTGTTATTATAATAATAATAATGATAATCCTAAAAATAAGACTAATACTTGTAATTATACAAGTAATTACAATATTTACTTATGATGTTTAATTTAATAATAAAATTTAAACAATTAAGAAGTTGTATGAATAACTAAAACTTAAGCAATTAAGTTAGGGGGTTAACTTGTCATTTTTAAAACTTTAAATGCAAGTTTTTAACATAAAATAACAAAATATCAACTACAAGGGCCAAATGTGTAATTTTGTAAATTACAACCCAACCCCCGCCCACTCAACCCGTGATTCCGGCCAAGCACTCCGGCGAAGCTCCGGCGGCCCTCCGGCCACCCCAAAACCGTCAAAGATCGTCGTTTTCAATTCCAAAAACCGTCCCAAAACTCGCTAGAACATGATTCGAACATGTAATCATCATTTAATCGAGTTAAAGCATCGGTTACAAGCACAAACGATTGAATAACCGAAACACTTTAAACCTCAAAGCCGTTCAAGCATTAACACTCTATAGTAATCAAATTAATTGCACATCAACGATCGTTAAACCGTTTCTAATCTTCCATCGAATACAATTTGGTCTGAAACACACACAAACATCACATTTGATTCCACCTTTACTCGCGACCTGCAATCCATTCGAACACCATCACCCGGATATCAAAAACCCAAATTAACGTAGGGCTTTTGATCACCGAGACTCTTAGAAGCTTTCTGTACAACGGTTTTGATTATAATCATTTTTTTAGGCATCGATCGAGCATCAAGTGGTCGCGGTTTGTTCTTCGAGTCGAATCATTGAAGTCATACAACATTCGGGTAATTAAACTTACACACATACTCGTTTACAACTACTGAATAAAAGCCCTAACATTAATTTGATTAACATTTTCGATTTGATCCACAATTTTGGTGCGGATCGAACTAGGGTTCATTGAGAATTTGGGGATTCCTTTTGTTCATGTTTTTAAACTTTCGAAATCAACTTATGTCGCGGCTGAGGCCTTTGGTTCAATGGTTAAGGTGTAGGTTCTTTAAACATGAGGTCCCGGGTTCGAATCCGGTGACCCTCATGTATTTTTTTAAGGGCTTTTAGCCCAAATTAATTTTTCAGAAATTTAGAATAAATATAAAAATTCCTTTTATAATCTTCAAATATTTTTTAACTACCTAATTAAATTTCTGGAATTTATTTCCTAAAATATCTTAACAATTTTTTATTATTATCTTTAAAACAAATGATATAATTAGTCTATTTTTATAAAATAGATTTAGGTATCGTTTACCCTATTGAAACATTACATGTTCAATAATACAACTGGATTATTTTCTTGTTTTAGTTTATTGTTATTTGTTTCAAATAATAAATAACAAACCTTTTGGACCAAACATTACTTTTAAAGACATAATTATCTCTAATGTTTATCTAACCTTTATAATTAAATTGTTTTCTTTTAAAAACAATTAAATAATTATTAGACTTGAAACAATAAATCTTTATAAAAATTAATGGGCATTATATTAATTAAAGTTTTATCATGATAATTGTAGAAGTTATATATTTAACAATTTCCCAAATTATTTACAAATATTATCTTTCTTATAAAATATAGTAACTAAAGGTTTAGACTAATAATTCATTATTAATCAAAACGTTATTCCAATTAATTTTGAATAATTATAAAGCTTTATTTATATTGAACCTTATCTATATTTATACTTAAATTCGTTTCTAAATACTTAAATATACATATATAATTCCTCTAATGGAATCAAACTATAATTATTTTATAAACTTATTACTTATTAAAAACCTTAAAACTATTGAGACCCTAATTCTTATTTGAACGTTAATCATATTATTAACCTTAACCTTCATCTTGTAATACATATTTAGGTGCCTTGTAATGAATACTTTGGGACTATCTTTTGGATCATTACTTTAATCTTTTATATCAATGCCTATATCAAGGTGAGTATTTCCATACCCCTTTTTCTTATTTTCACACTTTGGGGTGAAACATGTTAACTTATATCATTGCACTTGTAAACTTATTTGAGACTTGTAAACTTTATGTGTAACATCCGGTTTCTAAATCCAGACTTGTAAATATATTATAGTTATATTTAATTGATTAAGTTGAGTTGTTTGAGTGTTTAAGTGTTCAGTCGCATGAGTCATATGCGAATGAACTTCAGTCGCACACCTTACGTGCGATTGAGACTCAGTCGCACGAATAATAGGCGTATGAGCTTCAGTCGCACGATTCAGTCGTGCGAATGGTTCAGTCGTGCGACTGGGTGTAAGGCGGTTATGTTGCACATGTGAATAAGCAAGGCGGTGAAAAGAGATGAAAAGCAGATTCTATCTGCATTTACTTCATCCTCTTGTTCTCTTTACACCAAAATACCCCTGTTCTTGCCAATCGACTAGGCTAAACTCCGTTTTGGTAAGTTTTGAACATTACGGATCAATCCAGAGATGTCATAAGCTGTGTAAATGGTTGAATTTGATCCAACAACATGTTTTAAATCATTGAATTGGTCTGGTTCATTTCTAAATTAAAATCCGGGAATTCGGATCCGAGTTTTTATGTAATTTTGATGAAATACTGATCCGAAACCATTGTAAATGATATGTACATGATCTGTTTTGAATATAACATGATTTGGATGGTTAAAACTCAAATTTTAAGTAAGTTTGAATCAAAAACGTCAAGAACACAGCTGCTGATCCGTTTCAGACGAATGGGCTCAATCGCATGCCTCAGTCGTGCGAATGAGAGTCTAGTCGTGCGACTGAGTGCGAATGGAAGTTCAGTCGTGCGATTGGGAACCCAGTCGCCTGGTCAGAAGGCCGAATGAAGACGAGTGAACACTGGGTACGAATGAGAACTCAGTCGTGCGAATGAGTGGCTAGTCGTACGGCTGAAGGTTCAGTCGCATGGTTCATCCGCATAGGTCCAGTCACGTGAGTGCTCATTCGCATAAGTGTTCAATCGCATGAGGGCCCTGTTTGAGAATAAGTTTACAGAATCAAGGTTTATTGCTTTAGATATACCTTGATTAGAGGAAGGATTAGTCACCTGGAGTACGTGGATTGTGTAGACTGTTGTGAGGAAGTTGATAAGGTGAGTTTTAAGCACTTTTCAAATGTTTGGTTTTTAACATTCGGGCTAGCACACATACAATGATAAATGAATTGAATGTTTTAGCACCAGAAATATGATAGTGATGTTTATATGTTTCTAACAGTTTGTAAAGCTATTAAGACAAAAATAGGGGTAATGAATGAATATCGGAACATTGTTAATCATTACGTGATGGTAATGATTTTAGTGGGTCAGGTAGAGTGCAAAGGATGGTCATCTGAACATTGTTAATCATTACGTGATGGTGATGATTCCAATGGATCAGATGGGGTGTAATGATAAACAAAAATGTGTTAAAACTGGTGTTAAAAGAAAGGATGTGTGGGGTGTAAATGAATGTGATAATATTGGCAATAAGTAAAAGAAATGTTCTTGAAATGCTAATGTGATGTAAATCTCAACAGGCCAGCTAGGGTAAGATGCCTAGGTGTATGAACTGTACAGTTAGATAGGAGTGATAACGATCACTCAGCTTTGTGAACATCTTGTGGTGACGACCCTGGATGATTAATTGGCATCCTTCTGGATGAGAGATAGTAACTTCAGTTTCTGGATGTGGGAAACTGATAGTTACTGGGTATGGGAAACTTCAGTTTCTGGATGTGGGAAACTGACAGTTTCTGGATGTGGGAAACTGAAAAGTTGCTAGATGTGGGCAACTGATGTTCGGTGGGACAAGTCCGTTAGGACAAAGTAATGATAAAAGTTGATTTTATAATATTTCCAATATAAATACGACTGTTGTGTGTGTAAAAGTGCTATTAATATTTTAATGAAAATTTAGAACTCACCAGTTTATCTGATGTTTTGAGTATGTATGTGTGCTAGGTAAGGAAGGACCCTCTAACAATAGAGGGAAAACGAGCATGAGCTAAATAAGGATGCTATCCCGGAGTAGCTGCTGGCATAGGGTGTATGTAAGGCCCACCTTTCTCAGGGAAGCCTCACAGTTGGTCATTCATATCAAACATAGATTTAAAGCAATCATTTACTCGTATATATAAAAATATATATTGCAGCGAAAAAATATACTGTAATTCAACCCATTACAACGTAGTTAAATTAAATTATAAACATTGTCTTTAAACATCAAAACTATTTAAAGGTCCTTTTAAGCTTTTCTTCATCGGGGATGCCAGTCTTTGAGTGCCAAGAAGCTTCCATTCCATGCTCACATCCCATAAGCTCTAACTCTTACCTGTCAACTGATATGCATACAAAAGTCAGTTTCGCTGAGTGAATTCTAGGTTTACTTTGCTAAATAACGTTCGTAAGAGATATTAGCTTTATCAGTTGAAAATAATCATTGTCTATCAAAATATAAATACACACAGGCTATCACTTTATCATTACTTTATCATTTATTGTTATTTATTACTCTTCTTTATCCGTCAATTCTCTGTCACTATCGATGCCTAGGCTCGCCTAGGACTTTACCGACATGCCAATTAAGGACTTACTGCCGTACCCGATCAGGCCATTATTGTCATGCCAATTTAGGACTTACTGACCTGCCTGTTCGAGCATACTTTATCACTTTATCACTGGTGAGGGTACAACGAATGCAACCCTCCTTTATCAATTGCTTGCAAGGCTTTACTTTATCACTTTATCAAGGTACATGTTATGGGCCTCATAACCTTTCTTTATGTTTCACTGTCATGTTTAAGTTATACATAATATAACACAACACAATACATAATAAGAAGCAAACTCTTAGTCTAAGCATTTACATTTCATCAATCATGAGAGATAAACTAGATAACTGACCCTCCGCGGGACAGCGGGGGTTCGGGGGTGGCAGCCCTTGATAGCGGGGTTCTAGGGGCGGCAACCCCTAGTGGGGTCCAAGGGGCAACGCCCCTGGCTGGGGATGCCAGGTCAGCGTGCCCGAAAATTATTTTGAACTATTTAAATGGCACATTTTACTTTAGGAAATTTTATTTTCTTGATAAAAGGTCTTAAAAACGTCATCATAAAAGTATGTAATTTAGTATGCATATCACCCCAAAACATTGAAAACGGGTAAAGGAGGGGTCTAGAACTCACCTGAACTTGTCCAATAGCTTAGATTCTAAGTCACTTAAGCTATAGCCTGAATACTCTAGCTGCACGAAAGTTAATATGCAAAAACATCATTTTCTTCATAGTTTCGCCCATAGTTTCCCTGGTAGTTTCGCTGCCAGTTTCGCTGGCAGTTTCGCTACCAGTTTCGCTGCGCAGCACTTCTGTCAGTTTCGCTGGACAGATTCGCTGGCATGAGCGCCCAACTTTCGTTGGAATCTCCTAGTTTCGCAATGTCTAAGGTCAGCCTAAGTACTTAGCGAATCTATCAGCGAAACTGTAGTTTCGCTAGGATTCTCCTAGTTTCGCTGGTTAAATGCACAGTTTCGCTGGATGAATATTTAAATTCGCTGGATCGGGGCCCAGTTTCGCTGGATGAACAAAAACTCAGATCCAGTCCGTTTTTAACCCAAAATCTTAACTTTTTACGTCCAAATCCTTAGTTTACCTTCCATGAAGCCAAATCTAAGCTTTTTACACGTTTTCATACGTAAAAATTCGACCTTTATGTGTTTCTTTAAACTTTTCAAAACCCCAAAACCCTAGAATCCGGGTTTGATCTACAGAAGGCATTAGAGGTCGATTCTTACCTTGTTTTGTTGCCCTTTTCTTCAGATTTGATGTTCAAATCCCCCAGAACTTCAATCTTTCCAACTTCCAAGCTCCAAATCTCAAGTTTCTCCACTTTCTCTCTCTACTTTCTCTCTCTATGAATTTGGTGGCTAGGGTTTGAAATGGTGAAGATGGGGCTGTTCATGCATGTTTAAGGGCTGATTAGGGCCCTTAAACCCATTAAGCCTAGCCCATTAAGACTAATTTTATCCATAGCCCACTAATTTACCTCTTTATTTCTTAAATTAACCCTTAAAAGCCCATTATTATTTAATGGCTTGTTTCGGGAAATTTCGGGGCGTTACAGTGTAGGACTTGTTAATAATGTAAATAGGGAAATGTATAATTAAATACAACTATATGTAAAAATGTTTCAAAATGTTGGGTTAATATGTAATGTTATTTAGTCTTCCGCTGTAAGTAGTAAGCTCTAATGTGTGTTTAAAATATTAATCCAACTGCGTGATGTGCCACCGGTGCCCTACCGGGTTCTGGGCGTCACAGGTTGGTATCAGAGCAGTAGTTAAAGGGATCTAGTGGCGTAATAACTAGACTTTAACTAGAAAATAGATGTGCCAGCAGGGATAGCTAGATAGAGTAGTTTATTAAAACAAGAGAAGGTGATGGGAATATCATGAGAAGGAGTAACGAGAATAGTAAAAGTAAAGTAAACAATTAATAGTACTTGGCCAACATTATTAATAATTTACTTTACTTATAGTATTCTGGTTATATACTTACATGCGAGTACCAAATAATCCTGATCTCGTTTTAATAGGTTATGGCTGATAGGGAGAGTGAAAGAATGCAAGGTGGAACCTCGGAAAGAAATGTTGATGAAAGCACAGAGGTGCTTAGTATGACGAGACAGCAATTCCGTGATACAATTGCTGAGGAGGTTCGCAAAGCCTTGAATGTGGCTAGACCTGATGAAAATAGGAATGATAATAAAGTCGAAGGGTCTAGAGAGAGAAAGGGAGTTACGTATAGTCAGTTTAAAGAATGTAATCCTCCATGACTTTCTGGGGCTATGGATGTGGTAGCCACCTATAAATGGCTTCATGAAATGGAAGCCGTGATCAAGTTGAGTGAGTGTAGGGGGGATCAGAAAGTAAAGTTTACAGCCCACTCATTTATAGGTGAGGCTTTGTATTGGTGGGATACGATTATCCAAACTTTAGGCGAGGAAGTTACTGACAAAATGTTGTCGCCTGAATTTAGAAAGTTAGTGTCGGACAAGTTTTGTCCGAAAGGTGAGATGGATCGAATAGAGATGAGTTTCTTGCAGTTTCAGGCAGGTAACATGTCTCATAGGGAGTACACGTCTAAGTTTGAAGAGATCGCATGGCTGGTGCCTCATTTGGTGGTTCTTGAAGAGAAGAAAATCTTGAGGTATACACAGGGGTTGCCTCAGGACGTTAGAAAGTTGGTTAGATCGTCAGCTCCGAGTAGTTATCAGTTGACGGTAAACTTAGCTACCGATATGTATCAAGAAGTTTATGGTAGTAATGTTGTTCATGACGAAAGTAAAAGGAAGCGTGAAGAACCTGTAGTGCAAAGAAGATTTGAAAATTTAAGTTTCCAGAAGAAGGGTAGATTTGGAAGGGGCCAATTCCAAAGGAATGTCAGAAATGAGCTGCCACGTTACGGGAAATGTTGCAAGCTACATCAGGGTGGATGTATGATTGGTAGTAGAACTTGTTTTAGATGTGGAAAGTTAGGGCATTATGCTAATGAATGTAGTGAAAGTCCTCGTAGATGTTATGAATGTGGAGAAACGGGGCATATTCGTAGTGAATGTCCAAGATTAACCGTTAGAAAGCCTGAACCGGTTAGATCGATGAAAGGGTCAGGTGAAGGGTTGAGTGTGGCGAAGGGACGAGCTTATTCTATGTCAGCTAGTGAGGCTAAAGCTTTGCCAGATGTAGTTTCAGGTACGTTTCTAGTTAATGGAATTCCAGCTAACGTGTTATTTGATTCTGGTACAAGTGGAAGTTTCGTATCTGTTGATTTTTGTTCTACGCTTGCGTGTGAAATTCGACCATTAGAAATAGCCCTCGTAGTTGAAACTACTAACGATAGGTCTGTGATGATTAGTAGTATGATTGACGGTTGTTTTATTGAGTTAGAAGGATATAGATTGCCTGTTAAACTATATCCTATGGTGTTAGGAGGGTTTGATGTAGTCTTGGGTATGGATTGGTTGGGAAACCATGAAGCCCATATTGTATGTAACAAGAAGCTAATTCAGTTAAGAGCACCGGATGGGAAAACGATTAATGTGTATGGTGATAGAGAGGAGTCAACTGTGAAAATAGTATCTATGATGAAAGCTGATAAGTTAATGAGCTGCGGGTGTGCATCTTACTTAATATATGTAATTGATTCCCAAAAGCCTGTGAAAAAGATAGAGGATATTCTTATGGTTAGAGATTTTGTAGATGTGTTCCCATAGGAATTACCGGGTATTCCCCCAGATCGTGAAGTCGAGTTTAGAATTGATTTAATTCTGGGTGCTAAGCCAATGGCCAAGTCACCTTATAGACTAGCTCCATCGGAGCTGAAGGAGTTAATGAAGCAGACTGAAAATTTGCTTAAAAGAGGTTTCATTAGACCCAGTTCTTTCCTGTGGGGTGCTCCAGTGTTGTTTGTAAAGAAGAAAGATGGAAGTATGCGTATGTGTATCGATTATAGGGAGTTGAATAAGTTGACGATAAAGAACAAATATCCACTACCACGAATAGATGATTTGTTTGATCAGATACAGGGAACCAGTTAGTTTTCTAAGATAGACCTTCGTTCGGGTTATCATCAGTTGAAAGTTAAGGAAGAAGATATACCTAAGACAGCGTTTCGTACACGTTATGGTCACTATGAATTTTTGGTTATGTCTTTTGGGTTGACAAATGCACCTGCTGCTTTCATGGACTTGATGAATAGGGTGTGCAAGCCAATGTTAGATCGATCAGTAATTATGTTTATTGATGATATACTGATCTATTCGAAGAATGAGGGAGATCATGCCTGCCATCTTCGTGAAGTGTTGGAAAGATTTAGAAGAGAAAGACTTTATGCAAAATTTTCTAAGTGTGAGTTTTGGTTGCGGGAAGTACAGTTTTTGGGACATGTGATCAATGCAGAAGGCATTTTAGTAGACCCTACCAAGATTGAAACAGTAGTGAAGTGGAGTCCTCCAAAGACGCCATTTGAAATCCGCAGTTTCTTGGGTTTGGCTGGTTATTATAGAGGATTTATTCAAGATTTTGCTAAAATCGCATCCCCGTTAACGAAACTGACGAGAAAGAATGAAGAATACGTTTGGGGACTAGAACAAGAAAATGCATTTCAAGAACTGAAGCAGAAGTTAACTCGATCACCAATGTTGTCGTTGCCAGATGGAAATGAAGATTTGGTGATTTATTCAGATGCTTCTTATCAAGGTTTAGGTTGTGTGTTGATGCAGAGGGGACGGTGGATTGCTTATGCTTCTAGACAGTTGAAAGAACATGAAAAGAATTATCCGACGCATGATCTAGAACTGGCAGCAGTGGTATTTGCCTTGAAAATATGGAGGCATTACTTATATGGGACGAAATGTACGATTTACACGGATCATAAGAGTTTGAAATATTTCTTTGATCAGAAAGAATTAAACATGCGCCAGCGGAGATGGTTAGAATTGGTGAAAGATTATGATTGTGAAATACTTTACCATCCTGGTAAAGCAAATGTGGTTGCTGACGCGTTAAGCAGAAAAAGTGAACACCCTCCGATCCGAGTTAAGTCATATAAGTTAGTGATAACCCTAGATTTTATGCATCAGTTACGAGAAGCTCAATTAGAAGTGTTAAAGGAAGAGAACGTGAAGCGGGAACGAATGAAGGGTCAAACAAAGGATCTGGAAGAAAATAGTTTTGGGGTTAAGATAAAATGTGGCCGTATGTGGGTTCCGATTAAGATGAGGGAGTTGGTTCTAGATGAAGCTCATAAGTCCAGATATTCTATACATCCTGGTGCTACTAAGATGTACAAAGATTTAAAACAAGAATATTGGTGGCCCGGTATGATGTTTAATGTAATGCAGTATGTGAATAGGTGTTTGACGTGTCTTCAGGTCAAAGCTGAGCATCAAAAGCCATATGGTAAGCTTCAACCCTTAGAGATTCCAAAATGGAAGTGGGAGGAATTGACAACGGATTTTATAACTAATTCCACGTACAGCTAAAGGTTATGATACCATTTGGGTCATAGTGGATAGATTGACACGTAGCGGGCATTTCTTACCAATCAAGGAAACGTACAACTCTGAGAAGTTAGCAGAACTGTTTATTCGAGAGATTATTGCTCGTCATGGGGTACCGTTATCTATTGTGTCGGATAGAGATACACGTTTTGCTTCAAGGTTTTGGAGAAAAATTCATGAAGATATGGGTACTCGTCTATTACACAGCACATCATTTCACCCAGAAACTGATGGGTTGACTGAAAGAACTATCCAAACAGTTGAAGACATGTTACGAGCTTGTGTAATAGATTTCATTGGTAGTTGGGATAGTCATTTGCCATTAGTTGAATTCTCTTACAATAATAGTTATCATTCTACAATTGAGAGAGCCCCTTATGAGATGTTATATGGCAGAAAGTGCAGGAGTCCCATATGTTAGGGAGAAATTGGGTAGAAAGAGTTGGGTAGTCTAGAAATTGTACAGGCTACAAATGAGAAGTTGGATCAGATTAAAGCTCGGTTTAAAGCTGCTCAGGATCGAAAAAAGTCTTATGAAGATAAAAGGCGAAGGCATATAGAATTTGAAGTAGGGGATAGAGTTATGTTGAAAGTATCCCCTTGGAAGGGAATTATCAGATTCAGAAAGAGAGGGAAGTTAAGTCCTCGTTTTATAGGACCGTTTAGGATCATAGCACGAGTTGGAGAAGTGGCCTATAAACTAGAATTACCCGATCAATTGCAAGGAATCCACCCCAACCTTTCACGTATCACAGTTGCGCAAGTGTTTGGCTGACGAAAATGCTTATGTACCTTTAGATGATATAGAGGTGGATGATAAGTTCAACTATGTTGAGAAACCTACTGCTATAGTAGACAGAAAGGTGAAAAGACTGAGAAATAAAACCATTGAGTTAGTTAAAGTGAGGTGGTCGAATAGAAAGGGGTCTGATTTCACTTGGGAATCAGAAGATGAAATGAAGAGAGATTATCCCCAGTTGTTTGAACAAGTCGGTTTCGAGGACGAAACCTATTTAAGGGGGGAGAGTTGTAACATGCGGTTTCTAAATCCGGACTTGTAATTATATTATAGTTATATTTAATTGATTAAGTTGAGTTGTTTGAGTGTTTAAGTGTTCAGTCGCATGAGTCACATGCGAATGAACTTCAGTCGCATCCCTTACGTGCGATTGAGACTCAGTCGTACGAATAATAGGCGTACGAGCTTCAGTCGCACGATTCAGTCGTGCGAATGGTTCAGTCGTGCGACTGGGTGTAAGGCGGTTATGTTGCACATGTGAATAAGTAAGGCGGTGAAAAGAGATGAAAAGCAGATTCTATCTGCATTTACTTCATCCTCTTGTTCTCTTTACACCCAAATACCCCTGTTCTTGCCAATCGACTAGGCTAAACTCCGTTTTGGTAAGTTTTAAGCATTACGGATCAATCCAGAGATGTCATAAGCTGTGTAAATGGTTGAATTTGATCCAACAACATGTTTTAAATCATTGAATTGGTCTGGTTCATTTCTAAATTAAAATCCAGGAATTCAGATCCGAGTTTTTGTGTAATTTTGATGAAATACTGATCCGAAACCATTGTAAATGATGTGTACATGATCTGTTTTGAATATAACATGATGTGGATGGTTAAAACTCAGATTTTGAGTAAGTTTGGATCAAAAACGTCAAGAACACAACTACTGATCCGTTTCAGACGAATGGGCTCAATCGCATGCCTCAGTCGTGCGAATGAGAGTCTAGTCGTGCGACTGAGTGCGAATGGAAGTTCAGTCGTGCGATTGGGAACCCAGTCGCCTGGTCAAAAGGCCAAATGAAGACGAGTGAACACTGGGTACGAATGAGAACTCAGTCGTGCGAATGAGTGGCTAGTCGTACGGCTGAAGGTTCAGTCGCATGGTTCATCTGCATAGGTCCAGTCGCGTGAGTGCCCATTCTCATAAGTGTTCAGTCGCATGAGGCCCTGTTTGAGAATAAGTTTACTGAATCAAGGTTTATTGCTTTAGATATACCTTGATTAGAGGAAGGATTAGTCACCTGGAGTACGTTGATTGTGTAGACTGTTGTGAGGAAGTTGATAAGGTGAGTTCTAAGCCCTTTTCAAATGTTTGGTTTTCAACATTCGGGCTAGCACACATACAATGAAAAATGAATTGAATGTTTTAGCACCAGAAATGTGATAGTGATGTTTATACGTTTCTAACAGTTTGTAAAGCTGTTAAGAGAAAAATGGGGGTAATGAATGATTATCGGAACATTGTTAATCATTACGTGATGGTAATGATTTTAGTGGGTCAGGAGAGTGCAAAGGATGGTCATCTGAACATTGTTAATCATTACATGATGGTGATGATTCCAATGGGTCAGATGGGGTGTAATGATAAACAAAAATGTGTTAAAACTGGTGTTAAAAGAAAGGATGTGTGGGGTGTAAATAAATGTGATAATATTGGCAATAAGTAAAAGAAATGTTTTTGAAATAGTAATGTGATGTAAATCTCAACAGGCCAGCTAGGGTAAGATGCCTGGGTGTATGAACTGTACAGTTAGATAGGAGTGATGACGATCACTCAGCTTTGTGAACATCTTATGGTGACGACCCTAGATGATTAATTGGCATCCTACTGGATGAGAGATAGTAACTTCAGTTTCTGGATGTGGGAAACTGATAGTTACTGGGTATGGGAAACTTTAGTTTCTGGATGTGGGAAACTAACAGTTTCTGGATGTGGGAAACTGAAAAGTTGCAAGATGTGGGTAACTGATGTTCGGTGGGACAAGTCCGGTGGGACAAAGTAATGATAAAAGTTGATTTTATAATATTGCCAATATAAATACGACTGTTGTGTGTGTAAAAGTGCTATTAATGTTTTGATGAAAATTTAGAACTCACCAGTTTATCTGATGTTTTGAGTATGTATGTGTGCTAGGTAAGGAAGGACCCTCTAACAATAGAGGGAAAACGAGCATGAGCTAAATAAGGATGCTATCCCAGAGTAGCTGCTGGCATAGGGTGTAGGACTTGTTAATAATGAAAATAGGGAAATGTATAATTAAATACAACTATATGTAAAAATGTTTCAAAATGTTGGGTTAATATGTAATGTTATTTAGTCTTCCGCTGTAAGTAGTAAGCTCTGATGTGTGTTTAAAATATTAATCCAACTGCGTGACGTGCCACCGGTGCCCTGCCGGGTTTTGGGCGTCACATTATGGCAATTCATCATGTAAAGTTGTGGTTAGTTGAACTTTGTGGTTACCATGTTATGGCGTTATATGTACAATCATTAACTATTGCTAGCCCAGCGAAGTCATAGATCTATGGGCCAGACAAGCCTGCTTGGTTGATCCAAGTACACTTAGCTGATCGTATAATACTTTTAACGTTTTAGACTTGTAAAACTTTGTCGAGGTTTGATTTTTGCATTGTTCATAACATCCCTAATCACTTTATTCACTAACTTATGACTTGAACTGCCATCTTTTATATATACTATGTATTGAAAAGTATGGAATGCTCACCAACATTTTTATGTTGACCTTTTATTTTTAACATGTTTCAGGAATAACCCAAGTATGCGTTCTACTCTTTGAAGCTTATCTCACTTAGGACTAGACTTAGAGAAATAAATAATGATCTTGTTACTTTCAACCTTGTATTCATGATGTATCTTTGTTTGAGCCTTTTACTTGTATTGTTACAATTGAATCTTGATTAATATGTTTGGAATTAATAATAGCGTTATGTGGCTGTGAACAATCGTAACTCTCACACTTCGACGATTCCGCCGTCAAGGTTGGGGTGTGACATGGTGCTGCACAAGTGGCCAAGGCACCGTACCGACTCGCCCCGGCTAAGATGAAGGAACTAATGTTGCAAATCCAAGAACTTCTTGACAAAGGATTCATGCATCCAAGTGTTTCTCCATGGGGTGCCCCGGTGCTATTTGTGAAAAAGAAGGATGGAACCCTACATATGTGCATTGATTTCAGGGAACTGAACAAGCTGACCATAAAGAACCGCTACCCTCTTCCAAGAATAGATGACCTATTCGATCAACTGCAAGGAGCAAGTTATTTCTCCAAAATAGATCTATGGTCAGGGTGCCATCAGCTGAATATAAGAGAAGAAGACATACCCAAAACGGCCTTTCGAACTAGATATGGACATTATGAGTATCTACTCATGCCCTTTGGACTGACTAATGCACCAACAACGTTCATGGATCTCATGAACCGCGTATGTTGACCATATCTTGACAAGTTTGTAATCGTGTTCATCGACGACATCCTGATATACTCCCGTAGCAAGGAAGAGCACGAGAAACTCCTCAGACTGATTCTTGAGTTACTCAAGAATGAGCAGCTGTATGCCAAGTTCTCTAAATATGAATTCTGGATGCGAGAGATCCAATTTTTAGGGCATGTGGTAAACGAGAATGGATTCAAGTCGACCCTTCCAAGATTGAGTCTATAAAGAACTGGAAAATTCCTGAAACTCCCACTGAGATAAGGCAATTCCTTGGCTTGGCCGGATACTACCAACGGTTTATAAAGGACTTCTCGTGCATTGTGCAACCCTTGATCGCATTGACTAAGAAGAACACAACCTTTGTGTGGGAACAAGAGCAAAATGAAGCATTTGAAACGCTTAAGGAGAAGTTGTGTAGTGCACATGTCCTCGCCCTCCCAGAAGGAGTCGAAGGATTTCGTAGTCTATTGTGACGCTTCGCGTCAAGGGCTGGGATGTGTACTAATGCAACGTAACAAGGTGATTGCTTATGCATCTAGAATACTGAACGATCATGTGAAGAACTATAAGACACACAATCTGGAATTGGGTGGCATGGTGTTTGCTCTCAAAATGTGGAGACACTACCACTATGGAATGAAGTGCATCATCTACACTGACCATCAAAGTTTGCATCACATTCTGGACCAGAAGATGCTAAACATGCGCCAGAGAAGATGGGTCGAGCTGTTAAATGATTATGAATGCGAAATCTGTTACCATCCTGGTAAAGCCAATGTAGTGGCAGATGCCTTGAGCAGGAAAGAAAGAGAAAAACCCCTTCGTGTCCGTGCCTGAAGGATGAGTGTGTACACCGACCTTATCGCAAGGCTGAAAGAAGCTCAAGGTGAAGCATTAAAGGAAGAGAATTTAGTAGAGGAAGCGTTAACAGGAATGGAGAAGCAGTTAGAGAGGAATGGCGATGGTATACATAAATATGAAGGGAGAACGTGGGTACCGAAGTACAGGGGAATTAGAGAGGTAATCCTCGACGAAGCCCACAAATCTGGGTACTCGGTTCACCCCGGAAGTGACAAAATGTACCAGGATCTAAAGGCACTTTTCTGGTGGCCTTGAATCAAGAAATCAATCGCAGTTTATGTTGGAAAATGTCTAACCTGTGCCATGGTAAAAGCTAAAAATCAAAAACCGTCAGGAATGTTGCAACAGCCTGAAATCCCAGTATGGAAATGGGATAACGTCATGATGGACTTTGGTACAAAGTTACCCAGAACGTTTAGAGGACATGATCTATTTGGGTAATAGGGAATAGGCTAATTAAACCAGCTCACTTCTTATCGATTTGAGAAGACAATAACCTGACGAAACTGGCTCAGCTGTACATCGATGAAATAGTGACCAGGCATGGTGTGCCACTATCAATCATCTCTGACCATGATAGCCGTTTCACTTCTCGTTTCTGGAAGTCACTCAAGTAGGCTTTAGGAACCCGTCGGGATTTAAGCACCGCTTACCACCCACAAACTGACGGTCAGAGTGAAAGAACCATTCAAACTTTGAAGGATATGCTAAGAGCTTGTGTGATTGACTTTGGTGGGAACTGGGACAACCATCTCCCTTTGGTGGAATTCTCCTATAATAACAGTTACCACGCAAGTATCAAGGCAACTCCGTATGAGGCTCTGTATGGTAGGAAGTGCCGATCACCATTGAGCTAGAATAAGATTGGTGATAGCCAAGTAATGGGACCCGACATCATGTTGGAGACAAGATTTTCAAAGTCAAGGAGCGTCTACGGGCAGCCAGAGACCGTCAGAAGAAATACGCTGATAGGAGATGAAAACCATTGGAATTTCAGGTGGGTGACAGAGTAATGCTAAAAGTAGCACCATGGAAGGGAACCGTGAGGTTCGGAAAGAGAGGAAAGTTAAGCCTGAGATACATCGGACCACTCGAAATACTTGCAAGAATTGGCCCCGTGGCATACAAATTGAAGCTACCTGAGAAGTTGAGTTACATACACGACACCTTCCATGTGTCAAACATAAAGAAGTGCATGGTAGACAAAACCTTGGAGCTACCTTTGAAAGAAGCAAGAATCAATAACAAGCTGAACTTCATGGAAGAACCTTTGGAAATCACTGACCGGTTGGTCAAGAAACTCTGACGAAGCCACATACCCAAAGTCAAGGTAAGATGGAATTCTAGGTGAGGACCCGAATTCACTTGGGAGCGAAAAGATAAGATGAGAAAGAGTTATCCACACCTCTTCAAACCCACCCGTTTAGAATCTAATCTGTGAATTCCCGATTCGAACGGAATTCTTGAGCATGGATCTTAGGATTCAAATTGTTAGATAAAAAATCATGAGAAGATGCTAAAATTGATAATGTTTAATGATAATTTTTATTGATTGATTGATAATGGATTGATACATGTAGCTATATGATTTACAACAATCATCATAGACTCATGATCTAATGATTTGGTGATGGAGTGGGTTTTCCCCAAAACTCCACACCTTACAAATGATGATGATTATGCTATTTATACTAGTCTAAGAATTACAATAAATTACAATGTAAAGCCTAGACTAAGTATTTGTTGACTTTTGTTGACTTTTGATCTTCAATTCTTCATCTTCATTGTTGATTAGAAATCTTCAATTTCTTTGAAGGTAATTGACCCAACAATACTTCCCCTAAATTGATGATTTCTAATATAAAGAATGAAGCTTGATGTTGACGAAGTTTGCTGATTTGATGATCATGTTGATGAGAGGCTGAATTTGCTGCTAATATGCTACTGATTCACTGCTGAAATGCAGTTTTTTTACTGTTTTTATGATGTTGTTCTGTTGCTGAATCAACTACTGTTATGCTGCTGAATTTTGCTGTTGTTTGCTACTGATTCACTGCTGAAACGGAGCTTGTTTACTACTGTTATGATGCTGTTCTGTTGTGGAATTAACTGCTGTTATGCTGCTGAATTTAGTTGCTGTTTGCTGCTGATTCACTGTTGCTTGCTGCTGATTCAGTGCTGAAACGCAGCTTGTCTATTGCTGTTATGATGCTGTTCTGTTGCTGAATTAACTGCTGTCATGCTGATAAAGTGTTGAGCATATCAACGGACTCAGAACAACAAGTTGTTCGCATATGATGGTGCTATCTACTGATGATTTTGCTGCTGAATGGAGTTGTACACGATGCTACGACACTTGTACTTTTGCTGAATGAATGCAACCCATTTGATGTTCATGTTGTTGTTGTTTTGATACTAAAACACAGGCCAAAACATACTTTTCAATCCCTGATTTGCTGCTGCAAATTCTGCACAAGTGCAGCCCAAAGGAGGCGCACATGAGCTATTTGTTGAGCTGCAGGGCTGCTCAAGTTGCTGTTGTTCGTTCTCATTGAATGCATCCCTCTTGATGTTGATATGGTGATGTTTTTGTGCTAAAATGCAGCCCAAACATAGCTCTTTCTATTGCCAATTTGCTGCTGCGTTTTTCATGTTTATGCTGTCAAAACTGCATGTGCAGTCCCATAAGGGGCGAACCAAGCATAGTTGCTTGTTGTTGATTCGTGTTTGATGAGCAACTTCATGTTGTGCTTGATGTTGTTAATGTTTATGATGATTTGAAAGATTTAATGATGATGAACAAAGGACCAGAGTTGCTCTTCTTTATGTTTAATCAAACTAAAAAAATGTGCAGCCCACCACAAAGGGGGCACACCAAGCACAAAAAGGGAGCACCATGAATAGTGCAACCAACTCCCGAGCCTTCTAACTTGATCAATTTTCATCCCCGGACTTGTTTTGATCCAGGTGAATTGTTGTTGTGTTGATTTGGATCGATTTGGGGATGATTTGAAATTTTTCAGCATAAGGGGAGCACCAGGAATAGTGCCCATCAGCTTTTCTTCAATTTTCAGCCCCTAAATTACTTTGTTTAGGCTCTAATTGCTGATTATGATGATGTTTTCATGTTTAATTGATGTGATAAATCATTGTTCATCAATTAAACATGAAATTAGAGCTCAAATCCACATCCAAATCTTGGGATTAATGAAGAACATGAAGAACATTCAAAAACCCACTTACTAGTGATTTTGATTTCGATCCAAACATGATGTTGATGCTGATTTGTTGATGAAATTGTTGTAGTAGCATCATGTTGATGAATCCAAATCAATCCAAACTCCATTTCCATGTTCCAGAGAATTTCTGAAGAACACCAAGAACACACACACTAGTGTGTGAAAATGACGAACATGAATCTAAAAATCCCAAATCTCATGGATTCTGATCCAAACTTTGATTTCTTGCTTCCAGTTGTTGATTTGATCATAGATGATGATTAACAACATCAGATTTGCGTTGAATCCATCAGATTCACCTCAACTCCTTGGATTTCTCATGAAAAACACACTAACTTTTTCTTCAAGTTTTCTTCAAATCTTTTTCCATTTTAGCAATCTAACCATCAAATCTGATCAAAAGCAATATGAATCCAACAAATCCAGTTCTGATACCAATTGTGAATTCCCGATTCGAACGGAATTCTTGAGCATGGATCTTAGGATTCAAATTGTTAGATAAAAAATCATGAGAAGAAGCTAAAATTGATAATGGTTAATGATAATTTTTATTGATTGATTGATAATGGATTGATACATGTAGCTATATGATTTACAACAATCATCATAGGCTCATGATCTAATGATTTGGTGATGGAGTGGGTTTTCCCCAAAAGTCCACACCTTACAAATGATGATGATTATGATATTTATACTAGTCTAAGAGTTACAATAAATTACAAATGTAAAGCCTAGACTAAGTATTTGTTGACTTTTGTTGACTTTTGATCTTCAATTCTTCATCTTCATTGTTGATTAGAAATCTTCAATTTCTTTGAAGGTAATTGACCCAACATAATCGAAGCTAAAATTTCAGGACGAAATTCCCTAAACGGTGGGAGAATGTGACACCTGACCTCTAGGTCATAATGCCAACCCTAATCTACTTGCATCACTACCCATCTTATTAACATCAATGATTGTATCATTCTAATATTATCAATAGCATTAGAATCATCATTTACTAATAGTACCATTTTTATTATTTTATGTGACTTTTTATGACCTCTTAGCTAGTTGAAGCTTTAACTTAGGAATACTTAGTGTTCCGGGAAAGTCAATTAGTCAACCATGCAATTAAATTATAATTAAAACAATTAACATGTGCATGAACACACAATTCTCGGCTTAATGCATGCATGTCCATGCATAATACTTAATCAACTATCTAAAACTTACCACCTAAAATACTACATTATACTACACACTACACTACATAATAACATTTACAATTAAAAGTTTTAAAACAAACCCACTACGCTCCAAATGCTTGGCCGCTCCCTTGACCACCAATCCCCTCCCTTCTACACCATTACACACCACCTCTTCATCCCCCACTACCAATTCATGCAAGATTCACACTCACACACACTCCACCTTCATTCTACTCTTCTCTCTCTCGGTTCCCCAGCAGAAAACACTCACCAAAACACCACAATCCTCTCAACTTGCAGCTCACAATCAAAGAACAAGCATAAGCACCCATTGGCCAAGCATCAAACCGCAAGGAAGTGAAGGTTTGTGAGCTTTTGGTGCTCGGATCTTGCAAGCTCGTGGTTTTCCAGCATTTTTTTTGATATTTTCCAGCTTTGTTCAAAGGTTTCCAGGCCATTCTTGTCTATCTACACTCTCTAAACCGTGAACAACACCAAGTGTAAGCTTCATGTCACCCGAAATGGTCATTTCTTGTGTTTTCTTCATTTTTCACTCAAAGATCTTGCCATCCTTGTATCTAATAGAAACTTTCTTCAACCCCCTTGATCTTGAAGAGCTTTTCACGTTCTTGAAGGTATCATACTTGTTATATAAGTCATTCTATAGGTGTAACCCGATTTACACCTAGAAAACCCTCTTTTTGGGTGTTATTACACCATCCATCTTGCACAACTTGTAATCTTCCGAAACTAAGCATGTAACCAGCTCAAAATCATTATTCTAACATTCTAATAACCTGATTTTAAAGTTAAAAAAGGTTTGGGTAATGTATAATGTCACACCCTCAATTTCCACAAACGGGGTTTTACCGTTAGGCGTGTGACATACCAGGATCTCAGACACAGTCATATCGAACAACACTATATGAATTTAAAATAAACATTTGACTTCATTCAACAGAACATAAACAAAGTTTACAATAGTGTGGAAGCATTTACAAAAGTGGTAAATCCATTACAGAACTGCTACAATAGCCATGTTTATACAAAATGTTCAATGCTGAAAAATAAACTAGATGAATGCATGTCCTGTGTGCATATCCTGAAGCGTGCCTCAAAAGCTTATGCGTTCCTGTGACCTGAGAAAACATGCTAAAATGTGTCAACATAAAGTTGGTGAGTTCACAGGTTTAATTTAACAAGAAATGTATTCGTAAGCGTTTCCATGTTATGCGTTTCAATGGTTTAGTACATAAAGCATATCGTTAGGTAGCTAGCCTATGTTCTTGTTACTTAGTGTTCGAACCGAAGCTGACTGTTTACGTCCTATTGTGTTTCCACCACGTCTTAACCGACCGTGGCAATCGTTGGGTCCCGTCATGTCTCATCAGACCATGACAATGTGTTTCCTCCACGTCTTAACCGACCGTGGCAATCGTATGTTCCGTCATGTCTCATCAGACCATGACAAAGTGTTTCCTCCACGTCTTAACCGACCGTGGCAATCGTATGTTAGGTCAATTGTGCGCCCGTTTGACCTCCAATCAAGCTAGCGCGACTATCCCGGGCGGGGTTTGTCAGACCCAGTAGTACTACTCAAAATTACCTCGCTAATCCCATTACTAACGGTTCGAGTGTGTGAGGACATGAGTGTGTTTGCACTAACGTAACAAGCGATATCAATATTACTACAACCATTTATGTAAAATTTTTTTGCATGTTTTCTCCCCTAAACGGAAAGAGATGTAAAAAGGGGCCGTGAAACTCACAGACGATGTAGCAAGTATGTAGGATGAAAGTCTCCCAAGTGTCGTTTACGATGCGCTATCAAACACCTATTGACAGTTGTGTTAAGTGTTAATGTTGTGTTTAGCATTTATACACATATTTAGTCGGGTCAGGCCGCATGGGTTCGGTTGGGGGTGAGACACATAAGCAGGCATACACGTATCAGACTTCATGTAGATCCTAAGTGGGTTGTTAATATTTGTAAACAGTTAGGTTGTTTCAGGTTGAAAAGTATGTGCTTGTTGATTGCGTTGACTTTAATCTTTGTGGTCAAGAAATGACACTTTATTGATGTTAATTTATCGTCACACGATAGACACATCGCACACCAGAAGGATTCACTCAAAATGACTCCAATCGTATAACAAAGCTAGACGCATGACTGGACACTTCATTCGCACGAATAGGCCTTCAATCGTACGAATCAAGTTCCCTCGTACGATTGAACCCTCATTCGTGCGACTCAGCGTTCAGTCGTACCACACATTCCCCAATCACCCGAATCAATTACCAATCACGCGAATGAACCTTCATTCGTGCGGTTGGATCTTCAGTCGGGTGATACTCAGTCGCACACATTCATTCGGCTGACTCAATCGCACACATTCATTCGGTCGACTTAATCGCACCATTCGTTCGCACGTCTCGCCCCAGTCGCCCCTATCAATCGCGCGAAGGACCCAGTCGCATGACTCAGTCGCACGGTTGGCCCAGTCGCGGACTGCAGCAGGTCGCGACTGCTGGGCAGGTCGAACAGCCTTCGGCTGTTCCGTGCTCGGTTTTCTCATAATCAGGACTTCTAGAAACACTCCCCTAACATGTCTAAGCGAAATGCACACGCTGATTGAACTCACACGCACCCCCACGACCACATGCATTCGGGTTGAACCCGAACACCCGAATCCCATACTTGCAGCAGTGAAACGGGTGATAAAACAGATGAAAATGGTCGCCTACCTGCTGGGATCGTGATTTCTCAGATGTTGTGTGGCCTAATCCGACAAAAACGAGCTCAATCGGGTGGGATTTGGTGCTAGGATGAAGAATCGAAGGTGTAGGGAACGTAAGAGAGAAAGAGCAGGTTGTGTGGGTGTTTGGGGCTGGTGGGTGGGTATTTATACCCAGCCCCAGTTTGTCAATTTGGCAGGTTTAGTCCCTGCACTTAGGTACCGAGTTCCCGAATTTGTTTCGGTTGATAGCGGCGTAGATGAGCGAGCTCTATTAATTAATAGGATTCCTTAGGTAATCTCGTTTATGTGAATCCTCTACAAACACCCGCGTTAGTATTTTATCATAATTCGTTTAACGATGTCTGTGGCGGTGTTTGTATACGTTTGAAGTATTTGCGAGTACGGGTCGATGTTAACGACAACAGTTTGAATAATGCTAATCTGAAATTACGGGGTGTCACATCATCCCCTTGTTGCAGGAATTTTCCTCCCGAAAATTAGTACATCATGTTACGTGGTTTTTACGGGGTAGTACAAGGTTTAACAGTTTGTGACGCATGTGGAATAGTGTACCTGTGTATCTAAGAGGTAGATGCCTGGTTTTGGAACAGTTGAGGGTACTTCCTCTTCATCTGATCCTCGCGTTCCCAGGTAAATTCTGGCCCACGCTTTGAGTTCCAACGGATTTTGACGATATGGATACGACTATGTTTGAGCGTCTTGACCTCTCGTTCCATGACTTCCACTGGTTCCTCGACAAAATGTAGTTGTTCATCTACATGTATCTTGTCTAACAGGACGATAAGAGTCTCGTTTGCAAGGCATTTCCTCAAGTTGGAGACGTGGAACATATCGCGTACCCCACAGAGTTCTTCGGGTAGGTTCAACTGATAGGCCACGGGGCCAACCCGTTTGACAATCTCAAACGGTCCCACGTACCTAGGGCTTATAGTTTCCCACGTTTTCCGAAATGGATCACACCCTTCCAAGGTGACACTTTCAAAAGCACCTTGTCACCTATTTGGAATTCCAACGGTCGGCGACGCTTATCAGCGTAACTCTTCTGTCGGTCACGGGCTGCTGCCATACGGTTACGGATTTGCACGATCTTCTCAGTCGTCTCGCGCACAAGTTCAGGGCCGGTGAGTTGACTTTCCCCAACTTCCGCCCAACAGATAGGTGATCGGCACTTACGCCCATACAGTGCCTCAAATGGAGCAGCTTTGATCGATGTGTGATAGCTATTGTTGTAAGAAAACTCAACTAACGGTAAGTGAGTTTCCTAACTGCTGCCGAAATCTATGACGCAGGCACGTAACATGTCTTCTAGAGTCTGGATCGTACGCTCACTTTGGCCATCGGTTTGGGGGTGGTACGCGGTGCTCATATCCAACCGCGTTCCTAGTGCTCGTTGTAAGGACTGCCAGAAGTGTGAAGTGAATCGAGCGTCACGATCGGAGATAATGGAAGTTGGCACACCATGTCGTGAGACTATTTCCCTGAGGTAGATACGAGTTAACTTTTCCATACGATCAGTCTCCCGGATTGCCAGGAAGTGTGCGGATTTCGTCAAGCGATCCACGATCACCCAAATGGTGTCGCATCCGCTGGGAGTTCGAGGGAGTTTTGTGATAAAGTCCATGGAAATCTGCTCCCATTTCCATACTGGTGTTTCTGGCTGTTGGAGTAGACCAGACGGTCGTTGATATTCCACCTTAACCTTAGAACAGGTTAGGCATCTGCTTACATACGTGGCAATGTTAGCTTTCATATTCGGCCACCAGTAGAGAACCTTGAGATCGTGATACATCTTGTCTGAACCAGGATGGATTGAGTACCGGGACTTGTGGGCTTCGTCCATTACCAGTTCTCGTAGGTTTCCATACGAGGGGATCCATGTTCGATCCATGAAGTAGCGGTTCCGTCAGGCTTGGTTTCTAGTTGCTTCTCCATGCCTCGTAGCGATTCGGCTTTCAGATTCTCGTCTTGCAACGCCTCAAGTTGAGCATTGCGGATCTGATCGGCTAAACTGGTATGAATGGTGAGTTGCAATGCTCGAACTCGTCTTGGCTTGAGTGTTTCCTTCCGACTTAGGTCGTCTGCTACTACATTGGCCTTGCCCGGATGATACTTGATCGTACAGTCATAGTCGTTCAACAACTCGACCCAACGACGTTGTCTCATATTTAGCTCTTTCTGTTCAAAGATGTGCTGGAGGCTCTTGTGATCGGTGTAAATGGTGCACTTGGTACCGTACAAGTAGTGTCTCCATATCTTGAGTGCAAATACCACTGCTCCAAGCTCTAGATCATGTGTCGTGTAGTTTTTCTCATGTATCTTCAGTTGTCAAGATGCATAGGCAATCACCTTATTGCGTTGCATTAGCACGCAACCGAGGCCTTGTATAGAAGCATCACAATAAACTACAAAATCATCTGTTCCTTCAGGCAGGGAGAGAATCGGTGCTGTACAGAGTTTCTGCTTCAGGATCTGGAATGCAGATTCTTGTTTATCACCCCAATCGTACGTGGTGCCTTTATGAGTTAATGCGGTGAGAGGTTGAGCAATCTTCGAGAACCCTTCGATGAACCGTCGATAATAGCCAGCCAACCCGAGAAACTGTCGTACCTCAGTCGGAGTCTTAGGCGTAGCCCAGTTCTTGATAGCTGCTATCTTTGCCGGATCAACGTGTATCCCAGTCTCATTGACCACATGACCCAAAAAATGGACCTCTCGCATCCAGAAGTCGCACTTTGAAAATTTTGCATACAATTGTTCTCGTCTCAACAGCTCCAAAATCAGTCTAAGGTGCTCTTCGTGTTCTTCCTTACTCCTTGAATAAATAAGGATGTTATCGATGAAGACAATGACGAACTTGTCTAGGTAGGGTTTGCACACTCGGTTCATTAAGTCCATGAAAACCGCTGTTGCATTGGTCAACCCAAATGGCATAACCAAGAACTCGTAGTGGCCATACCTTGTTCTGAAAGCAGTCTTTGAGATGTCTTCTTCTCGTATCCTTAGTTGATGATAACCTGATCTCAGGTCTATCTTGGAATAGAAACTCGACCCTTGTAGTTGATCGAACAGATCATCGATGCGTGGAAGAGGATAACGATTCTTAACGGTCGCCTTGTTCAACTCTCGATAGTCGATACACATGCGGAAAGTTCCATCCTTCTTCTTGACAAACAGAACTGGGGCTCCCCATGGTGATGAGCTAGGTCTGATAAAGCCTTTATCCATTAGTTCCTGCAATTGCGTAGACAGCTCTTGCAGTTCTCTTGGAGCTAATCTGTATGGTGCCCTTGCGATAGGGGCGGCTCCCGGAACCAGATCAATTTGGAACTCGACTTGGCGATGCGGTGGGAGACCGGGTAGGTCTTCAGGGAAAACCTCAGGATAATCACGTACAACAAGGATGTCTTCAATTTTCTTTTCATCGGGTTCTTTTTCAGTGACCATGGCTAGGAAAGCGGTATGACCCTTACGCAAACACTTCTGAGCTTTCATGTAGGAGATGATTCCAGAGACCATGCCACTCCTTTCGCCCTGAACCGATAAAATTTCACCACTAGGAAGTGGGATACGAACGATTTTCTCTCCACAGATGATCTCAGCTTGATTCCTGGATAGCCAGTCCATACCCACGACTACGTCGAAACTACCAAGTGTGACAGGCATCAGATCTATATCTATCTCATGACCACATAATCCTAGTCTGCACCCCTTGGCGATATGAGTTGCCTAAATGAGTTTTCCGTCAGCTAATTCTACAACATATCTAGGTTCCACGACAGCTAAGGTTACATCTAAGAACTTAATGAATTTGTTGGAAACAAAGCTCCTATCAGCTCCAGTATCAAATAGTATAGAAGCAAAACAACCATTCAGGGGAAACGTACCAGTAACCACATTCTGGTCATCCCTTGCCTCGCCGGAACCGATCACGAATGCACGACCCTTGGCATTGCCCCCAGTATTTCCCTTGTTTCTGCCCTTCAGCTGTGGGCAATCCTTCCTGTAGTGTCCCTCCTTACCACACTCGTAGCAGCCTCTGGTCACGCCGCCTTGGCGTAGTTGTTGGGGTTGTTGTTGTTGAGTCATTAGTTCACCTCGGCAGTCTTTGGCTGCGTGTCCCATCTTTCCACATCTCTGACAACGGAGTCGCTCACATGGGCCATGATGATGGAAGTTGCACCGGTTACACTTAGGGCTCTTGCCCCCGTAGCTGCTCGATCCCTGACCATAATTGTTGTTGTTGCTGTTCTGGTTGTTGTGGGTGAAGTTTCTTGATGGGTCAAACTTTTTGGTCGGTTGTTGCTGGGGGTGGTTGAAGCTTGAAGACTTGCTGTTGTTACCTTCCCATTTTCTTTTGTGATCAGACGAACCAGAGGCAGCGCCTCGTTTAGGCAAAGTGCCCTGTGCCACCGCCTGGTCGGTGAGTTTGTGAGCCAGTCGGATGGCCTGCTGAATAGTGACAGGATCAGCAGCCATAACACTAGCTTGAATTTGAGGGGCCAAGCCATCAATGTACTTTTCGATCCGTTTGTAGGCCGGAGTCACCATCTGAGGACATAATGCTGCCATCTCGTGCGAACGAGTCATGTACTCCTCGATGTCAGAACCAATCATCTTTAAGTTCCAAAATTCTGCCTCCAGTTTCTGGACTTCGCTCCTGGGGCAGTACTCTTCTTTCATCAAAATCTTGAAGTCTTCCCATGGCATACCGTTTGCAGCACCAAGTCCTAAGGTTTGGACTTGTGAATTCCACCATGTCAGGGCTGGTCCCTCCAATGTGCCGGAGGCGTACTTGACCCGATTTTCATCAGGACAGCTGCACATGGCAAACACTGACTCAAGTTTCTCTAGCCAGCGAAGCAGTGTGACAGCGCCCTCAGAGCCGCTGAATGAATGAGGCTTGCAATCCATGAACATCTTGAAGGTACAGACTGTTGGACCTCCTTGATTCGGATTCTGGACGTTCTGGCCCTGATTTCGGGCCTGCTCATAAGCTGCAAGCGCATCAGCCACGCGCTCGTTGATGATAGCGTTCAGCTCGGCTTGAGTTAGGGTGATATTTCCTCGTCCACCCGGGCGTCCAGGTCTTCTTCCAGACATGATTTCTTCAATTCACAACACATATTAATCAATAACCGGATAATAATTATTGACAATAATATATATTGTATCATGCTAGTAAGAATGAGGGGTTTGGTTGTATATCGATAGTGAGGCTTTATGAGGATCCGAGGCCTTATGCCTCCTAAGTATGGAATTGAAAATTGGTACTGGCCATTACCGTTATCACCCAATAGAGTTGCCAGAATTCTCATGCATGACAAATTACAATTACGTGTGCACCCGTGATTCTAATTTGCTTTGCATGGTCACACATGGTTCCTCCTATTCGAGATAACATACCTTGTCCAGTACCGAGTGTTATCAATGATAAAAGCATCAAAGATGTATTTGCTATACTAAGAGTCAAATAACTTAGGTAATCTCGTTTATGTGAATCCTCTACAAACACCCGCGTTAGTATTTTATCATAATTCGTTTAACGATGTCTGTGGCGGTGTTTGTATACGTTTCAAGTATTTGCGAGTACGGGTCGATGTTAACGACAACAGTTTGAATAATGTTAATCTGAAATTACGGGGTGTCACATATAACCTCAAGTTATAACGTTTAACACGTGTATGGGTGAAAATGGTGTAATCATTAAGTTTCCATCTTGTACATATTTTGGTTGTTGAACCCGTGAGTTAGGCATGTTATTTCAGTAGCTTTTGGATGATATTGGGCGTATGATGAGATGTTAATGGCTGAAAATAATGAGGTCTTAGACTTGTAAGCAATTTGGTCATATTCGGGGACCCGAAATGCGGTAAAACGACTTAAAAATAAGAAAACATGGACTTAAATATTTTTAAAGACAATTCCAGGCTCTAAAAGAGATAATAAATTGATTAAGACCGGATTTGTGGACTAAATGGACAATAAACAATTTAGAAAGGAATTTTGAGTTAAAAACGGGTACTAACCGGGCAACGTTTGGAAGAAATTATAAGAAATAAGGATATAGAAACCAAAACCCATAAAAATTAAGTTATTTCAGTAAGTTAAAAGCTATAAGATCTAAAGGTGTTAAAAAATTGGGCAAACAAGCTTTCAAACGGTTAAATTCGGGTAAAAACGTGTTTTAGCGGGTTAAACGTAAAAAAACGAGGCTTTTAACTATAAGAGGCTAAAATTTCATATTCAAAATATTAGAAACTTGTAAAAAGGTTCTTAAAATAATATTTAAGGGTCTAAGACTCCAAACATGGAAATGCATACTTAACCGTTAAAATCCTTCGATTTTACCGTAATCGGGAGCGTAAAACGCAGGATTATTAAACCCGGACCTATTTTCTGAAAATTTTGAGGTAAATTTAACTTAAATGAGTTACTTAACTTCATGAGCCTGATATTTGGTCATAAAAGTTAATTAACGCTAGAAAACAAACTTTGGGGGTAGAAATTGTCAATTTTAAAACTTGAGGGACTAAACTGTAAAATTCTACCAAACTCCATAACCGACTTATGTGAAGCTACTAATTACTTTAAAAACTCTATTTAACTTTTATCATTAACTAATGGTGTAGAAATTCTTAATTACATAAGAAACCACGACTTTCCATAAAAGGAAACTTTTCGTACAAACCTTAACGAATCAACGCCGAATCTGACAACCAACTCCTTGGAACACCTAGTACACCTTATATAAGTTTAGAACCAGTAGCTTACCACTTAATTTTGATGCTAGGGTTCTAGGCTTGAGACTTCCCTGGCACACGAAGAATATTAGCTTGAACTTTATAGGTGAGTTCTAGTGAATCCCTTTTTACTACTGTTTTTGGGATGAAGCATGCTGTGTTATATCTGAACTATATATGTGCTTTACTTGATGTTGTATGTTGGGTATGTGATTACCTGCTGATACTTATATCACGATCATTAATTCTTGTGTGAACCGCTTGTTTCATATGGATAGATCTATTTAGGGAATCCCCCACACACAGTGGCTTCCATTTAGGAAGGGTACCCCACTGAGATCCCGAGGGATCGTTTGTGGCATGTGACAGGTTTTTATGAGAAACTATGGTGAACCATCCGGCATGTATGGTACACTGGTTTGGGGCTTAGTTCTTCCTTCGGGATTAACCGGTAAACATAATTTTAGAAGAGGCTAGCCGGGACTTAGTGCAGGGTTGATTGTGATCCCCTAAAAAATTGAAACTACGATTTCTTTTAAATCAAATGATGATTTTATTTAACCCTTTTGTTTTTAAACTTTAAGCACTTGAATTCACTAACTTTATAGTTGACACAAATTTTCTTTTGAGCATGTTTCAGGTAACCCGTGACGGATGTCTAGCTGTGTAGAAGGCCTTGACTTAGCTCCACGACCCATGGCATTGGCTTATTATGTTTTTAAAATATTTGAAACAATTTACTTTTCTTATTGATGAAAACACTTTGAAATGATTACTTAAACACTTGTAATGGGGACTAGACCTGTATCTAGTCCGGATTTTTCTTTAATGATTTATGCCATGTGATAATCTCTCCTTTGAGCTCTTATGATGGTTTGTTTCCGCTGCCATATGTTATTGCTAGTCTGTGAAGTCCCACCCTACCTGGGCTCGGGGTGTGAGAATGTTATCTACGTATAACAAGCTGTAGATAGTAGTATATATAGTCGCTTAATGTAACTTAGTATCCATGCTTCTGCATGAGTCTTGTAATACTTAGTTGAGAGATAATATATACAAGTATCTTGAAAACCATTTCTTGTGTTCTTTACTTATTATATTTTTATCAACTGAGTTCTTGATTCTGCATTCATCAAACGAGTGATATTTAACAGTTTGTAAGAAACACTAAGTGTTGAGAGAACAATATCGATCCTTCAATTGGTATCAGAGCATCCAGACTCTTGATTGTGAGATCTAACCATCCCAAATCACCCTTGTTTCTTAAAACTTACTCACTCAACCAAGCCCTTAACCAAAAGTCTGTTGAACCAAAAATGGGAACCATGACAAAAGCTCCCATTATCACCCAAAGAACTCTTTAATTCTTTGAAATTAATGTACTTCGGTTCCTCAGAATCCAAAGAATCCAAGAAGGATGCTCTGAAGCAACAGTTCGAGAATTTCACCCACATTGATGGTGAAAACTTGAGCCGACAATACTTCAGATACATGGCTCTGATAGCATCTCTGCAGTCCATGAGTGTAACCCTTGAAAAGAGAGACATAGTAATGAAATTCATGAGTGCTCTTCCTCGTGAATGGACTTTCTATTGTGTTTTTATCAGGAGATCTGAAAATCTTGGAACACTCATTATGACTGAACTATATGGAATCCTAGATGGATACCGTATGGAGATGGAAAATCTGAACAAGTGGCAGATGAGTGGTAGCTCAACCACCCCTGTTAGCAATGCTCTACATGTTGTTGAAGGTGCAAGAACTCCCCAGTCCCAGATGTGCCTGACTTACAACCAACAGCCACCATGTTCATCTTGGCCATACATCACTTTCCCTGAGACACCTAAGTGCCAACAAGCTCAACAAGGTCCTTTTCAGGAAAATTGTGCTTTTGTCTTAGGAAAGGCACACTCTAGTGATCTCCAGTTCTGTTATGATGATCTGGAGTGTTTCAGCCTAGATGATGTTGAATACATGGACATTGTTCAACAAATGGCTCTCCTTACCTACAGAGCAAAGAAGTTCTACAAGAGAACTGGAAGGCAATTCCCTCAAAACCCATCAAGTAGCAAATTCGGGTTTGACAAGTCAAAGGCTAAGTGTTACAACTGTAATCAACTTGGTCATTTTGCAAGGGAATGCAAGGCTCCAAAATCTAATCCTGGAGCAGCCCAAGCTCCTCAACATCATGCCACCACACAAGCTGCAACCAAGCTAACAGAGCAAACTACAGCTGTTGCTCAAGAAATTGATTGGAGCTTTATAGTGCAAGATATCACTCCTGCTCAAGCTCTCATGGCCGGCCCAGATAATACCAAGGTATATGAACATCTCTGTACTCCTGACTGTGTAGCTAAGGTTAAGTTATACCAGGACTACATCTTGAAACTAAAATATGATATTGAGTCTTTGAACATACTAAAAGCTGATTTTAAAAGAGTAGAATCTGACTATAAACTAAAAATTATAGAGTTAGAAAACACTACATGTACTTTAAAATATGAGCACTCAAACTACAGGGCTCAAATAAAAGACTTAGTTTCAAAGTTTACTGAGGCTCAAGCCCAGCTAGTAATAGTTGAGGCTGAAGCAAAGAAGAATGCTATCAAAGAGCATAACTTCAACAACATTCTTGCATCAACTTCTCACTCAAAGGAATGTTATGAAAACAAGAGTGGGTTGTGAACCAATGAAACTGCTCCACCATATTCCTATGTGTCTATTAGACAACCAAGATATGGTACTGATGAGCAAGAGTTTCCAACTATTGACCCACCATCTCTTAAGAGGATGAGTGATGCAAAAATGGTTACCACCACCACCACAGAGAAGGACAAGGTAGAAAACCTCATCCTTTCAGCTGAGAACAAATCTCTTACCACCAAATAAAGAAAGAACAAGACTCAAGCAACCAACAGAACTGCCAAGAAGGTGGCTGAGTCCAAAATGAAAATTGACCCAAGGCAAAAGGGTGTTTTCATCTCAGCTGGATACCAAATGGTTGGAAGCTCAGATTCAGGACAGGAGTGTAGTACCAGTGCTCCTATCCAACCAAAGGATCTGAAGCAAAAAGAGTAAGCTGTGGAAGAGGAGAAGAAGACCAAGAAGCAACAACCTATATGTCCCACCAAAGCAAACACTGAATGCATAATGTGTGGTCTGCACAACCACATGGCCAAAGATTGTTTTTATAATCCTGCAAGCACACACTATGCAAACAGGGTAAAGAAAGGAGCAGCCAGGAAGGTCTCACATTTGGACCACATAACAAGGTCCAAATGTTAAAGAAAGGAAAGCAAGTTGCCAAAGCCAAGTTGCTTTTGGAAGAAACATATTCTTCCAAAAAGAAAGTAGCTTCAAAAGACAAACCAAAAAGGATTCCGAAGAACAAGAAAGCACCTCTCAATCCTTCCGAAAAGAAGACTGCTTCAAAAGAAAATGTTGTGAAAGCTTCTTCTGAAGAGAAAGAAGCTTCGGAATAATGCTCTACTGCCCAAGCTTCATCAAGCTCATGTTCAATGATCAACCAAAGGATGGAATGGAAGATCAAAGAAGATGTCGTAACCCAAACCTCCTCTTCCCAAACCACTATTGAACCCCATGCTTACACTTTGGCTCAATTATGTTATCATCATTGGAAGAACCCAAGACCAACAAGGCTTGGGTTTCCAATAAAAAATATATGATAAAAATGGAAACATTTGGATTGTGGATAGGGGATGCTCCAGGCACATGACAGGTAGCAGATCTCTTCTTCAACAATTTCACAATTTTGATGGAGGTCCTGTTCAATTTGGAGGTGAAGCCGGAGGATACATCTCTGGTAGAGGTAATGTGTCCAATAGAAAGTTAATAGTTGACAAATTACATTTTGTCAAACAGCTTGAACACAATCTCTTAAGTGTTTCTCACTTCTGTGATCAAAAGCATCAAATGCTTTTCATAGAACATGAGTGCATTATCCTCAATCCTGGGATGACAATTCCTAAGGAATTGGTGCTTCTCAGATCTCCCAGGAAAGGGGATATGTACAAGCTGGATATGAACAATGCTTCCCCACTGGGTGAAGTATCATGCTTTCTTTCCAAAGCAAATAATGATGACTCAACTCTTTGGCAGAAAAGAATGTGTCATGTTAATTTTAAAACAAATAATAAATTGGCTAAGAATAATTGGTACATGGTATGCCTAGAAAGAAGTTTTTCTATAAAGACAACTCTGTTGCTTGTCTGAAAGGGAAGCAACACAGGGCATCCCATAAATCCAAAGAAGTTAACTCTATCACTACCCCATTACACTTATTGCACATGGATCTATTTAGTCCTACAAGTATAATGAGCATTGGAAGGAAATCATATTGCCTTGTTCTAGTTGATGATTTTACTAGATTCATATGAGTATTCTTCTTAAGAACTAAGGATGAAACTGCTGAAACCTTAAAATCTTTTATTCTTAAGATAGAAAATCAAATTGATCACAACGTAAAGATAATCAGAAGTGACCAAGGGACTGACTTTAAGAATCAAGTTCTTGACTCATTTTGTAACTCAAAAGGGATTACCAAACAATATAGTGCTCCTAGAACTCCTCAACAGAATGGTGTTGCTGAGAGGAGGAACAAGACATTTATTAAGGCTGCAAGAACCATGTTGGCTGACTCAAAGCTGCCTCTAACTTTCTAGGCAGAGGCAGTCAACACTGCACGCTATGTGCAGAACAGGGTTCTCATTGTTAAGCCATATGGAAAGACCCCTTGTGAGTTATGGAACAAGAGGCCACCGTTCATTAGCTTTCTAAGGTCCTATGACAGCAGATGCACCATACTTAACACAAAGGACAATTTGGCAAAATTTGCTGAAAAGTTTGATGATGCTATCTTTGTTGGATACTCTTCAAGCTCCAAAGCTTATAGAGTATACAACATTAAGAATCAACAATTTGAGGAGTCATCCAATATAGTTGTAAATGAGCACACTCCTTGTGATAAGGGAAATGGTCCTAACCATATTTTTAACTTAGAATTGTTTCCTAACTATTCTAAAAAATCTTGTGAGAATGTTTCAGCTGGAACAGGATCTCAAAGTGACTCAGATAATGATCAAATATTTTAGTTGCCCAGACCCATTCCAAGTTCTCCAAGAAAGAATGAAGAACAAGATCCCACCACTACAAGCCCTGAAAGTCTAAATCTCTCAGGAAACAATGGAGCTTCAACCAGTTGTCAGCTGAATGAGCATCAAGTCACTTCAGATGACAACTCCATTTCTCAACACCAAGCTGATAAAGATAAGTATCTGGAGGAACAGGAAACTGATGATGCTATCTTACAACAAAACATTTTTGATAATGTTACTCATTCATTCAATCAGTCTTTATTGAATGAAAGAGAAATATCAGTTGGAACCAATGCTAACAATCCTGATATGAATCATTCAAATCTGGATCTATCTATGCAACTAGATGTTATTTCTAGAATCAGGATTCATAACACTCATCCAGCTAAAAACATCTTTGGGGACGTCTCAGAAGGTGTGAGAACCAGGAGACAAACTCACAATGAAAATGTCTGCTTGTACTCATGCTTTCTCTCTCAAATGGAACCTAAAAAGGTAGAAGAGGCTTTCAAGGATAACAATTGGGTTGAATCAGTGCAAGAGAAATTGTTTCAATTCAAAAGGAAAAAAGGTGTGGAATCTGTGCCTACTACCACCTGGTCAAGATTGGCACAAAGTGGGTGTTCATGAACAAAAGAGATGATAGAGGTTTGATTATCAAGAACAAAGCTAGACTTGTAGTTCAAGGATACAGATAAGAGGAAGGAATAGATTACACTGAGGTATTTGCACCTGTTGCAAGACTTGATGCTGTAAGAATCTTTCTTGCTTTTGCTGCATCCAAGAATTTCAAAGTGTATCAACTTGATTTCAAATGTGCAATTTTGTATGGGGACATCGACAGAGAAGTCAATATGTGTCAACCACCTGATTTTGAAGACCCACAGCACCCCCACTATGTGTGCAAATTAGGTAAAGCTTTCTATGGGCTGCATAGCCACCAAGGCAGTGGTGTGAGACGTTGTCTCAATTTCTTCTCAAGAACGGCTACACTAGAGGCACCATAGATAAGACATTATTCAGAAGAAGATCAGGGAAGGACATGTTGCGTGTTCAAGTCTATATTGATGACATCATATTTGTTTCCTCAAATGACCAAATGTGTAAAGACTTTGAAAGCATCATGAGAAAGAAGTTTGAGATGAGTTCCATGGGAAAGATGGATTTCTTCCTGGGAATTCAAGTGAAGCAAATAGAAGATGACCTCTTCATAAATCAATCTAAATATGTCAAGGACATCTTAGAAAGATTTGAGATGAAGGATTGTAAACCGGCTAAGGCACCTATACAAAGAAATCACAATCTTTGTCCTAACTCCGAGGGGGAGGATACTGATCAGCATCAGTACAGGGCAATTATTGGATCTCTAATGTATCTCACTGTAAGCAGACCTGATATCATGTTTGCTACATGAATATCTGCAAGATATCAAGCTGCTCCTAAGGTGTCTTACCTTATCGCTGCTAAGAGGATACTTAGATACCTCAAAGGAGCTCCCAAACTAGGCCTTTGGTATCCTAAGAACAAAGACTTCAACCTTTATGGTTATACTAATAGTGATTATGGTGGTTGTAACATCAACAGGAAATCCACATCAGGAGGATGTCAATTTCTTAATGGAAGGATAATCTCCTAGCAATGTAAGAAGCAATCATGTGTCTCTACATCAACTGCTGAGGCTGAATACATTGCTGTAGCTAGTTGTTGTGCTCAACTACTATGGATTCAAAATCAGATGTTAGACTATGGTTTCAACTTCATGGAGACTCACATTCACATAGACAAAAAGAGTGCTATCTCAATCACTGAATATCCGGTCAAGCACTCTAAGACAAAACATATCGACATCAGGTATCATTTCATTAGAGATATTAATGAGAAAAATCTAATCAAATTGGTCAAAGTTGACTCAAATGAACAATATGTTGATTTGTTCACCCAAGCTTTTGATGAACAAAGATTTAAGTATTTAGTTACAGCTATTGGGATGATAAATCTTGACAAATTATTCTGTACAAAATCTTAAGTCAAATGTGTCTATTTACAACATAAGCCTTGTTACAAAAGGTATTTCATCAAAATTTTTGAAATATAAACTCTTCCAAAGAGAAATTTACCCTTGGAAGATAGTATTAATCTTCTTCCGAAGGAGAATTCCTCTAATCCAGACACATCTTTCTAATAGAATTATGCTTTGGAAGAAAATTTGATCATAGATCAACCTTCTTCCGAAGGAAACTTTCTACTTCTACAAAACCACATTTTCCCTTCGGAAGCAAAATAGTCTTTATGACAGATTTTGCTTCGGAAGCAAATTTGGCTTCGGAAGATAGTCAGGAGAGAGAAACATTAAAGTTCTCTAGGAGGCACGTATTGTCGGAAGAGTACTTTAAAATTGTAAAGGAATCATTTGAGTCCCACTTTGCAAAAAGTAAGATTTTCTGGAAGATTGTTGGAGTATTTTGAATAAAACACCCTTACCGCCTCTGTCAAATCAAGCCGCATAGTGTCATTTCACCTTATCGGTTTGATCTTTTACTCCATATTTAAAGGACTCCAACTCTCTTTTATACTTTCATTACCACTATCAAAACCCTAGCCTACTGTTTCCACCATAATCTTCAAGCTTGAATACCCTCTTTCTCAAAATTCTAAAAACAACGGCTCTAAACCCACAACATAACCAGATTGTTATCCTTGATTCATCTGCGGATAGCGACTTTGCTCAAATCATTCAGTTCCTCACACAATCCATATACCTTCCCACTCTCACAATAAACCCCACCATCTACTCTAACCATACGTCTGACTTCTGGAGAAATGGTCAAAATGAAATCATCAACAATGAAGGGTAATTCGTTCGAGAGTGTTTGGACAAGAGATAGTGGTGAGTGAACCCACTATCAGGGAACATTTGGAGCTTCATCATGCTGGAGCCCCCAACTGAATTTCCAAGACCTAATTTAGAAGACACCTATGTTCAAATGGGATATGGAGGTGATGTCAGTAAGTCCACTATCTACAAATTTAACCTCTCCTACAACTGGAAGTACTTACTACACATTATCCTTCATAATCTGTCTAACAAATCAGGCGGTTGGGATCAAATCCCTTATGAACTAAGCTGTTTAGTTCATGGGTTGGTCAAAGGCCTGAGGTTCATCTGGTCCAGGTTTGTTCTGAATAACTTTAGGGGAAATCTCATCAAGAATACATTCTACATGTATCCTCGATTTATTCAGCACTTTATCAACTGTGAACTAGACCTGGATAAACTAAAATATAAACATATTCTAGTAGTTCCTCAAATGCGGCCGGGTATCTTCCAAATGCTGAAGAAGATATCCACCAATTTCACTAGAAGGCTCATTCCTCGGCTTCCAGTTATGCTTGAGCCTATGGCCCCTGGTGACATCCCTGTTAAACCAACAGGTGATAAACCCACACTAGCAATCACCAATCCACTTCAAAAGGCCTCCTTACCTGTCAAATACCTGTACTAAAGATATCCCAAGCGAACCCTTGTTCAATCTACTCTGATTAAACAAGCCCCCTCTGTTCAGCCCAAAAAGGCTAGAGTGGAACACCGGGCTCCCACTCAGCCTGAGGTCCAACTATCCCCTCCAATTGACCACAATATCAGTGTTGAGTCTGATGGGTTTGTTTGACCTTTATGAAACTAGTTTAACCATTTAAACTAAGAAAACACAGTATAATAATAGATTAATATCATGTTGTAATCTGAAAATTAAAAGTTCATAACTTTGTTTCAACAAACCCAAATCATAAGGATCATTCATATGTGTTTGAACTAGCTATCAAGAAGAAACAACAACCGAAACAACATCAACAAACTACCTTTGTAGGCTGCTGAAAACGTGAGATTAGAGCTGCAGAAAAAACGTGATTTTGATGAAGAAGGAGCTGTTCTTGAATGGCCAAAACACCAAGGATAGGTGTCCTCAAGCTTCCATACCTACAAGCCTCCAACAAACACCCTTTTGCTAGGATTTCAACACCAAAATTGAACCATGAATGAGCTGAAAATCTGATTTTCAGCTTTGCATATCTTCAAAAGTTGAGAGAAAATGTTCTTGGTTCTTGCTTGTTAGAGAGAGAATGAGAGGTGGAGTATTGTGCTAGTAAATGGAGTGTGTAAATCCCAAGTCACAAAAGGCCAAAGGACCCCTTAGGGGCGGCCGAATCTTGGTCTTTTTAGAGGTTTTCCCCCCAAAACTTAAACACCCATTTTTATTAATGTTAACTAGTCACTAACTTGAGTTATATATAATTAACCTTTTAATTGTATAACTCACACACTCTCTTATTATTTGAAGTTATTTAAGTAACTTAAATAACATTACAAACAATACTTATGAACAAAATATCCCTATAAATTGTTCAATCTCATATGCAACTAATTTAGAAAACCCATTTTCTAAATTGGTGTAATTATTTAATTGCATGATCATATCATCAACTAAATAATAATTGGTGTTTGTTAAGCTTGATATTGGGTATGACCCGACTTGGATCATGACGTACTAACCACATCAATATTCTATGTGTCTTGGGCATAAAGAATCCAACAATCTCCCACTTGCACAAGATTCATAGAAGATTGATGCAAGCAGTAAATACCGCCTAACAACGGTTTACTACCCTTAATACGCATGACTAAGAAGCCATTCAATAACATCATCTCCTTCAAGTATCCAACTTGAAATGATTTAGGTGAATCAATCATTTATCCTTTTGTTACAGATGTAATGTTAAATCCAAGGACACCGAATGATCATTCCTTGTTGATTTAACTTAATCAGGCCTTAGACATCATGCTCTCAACGAATAAGAGGAACAAATCCCATCTTGACTACATACGTTTCTCACAATCACCTTATGTCATACATGAACATAGCCTTATATACTAATAATTGTTTCATATCAGTGAAGAACTAGCCCAAGGTATAACACTTAGTGAATATCAAAACCCAATATGTATCTCAGGTCGAAGGATACCAAATGATATTCGCCTTTACTCAAATTTACTTATGATCAATCAATAAGATTCCATGTAGTAAGATTTGAGGTGTGGGTCAGTCCAATATTCGTATCCCGCGAATATCTATGAACCTTGGCTGCAACCAATTGCTCTATATTCATGCCTTATGAATATCCACCAATCCAAGTTCATAATAGTCTTACATTCATATTTGTTCCCACAAATATGACCGACTACAGACATTTAGAATAATGAAATTATTCATGGATGTAAACATGCTAAAAAGGAGCATAACTCAAAATATCGTAAATATATAGATGAGTTAAGTATTACAATTGTTCCATATTTTCAATATTAATACTAAAACAAATCAATTCCAATCACTAGAATATCGAAGTCCTAAGGCACAAGCATGACTTTCATGCTTTGCCCTTTTGAGGAGCTTCGTGAGTGGATCCGCAATCTTTTGATCAAAGTGAACTTTGTGAATACATATCTTTCCCTTTTCAACTTCATTCCTTATGTAGTTGAATCTCCGCTCATTGTGCCTAATCTTTTGATGTGCACGGGGTTCCTTGATTTGAACAATCACACCCTCGTTATCACAAAAGATTTCTAAGGGGTCTTGAATGGTAGAGACCACTTAGATCGGCGATAAACTTTTTATTCAAGCAGCTTCCAAAGCTGCTAATGAGGCGGCTATGTATTCGTATTTTGTAGTGGACAATGCTACCCTTATCATAATGGAGACATACCCCGATTGTCATCGAGGATAATCTCGATCAGTTTGGAAACTCGCATCCGTGTAACCCTTTACAACGAGTTCCTCTTTCTCAGATCCGTATATTAGAAACATATCCTTAGTCCTCCTAAGGTATTTCAATATACTTTTAACAGCTACCCAATGGCTATTATTTGGATTCTGCTGATATATGCTTCTCATGCTTAACGCGCATGACACGTCCGGTCTAGTGCATATCATCGCATATATGATGGATCCTATAGCAGACGCATATGGGATGTCCTTCATACAAACTTGCTCATTCTTTGAGCTTGGACATTGAGATGCACTCAATATTGTCCCTCTTTGAATAGGTATCATACCTTTCTTAGAGTTTTCCCTCTTGAACCTTTTCAAGATCTTATCAATATATGCACTTTGGTTTAGACCTATCAACCGCCTTGATCTATCCCTATAGATCTTTATTCCCAATATATAGGCGGCTTCACCAATATCTTTCATGGAAAAACAATTTCCAAGCCAGGTTTTAACACCTTCCATGGTTGGAATGACATTTTCAAATAGTAGTATGTCATCAACATACAATACTAAGAATGTGATTACACTCCCACTAGCCCCTTTATACACACAAGCCTCGTCAGCGTTCTTGATGAAACCAAATTTCTTGATATTGTTAGATTCTATATGCCCAAGACACATAGGATATTGATGTGGTTAGTACATTATGATCCAAGTCGGGTTATACCCAATAACAAGCTTAGCAAACACCAATTAATATTTAATTGATGATATGATCATGCAATTAAATATTAACACCAAATTTAGAAAATGGGTTTTCTAAAAAGATTGCATGTGAGAAGGAACAACTTATTAGAATTTGATGCTCAACAATAATTATTTGGTGTGTTATTTAAATGAGTTAGATGACATCAAATAATATTGAGAGTGTGTGTAACTTATACAATTAAAAGCTTAATTGTATAAAAATTACAAGACTAGTTCAATAATGTGTGTATGTGTTTAAAAGAAAAAAAAGAGGGGAACCCTTTTTAACTTGAATTTCGGCCGCCCCCCCTATTTTGTGATTGCTTCCTTGGCTTCTTGAAGATACACACACATTAACTAGTTCAACACTCTTGCTTCTCATTCTTCCAAGACATGCAAAACACACACTAAAACTCTCTCTTCTCTCTTCTTGTTCACGGTAACAACAGCTGGGAAAAGGGGTTTTCCAAGTGGTTCTTGGTGATAATCTACCTAGCAAGAAGATGTGTTTGCAAAGAGCTTTGGGTATACAAGCTTGAGGACTTCTTCTCTTGAAGTCTTGGTCGTTTTGGAGCATCTAACACCTTCAATCTTGGTCGTTTTTCTGCTGCTGAAAGGTAGTAATCACAGCTCCATGTAGCTGTGATTTTATGTGCATTTACATAAGTATATAGCTTGCTTATTCACATATTAAAGATCCTTTTGATTTGGGTTTGTTTTTCCATCTTAAAACATCATTTAGAACATTAAAATTTCAGCTTATAAACATGTTATAATGCTAAACTTCCGCTGCGTTTTTCAGAAAGTTTAATCGGTTAAACTACGTTTTGTGTTCTAACAAACCCATCAATGGTATCAGAGCCGGTTATGTGGATAGCTAGCTTGTATGGTCTTAAAACAATTTTGTTTTATGGACTTTATAACCCTTTTAAGGGCTGCTATATTTCTGTTTTGTTGAATCCCCAACTTTCAAGGTTATATTATACATGCTTGTGATTAAACCTTGAAAGATATATATGTTGATATGTTGTGTTGTTTGGACAACATCTAAACCCGAAATTTTCAGTTTATGTTGGCTAAAAAATCATGGGTTTTGAGGGGATTCATAGTCATATTTTGGATGATATGATGGATGTTTATTTTAGTGCATAACCTAGCCATTGACCTTGTGTTGTTTGGATGTTTGTAATGGTTGTATTCATTCATTCAATTGGGTTGTATTATCTATTGTTTGTGCTTTGTTTCAAGTGTAATTTATTTATTATTGGGTTGTAATAAATAGAATAGGTGCATTTTCATTTTACTAGATATCTTGTATTAGGACTTTATATCTTGTAATGTGAAGATATATGGATTGGAATCACAAAGGAGAAACATGGAGCATTTTGGATGCGGTTTCAAGTGGGAGGCTTTTGGAAGCTTTCTATGTGATTTGTTTGTGACCCTTAGGAATGCCTTTGGACCACACTTGTGATGACAAACAAGTGTGGACCTCTTTAGATGCTATGGTTATGCACATTTGCTATGTTGTTTTGTTTATATTATTGTGGTTGATAGCATGTATGTGATATTTGCTTTAACAAACTTTTATATGAACTTTACAATTTAATTAAATGGTTCTTAATCATTAAAAGGAAATAAAAGGTTATTAAAATGATTTAATGATTTAATGATTAAAATGGATTTTAATCAAAGGACCACAGGGTATCTTGTATTTGAAAGCATGCAAATACAAATACATAGAGTTTTCTAAACTAGAATTATGAAACCTCTAAATATTCAAAACAAGATCAACACCGTCCTTTTACACAAAACTTAAGTCACTTGGGAACTCTTAGTGGGATAAAGGTCACCTAACCACTTTGAGGGAACTTATGATTTGCAAACCATGTTAAATGGATCACCTAGAATATGGTTTCCAAATGGTGTTGATGGGATTAACATGCCGACTTTACATATGATGTTTAAAGTCGATCCCATACCTCTAGAAGTTGCAAATGGTTGCAACCGTCAATCGTTGACCACCTTATTAATTTAAATCGTGGGATAAAGGTCACCTAACCACAATTTAAATATAATGTTGGGTTCTAGATTTTAATATAGAAATGACCTTAAAAGGCATTAATTATTAAAATTAGCAATATCGAAAATACTAAAATAGATCTTTGTTAAATTTTGTAGATGGCCACCAATAATGAAAATCACGATAACTCATCCGCGTCCAACCAATCATTACGAGCGATCCTCCAAAAGGAACGTCTAAATCATAACAACTTTATTGATTGGTATCGAAACTTGAGAATCGTTTTCAAGCAAGAGAGAAGATCATATGTTTTAGACGACCCTATCCCCGATCAACCTACTGAGGATGATGAGGAGGCCTACAACGATTGGCTGAAATACACTGAGGACTCCGTCCAAGTGTCTTGTCTCATGCTAGCGAGCATGACTCCGGATCTCCAAAAGGAGTATGAACATCACGGAGCTTACGACATGATAACCCAACTGAAGGAAACGTTCCAATAGCAAGCAAGGGTTGAGCGCTTCGAAATGGTTCGAGCACTCCATGCATGTTGTATGGACGACAACCAATCTGTTTCATCTTATGTACTTAAGATGAAAAGTCATATTGACCGCCTCGAGAGGCTTAATTGTCCCGTCTCGAAGGAATTGGCCACGGATTTGATCCTAAATGGCCTTACCAAGAAGTTCGAGACATTTGTGTTGAATTACAACATGAGTGCATGGGACAAGAGCATTGGTGAGCTTCACTCAATGCTTAAAACGGCCGAGGTAGCCATCGGTAAAAGGGTTTTACCTGTTCTCACCATCAATGAAGGTGGGAACAAGAAAAGGCCTTATCCCGCACCCAAGGCAAAGGTTTCCAAGGGTAAGGGACCCGTTTGGGGAAAGGGGAAAGGGGTGGTAAGGGTACCACCCAAACCACAAGAGAAAAAGCAAAAGGTTGCTACAAATGTCCCATGCTTCAAGTGTGGGGAGATAGGACATTGGGCAAGGAATTGTCCGGTCCATCTCCAAGAGTTGAAAGCAAAGAAGGATGCTTGGCAGACCTCAGGTACAATATACATGATTCATATTGATCTTAATGTTACATCTTCAAACACATGGGTATTAGATACCAGATGTGGAACTTATATTTGCAATTTGTTACAGGGGTTCACAAGAAGTAGGGACTTCAATCAAGGGGATGTAAGCCTCTTCATGTGCAATGGAACTAAAGTCTTAGTTGAAGCTCATGGGGACTACATCCTAAAACTTCTAAGTGGCTTGGAAGTTATTTTGAAGAATGTTTTGTATGCTCCTAGTTTGACTAGGAACATTATTTCTGTATCCCAATTAAGACATTATGACTATGTATTATCCTTTATTGAAAATGATATTCATGTTTCTTTAAATGGTATGTTCTATTTTTAAGCTATTCCCATTAATGGTATTTATGAATTGGTTCATGAAAATACTTTAAATAGTTCATTGTACCAAACTAACACCAAGAAACTCAAGTTGGACTTGAGTGATACCTATCTTTGGCATTGTCGTCTTGGTCATATAAACAAGAAACGTTTACAAACACTTCAAAAGAATGTTCTTTTAAAAACAAATGAATGTGATTCATTTGATGTTTGTGAATCTTGTTTACAAGGTAAGATGACTAAGGAACCCTTTAGTGGAACTACCGAAAGGGCAAAAGATTTATTAGGAATCATACATTCGGATGTATGTGGTCCTTTTAAACCAATGACTAGGAATGGTGAAAGATACTTCATTACCTTTACCGACAATTATAGTCGCTATGGGTATGTGTACTTATTAAGGCACAAAGATGAAGCTTTTGAAATGTTCAAAATCTTCAAGAATGAAGTAGAAAATCAACTCAACAAGTCAATTAAAGTTCTCCGTACCGATAGAGGAGGTGAATACCTAAGTGATGCCTTTCAAGATCATCTTAGGAGTTGTGGGATTGTCTCACAACTCACTCCACCTGGAACACCACAACATAATGGTGTGTCTGAGTGGAGGAATCGAACCTTATTGGATATGGTCCGGTCTAGATGGCTAGAAGTACATTGCCTCTAACATTTTGGGGTTTCGCTTTGCTCTCCGCGGCCCGTATTCTAAATATTGTCCCAACCAAAAAGGTGGAAAGGACACCTTTTAAGATATGGCATGGAAGAGTTCCATCCCTATCATACTTAAGGGTCTGGGGTTGTGAGGCTTATGTTAAGACTCCCACCCCAAACAAATTAGAAGTCCGATCCACCAAGTGTATCTTTATTGGATATCCTAGAGATTCTATGGGATATTATTTCTATGATCCACCGGAACAAAAGGTGTTTGTTGCCAGAAAGGGTGAGTTCTTAGAAGCAAAGTTCCTTATAGAAGGACCTGGCAGTAGAACAGTGGATCTTGAAGAGGATGAAGAACCACAACCCGATGCATGTTTGGTTGAAACTAGCACTCAACATGAGGATGTTGAGGATAATCAAGGGGTTGATCAATACACACAAGACATTCGCAGAAGTGGTAGAACTAGTAATCCACCTGAAAAATACGGATTTTTCATGGATGGATGCTATGTGGTAGATTCAGATGAACCAACCACATACCATAATGCAGTGTCCAATTCAGATTGTGACAAATGGCTTAAAGCCATGAATGTTGAGATGCAATCCATGTATGACAATCAAGTTTGGGAACTTGTTGTACCACCTCTTAATTCCAAGGTAGTTGGATGTAAGTGGGTTTTCAAGAAGAAAACTGATATGCATGGAAACTTGGATACTTATAAAGCTAGACTTGTAGCAAAGGGTTTCACTCAAACTTAAGGGATTGATTATGATGAAACCTTCTCACCTGTTGCGATGCTAAAGTCTATAAGGATATTGTTTGCCATAGCTGCTCATTATGATTATGAGATTTGGCAAATGGATGTCAAAACTGCTTTCCTAAATGGATATCTTGAGGAAGATGTCTATATGGTTAAGCCTGAAGGTTTTGTCGATCCAAAACATCCTAATAAAGTATGCAAGTTAAAGAAATCAATCTATGGATTGAAACAAGCATCGAGAAGCTGGAATCACCGTTTCGATGAGGAAGTAAAGAAATTTGGCTTCATCAAAAACGCTGATGAGGCTTGTGTGTATAAGAAGGCTAGTGAGAGCATAATAACTTTCCTAGTATTGTATGTTGATGACATACTACTATTTGGAAATGACATTCCAACCTTGGAAGGTGTAAAAACCTGGCTTGGAAGTTGTTTTTCCATTAAGGATCTTGGTGAAGCCGCCTATATTCTGGGAATAAAGATCTATAGGGATAGATCGAGGCGGTTGATTGGTTTAAATCAAAGTACATATATTGATAAAATGTTGAAAAGGTTCAAGATGGAGAACTCTAAGAAAGGTACCGTACCTATTCAAAGAGGAACGATATTGAGTACGACTCAATGTCCTAGCTCAAAGGATGAGCAAGATAAAATGAAGGCAATCCCATACGCATCAGCTATTGGATCCATCATGTATGCGATGATATGCACTCGACCGGACATGTCATGCGCTTTAAGCATGATAAGCCGATACTAGCAAAATCCTGGAAACAGTCATTGGATGGCTGTTAAGAACATACTTAAGTACCTAAGGAGGATGAAAGATATGTTCCTAATCTATGGATCTGGTGATGAGGAACTCGTTGTAAAAGGTTACACGGATGCGAGCTTCCAAACCGATCGTGACGATTCACGGTCACAATCGGGATACATTTTCATTCTAAATGGAGGAGCGGTCTCTTAGAAGAGCTCCAAGCTGGATGCGGTGGCTCTATCAACTACAGAATCCGAATACGTCGCCGCCTCATTGGCAGCTCAAGAAGCTGCATGGTTGAAGAAATTCATTACCGATCTAGGGGTTGTCCTTTCCATTCAGGACCCCCTAGAGATCTTTTGTGATAACGAGGGTGCGATTGCTCAAATCAAGGAACCTCGTGCTCATCAAAAGACTAGGAACATTGAGTGGAGATTCAACTACATACGAGATGATGTTGAAAAGGGAAAGATATATATTCGCAAAGTTCACACGGATCAAAACATTGCGGATCCTCTCACGAAGATCGTTGAAAAGGCAAAGCATGAAGGTCATGCTTGTGCCATGGGACTTCGATATTCTAGTAATTGGGTTTGATTTGTAAATTTTGTATTTGGATATTTGGAACTCTTTATTATTTGAATAAAATTATTTGGTTATAATGCTTCAATTAATGTTCCAATTTAGCATGTTTAATCCATGAGTAAATTGTTTACTCTAAATGTCCGTAGTCGTTCATACTTATGGGAACAAGTGTGAGGGTAAGATTATTATGAACTTGGATTGGTTGATATTCATAAGGATGAATATAGAGCAATGGCTTGCTACCAAGGTTCATAGATATTTGTGGGTTACAAATATTGACTAACCCGCATCTCAAATCTTACTACATGGAATCTTATTGATTGATCATAAGTAAATTTGAGTAAAGGCGAAAATCATTTGGTATCCTCTGACCTGAGATACATATTGGGTTTTGATATTCACCAAGTATTATACCTTGAGCTAATTCTTCACTGTCCTGAAATAGTGGACAGTACATAAGGGTATGTTCAGGTATGACACGAGGTGTTTGTGAGAAACGTATGTAGTCAAGATGGAATTTGTTCCTCTTATTCGTTGAGAGTTAGATGTCTAAGGCCTGATAAGTTAAATCAACAAGAAATGATCATTCTGTGTTTTTGGATTTAACATGACATCTGTAACAAAAGGATAGATGATTAATTCACCTAAATCATTTCAAGTAGGGTACTTGAATGGGATGATGTTATTGAATGGCCATAAGTCATGCGTATTAAGGGTAGTAAACTGTTGTTAGGCTGTATTTACTGCTTGCATCAATCTTCTATGAATCTTGGGCAAGTGGGAGATTGTTAGATTCTATATGCCCAAGACACATAGGATATTGATGTGGTTAGTACGTTATGATCCAAGTCGGGTTATACCCAATAACAAGCTTAGCAAACACCAATTAATATTTAATTGATGATATGATCATGCAATTAAATATTAACACCAAATTTAGAAAATGGGTTTACTAAAAAGATTGCATGTGAGAAGGAACAACTTATTAGAATTTGATGTTCAACAATAATTATTTGGAGTGTTATTTAAATGAGTTAGATGACATAAAATAATAATGAGAGTGTGTGTAACTTATACAATTAAAAGGTTAATTGTATAAAAATTACAAGACTAGTTCAATAATGTGTGTATGTGTTTAAAAGAAAAAAAAGGGGGGAACCCTTTTTAACTTGAATTTTGGCCACCCCCCCTATTTTATGATTGGTTTCTTTGCTTCTTGAAGATACACACACATTAACTAGTTCAACACTCTTGCTTCTCATTCTTCCAAGACAGGCAAAACACACACTAAAACTCTCTCTTCTCTCTACTTGTTCACGGTAACAACAGCTGGGAAAAAGGGTTTTTCAAGTGGTTCTTGGTGATAATCTACCTAGCAACAAGAGGTGTTTGCAAAGAGCTTTGGGTATACAAGCTTGAGGACTTCTTCTCTTGAATTCTTGGTCGTTTTGGAGCATCTAACACCTTCAGTCTTGGTCGTTTTTCTGCTGCTGAAAGGTAGTAATCACAGCTCCATGTAGCTGTGATTTTATGTGCATTTACATAAGTATATAGCTTTCTTATTCACATATTAAAGATCCTTTTGATTTGGGTTTGTTTTTCCATCTTAAAACATCATTTAGAACATGAAAATTTCAGCTTATAAACACGTTACAATGCTAAACTTCCGCTGCGTTTTTCAGAAAGTTTAATCGGTTAAACTATGTTTTGTGTTCTAACAAACCCATCAGATCTCTTTATCAAAACGTTGATTCCAACTTCTCGATGCTTGTTTCAATCGATAGATTGATCTCTTTAACTTTCATACTTTATTAGGATGCTATGGATCAACAAAACCTTTAGGCTGAACCATATGGACAGTCTCTTCGAGATGTCCATCAAGAAAGGCGGTTTTGACATCCATTTGCCAAATCTCATAATCATAATGAGAAGAAATGGAAATCAATATCCTAATAGACTTTAGCATTGTCATAGGCAAGAAGGTTTCATCATAGTCAACCCCTTGAGTTTGAGTGAAACCTTTTGCTACAAGTCTTGCCTTGTAAGTATCCAAGTTTCCATGCATATTTGTTTTCTTCTCGAAAACCCACTTGCATCCAACCGGTTTGGAGTTAAGTGGAGGGTCAACTAATTCCTAAACTTGGTTGTCATACATGGATTGCATCTCTACGTTCATGGCTTCCAGCCATTTGTTACAATCCGAATTGGACATTGCATCATGGTATGTAGTTGGCTTATCGGAGTCAACCACATAGCATCCATCCATGAAAAATCCATATATTTCAAGTGGAATGCTAACTCTACCAGATCTGCGAAGGTTTTGTGTGTATGGATCAACCTCTTGATCATCATCAACAACCTCTTGTTGATAGCTAGTGTCAACCAAACGTGTATCGGGTTGTGGATCTTGATCCTTATCAAATTCCATTGTTATATGCGTCATTCCTTCCATAAGGAACTTGGCTTCCAAGAACTCTGCCCTTCGAGCAATAAATTCCTTTTGCTCTATTGGATCAAAGAAGTAGTATCCTATACAGTCTTTTGGATATCCAACAAGTATACACTTAGTGGATCGACTTTCAGTTTGTTCTGGGTGTTAAGCTTAACATAAGCTTCACAACCCCATGCCTTTAAATATGATAGCGATGAAACTCTTCCATGCCACATTTCAAAAGGTGTCGAATCCACTTTCTTGGTTGGGCCATATTCAAAATACGAGCCGCAGAGAGTAGTGCGAAAACCCATGATGATAAAGGTGATAAGCTCATAGCCATAATGAATTGAACCATATCCAAATAGGGTTCAGTTTCTCCTTTATCAGAATGAAGAACTTAGATAGTTATGTAGAGTTGATTTTATACTTCATTATTGAAGATTTTGAACATTTCAAAAGCTTCATTCTTATGTGTCATCAAGTGCACACAATAATAGAGACTGTAATCGTCGGTAACAGTAATGAAGTATCTTTCACCAATCTTTGTCATTGTCTTAAAAGGGCCACATACATCCAAATGTATCATTCCTAATAAGTCTTTTGGTTCACACTTATCAAATGAAACATTTTCATTTGTTTCCAAAAGACCATTCTTTTGAAGTGTTTGAATCTAATTCTTGTTTATGTGACCAAGATGACAATGTCAAAGATAATAATAACTTACCCATTTTAAGTTTCTTGGTGCTTAATGTGTATAATAAGTTATTATAGGATGAATTATCACGAACTAATTCATGAATATCATTAAAAGTCATATCCTTAAAATGAAATACATCATCCATAAAACTTAATACCATTATTTACAAACTTTAAATCATGACCATATTGTTTTAATAGGAAACATTAATTATGTTCCTAGTGAAACTAGGTGCATACAAACTGTTTTGAGAACAACTTCCAAACCATTTGAAAGTCTCAAAATAGAGTTTCCCTCCTTAAAGCGAACATTTCTTTTGAACCCCTTTGCAACAATTTGCAAGTTTGAGTCTCACATCCGGTATCCAATACCCATGTGTTTGTAGAAATGACACTTAAAACAATGTGAATCATGAAAATTGTATTTGAGGTTTGCCTAGCATCCCTCTTATTTTTCAACTCCTTGAGATAGGAGGGAGAATTCCGTTTTATTGTCCTATCTCTCCATACTTAAAGCATGGATCGTTCTCCTTTACCTTAGGCTTCATAAGCTTAGGTTTTGAGGTTTTGCTTTAACCTTTGCTTTGATGTAATCCTTTCTTTTGGCAATAATTGCCTTAGGATCAGATTTGGCCATTTCTTATAGCCTCCCTCATTGATCGAGAGAATAGACAGAACCTCTCTACCCATCCCTGCCTAGGTTGCTTTGGCCATTTCTTTTATGTCCTTGCTTTTGGGTCTTCTTCTTGTGCATCTTCTTTTACAAAATTATATCCTAATACAACTTTCTAATAAAAGAAATGCACCTATTCTATTTATTACATAACCAAATGAATAAATAAATTACAACCCAAATACTAAAACAAAAGAAATTATTACAACCCTTTTAAATGAATACAACCAACATGACAATTCCACAATCAACCAAATCCAAAACACACATGGTCAAGGCTATGTAATGCACTAAAACATGTATCCATATACATCATTTCAAGAACTAAATGATCCCCTTTTTATAACCTTAAAGTTCTGGCCAACATGAACCAAAACTTTAGGGTTATGTCCAAAATAACATAATCAACCATTTGATGTCATCCTTTCAAGATTTAATCATAAGCATGCAAGATATGACCTTGAAAGGTTGGGGTATCATCATATCATCACAAAACAACCCCTATTAGGTTGTTTAAGTCCTATAAAACCAATTTTACAAGGACAAATGAAGCTATTCATCCACATATCCGGCTCTAGATGCCAATGATGGGTTTGTTTGACCTTTATCAAACTAGTTTAACCATTTAAACTAAGAAAATGCAGCAGAATAATAGATTAATATCATGTTGTAATCTGAAAATTAAAAGTTCATAACTTTGTTTCAACAAACCCAAATCATAACGATCATTCATATGTGTTTGAACTAGCTATCAAGAAGAAACAACAACCGAAACAACATCAACACACTACCTTTGTAGGCTGCTGAAAACGTGAGATTAGAGCTGCTGAAAAACATGATTTTGATGAAGAAGGAGCTGTTCTTGAATGGCCAAAACACCAAGGATAGGTGTCCTCAATCTTCCATACCCACAAGCCTCCAACAAACACCCTTTTGCTAGGATTTCAACACCAAAATCGAACCATGAATGAGCTAAAAATCCGATTTTCAGCTTTGTATATCTTCAAAAGTTGAGAGAAAATGTTCTTGGTTCTTGCATGTTAGAGAGAGATTGAGAGGTGGAGTATTGTGCTAGTAAATGGAGTGTGTAAATCCCAAGTCACAAAAAGCCAAAGGACCCCATAGGGGCGGCCGAATCTTGGTCTTTTTAGAGGTTTTCCCCCCAAAACATAAACACCCATTTTTATTAATGTTAACTAGTCACTAACTTGAGTTATATATAATTAACCTTTTAATTGTATAACTCACACACACTCTCTTATTATTTGAAGTTATTTAAGTAACTTAAATAACATTACAAACAATACTTATGAACAAAATATCCCTATAAATTTTCAATCTCATATGCAACTAATTTAGAAAACCCATTTTCAAAATTGGTGTAATTATTTAATTGCATGATCATATCATCAACTAAATAATAATTGGTGTTTGTTAAGCTTGTTATTGGGTATGACCCGACTTGAATCATGACGTACTAACCACATCAATATTCTATGTGTCTTGGGCATAAAGAATTCAACAGAGTCTCCTCAGTCTCAAAAGATGAGCCCATCACCCAAACATCAAGCCCTCAGGATGAGTCATAATACTCTCCTAAGCAACCAAAAAGGGACAACCATATCACTAGCTCTGAGTCATAGATGTTGACCAAGGTCCCGGGTCATTAGGAATACCTACCATATCCTTCACTGACCTTTTAACCCAAACAGATGAGGATTTCATGTTTCCTCAAAGCTATGAATTTGATCTATCACACCTCTCTTTAGATCAATAGAGCCAAAGGAAACATCTAATCTCTGACCCACATCAGCAACCAATAACTGAGGTGATTCCCACCGGTGTGCAGGGGACTCATGTACGCTCAGTTGCCACTACTAAGAGGCTCTCATTGAGCTCTCATGACAGTGGTAACATCAATGAGACTGAGTCTACGACAACTCTACCCATTGACATCTATAAAAGAGATATCATTGAGTAAAGGAATCCAGGGTGCCAAGCAACCACTACTGGTGACAAGGATGTACATACTAGGTATGTTGTCTCATCTCCCCGTGAAGATGAGGGAAGACTAAAACTCACCATTGAGTACCTGCTCTCTAAGGTCTCAGACCTTGAATTCAAGGTTAGGATCTTAGAAACTAGGTTTGCCACTCAGCAACAAGAGATTGAAGATCTCAAGGCAAAACTAGCTGAGACACAGATTGTGTTAGCACCTCTGAAAGATTAACATGTTGTCTTTACTTTGTCTTAGTATTTCACTTAATCTTTGCAAAGATTAACATGTTGTCTTTACTTTTTCTTTGTATTTTACTTTTGCAATAGTTCAGGGACTTATGTGTAATATATGTTCCTTTAGTTTCTTTGTTTAGTATAAATAGGATTATGTGTATTGTGTAGAAATAGACGTTTGAACTTTTCTCTCAATTGTACACTGTAATCCTTACAACTATCAATAGAAACTGATTTGAATCTTTGTAATTGTTGATTACATTGTTCATTTAATTGTTAATTGCTTAATCATAACATAGAATCGATCCATTTGAACCAATCAAATGGTATCAAAGCCTTCGGATCAGTGATTTGGAGCTTGAAACGACTTTCGAGCACTGTGACTCACTTGAATATGTGTTTTGATAGCTATTGTTCAATTAATTGATGAATTCAGTTGTGTTTCATCATTTGTAACATGAATTGAATCACAATTGAGTGATTTGACGCCTTTAGATCTGAATTTTCATCAGATTTGAGTGCGAATTGTTTTTCATTGTTTGAACACAAAATTCAGCAAAAAATTATGAACTTTTGTTGTTAATTGAAGCAAAATGATGCTAAAGGATTGATATTCACTACCTTATACACTTGATTGAAGAGTTAGAGATCAATTGATCAAGTTTTGAAAAGTTTGTTAAGATTAGGTTGTTACGAAGAGGATGAATTAGGCGTTTGATGTGTTGAAATCATCTGAAAAATCCCAAGTGTTTAGGCGCATGGACCCTTTTCAGATGCTTTACACTGTGTAGGCATTTCAGATTGGGGGTTTTAACACTGCTTGAAGGCGTTTTAGCACTATTTGTACGTTTTTCAGAAACTAAGTCCCAGGCGTTTTGGAACTGTTCGGACATTTTGGAACTGTTCGGACGTTTTGGAACTGTTCAGACGCCCGACCACTGTTTGGGCGTTTCAGAACTGTTCAGGCGTTTCTAAGCTTGGAAGTTTTAGAAATACACTAAGGCATTCCCTTAGGCGTTTCAAAGGCAAACTGGGTGCTTCTATACTATTCAGGCGCATCAGAATCAGACTTTTCTTTCAACACATAGTAAATTTTTCGAAATTTAAAATCCAAAAATATTTTCTTTTCTTTATTTCATTTTAAATCTAAAAACAACAAAAATAGAACATTTTCTTAAATTGAAAAATTAAACATGGTTAAGCCTGAAGATTCTGAAAATCATGTACCAAAGTTGAAGAACAGAGCAGAGTTCAAGAACTGGTCACTTAGGCTGAAACACCATCTGAATTCTATAGATACTGATCTATGGAAATCAATTGAGAAAAGGCCTTATATTCCTGTCACCTCTAATGGTCCTGATAGAGGTTTTATGTATACAAAAGGGTCACATGAACCTTATCTAGAAGATGATTTACATGGGGATGATCTGAAAAAGGTGAAAAATGATATTAAAGCTTATTCACTCATGTGTAAAGGGCTGCCTTTAGAAGTACTATCAAGGCTTGAGAACTACCAAACTGGGTACACAATGTACAAATCTTTGAAAGTTATCTATGAAGGAGGAAAAGAAATTCAAGACCTTAAAAAACATAAATTGAAAAGGAAACTTGAACTGTTTGAGCATATCTCAGGAGAGACCATGTAACACCCGGAAAATTCTGTTTGGAGTGTCATGCGACTGGAGTCCTATACGCATGGAAGTCATGCGACTGGAGCTCCATACAAATGGAATCGCACGACTGGAGCTCCATACGCATGGGAGTCGCTCGACTGGGGTGTTCAATCACATGGAGCTCAGGCGACTAGAGTGCCCATACGCCTGGAGCTCGGGCTATTGGACTGTAGTATTTATGGGAGAGGGCAGCCGTTACCCTCTCCCCACACTTGCGAAATTATCCAAAAAGAAGAAGAAAGAAAGAAGGAGAAGAAAGAAGAGGAAAAAGGGTGGTTCGGGCTCAGAATTCGTCGTGTAGCGAGTCAAAACGAAGCTCTAACCGAGGAGGCTGCTAAGGTGAGTTCTAGGACCCCTCATTTACTTGTTTTCAATAGATTTTGGGGCTGGAACACATATAAACCTGTTTTTGAAATGTGTGTTTGACCTATTTGGGTTTGTTGTGTATAATGTGTTTAGAATGTGATTTTGGACTTGTATATGCCTGTATGATGTCCTAGTATGATTCCCTAAGGTTTAGGAGGGTTAATTTGAGCTTAGAATGAGTTTGGAAGGGTTTGAAGGCCGTATGTCACGGCTGCAGTTCGGGATGAACTCCAGTCGCTGCCCAGTTAGGGCTAGGTGACTGAAGGGCCAATCGGCCGACTGAGGGACGACTGAGGTTCAATCGCATGACTGAGGCTCAGTCGCACGACTGGGGATTTAGTCGCACGACAGGTCATGTGACTGGGAGTTCAGTTGCATAGGTCCATTTGCATAGCTGTTTAGTCGCACGACTAAGGGTTCAGTCGCATAGGTCCCTTCGCATAGTGTTCATTCTCACGATAGGGAATCCATTCGTACGATTGGGTGTTCATCCGCATGGATGCTCATCCGCATTGGTCCAATCGCATAGTGTTCAGTCGTATGGAGGCCATGCGACTGAAGTATGCCCAATCGCCCAAATAGGGCTGCTGTGTACGAGGAGAGACATAGTGCAATTACTGGCCTTCGGGAAAAGAGCAAGTGTAAGTAATGATGTGATAGCTCCCGTAGGTACATGTGTGGTAACCGTCGAGGCTTAGGGGTTACATTGGGCACGATGACGATGGTATTGCATTTATATGCGTGATGTATGTATGTTAAGTATGATGTTGCCATGATAGATGGTGAATACTGATGACTTGTAAATGTCGATGTTCCTTGATTTGATACGTGTTTATCTTTCCATGGCTTTACGAGTTATGATAAATTAATGTAACAAAAGTATTATGTAACGTAAAGCGAAAGATAATAAAAGAGGAACGTAATGAATGAATGCATGCATTAATGAATGAACGAATGAATGTAAGAAAGGATTGCAAGCAAATGTATTGAGGTGCACACCCATTGAAGGTGTTAGCTCAACGGTGTACGGGTTAGCTACCCCTAGGATGCACACTGGGGTCCAATCTTTGTGCTTGACCATACGTACGGGATCCTTGCTGCTTACCCTAGGTGACTGGATCAGCACTCGTGCACAATGTTCGTGATTAATTATCACAGGTCCAGCACTAGCAGTAGTGCACAACGTTCGGGGTATAGCACATGGCATTGATCCAGAATGAATGAGGAAAGATAAGTGGTGCATGTACCTACCCTAGGTGACTAGAACAGCACTCGTGCACAATGTTCATGATTCATTACCACAAGTCCAGCACTGTGACACCCCGTAATTTCAGATTAACGTTTTTCAAAATTATTGTCGTTAACACATACCTGTACTCGCAAATACTCGAAACGTATACAAACACCGCCACAGACATCATTAAACGAATTATGAATAAAATACTAACGCGGGTGTTTGTAGGGAATTCACACAAACGAGATCACCTAAGGAATCCTATTAACGAATAGAGCTCGCTCGTCTAAGTCGTTATTAACCGAAACAAATTCGGGAATTCGGTACCTAAGTACAGGGACTAAACCTGTCAATTGGCAAACTAGGGCTGGGTATAAATACCCACCCACCAGCCAAACACTCCCACTTCTGCTCTCTTTCTCTTCATCGCTCTCTTCACCTCCGATTTTTCATCCTAGCACCAAATCTCACCCGATTGAGCTCGTTTTCGCCGGATTAAACCACGCAACAGCTTAGGAATCACGTTCCTAGCAGGTAGGCGACCATTTTCACCCGTTTTATCACCCGTTTCACTGCTGCAAATGTGGGATTCGGGTGTTCGGGTTCAACCCGAATGCATGTGGTCGTGGGGGTGTGTGTGAGGTCAATTAGAGCATGCATTCCACTTAGACATGTTAGGAGAGTGTTTCTGGAAGTCTTGATTGTGATAAAACCGAGCACGGAACAGCCGAAGGCCGTTCGACTTGCCCAGCAGTCGCGATCTGCTGCAGTCCGCGACTGGGCCAACCGTACGACTGAGTCGTGCGATCGGTTCCTTCGCGCGATTGATCGGGGCGACTGGGATGAAACGTGCGAATGAATGGTGCGATTGAGTCAGCCGAATGATTGAGTGTGATTAAGTCAGCCGAATGAATGTGTGCGACTGAGTGACACCCGACTGAAGGCCCAACCGCACGAATGAGTGTCCATTCGTGCGATTGGTAGTTGATTCGGGCGATTGGGAAATGTGTGGTACGACTGAACGCTGAGTCGCATGGAAGAGGGTTCAATCGTACGAGGGAAGTTGATTCATACGATTGAAGGCCTATTCGTGCGAATGAAGTGTCCAGTCGTGCGTCTAGCCTTGTTATGCGAATGGAGTCATTTTGAGTGAATCCTGCTGGTGTGCGATGTGTCTATCGTGTGACGATAAGTTAACATCAATAAAGTGTCATTTCTTGACCACAAAGATTAAAGTCAACGCAATCAACAAGCACATACTTTTCAACCTAAAACAACGTAACTGTTTACAAATATCAACAACTCATTAGAAGTCTACATGAAGTCTAACACGTCTAAGACTGCTTGTGTGTGTGACACCCACGACCGAACCCATGCGACCCGACTCGACTAAACATGTCTGTTAACGCTAAACACAACATTAACGCTTACACAACTGTCAATAGGTGTTTGACAGCGCATTGTAAACAACACTTGGGAGACATTTCATCCTACACACTTGCAACATCATCTGTGAGTTTCACGGCCCCTTTTTACATCTCTTTCCGTTGGGGGAGAAAACATGCAAAACACATTTACATTAATGGTTGTAGTAATATTGATATCGCTTGTTACGTTAGTGCAACACACTCATGTCCCCACACACTCGAACCGTTAGTAATGGGATTAGCGAGGTAATTTTGAGTAGTACTACTGGGTCTGACAAACCCCGCCCGGGCTAGTCGCGCTAGCTTGATTGGAGGTCAAACGGGCGCACAATTGACCTAACATACGATTGCCACGGTCGGTTAAGACGTGGAACACCCCGTCATGGTCAGATGAGACATGACGGAACACATACGATTGCCACGGTCGGTCAAGACGTGGAACTTACGATTGCCACGGTCGGTTAAGGCGTGGAACTTGCGATTGCCACGGTCGGTAGAGACGTGGAGAAAACACATTGGGATGTAAACAGTCAGCTTCGGTTCGAAACGCTAAGTAACAAGAACATAGGCTAGCTACCTAATGATATGCTTTATGTACTAAACCATTGAAACGCAAAAACATGGAAACGCTTACGAATACATTTATTGTTGATTAAACCTGTGAACTCACCAACTTTATGTTGACACACTTTAGCATGTTTTCTCAGGTCACAGGAATGCATAAGCTTTTGAGGCACGCTTCAGGAAACGCACTCAGGACATGCATCCATCTAGTTTATTTTCAGCATTGAACATTTTGTTTAAACATGGCTATTGTAACAACATTGTAATGGATTTACAACTTTTGTACACGCTTCCGCATTATTGTGAACTCAGTTTATGTTTGTGTGAATGAAGTCATGGTTTATTTAACAATTCATATAGTGTCGTTCGATATGACTGTGTCTGAGATCCTGGTATGTCACACGCCTAACGGTAAAACCCCGTTTGTGGAAATTGAGGGTGTGACAGATTGGTATCAGAGCCACAGGTTATAGAGAACTAGGATTGCATTGCATCTAGACTATAGCCTTAGACACAACACTAGTATTGCACAGACACTTTTACATGGTTACCACTATTGTGCAAACAACCTTCTGGTGTATTGATATTACACTGCCGAGCAAACATAACACTATGGGTATGACATGTGTGTCATTACCGGCTGATAGAGGGGCGGAGAATCGCGCTCGCTCACAACCAACGCTTACACTTGATCCTTCACTCGCGGAGTGAAAGCAACAACGAACTGAATCAAACATTTCCATGATTGGAACACGAAACTCATTTCTAACACACGCGATAAGCTTAACGATAACAAAAAAAAAGAACTAACTCTCTCACACTTGTTACCATTCCCAACATATCCTATCCTCTACACTAGTCTGAGCAGTAGATGAGGGACAACTAAGATATTCAAGTCGATTAGAGAATCGGACTTAGACACCCAATTCGCTTGTACAACTTTGGTACAACTCTAGTTATTTGATTCTTGGTATAACAACTACATCTTTGATGCTTCTATCATTGATGACACTCGGTACTGGACAAGGTATGTTATCTCGAATAGGAGGAACCATGTGTGACCATGCAAAGCAAATTAGAATCACGGGTGCACACGTAATTGTAACTTGTCGTGCATGAGAACTCTGGCAACTCTATTGGGTGATAACGGTAATGGCCAGTACAAATTTTCAATTCCATACACAGGAGGCATAAGGCCTCGGACCCTCATAAAAATCTTACTATCGATATGCGACCAAAACACTCATTCTTACTAGCATGATACAATATATATTATAGTCAATAATTATTATCCGGTTATTGATTAATATGTGTTGTGAATTGAAGAAATCATGTCTGGAAGAAGACCTGGACGCCCAGGTGGGCGAGGAAACATCACTCTGACCCAAGCCGAGCTGAATGCAATTATCAACGAGCGCGTGGCTGATGCGCTTGCGGCTTATGAACAGGCCCGTAATCAGGACCAGAACAACCAGAATCCGAATCAAGGAGGTCCAACAGTCTGTACCTTCAAGATGTTTATGGATTGCAAGCCTCATTCTTTCAGCGGCTCTGAGGGCGCTGTCACATTGCTTCGCTGGCTAGAGAAACTTGAGTCAGTGTTTGCCATGTGCAGCTGTCCTGACGAAAACCGGGTCAAGTACGCCTCCGGCACATTGGAGGGACCAGCCCTAACATGGTGGAATTCACAAGTCCAAACCCTAGGACTTGGTGCTGCAAACGGTATGCCGTGGGAAGACTTCAAGATTCTTATGAAAGAGGAGTACTGTCCCAGGAGCGAAGTCCAAAAACTGGAGGCAGAATTTTGGAACTTAAAGATGATTGGATCTGATATCGAGGAGTATACGACTCGTTCGCACGAGTTGGCAGCATTATGTCCTCAGATGGTGACTCCGGCCTACAAACGGATCGAAAAGTACATTGATGGCTTGGCTCCTCAGATCCAGGCTAGCGTGATGGCTGCTGATCCTGTCACCATTCAGCAGGCCATCCGACTGGCCCATAAACTCACTGACCAGGCGGTGGCACAGGGCACCTTGCCCAAACGTGGCGCTACTTCTGGTTCTTCTGATCACAAAAGGAAATGGGACGGCAATAACAACAACAAGTCATCAAGCTCCAACAACACCCCGCAACAACAAACCAAAAAGTTTGACCCCTCAAGAAGCTTCAACAATCAGAACAACAATAACTATGGCCAGGGATCGAGTGGCTACGCGGGCAAGAATCCTAAGTGTAACCGGTGCAACTTCCATCACCAAGGCCCATGTGACCGGCTCCGTTGTCAGAGATGTGGAAAGATGGGGCACGCAGCCAAAGACTGCCGGGGGGAAATAATGACTCAGCAGCAACAACCCCAACAACAACGCCAGGGCGGAGCGACTAGGATCTGTTATGAATGTGGTAAGGAGGGCCACTACAAGAGGGATTGCCCGCAGCTGAAGGGTGGAAACAAGGGTAACAACGGGGGCAATGCTAAAGGTCGTGCGTTCGTGATTGGTTCCGGCGAGGCAAGGGATGACCAGAACGTGGTTACTGGTACGTTTCCCCTGAATGGTTGTTTTGCTTCTGTACTATTTGATACCGGAGCGGATAGGAGTTTTGTTTCCAACAAATTCACTAAGTTCTTGGATGTAACCCTAGCTGTCATGGAACCTAGTTATGTTGTAGAATTAGCCGACGGAAAACTTATTGAGGCAACTCATATCGCCAAGGGGTGCAGACTAGGATTATGCGGTCACGAGATAGATATAGATCTGATGCCTGTCACACTTGGTAGTTTCGATGTAATTGTGGGTATGGACTGGCTATCCAAGAATCAAGCTGAGATCAATTGTGGAGAGAAAATCGTTCGTATCCCACTTCCTAGTGGCGAAATCTTATCGGTTCAGGGCGAAAGGAGTGGCATGGTCTCCGGAATCATCTCCTACATGAAAGCTCAGAAGTGTTTGCGTAAGGGTCATACAGCCTTTCTAGCCATGGTCACTGAGACAGAACCCGAGGAAAAGAAAATTGAAGATATCCTTGTGGCACGCGATTATCCCGAGGTTTTCCCTGAAGACCTACCCGGTCTTCCACCGCATCGCCAAGTCGAGTTCCAAATTGATTTGGTTCCGGGAGCCGCCCCTATCGCGAAGGCACCGTACAGATTAGCTCCAAGGGAACTGCAAGAGCTGTCTACGCAATTGCAGGAACTATTGGATAAAGGCTTTATTAGACCTAGCTCATCACCGTGGGGAGCTCCAGTTCTGTTTGTCAAGAAGAAGGACGGAACTTTTCGTATGTGTATCGATTACAGAGAACTGAACAAGGCGACAGTTAAGAATCGTTATCCCCTCCCGCGCATCAATGATCTGTTCGACCAGCTACAGGGGTCGAGTTACTATTCAAAGATAGACCTAAGATCGGGTTATCACCAGCTAAGGATTCGAGAAGAAGACGTTCCAAAGACTGCTTTCAGAACGAGGTATGGTCACTATGAATTCTTGGTTATGCCATTCAGGTTGACCAATGCACCAGCGGTTTTCATGGACTTAATGAACCGAGTGTGCAAACCCTACCTAGACAAGTTCGTCATTGTCTTCATCGATGACATCCTTATTTACTCAAGGAGTAAAGAAGAACACGAAGAACACCTTAGACTAATTCTGGAGCTGTTGAGACGAGAACAGTTGTACGCAAAATTTTCGAAGTGTGACTTCTGGATGCGAGAGGTCCACTTTTTGGGTCATGTGGTCAATGAGAATGGGATACACGTTGATCCAGCAAAGATAGCAGCTATCAAGAACTGGGCTACGCCTAAGACTCCGACCGAGGTACGACAATTTCTCGGGTTAGCTGGCTATTATCGACGGTTCATCGAAGGGTTCTCAAAGATTGCTCAACCTCTCACCGCATTAACCCATAAAGGCATCACGTATGATTGGGGTGATAGACAAGAATCTGCATTCCAGATCCTGAAGCAGAGACTCTGTACAGCACCGATTCTATCCCTGCCTGAGGGGACAGATGATTTTGTGGTCTACTGTGATGCGTCTATTCAAGGCCTCGGTTGCGTACTAATGCAACGCGATAGGGTGATTGCCTATGCGTCCCGACAACTGAAGATTCATGAGAAAAACTACACGACACATGACCTAGAGCTTGGAGCAGTGGTATTTGCACTCAAGATATGGAGACACTACTTGTACGGTACCAAGTGCACCATTTACACCGATCACAAGAGTCTCCAGCACATCTTTGAACAGAAGGAGCTAAATATGAGGCAACGTCGTTGGGTCGAATTGCTGAACGACTACGACTGTACGATCAGGTATCATCCGGGCAAGGCAAATGTAGTAGCAGACGCCCTAAGCCGGAAGGAAACACCCAAGCCGAGACGAGTTCGGGCATTGCAACTCACCATTCACACCGGTTTACCGGATCAGATCCGCAACGCTCAACTTGAGGCGTTAAAAGGCGAGAACCTGAAAGCCGAATCGCTACGAGGCATGGAAAAGCAACTAGAAACCAGGCCTGACGAAATCCGCTACTTCATGGATCGAACATGGATTCCCTTGTATGGAGGTCTACGAGAATTGGTGATGGACGAAGCTCACAAGTCCCGGTATTCAATCCACCCAGGTTCAGACAAGATGTATCACGATCTCAAGGTCCATTACTGGTGGCCGAACATGAAAGCTGACATTGCCACGTACGTAAGCAGATTCCTAACCTGTTCTAAGGTTAAGGTGGAGTATCAACGACCGTCTGGTCTACTCCAACAGCCAGAAATACCAGTATGGAAATGGGAGCAGATTTCCATGGACTTTATCACGAAACTCCCTCGAACTCCCAGCGGATGCGATACCATTTGGGTGATCGTGGACCGTTTGACGAAATCCGCACACTTCCTGGCAATCCGGGAGACTGATCGCATGGAAAAGTTGACTCGTATCTACCTCAGGGAAATAGTCTCTCGGCATGGTGTGCCAGTTTCCATTATCTCTGATCGTGACGCTCGATTCACTTCACACTTCTGGCAGTCCTTACAACGAGCACTAGGAACGCGGCTGGATATGACCACCGCGTACCACCCCCAAACTGATGGCCAAAGTGAACGTACGATCCAGACTCTAGAAGACATGTTACGTGCCTGCGTCATAGATTTTGGCAGCAGTTGGGAAACTCACTTACCGCTAGTTGAGTTTTCTTACAACAATAGCTATCATACATCGATCAAAGCTGCTCCATTCGAGGCACTGTATGGGCGTAAGTGCCGATCACCTATCTGTTGGGCGGAAGTTGGGGAAAGTCAACTCACCGGCCCTGAACTGGTGCACGAGACGACTGAGAAGATCGTGCAAATCCGTAACCGTATGGCAGCAGCCCGTGACCGGCAGAAGAGTTACGCTGATAAGCGTCGCCGACCATTGGAATTCCAAATAGGTGACAAGGTGCTTTTGAAAGTGTCACCTTGGAAGGGTGTGATTCGTTTCGGGAAACGTGGGACACTAAGCCCTAGGTACGTGGGACCGTTTGAGATTGTCAAACGGGTTGGCCCAGTGGCCTATCAGTTGAACCTACCCGAAGAACTCCGTGGGGTACACAATGTGTTTCATGTCTCCAACTTGAGGAAATGCCTTACAGACGAAACTCTCATTGTCCCGTTGGACGAGATACATGTGGACGAGCAAACTACATTTCATCGAGGAACCGGTGGAAGTCATGGACCGAGAGGTCAAGACACTCAAACGCAGTCGCATCCCTATCGTCAAAATCCGTTGGAACTCGAAGCGTGGACCAGAATTTACCTGGGAACGCGAGGATCAGATGAAGAGGAAGTACCCTCAACTGTTCCAAAACCAGGCATCCACCCCTTAGATACACAGGTACTCTATTCCACATCACAAACTGTTGAGTCTTGTACTACTCCGTAAAAACCGTGTGACATGATGTACTAATTTTCGGGACGAAAATTCCTGCAACAGGGGGATGATGTGACACCCCGTAATTTCAGATTAACGTTTTTCAAAATTATTGTCGTTAACACATACCTGTACTCGCAAATACTCGAAACGTATACAAACACCGCCACAGACATCATTAAACGAATTATGAATAAAATACTAACGCGGGTGTTTGTAGGGAATTCACACAAACGAGATCACCTAAGGAATCCTATTAACGAATAGAGCTCGCTCGTCTAAGTCGTTATTAACCGAAACAAATTCGGGAATTCGGTACCTAAGTACAGGGACTAAACCTGTCAATTGGCAAACTGGGGCTGGGTATAAATACCCACCCACCAGCCAAACACTCCCACTTCTGCTCTCTTTCTCTTCATCGCTCTGTTCACCTCCGATTTTTCATCCTAGCACCAAATCTCACCCGATTGAGCTCGTTTTCGCCGGATTAAACCACGCAACAGCTTAGGAATCACGTTCCTAGCAGGTAGGCGACCATTTTCACCCGTTTTATCACCCGTTTCACTGCTGCAAATGTGGGATTCGGGTGTTCGGGTTCAACCCGAATGCATGTGGTCGTGGGGGTGTGTGTGAGGTCAATTAGAGCATGCATTCCACTTAGACATGTTAGGAGAGTGTTTCTGGAAGTCTTGATTGTGATAAAACCGAGCACGGAACAGCCGAAGGCCGTTCGACTTGCCCAGCAGTCGCGATCTGCTGCAGTCCGCGACTGGGCCAACCGTGCGACTGAGTCGTGCGATCGGTTCCTTCGCGCGATTGATCGGGGCGACTGGGATGAAACGTGCGAATGAATGGTGCGATTGAGTCAGCCGAATGAATGAGTGCGAGTGAGTCAGCCGAATGAATGTGTGCGACTGAGTGACACCCGACTGAAGGCCCAACCGCACGAATGAGTGTCCATTCGTGCGATTGGTAGTTGATTCGGGCGATTGGGAAATGTGTGGTACGACTGAACGCTGAGTCGCATGGAAGAGGGTTCAATCATACGAGGGAAGTTGATTCATACGATTGAAGGCCTATTCGTGCGAATGAAGTGTCCAGTCGTGCGTCTAGCCTTGTTATGCGAATGGAGTCATTTTGAGTGAATCTTGCTGGTGTGCGATGTGTCTATCGTGTGACGATAAGTTAACATCAATAAAGTGTCATTTCTTGACCACAAAGATTAAAGTCAACGCAATCAACAAGCACATACTTTTCAACCTAAAACAACGTAACTGTTTACAAATATCAACAACTCATTAGAAGTCTACATGAAGTCTAACACGTCTAAGACTGCTTGTGTGTGTGACACCCACGACCGAACCCATGCGACCCGACTCGACTAAACATGTCTGTTAACGCTAAACACAACATTAACGCTTACACAACTGTCAATAGGTGTTTGACAGCGCATTGTAAACAACACTTGGGAGACATTTCATCCTACACACTTGCAACATCATCTGTGAGTTTCACGGCCCCTTTTTACATCTCTTTCTGTTGGGGGAGAAAACATGCCAAACACATTTACATTAATGGTTGTAGTAATATTGATATCGCTTGTTACGTTAGTGCAACACATTCATGTCCCCACACACTCGAACCGTTAGTAATGGGATTAGCGAGGTAATTTTGAGTAGTACTACTGGGTCTGACAAACCCCGCCCGGGCTAGTCGCGCTAGCTTGATTGGAGGTCAAACGGGCGCACAATTGACCTAACATACGATTGCCACGGTCGGTTAAGACGTGGAACACCCCGTCATGGTCTGATGAGACATGACGGAACACATACGATTGCCACGGTCGGTCAAGACGTGGAACTTACGATTGCCACGGTCGGTTAAGGCGTGGAACTTGCGATTGCCACGGTCGGTAGAGACGTGGAGAAAACACATTGGGATGTAAACAGTTAGCTTCGTTTCGAAACGCTAAGTAACAAGAACATAGGCTAGCTACCTAACGATATGCTTTATGTACTAAACCATTGAAACGCAAAAACATGGAAACGCTTACGAATACATTTATTGTTGATTAAACCTGTGAACTCACCAACTTTATGTTGACACACTTTAGCATGTTTTCTCAGGTCACAGGAATGCATAAGCTTTTGAGGCACGCTTCAGGAAACGCACTCAGGACATGCATCCATCTAGTTTATTTTCAGCATTGAACATTTTGTTTAAACATGGCTATTGTAACAACATTGTAATGGATTTACAACTTTTGTACACGCTTCCGCATTATTGTGAACTCAGTTTATGTTTGTGTGAATGAAGTCATGGTTTATTTAACAATTCATATAGTGTCGTTCGATATGACTGTGTCTGAGATCCTGGTATGTCACACGCCTAACGGTAAAACCCCGTTTGTGGAAATTGAGGGTGTGACAAGCACGAGTAGCAGCGCACAACGTTCAAGGTATTGTACATGTCACCGAAAGTATTGAACGTATGAATGAACGTAATGAACGTACGAACGAGTGTATTGAACGTATGAATGAACGTAACGAACGTACAGACGAATATAATGAATGTATGAATGAGGGTAGGAAACGTATGAACAAAGAAAAAGTTATGAATAAACGTGAATGTAAACGATGAACGGCACACGAATGAAAGCAAATGAATGAATGACGAAGATAATAATAATATTATCTATGTGTACGTCTATTGCGTGATCGTATGTCTGTAAGAATGATTTTAATGAAAAGAAAAGTACGTTTTTATTATAAAACTAGAACTCACTCAGCAACGCTGACTTTTTATGTGTTTCCAGTTGACAAGTAGTGTTACTGAGGATGGTACGAGGCGGCTTCTCAACTCTTTTGGGATGGCGTTCCTTTATTAATATTTTTGAAATGTAATATGTTGAATGTATTTATAAAACAAAACGGTGTTTGTAGAGGATTCGGATAAACGGGATTACCTAAGGAAATCCTCTACTACTAAAGGTCACTGTTTATGACTATTTTGTAATCGTTTAACGATGTAGTACTTTGTAAAAGCTTTTATGATGAAATGAGATGTCACTTTTGAATGCTTCCGCTGAACTGTTTATGAAAGAATAACGAAAATACATGTTTAAAGAGTGATGAGGATCCAACTGTAAGCGTCCCGGGAACGGGGCCTTACAAGTTGGTATCAAAGCCAAAGTTTAAGTGAAACGGGTAAATTTTCAAAATAAACCTTAACTTAAATTGAGAATGGAACGGAAAGGCAACCAAAAAGGGACAACCATATCACTAGCTCTGAGTCATAGATGTTGACCAAGGTCCCGGGTCATTAGGAATACCTACCATATCATTCACTGACCTTTTAACCCAAACAGATGAGGATTTCATGTTTCCTCAAAGCTATGAATTTGATCTATCACACCTCTCTTTAGATCAATAGAGCCAAAGGAAACATCTGATCTCTAACCCACATCAGCAACCAATAACTGAGGTGAGTCCCACCGGTGTGTAGAGGACTCATGTAGGCTCAGTTGCTACTACTAAGAGGCTCTCATTGAGCTCTCATGACAGTGGTAACATCAATGAGACTGCGTCTACGACAACTCTACCCATTGACATCTATGAAAGAGATATCATTGAGTAAAGGAATCCAGGCTGCCAAGCAACCACTACTGGTGACAAGGATGTACATACTAGGTATGTTGTCTCATCTCCCCGTGAAGATGAGGGAAGACTAAAACTCACCATTGAGTACCTGCTCTCTAAGGTCTCAGACCTTGAATTCAAGGTTAGGTTCTTAGAAACCAGGTTTGCCACTCAGCAACTTGAGATTGAAGATCTCAAGGAAAAACTAGCTGAGACACAGATTGTGTTAGCACCTTTGAAAGATTAACATGTTGTCTTTACTTTGTCTTAGTATTTCACTTAATCTTTGCAAAGATTTACATGTTGTCTTTACTTTGTCTTTGTATTTTACTTTTGCAATAGTTTAGGGACTTATGTGTAATATATGTTCCTTTAGTTTCTTTGTTTAGTATAAATAGGATTATGTGTATTGTGTAGAAATAGACGTTTGAACTTTTCTCTCAATTGTACACTGTAATCCTTACAACTATCAATAGAAACTGATTTGAATATTTGCAATTGTTGATTACTTTATTCATTTAATTGTTAATTGCTTAATCATAACATAGAATCGATCCATTTGAACCAATCAAATGGTATCAGAGCCTTCGGTTCAGTGATTTGGAGCTTGAAACGACTTTCGAGCACTGTGAATCACTTGAATATGTGTTTTGATAGCTATTGTTCAATTAATTGATGAATTCAGTTGTGTTTCATCATTTGAAACATGAATTGAATCACAATTGAGTGATTTGACGCCTTTAGATCTGAATTTTCATCAGATTTGAGTGCGAATTGTTTTTCGTTGTTTGAACACAAAATTCAGCAAAAAATTATGAACTTTTGTTGTTAATTGAAGCAAAATGATGCTAAAGGATTGATATTCACTACCTTATACACTTGATTGAAGAGTTTGAGATCAATTGATCAAGTTTTGAAAAGTTTGTTAAGATCAGGTTGTTACGAAGAGGATGAATTAGGCGTTTGATGTGTTGTAATCATCTGAAAAATCCCAAGTGTTTAGGCACATGGACACTTTTCAAATGCTTTAACACTGTGTAGGCATTTCAGATTGGGTGTTTTAACACTGTTTGAAGGCGTTTTAGCACTATTTGTACGTTTTTCAGAAACTATGTCCCAGGCGTTTTGGAACTGTTCGGACGTTTTGGAACTGTTAAGACGCCCGACCACTGTTTAGGCGTTTCAGAACTGTTCAGGTGTTTCTAAGCTTGGAAGTTTCAGAAATACACTAAGGCATTCCCTTAGGCTTTTCAAAGGCAAAGTGGGCGCTTCTATACTATTCAGGCGCATGAGAATCAGACTTTTCTTTCAACACATAGTAAATTTTTCGAAATTTAAAATCCAAAAATATTTTCTTTTCTTTATTTCATTTTAAATCTAAAAACAACAAAAATAGTATATTTTCTTAAATTGAAAAATTAAACATGGTTATGCCTGAAGATTCTAAAAATCATGTACCAAAGTTGAAGAACAGAGCAGAGTTCAAGAACTGGTCACTCAGGTTGAAACACCATCTGAATTCTATAGATACTGATCTATGGAAATCAATTGAGAAAGGGCCTTATATTCCTGTCACCTCTAATGGTCCCGATAGAGGTTTTGTGTATACAAAAGGGTCACAAGAACCTTATCTAGAAGATGAATTACATGGGAATGATCTGAAAAAGGTGAAAAATGATATTAAAGCTTATTCACTCATGTGTAAAGGGCTGCCTTTGGAAGTACTATCAAGGCTTGAGAACTACCAAACTGGGTACACAATGTACAAATCTTTGAAAGTTATCTATGAAGGAGGAAAAGAAATTAAAGACCTTAAAAACAGAAATTGAAAAGGCAACTTGAACTGTTTGAGCATATCTCAGGAGAGACCATGTAACACCCGGAAAATTCTGTTTGGAGTGTCATGCGACTGGAGTCCCATACGCATGGAAGTCAAGCAACTGGAGCTCCATACGAATGGAAGTCGCACGACTGGAGCTCCATACGCATGGGAGTCGCACGACTGGGGTGTTCAATCGTATGGAGCTCAGGCGACTGGAGTGCCCATATGCCTGGAGCTCGGGCGACTAGACTATAGTATTTAAGGGAGAGGGTAGCCGTTACCCTCTCCCCACACTTGCGAAATCAGCCAAAAAGAAGAGAAGAGAGAAATAAGGAGAAGAAAGAAGATGAAAAAGGGTGGTTCGGGCTCGGAATTCGTCGTATAGCGAGTCAAAACGAAGCTCTAACCGAGGAGGCTGCTAAGGTGAGTTCTAGGACCCCTCATTTACTTGTTTTCAATAGATTTTGGGGCTGGAAGACATATAAACCCATTTTTGAAATGTGTGTGTTTGACCCATTTGGGTTTGATTGTGTATAATGTGGTTAGAGTGCGATTTTCGACTTGTATATGCCTGTATGATGTCCTAGTATGATTCCCTAAAGTTTAGGAGGGTTGATTTGAGCTTAGAATGAGTTTGGAAGGGTTTGAAGGCCGTATGTCACGGCTGCAGTTCAGGATGAACTCCAGTCGCTGCCCAGTTAGGGCTTGGCGACTGAAGGGCCAATCGGCCGACTGAGGGACGACTGAGGTTCAATCGCATGACTGAGGCTCAGTCGCACGACTAGGGATTTAGTTGCACGACAGGTCATGCGACTGGGAGTTCAGTCGCATAGGTCCATTCACATAGCTGTTCAGTCGCACGACTGAGGGTTCAGTCGCATAGGTCCATTCGCATAGTGTTCATTCGCACGATAGGGAGTCCATTCATACGATTGGGTGTTCATCCGCATGGATGCTCATCCGCATTGGTCCAATCGCATAGTGTTCAGTCGCGTGGAGGCCATGCGTCTGAAGTATGCCCAATCGCCTAAATAGGGCTGTTGTGTACGAGGAGAGACATAGTGCAATTACTAGCCTTTGGGAAAAGAGCAAGTGTATGTAATGATGTGATAGCTCCCGTAGGTACATGTGTGATAACCGTCGAGGCTTAGGGGTTACATGGGGCACGATGACGATGGTATTGCATGTATATGCGTGATGTATGTATGTTAAGTATGATGTTGCCATGATAGATGGTGAATACTGATGACTTGTAAATGTCAATGTTCCTTGATTCGATACGTGTTTATCTTTCCATGGCTTTACGAGTTATGATAAATAAATGTAATGAAAGTATTATGTAACGTAAAGCGAAAGATAATAAAGGAGGAACGTAATGAATGAATGCATGCATTAATTAATGAACGAATGAATGTAAGAAAGGCTTGCAAGCACATGTGTGGAGGTGCACACCCATTGAAGGTGTTAGCTCAACGGTGTACGGGTTAGCTACCCCGAAAGATGCACACTGGGGTGCAGTCTTTGTGATTGACCATATGTACGGGATCCTTGCTGCTTACCCTAGGTTACTGGATCAGCACTCGTGCACAATGTTCGTGATTAATTATCACAGGTCCAGCACCAGCAGTAGTGCATAATGTTCGGGGTATAGCACATGGCATTGATCCAGAATGAAGGAGGAAAGATAAGTGGTGCATGTACCTACCCTAGGTGACTGGATCAGCACTCGTGCACAATGTTCATTATTCATTACCACAGGTCCAGCACCAGCAGTAGTGCACAACGTTCGGGGTATTGTACATGTCACCGAAAGTATTGAACGTATGAATGAACGTAACGAACGTACGAACGAGTGTATTGAACGTATGAACGAACATAACGAACGAACAGACGAATGTAATGAATGTATGAATGAGGGTAGGAAACGTATGAACGAAGAAAAAGTTATGAATAAACGTGAATGTTAACGATGAACGGTACACGAATGAAAGCAAATGAATGAATGACGAAGATAATAATAATATTATCTATGTGTACGTATGTTGCGTGATCGTATGTATGTAAGAACGGTTTTAATGAAAAGAAAAGTATGTTTTTATTATAAAATAGAACTCACTCAGCAACGCTGACTTTTTATGTGTTTCCAGTTGACAGGTAGTGTTGCTGAGGATGGTACGAGGCGGCTACTCAGCTCTTTTGGGATGGCATTCCTTTGTTAATATTTTTGAAATGTAATATGTTGAATGTATTTATAAAAAAAATGGTGTTTGTAGAGGATTCAGATAAACAGGATTACCTAAGGAAATCCTCTACTACTAAAGATCACTGTTTATGACTATTTTGTAATCGTTTAACAATGTAGTACTTTGTAAAAGCTTTTATGATGAAATGAGATGTCTCTTTTGAATGCTTCCGCTGAACTGTTTACGAAAGAATAACGAAAATACATGTTTAAAGAGCGACGAGGATCCAACTCTAAGCGTCCCGGGAATGGGGCTTTACAAGTTGGTATCAAAGCCAAAGTTTAAGTGAAACGGGTAAATTTTCAAAATAAACCTTAACTTAAAATGAGAATGGGACGGAAAGGGAAGGAATGCCAGTCTGAGTAGCTGCGTGCCATCAGGTATTTTCTTAATGTAACCAGAATTATATGCGCATGTTATGTGGTTTATGTGTTACTGTTAGATTTAGATACTAATGTAGTCAGGACTGGTAATGCTCGGGGTACGAAGAGTAAAGTAAGTGGCTTATCATAACTGGCCACTGTAATTAGGGACTTACTATACTTGACATAAACTGAGCTATTCCCTTGAATGACCGTGTTGGTGTTTGAATCTTTCATTGTGTGTTGAAGGATGGCTAGCGGCAGAACCCCTAAGGTTTTGCCAGATAGGGGCTGTGGTGAACGTGGAGCTGAACCGCATGTCACGAGAAGCATGGCTAGAGTGGCTGAAATGGCTCTCAAAAAGTTTGAGGCCCCTCACCTGGAAGGCGTCGATGATGGTGCTAGTTTGTGGATCGCCATGAAAGAGGCTGTTGTTGAGGGAGTCCAACAAGCCCTGCAGGTGATTCTGCCGTCTATGGTGATTGAGGTAATTAGGGCGGTGAAGGAGACGACTGCTATTGAAGGAAGCATGAAGAATAGCAACGACAAGAACTGACATGGAAAGCGGGTCGGACGTGACAGGGCCACCCTCAACAAAAAGGTTGCAAGGACGAAGGACCGGTGTGCAACTTCATCGGGGGCGGGTGTGAAGAAGTGTGGTAAGTGTGGAAGGGAGCATAGCGAGGTATGTAGAATGGGAACCAATGTCTGTTTCATATGCGGGAAGCACGGTCATGTGGCCAGGGAGTGTGGGGTGGTACGGTGCTATAACTGCAGAGGAAGGGGTCACATAAGTAGGGACTGCAAGAGACCAAGGGTAGAGGGCGCATGGCCTTCACGATAATGCCAGGGCAGGCTAGGATGGGCCCCGATCTCATGACAGGGATGTTTCTAGTAATCAAACTCTGTCTTCTGTGTTGTTTGGTTCCAGAGCTAGAAAGAGTTTTGTTTCTGTTGTTTTCTGTGCTAAGTTGCCCTTTAGGATTGGAAGTATTGATAAGCCCTTTGATGTAGAAACCGTCAAAGTAAGCCCATCCGGACTTCTGAGATGATAGGAGACTGTGAAGTGGAGTTGGAAGGTCAAGGATACCGGTTAGACTACTTGTGATAACTTTAGGTGATTTCGAATTGGTTCTTGGAATGGATGGGTTGGTGGACTTCGAGGCAAATATAGCGTGTATCGAGAAGATGATTCGTTGATAGCGCCTGATCGGAGTTCGGTAACTGTTTATGAGAATCGGGTTACAATGATTCCGAGAGTAATCTCAGAGGCGGTTACGGAAGAAGTGCACCAGGCCATGCAAACGATCCTATCGTCTGTAGTGACCGAGGTGATAAAGGCTTTTAGAGATGGGGAGAGACAGGAAAGGGGTAGACCTTCGGGTGAAAGAAGACAACTCGAGACTGGAACGGTTTTCTTCGATGACGAAGAGGAAGAAGAGGAGGACGAGCCTACGCCGGAGGCGACACGAGGCTGTAACTATGGGGCATTTCAACGATGCAAGCCCCCAACTTTTGATGGTAATGGCACTGCTGCTGCTGCTCACCGATGGGTGAGGGAAATGGAAGCTGTTCTAAATATTAGCGAGTGCCAAGAAGATCAGAAAGTAAAACTGGCTACCCACTCTTTCTTGGACTCAGCTTTGTGCTGGTGGGACAACATAGTCCAAGTTGAGGGAAGCAGGGCTATCGGGAGGATGAGATGGCCAGAGTTGAAAAGGTTGGTGATTGAGGAGTTTTGTCCCCACCGTGAGATGGATAAGGTTGAAAGGGAGTTCCTGCAGTTGGAAGCGGGGGCGATGGCGCATCAGAAGTACACCACCAAATTCAACGAAGTGGCACGGCTGGTGCCGGATCAGGTGACACCTCTTTTGCGGGAGATCAAGAGGTACATGCAGGGCTTGCCGGCGGATATCTGTAGGCACATGATCACTGCCCGGCCAAGCACGTTCAGGTCCGCAGTAGATCTAGCGGGAAGGTTGTACGACGAGCGGGAGGCGATGGCGATATCGGGCGGAGGGGAGGAGCGAGCCTATGTTAAGAAGGGGAAAGGAAGGCGAGATAGTGATGGTGGAATAGTGGCCGAAGGTAAGATGATGAGGATCGATGATCATTAGAGGATAACAAGAAAGGGTGAGGAATGCAAGAAGTGTGGTAGAGGTCACGAAGGGGAGTGCAAATGGGGACTGAACGTCTGTTTTCAGTGTGGGAAGAAAGGTCATAGGGCAAGGGGTTGTCGCGTGGATAAGTGCTACAATTGCAGTGAGGCTGGATATCTGAGCAGGGATTGTAGGAGGTCAAAGGTGGGAAGTTCCGGTGTGAGGAAGGAGAACAGAGGGTGAAGGCTACAGCTTTTGCCATGGCCAAGAGGAGGGTAGAGCGGACTCCGACTGGACAAAAGTTACGGTTCCGGTAATTTAATTTTGTGCATTTATGCCTTGAATGTGATGCTAGAAGTAGTTTGTTCCCCCTACTATCGGTTGTAGGTTATGTGTCAAGAGAAGGAACATCAACGAGCCATTCGATGTAGAGATTGGTATTAATGGATTCACTAGGTTATCTGATGCCCCAGAGGATTGCTTGATGCAATTGAGAAAGTTGTGTCACCCGTTGTCTGAGGAACAGTTTCAGCCTGTGGTTGGTTCATCGAACGACAACGTACGCATAGTTTCAACGTTGTAGCAAACAAGTAGAATGGGAGGTCGGAAACAAAAGAAAAAGATAAATTTGGTTTGGGCCACCAAAGTAGTCGATTTGCCTTTCAATCGCAGTGTACCTGCAAGGAACCTACGAAAAACCGATCCCGGTGCAGTTATATTTGGAGCAACCCATAGCACGATTAATGAATGCCTTTCTCGTCAGTTGTTTGCTTTGCAAGAGGGTCATCATTCATACATAAAGAACATCAGACAAGGCTTGTGGTGTTTCTTTTTAATTATAGTGACCGTACCCTATATGGCATATTTGAGACCGCAGGTCCTGGTCAAATAGACATTGATCGGTATGCATGGGTTTCCGACGGAGACAGTCAAAGATGGACCAGAAGTCGTAAGTTGATAAACGATGTAGAGCGATAGGATTCCAGGTGAGAGACTGCAAAAGAAATGAGACAGTATTGCCCGTAAGGATTTAAGGAACAACAGGTTTCGGGGACGAAAGCCGTTTAAGGGGGGTGGACTTGTAACACCCGGAAAATTCTATTTGGAGTGTCATACGACTGGAGTCCCATATGCATGGAAGTCATGCGACTGGAGCTCCATACGCATGGAAGTCGACCGACTGGAGCTCCATACGCATAGGAGTCGCACGACTGGGGTGTTCAATCGCATGGAGCTCAGGCGACTGGAGGGCCCATACGCCTGGAGCTCGGGCGACTGGACTGTAGTTTTTAAGGGAGGGGGCAGCCCTTACCCTGTCCCCACACTTGTGAAATCAGCCAAAAAGAAGAGAAGAGAGAAAGAAGGAGAAGAAAGAAGAGGAAAAAGGGTGGTTCGGGCTCGAAATTCGTCGTGTAGCGAGTCAAAACGAAGCTCTAACCGAGGAGGCTGCTAAGGTGAGTTCTAGGACCCCTCATTTACTTGTTTTCAATAGATTTTGGGGCTGGAACACATATAAACCCATTTTTGAAATGTGTGTGTTTGACCCATTTGGGTTTGATTGTGTATAGTGTGTTTAGAGTGCGATTTTGGACTTGTATATGCTTGTATGATGTCCTAGTATGATTGCCTAAGGTTTAGGAGGGTTTATTTGAGCTTAGAATGAGTTTGGAAGGGTTTGAAGGCTGTATGTCGCGGCTGTAGTTTGGGATGAACTCCGGTCGCTGCCCAGTTAGGGCTAGGCGACTGAAGGGCCAATCGGCCGACTGAGGGACGACTAAGGTTCAATCGCACGACTGAGGCTCGGTCGCATGACTGGGGATTTAGTCGCACGACAGGTCATGCGACTGGGAGTTCAGTCGCATAGGTTCATTCGCATAGCTGTTCAGTCGCACGATTGAGGGTTCAGTCGCATAGGTCCATTCATTCGCACGATAGGGAGTCCATTCATACGAATGGGTGTTCATCCGCATGGATGCTCATCCATATTGGTCCAATCGCATAGTGTTCAGTCGCATGGAGGCCATGCGACTGAAGTATGTCCAATCGCCCAAATAGGTCTGCTGTGTACGAGGAGAGACATAGTGCAATTACTGGCCTTCGGGTAAAGAGCAAGTGTAAGTAATGATGTGATAGCTCCCGTAGGTACATGTGTGATAACAATCGACGCTTAGGGGTTACATTGGGCACGATGTTGATGGTATTGCATGTATATGCGTGATGTATGTATGTTAAGTATGATGTTGTCATGATAGATGGTGAATACTGATGACTTGTAAATGTCGATGTTCCTTGATTGGATACGTGTTTATCTTTCCATGGCTTTATGAGTTATGATAAATAAATGTAACGAAAGTATTATGTAACGTAAAGCGAAAGATAATAAAAGAGAAACGTAATGAATGAATGCATGCATTAATGAATGAACGGATAAATGTAAGAAAGGCTTGCAAGCAAATGTATGGAGGTGCACACCCATTGAAGGTGTTAGCTCAACAGTGTGCGGGTTAGCTACCCTGAAGGATGCATACTGGGGTCCAGTCTTTGTGATTGACCATATGTACGGGATCCTTGCTGCTTACCGTAGGTGACTGGATTAGCACTCGTGCACAATGTTCGTGATTAATTACAACAGGTCCAACACCAGCAGTAGTGCATAACGTTTGGGGTATAGCACATGGCATTTATCCAGAATGAATGAGGAAAGATAAGTGGTGCATGTACCTACCCTAGGTGACTAGATCAGCACTCGTGCACAATGTTCGTGATTCATTACCACAGGTCCAGCACCAACAGTAGTGCACAACGTTCGAGGTATTGTACATGTCACCGAAAGTATTAAACGTATGAACGAACATAACGAACGTACGAACGAGTGTATTGAACGTATGAATGAACGTAACGAACGTACAGCCGAATGTAATGAATTTATGAATGAGGGTAGGAAACGTATGAACGAAGAAAAAGTTATGAATGAACGTGAGTGTTAACGATGAACGGTACACGAATGAAAGCAAATGAATGAATGACGAAGATAATAATAATATTATCTATGTGTACGTATTTTGCGTGATCGTATGTATGTAAGAACGGTTTTAATGAAAAGAAAAGTATGTTTTTATTATAAAACTAGAACTCACTCAGCAACGCTGACTTTTTATGTGTTTCCAGTTGACAGGTAGTGTTGCTAAGGATGGTACGAGGCAGCTACTCAGCTCTTTTGGGATGGCGTTCCTTTGTTAATATTTTTGAAATGTAATATGTTCAATGTATTTATAAAACAAAATGGTGTTTGTAGGGGATTTGGATAAACGGGATTACCTAAGGAAATCCTCTACTACTAAAGGTCACTGTTTATGACTATTTTGTAATCGTTTAATGATGTAGTACATTGTAAAAGCTTTTATGATGAAATGAGATTTCTCTTTTGAATGCTTCCGCTGAACTGTTTACGAAAGAATAACGAAAATGCATGTTTAAAGAGCAATGAGGATCCAACTGTAAGCGTCCCGGGAACGAGGCCTTACAGACCATAAATCAGATGATGAATAGATATGTGCAACTAACATCAGAAATGTCTACTCTAGGGATTAAGAATGATCTTAAAGACCTTAATAATAGACTTCTGAATGCACTTCCATCATCTTGGAAACAGACTGTAACTTTGTTGAAACATACTGAAAAGTTTCCAATGGATCTTGATCTCCTCATTGCGAAAATTGAGTAAGTGGAAATTGATGAGAGCACAAGAAATAATGACAGAAATGCATCAACTTCTCAATACAAGTACGTTGCTTCTCCAGCAAATACTGTAGAGAATACTTTTCTTGCTTAGGATGAATCAACTCCTGAAGATGAGGGTGATTTGTTTGTGGGAGCAGGATTCTTCACCAGTACACCTGTCTACTCAACTCAACCACAACCACAGTCTCCTCCAAAAAACTTAAATGCCTAAATCTCAAAATGAGACTCCATCTTCTAACTCTGCTAATCTTAGCAAAGTTAAAGATGTTATAAACATCCTTTTACAGGATGAAGAGTCCAAATCTGCCTTTACAGCATTTATGGAAAGTTTTCAAGCATACCAAAGTAGTCATCTAACTCAAGTTGATTTGATTTTGCTGGATTTGTTTGAGATGGATCTTGACGATGTAGAAGAGATGCACCTTAACTGGCAGATGGTCATGATAGCTTACAGGACTCAAAAACATTCATATGCCAACAGAAACTACAAACCCAGTGCAAACAAAACAGTTGGGTTTGATAAATCAAAGTCAATATGTTTTAACTGTAACAGCTATGGTCATTTTTCTAGAGAGTGCAAAGCTCCAAGAACTCAAGGAGGAAATGGCCAAAGTAGTTCTAACAGTCAGAAATATCATCAACAGGCTCATAAGACATTTCAAAAGCCCTATCAAAGCCTGCCAATGCCAGAACTCAAAGAAGAGAAGACCGTTGAGGAACTAAAGAAAGCAGTAGTTGTAAGCATTAAGGATGGTTATGATTGGAGTGCGTATGCAGAACAGTTTACAGCTGATCTTACTTTTAGTTTAGCACTGGTTGCTAAAATGAATGATGAAGACTGGCCTGAAGGCAAGGATCCAAAGACAGAAGGTGAATCAGACAATGAGACAGACTATGATTGGAGTGACTAAGCTGACCCAAAGGAAAATTCTAAAGAAGTTGCTCTCATGGCATAGTCTGAACAACCAAAGGTTATGAACTCATCATCTGACACTGAAACTTCAAATTCTTATCCAGAAGTTCCAGTGGAAGTAAGAGAGAAAATGTGCACCAAATCATGTTTTGAACAAGTAGAACATTACAGAACATACTCGTTCAAAATATATGATAAACTTAAACAAGAAGAGTCAAAGCACAATAAGCTAAAAACTAATCATAAAATTTGTGATCATAAAATCATATCTCTTCAAGCTTCTTGGAACAAAACTTTAAAAGAACTTTAACTTGTAAAGAAACAAGTTGAAGAGATGACAAAAACTCTTGAACAAGAAAAATTGGCACATGCAGCAAATCAAATTGATTTAGCCAAAGTTAAAAGCTCAAAGACAATTGTTGAGCAACTAGAGAATGGATGGAAAAATAAAGATAAAACAGGATTAGGATTCACACATGAACCTATGCCTGAATCAATTATAAATACCTTACCTGAAAATTTTAATACTCATATAGAGAATTAAGCTAAGCTTAAAGAATTTCAAGAAAAGAAGAAAAATAGTCAATCAAATGTCAAGAGTGAAATCAAAAAGATAAACATTGAAATATTTGAAGAGAGAGATTCAGAAAAGATAAATAATGGTCATCCTATTAAAGTAAAATCTTATGAACCATGACAAATGAACAAAAAGCTCTTTGTACCAAAAAGGGAGAGTGTTATTGAACAAAGTGAATATGAACAAAAGATTGAAAAAGCTAGTGATGTTAAAAACAAATTGAAAGGAAAATGTGAAGAAGAGAAAACAGACACTTCATATGTTCTGATGATTCAAGCGCAAATGAATTAATTCATAACAAAGATTGTGAAAAAGAATCTTCTCAAGATTCAATCAAAATCCAAAGCAATAAAACTTCATCAAGAACAAGAAATCAAAGAAGAAGAAAAGCTGCTAAAGCTAAAAAGTTTGAATCAATCAATCAATCAAATCAATCATTTCAACTTAAACCAGTGAAGTTTGTGTTAGCAGGAACTTTTGACATGAACACAATTTCTGAAACTACATCTAAACCTAAGATCAAATCTAACTCTGATATGAAAACAGGTTCAGGTCATAAGTCTTCCGCTGTTCATAAAAGATTTGTATCTAAGGAATCAAAGAGTTGTGATCAAGTTCAAAAGCAAAATCCTAAGAATCAAAAGACCAAATTCATACAAAAGAATAAATCCAAACAAGAATCAAATGTGTCTTCCACATCAAGGGTTAATAAAGTGTTGTTTAATCATTCTCAAAAGTATTCTGATATATGTGATATGTACAATCATGACATATCTGAATGTTATTTTAACAAGTACTGTCACATCTGTGATATGACAAATCACACAACTGCTGCTTATTACTTTAACAAATACTATGCATTATGTGATGAACGAAATCATAATACTGAGTATTGCTTCTTCAGAAAGAACTCACCTAGGAAGGATTTTGGTAATCAAGGATATGTTAATCCATAATTTCAAAGAAATCCTAATCTTGGTTTTCAATATCTACCAAAATAACCTTCTTTGGATTCGAGATATTTCCGAAGAATCAATTCTGATTATGATAATCAGTATAATGTCAGATCACAGCAATACAATCAAGGAAACTTTATTCCATGTTCTGTGAGAATCAAAAATGAAACATTTAACAAGAAAAACTTTTCTAATGTTTCAAATGATTGTTCAAAATTTCTTGATGATGATCTTGAAAACAGGTATAATGCTTTGAGATTAAAACAAAGAAATGACAATCAAACTGTTTTTCAAAGAGGATTTAAAAATCCAAAATATCAAAAGAAACCTGATGTAAACAAACTCCATTTTAAGCAATTTACCATTATGGATAAATATGGAAAGCCCAAAACCATCTCGGCTTGGGTTACTAACTCTTCTTAAATGTCTTTGAATGCAGGTACGCCTGCAGAGACCAGTAAACACATGGTATGTTGACAGTGGGTGTAGCCGGCATATGACAGGCAATCAAGCCTTACTTCAAGACTTTAAGACAAAAGATGGTACTCATGTGGCTTTTGGTGGAGACGCAGGTGGAAAGATAGCCGGTGAAGGAACGGTGTCAAATGGAATTATAAGTTTCGATAAAGTCAACTTCTGTAAACAGTTGAACTTTAATCTTTTAAGTGTTTCACAAATATGTGATAAATCTTATTCTGCTATATTTGATGACTCTTATTGTTATATTTTAAAGCTAGGATTTCAGATAAGCAATGAGTGGGTTGTTGCTAAAGCTGTTCGAGATAGAGATGTCTACAAGTTAGATATGTCTCATGTTGACCCTTCAACAGAAACAACTTGTTTCATTGCTCACACATCAAATGATGAAAGACAGCTTTGGCATAGACATCTCGGTCATTTCACCTTCAAAAACATGAACAAACTTGTAGCGGGAAGTCATGTAGTAGGAATTCCATCAAAATAGTTCACTACATCAGATCTCTGTAAAGCATGTTTGAAAGGAAAACAATATAGAGCATCTTATAAGTACAAACAGATAAACTCAACTTTAAAGCCTCTATAGATGTTACATATGGATTTATTTGGTCCTGTAAACATGCAGAGCATTGGAAAGAAATCATATTGTTTAGTTATCATTGATGACTATACAAGATTTTCTTGGGTTTCCTTTTTGCGTGCAAAATCTGAAACGGCTGAACTGTTAAAAGAGTTTATCACTAAAGTAGAAAATCAAATTGATCTAAAAGTCAAAATAATTAGAAGTGATAATAGAACAGAATTCAAAAATGCTAATGTTGATTTGTTTTATGAAGGAAAAGGGATAGCTTATCAATTCAATACTCCTAGAACTCCACAACAAAACGAAGTGAAGAAAGGAAAAAATAAACATTGATTGAAGCAGCCTATGCAATGTTAGCAGATGCTATGATTCCAATCACTTTCTGGGATGAAGCCATATCAACTGCATGTTTCATTCAGAATAGTATCCTATCAGTGAAAGACAAACAGAAAACTCCTTATGAGTTGATGTTTGGCAGGAAAACATACATAAATTTTCTTAAATCTTTTGGTTGTCCTGTTTTGATTCTAAATTCGAATGATCAGCTAGGCAAATTTAATGCAAAATCTGATGATGCGTTTTTTCTTGGATATTCGTCAGCTTCTAAAGCTTATAGAGTTTATAACTCTAAGACAAATGTTATCATTGAAACGTTCGATGTTAAATTCCTTGAAAATTATTTTCCATCAGTTGCAAATGGTCCAGCGTGGTTATTTGATTTAGACTCATTGTCTAACTCATTCAATTCTAATCTGTTTGAATCTTCTTCTGTTAACAGGAAACAGGTAGGAGATCTTGGATCCTTTAGTGTCAATTCAGACTCTGATGATATGAATGATTCAGGCATAAACTATCTTTTTTTCTCATTTGTGAGAGATCCCATCTTCAATTCAGAGAATCATGATCAACAAATTCCTGAGCAACAACAAACATTCTGATGATTCCCAACCTATTCCTAATGATGGTAATGAGTTTGTGCAACCTGAGTCAGGAACATCATCTATATCTGGTGATGAAGTTGATACTGGTAATCTTGATTACTTTATCAACTCACCGACTCAAGTTTCAAATTTCAATCCATATTCTTCTCACCTATTGCATCAGCTCTCCAACTTGAATCAAATAAATCTGGATGTTAATGTTCAAGGTGATGAGATTCCTACATCTCGTATTCATAAGAACCATCCATATCTCAGATTATTGGTCCATTGCATGAGAGAACAACAAGAAGTAAATCAGAACAAGCAAACCTGTGCTTATACTCTTATTTCTTTCTCAAATTGTTCCTAAAAACGTTACCGAAGTGTTAAAGGACAATGGTTGGATTGAGGCTATGCAAGAAGAATTACTACAATTTCGCAAACAAGAGGTGTGGAATTTGGTGGATTTACCAGAAGGAGAAAATGCAATAAGCACAAAATGGTTGTTTAGGAATAAAACCGATGATCGAGGAATAGTCATTAGAAACAAGGCGAGACTAGTTGCACAAGGATACACACAAGAAGAAGGAAGTGACTATGATGAGGCATTTGCTCCAGTTGCAAGACTTGAATCCATTCATGTCTTCCTGGCTTATGCATCATTCATGAAATTCAAGGTGTATCAAATGGATGTTAAAGGTGCATTCTTGTACGGTCCAATCACGATGTGTACGTGAAGTTACCTCCAGGTTTTGAGGATGCAGAATTTCCACATCAGGTGTCCAAGCTTAGTAAAACTCTATATAGAATTCAACAAGCACCTAGAATCTGGTATGGGACATTGTCACAACACTTAATCCAACATGGATACACAAGAGGGAAAATCGATCCAACTTTATTCATAAAGAAGGATGTTGATGATCTCTTATGTGAGCAAGTGTATGCTGATGATATCATATTTGGTTCTACCAGTCAAAAACTATGCAATGAATTTGAAGAAATCATGAAGTCTCATTTCCAATTGAGTTCTATGGGAGAAATTAGTTTCTTCCTTGGACTACAAGTTCAACAATCTGCAGATGGTATATTCATCAATCAAGAGAAGTTTGTTGACAAACTCTTGAAGAAATTCAAACTGCAAGATTGTCAGTCTATAAGAACTCCAGCTGGTGTAAAATTCCAAGATTGAGCCTAATCCAAAAGGAAAATCAGTTGACCAAACTTTATACAGATTTATGATTGGTTCTTTGATGTATCTTACTGCATGTAGACCAGACATAATGTATGTTGTTTGTGTCTGTTCCAGGTATCAATCAGACCTGAAAGAAACCCACTTAATTGCTGTCAAGAGGATATTCATGTATCTCAAAAGTAAACCAACTCTAGGGCTATGGTATCCTTACGAGGGAAACTTTGACCTACATGGATATACAAATAGTGATTATGGAGGATGTTGTCAAGATAGAAAAACTACAACGGGTGGTTGTCAGTTTCTAGGTCCCCGATTAGTCTCGTGGCAATGCAAGAAACAAACGAATGTCTTTGTTTCAACTGCAGAAGCTGAGTGCATAGCTGCTTTAGAAGGATGTTCACAAATACTTTGGTTGCAAAAGCAACTACTGGATTATTAGTTCAATTTTCTTAAAACACCCATTTATATTGATAACACTGGTACTATGTTCATTACAGCTAATCCAGTCCAACATTCAAAAACAAAACATATTGAGATTCGTTATCATTTTCTCAGATATAACTTTGAAAAAGGTTCAATCATTTTGATTTAAATTACAACTGAAAAATAGTTGGCTGATCTATTTACTAAAGCCTTCTTACCAGGACGGTTTGAGTACTTAGTGACGTCAATTGATCTTATTAACCATGTGTAAAACTGGTTTCTAAGTTCTTCTTTCAGTTCTTTGAATCTTAACATGATCAGAACCCTCTCTTATCCAAAAGGTCGTAGTAAGAGAATCTGTCAAAGTTATTTGCCTGATTGTAGTTTGTGTGTGTATGTTTTCTTTTTACAGAAAAACCAAATACAAAAGTAAAAAACACGAAATTAAAGATAAAAATATAAAATAAAACTACAAAAATAGAGTCTTTCTTTGTAATTTCATTTTTAGGAATGAATCTGTTTTTTCAACATGTGAGAAATGATAGTACATTCGTAAGATCAGTTGCATACTTCACTCGATAATAAAGTCTGACATGATCAGATATGATGTGTAGACAATCTCATGCCATTATACTGAAAAAGTAAATTCTTATGATTAAACTAAATCATCTATGCATGCATGTGTGTTCATCTGAGTACTTTTGAGTTGTATTAGCTTATCATATTGATTGCTTGTAAAGTTACAACACTCACACCTGATGGTGATATGACTAATCATGAGATCTGTTCTAAGCATCATCTCACTTCTTTGTTATGAGTCATCATAGACCTGAAGTGCTGAGATATCCTCCGTTGTAAGTGATTACAGACCTGGATATTCTCCTTTGATGCAAAAGATGCCAATGTGCACAACCCACTCAAATGTATGGTTAGAGTTGATTAAATGGTTATCCATGATAATTCTCTGCTAAATTAGTAATATGAACTCTGGTTATGCATATATGTCAGGTAATAAGTTGAGAATTTGTGCTTTCTTGCATATCTTGATGATAATTGATCTCTCTGAGTCTTTGTATGAGTCACATCATGTCATATCTAATTCGACCTTAATCAATCCAAGATTTGAAAAAGTAAGTGAGCTGATTCTTTTGTCAAACACACTCATTTTCTATCCTTGGATCTTGTGTCTCCTTTGCTATGAAATCACTGACCTGGAACATACTTGATCAGGATTTATTCATTGTCAATGACTATTCACACTTTATTTTATTTTAATGTGCTGATCTTAACTGATATGATCTCACTGCAGACAATAATTCTATTATGAATATAGATTATGATTCTGCTTCAATTTTGATTTTGTGCATGTTTTCTGTTTGCAGACAATTTACCAGTGATAAGTGTGATCTTATTGTGTCAATTTGGGAAACTTCTAAGTTTATAAAACTTAAAAGTTTAGGGGGAGTAATAAAAGTAAGGGTTTTCTCAGAAAATCAAAATTAAAATATTGAATGGAAAGGATGAAGCTAAATGTTCAAAGTATGTGTGTGTTTGATAATGTAAAAATTTGATAATGACAAAATGAACCTATAAAAATTTTCAAGTGGAAAGGCTTCTTGCAAATGTTGTAAATAAGACTAATTTGTTTAACTTTGAGACTAAACTGAAGGGACATTTAATTTTGAAATTTTAAATTAAAATAAAAGGGTTAAAATGTCAAAAGTGAAAATTGAGGGTTAAAAATGTAAATTTTATGGAAAAATTAAAGTTCTGAAAATTGTTTGAATATTAGTACGTGAACAGTGCTAATAAGTCTAAACAATGTTCAGGTGAAAGATGTGAAAATTATACAAGTGTATTGGAACTCATGCTCCTAAACAGTGGCCATAAGTCCAAGTAGGTGCATGATATGATTTCAGAAATATTACAAGTGTTTGGGCGTTTCTCATATACTCATGCGCCTGAACAGTTGTCAGATGTCTGAGAAAATTGGTTAAGGGTGTTAGGCGGTTCAACATTCCCATGCGCCTACACCGTACCAGACATATTAAGTGGAAAATTCACCAAGTGTTGGACGTTTCATATAGTCTCAAGCGGCTGAACAGTGCAAAAGCGCCTAAACAGTGCTCATGCGGCTCAACAGTTCTCATGCGTCTAACCTCAAACGCCCATACAGTGCTCATGCGTCTAGAATTTTTCACTTAGTATATAAACAACACTTCTCATTTTTTCACTCATTCACATTCCAAAACCCCTAAACTCATAGGACACCCATTTCACTTATTATACTCAATATTTTCATCTGTTTCTGAAATACTGTAATAAAAAAGGTGTCTAAGTGTTTGACAAATGTAAGTTCATAGTTAAAATCATGTCATTTCAAGTTACTAATTCATAATCGGTCAGACGGTTTGAGTCTGTTTAGTCGCTTTTAACCCTAAAACTTGAACAACTTGAATTTGATGTATCAAAATGAAACTAAGAACTTAAATTGATTTTAGATTGTTAATATACACTGAATTTTGAGCATTTTGATATGCGGAACTATTGTTTTCATGAACATTGATTGAAAAGTGTTCTTCATAAGTTCGAAGGATGAAGATGAACAGTTCAAAAGTTTGAATTTTTTTAATAAAAAATTAATTAAAAATTCATAAAAATATTTAATAAATAACTTTGATAAAATGATAAGTGAGTTAGTGTGTTTTAAAACAATCACACAACAATTTGTATTTAATATGATTTGGACAGAATTTTAAAAATTCTAGAAAATGATTAAGTACAAGTTGATGTAAAATCAAAACTCAGTGTTTAAAACATAATAATTCAATAACATTTAATTCAAAGTTTGATAAAATCAAATTGTTTCTAAGGAATCAAGATATCTAAAGTTTGTGTGTTTGTTTGTGCAGATGGCTGAGTTGAAATTCAAACCAAAGCATAATGTAGCTGCATATCTAGATGAAGAAGTTAGAGAAGCAGCTGGTTATGAGGAGATTATAAGATTTCTGCGAAGAACCAAATATGTGTATGCCATGTGTGCAAGACCAGTGATTACTGCAAGGTTAATAAAGAGATTCTGGAGAACAGCTGAAATAGAAAGAGATGATGAAGGGAACAAGGTTCTTAGAGCATTCATAACCAATGATAGGATGATTGAGGTCTCTGAGCAAGCAATCAGAGTAGCTCTTAGACTTGGAGAGAATGATCCTCAAGATCTAGTACAGTATACATTCAATGAATGTAGAGAGGTGTTTATGATGATGGGTCACGCTGACCACTTCCCTAAGAAACAATTCTTTAGGGCTAGGGTGTATAACCATTGGAAATTACTCTGTTACATATTCCAACAGTGCATGTGCATGAGAAGTACAGGATGGGACTCATTCCCAGTGGGCATTGCATCTCCTATCATTTCCTTAGTCATAAATAGAAGATTTAACATAGATAAATGGATTATGAATGGATTCATCTATAATCTAGAGAGAGGAAAAAGGAATAAGTACTTGATGTATCCTAGATTTCTTCAGTTGCTCATCAATTAAGATCATCCGGACTTATATGTAGATGGAGTTGAAGGTGATAGACTTGAATTTGAACACATGTCTGAAGTTGTGTACAAGAGATTGACTGTTATTAGTGGAGCTCCAAATGTTCCTTTATTTGATTACATGAGGAATGTTGCTATGGATGAGGTTGATATTCATCAATAACACTTTCATTTGACTGATGAGGAACTAATAGATCCAAATGATTTGATTGAGGATATTGTTGAAGTTATCATTGATGAAGAAGAAGATGAAAATGATGAAGATGATAATGAAAGTAATGATGATGATGAAGCTGTTGAAAGCTCATCAGGTGATAGTGATGATGATGGAGCTGATGGTGCCACTGAGGCACATCAAGCTGATAGCAGTGAAGTTACTGTGTCTGATCATGCTGATGAAGCACATGAGATTGGTGAAGAAACTCATGATGAACCAATGACAGAAGCTCAAGGTGCTGAAGAAGCTAAGGCTAATCTGCAAAATCAAACATTTGATTTTAAGTTCATGGAAGCTATGCTGTCTGAGCCTGTCTTTCAAGGCACATATCCTATTGAATCTGAAGACATTCTAGTCGTTACAACACAAAATATGTTTGTACAGACAGATGATATCATAGATGTTGATGAGACTGAAAAGTTGAAAGAAATCATCATGTCTTAGTAAAAAGAGATAGTTGAGTTGAAAGAATAAAACTTGAAGCTAAAAGAGGTTATTAAAATGAAGGGTGATGAGATGGTGAGTGTGATGAATGACAAGTCTAAGATTATGAAGACTTTTGATGTTATGATCAGAGATTATGATGTTATGGAAGAAAAGTTTAAAAAGTTGACTGAAGAAAATGAATTGATGAAAGAAGAGTCGGCAAAGTTAAAAGAAACACAAAAGGATGATTCACCTGAAATTGAGATTGTAGCTGAAATCAATCCAATTAACATTGAAGAAACTCCTACTGTAGATAAAGGTAAAAGGAAGTTAGATGAACTAGATGAATCAGTGTTACCTGAGTCTTCATCTAAAGTTCAAAAGTTTATTGAAGCTCAGGAGGAAGGTGAAAAGTATGTTTAAGAAACTATTGAAGCACTTGATGATATTGAAGAAAAATTCAATGATGACTAGTATGATGAGGTGATGGAAGAGGAAGATATTGATGAAGCAAATCTTGAAAAAGACTTCACTCCTGTGGAAACAGCTCCAGATGAAGTACCAATTGATTTTGAGGATAGATACAATTTCTTGGTAAAAATGAAGTATAACTGAGTGTTCCTGGATGGACTGACCGTGACGCAGATAAACGAAGAGTATGAAAAATGTATAACTGTAGAGTCAGTAACTCCAGTGGATCCAAATGAAATCATGGTGGAGCATGGTGAATGGAATCCATTGCAAAAGAGCATAAATGTTGAAGAAATGCCAAGCTCTGAGCTTCACCATTCGGATCCTGATGAGATGAGCATTGTTGCTTTGAGATCATGGCTACAAGCCAGAAACTATCCATGGAAAAGACTGAAGAGACCCCAAGGTGAATCTTTAAGGAATCTTATTAGAAGCTTTCAAGCTACTAAGAAGCAATCTAACAAGATGATCATACTGGACACAACTAATCCTCAATACCTTGAGATAACCAAGAGAACAAGAGTGTTAAAACCACAAGAAATCAGATCAATGACTCAGAAGACAAACGTGCATGAGTGAAGGAAAGAGCTTATGAGGATCTTCCCTAAGACAGAGAAACAAGCTTATAAAGTTTCTCTTGATCAGAAACAACTATTCAACAAAGCCAAATCAACAGGAGACTTGGTAAGGAACGTATTGTAGAAAGGACAATCTATATCAGAACTACTGAATGCTATGATTACTCCGGATTCTACCAACCAAGTTAAGATTGTGGCTTGGAAATATGATGAGATCTTTGATGCCTTCTTGATCAAACGAGTAAATGCTGTGTGTGATGTATATCACTTTTACTCAAGCATTATAAAGCTCCCAGTTCAAGACTTAAAGGAGTTGAATAAACTGCCTTTGATCAATCCAACTAGAGCTAAGCATGGAGATATGTTTGTGGAGCTATTAAAAAGAGCAATAACAAGAGCAAGTGCTTTCTTGGAAACAAGATGCTCACAGGAGGATAAGAAGTACTTTGCTACTCTGAATAAAATAGAAAGATAAAAGGAAAATAATCAGAGGATGAGCACTTCCTGATTGAGTTTTGTGATGATTACTTTGAAAAAGTAACTACTCCGGGATCGAATGTTATTAATGGGACACAGAAGTCAAAACCTATACTGCGATGGTTCTATAATAATGACACATTTGAGCTTAAGTTAGTCCGAAATCTCGTGAACTGGGATGAGGATATGATTACACTGTTTGGAGTGTTTGAGCTTAAACTGTTACATCCAAGCTATATCTCTTTCCTCTCAGTCTAAAAGTTTGTATGAGTATCTCCTGAAATAGAAGAAAATGGTAAGAAATATTTCTTGTCAATCATTAAAGTGATGAACGCTGCTATAGGGAGAATATCACTGAGGAAAGCTTTGGCTTATGCAAACATCATCAAGAAAGATATTAAAGATACTGAGTTCATGAGAATATCCAGTAAGGGAGTGCTAGAAGAATACTCAAAAGTTAGTTCAAAACCTATTGAGTTGTACTCTAACATTGACATTACAGGATTATCTAAAGATACACTTGAAGTGATGAGCAAAATGGAGATTAAGACGAACGAGGAAAATCCTGAACAAGGTGTATTAGCTAGCAAGTTTAAATTTGCTATTGCTAAAGCCTTAAGAGAGCAAGAGCTATACAATGAGAAGCCGATGTTTAAGGTCAAAGAAGAACCAGAGGATTATTTTGAAGCTTGATGATAGATGAAAAGAAGAAAGAGGATTGCAGATAAAGAGAAGATAGAAGACTGAACCATAGAAGCCTGAAGAAGAGAAGATTGAAGCTGAAGAAGATAAAGAGAAAGAAGATTGAAGATTTTTGAAGATTGAATACCATGTGGATCTTAGGGGGAGTATTGTTAGCACCTCTGAAAGATTAACATGTTGTCTTTACTTTGTCTTTGTATTTTACTTTTGCAATAGTTTACGGACTTATGTGTAATATATGTTCCATTAGTTTCTTTTGTTTAGTACAAATAGGATTATATTTATTGTGTAGAAATAGACGTTTGAACTTTTCTCTCAATTGTACATTGTAATCCTTGCAACTATCAATAGAAACTGATTTGAGTCTTTGCAATTGTTGATTACATTGTTCATTTAATTGTTAATTACTTAATCATAACATAGAATCAATCCATTTGAACCTATCAGATTGAGAAGTCTGTCAGGCATGTATGAACTCAGGTTTCTTTAAGTTCTTCCTCTAGCTCATCTACTTCTCAAGATGATGCTACCAAAAAGGGGGAGAATGTACAGAAACAAGGTCATAAGGAACCTTAAGTTTCTGAGAAATCTCAATCTTTGACTCTTAGAACTTTATCCTCCCTTTACCCTACATAAAAGCAATCATCTATTGTTTTCCCACAACCACCTCCTTTGAGTTTTCAAGTGGATCCAAGGATGCTCATCAACCTTCACAAATTTTTCACATAGTTTTTGATGAGCTCCTCACTTGAACAACCATCCCCTGATGTTGCCATAACCTACTTTTGAGAAGAAGAGCTTTAAAGGCGCAGTGCACCACCTACCACTGAGGTGGAAGTTGGTCAACCTAAGGTCACTATGGAACCTGAGATTTACTTCAAAGGGGAAATAGGGACTGATGGCCCAGCAACTACCTCAATTGGGATAGATGGTTCAACATCAATCTCTTTCGAAGCAGAAATTTCAGTTGCGGAAGTGATTGTTGGCTTATTATCTCCGTCTGATGAACTGACTCTCACAGAGATCATCCTTGATCTAGCCTCTGAGGTGAACAGTGAGTACTTCCTTACAACTGCTATCCTTCCACAAATACCACAAGATCAACCACAAACTTCTCAACTCATCCTCAGTCCTCTCAACCTCAACCCTTAAAACCAGAATATCCAAGGAAGTATCTCCTCATGATTACAAAGGTAAGAGGAAGATGACTGATGAGGAACTTCATGAGGATGAGAGGTTAAACAAATTCAGAAGAATGGGTATACTCCTTACCAAAAAATTGTTGGTTGTAAGCAACAAAGCAGCAACAACATCTCAGGAGTCTATCAATGAAAAGAAGAGCTTGGAGGTAATTGACAGGCTCATCAGCCTGGGAGTAGCAAATAAAGAAAAGCTACTACTCCCACTTAATGAGCTTGTCAAATTGGAAAAGGCAACCTTGGTGCAAAAAGAAAAGAAGAATGCAGCAAGGATGGCTAAAGAGGAGAAGGAAAGGAAGATGAAAGAAGAAGCTGAGTTGAACAAAAAGGAATGAAAGGATAGCCTTCCTGTGCTCAAGAGGTTACTATTAGGAGGAATTGAGTCCTCATGAGAATGAGATGATTCTGCTTCTTGTCAACAGAGAACAGGATCAAATCAGTAAGGAAAGAAAGAAATCTGCTAGGGAGAAAACAAGGGAGAGAAAGAAGAAGGAAGAAGAGACCAAGCTTGCAGCTACAAAGAAAGTAGGAGATAAAGCCTGGATGAAGGCTTATCTCAGGGCACATGGCTTCACTAGCAGGTGTTGGACCAAAAGAACCAATGAGCCAGATCAGAAAAACCTCTAAGTCCCACAAGATATCACAACAACTGCTGAAAGCATCATCAGCTGTTTCACAAAGTCTGAAGACCTCAACAGCTGAAGATCAAAGTACTGAAGAACATCAGCTGAAGACACAAGTACTGAAGACTCAAGTACTGGAGACTCAAGTACTGAAGACTATCAGCTGAAGACTAAAGTACTGAAGATCAACAGCTGAAGTACAAAGACTGAAGACAAAGACTAAAGACATCAGCTGATGACAACTACTGAAGTCATCAGCTGATGAAACATCTGAAGTTAAAGCCTGAAGACAAGTGTTGAAGCTTCAGAGTTTGTCACAACAGCTGAAGAAGTATTCTTCAGTTGTTGTGATGGTTTACCTTTCAGCTTTTTCTTATTAGTAGTTGTATTTTCTATTTCGGTAGTTTGTAAAACGACTGAAGAGTATGTTCTTCAGTTGTTGTAATTTTCAGTAGTTTCTTTTCAGCTGTTGTAATAAGTTTAACACTTAGCATTTTGTAAGGAGATGTCATCTGTTTGACATCTTCAGTAGTTAAGGTAGTTTCAGTAGTTTGTTAAAATAACGATTTGATGTCACTATCAAGTGACATCAGCTGACATCATTCTTCCTATAAAAGGAAGATGACCTAATTGTAATCCTTGCCGAAGCATGTGATCTAATAGAAAACACCTTTTTGTAGAATTCCTCTCTTTCTCTATAACCTACTGTTACATTGATATATCTCTTGTGTTCTTAGTATAATTTGCTTAATTCTTGTGCTAAATCCACTGCGAATACAACCTAATTGATCAAACTAGAGGATGAGATCCTTTCAAATGGTATCAGAGCTGGTTAATCATTGATTGATTTAATGACTGATCATTGAAACTGCTCTTTTGCTATCTACGTTTGATCGAATTAGCAAATTTGAAAGAATCGGTTATAGAGATTGAGTTTCTGCTGCTTCTGGCCATTAAATTTGAGGTTCTCGTGTTTTTGAGCTAGATTTGTTTTGTTTACCTTGAATTTGCTTGAAGTCTGAGATGGTGACACCAACTAATGATCCTCATATACTGGCTCCTCAACAAAGCCTCCGATGCTTGTGAGGAGTGAGTATAACATATGGCAACGTCGTATGCTCCATCACTTATCTATCAATAGTGCTGGTTGTTAGAAGTCAGTGGTACATGGACCATACAAGCCTATGGTGAGCATTCCTAAATCAAATGAGAGGGTTCTGAAGAAACCTGATCAATATTCGGACGAAAATCTTAAGTTGTTCGAGATTGATGCTAAAGCCCATGGAATTCTGGCCATGACACTGCCTAATGAAATCTATTCAGGGCTGATGCATCATGAAACTGCTCATGATCTCTGGGTTGCTCTGAAGGAACAATTAGAAGGAACCAATGAGGTCTTAGCAAATGCTAGGGAAATCCTCGCCCAACAATATGAGACATTCTCTCATAGGAAGGGTGAGACAATGACTCAACAGTTTGAGCGATTCTCTTGTCTTATTTCTGAGCTGAAAATGGTTAAACAAGAGTATTCCAATAATCAGATGAACAATCGTTTCCTCAGATCCCTGCCTGAGAGATGGGACACTTATACCATTTTCCTATGCTCCAGTGTAAATCTGGATACTCTATCTCTTACCTAACTTCATGGGAAACTGCTTACATTTAAGAGAGAGATAGAGCAGAAAAGGAAGTTGTCCACCTCTGGCAAGCTCACTGATTACTTTGTATCAGGCAATGCTGCACTGATAGGTCAAGAGTCAGAATATGCTGCATCAGAGAGTGCCTATGATGAGCATATTGATTTCTCTACCAATTCTGAACATGCTTTTGTTGGTGTTGATGGTAGTTCAGGAGGTAGCAGTGATAACCTGTGCTTTTTGATGGAGGACTTGAGGGGCATTCCAGATGATGATCTGGAAGAGATGGATATTTTGAGTCAAATGGCAATGATAAATATCAGATCTCAAAATTTCTACAAGAGAACTGGCAGGAAATTTCCTGGTCTCTCTGGCAAAACCAAAGTTGGTTTTCACAAGAGCAAGTTGAGGTGTCATAAGTGCCATAGGCTTGGACACTTTGCTATAGAGTGTAGATCATCTGGATCTAACTCCTCTGCACCTTTTGTGACTTTTCCAAGCAATAGCTCACAGCACAAAGGGCAACATACCACCAGTTCTGGTCATCCATCACCAGCTCAGGCATCACCTGCATACTTTGTGCCTCAGGGTCATATGCCATACCCGTACCCCTGCTACTACATGCCTCAGTCAAGTCAAGTTCAAGCACCCACTGCTCAGCAACCACATGCTCTCCCTGAGCCTCAACCTTCTTAATCTCATCATCAAACCAAACCTCAACAACATAGCTTCTTCACCCCAGGAGTTGTCGACTGGAGCAGTTTACTAGATGATTTATCTGGTCATGAATAACTGTTTCCTGGTGCTGGTCAACATGGTGGTGATCATCCTTTTAGGAACCTTGCTCTCATGGCCCTAGTGTCTGCTGATGGGTCATCCTCCAATGCTTCATCACAGGTATCTTCTGAGGCCAAAGCCAAGCTATGCTCTGAATCTTGCATAGCTGCATTTGCATCTATTAGAGAAGCAAATGTAGCTTTAATTGATAAAAATCTTGAGCTAGAGCAAACCCTTTCCAAAAGAAAAGCTGAACTTGAGACTGTGCTTAATGATAAAAATAATGAGATTTATAAACTTAAATGCCAAATCAAAGTTGATAAGGCTAGGGAAGAGGTACTTCTAGAGAAGTACAGAGACCTCAAGGAAACACTTCCAGTTACCCAGGTAGAGTGTGATCGCTAGGTGCAATCCTGCAAGGGTTTTGAAATGCTTCTGAGTAAGCAATCAGCTTCCAATGTGAAGTTTGGCATTGGTTATAATCACACTGCTCTTCCAACAGATTTTACTTCCAGAGCAGAAGTAGAATCTGATGGAGAAAGCAATAACCAATCCTTCTCATCATGTGACCTACTATCTGATACAGCACCATCAAAGGTTGAAGTCAGCATTAATTCCTTATAAAACCAATCAGCTGATGCTACAACAGCTGATGGTTCAAATGTTGACTGTCATATGATCAAAAAGTTGATCAACTCAGGTGTTGTCTCTAAAAGTACTGAAAGTACTGGAGAGCAAGTGATAACACCTGAAGTTCAAACCCCAACTACTGCCAGTACTGAAGGGAAGAAAACTGCAAGTAGAAAGGGTTTGAAAACTGCAAGTAGAAAGGATTTGAAAACTACTGAAGAAGATATCAGGAAAGCAAGTACTGCAAGGAAGAAAACTGCAAGTACTGATAGCAAATTACTGAAGAACAAGTCTTCAGTAGTTCCATCTTCTTCAGTAGATGATCAACTAAAGATGAAGAAGAAGCCATGTGAAATATGTGGCTTGTTCAATCATCTTACTGATGATTACTGGTACAAAAAGGGCTCCAAACTCAAACAAAAAGAGAAAATTAAAGAGAAAATGAATGTAATGAAAACTAAGTTTGAGACCAAGTTTTTACCAGCAACATCAAAAGCTAAAACCCCTAAGTCCAAGAAGAAATCCAAAAAGAAGGATGGGGTTAATCAGGCAACAGCTGAGGTTGCTCAAAAGAAGATGGTGCAACACAGGAATCCATCACAAGCAATCACTAATGTGTCTCATGAGCTAAAGGCTTTAGCACAAAATTAGACACAGCTTGTTATGGTGGTTCAACATCTAATGGGAAGAGTCAACCAATTAGATGCTCCTGTGCTGAAACCACAGAAAAGGAAATCCAAGCCAAAGGATTCCTCTTCTACACCATCTCCTTCACCTCAGGCTGTCACACATAACAAACCAGTTAGTCTCACATCTGTTGATGAGAATAGACCTAAAACCAAAAAGGTTTGGGTCTCAAAAACTAACTAACTTGTTGTGATGAATGCAGGGTTCTTCAACATGCCAAAGAAGCATCTGGTATGTAGACAGTGGAGGATCCATGCTTATGACAGGAAGCAACTCACTTCTTAATGACTACTCTCAAGGAAAGAAGGGGTTTGTTTCCTTTGGCAATGATGCAAAAGGTTACATCATCGGCAAAGGCCTTGTTTCCAATGGGGAAATAAGGTTTGATGATGTTAACCATGTGGAGAATCTAAAGTACGATCTCTTGAGTGTCAATCAAATGTGTGATAAAGGCCATGTTGCCCTTTTCACCAGCCAGAACTGTCGGATTCTATCATCCAAAGTTCTGAGTTTGATTGACAAGGTATTGGATGAATATACTCTCCTGAAGGCCAACAGGAAAGGAAGAGTTATGCCTTAGATCTTTCAAAGAAAATGGATCCAAAAGGCCATCCTTGCCTATTCTCCAAGGCTTATCCTTAAGAATCTACCCTATGGCATAGAAGGCTGGGTCATGTGAATCTCAAAAACATGAATCAGCTGATACACCATGGTTTAGTAAGAGGGTTTCCTTTGAAGGAGTTCAAAGACAACTGCACTGCTTGTTTCAAGGGAAAACAACACAAAGTCTCATTCTCTCCAATAGAAGAACCAAAGTCCAATGCCTGCTTGTAACTTTCACACATGGATCTTTTTGGTCCTCTCAGAGTGATGAGCATGGCAAAGAAGAAATACTGTCTGGTAATTGTGGATGATTACTCCAGATTTGTATGGACTTTCTTCTTGTACTCCAAAGATGAAGCTGCAAAAGCCATAATGAACTTTGTGTTATATGTGGAGAAGCAGTATTCCCTTCCAGTCAAGTGTGTGAGGAGTGACAATGGCACAGAGTTTAGAAATCACACACTTGATGACTTCTATCTGTCAAAGGGAATCAAAAGGCAGTTCAGCATTCCAAGAACACCTGAACAAATTGGAGTTGTGGAGAGAAAGAACAGGACCCTCATTGAAGCTGCAAGGTCAATGCTGGCTGACTCAGGATTGCCACTGACCTTTTGCGCTGAAGCTGTCAACACAGCTTGCTATGTGCGGAATAGAGTATTAGTGAATCAGAGGTTGATGAAGACTCCTTATGAAGTACTTCATCATTTGGCCCCTTTGATTTCCTTCTTTAGAGCCTTTGGGTGTCCTTGTTTCATTCTCAACACTAGCAATCCACTCTAGAAGTTTGCATCAAAGGTGGATGCAGGGTATTTACCAATCTGTCACACCCCGGGCCCAGAGAGGCGGGACGTCACGATTAGTAAACAACAACCAAAATGCAGCGGAAACTAAATGGTTTAATACATTACAACTTTCAACATTTACATCAGAGTATTGGCTCTTTTTCAATTCACAGGGTGCCTAAATCTACAGTCTATAGGTGTTATGATCAATCTTTTGGTAAAGGTTTCTTGATGCTTCAGTAACTAAAGCTTCTAGGCTCGACTTTTGTCTTCAACACCTACCCTCACTTCTTGCCTCGGATATAAATATCTTCTATAGCTCAACTATTCTCCCTAATTGTACCTGAAGACATGCTCAAAAAGAAAACTGTGTCAACATAAAGTTGGTGAGTTCAAGTGGTTCAAGTTTCAAAACAATAAAAGGAACTCTTAGAGTCCACAAGTGAAGGTTTTAGAATCAAGTGTGATAGTTTCTGAAAGTCTCATTTGATGTTTAAAACATCATTTTTAGTATCAGTCATTGTGGGGTATCACAATCAACCCTGCACTTGGTCCCCGGTTGGCCTCTTCTAAACTTGTGTTTAACCGGATATTCCCGTAGGAAAAAGGACCAAGCCTCAGAATAGTGAACCACTCCTGCTAGGATGGTTCACCATAGTATCTTACCCAAAACCTGTTACATGCCACAAACGACCCTTCAGGATCTCAGTGGGGTACCTCCCTGTGGCGGGAGCCACTGTGCGTGGGGATTCCCCAAATAGATCTATTCACGTAAAGACAAGCAGTTCACAAAAGAATTAATGATTATGACTAAAGTATCAGCAGGTATCCAAAAAGTCCCACATACAAGTATCAAGTAAGCACAATCAAAGTTCATAAAACAGAAGATCATGCAAAGCAGTAAACAGTATCACACATAAGAGTTTCAGTTTAAAAGGAGCATGCTTCATCCCCAAAATAAAAATAAAAGGGGGAACATGAGAACTCACCTGGTATCCTTATATAATTTCAGAGCTTGATAAAGAAAAGTGATGATCACCAACAAAGCAATCCTAACTAAAACATATAAGATTCACGTTTAGAATTAGCACGATGTTATTACATGCATGCAGTTGAGCTCTTTAGTTAAATTTATGTTGGTGATTAATATCCTTAATGTATCTTAGCTTCTTGTGTATTTGTTAAGTGTCATGAGTTGATTCGTGTACATTAGGTTGATTAATGCATTTAATCAAAACTTGAGTCTTAGCATGAAGAATGTAGAAAAATCAATTTATGTCATGGATTCCAAATCTTTATAAGTAACTTGCATTAACAATGTAGGTAATATATAATGTTTCAAATGATGTTTATAATGTTCACGTTCCCATCATATTAGTTAACTTGATTGACGCTAACTAATCCAATTATTAATGATAGTTAACGATATTTTATATAAAAGGGTGTTACAATTAATATTTATTTCAAAATACAATGAGTATTTAGGTTAACCGACATCGATACGTTTTATTTAAGATAAAAGACCTAAAACGCTATAATGATCTATCATCTTGTTGTTATTAATTGTTGGTCATCTCATACCGGATTCAAAACCTGCTCATAGTTTGACTCAGTGATCCTGTCAAGCATGATTCTAACATTCGGATAGTTACTCCAATTCAAATCAAACCTGATTATATCATCAACATTTGTCATGGAATGCTCAACTAAATAACTCTAAATCCTCAAGATTCATACCATGAGTGTATCACACTTGGAAACAAATATTAACGATACTAAAATTTCGAGGGCGAAATTTCTAAAAGGAGGGGAGAATGTAACACCTCTGAAATATGACCCAATTGAAAACCTATAAATGTTATAAAACTCAATAAAATTCTAAATTGAGTTGGGCTTAACAAGGAAACCTTGCAAAACAAAACTAGTCTTTTGGGCCCAATAAGCCCAATAAGGGCCCGAACTTATAAAAAGGCCTATTTAAGGCCCAAATGCACATTTACGAACTAATTAAATGAGAAACCATGAAACAATGAATTCTTATGTGATTTGAAACAACTATGGAAAAGATCCAAACTGAAAACAGATTCAGAACCCATATCGGGTAAAATCCGGCAAATTAACGCGTACTAACGTCTGAATTCCATCAGAATTCCTTATAATGGCTTGTCATCCAATTTAAATCCTTGTTAAAGCTAACAATATCACAAATAATGCTTGTTGAAATATTTTTCATCAATCAAGCATAATCAACAGAAATTCGTAAGCGAAACGCGAAAACCGGTTTTCACCGGGATTTAACGGACGTCTGTTATGACGACCGAATCTTGTAACTCCGAAAATATTTATCTAATCATTTTTATTATCATAACATATTTAATTTGATGAATGGTACGTTGTCCGGAATAAATGTGTTCTGAAACGCGACCGTGACGCGAACCGGGTTACGATCTGGTAAAACCCGAGAATTCGTCAGATAAGGTTTTAACGTGACTAATATGGGAAGATAATTCTCAAAATATCCTTTTAATACTTAATTGCATGCATTTAGATATCAAAATAATAATAAAAGCGCTCGTTCGAGGAAAACGCGTAAAACCGATAACGTGTCGGTTTCGCGGTATCGTTTAACTGTTCGGCATGTTCTAAACACGATAAAATCATTAATCTCAGAATAACTAGAATACTTGGTAAAAATCGAAGCTAACGGGAAATGATATTTATTTCGTTACGTGAAAAACAGATCCGAACGTGATACGAACTGACCCCGTTTCTTAACCCCACTATATAAGCAACCTTTTCTCTAATTTAGGGTTAGAAAAACTAAAAGTTTGAGAGAAAAGAAAGAGCTGACTGCGGCTCCTCCCCTCTTCCCCCTTTCTCTCCTTTTCCCTTCGAATCCGGCCGACCACCGGTCGCCGGTGAACTCCTCCAGCGAGTGCTGGCGTGGAACTCCCCTCCGACGACTCCCCTCGATGGGCCGACACTGCGATGGCCTTGATTTCTCGCAAAACCCAACAGAGTGGAGTCGTGGCCGTGGGTGTCGCGGTTACGAAGGTCAGCTGATGATGGTGGTGCGGTCGCAATGGTGGTGTCCCGATGGTGGTGTCGCGATGGTGATGATGCTGGTGTGCGGTCGCGATGGCTGTGATGGTGACTATGGTTGTCGCGATAGCGATGGTGGTGGTGTTGTCGTGGTGTTCCCTCACCACCGGGACGACAGCCGAGGTCGCGAAGGAAAGGGGGCACCCGAAGGTGTCCCAGACCGCCCCCACTGCTTTTCTCGCGGTAAGGTTCCCTAAAACCGGTCTGCTTCATTCCCCCTTTGTTTTCTTGGACTACAAACCGCAGATTGTTATGATTTTTGGGCTGCATGTGTAGATCTGTACCAGATCGGGGTCCAAGGCAGTCGATTTAGGGCACCCGAAGGCTACCCGAGGTGGCGGTGACGAGGTAACAAGCTGTCCAAATAGTAGATTGGGTGTCGGTTAGGGTTGTAATTGTCAATAATGGTGGTGGTATTGACGATTTTGATTTTGGTTGTGATTAGGATAGTGGTTGGGGCTGCATGTGGTTGGTGTTCGGGTAATGGTTGCAAAACAACAGTAATAGTGAGGTAATATGTGATTGGGGTTGTGTTGTTGTTTGTTATGGTTCATATTGGCTGCGATTCTGTCTGTTGTTGGGTGTGGTTGTTATTCGAGGTATATCTAGAGCTGTTGATGATAGTGTTCTAGTGTGCATGTCGACTGTGGTCGTGTTATTATTGGTCGTGGATAATGATTGTGGCTCCGATGGTTAGTGGTGGTTGATATCGGCAGCCATGGTATGGCTGTGATGGTGGTTGTGGTTACGTAGGCTGTCAAAGTGGTTGTTTTGATAATGGTTGTGGTGTTGGTTGATAGATGGTGATAAGTGTATTTTGGGTGTGGTTGTCGGTGAGGATTCTAGCCAACTAGGAGGTTCTAGCAATGACAAAGTGGTTAATGGTGGACAGTGGCTGCATATGGTGAATGGTGATGGTTAAACCTTAGTCAAAGCTAGTCAAACATGGTCAACGGGCAGTCAACGGAACAGGAACGCAATTAAATCCCGTCGTAAACGAGTGGGTTAGAATACATAACCGAGTGGAAGGTAATATCGCACGCGCAACGCATTGAAATTGAATTATAAATTGCATACGTGTTATTTGAGCTCTAATTAATTAAAGGATTAAATTATAAAATACGTGAATTATAAACGGAAATGAACATCACTTGTTATAAATGTTTGATTTAAATGGATGGTTTGGACCCGAGTTTTAAATAACAACGCTAGCTATTAGAAACCAACCTAGATAAGATATATGACACATTATATTTTTGAGAAATGGTTATAACATGTCATAGACGATACAAATGAGTTATATCGTGTAGGATATAATCATACAAGACTTAAAGATGTAATTCATACAAATACGATTGTACATTTGTATATTTATGCAATGAATATTTAGGTTAACCGACATCGATACGTTTTATTTAAGATAAAAGACCTAAAACGCTATAATGATCTATCATCTTGTTGTTATTAAATGTTGGTCATCTCATTGTATTTTTGAAATAAATAGTAATTGTAACACTCTTTTATATAAAATATCATTAACTATCATCAATAATTGGATTAGTTAGCGTCAATCAAGTTAGCTAATATGATGGGAACGTGAACATTATAAACATTGTTTGAAACATTATATATTACTTACATCGTTAATACGAGTTATTTTTAAAGATTTGGAACCCATAATATAAATTGGTTTTTCTACATTATTTAAGCTAAGACTCAATTCTTGATTAAATGCATTAGTTAACCTAATGTACACAAGTTAATTCATGACACTTAACAAATACACAAGAAGCTAAGGATACTAATCACCAACATTAATTTAACTAAAGAGCTCAACTGCACGCATGTAATAACATCATGCTAAATCTAAACGTGAATCTTATATGTTTTAGCTAGGATTGCTTTGTTGATGATCATCACTTTTCTTTATCGAGCTCTGAATTTATATAAGGACACCAGGTGAGTTCTCGTGTTCCCCCTTTTTTTTACTTTTTATTTTGGGGATGAAGCATGCTCCTTTTAAACTGAAACTCTTATGTGTGATACTGTTTACTGCCTTGCATGATCTTCTGTTTTATGAACTTTGATTGTGCTTACTTGATACTTGTACGTGGGACTTTTTGGATACATGATGATACTTTAGTCATAATCATTAATTCTTTTGTGAACCGCTTGTCTTTACGTGAATAGATCTATTTGGGGAATCCCCCACGCACAGTGGCTCCCGCCACAGGGAGGTACCCCACTGAGATCCTGAGGGGTCGTTTGTGGCATGTAACAGGTTTTGGGTAAGATACTACGGTGAACCATCCTAGCAGGAGTGGTTCACTATTCTGAGGCTTGGTCCTTTTTCCTACGGGAATATCCGGTTAAACACAAGTTTAGAAGAGGCCAACCGGGGACCAAGTGCAGGGTTGATTGTGATACCCCACAATGACTGATACTAAAAATGATGTTTTAAACATCAAATGAGATTTTCAGAAACTATCACACTTGATTCTAAAACCTTCACTTATGGACTCTAAGAGTTCCTTTTATTGTTTTGAAACTTGAACCACTTGAACTCACCAACTTTATGTTGACACACTTTTCTTTTTGAGCATGTCTTCAGGTACAGCTAGGGAGAATAGTTGAGCTATAGAAGATACCTAAATTCGAGGCAAGAAGTGAGGGTAAGTGTTGAAGACAAAAGTCGAGCCTAGAAGCCTTAGATATCGAAGCTCCAAGAAATATTTACCGAGAGGTTGATCCCGACACCTATAGATCATAGATTGAGACACCTTGTGAATTGGAAATAAAGCCAATATTTTAATGTAAATATCATGTGACACTGTGTAATAAACCATTTAGTTTCTACTGCATTTTGGTTGTTGTTTACTAATCGTGATGTCCCGCCCCTCTGGGCCCGGGGTGTGACAGATTGGTATCAGAGCCAAAGGTTGTAGCGAAGTAGGTCTGCTTCGCGAGACCTAAAATGCAACCATATGAACCTCATAGGACCACCTTAGTAAGATGACTCTTCTGAGCTTTGCTGAACCAATGGTGTAGAAATACGGGTTTGCTTTGCAATACCTAAGGTGTAACCATAAATAGGACCAGCCTAGTAGGTTGTTTTCATGACCCAGCGATCCAAAGTTTGCAGCAAGAGTAGGTTCCCTTAAGAACTCCCGTCTTAATCTTTATACCTTAAGGATTTCATATATCCTATTAAGAATTCCCTACTCTATAAGAAACCTTGATACATTAGGGTACTACCTATGATAGGTGCACCCGAGTGAACCATCAAAGTATGGAATCTTGTGGGAGTTGACTCTTAGGACTACTGATTGTCAAACTCTTAGGACTACTAAATGTCAAGTACTAAGAACGGTAGAAACCAAAGATGTGCATATAAATTAGGACTTAAATCCTGGAGTGATACTTATCTAATTGCACAGTTGACTTTTGTCACTATATGAAACAACTTCTGTTAGTTATACACTTGATACGACTTGTGTCGTTACAAGAGGCAACTGTTATAATGATACTTGTTGAAATGATGATACTTGCTATTATGCCTCATTTGTAATATGATACATGTTGGAATTTAGTGATAAGATATTAATCATGATGCCTTTTGTTTGTTCTGCTCCCTAGGATAGCATGTACCTGAATGCTCATTATTGCTTGATTTGCTTAAACATACTTTGAAACAATTTCTGGGTTAACTTGAATGATTAGCATAATTGGAATCTAAGTGTGCTTGATTGCAGATGATGACTAAATGAAAATTATTAACTCCAGAGCCTAAATACACAAAACTTGGAACTGATGATGGGAATGACTAGGATGATAGTGTAAGGTAAATTGACGATTACGGGTGCACACGTAATGGTGAATTTACAGGTACACTTGAATTCTGGTGGGCCCTGTCATGTAAACTAATATCAATGTAAAACACTTAAAGAACCAATAAATACAAGAATAAACACGAATATTTGGAATATATTCAATAATTTCTGGTTCAAGACTTTCATGCTGGGCAAAAGCCATTTGACACTTGAAGAGCTACCAAGGACGATGTTGCAGTAACTATTCCTTTTCTTCTTCTCCTCTTTTCTTTTATTCTACTCTCCTATTGGAATTATGATGATAAGACCATCAGACTCTGAAGATCATTAAATGATGTTCTCAAACTTAATTGGTCTCGTGCTGAGTATGGCACTCCACCTCGTTGTGCGTGTACTTTAGCCATACTATTTTTAGTGATGCCTGAAATTTCCTTCCTACCCAACATTGAATTCATCAAAACTTCTTTAACATAGTGGAAGACTCTCTAACAAGGCTCGTGCAACAGAGAACCTACCAGAGTAATAAATTTCCGAGAAACGCCTCTTGTGGTCAATGACATAGAAGACCTGTCACTCCTTTCTTTCTTAGTAGTTCACACTTCATAGGATCTTCTGGATTCTAGAAGTCCTCTGATTATTTTCTCAAAGCCATTGAGGAATATGACTTCTCTCTACCTATTCATTGTAATGGAACCACCTAACTCAAGGGAATATTTTTAATATCAGCTCCGATTGTGATTGATAATCACCTTCCTTAATACTACGCTCGTGAAATCTTTCATCACCTTCAACCGTTAGTCACCTAATGACAATCTTCACACGAAACTTAGGTTGAACAATTTTGACCCTGCTTTTAACTGACCGGGCTGTTGATAAAGTTCTCAACGCCAGAATATATATAGGAAATGGAACCTCGTTCTAAAATTCAGACTCTCCGAAGATAAATGCTCAATGCCAGGGATATCTGCCGAGAAAAACTAACCTTCAAGATTCCAAAACCAAAAATATGAATGTACAACTTCAGTGGATCCCTTATTTTTCCCACTCACCCTCTGTTCTCGATTTATTCTCTTAACGAGTAGTGCTACTCACATTAAGCCCTATAGCATAACCCTCACCTTTGGAAACGCGTGATAGCCGATGCGGAAAATTTTAATACCTTGTAAGTTATCTCTACTCGGAGATCTCTACTATTTGAGTGATAAGATCGTGATTCGAGCGCGAAGATCTGAAGTAGAATACGACCTCGAACTACATGATACGTTATTAGAATGGTAGTTAACCTTCTTGTTCTAGCGAGCACCTTGATGAAGTCCTAAACTTGTTCGAATCGATGCGGTCGATAATAATGAAGAATTCATGGGAAGAACTCATGGTCGAACTTAAATGATGGTAATGATCCAAAAGATGTATTAAGAAGCATAGAAGATCAGCTACAAGAAATCTCATGTGTTAAATCACTTGAGATCCAACTACAACGAAGTGATAGACACGCAACAGATTGTAGACAAAGAAAGTCTGCATAATCACCCCCGATCGTAAGCATTGGTGTTATTCCTCTCTAAATTTTCAAACCTCTCCTAAAGTGATTCTCTAATACCTTACCCTAGAACGCTCCGTACCGTCGGAAGTTCGAGCAAAAAGTCTTACTCCCATATCTCGTTGGAACAATTGATATGATTATAAAGGATTGGAATCTAAACAGAGCTACTTGCTTCACGAATAGACCCCCTACAGGGCACAGTTACCTTGTAGAATATAGACCGAGGAAGAGGTCATCTATAAGGTTGACCTTAATTGGGAAGCATTATGAAGAAATTCATGGGAACGTTTGCAGCAATTCTGTAGCTTAAGACAACAGTCGAGGTTGCTCTTAAGGAAATTGAGTCGGAGAATAGAAGTAAAATATGTAAATGGAGGTACTGGACTTGAAGCTTATATTAAGGAGCTGGTGGAAGGAAAGTAGATTCGATAGCTGTTAGATAAACAGGTCATAAGACCTAGTATGCCGTCTTGAGGAAACTTGATTCTCTTCGCGAAAGGAAAATAGAATGCTCCAGTTATGGATGGGCTATTAAGAGTTAAATAAAGTCACCAAGGATAAGTGATATCCTCTTCCTAGAGATGATAACCTACTTAATCAATTTCAAGATGCTACCTACATCTTAACTGTTATCAGTCATGTTCATAAGGAAAACGACATTTCACAAATAACAGTTAAAACCAGATATGGCAAGTACGAAGGTTGTGGTCAAGCCCGTGTGGGAGGACCTACACATCTCATGTAATCAGGAGTCTCATGGATAGGATCTGTAAGACATAATTAGACATGACTGTCATTTTGCCACTATTACTAAGCACGAGATTCGAGACAAATCGCTATAGTTGAAGCTATAAAATTTCGGGAAGAAGTAAAACCCCATTGAGACGCGTCAATGCTTAGGGTTTGGAGAAAGTTGTAAAGGATTGACAGAAACTTGATTCGTGTAGCTATACGACTGGCATTGTTATCCTTGGAGAAAAGCGGAATTCGTTTAGGCGCGTATAAGAAAGTTTCAGACGTGTGTTGATGCAATAGTACAAGACGATTTTCTAGTCGCCCGATTGAAGCTGAGAAAAGATATGGGGAGCTACATTAAGCATGAACTGGAAACTTCTGCAAAAATAAAAGGATGCACCTGCATACATTATCGATGCGACACTACCAACTACACATCAGAATACTAGATCAAGCACTATAGAGTGATCGACAATCGGTAACGACAACCGTATCGACAAGTGCGGATAAGTAGCTTTCGTCCGCATTGCCCTAGGACATCCATATTTCCAAATGAGAGAGAACAAGTCCTGCCCACAATTGTATCTGCTTACCCTCATTGACGAATGCAGATAGCCTACAGTTAGACTTTCCTTCTATTACCTACTCCGTATCATTTCTTGAATTTGTGATTCTACCAGCGTCAGTTCACGTGAATATGTATATATATATAGCACATCCCATTTCGGAGAAACTCTTGTCATGCGTCAGATAAGGTAAACGGATCTACTCGGAGACTGAGGTTCTGATATACAGAACCGTTCCAGAAAAGGATGCATACTAGAAGAAGCACGTAGTGGAAGAAAGGACTTAACCCCTAAGATGAAATCATAGAAGGAAGAGATCGAAGAAATTTTTCGGAAAGAAGTTGAGAACTAAAGAGTAGGCTTTGAAAGCTGAAGACCTTTGTGCATGTGCTAATCTCTCTATTCTTAGAAATCGTGAAAACTTCTTAGTCATAGCTTCATAGAAATGACCGCGTGATGCCTAGATGTTCATCTGTACTCGTTTGGAAAACCCAAATCCTTCTTGATTTGAAACCTTTAATCTATTGTATCACGACTATCCTGTCTAATTAATGTCATTCACGCTAATATCCTCTTGTTTTCAATCGTTCTTATGATTTTCAGTGAGGACGGTAACACCGTCAGGATTTTGGGAATCGTCTCCTTGCTAGATCTATTTTGTAGGTCGGTGTATTGAATCACGGTGGATAGTCTCTTCTTGTTAATTTTGTACGATTGTTAAATGATCTCATTGTAAAGCCAAAAACCTGCTCATAGTTTGACTCAGTGATCCTGTCAAGCATGATTCTAACATTCGGATAGTTACTCCAATTCAAATCAAACCTGATTATATCATCAACATTTGTCCTGGAATGCTCAACTAAATAACTCTAAATCCTCAAGATTCATACCATGAGTGTATCACACTTGGAAACAAATATTAACGATACTAAAATTTCGAGGGCGAAATTTCTAAAAGGAGGGGAGAATGTAACACCTCTGAAATATGACCCAATTGAAAACCTATAAATGTTATAAAACTCAATAAAAGTCTGAATTGAGTTGGGCTTAACAAGGAAACCTTGCAAAACAAAACTAGTCTTTTGGGCCCAATAAGCCCAATAAGGGCCCGAACTTATAAAAAGGACCATTTAAGGCCCAAATGCACATTTACGAACTAATTAAATGAGAAACCATGAAACAATGAATTCTTATGTGATTTGAAACAACTATGGAAAAGATCCAAACTGAAAACAGATTCAGAACCCATACCGGGTAAAATCCGGCAAATTAACGCGTACTAACTTCTGAATTCCATCAGAATTCCTTATAATGGCTTGTCATCCAATTTAAATCCTTTTTAATGCTAACAATATCATAAATAATTCTTGTTGAAAGATTTTTAATCAATCAAGCATAATCAACAGAAATTCGTAAGCGAAACGCGGAAACCGGTTTTCACCGGCATTTAACGGACGTCTGTTATGACGACCAAATCTTGTAACTCCGAAAATATTTATCTAATCATTGTTTATTATCATAACATATTGAATTTGATGAATGGTACGTTGTCCGGAATAACTGCGTTCTGAAACGCGACCGTGACGCGAACCGGGTTACGATCTGGTAAAACCCGAGAATTCGTCAGATAAGGTTTTAACGTGACTAATATGGGAAGATAACTCTCAAAATATCCTTTTAATACTTAATTGCATGCATTTAGATATCAAAATAATAATAAAAGCGCTAGTTCGAGGAAAACGCGTAAAACCGATAACGTGTCGGTTTTGCGGTATCGTTTAACTGTTCGGCATGTTCTAAACACGATAAAATCATTAATCTCAGAATAACTAGAATACTTGGTAAAAATCGAAGCTAACGGGAAATGAGATTTATTTCGTTACGTGAAAAACAGATCCGAACGTGATACGAACTGACCCCATTTCTTGACCCCACTATATAAGCAACGTTTTCTCTAATTTAGGGTTAGAAAAAAAAAAGTCAGAGAGAAAAGGAACAGCTGACCGCGGCTCCTCCCCTCTTCCCCCTTTCTCCCCTTTTCCCTTCGAATCCGGCCGACCACCGGTCGCCGGTGAACTCCTCCCGCGAGTGCTGGCGTGGAACTCCCCTCCGACGACTCCCCTCGATGGGCCGACACTACGGTGGCCTTTATTTCTCGCAAAACCCAACAGAGTGGAGTCGCGGCCGTGGGTGTCGCGGTTACGAAGGTCAGCCGATGATGGTGGTGCGGTCGCGATGGTGGTGTCCCGATGGTGGTGTCGCGATGGTGATGATGGTGGTGTGCGGTCGCGATGGCTGTGATGGTGACTGTGGTTGTCGCGATGGTGATGGTGGTGGTGTTGTCGTGGTGTTCCCTCACCACCGGGACGACAGCCGAGGTCGCGAAGGAAAGGGGGCACCCGAAGGTGTCCCAGACCGCCCCCACTGCTTTTCTCGCGGTAAGGTACCCTAAAACCGGTCTGCTTCATTCCCCCTTTGTTTTCTTGGACTACAAACCACAGATTGTTATGATTTTTGGGCTGCATGTGTAGATCTGTACCAGATCGGGGTCCAAGGCAGTCGATTTAGGGCACCCGAAGGCTACCCGAGGTGGCGGTGACGAGGTAACAAGCTGTCAAAATAGTAGATTGGGTGTCGGTTAGGGCTGTAATTGTCAATAATGGTGGTGGTATTGACGATTTTGATTTTGGTTGTGATTAGGATAGTGGTTGGGGCTGCATGTGGTTGGTGTTCGGGTAATGGTTGCAAAACAACAGTAATAGTGAGGTAATATGTGATTGGGGTTGTGTTGTTGTTTGTTATGGTTCATATTGGCTGCGATTCTGTCTGTTGTTGGGTGTGGTTGTTATTCGAGGTATATCTGGAGCTGTTGATGGTAGTGTTCTAGTGTGCATGTCGACTGTGGTCGTGTTATTGTTAGTCGTGGATAATGATTGTGGCTCCGATGGTTAGTGGTGGTTGATGTCGACAGCCATGGTATGGCTGTGATGGTGGTTGTGGTTACGTAGGCTGTCAAAGTGGTTGTTTTGTTAATGGTTGTGGTGTTGGCTGATAGATGGTGATAAGTGGATTTTGGGTGTGGTTGTCGGTGAGGATTCTAGCCAACTAGGAGGTTCTAGCAATGACAAAGTGGTTAATGGTGGACAGTGGCTGCATATGGTGAATGGTGATGGTTAAACCTTAGTCAAAGCTGGTCAAACATGGTCAACGGGCAGTCAACGGAACAAGAACGCAATTAAATCCCGTCGTAAACGAGTGGGTTAGAATACATAACCGAGTGGAAGGTAATATCGCACGGCAACGTATTGAAATTGAATTATAAATTGCATACGTGTTATTTGAGCTCTAATTAATTAAAGGATTAAATTATAAAATACGTGAATTATAAACGGAAATGAACATCACTTGTTATAAATGTTTGATTTAAATGGATGGTTTGGACCCGAGTTTTAAACAACAACGCTAGCTATTAGAAACCAAAATAGATAAGATATATGACACATTATATTTTTGAGAAATGGTTATAACATGTCATAGACGATACAAATGAGTTATATCGTGTAGCATATAATCATACAAGACTTAAAGATGTAATTCATACAAATACGATTGTACATTTGTATATTTATGTAATGAATATTTAGGTTAACCGACATCGATACGTTTTATTTAAGATAAAAGACCTAAAACGCTATAATGATCTATCATCTTGTTGTTAATAAATGTTGGTCATCTCATTGTATTTTTGAAATAAATAGTAATTGTAACACTCTTTTATATAAAATATCATTAACTATCATCAATAATTGGATTAGTTAGCGTCAATCAAGTTAGCTAATATGATGGGAACGTGAACATTATAAACATTGTTTGAAACATTATATATTACTTACATCGTTAATACGAGTTATTTTTAAAGATTTGGAACCCATAATATAAATTGGTTTTTCTACATCATGCTAAATCTAAACGTGAATCTTATATGTTTTAGCTAGGATTGCTTTGTTGATGATCATCACTTTTCTTTATCGAGCTCTGAATTTATATAAGGACAACAGGTGAGTTCTCGTGTTCCCCCTTTTTTTTACTTTTTATTTTGGGGATGAAGCATGCTCCTTTTAAACTGAAACTCTTATGTGTGATACTGTTTACTGCCTTGCATGATCTTCTGTTTTATGAACTTTGATTGTGCTTACTTGATACTTGTATGTGGGACTTTTTGGATACCTACTGATACTTTAGTCATAATCATTAATTCTTTTGTGAACCGCTTGTCTTTACGTGAATAGATCTATTTGGGGAATCCCCCACGCACAGTGGCTCCCGCCACAGGGAGGTACCCCACTGAGATCCTGAGGGGTCGTTTGTGGCATGTAACAGGTTTTGGGTAAGATACTATGGTGAACCATCCTAGCAGGAGTGGTTCACTATTCTGAGGCTTGGTCCTTTTTCCTACGGGAATATCCGGTTAAACACAAGTTTAGAAGAGGCCAACCGGGGACCAAGTGCAGGGTTGATTGTGATACCCCACAATGACTGATACTAAAAATGATGTTTTAAACATCAAATGAGATTTTCAGAAACTATCACACTTGATTCTAAAACCTTCACTTGTGGACTCTAAGAGTTCCTTTTATTGTTTTGAAACTTGAACCACTTGAACTCACCAACTTTATGTTGACACACTTTTCTTTTTGAGCATGTCTTCAGGTGTAGCTAGGGAGGATAGTTGAGCTATAAAAGATACCTAAATCCGAGGCAAGAAGTGAGGGTAGGTGTTGAAGACAAAAGTCGAGCCTAGAAGCCTTAGATATCGAAGCTCCAAGAAATATTTACCGAGAGGTTGATCCCGACACCTACAGATCATAGATTGAGACACCTTGTGAATTGGAAATAAAGCCAATATTTTAATGTAAATATCATGTGACACTGTGTAATAAACCATTTAGTTTCCGATGCATTTTGGTTGTTGTTTACTAATCGTGACGTCCCGCCCCTCTGGGCCCGGGGTGTGACATGCCATAGTCATCTTAATAAAACCTTCAGGCTGAACTATATAGACATCTTTCTCAAGATATCCATTTAGGAAAGCAGTTTTGACATCCATTTGCCAAATCTCATAATCATAATGAGCAGCTATGGCAAACAATATCCTTATAGACTTTAGCATCGTAACAGGTGAGAAGGTTTCATCACAATCAACCCCTTGAGTTTGAGTGAAACCCTTTGCTACAAGTCTAGCTTTATAAGTATCCAAGTTTCCATGCATATCGGTTTTCTTCTTGAAAACCCACTTACTTCCAACTATCTTGGAATTAAGAGGTGGTATAACAAGTTCCCAAACTTGATTGTGATACATGGATTGCATCTCAACGTTCATGGCTTCTAGCCATTTGTCACAATCCGAATTGGACATTGCATTATGGTATGTGGTCGGTTCATCTGAATCTACCACATAGCATCCATCCATGAAAAAATCCATATCTTTCAGGTGGATTACTAGTTCTACCACTTCTGCGAACGTTTTGTGTGTATTGATCAACCCCTTGATCATCCTCACATCCTCATGTTGAGTGCTAGTTTCAACCAAACGTGCATCGGGTTGTGGTTCTTGATCCTCCTCAAGATCCACTGTTCTACTGCCAGCTCCTTCCATAAGGAACTTTGCTTCTAAGAACTCACCCTTTCTGGCAACAAACATCTTTTGTTCCAGTGGATCATAGAAATAATATCCCATAGAATCTCTAGGATATCCAACAAAGATACACTTGGTGGAACGGACTTCCAATTTGTTTGGGGTGGGAGTCTTAACATAAGCCTCACATCCCCAAACCCTTAAGTATGATAGGGATGGAACTCTTCCATGCCATATCTCAAAAGGTGTCCTTTCCACCTTTTTGGTTGGGGCCATATTTAGAATACGGGCCACGGAGAGCAAAGCGAAACCCCAAAATGATAGAGGCAATGTGCTTCTAGCCATCATATTGTTATTTTTGTACGATTGTTAAATGATCTGATTGTAAAGCCAAAAACCTGCTAATAGTTTGACTCAGTGATCCTGTCAAGCATGATTCTAACATTCGGATCTCCCCCTATTTTTCTATTGGACCAATTTCCTTGAAAAGAAAATACACATTAAAGGGTCTTGTATCTCTCTTAAACCAGCCATTCATTCTAATCATCCCAAGACATGCAAACAAGAAAAACTCTCTCCTCTCTCTCTACGAATTACGAATTCAGCAGCAGAAAATTGGGGTTTTGAGAGCCTTTCTTGAGGTGTTTTCTTCCTAACTTGAAGGTGTTTGCAAGGGGCTTGGGGTTCAGTGATCCTGGTTTAGCCTGAAGGTTTTGTCGATCCAAAACATCCTAATAAAGTATGCAAGTAAAAGAAATCAATCTATGGATTGAAACAAGCATCGAGAAGCTGGAATCACCATTTTGATGAGGAAGTAAAGAAATTTGGCTTCATCAAAAATGCTGATGAGGCTTGTGTGTATATATGGATTGAAAAAATGCTGATGAGGCGATGATTAAGGGCTCTAAGGCCATAACAGTCGTCTATCGACACCAAACAACCGTGACAGGCGTAGTTGTGCAGCTGTGGGTTCGATCGGGTTCCGAGGGTTGTATTGGTGGCTTGAATCGGTGGCTACAGCACCCGCGCCTAGTGGTGGGTGTCTGTGAAGGTAAGTAGTGGTGAAGGGAGTCTTGACCTCGAATGTTGTTGTGGTGGTCGTGGCTGTGACGGTTATTAAATGGACTTTATAACTCGCATTATAACGTGTGTACAATTAAAAAACATCTAACCTTAATACATTAAGAATATCAATTGAAACAATTAAAATATATGTGTGCACACACACACCTGAAATTTTCGGATCTAAGTATGCATTATCATGCATAACACTTAGTCAATTTACTAACAACTTATACCACCAAAAATACTACCATATTATAAAATCTACAATACCAATTAATTATTAAAAACTTAAAAATTAAAGGGGCACTAGAGGACAAGGCCATTTACCGCAGCCATCATCGCCACCGCCCCCGAACCCAACCTGCAACCGCCTCTTTCGTTTTCGATTTCCATCGCCTCGTTGAGTTATATGAGAAATTGAAGCCACTACCACGACTGGGGCGTCGAGGGGAGCCGGGCCCCCCCTCGTTTTATGGTGAGAATGCAAGTTAAAGAAATCAATCTATGGATTGAAACAAGTTACCTTGTGTGTATATAACTCACCTGGTGTCCTTATATAAATTCAGAGCTCGATAAAGAAAAGTGATGACCACCAACAAAGCAATCCTAACTAGAACATATAAGATTCACGTTTAGAATTAGCATGATGTTATTACATGCGTGCGGTTGAGCTCTTTAGTTAAATTTAAGTTGGTGATTAGTATCCTTATGTAGCTTAGTTTCTTGTGTATTTGTTAATTGATTGTCATGAACTAAGTTGTGCATATTAGATTAAGTAATGTTCTTATTCGAGAAATGGTTCTTAGTATGATTATTGTAGCAGTAACGGGTTGATAACAGTAATAATACTAAATAGAATATATTTTAACAAGTACACTTACTCAGTTAGTACTCATTAGGCCAAGAGTCTTACATGTAGTATTAATATCAATTTAATAATAATTATCTTAAACAATGGTAATCATTAAAATACTGACATTGGTATTAATATTGGTATTAGTGTCCATTTTTATTACATAACAAGTTGTTCATACGAGAGAGGGTTATACCTCAATGTATAAATTATAGTTTTTCAATTATTAATAACCATACATTTCCAGTTATTTGGGGCAAGATTGTTGGCATATTATAACTATCTCTGATAAACCGATGACCATCTTTACCTAGATTATACATAAAACTCCTTTTCATCAATTTCAGTAGTAATATTATCTTCCCGAAGATGGTATTTGATACCCGATCTACAATTATTGTTGGAATTTATATGTACATATTTGTGGGTTTGAAAATATTAACATGTCACATGCATTTGTTTGAATACATTGTATTAATAAACTATTCACCATCTATAGCATTATCTTGATCACAAAAACACATGGTTTCTATAGTCCCTAACCTTATTTCATCGAAATCGTATTTGTAATTACTTGTGAGTAGTAAATACATTGCATGACGTGATAATCAACATGTTGCACAGTCTATAATTGTCTCCTATTAAGCTGATCCAATATGATTTATGTTACTTAGTAATGGGTAGCTATTGTAATTTGTTGTGTAACTTTCTCAATTCTATAATTACTATTATTATAGTTTGGTTTTAATATACGATTCATGTTTTTATTAACAAGTTTGAGCTCAACGTTTTTCAAGCGCACACGCGTAAGTTATTTCATAAGCTTTGACATAAAACGAAGCGCGTTATATTAACATTCGGATAGAAATTCAGTGATCCTGGTTCAGCCTGAAGGTTTTTTCGATCCAAAACATCCTAATAAAGAATGAAAGCTAAAGAAATCAATCTATGGATTGTAACAAGCATCGAGAAGCTGGAATCATCGTTTTGATGAGGAAGTAAAGAAATTTGGCTTCATCAAAAATGCTGATGAGGCTTGTGTGTATATATGGATTGAAAAAATGCTGATAAGGCGATGATTAAGGGCTCTAAGGCCATAACAGTCGTCTATCGACATCAAACAACCGTGACAGGCGTAGTTGTGCAGCTCTGGGTTCGATCGGGTTCCGAGGGTTGTATTGGTGGCTTGAATCGGTGGCTACAGCACCCGCGCCTAGTGGTGGGTGTCGGTGAAGGTAAGCAGTGGTAAAGGGAGTCTTGACCTCGAATGTTGTTGTGGTGGTCGTGGCTGTGACGGTTGATGGTGGGGTGTCGACGGTGGCTGATGATATTAGCGTTGGTGGTCGATTGGTGGTTCATGCGACTGCCCAAAGGCAACAACAATGATGATCATGGATGGTGCTAGTGAAGGCGATGGCTGTGACAGTAGAGGTCAGACGCGGTGGTGATGAAAAGGGGTCGTGAAGGTGATGGTTGTTGGCTGTAAATCATGGCTGTAGTTGTCGGATGTGGTGATGGTTTTTGGCTGTAAATCGTGGCTGTAGCTATCAGTAGCAGCTATGGTCTTGGTGATGTAGTTGCGATTGTTGGTTGGGTGTTGGTGGCCGATGGTGGAGCAGGACCACAAAGGATATGATAATGGTGGTCGTGGTTGGTATAGTTTTAGGTTATGGTGGTGGTAGTTAGGCTGTCGCGATGGTGGACCGTGGCTGCATGTGGTGGATGGTGATGGTAAAAGTCACAACTGAAGTATATGGTGACGTATGTTGCGGTATTGATTTCGTTCAGTTATAAGATAACAATCTAGAAGTGTTGCATATAATTTTTAGTGTATTTTGATTAGGTAAAACCTTGGTCAAGCTGATGGTCAATGCGGTCAACAACACAAGTAGTTAACGGAGAAATGTTAGCGACGTAATAAGGAGCCGACAATGTTAACGGTGTCGACACAAATCGACTTTGAATGGGTTTGCAGACGCGAGCAGAACGAGTGAAAGGTATAATGCGCTTCGTTTTATGTCAAAGCTTATGAAATAACTTACGCGTGTGCGCTTGAAAAACGTTGAGCTCAAACTTGTTAATAAAAACATGAATCGTATATTAAAAACAAACTATAATAATAGTAATTATAGAATTGAGAAAGATACACAACAACTTACAATAGCTACCCATTACTAAGTAACATAAATCATATTGGATCAGCTTAATAGGAGACAATTATAGACTGTGCAACATGTTGATTATCACGTCATGCAATGTATTTACTACTCACATGTAATTACAAATACGATTTCGATGAAATAAGGTTAGGGACTATAGAAACCATGTGTTTTTGTGATCAAGATAATGCTATAGATGGTGAATAGTTTATTAATACAATGTATTCAAACAAATGCATGTGACATGTTAATATTTTCAAACCCACAAATATGTACATATAAATTCCAACAATAATTGTAGATCGGGTATCAAATACCATCTTTGGGAAGATAATATTACTACTAAAATTGATGAAAAGGAGTTTTATGTATAATCTAGGTAAAGATGGTCATCGGTTTATCAGAGATAGTTATAATATGCCAACAATCTTGCCCCAAATAACTGAAAATGTATGGTGATTAATAATTGAAAAACTATAATTTATACATTGAGGTATAACCCTCTCTCGTATGAACAACTTGTTATGTAATAAAAATGGACACTAATACCAATATTAATACCAATGTCGGTATTTTAACGATTACCATTGTTTAAGATAATTATTATTAAATTGATATTAATACTACATGTAAGACTCTTGGCCTAATGAGTACTAACTGAGTAAGTGTACTTGTTAAAATATATTCTATTTAGTATTATTATTGTTATCAACCCGTTACTGCTACAATAATCGTACTAAGAACCATTTCTCGAATAAGAACATTACTTAATCTAATATGCACAACTTAGTTCACGACTATCAATTAACAAATACACAAGAAACTAAGCTACATAAGGATACTAATCACCAACTTAAATTTAACTAAAGAGCTCAACCGCACGCATGTAATAATATCATTCTAATTCTAAACGTGAATCTTATATGTTCTAGTTAGGATTGCTTTGTTGATGGTCATCACTTTTCTTTATCGAGCTCTGAATTTATATAAGGACACCAGGTGAGTTCTCGTGTTCCCCCTTTTTACTTTTTATTTTGGGGATGAAGCATGCTTCTTTTAAACTGAAACTCTTATGTGTGATACTGTTTACTGCTTTGCATGATCTTCTGTTTTATGAACTTTGATTGTGCTTACTCGATGCTTGTACGTGGGACTTTTTGGATACCTGCTGATACTTTAGTCATAATCATTAATTCTTTTGTGAACCGCTTGTCTTTACGTGAATAGATCTATTTGGGGAATCCCCCACGCACAGTGGCTCCCACCACAGGGAGGTACCCCACTGAGATCCTGAGGGGTCGTTTGTGGCATGTAACAGGTTTTGAGTAAGATACCATGGTGAACCATCCTAGCAGGAATGGTTCACTATTCTGAGGCTTGGTCCTTTTTCCTACGGGAATATCCGGTTAAACACAAGTTTAGAAGAGGCCAACCGGGGACCAAGTGCAGGGTTGATTGTGATACCCCATAATGACTGATACTAAAAGTGATGTTTTAAACATCAAATGAGATTTTCAGAAACTATCACACTTGATTCTTAAACCTTCACTTGTGGACTCTAAGAGTTCCTTTTATTGTTTTGAAACTTGAACCACTTGAACTCACCAACTTTATGTTGACACAATTTTCTTTTTGAGCATGTCTTCAGGTACAGCTAGGGAGAATAGTTGAGCTATAGAAGATACCTAAATCCGAGGCAAGAAGTGAGGGTAGGTGTTGAAGACAAAAGTCGAACCTAGAAGCTTTAGTTACTGAAGCATCAAGAAACCTTTACCAAAAGATTGATCATAAGACCTATAGACTGTAGATTTAGGCACGTTGTGAATTGAAACAGAGCCAATACTTTGATGTAAATGTTAAAAGTTGTAATGTATTAAACCATTTAGTTTCCGCTGCATTTTGGTTGTTGTTTACTAATCGTGACGTCCCGCCTCTCTGGGACCGGGGTGTGACATATTGGTATCAGAGCCAAAGGTTGTAGCGAAGTAGGTCTGATTCGCGAGACCTAAACTACAACCATATGAACCTCATAGGACCACCTTAGTAAGATGACTTTTCGGAGCTTTGTTGAACCAAGTTGTAGAAATGTGGGTTTGCTATGCAATACCTAAGCTATAACCGTAAATAGGACCAGCCTAGTAGGTTGTTTCCATGACCCAGTGATCCGAAGTTTGCAGCAAGAATGGGGTTCCCTAAGAACACCCTTCTTTAACCTGGATACCTTAAGGATTTCATATATCCTATTAAGAATTCTCTACCCTATAAGAAACCTTGATACATTAGGGTATTACCTATGATAGGTGCACCTGAGTAAACCATGAAGGTATGGAACCTCTTGGAGTTGACTCTTAGGACTACTAAATGTCAAGTACTAAGAACATTAGAAACCAAAGATGTGCATATTAATTAGGACTTAAATCCTGGAGAGATACTTATCTGAATGCACAGTTGACTTTTGTCAGTATATGAAACAACTTCTATTAGCTATACACTTGATACGACTTGTGTCGTTACATGAGACAACTGTTATAATGATACTTGTTGGAATGATGATACTTGCTCATATGCCTCATTTGTAAGATGATACATGTTGGAATTTAGTGATAAGATATTAACCATGATGCCTTTTTGTTTGTTCTACTCCCTAGGATAGCATGTACCTGAATGCTCGTTTATTGCTTGATTTGCTGAAACTTACTTCGAGACAATTTCTGGGTTAACTTGAATGATTAGCATAGTTGGAATCTAAGTGTGCTAAATTGCAGATAATGACTAAATGAAAATCATTAACTCCAGGACCTAATTACACAAACTTGGAACTTATGATGGGAATGACTAGAATAATAGTGTAAGGTAAATTGACGATTACGGGTGCACACGTAATGGTGAATTTACAGGTACCCTTGAATTCTGGTGGGCCCTGTCATGTAAACTAATATCAATGTAAAACATTTAAAGAACCAATAAATAGAGGAATAAACAAAAATATTTGGAATGTATTCAATAATTTCAGGTTCAAAACTTTCATGCTGGGCGAAAACCATTTGACACTTGAAGAGCTACCAAGGACGATGTTGCAGTAACTATTCCTTTCTCTTCTTCTCTTTTCTTTTATTCTACTCTCCTATTGGAATTATGATGATAAGACCATCATACTCTGAAGATCATTAAATGATGTTCTCAAACTTAACTGGTCTCGTGCTGAGTATGGCACTCCACCTCGTTGGGCGTGTACTTTAGCCATACTATTTTGAGCGATGCCTAAAAATTCCTTCCTACCTAACATTGAATTCGTTAAAACTTTTTTAACATAGTGGAAGACTCTCTAACAAGGCTCGTGCAACGGAGAACATACCAGAGTAATAAATTTCCGAGAAACGCATCTTGTGGTCAATGACATAGAAGACTTGTCACTCTTTTCTTTCTTAGTAGTTCACACTTCATAGGATCTTCTGGAGTCTAGAATTCCTCTGATTATTTTCTCAAAGCCTTTGAGGAATATGACTTCTCTCTACCTATTCATTGTAATGGAACCACCTAACTCAAAGGAATATTCTTAATATCAGCTCCGATTGTGATTGATAATCACCTTTCTCAGTACTACACTCGTGAAATCTTTCATCGTCTTCAACCGTTAGTCACCTAATGACAATCTTCACACGAAACTTAGATTGAACAATTTTGACCCTGCTTTTAATTGACCAAGCTGTAGATAAAGTTCCGAACGCCAGAATATATAGGAAATGAAACCTCGTTCTAAAATCCAAATTCTGCGGAGATCAAAATTCAAGTGCCAGGGATAATTGCCAAGAAAAGCTAACCTTCGAGATTCAAGAAAAAAATATGAGCTTACAACTTCTATGGATCCCCGATTTTCATTCACCCTCTGTTCTCAATTTATTCCCTTAACGAGTAGTGCTACTCACGTTAAGCCCTCTAGCATAACCCTCATCTTTGGAAACGTGTGATAGCCGATGCGGAAAACTTTAAAACTTTGTAAGTCATCTCTACTCGGAGATCTCTACTATTTGAGTGATAAGTTCATGATTCGAGTGCGAAGATCTGAAGTAGAATACGATCTCGAACTATATGATAAGTTATTAGAGTGGGAGTTAACCTTCATGTACTAGCGAGTAACTTGATAAAGTCCTAAACTTGTTCGAATCGATGTGGTCGATAATAATGAAGAATTCATGGAAAGAACTCATGGTTGAACTTAAAGGATGGTATTGATCCAAAAGATGTACTAAGAAGCATAGAAGATCAGCTACAAGACATCTCATGTATTAAATCACTTGAAATCCAACTACAACGAAGTGATAGACGTGCAGCAGATTGTAGACAAAGAAAGTCTGCATAATCATCCCCGATCATAAGCGTTGGTGTTATTCCTCTCTAAATTTTCAAACCTCTCCTAAAGTGATTTTCTAATACCTTACCCAAGAACGCTCCGTACCGTCGGAAATTCGAGCAAAAAGTCTTACTCCCATATCTCGTTGGAACAATCGATATGCTTATAAGAAATTAGAATCTAAACAAAGTTACTTGCTTCATGAATAGACCCTCTACAGGGAACAGTCACCTTGGAGAATATGGACTGAGGAAGAGGTCATCTAGAAGGTTGACCTTAATTGGAAAGCACTATGAAGGAAATTGTGGAAACGTTTGTAGCAATTTTGTAGCTTAAGACAACAGTTGAGGTTGCTCTTAAGGAAATAGGGTCGGAGAATAGAAGTAAAATATATATATATATGGAGGTAACGGACTTGAAGCTTATATTAAGGAGCTGGTGGAAGCAAAGCAGATTCAATAACTGTTAGATAAACAGTTCATAAGACCTGGTATGTCACCTTAAGGAAACTTAATAATCTTTGTAGAAGGAAAATAGAATGCTCCAAGTATTGATAAACTACTAAGAGTTAAATAAAGTCACCAAGGATAAGTGATATCCTCTTCCTAGAGATGATAACCTACTTAATCAATTTCAAGATGCTACCTACATCTTAATTGTTATCAGTCGTGTTTATAAGGAAAACGACACTACACAAATAACAGTTGAAACCAGATATGGCAAGTACGAAGGTTGTGGTCAAGCCCGCGTGGGAAGACCTACACATCTCATGTATTCAGGAGTCTCATGGATGGGATTGTAAGCCATACTAGATAGGTCTGTCATTTTGCCACTACTACTAGGCACGGAGTTCGAGACAAATCGCTATAGAGAAGCTATAAAATTTCGGGAAGAGGTAAAAACCACATTGGTCAATGCTTAGGGTTAGGAGAAAGTTGTAAAAGGATTAACAAAAACTTGATCCGTGTAGCTATACGACTAGTATCGTTATTCTTGGAAAAGTGCGGAACTTGATTGGGCATGAATAAGAAAGTTCCAGATGTGTTGATGCAACGGTACAAGCAATCTTCTAGTATCCTGATGATTCAAGAAAATATATGGAGAACTATATTATGCAGGAACTAGAACTTCCGTAAAATAAAAGATGCATCCGAATACACTTTGGGTACAACACTACCAACTACACACCAGAATACTAGACCAAGCAAAATAGGTCGATCGACAATCGGTAATGTCAATCGCCTTGGCAAGTGCGAATAGGAGGCCATCATCCGCATTGTCCTAAGACATCCATATTACCAAATGCGAGAGAACAAGTACTGAACGCATTTGTATCTGCTTACCCTCGTCGATAAATGCAGATAGCCTACAGTTAGGCTTTCCTTCTATTACCTACACCGTATCATTTCTTGAACTTGTGATTCGACCAGCGTCAGTTTACGTGAATATGTATATATATAGCACATCCTATTTCGAGGAAACTCTTGTCATACGTCAGATAAGATGAACGGATCTACTCGAAGACTGGGATTCTGATATACAGAACCGTTCTGGAAAAGGATGCACACTAGAAGAAGCACGTAGTGGAAGAAAGGACTTAACCCCCTTAAGATGAAATCATAGAAGGAAGAGATCGAAGAAATTTTTCGGAAGGAAGTTGAGAACTAAAAAGTAGGCTTTGAAAGTTGAAGACCTTTGTGCATGACCTAATCTCTCTATTCTTAGAAATCGTGAAAACTTCTTAGTCTTAGCTTCATAGAAATGATCGTGCGATGCCTAGATGTTCATCTGTACTCGTTTGGAAAACCCAAACCCTTCTTGATTGAAACCTTTAATCTATTGTATCACGACTATCCTGTCTAATTAATGGCATTCACGCTATTATCCTCTTCTTTTCAATCGTTCTTAAGATTCTCAGTGAGGATGGTAACACCGTCGGGATTTTTGGGAATCGTCTCCTTGCTAGATCTATTTTGTAGGTAGGTATATTGAACCGCAATGGAGAAGCTCTTCTTGTTAATTTTGTACGATTTTTAAATGATCTGATTGTGAAGCCAAAAATCTGTTCATGATTTGACCTACTGATTCTGTCTAGCATGATTCTAACATTCGGATAGTTACTTCAATCCAAACCCACCCAGTTATTTGACACATAATCATCAACATTTGTCCTGGAATGCTCAACTAAATAACTCTAAATCCTCAAGATTCATACCATGAGTGTATCACACTTGGAAACAAATATTAACGTGTGACAACCGGTCCCAAGGTCACTATCCTAAACCCTAATTTAATTGCATCATATCCCTTTATGAGTACTAATAATGGAAACAATTCAATTATATCAAGAGTGTTAGAATCATTTATTTTTTTACTTGATCAATTTTTATGATTCTATGTGATTTACGCGAATTTAGCCATTTTAGGTCTTGCCTTTTTAGAAAAATTCGTGCCCGGAATATTAATTAGTCACCCTAGCTAGAATTAAGAATATCAATTGAAACAATTAAAAGTATAAGTGTGCACACACACACTTGGAATTTTCAGATTTAAGTATGCATTACCATGCATAACACTTGGTCAATTTACTAGCAACTTATACCACCAAAAATACTACCATCTTATACAATCTATTCTACAAAATAACTAATATAATTTATTTGTTAAAAAGCCACTATAGGACAAGCCAATTTCGGCCGCCCCCCTCTCCCCCAATGAAATAATTTGCTTTCTTACAACACTTCCACCTTTATCTTCCAACCACTCCCTCTACATGCAATTCTCCATTTGCAAGACATCACCAATTCACTCTCCCTCTCTCCCATTTCGAAAATCCTCAGCTGAAACACTCTCCTCCTCTCCAAAATCCTCTCATTTCATCCCTCTTTCCATCCTCAAAATCATGAGAAACAATCTTGCATGCATCGGCCAACTCCAAAACCGCAAGAAGGTGTATCTTTGTGAAGCTTTTGGTGCTTGAATCTTACAAAACCGTGGACTCCAGCTCTTGTTAGAAGTTCTACAGCCTCCTCCAAGAAGATTACAGCCATCCACGACCATCCACACCTTCCAAATCGTGAGTTACATCAAGTGTAAGCTCAATGTGTCGGTTTTGGTCATTTCTTAAACTAGTCTTCATTTTTCACTTAAAAACTCATCTTTTTCTTGTTGTAGCAGAAACTTCTCACCCTCACCTTGTTCTTGAGGAGTTCCCCACGTTCTTTAAGGTATACCACACTTAGTAATGCTCATTCCAAGGGGTAGAATCCGATTTACCCCTTGAAAACCCACTTTTTGGTGTTTTTGTCACCATGCACTTGTAAATCTTGTAACCTCTCAAAACCAAACGACTAACCTGCATATTAATGGGCTTTAAGACAATAAACAAGCTGTTTTTGAAGTCCCCAAGGGTGTACACCACCTACATGTGGTAAAAGAAAGCCTTACACCTTGAACAATGCTTCATGCAACTAGTAGTAACTTCTTTTAGTCATTTCTTGAAAAACCTCTTAGACAAGGGTTTTAATCTGCTCAAAATGACTTTTAAGACACCCTAATAATCTTATTTCTAAGTTAGATAAAGTTAAAGTAATGGTTAAACTCAAGTTACAAGGATTTACACATGTGTAATGGCCATATATGACAATTTCTTCATGTTTTAAGGTCCATGGATGTATAGAACAACTAGGCAACGTTTGAGACTGTCATTTCAGTAAGTTTTGGTGCATATTAAGTTTAGTAACATGGCTTGACCTCTGGAACAAAGGACATAATGTGTTTAGGCCTAGTTTGGTCACTTTCGGGACCCGAAAACGGGTTAAAACGACTTAAAATAGGAAACATGGACCATAAACGTTTTAAATAGAATTTCCAGGTTCTAAATGAATAAATAAAGTGTTATGGAGTCAATGGAAAGTTTAGTGGTCAAACGATAATTTTAAATGAATTTTTAGTAAAACCGGGTGCAAACCGAAAGACGTTTTTAAGGAAAATTTAGGATAAATGGGTTAAATGCTACAACTTATAAAAATCATGACTTTCCAGTAGGTTAATAGATAAAATAACCTCAAAAGTCAAATGGTTGGTCAAACAAGCCTTTAAAATGGCCAAACCCGACTAAAAACGTGTTTTAACGGTTTAAACGTAAAAACGAGCCTTTCCACTTTTCGAGACAATTTTTTATAATCTGAAAGGTTTGAAACTCATAAAAATTATTTTAAGAAATAGCTACTGGACTTAGAATCCGAAAAGGTGAAAACTCATAAATACCATTTTAAACCGTTCGGTTTTACCGTAACCGGCAACGTTAAACGCGTATTTTAGAAACCAAGTTCATAAACTGAAAATTTGAGTATATATTCTTAAAATGAAGTTATATTAAGTTCTTGAAACTGATTTCTGGTTATAAAGGCCATTTAATACAAGAAACCAAACTTAAGGGTAGAAACTGTCAATTCTGAAACTTTAGGGGCTAAACTGTAAAATTTGGTTACACTTCCTAATCGACCCCAATGAGCATTTTAGTCACTTTGTTAGTATAATTATCATACGTTCTGGACTTAGTAATGTAAAAACCATTAATTATAGGAGAAACCTTAACTTTCCATAAAAGGAAACCTTTATACAAACCCTAATCGAATCAAAACCAAAACCATCCATTTAAGTCTTAGGCACTATTGTTGCTCCTCAAATAGGTTTAGAGCAGTAGCTAATCACTTAATATATTCTTAATAGAGTGCTAAACTTGACCTATTCCCGGCACGCGAAGAATTCTATTTGCTTGATACCTAAGGTGAGTTCTTGTGTTCCCCCTTTTTACTTTTTATTTTGGGGATGAAGTATGCTCCTTTTAAACTGAAACTCTTATGTGTGATACTGTTTACTGCTTTGCATGATCTTATGTTTTATGAACTTTGATTGTGCTTACTTGTATGTGGGACTTTTTGGATACCTGCTGATACTTTAGTCATAATCATTAATTCTTTTGTGAACCGCTTGTCTTTACGTGAATAGATCTATTTGGGGAATCCCCCACGCACAGTGGCTCCCGCCACAGGGAGGTACCCCACTGAGATCCTAAGGGGTCGTTTGTGGCATGTAACAGGTTTTGGGTAAGATACTATGGTGAACCATCCTAGCAGGAGTGGTTCACTGTTCTGAGGCTTGGTCCTTTTTCCCACGGGAATATCCGGTTAAACACAAGTTTAGAAGAGGCCAACCGGGGACCAAGTGCAGGGTTGATTGTGATACCCCACAATGACTGATACTAAAAACGATGCTTTTCAAAATCGAATGAGATTTTTATAAACTATCACACTGGATTCTAAAACCTTTACTGTGGGCTTTTATAGTACCTTTTATTTGTTTTGAAACTTTAAGCACTTGAATTCACCAACTTTTTAGTTGACACTCTTTTTCATTTTGAGCATGTTTCAGGTAACCTATGAAGACTCTTAGCTTATGGACGACTTAGACTCAACCCCGAGACCATGGCATTGTTTGTGTGACCAGAATTTATGACTTGACAATTTGATACCATGACAATTTAAATTTATGTTGAACATGTAAACATTTGGGGTTGGATCTATTTCCAGCCCGGTGTCTTTTAAAACTTTAATGCCATGTGATGTTCTCTCCCTTTGAGCTCTTATAATGGTTTGTTTCCGTTGCCATATATGTTGTTGCTAATCTGTGACGTCCCACCCTACCTGGGCCCGGGGGTGTGACATAACGATACTAAAATTTCGAGGGCGAAATTTCTAAAAGGAGGGGAGAATGTAACACCTCTGAAATATGACCCAATTTAAAACCTATAAATGTTATAAAACTCAATAAAAGTCTGAATTGAGTTGGGTTTATCAAAGAAAAACTCAGAAAATGAAACTAGCCTTTTGGGCCCAGTAAGCCCAATAAGGACCCGAACTTATAAAAAAGCCCATTTTAGGCCCAAATACACATTTACGAACTAATTAAATGAGAAACCATGAAACAATGAATTCTTATTTGATTTGAAACAACTATGGAAAAGATCCAAACTGAAAACAGATTCAGAACCCATACCGGGTAAAATCCGGCAATTTAACGCGTACTAACGTCTGAATTCCATCAGAATTTCTTATAATGGCTTGTCATCCAATTTAAATCCTTGTTAATGCTAACAATATCATAAATAATGCTTGTTGAAATATTTTTCATCAATCAAGCATAATCAACAGAAATTCGTAAGCGAAACGCGAAAACCGGTTATCACCGGCATTTAACTGACGTCTGTTATGACGACCGAGCCTCGTAACTCCGTAAACATTCATCTAATCATTTTTATTATCATAACATGTTAAATTGGTGAGTGATACGTTGTCCGGAATAAATGCGTTCCGAAACGCAACCGTGACGTGCATCGATCTGGAATTAGGTCAAAACCCGAGAATTGGACAGATAAGTTCATAACACGACTGGCATGGGAAGTTAAAGTACAAACTATCATTTTAATACTTAATCGCATATATTTTGATACCAAAATAATAATAGCAACGCTCATACGAGGAAAACACTTAAAACCGTTAAACGGGTTGAATACGTGGTAATTTACAAACTCGGTTAATTATTCGGCATGTTTTAAATACGATAAAATCAATAATCTCGGAATATTTATAACATTTTGTATAATTGTATCTAACGAGAAGCGAAATTTATAACGATACGTGAAAAACTAAACCGAACGTGATACGAACCGACCTAATAACGAACCCATCACCAAACCCTTTTATAAACCCCACTTATTCTTCATTTTAGGGTTCAACAAACAAAATTAGGGCAGAGAGAGGGAGAGCGGTCGCAGCCCCCTTCTCCTCCCCCCCTCCGGTCGATCTCTAGCAGCATGGCCTCCGGGCACCTCGATGATGTGTAGCACGGATCACAGCGAAGATGGTGATGTAAGGAGAGGGTAGTTCCTGCAAAGGGGGTCAATCTCGGGGGTGTTAGCGATGGTGGTCATTCCGGTAGTTCTTGGCTTCTATGGTGGCTGATTTGGTGGTGGGTGTCGGTCACGACTACTTCTTGGTGGTCTTGACAACCACACATGGCAGTGGCGAGGTTCTGTGATGGTGAAACTCGGCTGCTGGAGGCGATGATTAAGGGCTCTAAGGCCATAACAGTCGTCTATCGACATCAAACAACCGTGACAGGCGTAGTTGTGCAGCTGTGGGTTCGATCGGGTTCCGAGGGTTGTATTGGTGGCTTGAATCGGTGGCTACAGCACCCGCGCCTAGTGGTGGGTGTCGGTGAAGGTAAGTAGTGGTGAAGGGAGTCTTGACCTCGAATGTTGTTGTGCGGGTCGTGGCTGTGACGGTTGATGGTGGGGTGTCGACGGTGGCTGATGATATTAGCGGTGGTGGTCGATTGGTGGTTCCTGCGACTGCCCAAAGGCAACGACAATGATGATCATGGATGGTGCTAGTGAAGGCGATGGCTGTGACAGTAGAGGTCAGAGGCGGTGGTGATGAAAAGGGGTCGTGAAGGTGATGGTTGTTGGCTGTAAATCGTGGCTGTAGTTATCGGATGTGGTGATGGTTGTTGGCTGTAAATCATGGCTGTAGCTGTCAGTAGCAGCTATGGTCTTGGTGATGTAGTTGCGATTGTTGGTTGGGTGTTGGTGGCCGATGGTGGAGCAGGACCACAAAGGATATGATAATGGTGGTCGTGGTTGGTATAGTTTTAGGTTATGCTGGTGGTAATTAGGCTGTCGCGATGGTGGACCGTGGCTGCATGTGGTGGATGGTGATGGTAAAAGTCACAACCGAAGTATATGGTGACGTATGTTGCGGTATTGATTTCGTTCAGTTATAAGATAACAATGTAGAAGTGTTGCATATAATTTTTAGTGTATTTTGATTAGGTAAAACCTTGGTCAAGCTGATGGTCAATGCGGTCAACAACACAAGTAGTTAACGGAGAAATGTTAGCGACGTAATAAGGAGCCGACAATGTTAACGGTGTCGACACAAATCGACTTTGAATGGGTTTGCAGACGCGAGCAGAGCGAGTGAAAGGTATAACGCGCTTCGTTTTATGTCAAAGCTTATGAAATAACTTACGTGTGTGCGCTTGAAAAACGTTGAGCTCAAACTTGTTAATAAAAACATGAATCGTATATTAAAAACAAACTATAATAATAGTAATTATAGAATTGAGAAAGTTACACAACAACTTACAATAGCTACCCATTACTAAGTAACATAAATCATATTGGATCAGCTTAATAGGAGACAATTATAGACTGTGCAACATGTTGATTATCACGTCATGCAATGTATTTACTACTCACATGTAATTACAAATACGATTTCGATGAAATAAGGTTAGGGACTATAGAAACCATGTGTTTTTGTGATCAAGATAATGCTATAGATGGTGAATAGTTTATTAATACAATGTATTCAAACAAATGCATGTGACATGTTAATATTTTCAAACCCACAAATATGTACATATAAATTCCAACAATAATTGTAGATCGGGTATCAAATACCATCTTTGGGAAGATAATATTACTACTGAAATTGATGAAAAGGAGTTTTATGTATAATCTAGGTAAAGATGGTCATCGGTTTATCAGAGATAGTTATAATATGCCAACAATCTTGCCCCAAATAACTGGAAATGTATGGTTATTAATAATTGAAAAACTATAATTTATACATTGAGGTATAACCCTCTCTCGTATGAACAACTTGTTATGTAATAGAAATGGACACTAATACCAATATTAATACCAATGTCGGTATTTTAACGATTACCATTGTTTAAGATAATTATTATTAAATTGATATTAATACTACATGTAAGACTCTTGGCCTAATGAGTACTAACTGAGTAAGTGTACTTGTTAAAATATATTCTATTTAGTATTATTATTGTTATCAACCCGTTACTGCTACAATAATCGTACTAAGAACCATTTCTCGAATAAGAACATTACTTAATCTAATATGCACAACTTAGTTCATGACAATCAATTAACAAATACACAAGAAACTAAGCTACATAAGGATACTAATCACCAACTTAAATTTAACTAAAGAGCTCAACCGCACGCATGTAATAACATCATGCTAATTCTAAACGTGAATCTTATATGTTCTAGTTAGGATTGCTTTATTGATGGTCATCACTTTTCTTTATCGAGCTCTGAATTTATATAAGGACACCAGGTGAGTTCTCGTGTTCCCCCTTTTTACTTTTTATTTTGGGGATGAAGCATGCTCCTTTTAAACTGAAACTCTTATGTGTGATACTGTTTATTGCTTTGCATGATCTTCTGTTTTATGAACTTTGATTGTGCTTACTCGATGCTTGTACGTGGGACTTTTTGGATACGTGCTGATACTTTAGTCATAATCATTAATTCTTTTGTGAACCGCTTAGATCTATTTGGGGAATCCCCCACGCACAGTGGCTCCCGCCACAGGGAGGTACCCCACTGAGATCCTGAGGGGTCGTTTGTGGCATGTAACAGGTTTTGAGTAAGATACCATGGTGAACCATCCTAGGAGGAATGGTTCACTATTCTGAGGCTTGGTCCTTTTTCCTACGGGAATATCCGGTTAAACACAAGTTTAGAAGAGGCCAACAGGGGACCAAGTGCAGGGTTGATTGTGATACCCCACAATGACTGATACTAAAAGTGGTGTTTTAAACATCAAATGAGATTTTCAGAAACTATCATACTTGATTCTAAAACCTTCACTTGTGGACTCTAAGAGTTCCTTTTATTGTTTTGAAACTTGAACCACTTGAACTCACCAACTTTATATTGACACAATTTTCTTTTTGAGCATGTCTTCAGGTATAGCTAGGGAGAATAGTTGAGCTATAGAAGATACCTAAATCCGAGGCAAGAAGTGAGGGTAGGTGTTGAAGACAAAAGTCGAGCCTAGAAGCTTTAGTTACTGAAGCATCAAGAAACCTTTACCAAAAGATTGATCATAACACCTATAGACTGTAGATTTAGGCACCTTGTGAATTGAAACAGAGCCAATACTTTGATGTAAATGTTGAAAGTTGTAATGTATTAAACCATTTAGTTTCCGCTGCATTTTGGTTGTTGTTTACTAATCGTGAAGTCCCGCCTCTCTGGGCCCGGGGTGTGACAATTTTGTTGGTTATTCATCAACTTGCAAGACATACAGAGTTTTCAACTGCAGAACATAGATGGTTGAAGAGACTTTGCATATGAAGTTTAATGAATCTCCAAAGGACAAGATTCCACAAAACCCTGTGGAGTTATTTGATCTGGACATACTGCAATATGTTCCTTATCAACCTCCAGCTGTTGTTCCTGTCAACAGTTCTCCACCTGGTGGTACTGATGATGATGTAGCCAGTACTCACCTTTTCAGGTTTAGTGACCACCTGCCTGAGTCAACTAAACCTGATGCTCCTGTAGCTTCAGCAGCTCCATCCACAACAAATGCTGATGAGATTTCTGAAGCCTCTACTTCATTTGAGTTACCATCTCCTACTTGGTTTCAAGAATCTACATCACAATCTGTTGCTGCTGAAGGTCCTACAAACACTTGCACTGATCATATTGTCTATCAAGAGCTGAAGAATCACCCAATGTCTCAAATCATTGGTGATATCAATGCTGGAGTTTCAACCAGGAGTCAATTGTCCAATTTCTGCTTCTATGCTCTCTTCATCAGTCAGCAAGAGCCAAAGAGTTATCATGTTGCACTAAGAGACAATGGATGGGTTGAAGCAATACAGCTTGAGCTTCTTCAGTTAAAAAAACAGCAAGTGTGGGAGCTTGTTCCTTTACCCCAAGGTAAGTGTGCAATAGGCACTAAATAGGTGTTTCAGAATAAAAATGATGAAAAGGGCCAAATTATCAAGAACAAGGCCAGGCTGGTTGTACAGGGGTTTGCATAAGAGGAAGGCATCAATTATGATGAAACATTTGCCCCTGTAGCCAGACTGGAAGCAATTAGATTGTTCTTAGCTTATGATGCCTTTCACAATCTTAAAGTTTTCCAAATGGATGTCAAAAGTGCCTTTTTATATGGTAAAATAAAAGAAGAAGTTTATGTGTGTCAACCACTAGGCTTTGAGGATAATAATAATCCTGATAGGGTGTATAAGCTTGATAAGGCTTTTCATGGGTTGAAACAAGCTCCTAGAGCCTGGTATGAAACATTATCTAATTTTCTTCTACAGAATAATTTCACTAGAGGCTCCATTGATAAAACTTTATTCATTAAGAATGTGGGACAGCATAAGCTACTTGTTCAAATTTATGTTGATGATATAATTTTTGCATCCTCTGATCCACATTTGTGTGATGAATTCACAAAGCTAATGAATCAAAAGTTTGAAATGAGTGCTATGGGAGAATTACAGTTCTTTCTAGGGTTGCAAATCAAACAAAGGGATGATGGAACCTTCATTCATCAGTCCAAATATACAAAAGAGTTGTTAAATAAGTTTGATTTACAAAACTATAAGCCCTGTTCTACTCCCATGAGCAGCACCACACAACTGGATGTTGATCAGAAAGGTAAAGCAGTTGATGAAACCCTTTACAGATGTGTGATTGGGTCCTTGATGTACCTTACAGCTTCTAGACCAGACATTATGTTTGCAACATGTGCCTGTGCTAGATTTTAGGCTGCACCTAAAGAATCCCATTTGATTGCAGTCAAAAGGATCTTTAGATATTTGCAAGGTACCCAATCTCAAGGTCTTTGGTATTCTACTGGGCATTCTTGCAAATTAGTTGCTTTCTCTGATAGTGACTATGCAGGATGCAAAGTCACCAGAAAATCCACTACTAAAGCTGAGTACATTGCTGCTGTAAGTTGTACATCCCAGGTACTGTGGCTTCAGAATCAACTCTTGGATTATGGCATTACAGAGACTAAGACTCCATTATTAATGGATATGCTTCAGCTCTTTGTATTGTTAAAAATCCAGTCCAGCACTCTAGGACCAAACATATTGAGATTAGACATCATTTTATTAGGGATTGCTATGAAAAAGGTCTGATTGATCCAAAGTTTGTGCCTAGTGCTGATGAGCTTGCAGACATATTTACTAAGCCTTTAGATAGTGCCACATTTCAAAATCTGGTACTAAGGCTTGGTATGCTGCAGCTAGAATAATTTGACTAATACTGATGCTCTCAGCTCACAAGTACTGATGAGCATTAGTTTGCAAAAGTCAAAAATTATTATAGATGAGTAATTTAGTCTTCAGCATTTTTCATAACTACTGAAGACTAAAATGCGTCAAAGTACTGAAGTACATTATTTGTTGAAAACAACTGATTTAGTTACAACTACTGATGTGGTTATACCTACTGATGTATAGGTTTCAAACAAATAAGTACTGAAGAACAAATTTTGTTCACAAGTACTGATGTGTAATCTTACATATAAGTACTGAAGACAAAATTTGTTCACAAGCTCTGAAGAATAATTTATTTCATCAGGTCTTATGAACATTTGTTCACAAGAGCTGAGGAATAAATATTCACAAGAGCTTAAGGCCAATGAAACATCTGAAAGTCAGCCAAAGAGCTGATGAGTAAATGTTGAGGTCAGCATGAAACAACTGAATTGACGACACAGCTGATGAGTAATTTTCCTCTTCAGCTGATTTCTTCTGCTGTTTCATACTAAACAACTGAAGGACAAAACCATGTCTTCAGTAGTTTTATAACTACTGATGACTAACACCAAGTCCTCAATTGTTTACAACAACTGAAGCCAAAACCATGTCTTCAGTAGTTTACAACTACTGATGTCAGTAGTTTACAACTACAGATGACTAATACCAAGTCTTCAGTTGTTTACAACGTCTGAAGATGAAAAACATGTCTTCAGTAGTTTATAACTACTAAATGACTAACAACAAGTCTTCAGTCGTTTGCAACATCTGAAGGACAAAGCCACGGTCTCAATAGTTTTAACTACTGATGACTAACACCAAGTCCTCAGATGTTTATAACCTCTGAAGGTTAAAACCATGTCATCAGTCGTTTCAACAACCGATGCCTAACACCAAAACCTTCAGTCGTTTTCTTTCAGCCGTTTCAATCCGTACCCTATAAATACCCAACCCTACAGAGTTTTTCATTCTCTCATAACCTAATATTTCAAAAACTCTGAAACCTCTCTCATACCATTAATGGCGACCATGCAGCTCAAACCAAGACACAACTGTGTCGCCTACCTTACCAAATCCCCATTTTGGACCAAGTTTCATAACGCCATAGATCTCATGGTTGATTCTCCTTACCAAACGGCCTTCCTCCTCAATCCCACAATATATGCCGATTCCCTTACACAGTTCTGGACGAACGTCACCCTTACTGGAGAGAACGACGCCGAGGTCTCTCTCCAGTCGTTCGTCAACAACCAGAAGGTGGTTATCAATCCTGCAATCATCCGCCAAACCCTAAAATTGGATGATGCCACCTTCCCAACCGAATGTCCAAAAGGCACCACTGATCTTTCATTTGCACACCATGGCTATTAGGGTGACCTTCATGCGTCTACCCTGCTCAAGAAACATTTCCATGATGCCGAACGCCTTATATTCCACATGGTGAATGTTTGCTTAGCCCCAAAGACTTCCTCATGGGACCAAATGTCATTAAGGTGGTAGCAGGTATTATTCTCTATCCTTGAGAAACAAAACTTAAATTTTTCTGAAATAATATTTTTGGAACTTAAGGATATGGCCACAAAACCTTTTGCTAACCGTTGGATACTATATCCACGGTTCATAATGGCCATAATAGAGAACCAGCTACATGCTGAGGGACTTGTTGGCCTTGAAGTCCCTGCCATGGTTGTATTGCCTGAGGTATACTCCAGGCACAACACTGACCAAACGTTGAAAAAGGCTGCCAAGCTGCGAAAACCCACGCAGCTGTAACCCACAACCTCCACCTCAAAATCAAAAGTCCCCACCAAACCCAAACAAAAGAAACCCAAAAAGGCTACCCAGGGAGATGAGTCCCCTGAGGATGCCCCTGCTCAACAAAGGCAGGAAGTAATTGCTGGCATGATTCTCCCAGCAATTACCATGACTCCACCAACCATAACCGCACAGGCATCCTCTCTACAAGAGCCTCATGCAACCATTTCCGGGGCTGCCACACATCTGGAACCTTTCTCACTTGAGGAGGTTGCCATTGAAAAGCACACATCTCCCCATGTGCATACTACTTCTACCCCATCTCCCACTACAACCGCCCCTCAAAGCCCTACATTCATAATTGCAAAAGTGTTGACTCATCTTAACACTCCACCCTCTCCCCAAGAACCAATCACAACTGGGAAAACTCCAACCATAGAGAGGGTGGATACAAGTGTTGCTGGGAGCCCACAACACAGGGAATCAAATGTCTTATCTCCAAGTGTGGCAAAGGAGATAGGACAATCTGGTGAGGCTACCACTTCCCCTGTGTCAGCACATGAAAAGGAAGAAGTTGGTACCATCTCTAAGTCCTCACCAGAGGCAACTGCTGATGATGGATCCAATCTGGAGGCAAGAAGTCCCTAGTACCAAGAACAAAGGGCACATGTGATCACTGAGCCACACTCAGCACATGTACATCCTGATTCAATCAGGAGGTCAGGTGATTCAGTTTCAACTGATGATGACCTGAGCTTTTTCTATGATGTAGTAGCTCAAAACACTATTCTTGAGGATGAGGTGAGTAGACTAAAAGAGCTACTCGCCAAAATGATTCAAGACCAAAGTCCATCTGCCACCATACACCCACAGATGGCACCTTCACCTGAAGGTCTCACAAACACTCAGCCACTCCCATAAACTCAGCCACTTGCCCTTGCTTCTGGCACTAGTTCTCAGGGACAGAACCCCCCTGAGCAATTAGCTGCTATATTTCAAAATTCCTTGCCTCTCATCACACCTATTATCATAGATATTGTGATCAAAACCCTTGATGAGAGGCTTCCCTCTACTATACAGCCTTTGGTGGAAGCTGTTGTGATGAAGAAGCTTTCTGACAGTCAACCCCTTGTAACCAATGCAACCAAAAAGGGGGAGGCTTTAGTGAAAGCTAAGAGAAAGAGAGTGGACGAGGAAGTGAAAGAGAAAGAAGTTGAGGATGAGGTAGTATATGAGAGGGAGTTGGTGGTGGAGACTGAGAGGGAGAAGGAGAAGGAGAGTGCTGAATTGGAAAAAGTGACTGAAAGTCAAAAAGACTTTCATGTCACATACAATAAGAAGAAAGGAGAGAAGGAGAAAGATCTAACTGTCCTTGTCAAGGAGGCTGATGCTGAACATAACAGGTCAATGGGTAACATCATTGATCAGCTGTTCAGGCAAGGCTTTGACAGTGACACTGCTAAGCTAGATCAAGAGATAAGGAAGTTGGAGGTGAAAAAGATAGAATACCGATGGTCTTGTTATAGCCAAGAGGAAAAAGAGAGACTTGAGGCTATGAAAAAATTCATTTCGAAGTATCTAGGGAGATCAGTCCTGGAGATCAGATCATGGCCCAGGGACAGCATCTTGGCAATAGCCACCAAGATCTGTTAGTCTGAGGTATTCACTAAGGGACTGATCATAGAATCCCTTAATGAAGCCGGTGCTGGGAATAGGACTGAGTTAGCCAAACAAACCAAATCCTCTCTCACATCTAAATTGCTAGCTCAGCCTGCCCAATTTCCCACACCAAAACCCAAACCACCACCAACAAAACAAACCCCTTCACCATCAAAACCCATAGCTGATGATACACCCTTGAAGAGGAAGAGAAGGGTGCTGAGGCTAGAAGAAGAAGAAGAAGAGGATGATGAGGAAGAAGATAGGATGCCTCTCTCTGCAGTTCTATCTTTGCCTAAAGCCAAACCTTTACCCATCACTCCTGCCTCACAGATGGAAGTTGTGAAGGTTAAAATTGAAGAAGAACAGCAGCATAAGCTACATGATGATGAGCTGTTGAAAAGAGTAGATAAAGCTTATGCTGCTTCATCATCAATCATTAATATGAGGAAACAAGATCTGAGATTATTCACTTTAAGGCATACATATCAATATCAAAAGGACAAAGTGAGAATTTGGCCTGATCCCAGGGTGTCTCACAGGATCATTAAGAAAGACATTCCACTGAGATACAATGGCCAAGTAAAAAAGATTGTAGATGAAGTGATCTCTTTGGCCATTGTAGTATCACCCTGGGAGATCATTGAAGATTTCAAGAAGGCCTATCAGGCTAACCTGCCACCACAAAAGATGTTGGAGAATAGGGTGGTTAAATAGGGGTTAGTCTACAAGAGGCTTGAGAATCTTCGAAAAATGAGCTCCAGTTGTTCTTAGAGGGTAATCACCCTGATGAGTTCGCCTATAGGGCTATAACAACTGTGGAGCTCAAAAATGGTAAACATGCCAAATTCATCTCAGAGCTCTATGGGCCTGAAGGATTATTTGAGGGTGAGGCAGAGGATCTTACCATGGAGGAACAAGTAATGTTTTTAGAAGCCTACACAAGAGAATCCTACAGGCTCATATTTGGGAAGTAGGTCTCATGAATGGGACAACAACTCTGTGTCCAGTTCCCCAAAACAGAGTTCCCATCCATACTATGCCAATCAGATCCTTGAGACCTCTTCCCAGGCCAGTGCTTCTATGGGTCAACTACTGAGCTGATCCAGAAGGAAATAGACCAATCATTCTGCCACAATAAGTGGGACCAACAATAAGCTTAGAGGTTTTGGCTGCATTGGTTTAGGGGGAGTTTGTTGGACCAAAAGAACCAATGAGACAGATCAGAAAAACCTCTAAGTCCCACAAGACATCACAACAACTGCTGAAAGCATCATCAGCTGTTTGATAAAGTCTGAAGACCTCAACAGTTGAAGATCAAAGTACTGAAGAACATCAGCTGAAGACACAAGTACTGAAGACTCAAGTACTAAATACTTAAGTACTGAAGACTCAATTACTGAAGACTATCAGCTGAAGACTAAAGTACTGAAGATCAACAGCTGAAGTACAAAGACTGAAGACAAAGACTGAAGACATCAGCTGATGACAACTACTGAAGTCATCAGCTGATGAAACATCTGAAGTTAAAGTCTGAAGACAAGTGCTGAAGCTTTAGAGTTTGTCACAACAACTGAAGAAGTATTCTTCAGTTGTTGTGATGGTTTACCTTTCAGCTTTTTCTTATCAGTAGTTGTATTTTCTATTTCAGTAGTTTGTAAAACGACTGAAGAGTATGTTCTTCAGTCGTTGTAGTTTTCAGTAGTTTCTTTTCAGCTGTTGTAATAAGTTTAACACTAAGCATTTTGTAAGGAGATGTCAGCTGTTTGACATCTTCAGTAGTTAAGGTAGTTTCAGTAGTTTGTTAAAATAACGGTTGGATGTCACTATCAAGTGACATCAGCTGACGTCATTCTTCCTATAAAAGGAAGATGACCTAATTGTAATCTTTGCCGAAGCATGTGATCTAATAGAAAACACCTTTTTGCAGAATTCCTCTCTTTCTCTATAACCTACTTCTACATTGATATATCTCTTGTGTTCTTAGTATAATTTGCTTAATTCTTGTGCTAAATCCATTGCAAATACAACCTAATTGATCAAACTAGAGGCTGAGATCCTTTCAGCAGGCAAGTTGGGACAATGTCAGAGAAGACCCTACAGCGACATGTTAGTGATATCAAAGCAGACATTCGCTTATGAAGAAGGATGGAGGTATCTCAGGAGATACAGAGGATAAAACCTAAACCAGCACCCAAACCACAACCCATAACAATTGAAATCATCACTGGACCTTTACCCTTCTCTTTCTCCATCAAAACTGAACCCATCACTGAACCATACACCCCTGAACACACACCATCCACATTACACTACCATCAACAACCACCACCACTACATATTCTACAACCCAAAACACAACCTAAAACCCAATCAATACCCAAACCATCCTCTGAACAATCCAAAACTCCAACCTTAGAAGAGATTGGGGAGATCAAAAGGAGACTCAACAACTGCCCAAAAGTGAGTAGCATCTCTTATGAGGAAGGGTTCATCATATTACAATACATTGATGGATCCTCAAGCTCTCTCACAGAAAAGCCGTCCAAGATCTACCCTGAGAGACTCTACACCAATCACTCAATCTTCTAGCCTCAAGCTCTGATTCATTAAATGAAGAAGAGAAAAAGCTAAGAAGAAAATTGGTAAGCCTACTCACAACTATGAATAGGGATAGACTGCCAAACTTGCCTCTCATTCCTAGGAAGAAAATAATCCAGTGGAGGTTTGATGAACCTTCTCACAACTTTGTTGTGGAGAAGGAGGATGGAGAGGTAAACATGTTCAATGCCTCATCTCTGCTACACTTAAGCAGATTTGATATTGTTGAGCTAGCAGAAAGACCATTCACCAATCCCTCTAACTCCACGACAGCTGCTCACATCAGAAGATTTATCGATAGCCTTAATCTTGTTGAATTAAAGAAAAGGCAAGAACTGAAGAGGAGTTAAAAGTTGAAGAAGGAAGTGTGGTTTTGGTAGCATCAGGCTATGGGGAGTTTATTGGATCTATTGAGGCTGATGCAACTAAAACAACACTTAGAAGAAATCTGTACAACTAAGAGAAGTCTTCCGAAGGCAATGCTGCAACATCCAAAGTTTTTATGCTGATCATCCGAAGAGCTTCCAAAGGATGAACTCAGTCTTCTAAAACTTAGAAGATCTCCTCCCTAAGTAGACACTTAGAAGAATGAAGACAAACTCTTCCAAAGACAAAGCCTCGGAAGAAGCTGTGTCTTCCGAAGTATAAAATGGTTCGGAAGAACCTATTCTTCCAAAGCCATTTTACCTTTGTTGGGTTTGTTAGACAACTTATCAAAGTTGTTTAACCCTTTAAACATGAAAACGCAGCGGAAACAAAGCTGAATAATAAGTTTTGTAAACTGAAATTTAAAGCATATTATTATCATCAACAAACCCAAGAACAAAGGATCATATATATGTGAAAGAACTAGCTATCAAGCTAAAATAACAACCAAATATCAAACTCATGAAACTACCTTTCTTGAGCTGCCAAAATCATAAGGAAGAAGAAGGGGATGATGTTCTTGAACGGCCAAAACACCAAGGAAATATGTCCTCAAGCTTGCATACCCACAAGCATCAAGCAAACACCTTTGTTGCTAGGATTTGAACACCAAAAATTGACCAAAGGGGTTGCTGGAAACCCTTTCCAGCTGTGACTTTTCTTCAAATGAAGGAGAGAATTTTGGTCTTTTGCATGTTAGAGTGAGAGAGATAGTGTGGAGTGTGTAAATACTTCAATGTATCTCTTTCCAAGACAACAACAAAAGACTTAAACACCCACAAAGGGGTGGCCGAAACTAGGTCCAAAATGGGGTTTCCCCCCAATTTTTAATCTTATAATTAATTGTAACTAGTTACTTAATAGTTATGTAATTAACTTTTTAATTATATAACTCATACACACTATTATTATTTGATGTTATTTAACCAACCTAAATAACATTACAAATAATACCCATGAACAAAATATCCTTATAAGTTGTTCCATCTCATATACAATTTATTTAGAAAACCCATTTTTTCTAAATTGGTGTAATTATTTAATTGCGTGATCATATCATCAATTAAATATTTATTGGTGTTTACTAAGCTTGTTATTGGGTATGACCCGACTTGGATCATAACGTACCAACCACATCAATGTTCTATATGTCTTGGGCATCAAGAATCCAACAATCTCCCACTTGCACAAGATTCATAGAAGATTGATGCAAGCAGTAAATACCGCCTAACAACGGTTTACTACCCTTAATACGCATGACTAAAAGCCATTCAATAACATCATCCCCTTCAAATATCCAACATGAAATGATTTAGGTGAATCAATAATTTATCCTTTTGTTACAGATGTCATGTTAAATCCAAGGACACAGAATGATCATTCCTTGTTGATTTAACTTAATCAGGCCTTAGACATCTTTCTTTCAATGAATAAGAGGAACAAATTCCATCTTGACTACATATGTTTCTCACAATCACCTTGTGTCATACCTAAACATAGCCTTATGTACTGTCCATTATTTCAGAGCAGTGAAGAACTAGCTCAAGGTATAACACTTGGTGAATATCAAAACCCAATATGTATCTCAGGTCAGAGGATACCAAATGATATTCGCCTTTGCTCAAATTTACTTATGATCAATCAAGGAGATTCCATGTAGTAAAATTTGAGATGTGGGTCAGTCCAATATTAGTATCCCACAAATATCTATGAACCTTGGCAGCAACCAATTGCTCTATATTCATGCCTTATGAATATCCACCAATCCATGTTCATAATAGTCTTACGTTCATATTTGTTCCCACAAACATGACTGACTACGGATATTTAGAATAATAAACATATTCACAGATGTGTACATGCTAAAAGGAACATAACTCAAAATATCACAAATATATAAAAGAGTTAAATATTAAAATTGTTGCAAACTTTTAAATACTAAACGGATCAATTCCAATCACTAGAATATCGCAGTCCTAAGGCATAAGTATGACTTTCATGCTTTGCCCTTTCAAGGAGCTTTGTGAGTGGATCCGTAATCTTTTGATCGGTGTGAACTTTATGAATACATATCTTTCCTTTTTCAACTTCATCCTTTATGTAGTTTAATCTCCGCTTAATGTGTCTAGTCTTTTGATGCGCACGGGGTTCCTTGATTTGAGCAATTGCACCCTCGTTATCACAAAAGATTTCTAGGGGGTCTTGAATGGTAGAGACCACCCCTAGATCGGCAATATATTTCTTTATCCATGCAGCTTCCTGAGCTGCTAATGAGGCGGCTATGTATTCGAATTCTGTAGAGGACAATGCTACCACGTCCTGCTTTGAACTCTTCTAGGACACTACTCCCCCATTCATAATGAAGACATACCCCGATTGTGATCGAGAATCATCTCGATCAGTTTGGAAAATCGCATCCGTGCAACCCTTTACAACGAGTTCCTCTTCATCAGATCCGTATATTAGAAACACATCCTTAGTCCTCCTAAGGTATCTCAATATACTTTTAACAACCATCCAATGGCTATTGCCTGGATTCTGCTGATATCTGCTTGTCATGCTTAACGCGCATGACACATCCGGTCTAGTGCATATCATCGCATACGTGATGGATCCTCTAGCAGACGCATATGGGATGTCCTTCATTCGATCTTGCTCATCCTTTGAGCTTGGACATTGAGATGTACTCAATATTGTCCCTCTTTGAATAGGTACCATACCTTTCTTAGAGTTTTCCATCTTGAAACTTTTCAAGATTTTATCAATATATGCACTTTGGTTTAAACCTATTAACCACCACGATCTATCCCTATAGATCTTTAATCCCAAAATATAGGCGGCTTCACCGAGATCTTTTATGGAAAAACAACTTCCAAGCCAGGTTTTATCACCTTCCAAGGTTGGAATATCATTTCCAAATAGTAGTATGTCATCAACATACAACACTAAGAATGTAATTCTGCTCCCAGTAGCCTTCTTAGATACACAAGCCTCGTCAGCGTTCTTGATGAAACCAAATTTCCTGATCTCTTCATCAAAATGTTGATTCCAACTTCTCGATGCTTGTTTCAATCCATAGATTGATCTCTTTAACTTGCATACTTTATTAGGATGTTGTGGATCGACAAAACCATCAGGCTGAACCATATGGATAGTCTCTTTAAGATGTCCATTAAAAAAGCGGTTTTGACATCCATTTGCCAATTCTCATAGTCATAATGTGCAACTATGGAAAATAATACCCACATTGACTTTAGCATTGCCACAGGAGAGAAGGTTTCATCATAATCAACCCCTTAAGTTTGAGTGAAACCTTTTGCTACAAGTCTTGCTTTATAAGTATCCATGTTTCCATGCATATCCGTTTTCTTCTTGAAAAACCACTTGCATCCAACCAGTTTGGAGTTAAGTAGAGGTTCAACCAATTCCCAAACTTTGTTGTCATACATGGATTGCATCTCTACGTTCATGGCTTCCAGCCATTTGTCACAATCAGAATTGGACATTGCGTCATGGTTTTAGTTGGCTCATCGGAGTCAACCACGTAGCATCCATTCATGAAAAATCCATATCTTTCAGTTAGAATGCTAACTCTACCAGGTTGTTGATCATCATCAACAACCTGTTGTTGATTGCTAGTGTCAACCAAACGTGTATCGGCTTGTGGATCTTGATCCTTATCGAATTCCACTGTTCTATACGTCATTCCTTCCATGAGGAACTTAGCTTCCAAGAACTCTGCCTTTCGACCAATAAATACCTTTTTCTCTGTTGGATCAAAGTAGTAGTATCCTATACAGTCTTTAGGATATCCAATAAATATACACTTAGTGGAACGACTTTCCAACTTGTTTTGGGTGTTTAGCTTAACATAAGCTTCACAACCCCATACTTTTAAATATGATAGCGATGGAACTCGTCCATGCCATATTTCAAAAGGTGTCGAATCTACTTTCTTGGTCGGGGCCATATTCAAAATACGATCCGCGGAGAGCAATACGAAACCCCAGAATGATAGAGGTAGTAAGCCTATTGCCATCATAGATCGAACCATATCCAATACGGTTCAATTTCTCCTTTCAGACACACCATTATGTTGTGGTGTTCCGGGTGGAGTAAGTTGTGAGACGATCCCACAACTTCTTAGATGATCCTGAAAAGCCTTACTGAGGTATTCACCTTCTCTATCTGAATGAAGAACTTTGACAGATTTGTCGAGCTGATTTTCTACTTCATTCTTAAAGATTTTGAACATTTCAAAAGCTTCATATTTATGTGTCATCAAGTACACATAACCATAGCGACTGTAATCGTCGGTAAAGGTAATAAAGTATCTTTCACCATTTCTTGTCATTGTCTTAAAAGGAGCACATACATCCGAATGTATGATTCCCAATAAGTCTTTTTCCCTCTCGTTAGTACCACTAAAGGGCGACTTGGTCATCTTACCTTGTAAACAAGATTCACACTTATCAAATGAAACATTTTCATTTGTTTCCAAAAGACCATTCTTTTGAAGTGTTTGAATCCTATTCTTGTTTATTTGACCAAGACAACAATGCCAAAGATATGAATCACTTAAACCCATTTTAAGTTTCTTGGTGCTTGTTTGGTATAATGAGTTATTAAAGGATTAATTATCGTGAACCAATTCATAGATACCATTAAAGGGCATAGCCTTAAAATAAAATACATCATCCATACAAACTTAAATACCATTGTTTACAAACTTTAATTTATAACCACATTGTTTTAAAAGGGAAACATAAATTATGTTTGTAGTCAAACTAGGAGCATACAAAATGTTTTTAAGAACAACTTCCAAACCATTTAAAAGTTTCAAAATATAGTCTCCTTGGGCTTCGACATCAACTTTTGCTTTATTGCCCATGTAGAGACTTGTGTCTCCCTTCTTGAAGTGCTTATTTCTTTTGAACCCCAGAGGTTTGCCCAGCATCCCTCTTGTTTCTCAACTCTTTGAGATAGGTTGGACAATTCTTTTTCCAACGTCCTATCTCACCACACTCAAAGCATGGATCATTCTCCATTTCCTTAGGCTTCTTAAGCTTAGGTTTTGAAGGTTCCGCTTTAGCCTTTCCCGCCCCCTTTCCTTTGATGTACCCCTTTCCTTTGGCAACATTTGCCTTGGGATCGGGGAATGGCCTTTTCTTATAGCCTCCCTCATTGATCGAGAGAACAGGTAGAACCTTTCTACCCATCCCTGCCTTGGCTGTTTTGAGCATTGCGTGAAGCTCATCAATGCTCTTGTCCTACCCGTTGATATTGTAATTCATTATGAACGTCTCAAACATTTTAGTTAGGCCATTAAGGATCAAATCCATGGCCAACTCCTTTGAGATGGGACAGTTAAGCCTCTCTAGGCGATCAATGTGGCTTTTCATCTTAAGTACATAAGATGATACTGATTGGGTTTCTTCCATGCAACACGCACGAAGCGCTCGTACCGTTTCGAAGCGCTCTACCCTAGCTTGTTGAAGGAACATTTCCTTCAACTTGGTAATCATGTCATATGCCCCATGATGCTCCAATTCCTTTTGTAGTTCGGGAATCATAGTTCCCAATATGAGGCAGGAAACCTGCATGGAATCCTCAGTGTACTGAAGCCAATCGTTATAGGCCTCAACATCCTTGGGATCGGGTTGGTCAGGAATATGATCATCAAGGACATAGGCCTTTTTCTCTTGCTTGAGAACAATTCTCAAGTTTTGAAACTAGTCCACAAAGTTATTATGGTTAAGATGGTCCCTCTCTAAGATAGTTCACAGTGACAGGGTATGGACGGTTAGGGTGGTAGCATTATTGTTTGCGGCCATTCCTACAATAATTAACAAAGTTCATATTAGTATTTTTGAAATATTAAATTTTAATTATTAATACCCTTTTATGTCTCATAGACAATTAATAATTAAAACCTAGAATCCAACGTTATATTTAAAAGATGGTTAGGTGACCTTTATCCCATTATTTCAATTAACAAGGTAGTCAATACTTTACAATTGCAACCTTTTGCAACTTCTAGCCTTATGGGATCGATTAAACATCTTATGTTTAGTTGGCATGTTTAATCCCATCAGCATCATTGTACGCCACGCTTCGGTGACCCTATGCACATGGTTTCCAATTCAAGTCGTCCTACTTACACACACATGCGAGTTTATACATACAAGTGGTTAGGTGACCTTTATCCCACAAATACATTAAGCCCACCTCAAACACACAAGTTCCCTAAAAGTGGTTAGGTGACCTTTATCCCATAAATAGTTCTCAAGTGATTTGAGTGTCGTGTAAAAGGATGGTGTTAAACTTGTTTCCAAAGGGATTTTAGTTTTCATTTATTCTAATTTTTGAGAACTCTATGTACCTTGTATTCACATGCTTTCAAATACATGGTACCCTACGGTCCTTTTAATAAAACCCCTTTTATTTTGAAATCATTAATCCTTTTAATAACCTTTTATTAACATATTAATGATTAAGAACCATGAATATTTAGCTTGTTATGATTATACGTTTAGATTGTTAAGCATATCCACATATCAACCAATCAACATAAAATGGATAATCAAACAAGCATATTCAAACAACCACGTGTGCATAACCATAGTCACTTAGGTGACCACACTTGTTTGCCATCACAAGTGTGGTCATTTGGTCTTTTCTAAGAGTTAATCACAACACATAAGATAGGATCTCCAAAGACCCCCACTTGAAGTTGCGTCCAAATGCCTCAAGTCCTTCTCTTTGTGCATTCCTTTTGTGCTTCCATCTTGTGCATCTTCTTTTACAAAATTAATATCCTAATACAAATTTTCTAATAAAAGAAAATACACCTAATCTATTTATTACATCACCATTGAATGAATAAATAAATTATAACCATATACAAGCACAAAAGAATAAATAATACAACCCATAATAAATGAAATCAACCAAAACCAAACATTCATCTAAAACAAAAGCAACACAAGGTCAAGGCTAGGTTATGCATCAATATTAAACAACACATTCAACATTCAAGAACCAAAATAAATCCCCATTTAACCCTAAATTTTCAGGCAACGTTGTAACACCTCTGAAATCTAGCCCAACTAGAAAGCTTAATGTATTATAGGACCCAATAAAGGCCCGGATTGATTTGGGCTCACCAAGGAAATCTTGCAGAACGAAACTAGCCTTTTGGGCCCAATAAGCCCAATAAGGGACCGAACATATAAACAAGGCCCATTTAAGGCCCAAATGCACGTTTACGAACTAATTGAAGGAGAAACCATGAAACAAAGAATTCTTATGTGATTTGAAAAAACTATTGAAAAGATCCAAACTGAAAACGGATTCAGAACCCATACCGGGTAAAATCCGGCAATTTAACGCGTACTAACATCTGAATTCCACCAGAATTCCTTATAATGACTTGTCATCCAATTTAAATCCTTGTTAATGCTAACAATATTATAAATAATGCTTGTTGAAAGATTTTTCATCAATCAAGCATAAACAACAAAAATTCGTAAGCGAAACGCGAAAACCGGTTTTCACCGGCATTTAAATGTCATCTGATACGGCGACCGAGCCTCATAACTTCGTAAATATTCATCTAATCATTGTTTATTATCATAAAATATTAAATTTGGTGAGTGATACGTTACCCGGAATAAATGCGTTCTGAAACGCGACCGTGACGCGAACCAGGTTACGATCAGGTCAAACCCGAGAATTTGTCAGATAAGATTTTAACGTGACCGACATGGGAAGATAACACACAAAATATCATTATAATACTTAATTGCTTATATTTTGATACCAAAATGATAATATTAACGCTAATTCGATAAAAAGACGTAAAACCGTTGAACGTGTTAAATACGCGTTAATTTACAACTCCGTTTAATTATTTGGTAGGTTTTTAATAAGATAAAATTTATGATCTTGGAATATTTATAACGTTTTGTATAACCGAATCTAACGGGAAATGAGACGCTAGTCGGATAGCAGTGTCAACTAGACGCGATACTGACTAGAGTCCTACCTAAAACCCTAAGTATAAAAGCATCTCTTTCCCCCCAACCCCATTTGACACACATTTCTCACACCTTCAAAAACACACACATAAGAAATTCTCTGAATTTTAGAGAGAGGAAGAGGCAGATCGGTGGCAAGGGCAGGAGCCCCTCGGTGGCGGAGCAGATTAGCGGCGGGGCTGCAAGATGGCAGCGACCCGACTGTGCTGCGACGGCTGGCTGCCGTGCGCGGCGGCGCGTGGCGTGGTCCGGCAAGTGAAGCACACCGATGGGTAGGTATTGACTCCGCAAGCCCAATGGTGGTGGTGATTCGACTATACTCATGGTGGTGGCGGTGTTAGACGGCCTCAAGATTTGTCCGGCGAGATTCCGGCCACCCTCCGATGACCTCTTTTTGCTCGGATCTACACATGCATGGGCCTGATTTGGCTAGATCTACACGATTGAGCGAAGATGGAGGAAATGGGAGGACCAACGACTTTCCAACCCCTGTTGGAGGCTGCAGCGACCACCGGTAAGGGCCGAGAGGGGCGGCCGTGGCTAGTGTTGGTGATGGTTGTGTCGACAGCAGTGGAGGTCGGCACCACTGTTGGTGACCGATGATGGTGTCCCGATGGTGGTTGTGGATGGTGATAGAGCAGCGGCGGTGGTGATGTGGGACATCGGTTGTGGTCAGCTGCGATTGGTGGTAAGGTAACCTATGTTTGTGGTTGTGCCATTGTTGGTTATGGTGTTGGTTGTGATTGTTGGCTGTAATCAGGGCTGTTGTTGATATTGGTCGTTGTGATGGTGTTGTCGGGTGGCTGTCGGTAGAGGCTATGGTCTCGGCGATGTAGTTGCGGTTGTTGGTTGGGTGTTGCTGGCCGATGGTGGAGCAGGACCGCAAAGGAGATGATAATGGTGGTCGTGGTTGGTATAGTTTTAGGTTATGGTGGTGGTAGATAGGCTGTCGTAATGGTGGACCGTGGCTGCATGTGGTGGATGGTGATGGTAGAAGCCACAACGGAAGTGTTCGGTAACATATAATGAAATTACGATTGTGTTTGGTTATGAGATATCAATGTTGAAGTGTTGTATGTAATCTTGATACGTTTTGACTAGGTTAAACGTTAGTCAAAGCTGTTGGTCAAAGCTGGTCAACCGTGGTCAATGGACAATCAACACGTTGCGGGTTGGAACGAGCGGATTCTAGGACGCGATATGGAAACGTTAGGTATAACCGAGCGCTAAACATTCTTACACGTATAAATATGGAGATTATATACTAACTTGTGTGTGTGTTGAGCTACAAATATATTTAAAATGTTAACTAGTTTATAAAGCATCAAGAATGAATATGTAATTTGAAACGACATGACCATCGCATAATGAAAAACAAGTTGGTAATGTTATCAAACATATATATATATATATATATATATATATATATATATATATATATATATATATATATATATAAGATATTAGTCAACATATAAGAAATTGATTGAACCAATGTCTTACAAATCTTTACAACACTCCGAGATGTAAAGTGCTTACAAATACAATAGTACATATATAGATATATATATATATATACACGATATACACTATAGGTAAACCGATGTTTACGCGTACTTGTTTAAAGCAAAAGGTTTATAATTCTAAAATAATTCGTCATCTTATTATTATTATTAGTTGACCATCTCACTACTATTGAAATAAATATTATTTGCAACACCTCTTTTATTCAATATATATCGTAAACTGTTATCAAAAATTGGATTATTTATTGTCAATCAAGTTAACTAATATGATGTGAACGTGAACATTATAAACATCATTTGAAACATTATATATTACCATTGTTAATGCAAGTTATTTATAAAGATTTGGAATCCATGACATAAATTGATTTTTCCACATTCTTCATGCTAAGACTCAAGTCTTGATTAAATGCATTAATTAACCTAATGTACACAAGTTAATTCATGACAATTAACAAATACATAAGAAGCTAAGCTATATTAAGGATACTAATCAGCAACTTAAATTTAACTAAAGAGCTCAACCGCACGCATGTAATAACATCATGCTAATTCTAAACGTGAATCTTATATGTTCTAGTTAGGAATTGCTTTGTTGGTGATCATCACTTTTCTTTATCGAGCTCTGAAATTATATAAGGACACCAGGTGAGTTCACGTGTTCCCCCTTTTTACTTTTGTTTTGGGGATGAAGCATGCTCCTTTTAAACTGAAACTCTTATGTGTGATACTGTTTACTGTTTTGCATGATCTTCTGTTTCATGAACTTTGATTATGCTTACTTGATGCTTGTATGTGGGACTTGTTTGGATACCTGCTGATACTTTAGTCATAATCATTAATTCTTTTGTGAACCGCTTGTTTTTACGTGAATAGATCTATTTGGGGAATCCCCCACGCACAGTAGCTCCCGCTACAGGGAGGTACCCCACTGAGATCCTGAGGGGTCGTTTGTGGCATGTAACAGGTTTTGGGTAAGATACTATGGTGAACCGTCCTAGCAGGAGTGGTTCACTATTCTGAGGCTTGGTCCTTTCCTACGGGAATATCCGGTTAAACAAAAGTTTTGAAGAGGCCAACCGGGGACCAAGTGCAGGGTTGATTGTGATACCCCACGAGCTTGTATGTGGGAATTTTTGTATACCTGCTGATACTTTTGTCATGATCATTAATTCTTTTGTGAACCGCTTGTTTTTACGTGAATAGATCTATTTGGGGAATCCCCCACGCACAGTGGCTCCCGCTACAGGGAGGTACCCCACTGAGATCCTGAGGGGTCGTTTGTGGCATGTAACAGGTTTTGAATAAGATACTATGGTAAACCATCCTAGCAGGAATGGTTTACTGTTCTGAGGCTTGGTTCTTTCCTACGGGAATATCCGGTACAACATAACTTTAGAAGAGGCCAGCCGGGGACCAAGTGCAGGGTTGATTGTGACCACGATGATTGATACTATAATGATGCGAACTTTCAGAGTTCCTTTTCTTTAAGACATAAAGCACATATGATTTGAAAATTTTACTAATGGACTCTAAAGAGACTTTTGTTTTCTGAAACCTTAACCACTTGAACTCACCAACTTTATGTTGACACAATTTTCTTTTGAGCATGTCTTCAGGTACAGCTAGGGAGAATAGTTGAGCTATAGAAGTCACCAAACCCGAAGCAAGATATGTGGGTAGAGGTTAAAGACACAAGTTGAGCCTAGAAGCTTTAGTTACTGAAGCATCAAGAAACATTTACCAAAAGATTGATCATAACGCCTATAAACTGAAGATTTAGGCACCTTGTGAATTGAAACAGAGCCAATATTCTGATGTAAATGATGAAAGTTGTAATGTATTAAACCATTTAGATTCCACTGCATTTTGGTTGTTGTTTACTAATCGTGACGTCCCGCCTCTCTGGGCCCGGGGTGTGACAGATTGGTATCAGAGCCAAAGGTTGTCGTGAAGTAGGTCTGCTCCGCGAGACCTAAACTACAACCATATGAACCTCATAGGACCACCTTAGTAAGATGACTCTTCTGAGCTTTGCTGAACCAATGGTGTAGAAATACGGGTTTGCTTTGCAATACCTAAGGTGTAACCATAAATAGGACCAGCCTAGTAGGTTGTTTCCACGATACAGTGATCCAAAGTTTGTAGCAAGAATAGGTTTCCCTAAGAACACTCTTCTTTAACCTGGATACCTTAAGGATTTCATATATCCTATTAAGAATTCTCTACCCTATAAGAAACCTTGATAAATTAGAGTATTACCTATGATAGGTGCACCCGAGTAAACCAAGAAAGTATGGAATCTTCTGGGAGTTGACTCTTAGGACTACTAATTGTCAAACTCTTAGGACTACTAAATGTCAAGTACTAAGAATGTTAGAAACGAAAGATGTGCATATAAATTAGGACTTAAATCCTGGAAAGATACTTATCTGATTGCACAGTTGTCTTTTTTCAGTATATGAAACAACTTCTGTTAGCTATACACTTGATACGACTTGTGTCGTTACATGAGACAACTGTTATAATGATACTTGTTGAAATGATGATACTTGCTTATGTGCTTCATTTGTATGATGATGCTTGTTGGAATTTAGTGATTAGATATTAACCATGATGCCTTTTTGGTTGTTCTGCTCCCTAGGATAGCATGTACCTGAATGCTCATTTATTGCTTGATTTGCTTAAACTTACTTTGAAACAATTTCTGGGTTAACTCAAATGATTAGCATAGTTTGAATCTAAGTGTGCTTAATTGCAGATGATGACTAAATGAAAATCATAGACTCCAGGACCTAAATACACAAACTTGGAACTTATGATAGGAATGACTAGAATGATAGTGTAAGGTAAATTGACGATTATGGGTGCACACGTAATGGTGAATTTACAGGTACACTTGAATTCTGGTGGGCCCTGTCATGTAAACCAATATCAATGGAAAACACTTAAAGAACCAATAAATACAAGAATAAACACAGATATTTGGAATATATTCAATAATTTCAGGTTCAAAACTTTCATGCTGGGCGAAAACCATTTGACACTGGACGAGCTACCAAGGACGATGTTGTAGTAACTATTCCTTTCTCTTCTCCTCATTTCTTTTATTCTACTCTCCTATTGGAACTATGATGATAAGACCATCAGACTCTGAAGATCATTAAATGATGTTCTCAAACTTAACTGGTCTCGTGATGAGTATGGCACTCTACCTCGTTGTGCGTATACTTTAGCCATACTATTTTTAGCAATGCCTGAAATTTCCTTCCTACCTAAAATTGAATTCGTCAAAACTTCCTCAACATAGTGGAAGACTCTCTAACAACGCTCGTGCAACGGAGAACATACTAGAGTAATAAATTTCCGAGAAACGCCTCTTGTGGTCAATGACATAGAAGATGATATTAAAAGATGATATTAGACATGTTATAGGCTGTTATAGGCTGTTTTTGGTTTTAAAAGATGATATTAGACATGTTATAGGCTGTTTGGTTCGTAAACGCCTCTTGGTTCCAAGTTTGTGTATAATATCATGTCTAATATCATAAGTTCCAAGTTTGTGTATTTAGGTCCTGGAGTCTATGATTTTCATTTAGTCATCATCTGCAATTAAGCACACTTAGATTCAAAAGATAAATCAAGCAAGTCATCCACATAACCGGCTCTTGATGCCATTGAAGGGTTTGTTAGAACATAGAAGCAAGTTTAACCACTTAAACTTTCTAAAAAACGCAGCGGAGTTACAACTTAAAAAACCGATTTTATAAGCTGAAAATTTGTTCTTTAGGTGACCATTTTAAGTGGAAAACAAAACCCAAACACAAGGATCATAAATATGTGAATGATCAAGCTATGACATATGCTAAACTACAAATGAAAGCACATAATATGACAGCCATAAGGGGCTGCCATAACTACCTTTCTCCAAGCTTTTAAAGTCGACAGAAAGAGTGGATTAGGGACTGAAATTCGTCCAAAGATTTGCCCAAAACTTGAAGCTTTGAAGTCTCCAAGTGTTCACTCCCACTTGACTCTAAGCAAGCACCTTGATTGCTTGGATTTGGACACCAATACTCCAAATGAAAGCTGCCAAAATGAGTCTTCAAGACCGTGATGTTCCAGCAGCAAAACAAGATGAGAATGGTGTTGAAATTGGCCAAGGTTTCAAGAGAGAAACCCTCAAGCTTGTATACCCCAAGCTTATGTGCAAGCACCCTTCTTGTTAGGTAGATTTTCACCAAAATCTACACAAAACACTCTTCTTGAATCCCTTCTAATGCTGCTGGCCGAAAATTGTTTGAGAGAAAAGGGAGAGTGTCTTGTGTTTTTGCATGAAATGTGAATGGTGACATAACACTTTAATGTGTGTTTTTATTCAAAGCAAAATGTGGTCCAATAACAAAAAGGGGGGCCGGCCATATGGGTTGTTCAAAAGGGTTTTCCCACCTTTTTTTTATGACACATTCACACACATTAAAAGGTCTTGCAACTTAGACATACAATTAACCAATTAATTGTATGTACAAGTTATAACTTATAAAATTAATTATTTAACTTATAAGTTATAATTTCTCTTTATTATTTGGTGTCATCTAACTAATTTAAATAACACTCGAAATAATACCATTGAACAAAATATCCTAATAAGTTGTTCCATCTCATATGCAACTTGTTTAGAAAACCCAATTTCTAAATTGGTGTAAATATTTAATTGCATGATCATATCATCAATTAAATATTAGTTGGTGTTTGCTAAGCTTGTTATTGGGTATAACCCGACATGGATCATAACGTACTAACCACATCAATATTCTAAGTGTGTTGGGCACACAGAATCCTACATAAACTAGTTTGATAAAGGTTAAACAAACCCAACAATAAGGATATTTTGTTAATGGGTATTATTTGTAATGTTATTTAAGTTGGTTAAATAACATTAAATAATAATAGTGTGTATGAGTTATATAATTAAAAGGTTAATTACATAACTATTAAGTAACTAGTTACAATTAATTGTAAGATTAAAAATTGGGGGGAAACCCCATTTTGGACCTAATTTCTGCCGCCCCTTTGTGGGTGTTTAAGTCTTTTGTTGTTGTCTTGGAAATAGATACATTGAAATACTTACACACTCCACACTATCTCTCTCTCTCTAACATGCAAAAGACCAAAATTCTCTCCTCCATTTGAAGAAAAGTCATGGCTGGAAAGGGTTTCCAGCAGCCGCTTTGGTTGATTTTTGGTGTTCAAATCCTAGCAACAAAGGTGTTTGCTTGATTCTTGTGGGTATGCAAGCTTGAGGACACCTTTTCTTGGTGTTTTGGCCTTTCAAGAACCTCATCCCCTTCTTCTTGCTCACGAATTTGGCAGCTCAAGAAAGGTAGTTTCATGAGTTTGATATTTGGTTGTTATTTATGCTTGATAGCTAGTTCTTTCACATATATATGATCCTTTGTTCTTGGGTTTGTTGATGATAGTAATATGCTTTGAATTTCAGTTTATAAAACATATTATTAAGCTTTGTTTCTGCTGCGTTTTCATGTTTAAAGGGTTAAACAACTTTGATAAGGTGTCTAACAAACCCAACATTGGCATCTAGAGCCGGATATGTGGAAAACTAGCTTCTAAAGTCCTTGTAAAATTGGTTTTATAGGACTTAAAAAACCTGATAGGGGCTGTTTTGTGATGATATAATGAATCCCCAAATCTTTCAAGGTTATATCATACATGCTTGTGATTAAACCTTTAAAGATAGATGTCAAATGGTTGATTATATTGTTTGGATAAAAACCCTAAATTCTTGGTTTACGTTTGTCACACCCCGGGCCCAGAGAGGCGGGACGTCACGATTAGTAAACAACAACCAAAATGCAGCGGAATCTAAATGGTTTAATACATTACAACTTTCATCATTTACATCAGAATATTGGCTCTTTTTCATTTCACAAGGTGCCTAAAACATCAGTTTATAGGCGTTATGATCAATCTTTTGGTAAATGTTTCTTGATGCTTCAGTAACTAAAGCTTCTAGGCTCAACTTGTGTCTTTAACCTCTACCCACATATCTTGCTTTGGGTTTGGTGACTTCTATAGCTCAACTATTCTCCCTAGCTGTACCTGAAGACATGCTCAATCATCGTGGGGTGTCACAATCAACCCTGCACTTGGTCCCCGGCTGGCTCTTCTAAAGTTATGTTGTGCCGGATATTCCCGTAGAAAAGAACCAAGCCTCAGAACAGTAAACCATTCCTGCTAGGATGGTTTACCATAGTATCTTATTCAAAACCTGTTACATGCCATAAACGACCCCTCAGGATCTCAGTGGGGTACCTCCCTGTAGCGGGAGCCACTGTGCGTGGGGGATTCCCCAAATAGATCTATTCACGTAAAAACAAGCGGTTCACAAAAGAATTAATGATCATGACAAAAGTATCAGCAGGTATCCAAAAAGTCCCACATACAAGCTCGTAGGGTATCACAATCAACCCTGCACTTGGTCCCCGGTTGGCCTCTTCTAAACTTGTGTTTAACCGGATATTCCCGTAGGAAAGGACCAAGTCTCGGAATAGTGAACCACTCCTGCTAGGATGGTTCACCATAGTATCTTACCCAAAACCTGTTACATGCCACAAACGACCCCTCAGGATCGCAGTGGGGTACCTCCCTGTAGCGGGAGCCACTGTGCGTGGGGGATTCCCCAAATAGATCTATTCACGTAAAAACAAGCGGCTCACAAAAGAATTAATGATTATGACCAAAGTATCAGCAGGTATCCAAACAAGTCCCACATACAAGCATCAAGTAAGCATAATCAAAGTTCATGAAACAGAAGATCATGCAAAACAGTAAACAGTATCACACATAAGAGTTTCAGATTAAAAGGAGCATGCTTCATCCCCAAAACAAAAGTAAAAAGGGGGAACACGAGAACTCACCTTGTGTCCTTATATAATTTCAGAGCTCGATAAATAAAAGTGATGATCACCAACAAAGCAATTCCTAACTAGAACATATAAGATTCACATTTAGAATTAGCATGATGTTATTACATGCGTGCGGTTGAGCTCTTTAGTTCGTAAACGTGCATTTGGGTCAATGACATAGAAGACTTCTATTTCATGGTATTACAAGTCTTCTATTTCATGGTTTCTCCTTCAATTAGTTCGTAAACGTGCATTTGGGCCTTAAATGGGCCTTGTTTATAGGCATTTGGTTCGTAAACGCCTCTTGTGGTCAATGACATAGAAGACTTGTCACTTCTTTCTTTCTTAGTAGTTCACACTTCATAGGATCTTTCGGATTCTAGAATTCCTCTGATTATTTTCTCAAAGCCTTTGAGGAATATGACTTCTCTCTACCTATTCATTGTAATGGAACCACCTAACTCAAAGGGATATTCCTAATATCAGCTCCGGTTGTGATTGATAATCACCTTCCTCAGTACTACACTCACGAAATCTTTCATCATCTTCAACCGTTAGTCACCTAATGACAATCTTCACTCGAAACTTAAGTTGAGTTATCTTAACCATGCTTTTAACCGACCTTATTGTTGGTAAATTTCTGAGCACCAGATTTCGCAGGAAATGAATCCTCGTTCTAAAATCCAGATTCTTCAGAGATCAAAATTCAAGTGCTAGGGATAATTGCCGAGAAAAGCTAACCTTCGAGAACCAAGACAAAAAAAATATATGAACTTACAACTTCTGTGGATCCCCGATTTTCATTCACCCTCTGTTCTCAATTTATTCCCTTAACGAGTAGTGCTACTTACCATAATCCCTTTAGCATAACCCTCATCTTTGGAAATTCGTGATAGCCGATACGGAAAACTTTAAAGCCTTGTAAGATATCTCTACTTGGAGACCTCTACTACCTGAGTGATAAGTTCGTGATTCAAGCGCGAAGATCTGAAGTAGAATACGATCTCGAACTATGCGATCAGTTATTAGAGTGATAGTTAACCTTCTTGTACTAGCGAGCACCTAGATAAAGTCCTAAACTTGTTCGAATCAATACGGTCGATAATAATGAAGAATTCATGGGAAGAACACATGGTCGAACTTAAAGGATGGTATTGATTCAAAAGATGTACTATGAAGCATAGAAGATCAGCTACAAGAAATCTCATGTGTTAAATCACTTGAGAGCCAACTACAACGAAGTGATAGACATGCAGCAGATTATAGACAAAGAAAGTCTGTATAATCATCCCTGATCTTAAGCATTGGTGTTATTCCTCTCTAAATTTTAAATCACTCCTAAAGTGATTCTCTAATACCTTACCCTAGAGCGCTCCGTACCGTCAGAAATTCGAGCTAAAAGTCTCACTCTCATATCTCGTGGAACAATCGATATGCTTATAAGAAATTAGAATCTAAACAGAGCTACTTGCTTCACGAATAGACCCTCTACAGGGCACAGTTACCTTGGAGAATATGGACCGAGGAAGAGGTCATCTAGAAGGTTGGCCTTAATTAGGAAGCATTATGAAGAAATTAGTGGGAACGTTTGCAGCAATTCTGTAGCTTAAGACAACAGTTGAGGTTGCTCTTAGAGAAATTGAGTCGGAGAATAGAAGTAAAATATATAAATGGAGTTACTGGACTTGAAGCTTATATTAAGGAGCTGGTGGAAGGGAAGCAGATTCGATAGCTGTTAGATAAACAGTTCATAAGATCTAGTATGTCGTCTTGAGAAAACTTAATGCTCCTTGCAGAAGGAAAATAGAATGCTCCAGTTATGGATGGACTATTAAGAGTTGAATAAAGTCACCAAGGATAAGTGATATCGTCTTCCTAGAGATGATAACCTACTTAATCAATTTCAAGATGCTACCTACATCTTAACAGTTATCAGTCATGTTTATAAGGAAAACGACATTACACAAATAACAGTTGAAACCAGATATGGCAAGTACGAAGGTTGTGGTCAAGCCCATGTGGGAGGACCTACATATCTCATGTAATCAGGAGTCTCATAGATAGGATCTGTAAGACATAATTAGACATTTCTGTCATTTTGCCACTACTACTAAGCACGAAATTCGAGACAAATCGCTATAGTTGAAGCTATAAAATTCCGGGAAGAAGTAAAAACCGCATTGAGATGCGTCAATGCTTAGGGTTAGGAGAAAGTTGTAAAGGATTGACAGAAACTTGATTCGTGTAGCTATACGACAGGCATTGTTATCCTAGGAGAAAAGCGGAATTCGTTTGGGCGCGTATAAGAAAGTTTCAGATGTGTGTTGATGCAACAGTATAAGACAATTTTCTAGTCGCCCGATTGAAGCCGAGAAAATATATGGAGAGCTACATTAAACATGAACTGGAAACTTCCGTAAAATAAAAGGATGCACCTGGATACATTATCAATGCGACACTACCCAATTACACATCAAAATACTAGACCAAGCACAATAGGGTGATCGAAAATCGGTAATGTCAACCGCGTTGGCAAGTGCGAATAGGAGGCCATCATCCGCATTGTCCTAAGACATCCATACTACCAAATGCGAGAGAACAAGTACTGACCGCATTTGTATCTGCTTACCCTCGTCGACAAATGCAGATAGCCTACAGTTAGGCTTTCCTTCTATTACCTACACCGTATCATTTCTTGAACTTGTGATTCTACCAGCGTCAGTTCACGTGAATATGTATATATAGCACATCCCATTTTGGGGAAAACTCTCGACATGCGTAAGTTAAGATGGATGGAACTACTTGAAGACTGAGATTATTATATACAGTATTGTTCCTGAAGTAGGAAGGTTGGAAAGGAAGCGACTATTGTGTGTGACCTATCTTCTCCATTCTTATCAGTCGTGAAAACTTTTTAGGTTTAACTTGGCTGGATCAAGTACGCTAATTCTAGATATTAATTTGTACTCTTGGGGAAACCAAATCCTCCTTGGTCTGAAGTCTTTAATCTATGACATCTTATGACCCATTTCCTTATGATTCTATGGAGTTATTAGTGACATATAGCCGACCCGACTATTACGTCTAATTGGAGTCATTCACACCAACATCTGATTCTACACAATTTTTCATAAGATTCTCCATGAGGACGGTAATACCGCCGAGAGTTTGGTGTTCGTCTCCTTGCTAGATTATCTGAATGTTAGGTAATGAACCAAAACGGAACACCTTTTCTTGTCAACATCTGTACAAATATCAACTAATCGAGTACTGAATCCAAATATCTATGCATGAAACAAGTCACTAGTTTTGACAAGCATGTTCAAACATCAGAATACTTACTTGAATCTAAACAAACCTAATTATTCGACACATAACCGACAACATTCATCCTGGAATGCTCAGCTGAATAGCTTTAAATTCTTAAGACTCACATTATGAGTGTATTACACTCGGAAACAATGTTAGCGATTATTACACTCGGAAACAGTGTTAGCGATACTAAAATTTCGAGGACGAAATTTCTAAAAGGTGGGGAGAATGTACCACCTATGAAATCTAGCCCAACTAGAAAGCTTAATGTATTATAGGACCCAATAAAGGTCTGGATTGATTTGGGCTCACCAAGGAAATCTTGCAGAACGAAACTAGCCTTTTGGGCCCAATAAGCCCAATAAGGGCCCGAACATATAAACAAGGCCCATTTAAGGCCCAAATGCATGTTTACGAACTAATTGAAGGAGAAACCATGAAATAGAAGACTTGTAATAACATGAAATAGAAGTCTTCTATGTCATTGTGGTCAATGACATAGAAGACTTGTCACTTCTAAATGTCATTGACCACAAGAGGCCTCTTGGTTTTAAAAGATGATATTAGACATGTTATAGGCTGTTTTTGGGCTGGTATATTATGTCTTGTTGAAATCCCCAACTTTCAAGGTTACATTACACATGCTTGTGATTAAACCTTGAAAGATATGTATGTTGACTTGTGATTGTTTGGACAATATTTAAAACCAAAATTTCAGTTTATGTTGGCTGAAATTTGAAGGTTTTAAGTGGGGTTTCATTATATTTTTTGATGATTTGATCATTGGATGTTTTAGTGCATAACCTAGCCATTGACCTTGTGATTGTTTGGATATTTGTGATGGTTGTATTCATTCATTCAATTGGGTTGTATTATATGTTATTTGTGCTTTGTTTCAAATATAATTTATTTATTATTGGGTTGTAATAAATAGATTAGGTGTATTTTCATTTTACTAGATATCTTGTACTAGGACTTTATATCTTGTAATATGAAGACATACACTTTGGAAGCACAAAAGAGAAGACACAAGAAACATGGAGCATTTGGATGCGGTTTCTAGTGGGAGGTTCTTGGAACTTTTATGATGTGTTTGACCCTTAGAAAGACCAAATGACAACACTTGTGATGGCAAACAAGTGTTGTCAACATAAGGGCTATGGTTATGCACATATGATTGTTAATGTTTATGCTTGTTTAAATGTTTGTTGTTTGTTTGAATGGTTGATGTTTTGACATGAATAACAAACTCATTAACATCTTAACAAGCTGAAAATTGTTGGTTCTAAAAGTTTATATAAGGTTATTAAAATGGTTTAATGATTTTAAAAGATTAAAATAGGTTTTAATCAAAGAACCATGGGGTACCTTGTATTTGAAAGCATGCAATTACAAGTACATAGAGTTTTCTAAACTAGAATTATGAAACCTCTAAACATTTAACAAACAAGATCAACACCATCCTTTTACACAACACTTAAGTCACTTTGGAACTCTTAGTGGGATAAAGATCACCTAACCACTTTGAGGGAACTTATGACTTAAGGTGAGAATGCAAAATTTATGGGATAAAGGTCACCTAACCACTCATTTTGGCAAACTCACACGTGTGTGTAAGTAGGATGTCTTGATTTGAAAACCATGTTAAATGGATCACCTACAATATGGTTTCCAAATGGTGTTGATGGGATTAACATGCCGACTTTGCATATGATGTTTAAAGTCTATCCCATACCTCTAGAAGTTGCAAATGGTTGCAATCGTCAATCGTTGACCACCTTATTAATTTAAATAGTGGGATAAAGGTCACCTAACCACAATTTAAATGTAATGTTGGGTTCTAGATTTTAATATAAAATTGACCTTAAAAGGCATTAATTATTAAAATTAGCAATATCGAAAATACTAAAATTGATCTTTGTTAAATTTTGTAGATGGCCACCAATAATGAAAATCACGATAACTCATCCGCGTCAAACCAATCACTACGAGCGATCCTCCAAAAGGAACGTCTAAACCATAACAACTTTATTGATTGGTATCGAAACTTGAGAATTGTTCTCAAGCAAGAGAGAAGATCATATGTTTTAGACGACCCTATCCCCGATCAACCTAGCGAGGATGATGAGGAGGCCTTTAACGATTGGCTGAAATACAATGAGGACTCCGTCCAAGTGTCTTGTCTCATGCTAGCGAGCATGACTCCGGATCTCCAAAAGGAGTATGAACATCACGGAGCTTACGACATGATAACCCAGCTGAAGGAAACGTTCCAACAGCAAGCAAGGGTTGAGCGCTTCGAAACGGTTCGAGCACTCCACGCATGTCGTATGGACGACAACCAATCTGTTTCATCTTATGTACTTAAGATGAAAAGTCATATTAACCGCCTCGAGAGGCTAAATTGTCCTGTCTCGAAGGAGTTGGCCACGGATTTGATCCTAAATGGCCTAACCAAGAAGTTCGAGACATTCGTGTTGAACTACAACATGAATGCATGGGACAAAAGCATTGGTGAGCTTCACTCAATGCTCAAAACGGCCGAGGCGGCCATGGGTAAAAGGGTTGTACCCGTTCTCACCATCAATGAAGGTGGGAACAACAAAAGGCCTCATCCCGCACCCAAGGCAAAGGTTGCCAAGGGTAAGGGACCTGTTTGGGGAAAGGGGAAAGGGGTGGTAAGGGTACCACCCAAACCACAAGAGAAGAAGCAAAAGGTTGCTACTAATGACCCATGCTTCAAGTGTGAGGAGATAGGACATTGGGCAAGGAATTGTCCTGTCCATCTCCAAGAGTTGAAAGCCAAGAGGGATGCCGGGCAGACCTCAGGTACAATATACATGATTCATATTGATCTTAATGTTACATCTTCAAACACATGGTATTGGATACCGGATGTGGAACTCATATTTGCAATTTGTTGCAGGGGTTCACAAGAAGTAGGGACTTCAAGAAAGGGGATGTTAGCCTCTTCATGGGCAATGGAACTAAAGTCTTAGTTGAAGCTCGTGGGGACTACATCCTAAGACTTCCAAGTGGTTTGGAAGTTATTTTGAAGAATGTTTTGTATGCTCCTAGTTTGACTACAAACATTATTTCTGTATCTCAACTAAGACATTATGATTATGTATTATCTTTTATTGAAAATGATATTCATGTTTCTTTAAATGGTATGTTCTATTTTAAAGCTATTCCAATTAATGGTATTTATGAATTGGTTCATGAAAATACTTTAAATAGTTCATTGTACCAAACTAACACCAAGAAACTCAAGTTGGACTTGAGTGATACCTATCTTTGGCATTGTCGTCTTGGTCATATAAACAAGAAACATTTACAAACACTTCAAAAGAATGGTCTTTTAAAAAAAATGAATGTGATTCATTTGATGTTTGTGAATCTTGTTTACAAGGAAAGATGACTAAGGCGCCCTTTAGTGGAACTACCAAAAGGGCAAAAGATTTATTAGGAATCATACATTCGGATGTATGTGGTCCTTTTAAGCCAATGACTAGGAATGGTGAAAGATACTTCATTACCTTTACCGACGACTATAGTCGCTATGGGTATGTGTACTTATTAAGGCACAAAGATGAAGCTTTTGAAATGTTCAAAATCTTCAAGAATGAAGTAGAAAATCAACTCAATAAGTCAATTAAAATTCTCCGTACCGATAGAGCAGGTGAATACCTAAGTGATGCTTTTCAAGATCATCTTAGGAGTTGTGGGATTGTCTCACAACTCACTCCACCTGGAACACCACAACATAATGGTGTGTCTGAGAGGAGGAATCAAACCTTATTGGATATGGTCCGATCTATGATGGCTAGAAGCACATTACCTCTATCATTTTGGGGTTTCGCTTTGCTCTCCGCGGCCCGTATTCTAAATATGGCCCCAACCAAAAAGGAAGGACACCTTTTGAGATATGGCATGGAAGAGTTCCATCCCTATCATACTTAAGGGTTTGGGGATGTGAGGCTTATGTTAAGACTCCCACCCCAAACAAATTGGAAGTCCGATCCACCAAGTGTATCTTTGTTGGATATCCTAGAGATTCTATGGGATATTATTTCTACGATCCACTGGAACAAAAGGTGTTTGTTGCCAGAAAGGGTGAGTTCTTAGAAGCAAAGTTCCTTATGGAAGGAGCTGGCAGTAGAACAGTGGATCTTGAAGAGGATCAAGAACCACAACCCGATACACGTTTGGTTGAAACTAGCACTCAACATGAGGATGTTGAGGAAGATCAAGGGGTTGATCAATACACACAAGACGTTCGCAGAAGTGGTAGAACTAGTAATCCACCTGAAAGATATGGATTTTTCATGGATGGATGCTATGTGGTAGATGCTGATGAACCAACCACATACCATAATGCAATGTCCAATTCGGATTGTGACAAATGGCTAGAAGCCATGAACGTTGAGATGCAATCCATGTATGACAACCAAGTTTGGGAACTTGTTGTACCACCTCTTAATTCCAAGGTAGTTGGAAGTAAGCGGGTTTTCAAGAAGAAAACCGATATGCATGGAAACTTGGATACTTATAAAGCTAGACTTGTAGCAAAGTGTTTCACTCAAACTCAAGGGGTTGATTATGATGAAACCTTCTCACCTGTTGCGATGCTAAAGTCTATAAGGATATTGTTTGCCATAGCTGCTCATTATGATTATGAGATTTGGCAAATGGATGTCAAAACCGCTTTCCTAAATGGATATCTTGAGGAAGATGTCTATATGGTTCAGCCTGAAGGTTTTGTTGATCCAAAACATCCTAATAAAGTATGCAAGTTAAAGAAATCAATCTATGGATTGAAACAAGCATCGAGAAGCTGGAATCATCGTTTTGATGAGGAGGTCAAGAAATTTGGCTTCATCAAAAATGCTGATGAGGCTTGCGTGTATAAAAAGGCTAGTGGGAGCATAATAACTTTCCTAGTATTGTATGTTGATGACATACTACTATTTGGAAATGACATTCCAACCTTGGAAGGTGTAAAAACCTGGCTTGGAAGTTGTTTTTCCATCAAGGATCTTGGTGAAGCCGCCTATATTCTGGGAATAAAGATCTATAGGGATAGATCAAGGCGGTTGATCGGTTTGAATCAAAGTGCATACATTGATAAGATCTTGAAAAGGTTCAAGATGGAAAACTCTAAGAAAGGTACATTACCTATTCAAAGAGGAATGATGTTGAGTACGACTCAATGTCCAAGCTCAAAGGATGAGCAAGATAAAATGAAGGCAATCCCATACGCATCTGCTATTGGATCCATCATGTATGCAATGATATGCACTCGACCTGATGTGTCATGCGCCTTGAGCATGACAAGCCGTTACCAGCAAATCCTGGAAACAGTCATTGGATGGCTGTTAAGAACATACTTAAGTACCTAAGGAGGACAAGAGATATGTTCCTAATCTATGGATCTGGTGACGAGGAACTCGTTGTAAAAGGTTACACGGATGCGAGTTTCCAAACCGATCGTGATGATTCTCAGTCACAATCGGGATACATTTTCATTTTGAATGGTGGAGCGGTTTCTTGGAAGAGCTCCAAGCAGGATGTGGTGGCTCTATCGACTATAGAATCAGAATACGTCGCCGCCTCACTGGCAGCTCAAGAAGCTGCATGGTTGAAGAAATTCATTGCCGATCTAGGGGTAGTCCCTTCCATTTAGGACCCCCTAGAGATCTTTTATGATAACGAGGGTGCGATTGCACAAATCAAGGAACCCCGTGCTCATCAAAAGACTAGGCACATTGAGCGGAGATTCAACTACATACGAGATGAAGTTGAAAAGGGAAAGATATGCATTCGCAAAGTTCACACGGATCAAAACGTTGCGGATCCTCTCACGAAGCTCCTTGAAAAGGCAAAGCATGAAGGTCATACTTGTGCCATGGGACTTCGATATTCTAGTGATTGGATTTGATCTGTAAATTTTGTGTTTGGATATATGGAACTCTTTATTATTTGAATAAAATTATTTGGTTATAATGTTTCAATTAATGTTCCAATTTAGCATGTTTAATCCATGGGTAAATTGTTTACTCTAAATGTCCGTAGTCGTTCAAACTTGTGGGAACAAGTTTGAAGGTAAGACTATTATGAACTTGGATTGGTTGATATTCATAAGGATGAATATAGAGCAATGGGTTGCTACCAAGGTTCATAGATATTTGTGGGATACAAATATTGGACTAACCCGCATCTCAAATTTTACTACATGGAATCTTATTGATTGATCATAAGTAAATTTTAGTAAAGGCGAATATCATTTGGTATCCTCCAACCTGAGATACATATTGGGTTTTGATACTCACCAAGTATTATACCTTGAGCTAGTTCTTCACTGTCCTGAAATAGTGGACAGTACATAAGGGTATGTTCAGGTATAACACGAGGTGTTTGTGAGAAACGTATGTAGTCAAGATGGAATTTGTTCCTCTTATTCGTTGAGAGTTAGATGTCTAAGGCCTGATTAAGTTAAATCAACAAGGAATGATCATTCTGTGTCCTTGGATTTAACATGACATCTGTAACAAAAGGATAGATGATTGATTCACCTAAATCATTTCAAGTAGGGTACTTGAAAGGGATGATGTTATTGAATGGCTATAAGTCATGCGTATTAAGGGTAGTAAACCGTTGTTAGGCGGTATTTACTGCTTGCATCAATCTTTTATGAATCTTGGGCAAGTGGGAGATTGTAGGATTCTGTGTGCCCAAGACACTTAGAATATTGATGTGGTTAGTACGTTATGATCCAAGTCGGGTTATACCCAATAACAAGCTTAGCAAACACCAACTAATATTTAATTGATGATATGATCATGCAATTAAATATTTACACCAATTAAAAAAAAAAAATTTAGAAAATGGGTTTTCTAAACAAGTTGCATATGAGATGGAACAACTTATTAGGATATTTTGTTCAATGGTATTATTTCGAGTGTTATTTAAATTAGTTAGATGACACCAAATAATAAAGAGAAATTATAACTTATAAGTTAAATAATTAATTTTATAAGTTATAACTTGTACATACAATTAATTGGTTAATTGTATGTCTAAGTTGCAAGACCTTTTAATGTGTGTGAATGTGTCATAAAAAAAAGGTGGGAAAACCCTTTTGAACAACCCATATGGCCGGCCCCCCTTTTTGTTATTGGACCACATTTTGCTTTGAATAAAAACACACATTAAAGTGTTTTGTCACCATTCACATTTCATGCAAAAACACAAGACACTCTCCCTTTTCTCTCAAACAATTTTCGGCCAGCAGCATTAGAAAAGAAGAGTGTTTTGTGTAGATTTTGGTGAAAATCTACCTAACAAGAAGGGTGCTTGCACATAAGCTTGGGGTATACAAGCTTGAGGGTTTCTCTCTTGAAACCTTGGCCAATTTCAACACCATTCTCATCTTGTTTTGCTGCTGGAACATCACGGTCTTGAAGACTCATTTTGGCAGCTTTCATTTGGAGTATTGGTGTCCAAATCCAAGCAATCAAGGTGCTTGCTTAGAGTCAAGTGGGAGTGAACACTTTGACACTTCAAAGCTTCAAGTTTTGGGCAAATCTTTGGATGAATTTCAGTCCCTAATCCACTCTTTCTGTCGACTTTAAAAGCTTGGAGAAAGGTAGTTATGGCAGCCCCTTATGGCTGTCATATTATGTGCTTTCATTTGTAGTTTAGCATATGTCATAGCTTGATCATTCACATATTTATGATCCTTGTGTTTGGGTTTGTTATCCACTTAAAATGGTCACCTAAAGAACAAATTTTCAGCTTATAAAATCGGTTTTTTAAGTTGTAACTCCGCTGCGTTTTTCAGAAAGTTTAAGTGGTTAAACTTGCTTCTATGTTCTAACAAACCCTTCAGTTTAACCATTTAAACTAAGAAAAAACGCAGCGGAATAATAGATTAATATCATGTAATAATCTGAAAATTAAAAGTTCATAACTTTGTTTCAACAAACCCAAATCATAAGGATCATTCATGTGTGTTTGAACTAGCTATCAAGAGAAGGAAACAACCAAAACAACATCAACAAACTACCTTTGTAGGCTGCTGAAAAACGTGATATAGGGCTGCTGAAAATCATGGTTATGATGAAGAAGGAGCTGTTCTTGAATAGCCAAAACATCAAGGTAGATGTCCTCAAGCTTCCATACCCACAAGCATGATGCAAAACACCTTTCATGCTAGGATTTGTGCACCAAATCGGACCATGAATGCTGAAAAAACATTTTATAGCATGTTTTATTCAAGAAGTTTGAGAGAAAAAGTGTGTGTGTTCTTGGCCCTTGCATGTGAGAGAGAGAGCTGAATTGGAGAGAGTTTTATGTTAATGGGTGTGTGTTTTCAAGATAACAAAATGATCAAACATACCCTCAAGGGGGCGGCCGAATATATCTTTTAAAAGGGGTTCCCCCAATTTAAACACCCATTAACTTATCTATTAGTTGTATTGTTATTTATATATAATTAACCTTTTAAATATATAACTTAAACACACACTCTTATTATTTGATGTTATTTAACAAACTTAAATAACATTACAAATAATGTCCATGAACAAAATATCATTATAAGTTGTTCTTTCTCACATACAATTTATTTAGAAAACCCATTTTCTAAATTGGTGCAATGATTTAATTGCATGATCATATCATCAATTAAATACATATTTGTGTTTGCTAAACTTGTTATTAGGTATGACCCAACTTGGATCATGATGTACTAACCACATCAATATTCTATGTGTCTTGGACATCAAGAATCCAACAATCTCCCACTTGCACAAGATTCATAGAAGATTGATGCAAGTAGTAAATACCGTCTAACAACGGTTTACTACCCTTAATACGCATGACTTAGAAGCCATTCAATAACATCATCTGTAACACCTCTGAAATCTAATCCAATTAGAAATCTTAATGTATTATAGGACCAAATAAAGGTCCGGATTGATTTGGGCTTACCAAAGAAATCTTGCAGAACGAAACTAGCCTTTTGGGCCCAATAAGCCCAATAAGGGCCCGAACATATAAACAAGGCCCATTTAAGGCCCAAATGCAAGATTACGAACTAATTGAAGGAGAAACCATGAAAAAAATGAATTCTTATGTGATTTGAGACAACTATGGAAAAGATCCAAACTGAAAACAGATTCAGAACCCATACCGGGTAAGATCCGGCAATTTAACGCGTACTATCATCTGAATTTCCACCAGAATTCATTGTAATGACTTGTCATCCAATTTAAATACTTTTTAATGCTAAAAATATCATAAATAATGCTTGTTGAAATATTTTTCATCAATCAAGCATAATCAACAGAAATTCGTAAGCGAAACGCGAAAACCGGTTTTCACCGGCATTTAAATGTCATCTGATACGGCGACCGAGCCTCATAACTTCATAAATATTCATCTAATCATTGTTTACTATCATAAAATATTAAATTTGATGAATGGTACGTTGTCCGGAATAACTGCGTTTCGAAATGCGACCGTGGCGCGAACCAGGTTACGATCAGGTAAAACCCTAGAATTCGTCAGATAAAGCTTTAACGTGACTGACATGGGAAGTTAACAAACAAAATATCATTATAATACTTAATTGCATATATTTTGATACCAAAATGATAATATTAACGCTCATTCGATAAAAACACGTAAAACCGTTGAACGTGTTAAATACGCGTTAATTTACAACTCCGTTTAATTATTTGGTAAGTTTTTAATACGATAAAATTTATGATATTGGAATATTTATAACGTTTTGTATAACCGATTCTAACGGGAAATGAGACGCTAGTCGGATAGCAGTGTCAACTAGACGCGATACTGACTAGAGTCCTACCTAAAACCCTAAGTATAAAAGCATCTCTTTCCACCCAACCCCATTTGACACACATTTCTTACACCTTCAAAAACACACACATAATAAATTCTCTGAATTTTAGAGAGAGGAAGAGGGCAGATCGGTGGCAAGGGCAGCAGCCCCTCGGTGGTGGAGCAGAACAGCGGCGGGGCTGCAAGATGGCAGCGACCCGACTGTGCTGCGGCGGCTGGTAGCCATGCGCGGCGGCACGTGGCGGTGGTCCGGCGAGTGAAGCACACCAATGGGTAGGTATTGACTCCGCAAGCCCAAAGGTGGTGGTGATTCGACTATACTCATGGTGGTGGCGGTGTTAGACGGCCTCAAGATTTGTCCGGCGAGATTCCGGCCACCCTCCGATGACCTCTTTTTGCTCGGATCTACACATGCATGGGCCTGATTTGGCTAGATCTACACGATTGAGCGAAGATGGAGGAAATGGGAGGACCAACGACTTTCCAACCCCTGTTGGAGGCTGCAGCGACCACCGGTGAGGGCCGAGAGGGGCGGTCGTGGCTAGTGTTGGTGATGGTTGTGTCGACAGCAGTGGGGGTCGGCGCCACTGTTGGTGACCGATGATGGTGTCCCGATGGTGGCTGTGGATGGTGATAGAGCAGCGGCGGTGGTGACGTGGGACATTGGTTGTGGTCAGCTGCGATTGGTGGTAAGGTAACCTATGTTTGTGGTTGTGCCATTGTTGGTTATGGTGTTGGTTGTGATTGTTGGCTGTAATCGGGGCTGTTGTTGATATTGGTCGTTGTGATGGTGTTGTCGGGTGGCTGTCGGTAGCGGCTATGGTCTCGGCGATGTAGTTGCGGTTGTTGGTTGGGTGTTGCTGGCCGATGGTGGAGCTGGACCGCAAAGGAGATGATAATGGTGGTCGTGGTTGGTATTGTTTTAGGTTATGGTGGTGGTAGATAGGCTGTCGTAATGGTGGATGGTGATGGTAGAAGCCACAACCGAAGTGTTCGGTAACATATAATGAAATTACGATTGTGTTTGGTTATGAGATATCAATGTTGAAGTGTTGTATGTAATCTTGAAATGTTTTGACTTGGTTAAACGTTAGTCAAAGCTGTTGGTCAAAGCTGGTCAACCGTGGTCAATGGACAATCAACACGTTGCGGGTCGGAACGAGCGGATTCTAGGACGCGATATGGAAACGTTAGGTATAACCGAGCGCTAAACATTCTTACACGTATAAATATAGAGATTATATACTAACTTGTGTGTGTGTTGAGCTAATAATATATTTAAAATGTTAACTAGTTTATAAAGCATCAAGAATGAATATGTAATTTGAAACGACATGACCATCGCATAATGAAAAACAAGTTGGTAATGTTATCAAACACACATATATATATATATATATATATATATATAAGATATTAGTCAACATATAAGAAATTGATTGAACCAATGTCTTACAAATCTTTACAACACTCCGAGATGTAAAGTGCTTACAAATACAATAGTACATATATAGATATATATATATACACGATATACACTATAGGTAAACCGATGTTTACACGTACTTATTTAAAGCAAAAGGTTTATAATTCTAAAATAATTCGTCATCTTATTATTATTATTAGTTGACCATCTCACTACTATTGAAATAAATATTATTTGCAACACCTCTTTTATTCAATATATATCGTCAACTGTTATTAAAAATTGGATTATTTATTGTCAATCAAGTTAACTAATATGATGTGAACGTGAACATTATAAACATCGTTTGAAACATTTTATATTACCTACATTGTTAATGCAAGTTATTTATAAAGATTTGGAATCCATGACATAAATTGATTTTTCTACATTCTTCATGCTAAGACTCAAGTCTTGATTAAATGCATTAATTAACCTAATGTACACAAGTTAATTCATGACAATTAACAAATACACAAGAAGCTAAGCTACATTAAGGATACTAATCACCAACTTAAATTTAACTAAAGAGCTCAACCGCACGCATGTAATAACATCATGCTAATTCTAAACGTGAATCTTATATGATCTAGTTAGGAATTGCTTTGTTGGTGATCATCACTTTTCTTTATCGAGCTCTGAAATTATATAAGGACACCAGGTGAGTTCTCGTGTTCCCCCTTTTTACTTTTGTTTTGGGGATGAAGCATGCTCCTTTTAAACTGAAACTCTTATGTGTGATACTGTTTACTGTTCTGCATGATCTTCTGTTTTATGAACTATGATTGTGCTTACTTGATGCTTGTATGTGGGACTTTTTGGATACCTGCTGATACTTTAGTCATAATCATTAATTCTTTTGTGAACCACTTGTTTTTACGTGAATAGATCTATTTGGGGAATCACCCACGCACAGTGGCTCCCGCTACAGGGAGGTACCCCACTGAGATCCTGAGGGGTCGTTTGTGGCATGTAACAGGTTTTGAGTAAGATACTATGGTGAACCATCCTAGCAGGAATGGTTCACTATTCTGAGGCTTGGTCCTTTCCTACGGGAATATCCGGTTAAACACCAGTTTAGAAGATGCCAACCGGGGACCAAGTGCAGGGTTGATTGTGATACCCCACAATGACTGATACTAAAAAAGATGTTTTAAACATCAAACGAGATTTTCAGAAACTATCACACTTGATTCTAAAACCTTCACTTGTGGACTCTAAGAGTTCCTTTTATTGTTTTGAAACTTGAACCACTTGAACTCACCAACTTTATGTTGACACAATTTTGTTTTTGAGCATGTCTTCAGGTACAGCTAGGGAGAATAGTTGAGCTATAGAAGTTACCCGAATCCGAAGAAAGATACGGGGATAGAGGTTAAAGACAAAGGTTGAGACTAGAAGCCTTAGTTACTGAAGCTTCAAGAAATATTCACATAGAGATTGATCACGACACCTATAGATCATAGATTGAGGCACCTTGTGAATTGGAAATAAAGCCAATATTTTAATGTAAATATCATGTGACACTATTTAATAAACCATTTAGTTTCCGCTGCATTTTGGTTGTTGTTTACTAATCGTGACATCCCGCCTCTCTGGGCCCGGGGTGTGACAGATTGGTATCAGAGCCAAAGGTTGTAGTGAAGTAGGTCTGCTTCGCGAGACCTAAACTACAACCATATGAACCTCATAGGACCACCTTAGTAAGAAAAATCTTCTGAGCTTTGCTGAACCAATGGTGTAGAAATACGGGTTTGCTTTGCAATACCTAAGGTGTAACCATAAATAGGACCAGCCTAGTAGGTTGTTTCCACGATACAGTGATCCAAAGTTTGTAGCAAGAATAGGTTTCCATAAGAACACCCTTCTTTAACCTGGATACCTTAAGGATTTCATATATCCTATTAAGAATTCTCTACCCTATAAGAAACCTTGATACATTAGGGTATTACCTATGATAGGTGCACCCGAGTAAACCATGAAGGTATGGAACCTCTTGGAGTTGACTCTTAGGACTACTAAATGTCAAGTACTAAGAATGTTAGAAACCAACACTGTGCACATATATCAGGACTTAAATCCTGGAGAGACACTTATCTGATTGCACAGTTGAATTTTGTCACTATATGAAACAACTGCTGTTAGCTATACACTTGATACGACTTGTGTCGTTACCTGAAACAACTGTTATACTGATACTTGTTTGAAATGATGATAGTTGCTATTATGCCTCATTTGTAAGATGATACATGTTGGAATTTAGTAATAAGATATTAACCATGATGCCTTTTGTTTGTTCTGCTCCCTAGGATAGCATGTACCTGAATGCTTATTTATTGCTTGATTTGCTTAAACTTACTTTGAAACAATTTCTGGGTTAACTTGAATGATTAGCAGAGTTGGAATCCAAGTGTGCTTAATTGAAGATGATGACTAAATGAGAATTATTAACTCCAGGACCTAAATACACAAAACTTGGAACTTATGATGGGAATGACTAGAATGATAGTGTAAGGTAAATTGACGATTACGGGTGCACACGTAATGGTGAATTTACAGGTACACTTGAATTCTGGTGGGCCCCGTCATGAAAACTAATATCAAGGTATAACACTTAAAGAACCAATAAATGCAAGAATAAACACAAATATTTGGAATATATTCAATAATTTCAGGTTCAAAACTTTCATGCTGGGCGAAAACCATTTGACACTTGAAGAGCTACCAAGGACGATGTTGCAGTAACTATTCCTTTTCTTCTTCTCCTCATTTGTTTTATTCTACTCTCCTATTGGAATTATGATGATAAGACCATCAGACTCTGCAGATCATTAAATGATGTTCTCAAACTTAACTGGTCTCGTGCTGAGTATGGCACTCCACCTCGTAGTGCTGTACTTTAGCCATACTACTTTGAGCGATGCCTAAAAATTCCTTTCTACCTAACATTGAATTCGTCAAAACTTCTTTAACATAGTGGAAGACTCTCTAACAAGGCTCGTGCAACGGAGAACATACTAGAGTAATAAATTTCCGAGAAACGCCTCTTGTGGTCAATGACATAGAAGACTTGTCACTCCTTTCTTTCTTAGTAGTTCACACTTCATAGGATCTTCTGGATTCTAGAATTCCTCTGATTATTTTCTCAAATCCTTTGAGGAATATGACTTCTCTCTACCTATTCATTATAATGGAACCACCTAACTCAAAGGAATATTCTTAATATCAGCTCCGATTGTGATTGATAATCGCCTTTCTTAATACTATGCTCATGAAATCTTTCATCATTTTCAACCAACAGTCACCTAATGACAATCTTCACTCGAAACTTAAGTTGAGTTATCTTAACCATGCTTTTAACTGACCTTGTTGTTAGTAAATTTCTGAGCACCAGATTTCGCAGGAAATGAATCCTCGTTCTAAAATCTAGATTCTTCGGAAATAAAGATTCAAGTGCTAGAGATAATTGCCGAAAAAGCTAACCTTTGAGATTCAAGACAAAAATCTGAACTTACAACTTATTTGGATCCCCGATTTTTCCACTCAGCCTCTGTTCTCGATTTATTCTCTTAACGAGTGGTGCTACTGACTTTAAGCCCTCTAGCATAACCCTCATCTTTGGAAACGCGTGATAGCGATGCGGGAAACTTTAAAACCTTGTAAGTCATCTCTACTCGGAGATCTCTACTACCTGAGTGATAAGTTCGTGATTCGAGCGCGAAGATCTGAAGTAGAATACGATCTCGAACTATACGATAAGTTATTAGAGTGGTAGTTAACCTTCTTGTACTAGCGAGCACCTTGATAAAGTCCTAAACTTGTTCGAATCGATACGGTCGATAATAATGAAGAATTCATGGGAAGAACTCATGATTGAACTTAAGGGATGGTATTGCTCCAAAAGATGCATAAGAAGCATAGAAGATCAGCTACAAGAAATCTCATGTGTTAAATCACTTGAGAGCCAACTGCAACAAAGTGATAGACATGCAGCAGATTGTAGACAAAGAAAGTCTGCATAATCACCCCGATCGTAAGCGTTGGTGTTACTCCTCTTTAAATTCCAAACATCTCCTAAAGTGATTCTCTAATACCTTACCCTAGAACGCTCCGTACCGTCGGAAAATCGAGCAAAAAGTCTTACTCCAATATCTCGTTGGAACAATCGATATGATTATAAAGGAGTGGAATCTAAACAGAGTTACTGGCTTCACGAATAGACCCTCTACACGGCACAGTCACCTTGGAGAATATGGACTGAGGAAGAGGTCATCTAGAAGGTTGACCTTAATTGGAAAGCACTATGAAGGAAATTGTGGAAACATTTGCAGCAATTCTGTAGCTTAAGACAACAGTTGAGGTTGCTCTTAAGGAAATAGAGTCGGAGAATAGAAGTAAAATATATATATATATTGAGGTAACGGACTTGAAGCTTATATTAAGGAGCTGGTGGAAGCAAAGCAGATTCAATAACTGTTAGATAAACAGTCCATAAGACCTGGTATGTCACCCTAAGGAAACTTAATACTATTTGTGGAAGGAAAATAGAATACTCCAAGTATTGATAAACTACTAAGAGTTAAATAAAGTCACCAAGGATAAGTGATATCCTCTTCCTAGAGATGATAACCTACTTAATCAATTTCAAGATGCTACCTACATCTTAATTGTTTATCAGTCGTGTTTATAAGGAAAACGACACTACACAAATAATAGTTGAAACCAGATATGGCAAGTACGAAGGTTGTGGTCAAGCCCGTGTGGGAGGACCTACACATCTCATGTATTCAGGAGTCTCATGGATGGGATTGTAAGCCATACTAGATAGGTCTGTCATTTTGCCACTACTACTAGGCACGAAGTTCGAGACAAATCGCTATAGAGAAGCTATAAAATTTCGGGAAGAGGTAAAAACCACATTGGTCAATGCTCAGGGTTAGGAGAAAGTTGTAAAAGGATTAACAAAAACTTGATCCGTGTAGCTATACGACTAGCATCGTTATTCTTGGGAAAGTGTGGAACTTGATTGGGCATGAATAAGAAAGTTCCAGATGTGTTGATGCAACGGTACAAGGCAATCTTCTAGTATCCCGATGATTCAAGAAAATATATGGAGAACTATATTATGCAGGAACTAGAACTCCAGTAAAATAAAAGATGTATCCGAATACACTTTGGGTACAACACTACCAACTACACATCAGAATACTAGACCAAGCAAAATAGGGCGATCGACAATCGGTAATGTCAACCGCGTTGGCGAGTGCGAATAGGAGGCCATCATCCGCATTGCCCTAAGACATCCATATTACCAAATGAGAGAGAACGAGTCCTGACCTCATATGTATGTGCTTACCCTCATTGACGAATGCGGATAGCCTACAGTTAGGCTTTTCTTCTATTACCTACACCGTATCATTTCTTGAACTCGTGATTCTACCAGCGTCAGTTCACGTGAATATGTATATATATAGCACATCCCATTTCGGGGAAACTCTTGTCATGCGTCAGATAAGATGAACGGATCTACTCGAAGACTGAGGTTCTGATATACAGAACCGTTCCATAAAAGGATGCATACTAGAAGAAGCACGTAGTGGAAGAAAGGACTTAACCCCTTAAGATGAAATCATAGAAGGAAGAGATCGAAGAAATTTTTCGGAAGGAAAGTTGAGAACTAAAGAGTAGACTTTGAAAGCTGAAGACCTTTGTGCATGAGCTAATCTCTCTATTCTTAGAAATCGTGAAAACTTTTTAAGTCTTAGCTTCATAGAAATGATCGCGCGATGCCTAGATGTTCATCTGTACTCGTTTGGAAAACCCAAACCCTTCTTGATTGAAACCCCTAATCTATTGTATCACGACTATCCCGTCTAATTAATGGCATTCACACTAATATCCTCTTCTTTTCAATCGTTCTTAAGATTCTCAGTGAGGACGGTAATACCGTTGGGAATTTGGGAATCGTCTCCTTGCTAGATCTATTTTGTAGGTCGGTGTATTGAACTACGGTGGAGAGTCTCTTCTTGTTAATTCTGTACGATTGTTAAATGATCTGATTATGGAGCCAAAAACCTGCTCATGGTTTGACTCACTGATCCTGTCAAGCATGATTCTAACATTTGAATAGTTACTCCAATTCAAATCAAACCTGATTATTTGACACCTAATCATCAACATTTGTCCTGGGATGCTCAGCTAAATAACTCTAAATCTTCAAGATTCATACTATGAGTGTATCACACTCGGAAACAAATATTAACGATACTAAAATTTCGAGGGCGAAATTTCTAAAAGGAGGGGAGAATGTAACACCTCTGAAATCTAATCCAATTAGAAAGCTTAATGTATTATAGGACCCAATAAAGGTCCGGATTGATTTGGGCTTACCAAAGAAATCTTGCAGAACGAAACTAGCCTTTTGGGCCCAATAAGCCCAATAAGGGCCCGAACATATAAACAAGGCCCATTTAAGGCCCAAATGCATGATTACGAACTAATTGAAGGAGAAACCATGAAAAAAATGAATTCTTATGTGATTTGAGACAACTATGGAAAAGATCCAAACTGAAAACAGATTCAGAACCCATACCGGGTAAGATCCGGCAATTTAACGCGTACTAACATCTGAATTTCCACCAGAATTCCTTGTAATGACTTGTCATCCAATTTAAATCCTTGTTAATGCTAACAATATCATAAATAATGCTTGTTGAAAGATTTTTCATTAATCAAGCATAATCAACAGAAATTCGTAAGCGAAATGCGAAAACCGGTTTTCACCAGCATTTAAATGTCATCTGATACGGCGACCGAGCCTCATAACTTCATAAATATTCATCTAATCATTGTTTACTATCATAACATATTAAATTTGATGAATGGTACGTTGTCCGGAATAACTGCGTTTCGAAACGCGACCGTGGCGCGAACAAGGTTACGATCTGGTAAAACCCTAGAATTCGTCAGATAAAGCTTTAACGTGACTGACATGGGAAGTTAACAAACAAAATATCATTATAATACTTAATTTCATATATTTTGATACCAAAATGATAATATTAACGCTCATTCGATAAAAACACGTAAAACCGTTGAACGTGTTAAATACGCGTTAATTTACAACTCCGTTTAATTATTTGGTAGGTTTTTAATATGATAAAATTTATGATCTTGGAATATTTATAACGTTTTGTGTAACCGAATCTAACGGGAAATGAGACGCTAGTCGGATAGCAGTGTCAACTAGACGCGATACTGACTAGAGTCCTACCTAAAACCCTAAGTATAAAAGCATCTATTTCCCCCAACCCCACTTGACACACATTTCTTACACCTTCAAAAACACACACATAAGAAATTCTCTGAATTTTAGAGAGAGGAAGAGGGCAGATCGGTGGCAAGGGCAGCAGCCCCTCGGCGGCGGAGCAGAACAGCGGCAGGGCTGCAAGATGGCAGCGACCCGACTGTGCTGCGGTGGCTGGCAGCCGTGCGCGGCGGCGCGTGGCGGTGGTCCGGAGAGTGAAGCACACCGATGGGTAGGTATTGACTCCGCAAGCCCAATGGTGGTGGTGATTCGACTATACTCATGGTGGTGGCGGTGTTAGACGACGTCAAGATTTGTCCGGCGAGATTCCGGCCACCCTCCGATGACCACTTTTTGCTCGGATCTACACATGCATGGGCCTGATTTGGCTAGATCTACACGATTGAGCGAAGATGGAGGAAATGGGAGGACCAACGACTTTCCAACCCCTGTTGGAGGCTGCAGCGACCACCGGTGAAGGCCGAGAAGGGCGGCCGTGGCTAGTGTTGGTGATGGTTGTGTCGACAGCAGTGGGGGTCGGCGCCACTGTTGGTGACCGATGATGGTGTCCCGATGGTGGCTGTGGATGGTGATAGAGCAGCGGCGGTGGTGATGTGGGACATCGGTTGTGGTCAGCTGCAATTGGTGGTAAGGTAACCTATGTTTGTGGTTGTGCCATTGTTGGTTATGGTGTTGGTTATGATTGTTGGCTCTAATCGGGGCTGTTGTTGATATTCGTCGTTGTGATGGTGTTGTCGGGTGGCTGTCGGTAGCGGCTATGGTCTCGGCGATGTAGTTGCGGTTGTTGGTTGGGTGTTGCTGGCCGATGGTGGAGCAGGACCGCAAAGGAGATGATAATGGTGGTCGTGGTTGGTATAGTTTTAGGTTATGGTGGTGGTAGATAGGCTGTCGTAATGGTGGACCGTGGCTGCATGTGGTGGATGGTGATGGTAGAAGCCACAACCGAAGTGTTCGGTAACATATAATGAAATTACGATTGTGTTTGGTTATGAGATATCAATGTTGAAGTGTTGTATGTAATCTTGATACGTTTTGACTAGGTTAAACGTTAGTCAAAGCTGTTGGTCAAAGCTGGTCAACCGTGGTCAATGGACAATCAACACGTTGCGGATCGGAACGAGCGGATTCTAGGACGTGATATGGAAACGTTAGGTATAACCAAGCGCTAAACATTCTTACACGTATAAATATGGAGATTATATACTAACTTGTGTGTGTGTTGAGCTACAAATATATTTAAAATGTTAACTAGTTTATAAAGCATCAAGAATGAATATGTAATTTGAAACGACATGACCATCGCATAATGAAAAACAAGTTGGTAATGTTATCTGTTGGACCAAAAGAACCAATGAGCCAAGATCAGGAAAACCTCTAAGTCCCACATGCCACTACAACAAGTGAAGACTCTCATCAGCTATTGTGTTCTCTTGCCGGAAGGTCAGAGAGCAACTGAAGACTCTCATCAGCTATTGTGTTCTCTTGCCTGAATGTCAAGCTCGAGAGCATCTTAGCTCCAGCTTTCTGCTGAGATGATGAAGTCTGAAGAACAAATTCTGAAGATCAAAGAACTGAAGATCATCAGCTGAAGATATCAAAAGGCTGAAGATCTAAAGAACTGAAGATCTTCCGAAGCACAAAGTCTGAAGACAAAGACTGAAGACAACAACTGATGATATCTACTGAGATCATCAGTTGTTACATCTTCCGAAGCTGTTCTATCTTCCGAAGCAAAGTCTGAAGAAAAAGACTGAAGACAACAACTGATGATATCTACTGAAGTCATCAGTTGTTACATCTTCCGAAGTAACATCTTCCGAAGTTTCATCTTCCGAAGCCAAGTCTAAAGACCAAGTACTGAAGACAGAGTTTGTCTCAACAACTGAAGAAGTCCTCTTCAGTTGTTGTAGTGGTTTTTCCTTTTCCGAAGTTTATTTTGTTTCAGTAGTTGTACAACAGCTGAAGAGCATGTTCTTCAGCTGTTATAGTATCAGTAGTTTATTTTTGTCAGTACTTAGGAACTTTTGTAAGAAGATGTCAGTTGTTGTTGACATCTTCAGTAGTTTTATGTTTTGTCAATTGTAATTTGAATATTCCGTGATGTCAGAAAAAGGACATCACCACCATGCTTTTGCCACCTATATAAGGATGGCAAACCATGCTGTTTTAATTGCCGAAACGTGCCGAAACGTGGTTAGTAATGAACAATTAATGTTTCGCAGAACTCTTCTCTCTCTATGCTTTTAATTGCAATATCTTTTATGTTCTTGCTTTAATTGCTAATTAATGTGCTAAATCCGCTGCAAACATAATCTAATTGATCAACACGAGAGGCTGAGATCCTGTCAAATGGTATCAGAGCAGGTTAATCATTGATCGATCTTACCATTGATCATTTGAAACTGCTCTTTTGATCTCTCAGTTTGATCGATATAGCAATTTGCAAGAATTAGCTATAGAGAGTGAGTTTTTGCTGTTTCCGGCCAAAATCTTGAGGTCTTTTGGTGGTTTTGAGTCACACTTTTCCGGTTTAAACTTGCTTTTGACTAAAACCTGAGATGACAACACCAACTAATGATCCTCACAATACTGGTTCCGCTACCAAGCCTCCGATGCTGGTTAGGAACGAGTATAACATATGGCAAAGACGTATGCTACACCACTTGGCTGTCAACAGTGCTGGTTGTTGGAAGTCAGTGGTGCACGGGCCATACAAGCCTATGGTGAGCGTCCCAGAATCTAATGAACAGGTTCCAAAGAAACCTGAACAATATTCGGACGAAGATCTAAAGCTGTTCGAAATTGATGCTAGAGCCCATGGAATTTTAGCCATGGCCATTCCAAATGAGATATACTCAGGGCTCTTGCATCATGAGTCTGCTTATGACCTATGGGTTGCTCTAAAGGAACAATTTGGAGGAACTGATTCGGTCTTAGCAAACAATAGGGAAATCCTCGCCCAACAATATGAGACTTTCTCATATAGGAAGGGTGAGACTCTGACCCAGCAGTTTGAGCGGTTCTCTTGTTTGATATCTGAGCTGAAGATGGTCAAACAAGAATACACCAACACCCAGATGAACAACAGGTTCCTCAGGTCACTTCCTGAGAGATGGGACACATATACCATTGTCCTACGCTCCAGTGCAGACCTGGAAACTCTTTCTCTCACCCAACTTCATGGGAAGCTACTCACTTTTGAGAGAGAGGTAGAGCAAAAGAGGAAGCTGTCCTCATCTGGTAAGCTCGATGATGACTTTGTCCAAGGTAATGCTGCCTTGATAAGTCATGAGTCAGAATATGCTTCATCAGAAAGTTCTTATGATGAGCATATTGATTTCTCTACTAACTCAGAACAAGCTTTTGTTGGTGTTAGTAGTTCAGGAGGTGGTGGTGACAACTTGTGTTTTCTGATGGAGGACTTGAAGGGCATTCCAGATGATGATCTGGAAGAGATGGATATTTTGAACCAGATGGCAATGATAAATATCCGCTCTCAAAAGTTCTACAAGAGAACTGGAAGGAAATTCCCTGGACTCTCTGGCAAAACCAAAGTTGGTTTTGACAAGAGCAAGTTGAGGTGTCACAAGTGCCAAAGGCTTGGACACTTTGCAAGAGAGTGTAGATCATCTGGATCTAACTCATCTGCACCCTTTGTGACTTTTCCCAGCAATAGCTCACAGCACAGAGGGCAACCTTCTTCCAGTTCTACCCATCCATCTCAGGCACAGGCACCACCTGCTTACTTTGTGTCACAGGGTCCTATGCCATATCCTTACCCCTGTTACTACATGCCTCAGCCTAGTCAAACTCAAGTACCCCCGGCTCAACCACCTCATGCTCTTCCTGAGCCTCAATCTTCCCCATCTCATCATCACACACAACCTCAACAACACAGCTTTTTCACCCCAAGTGTTGTTGACTGGAGTAGTCTACCAGAAGAGCTATCTGGTCAGGAACAACTACTCCAAGATGCTGGTCAACATGGTGGTGACCAACCTTTTGGAAATCTTGCTCTGATGGCCCTTGATTCTGCTGAAGGGTCATCATCCAATGCCTCATCTCAGGTATCCACTGAGGCAAAAGCCAAGCTTTGTTCTGAATCATGCATAGCAGCATTTGCTTCTATTAGGGAAGCAAATGTAGCTTTAATAGATAAAAATCTTGAGCTTGAGCACACTATTTCCAAAAGAAAAGCTGATTTTGAGGTTGCTCTAAAAGATAAAAATGATGAGATTTACAAGCTTAACTGCCAAATCAAAGATAGTAAAGCTAGGGAAGATGTACTTCTAGAGAAGTACAAAGACCTCAAGGAAACTCTTGCAACCACCCAAGTTGAGTGTGATCGATGGGTGCAATCATGCAAGGGTTTTGAAATGCTTCTTAGTAAGCAATCAGCTTCCAATGTGAAGTTTGGCATTGGTTATAATCACACTGCTCCTCCCATAGACTTCACTTCAAGAGCAGAAGTTGAATCTGATGGGGAGAGCAATAACCAATACTGTTCATCATGTGACCTACTATCCTCTAAATCAGCATCATCAGAGATAGATGTCAGCATTTTTTCCTGCCAAAACCAATCAGCTGATGCTACAACAGCTGATGGTTCAAATGCTGACTGTCACATGACCAAAAGGCTGATCAATTCAGGAGTTGTCACTAGAAGTACTGAAGGTACTAGAGAGCAAGTGACAACATCTGAAGTTCAAACCTTAAATACTGTTAGAACTGAAGAGAAGAAAACTAATAGTAGGAAAGGTTTGAAGACAGCTAGAGAGGATACCAGGAAGGCAGGCACTAGGAAGAAAACTGCTAGTACTGATGTCAAACAGCTGAAGAACAAGTCTTCAGCAGTTAAATCCTCTTCAGCTGATGATCAGCATAAGATGAAGAAGAAGCCATGTGAGATATGTGGCTTATTCAATCATCTTACTGATGATTGCTGGTACAAAAGGGGTTCCAAACTCAAGCAGAAGGAGAAAATTTCTGAGAGCATCAATAAAATGAAGAGTGAGTTTGAAACCAAGTTTGTACTGGCGACATCCAAGTCTGAAATCCCTAAGCCCAAAGCTAAATCTAGGTAGGATTACTCAGACAACAGCTGAGGTTGCTCAGAAAAAGATGGTACAACATAGGAACTCATCATCAGTAAACTCCAATGTGTCTGAAGAGCTGAGGGCTTTATCACAAAACCAGACACAGTTGGTGATGATGGTTCAGCAACTAGTGGGAAGAGTCAACCACTTAGATGCTCCTATGTTGAAACCACAGAAAACGAAGTCCAAGCCAAAAGCTTCCTCTTCTGTACCATCTTCTTCACCTCAAGCTGTCACACATAACACACCTGTTAGTGCTACATCTGTAGCTGAGATCAGACCCAAGGCCAAGCAGGTTTGGGTCTCCAAGACTAACTAACACATGGTTGTGTTTGCAGGGTTCTTCAACATGCCAAAGAAGCATCTGGTATGTAGACAGTGGAGGATCCATGCACATGACGGGAAGCAGCTCCCTTCTTAATGACTACTCTCAAGGAAAGAAGGGATTTGTTTCTTTTGGCAATGATGCAAAGGGTTACATCATCGGAAAAGGCTTTGTTTCCAATGGGGAAATAAGGTTTGATGATGTTAACCATGTGGAGAATCTCAAGTATAACCTGTTGAGTGTCAGTCAAATGTGTGACAAAGGCCATGTTGCCCTTTTCACAAGCCAGAACTGTAGGATTCTGTCATCCAAAGTTCTGAGTTTGATTGACAAGGCATTGGATGAACACACTCTCCTGAAGGCCAACAGGACAGGAAGAGTGTATGCCTTAGATCTTTCCAAAAAGATGGATCTAAAAGGCCATCCTTGCCTATTCTCCAAGGCATCTCCTCAAGAGTCTACACTATGGCATAGAAGGCTGGGTCATGTTAATTTCAAGAACATGAATCAGCTTATAAGCCATGGTCTAGTAAGAGGATTGCCTCAGAAGGAGTTCAAGTGCGAAGATGACTGCACTGCTTGCTTGAAAGGCAAACAACACAAAGTTTCATTCCCTTCAATAGAAGAACCAAAGTCCACTGCCTGCTTACAGCTTTTGCACATGGATCTCTTTGGTCCTGTGAGAGTGATGAGCATGGCAAAGAAGAAATACTGCCTGGTAATTGTGGATGATTACTCCAGGTTTGTATGGACTTTCTTCTTGCACTCCAAGGATGAAGCAGCAAAGACAATAATGAACTTTGTGCTACATGTAGAAAAGCAGTATTCCCTACAGGTCAAGTGTGTGAGGAGTGACAATGGAACAGAATTTAGAAACCACACACTTGATGACTTCTACCTGTCCAAGGGAATTAAAAGGCAGTTTAGCATTCCTAGAACTCCTGAGCAGAATGGAGTGGTGGAGAGAAAGAACAGGACCCTCATTGAAGCAGCAAGGTCAATGTTGGCTGACTCAGGGTTGCCACTGACCTTTTGGGCTGAAGCTGTCAATACAGCTTGCTATGTACAGAATAGAGCCTTAGTAAATAAGAGGTTGATGAAGACTCCCTATGAAGTTCTTCATCATTTGGCTCCTCTTATTTCATTCTTTAGAGCCTTTGGGTGTCCTTGTTTCATTCTCAACACTAGCAACCCACTCCATAAGTTTGCTAGTAAGGTGGATGCAGGGTATTTTGTTGGTTATTCATCAACTTGCAAGGCATACAGAGTCTTCAACTGTAGAACCAAGGGGGTTGAAGAAACTCTGCATGTTAAGTTCAATGAATCTCCAAAGGACAAGATTCCACAAAACCCTGTGGAGTTGTTTGATCTGGACATACTACAATATGTTCCTTATCAACCTCCATCTGTTGAGCCTGTCAACAGATCTCCACCTGGTGATACTGATGATGATGTAGTCAGTACTCACCTCTTCAGGATCAGTGACAACCTGCCTAAGTTCACTGAACCTGATGCTCCTGTAGCCTCAGCAGCTCCATCCACTACAAATGCTGATGAGATTTCTGCTTGCTCTACTTCGTTTGAGCTGCCATCCTCTACATGGTTTCAGGAATCTCCATCACCATCTGTTGCTGCTGATGGGTCTACAAACACTTGCACAGATATCATAGTCTATCAAGAGCTCAAGAATCACCCCACTTCACAAATCATTGGTGATATCCATGCTGGAGTTTCAACCAGGAATCAATTGTCCAACTTCTGCTTCTATGCTCTCTTCATCAGTCAGCAAGAGCCTAAGAACTATCATATTGCTTTAAGAGACAATGGATGGGTGGAAGCTATGCAGCTTGAGCTACTTCAATTCAAGAAACAGCAAGTGTGGGAGCTTGTTCCATTGCCCAAAGATAAGTGTGCTATAGGCACCAAGTGGGTATTCAGGAACAAAACAGATGAGAAGGGCCAAATTGTCAAGAACAAGGCCAGACTGGTTGTTCAAGGGTTTGCACAGGAGGAAGGCATCGATTATGATGAGACCTTTGCACCTGTGGCCAAGACTAGAAGCAATTAGACTGTTCTTAGCTTATGCTGCCTTTCACAGTCTTAAGGTTTATCAAATGGATGTCAAAAGTGCCTTCCTGTATGGGAAAATAAAAGAAGAGGTTTATGTGTGTCAACCACCAGGCTTTGAGGACAATAAACATCCTGATTGGGTGTACAAGCTTGATAAGGCTCTTTATGGGCTGAAGCAAGCACCTAGAGCCTGGTATGAGACACTCTCAACCTTTCTTCTGGAAATAAGTTCACTAGAGGCACCATTGATAAAACCTTATTCATCAAGACTGTGGGACAACATAAGCTCCTTGTTCAGATCTAAGTTGATGACATCATCTTTGCATTCTCTGATCCAAAGTTGTGTGATGAATTTACAAAGCTTATGAAGCTTAGGTTTGAAATGAGTGCTATGGGAGAATTACAGTTCTTTCTAGTTTGCAAATCAAACAACAGGATGATGGAATCTTCATCCATCAGTCCAAATATACCAAGGAGTTGTTGAATAAGTTTGATTTACAATCCTGTAAGCCCTGTTCTACTCCCATGAGCAGCATCACACAACTAGATGTTGATCAGAAAGGTATAGCGGTTGATGAAACCCTTTACAGATGTATGATTGGGTCCTTGATGTACCTTACAGCTTCTAGACCAGACATCATGTTTTCAACATGTGTTTGTGCTAGATTTCAGGCTGCACCTAAAGAATCCCATTTGATTGCAGTCAAGAGGATCTTTAGATATCTGCAAGGTACCTAATCACTAGGACTTTGGTATTCAGCTGGGCATTCATGCAAATTAGTTGCTTTCTCTGATAGTGACTATGCAGTATGCAAAGTCACCAGAAAATCCACTTCTGGTGGTTGCCAATTCCTAGGCAATTGTTTAGTTTCTTGGCAGAGTAAGAAACAAACATCAATTGCTACATCCACTGCTGAAGCTGAGTATATTGCTGCTGCAAGCTGTACCTCTCAGATACTCTGGCTTCAGAACCAACTTCTGGATTATGGCATTACTGAGACTAAGACTCCATTATTAATGGACAGTGCTTCAGCTCTTTGTATTGTTAAGAATCCAGTCCAGCACTCTAGGACCAAACATATTGAGATCAGACATCATTTTATTAGGGATTGTTATGAGAAAGGTCTGATTGATCCTAAGTTTGTACCTAGTGCTGATGAGCTTGCAGACATTTTTACTAAGCCATTAGATAGTGCCATATTCCAAAATTTGGTACTAAGGCTTGGTATGCTGCAGCTTGATTGATTTGACTTATGCTGATGCTCTCAACTCACAACTACTGAAGAGCAAAGGTCAAATACAAGTACTAATGAGTAATTTAGTCTTCAGCTCTTTCACAACTACTGAAGACTAAAATAACTCAAAGTACTGATGTACATTATTTATTGAAAACAACTGATGTAGTGAGGTGGATTACAACTACTGATGTATGATTTTCAATAAATAAGTACTGAAGAACAAATTTTGCTCACAAGTACTGATGTGTAATCAGTACTGAAAATTTGTTCACCAGCTCGGAGACTATTTCATCAGCACTTGTGAACATCTGATCACAAGAGCTGAAGGGAAATATTCTCAAGAGCTGAAGGGTCAATGAAACATCTGAAAGTCAGCCAAAAGAGCTGATGAGTAAATGTGGAGGCCAGTATGAAACAACTGATTTGACGGAAACAGCTGATGAGTAATTTCACATCAGCTGATACCAAAGCTGCTGTTTCATACCCAAACAACTGAAGGACAAAACCATGTCTTCAGTAGTTTCACAACTACTGCTGACTAACACCAAGTCCTCAGTTGTTTACAACAACTGAAGCAATACCATGTCTTTAGTAGTTCACAACTACTAATCTCAGTAGTTCACAACTACTGAAGGCTAACACCAAGTCTTCAGTTGTTACAACGTCTGAAGAAGAATACTAGGTCATCAGTAGTTTATAACTACTGAATACTGAGTAATTCTTCAGACGTTTACAACATCTGAAGGACAAAACCAAGGTCTCAGTAGTTTCAACTACTGAAGACTAATACCAAGTCCTCAGATGTTACAACCACTGAAGGTTAAGACAACGTCATCAGTTGTTATAACAACTGATAACTAACACCAAAACCTTCAGTAGTTTTCTTTCAACCTTTGCCCTACCCTATAAATACCCGACTTTCAGAGCATTTACTTCACTTGCCCTAATCTTTCAAAACCCTCTGAAATTCCCATATACCATTAATGGCGTCCATGCAACTAAAACCTCGACACAACTGTGTCGCACATCTCACCAAAACGCCATTATGGCCCAAGTTTCACAATGCCGTAGATCTCATGCACGACTCACCATACAAAACGGCATTCCTCATTAACCCCACCATATACACCGACTCCTTGACGGAGTTTTGGAAAAATGTGACCGTCCAAACTGGAGAGCATGATGGCGAGGTCTCTCTCCGGTCCTCCGTCAACGGCCATCCCGTGGTTATCACTCCAGCTACTAAACGCCAAACCCTAAAGCTGGAAGATACCACCTGCCCAACCTCCTACCCCAAAGGTACCCTGGATCTCTCATTCACATCCAACGACTACCAGGGTAACCTATCAGCCTCTACCTTGTTGAAGAAACATTTCCCTGACCCTCAACGATTGATCTTCCACATGGTAAATGTTTGTCTGGCTCCCAAAACCTCTTCGTGGGACCAGATGTCAACAAGGTGGCAACAGGTATTGTATTCTATCCTTGAGAAACAACCACTAAATTTTACTGATATTTTATTTTTGGAACTCAAGGACATGGCCACAAAACCATTTTCTAACCGTTGGAACTTATATCCACGGTTCATAATGGCCAAGATCGAATACCAGCTTCAGGCTGAGGGACTAGTTGGCACTGGGGTCCCTGCCATGGCTGTTCTAGCCGAGGTATACTCCAGGCACAACGCTGACCACACACTCAAACAGGCTGGCCGGCTGCGAAAACCCACGCAGCAGGAACCCACAGCCTCCACCTCCAAATCCAAAGTCCCCACCAAGCCAAGAGCCAAAAAGGTCACAAAGGCTACTCAGGGAGATGAGTCCCCTGAGGATGTCCCTGCAACACAAAGGCAGGATGTGCCGGCTAGTTCGATTCTCCCAGCAGGTACCACGACTCCACCCACCACAACTGCACAGGCTTCCTCTCAACAGGAGCCTGATGTAGCCAATACAGGGGCAACCACATTACTGGGGTCTATCTCACTTGAGAAGACTACCATTGAAGAGCACAGTCCTCCCCATGTGCACACTGCTTCTAGCCCATCTCCTGATGAGACCGCCCCACTAAGCCCAACATTGGCAATAGCCAAAGTGCTGACCGATCTGAGCACTCCACCACCCTCTCCCCAGAAACCTATTACACCTGGGGAGACTCCAACCGAAGAGGGGGTGGGTACCAGTGCCGATGGGAGCCCACAGCACAGAGAATCAGTTCAATCTCCCAGTGTGGCTAGGGAGATAGAACAATCTGGTGAGGCTGCCACTTCTTCTGCATCAACATCTGAGCAGGGTGAAGCTGGTAACATCACTAAGACCTCACCAGAGGCAATGGCCGATGATGGATCCAATCCGGAGGCTAGAAGTCCCCAGTACCATGAACAAGGGGCACATGTCATTACTGAGCCACACTTAGGACATGTACATCCTGACAATGTCAGGAGGTCAGGTGATTCAGCTCATGCTGATGATGACCTGAGCTTTTTCTACGATGTAGTAGCTCAAAACACTATCCTAGAGGATGAGATCAGCAGACTCAAAGAGCTGCTTGCTCAGATGACTCAGGATAGAAGTCCATCTGCCACCACTACCCAACAGATGGCACCTTCACCCGAAGGTCTCACAAACACTGAGCCAACCCCACAAACTCGGCCACCAGCCCCTGCTTCTGGCACTAGCTTTCAGGGTCAGAACCCCCCTGAGCAGCTGGATGCTATCTTCTAGAAATCCCTACCTCTCATCACACCCATACTTCAAAATATAGTAATTCAGACCCTTGATGAGAGGCTTCCCACATACATACAACCCATGGTGGAGGTTGCTGTTTCTAAGGCACTTGCTGATAGTCAAACCCCAACCAATGCACCCAAAAAGGGGGAGACATCAGTGCAAGTCAAGAGGAAGAGGGGTGAGGAAGAGGGAGAGGCAGAGAAAGAGGTGGTGGTTGAGAGGGAGTTGGTTGAGGAGACTGGGAAGGTGAGGGAGAAGGGGAAGAGGAAAGAGAGGGAGGTAGAGCCAATAAAAGTGACTGAAATCCAAAAGGATTTCAGTGTCACTGATAAGAATAGGGGAGAGGGAGAGAAACTGGACTCCGATCTAGCAGCCCTTGTCAAGGAGGCTGAAGCTGAACACAGCAAATCAATGGATTCTGCCATTGGTCAGCTGTTCAGGCAAGGCTTTGACAAGGACACTGCCTTGCTAGATCAGGAGCTCAGGAGGATGGAAACCAAGGAGATAGAATACCGATGGTCTACTTATAGCCAAGAGGATCAAAAGAGACTTGAGGCTATGAGTAGATTCATTTCGAAGTATTTGGGCAGACCAGTCCTTGACATCAAAGCATGGACCAGGGACAGGATCTTGGCTATAACCACCAAGATCTGTTCAGCTGGTAACTTCACTAAGGGACTGGTCGCTGAGGCCCTCTCCGAAGCCGGTGCTGGGAACAGGACACTTCTAGTAAAACAAACCAAACCTGCTCTCATATCTAGATTACTAGAAGTGCCTGCCAAACTTCCCACACCAACCACCAAACCACAACCCACAAAACCAACCCCTTCACCACCAAAACCCACAGCCAATGATCCACCCTTGATGAAGAAGAGAAGGGTGTTGAGGCTGCAAGAAGAAGAAGAGGAGGATGAGGAGTATAGCTTGCCTATTTCAGCAGTTATACCTTTACCCAAAGCCAAATCACAAACCATCACTCCCACCTCACAGCAGGACACTGTGAGGGTTAAGTTAGAAGAGGAGGAGCAGCAAAAACGACATGATGAGGAAATGCTGAAAAGCATTGACAAATGTTATGCTGCTTCGACCTCTATAATAAATATGCAGAAAGAAGCTTTGAGATTATTCACCTTGAAACAAAGCTATCAATATGAAAGGGATAAGGTGAGAACTTGGCCTGACCCAAGGGTGTCTCACAGGATAGTCAAAAAGGACATGCCTGTGAGATACAAAAGCCAACTAAAGAGAATCGTAGATGAAGTGATCTCTGTGGCTTTTGTAATAACACCCTGGGAAATAGTAGAGGAATTCGAGAAAGCCTATAGAGCCGGCCAATCACCCTTTTCAATGCTAGATAATAGGGTGGTTAGGAAGGGTCTGGTCTATAAGAGGCTTGAGAATTTCCATAGGGACGAGCTCAACCTGTTGTTGGAGGGTAAACATCCTGATGAGTTTGCATACAGGCAAACCACAACACTTGAGCTCAAAAATGGAAGACAGGTCAAGTTCATCTCAGAGCTGTACGGTCGGGAGGGATTATTTGATGGTGTGCCTGAAGACCTGTCCAAAGAAGAACAATTGATCTTTCTTCAGGCCTACACCCGAGAATCCTACCGGCTTGTACATGGGAGGTAGATCTCATGGATGGGGAACAGCTCTGTATCCAATTCCCCAAGACAGAGCTCCCATCCATACTTAGCCAAACAAACACTTGAGACTACCTCTCCGGCAAGTGCTTATCTGGGTCAACTCCTAATCTGATCTAGGAGGAAATAGACCAATCTTTATGCCACCAATAAGTGGGACATCCAATAATTAGAGGTTTTGGCTGCATTGGTTCAGGGGGAGTTTGTTGGACCAAAAGAACCAATGAGCCAAGATCAGGAAAACCTCTAAGTCCCACATGCCACTACAACAAGTGAAGACTCTCATCAGCTATTGTGTTCTCTTGCCGGAAGGTCAGAGAGCAACTGAAGACTCTCATCAGCTATTGTGTTCTCTTGCCTGAATGTCAAGCTCGAGAGCATCTTAGCTCCAGCTTTCTTCTGAGATGATGAAGTCTGAAGAACAAATTCTGAAGATCAAAGAACTGAAGATCATCAGCTGAAGATATCAAAAGGCTGAAGATCTAAAGAACTGAAGATCTTCCAAAGCACAAAGTCTGAAGACAAAGACTGAAGACAACAACTGATGATATCTACTGAGATCATCAGTTGTTACATCTTCCGAAGCTGTTCTATCTTCCGAAGCAAAGTCTGAAGAAAAAGACTGAAGACAACAACTGATGATATCTACTGAAGTCATCAGTTGTTACATCTTCCGAAGTAACATCTTCCAAAGTTTCATCTTCCGAAGCCAAGTCTAAAGACCAAGTACTGAAGACAGAGTTTGTCTCAACAACTGAAGAATTCCTCTTCAGTTGTTGTAGTGGTTTTTCCTTTTCCAAAGTTTATTTTGTTTCAGTAGTTGTACAACAGCTGAAGAGCATGTTCTTCAGCTGTTATAGTATCAGTAGTTTATTTTTGTCAGTACTTAGGAACTTTTGTAAGAAGATGTCAGTTGTTGTTGACATCTTCAGTAGTTTTATGTTTTGTCAATTGTAATTTGAATATTCCGTGATGTCAGAAAAAGGACATCACCACCATGCTTTTGCCACCTATATAAGGATGGCAAACCATGCTGTTTTAATTGCCGAAACGTGCCGAAACGTGGTTAGTAATGAACAATTAATGTTTCGCAGAACTCTTCTCTCTCTATGCTTTTAATTGCAATATCTTTTATGTTCTTGCTTTAATTGCTAATTAATGTGCTAAATCCGCTGCAAACATAATCTAATTGATCAACACGAGAGGCTGAGATTCTGTCATTATCAAACACATATATATATATATATATATATATAGATATTAGTCAACATATAAGAAATTGATTGAACCAATGTCTTACAAATCTTTACAACACTCCGAGATGTAAAGTGCTTACAAATACAATAGTACATATATAGATATATATATATACACGAAATACACTATAGGTAAACCGATGTTTACACGTACTTATTTAAAGCAAAAGGTTTATAATTCTAAAATAATTCGTCATCTTATTATTATTATTAGTTGACCATCTCTCTACTATTGAAATAAATATTATTTGCAACACCTCTTTTATTCAATATATATCGTCAACTGTTATCAAAAATTGGATTATTTATTGTCAATCAAGTTAACTAATATGATGTGAACGTGAACATTATAAACATCGTTTGAAACATTTTATATTACCTACATTGTTAATGCAAGTTATTTATAAAGATTTGGAATCCATGACATAAATTGATTTTTCTACATTCTTCATGCTAAGACTCAAGTCTTGATTAAATGCATTAATTAACCTAATGTACACAAGTTAATTCATGACAATTAACAAATACACAAGAAGCTAAGCTACATTAAGGATACTAATCACCAACTTAAATTTAACTAAAGAGCTCAACCGCACGCATGTAATAACATCATGCTAATTCTAAACGTTAATCTTATACGTTCTAGTTAGGAATTGCTTTGTTGGTGATCATCACTTTTCTTTATCGAGCTCTGAAATTATATAAGGACACCAGGTGAGTTCTCGTGTTCCCCTTTTTACTTTTGTTTTGGGGATGAAGCATGCTCCTTTTAAACTGAAACTCTTATGTGTGATACTGTTTACTGTTCTACATGATATTCTGTTTTATGAACTAAGATTGTGCTTACTTGATGCTTGTATGTGGGACTTTTTGGATACCTGCTGATACTTTAGTCATAATCATTATTCTTTTGTGAACCGCTTGTTTTTACGTGAATAGATCTATTTGGGGAATCCCCCACGCACAGTGGCTCCCGCTACAGGGAGGTACCCCACTGAGATCCTGAGGGGTCGTTTGTGGCATGTAACAGGTTTTGAGTAAGATACTATGGTGAACCATCCTAGCAGGAATGGTTCACTATTCTGAGGCTTGGTCCTTTCCTACGGGAATATCCGGTTAAACACAAGTTTAGAAGAGGCCAACCGGGGACCAAGTGCAGGGTTGATTGTGATACCCCATAATGACTGATACTAAAAATGATGTTTTAAACATCAAATGAGATTTTCAGAAACTATCACACTTGATTCTGAACCTTCACTTGTGGACTCTAAGAGTTCCTTTTATTGTTTTGAAACTTGAACCACTTGAACTCACCAACTTTATGTTGACACAATTTTCTTTTTGAGCATGTCTTCAGGTACAGCTAGGGAGAATAGTTGAGCTATAGAAGTTACCCGAATCCGAAGCAAGATACGGGGATAGACGTTAAAGACAAAGGTTGAGACTAGAAGCCTTAGTTACTGAAGCTTCAAGAAATATTCACCGAGAGATTGATCACGACACCTATAGATCATAGATTGAGGCACCTTGTGAATTGGAAAAAAGCCAATATTTTAATGTAAATATCATGTGACACTGTTTAATAAACCATTTAGTTTCCGCTGCATTTTGGTTGTTGTTTACTAATCGTGACGTCCCGCCTCTCTGGGCCCGGGGTGTGACATCATCCCCTTCAAGTATCCAACTTGAAATGATTTAGGTGAATCAATCATTTATCCTTTTGTTACAGATGTCATGTTAAATCCAAGGACACAGAATGATCATTCCTTGTTGATTTAACTTAATCAAGCCTTAGACATCATGCTCTTAACGAATAAGAGGAACAAATCCCATCTTGACTACATACGTTCCTCACAATCACCTTATGTCATGCATGAACATAGCCTTATGTACTGATAATTGTTTCATATCAGTGAAGAACTAGCCCAAGGTATAATACTTAGTGAATATCAAAACCCAATATGTATCTTAGGTCAGGGGATACCAAATGATATTCGCCTTTACTCAAATTTACTTATGATCAATCAATAAGATTCCATGTAGTAAGATTTCTGGTGAGGGTCAGTCCAATATTCGTATCCCATGAATATCTATGAACCTTAGCAGCAACCGATTGCTCTATATTCATGCCTTATGATTATGCACCAATCCAAGTTCATAATAGTCTTACATTCATATTTGTTCCCACAAATATGACCGACTACGGACATTTAGAATAATGAAATTATTCATGGATGTAAACATGCTAAAAGGAACATAACTCAAAATATCGTAAATATATAGATGAGTTAAATATTACAATTGTTCCATATTTTCAATATTAATACTAAAACAGATCAATTCCAATCATTAGAATATCGAAGTCCTAAGGCACAAGTATGACTTTCATGCTTTACCCTTTTGAGGAACTTCGTGAGTGGATCCACAATCTTTTGATCAAAGTGAACTTTACGAATACATATCTTTCCCTTTTCAACTTCATCCCTTATGTAGTTGAATCTCCGCTCATTGTGCCTAATCTTTTGATGTGCACGGGGTTCCTTGATTTAAACAATCACTCCCTCGTTATCACAAAAGATTTCTAAGGGGTCTTGAATGGTAGAGACCACCCTTAGATCGGCGATAAACCTTTTATTCATGTAGCTTCCAAAGCTGTAATGAGGCGGCTATGTATTCGTATTTTGTAGTAGACAATGCTACCCTATCCATAATGGAGACATACCCGATTGTGATCGAGGATCATCTTGATCAGTTTGGAAACTCGCATCCGTGTAACCCTTTACAACGAGTTCCTCTTTCTCAGATCCGTATATTAGAAACATATCCCTAGTCCTCCTAAGTTATTTCAATATACTTTTAACAGCCATCCAATGGCTATTATTTGGATTCTGCTGATATCTGCTTGTCATGCTTAACGCGCATGACACGTCCGGTCTAGTTCATATCATCGCATATATGATGGATCCTCTAGCAGACGCATATGGGATGTCCTTCATACAAACTTGCTCATCCTTTGAGCTTGAACATTGAGATGCACTCAATATTGTCCCTCTTTGAATAGGTACCATACCTTTCTTAGAGTTTTCCATCTTGAACCTTTTCAAGATTTATCAATATATGCATTTTGGTTTAGACCTATCAACCGCCTCGATCTATCCCTATAGATCTTTATTCCCAAAATATAGGCGGCTTCACCGAGATCTTTCATGGAAAAACAATTTCCAAGCCAGGTTTTAACACCTTCCATGGTTGGAATGTCATTTCCAAATAGTAGTATGTCATCAACATACAATACTAAGAATGTGATTACACTCCCACTAGCCCCTTTATATACACAAGCCTCGTCAGCGTTCTTCATGAAACCAAATTTCTTGATCTTTTCATCAAAACGTTGATCACAACTTCTCGATGCTTGTTTCAATCCATAAATTGATCTCTTTAACTTCCATACCTTATAAGGATATTCTGGATCGACAAAACCTTCAAGATGAACCATATGGACAGTCTCTTCGAGATGTCCATTAAGAAAAGCGGTTTTGACTTCCATTTTCCAAATCTCATAATCATAACGAGCAGCGATGGCAAAAAATATCCTAATAGACTTTAGGATTGTCACACGCAAGAAGGTTTCATCATAGTCAACCCCTTAAGTTTGAGTGAAACCTTTTGCTACAAGTCTTGCCTTGTAAGTATCCAAGTTTCCATGAATATTTGTTTTCTTCTTGAAAACCCACTTACCTCAAACCGGTTTGGAGTTAAGTAGAGGGTCAACCAATTCCTAAACTTGGTTGTCATACATGGATTGCATCTCTACGTCCATGGCTTCCAACCATTTGTCACAATCCGAATTGGACATTGCATCATGGTATGTAGTTGGTTCATCGGAGTCAACCACATAGCATCCATCCATGAAAAATCCATATCTTTCAGGTGGACTGCTAATTCTACCAGATCTGCGAACGTTTTGTGTGTATTGATCAACCTCTTGATCATCATCAACAACCTCTTGCTGATAGCTAGTGTCAACCAAACGTGTATCGGCTTGTGGATCTTGATCCTCATCAAATTCCACTGTTCTATGCTTATTCCTTCCATAAGGAACTTGGCTTCCAAGAACTTTGCCCATCGAGCAATAATTTCCTTTTGCTCTGTTGGATCAAAGAAGTAGTATCCTATACAGTCTTTGGGATGTCCAACAAATATACACTTAGTGGATCGACTTTCCAAATTGTTTTGGGTGTTAAGCTTAACATAAGCTTCACAACCCCATACCTTTAAATATGATAGCGATGGAACCTTTCATGCCATATTTCAAAAGGTGTCGAACCCACTTTCTTGGTTTGGGCCATATTCAAAATACAAGCCGTGGAGAGTAGTGCGAAAACCCAAGATGATAAATGTGATAAGCTCATAGCCATAATGAATTGAACCATATCCAAAAGGGGCCAGTTTCTCCTTTATCAGAATGAAGAACCTAGATAGTTATGTAGAGTAGATTTTATACTTCATTATTGAAGATTTTGAACATTTCAAAAGCTTTATTCTTATGTGTCATCAAGTGCACACAATAATAGCGGCTGTAATCGTCGGTAACAATAATGAAGTACTTTTCACCAATCTTTGTCATTGTCTTAAAAGGACCACATACATCCGAATGTATCATTCCTAATAAGTCTTTTGGTTCACACTTATCAAATGAAACATTTTCATTTGTTTCCAAAAGACCATTCTTTTGAAGTGTTTGAATCCAATTCTTGTTTATGTGACCAAGATGACAATGTCAAAGATAAACAAACAAACAAATGTACCCAGTATATCCCACGCAAGAGTAGGGTCTGGGAGGGGTAGGTGGTGGCTAGTCTTTCCTCTATCTTGTGAGATAGAGAGACCGCTTCCGAGGAGACCCCCGACTCGATAACGACAGCCATAACAAATCGATCACAATATAATGCATGTCACATACGGTAAAAATCACTTAAGGAATTAGAAAGTACGTACAAGAAATAAGCGGCAAGTAACACGTATAAGAGCAGAATGTGGAACATCTATAACTCAGTCAAGGGCACCCGCATCAAGACTGCATCTACCCTTCCTACCCTCAGGCCCCACTAAAAGTCCTTAACTTTAATTCTACGCCTCCACTCACTCCTATCCTTGATCATGTGCTCAGGGAGGTGCAAGTCTACAAAATCCCGCCTAATTTTCTCGTCCCATGTCAACCTAGGTCTTCCTCTACTTCTTCTACCCTCTAAGTTGACATTTTCCACCACTCTAACCGGTGCTGCCATTTCCCTCCTCTTCACGTGGCCAAACCATCTTAGTCTTCCCTCTCGTATTTTATCTTTGATACAAGCCACCTCTAGCCTCTGTCGAAACACGTCGTTTCTTATTCGGTCCAATCTTGTGTGTCCACACATCCGCCTCAGCATTCGCATTTCCGCAACCTCTATTTGTCTCTCTTGCGATTTCTTTATGGCCCAATAGTCTGTTCCGTATAACATAGCTGGGCGTACGGTCACTCTGTATAGTTTTCTCTTTAGGTTTGTTGGGAACCTCTTATCACATAGGATCCCTGATGCTGTTCTCCACTTGCACCATCCTGATTGAACACGGTGGGCTACATCGTTATGTATCTCATCGTCATCTTGTACGTACGAGCCCAGGTATTTAAACCTAGATGTCTGTGGTACCGTCATACACTGGAGACTGATTTGGGTGTCCTCTTCTGTTGGACCAAAAGAACCAATGAGCCAAGATCAGGAAAACCCCTAAGTCCCACATGCCACTGCAACAACTGCTGAAGACTTCCATCAGCTATTGTGTTCTCTTGCTTGAATGTCAAACTCGAGAGCATCTTAGCTCCAGCCTCAGCTGTTATGACAAAGTCTGAAGAACAAAGCATGAAGATCAAAGAACCAAAGAACAAAAGCTGAAGACTCCAAAGTACTGAAGACCAAAGTACTGAAGTCTGAAGTACTGATCATTCAAGTACTGAAGACTTCAAGTACTAAAGACCAAGTACTAAAGTATCAAAAGCTGAAGAACTGAAGAACTGAAGATCTTCTTCCAAAGCACAAAGTCTGAAGACAAAGACTGAAGACAACAACTGATGATATCTACTGAAGTCATCAGTTGTTACATCTTCCGAAGCTGTTCTATCTTCCGAAGCAAAGTCTGAAGAAAAAGACTGAGGACAACAACTGATGATATCTACTGAAGTCATCAGTTGTTATATCTTCCGAAGCTGTTACATCTTCCGAAGCCAAGTCTGAAGACCAAGTACTGAAGACTCAGAGTTTGTCACAACAACTGAAGAAGTCCTCTTCAGTTGTTGTGGTGGTTTTTCCTTTTCCGTAGTTTATTTTATTTCAGTAGTTGTACAACAGCTGAAGAGCATGTTCTTCACCTGTTATAGTATCAGTAGTTTTACTCTTGTCAGTACTTAGGAACTTTTGTAAGAAGATGTCAGTTGTTGACATCTTCAGTAGTTTTATGTTTTTGACAGTTGTAATTTGAATATTCAGTGATGTCAGAAAAGGACATCACCACCATGCTTTTGCCGCCTATATAAGGATGGTAAACCATGCTGTTTTAATTGCCGAAACGTGTTTAGTAATGAACATTTAATGTTTTGCAGATCTCTTCTCTCTCTATGTTTATGCTTTTAATTGCAATATCTTTTATGTTCTTGATATAATTGCTAATTAATGTGCTAAATCTGCTGCAAACATAATCTAATTGATCAACACGAGAGGCTGAGATCCTGTCAAATGGTATCAGAGCAGGTTAATCATTGATCGATCTTACCATTGATCATTTGAAACTGCTCTTTTGATCTCTCAGTTTGATCGAATTAGCAATTTGCAAGAATTAGCCATAGAGAGTGAGTTTCTGCTATTTCTGGCCAAGATCTTGAGGTCTTTCGGTGGTTTTGAGTCACATTTGTCTGGTTTAAACTTGTTTTTGACTAAAAACTAAGATGACAACACCAACTAATGATCCTCACAATACTGGTTCCGCTACCAAGCCTCCGATGCTGGTTAGGAACGAGTATAACATATGGCAAAGACGTATGCTACACCACTTGGCTGTCAACAGTGCTGGTTGTTGGAAGTCAGTGGTGCATGGGCCATACAAGCCAATGGTGAGCGTCCCGGAATCTAATGAACAGGTTGTAAAGAAACCTGAACAATATTCGGACGAAGATCTAAAGCTGTTCAAAATCGATGCTAGAGCCCATGGAATTTTAGCCATGGCCATTCCAAATGAGATATACTCAGGGCTCTTGCATCATGAGTCTGCTCATGACCTATGGGTTGCTCTGAAGGAACAATTTGGAGGAACTGATTCGGTCTTAGCAAACAATAGGGAAATCCTCGCCCAACAATATGAGACATTCTCATATAGAAAGGGTGAGACTCTGACCCAGCAGTTTGAGCGGTTCTCTTGTTTGATATCTGAGCTGAAGATGGTCAAACAAGAGTACACCAACACCCAGATGAACAACAGGTTCCTCAGGTCACTTCCTGAGAGATGGGACACATACACCATTGTCCTACGCTCCAGTGCAGACCTGGAAAATCTATCTCTCACCCAACTTCATGGGAAGCTACTCACTTTTGAGAGAGAGGTAGAGCAAAAGAGGATGCTGTCCTCATCTGGCAAGCTCGCTGATGACTTTGTCCAAGGTAATGCTGCCTTGATAAGTCATGAGGCAGAATATGCTTCATCAGAGAGTTCTTATGATGAACATATTGATTTCTCTACTATCTCAGAACAAGCTTTTGTTGGTGTTAGTAGTTCAGGAGGAGGTGGTGACAACTTGTGTTTTCTGATGGAGGACTTGAGGGGCATTCCAGATGATGATCTGGAAGAGATGGATATTTTGAACCAAATGGCAATGATAAATATCCGTTCTCAAAAGTTCTACAAGAGAACTGGAAGGAAATTCCCTGGACTCTCTGGCAAAACCAAAGTTGGTTTTGACAAGAGCAAGTTGAGGTGTCACAAGTGCCAAAGGCTTGGACACTTTGCAAGAGAGTGTAGATCATCTGGATCTAACTCATCCGCACCCTTTGTGACTTTTCCCAGCAATAGCTCACAGCACAGAGGGCAACCTTCTTCCAGTTCTACCCATCCATCTCAGGCACAGGCACCACCTGCTTATTTTGTGCCACAGGGTCATATGCCATATCCTTACCCCTGTTACTACATGCCTCAGCCTAGTCAAACTCAAGTACCCCCGGCTCAACCACTTCATGCTCTTCCTGAGCCTCAATCTTCCCAATCTCATCAACATACACAACCTCAACAACACAGCTTTTTCACCCCAAGTGTTGTTGACTGGAGTAGTCTACCAGAAGAGCTATCTGGTCAGGAACAACTACTCCAAGGTGCTGGTCAACATGGTGGTGACCAACCTTTTGGAAATCTTGCTCTGATGGCCCTTGATTCTGCTGAAGGGTCATCATCCAATGCCTCATCTCAGGTATACACTGAGGCAAAAGCCAAGCTTTGTTCTGAATCATGCATAGCAGTATTTGCTTCTATTAGAGAAGCAAATGTAGCTTTAATAGATAAAAATCTTGAGCTTGAGCACACTATTTCCAAAAGAAAAGCTGATTTTGAGGTTGCTCTAAAAGATAAAAATGATGAGATTTACAAGCTTAACTGCCAAATCAAAGATAGTAAAGCTAGGGAAGATGTACTTCTAGAAAAGTACAAAGACCTCAAGGAAACTCTTGCAACCACCCAAGTTGAGTGTGATCGATGGGTGCAATCATGCAAGGGTTTTGAAATGCTTCTTAGTAAGCAATCAGCTTCCAATGTGAAGTTTGGCATTGGTTATAATCACACTGCTCCTCCCACAGACTTCACTTCAAGAGCAGAAGTTGAATCTGATGGGGAGAGCAATAACCAATACTGTTCATCATGTGACCTACTATCCTCTAAATCAGCATCATCAGAGATAGATGTCAGCATTTACTCCTGCCAAAACCAATCAGCTGATGCTACAACAGCTGATGGTTCAAATGCTAACTGTCACATGACCAAAAGGCTGATCAACTCAGGTGTTGTCACTAGAAGTACTGAAGGTACTAGAGAGCAAGTGACAAGATCTGAAGTTCAAACCTCGAATACTGTTAGAACTGAAGAGAAGAAAACTAACAGTAGGAAAGGTTTGAAGACAGCTAGAGAGGATACCAGGAAAGCAGGCACTAGGAAGAAAACTGCTAGTACTGATGACAAACAGCTGAAGAACAAGTCTTCAGCAGTTAAATCCTCTTCAGCTGATGATCAGCATAAGATGAAGAAGAAGCCATGTGAGATGTGTGGCTTATTCAATCATCTTACTGATGATTGCTGGTACAAAAGGGGTTCCAAACTCAAACAGAAGGAGAAAATTACTGAAAGCATCAATAAATGAAGAATGAGTTTGAAACCAAGTTTGTACTGGCAACATCCAAGCCTGAAATCCCTAAGCCCAAAGCTAAATCTAAGAAGGTAGGGATTACTCAGGCAACAGCTGAGGTTGCTCAGAAAAAGATGGTACAACATAGGAACTCATCATCAGCAAACTCCAATGTGTCTGAAGAGCTGAAGGCTTTATCACAAAATCAGACACAGTTGGTGATGATGGTTCAGCAACTAGTGGGAAGAGTCAACCACTTAGATGCACCTATGTCGAAACCACAGAAAAGGAAGTCCAAGCCAAAGGGTTCCTCTTCTGTACCATCTTCTTCACCTCAAGCTGTCACTCATAACACACCTGTTAGTGCTATACCTGTAGCTGAGAACAGACCCAAAGCCAAGCAGGTTTGGGTCTCCAAGACTAACTAACACATGGTTGTGTTTGCAGGGTTCTTCAACATGCCATAGAAGCATCTGGTATGTAGACAGTGGAGGATCCATGCATATGACTGGAAGCAGCTCCCTTCTTAATGACTACTCTCAAGGAAAGAAGGGATTTGTTTCTTTTGGCAATGATGCAAAGGGTTACATCATTGGAAAAGGCTTTGTTTCCAATGGGGAAATCAGGTTTGATGATGTTAACCATGTGGAGAATCTCAAGTATAACCTCTTGAGTGTCAGTCAAATGTGTGACAAAGGCCATGTTGCCCTTTTCACAAGCCAGAACTGTCGGATTCTGTCATCCAAAGTTCTGAGTTTGATTGACAAGGCATTGGATGAACATACTCTCCTGAAGGCCAACAGGCCAGGAAGAGTGTATGCCTTAGATCTTTCCAAAAAGATGGATCTAAAAGGCCATCCTTGCCTATTCTCCAAGGCATCTCCTCAAGAGTCTACACTATGGCATAGAAGGCTGGGTCATGTTAATTTCAAGAACATGAATCAGCTTATAAGCCATGGTCTAGTAAGAGGATTGCCTCAGAAGGAGTTCAAATGTGAAGATGACTGCACTGCTTGCTTGAAAGGAAAACAACACAAAGTTTCATTCCCTTCAATAGAGGAACCAAAGTCCACTGCCTGCTTACAGCTTTTGCACATGGATCTCTTTGGTCCTGTGAGAGTGATGAGCATGGCAAAGAAGAAATACTGCCTGGTAATTGTGGATGATTACTCCAGGTTTGTATGGACTTTCTTCTTGCACTCCAAGGATGAAGCAGCAAAGACAATAATGAACTTTGTGTTACATGTAGAAAAGCAGTATTCCCTACAGGTCAAGTGCGTGAGGAGTGACAATGGAACAGAATTTAGAAACCACACACTTGATGACTTCTACCTGTCCAAGGGAATTAGAAGGCAGTTTAGCATTCCTAGAACTCCTGAGCAGAATGGAGTGGTGGAGAGAAAGAACAGGACCCTCATTGAAGCAGCAAGGTCAATGTTGGCTGACTCAGGGCTGCCACTGACCTTTTGGGCTGAAGCTGTCAATACAGCTTGCTATGTACAGAATAGAGCCTTAGTAAATAAGAGGTTGATGAAGACTCCCTATGAAGTTCTTCAACATTTGGCCCCTCTTATTTCATTCTTTAGAGCCTTTGGGTGTCCTTGTTTCATTCTCAACACTAGCAACCCACTCCATAAGTTTGCTAGTAAGGTGGATGCAGGGTATTTTGTTGGTTATTCATCAACTTGCAAGGCATACAGAGTCTTCAACTGTAGAACTAAGGGGGTTGAAGAAACTCTGCATGTTAAGTTCAATGAATCTCCAAAGGACAAGACTCCACAAAACCCTGTGGAGTTGTTTGATCTGGACATACTGCAATATGTTCCTTATCAACCTCCATCTGTTGAGCCTGTCAACAAATCTCCACCTGGTGGTACTGATGATGATGTAGTCAGTACTCACCTCTTCAGGATCAGTGACAACCTGCCTAAGTCCACTGAACCTGATGCTCCTGTAGCCTCAGCAGCTCCATCCACTACAAATGCTGATGAGATTTCTGCTTGCTCTACTTCGTTTGAGCTGCCATCCTATACATGGTTTCAGGAATCTCCATCACCATCTGTTGCTGCTGATGGGTCTACAAACACTTGCATAGATATCATAGTCTATCAAGAGCTCAAGAATCACCCCACTTCACAAATCATTGGTGATATCCATGCTGGAGTTTCAACCAGGAATCAATTGTCCAACTTCTGCTTTTATGCTCTCTTCATCAGTCAGCAAGAGCCAAAGAACTATCATATTGCTTTAAGAGACAATGGATGGGTGGAAGCTATGCAGCTTGAGCTACTTCAATTCAAGAAACATCAAGTGTGGGAGCTTGTTCCATTACCCAAAGATAAGTGTGCTATAGGCACCAAGTGGGTATTCAGGAACAAAACAGATGAGAAGGGCCAAATTGTCAAGAACAAGGCCAGACTGGTTGTTCAAGGGTTTGCACAGGAGGAAGGCATCGATTATGATGAGACCTTTGCACCTGTGGCCAGACTAGAAGCAATTAGACTGTTCTTAGCTTATGCTGCCTTTCACAGTCTTAAGCTTTATCAAATGGATGTCAAAAGTGCCTTCCTATATGGGAAAATAAAAGAAGAGGTTTATGTGTGTCAACCACCCGGCTTTGAGGACAATAAACATCCTGATTGGGTGTACAAGCTTGATAAGGCTCTTTATGGGCTGAAGCAAGCACCTAGAGCCTGGTATGAGACACTCTCAACCTTTCTTCTGGAGAATAAGTTCACTAGAGGCACCATTGATAAAACCTTATTCATCAAGACTGTGGGACAACATAAGCTCCTTTTTCAGATTTATGTTGATGACATCATCTTTGTATCCTCTGATCCAAAGATGTGTGATGAATTTACAAAGCTCATGAAGCTTAGGTTTGAAATGAGTGCTATGGGAGAATTACAGTTCTTTCTAGGTTTGCAAATTAAACAACAGGATGATGGAATCTTCATCCATCAGTCCAAATATACCAAAGAGTTGTTGAAGAAGTTTAATTTACAAACCTGTAAGCCCTGTTCTACTCCCATGAGCAGCATCACACAACTAGATGTAGATCGGAAAGGTAAAGCGGTTGATGAAACCCTTTACAGATGTATGATTGGGTCCTTGATGTACCTTACAGCATCTAGACCAGACATCATGTTTTCAACATGTGCTTGTGCTAGGTTTCAGGCTGCACCTAAAGAATCCCATTTGATTGCAGTCAAGAGGATCTTTAGATATCTGCAAGGTACCCAATCACTAGGACTTTGGTATTCAGCTGGGCATTCTTGCAAATTAGTTGCTTTCTCTGATAGTGACTATGCAGGATGCAAAGTCACCAGAAAATCCACTTCTGGTGGTTGCCAATTCCTAGGCAATTGTTTAGTTTCTTGGCAGAGTAAGAAACAAACATCAATTGCTACATCCACTGCTGAAGCTGAGTATATTGCTGCTGCAAGCTGTACCTCTCAGATACTCTGGCTTCAGAACCAACTTCTGGATTATGGCATTACTGCGACTAAGACTCCATTATTAATGGATAGTGCTTCAGCTCTCTCTATTGTTAAGAATCCAGTCCAGCACTCTAGGACCAAACATATTGAGATCAGACATCATTTTATTAGGGATTGTTATGAGAAAGGTCTGATTGATCCTAAGTTTGTACCTAGTGCTGATGAGCTAGCAGACATTTTTACTAAGCCTCTAGATAGTAGCACATTCCAAAATTTGGTACTAAGGCTTGGTATGCTGCAGCTTGAGTGATTTGACCTATGCTGATGCCCAACTCACATCTACAGAAGAGCAAAGGTCAAATACAAGTACTGATGAGAATTTAGTCTTCAGCTCTTTCACAACTACTGAAGACTAAAATAACTCAAAGTACTGATGTACATTATTTATTGAAAACAACTGATGTAGTGAGGTGGATTACAACTACTGATGTATGATTTTCAATAAATAAGTATGAAGAACAAATTTTGCTCACAAGTACTGACGTGTAATCTTACGCAAGTGCTGAAGACAAAATTTGTTCACCAGCTTGGAGACTATTTCATCAGCACTTGTGAACATCTGATCACAAGAGCTGAAGGCAAATATTCTCAAGAGCTGAAGTGTCAATGAAACATCTGAAAGTCAGCCAAAAGAGCTGATGAGTAAATGTGGAGGCCAGTATGAAACAACTGATTTGACGGAAACAACTGATGAGTAATTCCACATCAGCTGATACCAACAGCTGCTGTTTCATACCCAAACAACTGAAGGACAAAACCATGTCTTCAGTAGTTTCACAACTACTGATGACTAACACCAAGTCCTCAGTTGTTTACAACAACTGAAGCAATACCATGTCTTCAGTAGTTCACAACTACTGATCTCAGTAGTTCACAACTACTGAAGACTAACACCAAGTCTTCAGTTGTTACAACGTCTGAAGAAGAATACTAAGTCATCAGTAGTTTATAACTACTGAAGACTGACAGTAACTCTTCAGACATTTACAACATCTGAAGGACAAAACCAATGTCTTAGTAGTTTCAACTACTGAAGACTAATACCACGTCCTCAGATGTTACAACCACTGAAGGTTAAAACCACGTTATCAGTCGTTACAACTACTGATAACTAACACCAAAACCTTCAGTCGTTTTCTTTCAACCTTTGCCCTACCCTATAAATACCCTACTTTCAGAGCATTTACTCCACTTGCCCTAATCTTACAAAAACCTCTGAAATTCCCATACACCATTAATGGCGACCATGCAACTAAAACCTCGACACAACTGTGTCGCCCATCTCACCAAATCGCCATTATGGCCCAAGTTTCATAATGCCGTCGATCTCATGCACGACTCACCCTACCAAACGGCATTCCTCATCAACCCCACCATATACACCGACTCCTTGACGGAGTTTTGGACGAATGTAACCGTCCAAACCGGAGAGCATGATGGCGAGGTCTCTCTCCGGTCCTCCGTCAACAGCCATCCCGTGGTTATCACTCCAGCTGCTATACGCCAAACCCTAAAGCTGGAGGATGCCACCTACCCAACCTCCTACCCCAAAGGTACCCTGGATCTCTCATTCACATCCAACGACTACCAGGATAACCTATCAGCCTCCACCTTGTTGAAGAAACACTTCCCTGACCCTCAACGATTGATCTTCCACATGGTGAATGTTTGTCTGGCTCCCAAAACCTCTTCGTGGGACCAGATTCAACAAGGTGGCAACAGGTATTGTATTCTATCCTTGAGAAACAACCACTAAATTTTACTGATATTTTATTTTTGGAACTCAAGGACATGGCCACAAAACCGTTTTCTAACCGTTGGAACTTATATCCACGGTTCATAATGGCCATGATCGTAGACCAGCTTCCGGTTGAGGGACTAGTTGGCACTGGGGTCCCTGCCATGGCTGTTCTAGCCGAGGTATACTCCAGGCACAACACTGACCACACACTCAAACAGGCTGGCCGGCTGCGAAAACCCACGCAGCAGGAACCCACAGCCTCCACCTCCAAATCCAAAGTCCCCACCAAGCCAAAAGCCAAAAAGAAGGTCAAAAAGGCTACTCAGGGAAATGAGTCCCCTGAGGATGCCCCTGCAACACAAAGGCAGGATGTGCCGGCTGGTTCGATTCTCCCAGCAGGTACCACGACTCCACCCACCACAACCGCACAGGCTTCCTCTCAACAGGAGCCTGATGTAGCCAACATAGGGGCAACCACATTACTGGGGTCTATCTCACTTGAGAAGACTACCATTGAAGAGCATAGTCCTCCCCATGTGCACACTGCTTCTAGCCCATCTCCTGATGAGACCGCCCCACTAAGCCCAACATTGGCAATAGCCAAAGTGCTGACCGATCTGAGCACTCCACCCTCTCCCCAGAAACCTATTACACCTGGGGAGACTCCAACCGAAGAGGGGGTGGGTACAAGTGCCGATGGGAGCCCACAGCACAGAGAATCAGTTCAATCTCCCAGTGTGGCTAGGGAGATAGAACAATCTGGTGAGGCTGCCACTTCCTCTGCATCAACATCTGAGCAGGGTGAAGCTGGTAACATCACTAAGACCTCACAATAGGCAATGGCCGATGATGGATCCAATCCGGAGGCTAGAAGTCCCCAGTACCATGAACAAGGGCACATGTCATTACTGAGCCACACTCAGGACATGTACATCCTGACAATGTCAGGAGGTCAGGTGATTCAGCTCATGCTGATGATGACCTGAGCTTTTTCTACGGTGTAGTAGCTCAAAACACTATCCTAGAGGATGAGATAAGCAGACTCAAAGAGCTGCTTGCTCAGATGACTCAGGATAGAAGTCCATCTGCCACCACTACCCAACAGATGGCACCTTCACCCGAAGGTCTCACAAACACTGAGCCAATCCCACAAACTCGGCCACCAGCCCCTGCTTCTGGCACTAGTTCTCAGGGACAGAACCCCCCTGAGCAGCTGGATGCTATCTTCCAGAAATCCCTACCTCTCATCACACCCATACTTCAAAACATAGTCATTCAGACCCTTGATGAGAGGCTTCCCACATACATACAACCCATGGTGGAGGTTGCCATTTCTAAGGCACTTGCTGATAGTCAAACCCCAACCAATGCACCCAAAAAGGGGGAGACATCAGTGCAAGTCAAGAGGAAGAGGGGTGAGGAAGAGAAAGAGGCAGAGAAAGAGGTGGTGGTTGAGAGGGAGTTGGTTGAGGAGACTAGGAAGGTGAGGGAGAAAGGGAAGAGGAAAGAGAGGGAGGTAGAGCCAATAGAAGTGACTGAAATTCAAAAGGATTTCAGTGTCACTAATAAGAATAGGGGAGAGGGAGAGAAACTGGACTCTGATCTAGCAGCCCTTGTCAAGGAGGCTGAAGCTGAACACAGCAAATCAATGGATTCTGCCATTGATCAGCTGTTCAGGCAAGGCTTTGACAAGGTCATTGCCTTGCTAGATCAGGAGCTCAGGAGGATGGAAACCAAGGAGATAGAATACCGATGGTCTACTTATAGCCAAGAGGACCAAAAGAGACTTGAGGCTATGAGTAGATTCATTTCGAAGTACTTGGGCAGACCAGTCCTTGATATCAAAGCATGGACCAGGGACAGGATCTTGGCTATAACCACCAAGATCTGTTCAGCTGGTAACTTCACTAAGGGACTGGTTGCTGAGGCCCTCTCCGAAGCCGGTGCTGGGAACAGGACACTTCTAGTAAAACAGACTAAGCCTGCTCTCATATCTAGATTACTAGAAGTGCCTGCCAAAATTCCCACACCAACCCCCAAACCACAACCCACAAAACCAATCCCTTCACCATCAAAACCCGCAGCCAATGATCCACCCTTGATGAAGAAGAGAAGGGTGTTGAGGCTGCAAGAAGAAGAAGAGGAGGGTGAGGAGGATAGCCTGCCTATTTCAGTAGTTATACCTTTACCCAAAGCCAAATCACAAACCATCACTCCCACCTCACAGCAGGACACTGTGAGGGTAAAGTTAGAAGAGGAGGAGCAGCAAAAGCGACATGATGAGGAAATGCTGAAAAGCATTGACAAATGTTATGCTGCTTCGACCTCTATAATAAACATGCAGAAAGAAGCTCTGAGATTATTCACCTTGAAACAAACCTATCAATATGAAAGGGATAAGGTGAGAAGTTGGCCTGACCCAAGGGTGTCTCACAGGATAGTCAAAAAGGACATGCCTGTGAGATACAAAAGCCAACTAAAGAGAATCGTAGATGAAGTGATCTCTGTGGCTTTTGTAATAACACCCTGGGAAATAGTAGAGGAATTCGAGAAAGCCTATAGAGCCGGCCAATCACCCTTTTCAATGCTAGATAATAGGGTGGTTAGGAAGGGTCTGGTCTATAAGAGGCTTGAGAATTTCCATAGGAATGAGCTCAACCTGTTGTTGGAGGGTAAACATCCTGATGAGTTTGCATACAGGCAAACCACAACACTTGAGCTCAAAAATGGAAGACAGGTCAAGTTCATCTCAGAGCTGTACGGTCAGGAGGGATTATTTGATGGTGTGCCTGAAGACCTGTCCAAATAAGAACAAATGATCTTTCTTCAGGCCTACACCAGAGAATCCTATCGGCTTGTACATGGGAGGTAGATCTCATGGATGGGGCAACAGCTCTGTGTCCAATTCCCAAGACAGAGCTCCCATCCATACTTAGCCAAACAAACACTAGAGACTACCTCTCCGGCCAGTGCTTATCTGGGTCAACTCCTAATCTGATCTGGGAGGAAATAGACCAATCTTTATGCCACCAATAAGTGGGACATCCAATAATTAGAGGTTTTGGCTGCATTGGTTCAGGGGGAGTTTATTGGACCAAAAGAACCAATGAGCCAAGATCAGGAAAACCTCTAAGTCCCACATGCCACTGCAACAACTGCTGAAGACTTCCATCAGCTATTGTGTTCTCTTTCTTGAATGTCAAACTCGAGAGCATCTTAGCTCCAGCCTCAGCTGCTATGACAAAGTCTGAAGAACAAAGCATGAAGATCAAAGAACCAAAGAACAAAAGCTGAAGACTCCAAAGTACTGAAGACCAAAGTACTGAAGTCTGAAGTACTGATCATTCAAGTACTGAAGACTTCAAGTACTAAAGACCAAGTACTGAAGTATCAAAAGCTGAAGAACTGAAGAACTGAAGATCTTCTTCCGAAGCACAAAGTCTGAAGACAAAGACTGAAGACAACAACTGATGATATCTACTGAAGTGATCAGTTGTTACATCTTCCGAAGCTGTTCTATCTTCCGAAGCAAAGTCTGAAGAAAAAGACTGAGGACAACAACTGATGATATCCACTGAAGTCATCAGTTGTTATATCTTCCGAAGCTGTTACATCTTCTGAAGCCAAGTCTGAAGACCAAGTACTGAAGACTCAGAGTTTGTCACAACAACTGAAGAAGTCCTCTTCAGTTGTTGTGGTGGTTTTTCCTTTTCCGTAGTTTATTTTATTTCAGTAGTTGTACAACAGCTGAAGAGCATGTTCTTCAGCTGTTATAGTATCAGTAGTTTTACTCTTGTCAGTACTTAGGAACTTTTGTAAGAAGATGTCAGTTGTTGACATCTTCAGTAGTTTTATGTTTTTGACAGTTGTAATTTGAATATTCAGTGATGTCAGAAAAGGACATCACCACCATGCTTTTGCCGCCTATATAAGGATGGTAAACCATGCTGTTTTAATTGCCAAAACGTGTTTAGTAATGAACATTTAATGTTTCGCAGAACTCTTCTCTCTCTATGTTTATGCTTTTAATTGCAATATCTTTTATGTTCTTGATATAATTGCTAATTAATGTGCTAAATCCGCTGCAAACATAATCTAATTGATCAACACGAGAGGCTGAGATCCTGTCATCTTCCGCCTCACCACTAAAGTTACAATGCATGTATTCTGTCTTAGAGCGACTTATGCTTAAGCCTTTGTGCTCTAGTGCTGCTCTCCACTGTTCTAACCTCTCGTTTAACGTCATTTTAGATTCTGATATTAAGACAATATCATCCGCAAACAACATGCACCACGGTATAGGCTCTTGTACAGACTTGGTCATCTCATCCAACACTACTGTGAAGAGAAATGGGCTCAATGCCGATCCTTGGTGGAGTCCCACTTCCACTGGGAAAAAGTCTGTGTCTCCGACTGGTGCTCGCACACACGTTTTTGCTCCTTCATACATATCCTTTATTACTTTGATATGCCTCTCTGGTACCTTTCTAAGTCATAGACTTTCCCAAATGAGTTGACGCGGCACACTGTCATAGGCTTTTTCTAGGTCAATGAATACCATATGGAGGTCCATTTTCTTTTCTCTATATTTCTCCATGATCCTCCTTATGACGTGTATGGCTTCTGTTGTGGAGCGTCCTGGCATAAATCCAAATTGGTTTATCGTTATCTGAGTTTCTCGTCTAATTCTCATGTCAATAACTCTTTTCCATAATTTCATCGCGTGAGTAAAAGTTTTATTCCCCTGTAATTTGCGCAACATTGGATATCTCCTTTTTCTTATATATGGGGACTATGACACTGCTTCTCCACTGCTCTGGCATCTTTCCGGTGTTGAAGATAGTGTTGAATAAGTTTGTTAGCCATTGTAAACCCTCATCTCCTAGATACTTCCACACTTCAATCGGTATGTTATCTGATCCCACCGCTTTAGCCCTTCCCATTTTCTTTAGCGCTCTCGTAACTTCATCTACTGTGATTCTTCTACAGTAACACTTGTTTTGTTGCATTATTTGAATCGTTTTATCAATCACCGTTTCATGGATAGGGTTCCTTATGTTGAAAAGGTTATCAAAGTAAGTTTTCCATCTCCGACACATACTTTTTCGCCTCTCGTTTAGCCTCCTTGTATTTATCTTGTAGGTGTGTTCGTTCTTCCTCATTATTACAGCGTAAAAGGTCTCTAAAACTTTGATGTTTAATTCTTATCTTCTCCTGTACATTTTCGTTCCACCACCAGGATTCCTTATGACCAACTGTCCTACTTGTTGTAAGTCCAAGAGTTTGTTTAGCTGCTTGTATGATTCTACTTGCCATATCCTCCCACATTTGGTTTGTGTCTTCTTGTGGCCTAGTTTGGGTCATTGGTATGACCTTATCTCTAAGGATGGTAATCTTTTCGTCCTTGAGCTTGCCCCATCTGATCGTAGGTCTAGTTCTCTTAGTTGGCTGGATAATTGCTCTCTTCATGCGTAAATCTGCCACCAGCATATGGTGTTGAGTTACTACCGTCTCTCCCGGGATTGCCTTACAGTCCTTCCAGGAGTTACGGTCTTCTCCCCTCATCAGCAAATAGTCTATCTATGTGTGTCTCCCGCCACTGGTAAACGTGATTAGATGCGCGTCACTTTTCTTAAAAAACGAGTTTATGATGCCTAAGTCATGTGCTGATGCAAAGTCAAGGAGCTCTCTTCCGCCATCATTCCTCTGACCATACCCAAAACCTCCATGCACGAACGGGAAGTGATCATTATCCTTACCGATATGTCCATTAAAATCTCCTCCTATGCATAATTTTTCATCTCTAGGTATGTCTCCCATAACACGATCTAAACTCTCCCAGAACTTCTTTCTTTCCGTTTCCCTAAACCAACTTGTGGTGCATACGCACTAACTACTGCGACTACTTCATCTCCTATTACTATTCTTAACAGCATAAGTCTATCATCGTATCTTCTCACCTCCAATACATTATCCTTGAGTTCTTTAGCAACTAGAAAGCCTACTCCATTTTTTGTTCCATCTGACCCTGAATACCACAGTTTATAACCATTGCACTCTTTTGCTCTCCCACCCCGCCATCTAGTCTCCTGCAGACACGCTATCTGAACCTACGTCTCTTCAACACATCTATTAACTCTAATAACATACTAGTAAGGGTTCCTACATTCCATGTCGCCACTCGCAATCTATGACCCTTATTTCCTAACGAATCACCTCTCGTCACCGAGCATGATCTCGGGGTATCACAATGGCTCCTGATATCAATTATACCTCCCTAACCCTCCGTAACCCAAAAAGGCATACACAACAGCAGTCACACACATGGTGCCAGCAAAACACGGGTGACGCACAAACAACTCAAGGAGCAGCAACCTATCAGACAATGGGAAAACAGAAAAAGCACGGGAATAGGGGGTGACTCCCCTATAAAGGCTAGTACCCCTAACCCAGACAACCAATGTACACTAAAACGTGTCGATACAGAAGACTAAAAGCAAATTAACATATATGAAAAAGTCGAGATGGAATGATCTCACCAAGTGAATTCATGGTTGCTTCGGGTGGTAATGTGTTAACGGTGGCAGAAAGGGTGGGCGGTGCGATGGTGTGGCTGCGATGGGGGGGGGGTTGCTGTGGTGGAGTTCGTGGCTTGTTGCTAAAGGGGGATTTGTCCGGCTATGTTAGGGTGGCTGTGGTATGCACTGGGTGGGCTGGAGGCTGCGTTGGCGGTGATGTTATCTGGGTTTGGTTTGTGTTTGGGGAGGCGGAGCGGGGGAGGAGGAGATGGTGGTGGGGCGTTGAAAGGGGTGGGGAGGCGGTGAGGGTGGCGGTGGAGATGGTGAAAGGTGGGTTGGGTGTTGACTCCTTTGGGGTGAATGTGGGTTGAGTGGTGAAGGTGGGTTGGGTGGGTTGGCTGGCCGGTGAGGTGACCGGTGCAGGTTGCTCCGGTGAAGGTTGCCGGTAGAGGTGACCTGTGAAGGTGGCTCCGGTGAGGTGACCGGTTTCCCCTCTGGTGGTGGCGTGAAGTGACCAGTGCAGAGGCCGCCTTCGACCTCCGGTGATGGTGCTGGTGACCGCTGGCTGGTGAGACGTCGACCTCCGATGGAGTAGTCTTTGACCGGTGGTGGCCGGTGGTTTCCCAACGGTACCAAAAGTACCTTCTGCAGAAAATGTAGAGAGAGGGAGGAAAAAATCGTGGAGGGAGAAATATGGAGAGAGCTCGCCTAACAAGAGGCGAAAAAGTCTGTGTCGGAGACAAAGAACACAGCGTACGAGAGAATGTCAAAGATAATAACTTAAACCCATTTTAAGTTTCTTGGTTCTTAATGTGTATAATAAGTTATTATAGGACGAATTATCACGAACTAATTCATGAATATCATTAAAAGTCATATCCTTAAAATGAAATACATCATCCATAAAACTTAATACCATTATTTACAAACTTTAAATCATGACCATATTGTTTTAATAGGAAACATTAATTACGTTCCTAGTCAAACTAGGTGCATACAAACTGTTTTGAGAACAACTTCCAAACCATTTGAAAGTCTCAAAATAGAGTTTCCCTCCTTAAAGCACACATTTCTTTTGAACCCCTTTGCAACAATTTGCAAGTTTGAGTCTCACATCCGGTATCCAATACCCATGTGTTTGAAGAAATGACATTTAATACAATGTGAATCATGAAAACTGTATTTGAGGTTTGCCCAGCATTCCTCTTATTTTTCAACTCCTTGAGATAGGAGGGACAATTCCCTTTTATTGTCCTATCTCTCCATACTCAAAGCATGGATCGTTCTCCTTTACCTTAGGCTTCATAAGCTTATGTTCTGAGGTTTCGCTTTAACCTTTGCTTTGATGTATTCCTTTCTTTTGGCAATAATTGCCTTAGGATCAGATTTGGCCATTTCTTATAGCCTCCCTCATTGATCGAGAGAATAGGTAGAACCTCTCTACCCATCCCTGCCTAGGTTGCTTTGAGCATTGCGTGAATTTCACCGATGCTCTTGTCCCACCCGTTCATATTACAGTTTATTATGAATGTCTCAAACCTTTAGTTGGGCAATCAAGGATCAAATCCTTGGCCAACTACTTTGAGACAGGATAGTTAAGCATCCTGAGGCTATCAATGTGGCTTTTCATCAGAAGAATATATAAGATGATATCAATTGGGTTTCTTCCATGTGACATGCATAAAGTGCTTGAACCGTTTCGAAGCAATCTTACTAAAGTTTGTTGAAGGAACATTTTCTTCAACTAGATTATCATGTCATATGCCCTATGATGCTCCAAACCCTTTTGGAGTTCGGGAATCATATTCCCAACATGAGGTAGGAAACTTGCACAGAATCCTTAATGTGCCTAAGTTAATCGTCAAAAGGCCTTAACATTAACAGTGTTGGTTGGTGAGACATGGGATCGTCAAGGACATAGGGCTTTACTCATTCTTGAGAACGATTCTCAAGTTTCGAAATTGAGTCCATAAGGTTGTTGTCGTTCTGACGATACCTATCTAAAATTGTTCTCAGTGATAGGGTATGGACGGTCAGGGTGGTAGCATTATTGTTTGCGGCCATTCTACAAAATTTACCAAGTTCTTGTTAGTATTTCTGAAAAATTTCATTTTAATTATTAATACCCTTTTATGTCTCATAGACAATTAATAATTAAAATCTAGAATCCAACGTTACATTCAAATAATGGTTAGGTGACCTTTATCCCATTATTTAAATTAACAAGGTAGTCAACATTTGACAATTGCAACCTTTTGCAACTTCTAGCCTTTATGGGATCGGTTAAACGTCTTATGTTTGGTTGGCATGTTTAATCCCATCAACACCATTGTACGCCATGCTTCGGTGACCCTATGCATATGGTTTCCAATTCAAGTCGTCCTACTTACACACATGTGTGAGTTTACTCATACAAGTGGTTAGGTGACGTTTATCCCATAAATATGTTAAGCCCACCTCAAAACACAAGTTCCCTAAAAGTGGTTAGGTGACCTTTATCCCACAAATAGTTCTCAAGCGATTCGATTGTCATGTAAAAGGATGGTGTTAAACTTGTTTCAAAAGGGATTTTTGGTTTTCATTAATTCTAGTTTTGAAAACTCTATGTACCTTGTACTTGCATGCTTTCAAGAACATGGTACCCTATGGTTCTTCCTTTTAATAAAACCCATTTATTAAAATCATTAATCCTTTTAATAACATTTTATTAATCACTTAATGATTTGGAACCATAAATTTTCAGCTTGTTTTATTTGTTAATTAGTTTGTTATACATATCAAAATATCCAACAATCATCCAAAATTAAACAAATCAAACAAGCACAACCAAACAATCACAAGTGCATAACCATAGCCACTAAGTTGGCCACACTTGTTTCCCATCACAAGTGTTGTCATAAGGTCATTCCTAAGGGTTTAAAATTGACACATCAAAGTGTCCATGAACTCCCACTTGAACCCGCATCCGTATGCTTCAAGTGTCCATGTCTTTTGTGTCCTTGCTTTTGGGTCTTCTTCTTTTGCATCTTCTTTTACAAAATTATATCCTAATACAACTTTCTAATAAAAGAGATGCACCTATTCTATTTATTACATAACCAAATGAATAAATAAATTACAACCCAAATACTAAAACAAAAGAAATTATTACAACCCTTTTAAATGAATACAACCAACATGACAATTCCACAATCAACCAAATCCAAAACGCACATGGTCAAGAATATGTTATGCACTAAAACATGTATCCATATACATCATTTCAAGAACTAAATGAACCTCTTTTTATAACCTTAAAGTTCTGGACAACATGAACCAAAACTTTAGGGTTATGTCCAAAATAACATAATCAACCATTTGATGTCATCCTTTCAAGATTTAATCATAAGCATGCAAGATATGACCTTGAAAGGTTGGGGTATCATCTATCATCACAAAACAGCCCCTATTAGGTTGTTTAAGTCCTATAAAACCAATTTTACAAGGACAAATGAAGCTATTCATCCACATATCCGGCTCTAGATGCCAATGTTGGGTTTGTTTAACCTTTATCAAACTAGTTTAACCATTTAAACTAAGAAAAAAACACAGCAGAATAATAGATTAATATCATGTTATAATCTGAAAATTAAAAGTTCATAAATTTGTTTCAACAAACCCAAATCTTAAGGATCATTCATATGTGTTTGAACTAGCTATCAAGAGAAGGAAACAACCAAAACAACATCAACAAACTACCTTTGTAGGCTGCTGAACAACGTGATATAGAGCTGCTGAAAATCGTGGTTATGATGAAGAAGGAGCTATTCTTGAATGGCCAAAACATCAAGGTAGATTTCCTCAAGCTTCCATACCCACAAGCATGATGCAAAACACCTTTCTTGCTACGATTTGTGCACCAAATCGGACCATGAATGCTGAAAAACTTTTTTCAGCATGTTTTCTTCAAGAAGATTGAGAGAAAAAGTGTGTGTGTTCTTGGCCCTTGCATGTGAGAGAGAGCTGAATTGGAGAGAGAGTTTTGTGTTAACGGGTGTGTGTTTTCAAGATAACAAAATGACCAAACATACCCTCAAGGGGGCGGCTGAATATATCTTTTAAAATGGGTTCCCCCATTTTAAACACCCATTAACTTATCTAAATCTTGTTAGTTATATATATAGTTATATATTATTTGATGTTATTTAACAAACTTAAATAACATTACAAATAATGTTCATGAACAAAATATCCTTATAAGTTGTTCTTTCTCACATACAATTTATTTAGAAAACCCATTTTCTAAATTGGTGCAATGATTTAATTGCATGATCATATCATCAATTAAATACATATTTGTGTTTGCTAAACTTGTTATTGGGTATGACCCGACTTGGATCATGACGTACTAACCACATCAATATTCTATGTGTCTTGGGCATAAAGAATCCAACACTTATAAGTTGTTCCATCTCATATACAATTTATTTAGAAAAGCCATTTTTTCTAAATTGGTGTAATTATTTAACTGCATGATCATATCATCAATTAAATATTTAATGGTGTTTGCTATGCTTGTTATTGGGTATGACCCAACTTGGATCATAACGTACTAACCACATCAATGTTCTATGTGTCTTGGGCATAAAGAATCCAACAACCTTCGGAAGAATCATAGTATGAACAAGTGGACAAAGCATGGTCCGACTGACACTTGCTGCCTACTCTGATTCTCTGCAAGATACCTTCTACGTTCATGTGGTTGAACTTACTTTTGTCTACTGTTCACCATTCCTTAACTAGTACAGCTACCACCTTTAGTTGGTGACTAAAAGGTAAGTCATGGACCTGTCATGAGTACCTTATCTTAGATAATACTTTATCTAAGATACCCTAACACGAGCAATGTAGTATTTGTTTAGAAGTAAGTCCCAGCATGTTATCTACGTATAACAAGCTGTAGATAGTTGTATATATAGTCGCTCATTGTAACTTAGTATTCATGATTTTGCATGCATCTTGTAATACTTAGTTGAGAGAAAATATATACAAGTATCTTGAAAACCACCTTTTGTGTTCTTTACTTATTATATTATTATCAATTGAGTTCTTGATTCTGCATTTATCAAACGAGTGATATTTAACAGTTTGTAAGAAACACTAAGTGTTGAGAGAACAATATCGATCTTGCATGCGCCCAGAAAATTTTACTTATTTATTGTATTATTATGTATTCTTGTTTTTATTATTATGGAAACTAATATATGTTTTAATCATTAACTCCGGTTTTAGTCAAGTTTTTAGTGTTTTACATAGTTTCTTCCAAGTATTTTTATTAGCATTAAAGCTTATGCACTCGGGTCAATCAAATATACACTTGAACAACACTTAAAAGAATTTTTAGGAAACATATTAATAACGAATGCATGTGGCGGTATATATTAACAAATTCAAATAAAAATTCTTTATAAAACAACAAACTCGGCTACCCACTCACCCACTCACAAGCTTCCTAGAACCTTGCAACACTCAACCTCTCTCTTCCTTACATGCAAAACCCGATTCCTTTTCTTCTCATACTCTCACTCTCAGATTTTCTCTCTACATTTTCTCTCAACCGAGAACACAAACACACACACATCTGTACTTCTTCATCTTTCTAACAAGATCAACCGAGGATTCGCTTCTCTACCATCCTAAGTGTTAGTAGTTTCGTACTCTTACATCTCAAACTTTTGGATACTCACTTTTGTTCTACCTCAAATAATGTTCTATTGTTCAAACAAGAAACTTGCACCCGTGTTCTTGCTCTTAAGGAACTCCTAATCTTCATTTGAGGTAAGCTTTCTTAAATGTTTGGTGAATATAGACTCGGTATACCATGTTTTACCTTGAAAACCCACTTTTCATGTGATTAGGCACCATACAATCATTTGTTTGTAGAACCCTCCCAACCTTAGTTCCATATATAAACAGCCTTGAACTACATTGTAATCTGATTTAAATGTTTCGAATGATTCGGGAGACGTATACGTATAACTTATGACATTTACATATCTGTAAACTGTGTAAAATGCCCGTTTACAGCCATATTCATGCTATGTAGGTTTCACTGAGAACTAGACTAGAATTTTCATAAGTTTTCGGCTGTAAATTTGGGTATTGATGGCTGAAAACTTAATAAGGACCGGTTGTGATAATTATTAACCATTCTGGGAACCGAATAGAAGTAAAACCCATGAAATAGGAGAATTTAGAGACTTAAAATGTTTTAAAAAGAATTTCAGGCTCAAAATAAATATTTTGAAAATAAGAATCTGATTTCGGGATTTATTAAGTTAAAATGAATTCTAATGAATTATTTAATAAAAAGTAAGCTCAAACCGAATGATTTTAGATAAAATGTTAAAAATAGAGTAAGAGGCCTAAAGACTATAAAACTTAATTATTTCAGTAAGTTGGAACCCCCGGGATGATATTTTGGTGAAAAATTAAAAGTAAACAAACTTTGAGGTAAAATTGTAAATTTTAAAACTTAAAAGACTAAAGTGTAAATTCTGAAAAATTATCAAAAATGTCCCAATTGATTGAAAACACTTGATAGACTTCGTATCATTTTAATAAACTTATTATAGTCATAAAAACTTGCCATTTAGATGAAGAAACACAAACTTTCCTAAAAAGGGAGCTTTTTAACTTAAAGATTGTTAAATCAAAACTCATAGAACATCTAACATTATAAAACAACCAAGTACACCTGTAATGGCCCTTGAGCACATAGCTTATTGCTTGAATCTTATTGATCAGGGTGCTAGGACCGAATCACACTTTTCCATTCATGAGATCTATTCCTGATTATAAAGTGAGTTCACGCGTTCCCTTTTACTACTGATTTGGGATGAAGCATGCTCTAATTCTAAATTATTTTTGTGCTATACTATGATGCTATGTGTTGTGGTAATGTTGATAACTGCTGATACTTGTATCACAGTCATTAATTCTTTTGTAAACGTCTTGTTTATATGGATAGATCTACCTGGGGAATCCGCCACACACAGTGCCTTCCATGATAAACGGGAAGGGTACCACACTAAGATCATGCGTGGTCGTTTGTGGCATGTAACAGGTTTTATAAGATACTATGGTGAGCCATGCGACAGGTATGGTACACTGGTTTGAGGCTCAGTTCTTCCTTCGGGATTAACCGGTATCACTTAACTTTTGAAGAGGCTAGCCGGGACTGAGTGCAGGGTTGATTGTGATCCCCACAATGATGATACTATCATTTTTAAATCAAATGTTGGATTCTAATGAATTCTTTTGTTTTTAAACATTAAGTACTTGAATTCACCAACTTTTTAGTTGACACAAAATCTTTTCGAGCATGTTTCAAGTAACCCTTGATAGATGTCTTGCTGGACTCGGGAGACTACTGGATGACCTAGTACCTTGACCTCATGGCATTAAACTATTCAGACTTAAACTTTTGAACAATTTGTATGGCTGATGTTTCAAATTATGTGATGATGAAACAATTCGATGTAACCGGGATAAGCTGTTTAGTCCCGGATTTTATTTTAGTTAATATAATGCTATGTGATTTCTCTACTTGTGTGCACTTATGATGGTTTATTTCCGCTACCATAATTGTTGCTGGTCTGTGATGTCCCACCCTCCTTGGGCCCGGGGTGTGACAGATTCCATGATGCGATAGGAACGAGGCTACACATTAGCACAACTTATCATCCTCAGACAAATGGTCAGTCTGAGAGGACGATCCAGCCGCTCGATGATATGCTTTGAGCATGTGTGATTGATTTTGGAGGGAGTTGGGATGATCACTTACCATTAGTAGAATTATCGTACAACAATAATTATCATGCCAGCAGTGGCATGCCACCTTACACGATGCTATATGGTAGAAGGTGTCAAACACCGGTATGTTAGGGTGATATTGACAGAAGGAGTTAGGAAGCCTTGAGGTGATCGAGGCTACCATTGAGAATTTAGAAAGGATCAAAGCCTTTATGAAGCCAGCAAAGGATAGACAAAAGTCATACGCCGAGAAGAGGCATAGATTGATCGAATTAAAGGTGGGAGACCGAGTTATGTTGAAGGTTTCACCTTGGAAAGGAATCATTCGGTTCTAGAAGAGGGGTAAGCTAAGCCCGAGGTACATAGGGCCTTTCCAAATCATCACACGAATAGGAGAGGTGGCCTATCGGGTAGAATCACCAGATGAGTTAAGTGGAATTCACCCGACATTCAATGTATCTTATCTGAGAAAGTGCTTAGCTAATGAGGATATGATTGTACCACTGCATGATATCAAAGTCGATGAACGGCTCAATTGTTTAGAGCAGCCAGTGGCAATCATCGATTGGAAGGAGAAGATATTAAGAAATAAAGTGGTTCCATTGGTGTGAGTACAGCGGACGCATAGGAAGAGTTCCAATTCTACGTGGGAGACTGAAGAAGAAATAAGACAGTATTACCCATAGTTGTTCGAAGAGTGACAGGTTTCGGGGACGAAACCTCTTTAAGGGGGGTAGACTTGTAACACCCGAAAATTTGTCAAAAATAAATAGAAAAAAAAGTGTCAAATAGAAAATAAAAAGAGACAAAAGTCAAAGGGGTTGTTGTATAAATGGTACACAAAAGACAAAAGTTCCACCTTTTTAAAGCATGGCCGCCCATGCTTGCTTACAACTGCTACTTTTCGACTGAAAAGCCAGAAGAGGAGAAAAACAGAAGTTTCTCTTGTATTTTGAAGAAACAAGGGTCAGATCTCCATAGGTAAGTGTTTTTGGTGATAATTGGTTCGGTTTATTCGTGGTTTCATCCATAGTAACCGATTAGTAAGTGTATTATATGTGTGGGCGTTTGATTTGTCTATTCTAGGTGTTTGAATTCATATACAAGCAAGTTTTGAGGAGTTTCGTGTGTTTGATTACACAAGGTGAGTTCTAGACCCTGACTTTTACATGTTTTAAAACTCTTTTGGGGCTGAAAATGTATTAAAATTGTTTTATAATTATTATGCATGTGTACCCGTATGTTTTATGCTTATATGATGATGTTTTATGGTTGTTATATGATGTTTATGCTTAGAAAGGTTGTAATAAGCTTACAATAAGAGGATATGATGATTGAGACTGAAATATGTCAAATAGGTTGTTCATGCACCTACATAAGGCTCATGCACCTGAAAATGCCTTAAAATATTTAGTGTTGCTCATGCACCCAAACAGGGCCCATACGCCCAAACAGGGCCCATGCGCCCAAACAGGGCCCATGTGTGCTAGCCTTTTTGCCTTAGAAAATATTAAGTAAGGTCATGCGCCTAAACAGGGCCCATGCGCCTCAAAAATGTACCTTAGAAAGTTAAGTATAGGATAATGTACCCCAATAGTGATACTACGCCTGAATAGTTCATGCGCCCAAGACTTAGTAGGAAAAAAAGGGTTAAGTATAGAGTCATGCACCTGAATAGTGCTGATGCACCTAAGGAGGGCTCATGCGCCTGCATAGTGCTCATGCGCCTAAAACACCTAAATATTTTCTAAAATTTTGGAGAAAAACAGAATAATTAGGTTTTGACCATAGTTTGACTTTAAGGTTTTAATTGTTATTATTATGCATAATTATGAGTTGTTTTTATGTTCCATATTTATTATTATTGTGTGACTTTACGTGGTGTGTTTATGATCGTATACGTAAAGTATTATCATTAAATAAAGTGAAAGATTAATGATAAAGAAAAGTGGAACATAAATGAAAGAATGAAAGTGTTACAAGCAAATGAATAGGAGGTGCACGACCATGTTGTCATTAGCTCAACTGTATGCGGTTTAGCTAACCCGAAGGATGCATGCAGGTTAGTCATTGAGACTGACAGGGACCCTTGTAGCATACCCTAGGTGACTAGGTCAGCTTAGTGCATAATATCTATGGTCTATTTATAGACCATGGGCCCAGAATTAGCTTCCCACACAATGTTCGGGGTATTGCACATTATGTTAGGTTTGTTAGTGTCACACCCCGGGCCCAGGTAGGGTGGGACGTCACAGACTAGCAACAATGTATGGCAGCGGAAACAACTAATACAAGAGCTCAAAGGAGAGAATATCACATGGCATTTAAAGTTTTCAAAAGATACCGGGGCTAGAAACAGATCTAGCCCCCGAATGTGTTATACAACCAACATAGAGACAAATTATATTGTTTAACAGAAATTTTCAATTGTTCAAATTGTTCTTTAAGTAAAATAAGCCAATGGTATGGTCACGGGGATAACTCTCGATCTTCAACAACAGCTAGAGTCTCTTCATTGATTACCTGAAACATGCTCAAAAAGAAATTGTGTCAACTAAAAACTTGGTGAATTCAAGTGCTTAAAGTTTAAAAAAAATGTGTGTAACAAAATCCTCATTTGATAAAAAGGAATGAATCATAGTTTCAATATGGTGGGAGTATCATAATCAACCCTGCACTCAGTCCCGGTTAGCCTCTTCTAAAGTTGTGTTTTACCGGTTATTCCCGAAGGAAGAACTGAGCCCCAAACCAGTGCACCATACCTGCCCGGATGGTTCACCATAGTTTCTTAACAAAACCTGTCATATGCCACAAACGACCCCTCAGGATCTCAGTGGGGTACCTCCCTGTAACGGGAGCCATTGTGTGTGGGGATTCCCCAAATAGATCTATCCATATAAAACAACCAGTTCACAAAGGAATTAATGATCATGATATAAGTATCAGCAGGTAACCATAAATCTCACATACAATCACCAAGTAAAGCACAATTATAGTTCATAAATAACCGAGCATGTTTCATCCCAAAGCAGTAGTAAAAAAAGGGGGATCACTAGAACTCATCTTAGGTGTTAAGCAAAATAACTCTTCGTGTGCCGGGAATGTCTCAAGTCTAGCACCCTAACATCAATATTAAGTGGTAAGCTACTGCTCTAAACTCAATCAAGGTGTATAAAGTGTGTCAAAGACTTAGTTGTCAGATTCGGCTTTTATTCGATTAGGGTTTGTATAAAAAGTTACCTTTTATGGAAAGTCCTGGTTTCTTATGTAATCTAGGATTTTGCCCCATTAAGTTAATGATATAGGCTAAATAACATTGTTTAAGTTATTATTAGTCTCATATTAGTCGGTTATGAAATTTGGTAAAATTTATAATTCAGTCCCTCAAGTTTTAAAATTGACAGTTTCTACCCTCAAGTTTGATTTCTTGTACTAAATGACTTTTATGACCAAAAATCAGGTTCTTGAAGTTAAATTAGCTTATTATTAGGTAAGTGTACACAAATTTTTAGATTATAGGTCCGGTTTAATACCTATGTGTTTAACGTTTGTGGTTACGGTAAAACCAATGGGTTTTAAAGGTTAAGTATGACTTTCATGTTTTTGAGTCTTAGACCAGTAAGTAACATTTTGAAAACATTTATATAGGTTTCAAGTCCTTTTATTATGAAATTTTTCCCTCTAGTAGTTGAAAGCCTCGTTTTTACGTTTAATCCGTTAAAACACGTTTTTAACCGACTTTGACCGTTTAAAAGTTCATTTGACCAATTTTTCTACTTTATAAGTTATTTTCCCACTTATCTTACTGAGATATAGTTTTTATAAATTTTAGCTCTACAACCACATTTCTAAGGTTTTTCTCAAAAACGTCTCCCGTTTAATACCCGTTTTTAATTAAAAATCCATTTAACTTACCTTTTTGACCATTTAATCAACCCATTAGTTCCCTAACATTTCATTATCCATTTTGGAGCCTGGAATTCTCTTTAAAAAGTTAAAATCCTAGCTCTCTTATTTTTAAGTGGTTTTTCCATGTTTTCGGGTCCCGAAAGTGACTAAAATGGTCTAGTTTTAACATGTCTTTAATTTCCAGAGGTTAACCGTTTATCACAAACTTAATATTCATCAAAAATTTCTGAAATTCCAGTCCCAAACTCATGGCCTAGTTGTTCAACACATCAATAAACTACCAACTTAACGATTAAGCCCTAACCGACCATTACACGTGTGTAAATCACTATAACTTGAGTTTAAACATTACCAAAACCTCATTTAACTTCAAAATCAGATTATTAAGGTGTTTCAAAGTTGTTCTTGTGCAGGTTATGATCCTTGTTTGAGAGGGTTTTCAAACAAGTTCTTAAATATTGTTATTTCATGTAAAATGAAGGTTTTCAAAGATGTAACTCATGCTATAACCACATGTTTATGGTGTATACCCTTTGTGACTTTCAAAACAGGTTATTAGGGGGTTATGAAATCCATTTTGAGAAGATTACATGGTTAGTTTGAAGATTACTAGTTGATACAAGTTGGATGGTGTAAATACACCCAAAGAGGGGTTTTCATGGTGGAAACCGAGTTCCACCTTAGGAATGACCAATATAACATGTGAAGTACCTTTTTTGAAGTTAAGATATCCTCAAGAACAAGATGATGGAAACAAGTTTCTGCTACAACAAGGAAAAGAGGTGATTTTAGAAAGAAAGTGAATATAACACATGAAATGACCATTTTCGGGTGACATGAAGCTTACACTTGGTATTGTTCACGTTTTAGAGAGTGCAGATGGTCGAGAATGGTCTGGAATCCCTTGGATGAAGCTGGAGAATCTCTAACAAGTGTTGTTGAAGTCGGACAAGATGAAGATGTGTATCACAAGCTCACAAAACTTCACTTTGTTGCGGTTTTGAGCTTGGCCGATGGTTGTGTTGAAGTTGTTCTTCGAATATGGCCGAAATTCTTGCTATAACTGTGAGTGTGTGTGTGTGTGTTTTCTTGAGAAAGAATCAGAGAGGGAGAGAAGAGAGTGATGGTGGAGTGTTGTGTGTGTATAGAGATGTGAAGAATGCATGGAATGGCAGTGGTGGATGGAAAGGTGGTGTAGAAGAGAGGAGAGTGGAGGGAAGGGGGCGGCCGATTTTGGCTTCTAGTAAGGTTCAATTATCTTTAAATTTTAATAAAAAATTATTATTAGGTGGTATTAATTTGTAATGTAGTGTATAAATATTAGTTAGTAGGTATTATTAGTTGTTGTCATGTGCATGATTAACTAAACCCTAAATTAAAATTGTGTGTGTATATGCACACATTTTAATTGGTTCAATTACGGTTTTGAATTCTAGTTAGGGTGACTAATTAACACTCCCGGGCACTTAGTTTCGAGAATAAAAAACTTGAAATAACTAAAATTCCCAAAAATCACATAAAATCATGGAAATACAAATAATAGCAATTGATGATTCTAAATTCACTAATAGAGATTGATTGTTTTTATTATTAGTACTAATAAGATGGGTGATGATGAAAGTAAGTTAGGGTTAGAATAGTGACCATGAGGCCGGTTGTCACATTCTCCCACCGTTTAGAAATTTCGTCTCGAAATTTTAGCTTCGATTAGATTCCGAACGGGTGGGTTTGAAAAGGTGTGGAAAATTCTTTTTCATTTCGTCTTCTCGCTCCCAGGTGAACTCAGGTCCTCGTTTCGAATTCCATCTGACATTGACTTTGGGTATGCGGCTCCACCTGAGTTGCTTGACCAAGCGGTTCATGATCTCTATGGGCTCTTCCACGAAGTTCAGCTTGTTATTGATTCTTGCTTCTTTCAATGGTAGCTCCAGGGTTTTGTCTACCATGCGCTTCTTCAAGTTTGATACATGGAAGGTGTCATGTATATAACTCAGCTTCTGTGGCAGTTTCAATTTGTACGCCACAGGGCCAATTCTTGCAAGTATTTCGAATGGCACAATGTATCTCGGGCTTAACTTTCCTCTCTTTCCAAACCTCACAGTTCCCTTCCATGGTGCTACTTTTAGCATTGCCCTGTCACCCACTTGAAACTCTAATGGTTTTCATCTCATGTCAGTGTATTTCTTCTGACGGTCCCTTGCTACCCGTAGACGCTCCTTGATTTCGAAAATCTTGTCGGTGGTCTCCAACATGATGTCGGGTCCCAATACTTGGCTACCACCAATCTCATTCCAACTCAATGGTGATCGGCATTTCCTACCATAGACAGCCTCATACGGAGCTGCCTTGATACTTGCGTGGTAACTGTTATTATAGGAGAACTCCACCAAATGGAGGTGGTTATCCCAGTTCCCGCAAAAGTCAATAACGCAAGCTCTCAGCATATCCTCCAAGGTTTGAATGGTCCTTTTGCTCTGACCGTTAGTTTATGGATGGTAAGCAGTGCTTAAATCTAGACGGGTTCCTAAGGCCTACTGGAGTGATTTCCAGAAACGAGAAGTGAAACGGCTATCACGGTCGGAGATTATCGATAGTGGCACACCATGCCTAGTCACTATTTCATCGATATACAGTTGAGCCAGTTTTGACAGGTCGTAGTCTTCTCGAATCGGCAAGAAGTGAGCTGATTTAGTTAGCCTATCCACTATTACCCAAACAACATCATGACCTCTAAACGTTCTGGGTAGCTTTGTAACAAAATCCATCATGACGTTATCCCATTTCCATTCTGGGATTTCAGGCTGCTGCAACGTCCCTGATGGTTTTTAGTTTTCAGCTTTTACCATGGCACAGGTTAGACAGTTCCCGACATACACAGCGATCGCTTTCTTGATTCCAGGCCACCAGAAAAGTGCCTTTAGGTCCTGGTAAATTTTGTCGCTTCCGGGGTGAACCGAGTACCTAGATTTGTGTGCTTCATTGAGGATTACCTCTCTAATTCCCCCGTACTTCAGCACCCAAGTTATCCCCTCATATTTATATGTACCATCCTCATTCCTTTCTAACCGCTTCTCCATTCCTGTTAAAGCTTCCTCTGCTAAATTTTCTTCCTTTAATGCTTCACTTTGAGCTTCTTTCAGCCTTGCGATAAGGTCGGTGTACACACTTATTCTTAAGGTTCGTACATGAAGAGGCTTTTCCCTCTCCTTTCTGCTCAAAAGAATCTGCCACAACATTGGCCTTACCGGGGTGATAACAGATTTCACACTCGTAGTCGTTTAACAGCTCAACCAATCTTCTCTAACTCATGTTTAGCATCTTTTGGTCAAGAATGTGTGGCAAACTTCTATGGTCAGTGTAAATGATGCACTTCGTGCCATAGAGGTAGTCCCTCCACATTTTGAGAGCAAACACTACGACACCTAATTCCAGATCGTGCGTAGTATAGTTCTTCTCATGATCGTTCAGCAGTCTAGATGCATAGGCAATGACCTTGTTGCATTGCATTAGCACGCATCCCATCCCTTGATGCGAGGCGTCACAATAGACTACAAAATCTTCGACTCCTTCTGGGAGGGCAAGGACAGGTGCACTACACAACTTTTCCTTAAGCGTTTCAAATGCTTCATTTTGCTCTTGTTCCCACACAAAGGTTTTGTTCTTCTTAGTCAGTGTGGTCAAGGGTTGCACAATGCGCGATAAGTCCTTTATAAACCGTCGGTAGTATCCGGCAAATCCTAGGAATTGCCTTATCTCAGTGGGACTTTCAGGAATTTTCTAATTCTTTATGGCCTAAATCTTGGAAGGGTCGACTTGAATCCCATTCTCATTCACCACATTCCCTAAGAATTGAATCTCTCGCATCCAAAATTCACATTTAGAAAATTTGGCTTATAGTTGCTCATTCTTGAGTAGCTCAAGAATTAGCCTAAGATGCTTCTCGTGCTCTTCCTTACTGCCGGAGTAGACCAGGATGTCGTTGATAAACACGATCACAAACTTGTCGAGATAAGGGAGGCATACACGGTTCATGAGGTCCATGAACACTGCTGGTGCATTAGTCAGTCCAAAGGGCATGACTAAATACTCATAGTGTCTATACCTAGTTCGAAAGGCCGTTTTAGGTATGTCCTTTTCTCTTATCTTCAGTTGGTGGTAACCTGACCTCAAATCTATTTTGGAGAAATAACTTGCTCCTTGTAATTGATCGAATAGGTCGTCTATTCTCGGAAGAGGGTAACGGTTCTTTATGGTCAGCTTGTTTAGTTCTCTGTAATCGATGCACATACGTAGGGTTCCGTCTTTCTTTTTCACAAACAGCACCAGGGCGCCCAATGGAGAGACACTTGGATGTATGAATCACTTTTCAAGTAGTTCTTGAATTTGCATCATCAGTTCCTTCATTTTAGGAGGGGCGAGTCGGTACGGCGCCTTGGCTACTGGTGCAGCACCCGCAAATCTACTTGGAACTCAACTTGTCGATTCGGGGGAAGTCCCGGTAGGTCTTCCGGAAACACTTCTACGTACTCAGAAACCACTGGGATATCTCCAATCTTCTTCTCCTCTTGGGTCTTCATCACATAGACTATGAAAGGTGAGCATCCTTTCATTAATCTCTTGGTAGCTTTTAAATGGGATATCATAGGGTATAAAGTGTTACTCCTTTCACCTTGTACCAATAACACTTCCTTGTCGCTTAACAGTATCTTGAGTAGGCGTTCATCACATACGATTTCGACTCTATGCTTAGCTAGCCAGTCCATACCAACAACCACATCGAATCCTCCTAACTTAATGGGCATCAGATTTATTCTAAATGTATTTCCTTTTAGATTTAATGAGCAATCTTTGATGACTTCATTAGTCTCTAAAATGTTACCGTTAGCTAATTAAACGGTAAACGTATTGGTTAAAGTACCGCATCTAAGTCAATCAAGGATCTAAAAGCACTAGAGACAAAACTAGCAGTAGCTTCAGTATCGAACAAAACAGTAGCAGGATGGTTGTCTACAAGGAACGTACCGTTAACCACATCAAGTTCCTTATGAACCCCAACTGGATCCATCACGAATGCTCTTCCCTTAGGCTTGTTGGGCTTGGCATCCTTCTCTTTACCCAGCTTAGGACACTTATTCCTCATGTGTCCTGGATCCCCACATTCATAGCATTGTTTTCCTGGTGAGTAGGTGCAGTCCTTGATTAAATGACCCATTCTCTTGCATCTGAAACAGGGCATCGGGTTACATTCTGCTTGATGATGTAGTTTGCACTTGTTGCAAAATGGGCTTGTTCCCGAGTACAGTCTCCGGGTCTTGCTTCCCTAATCTTCGCGCCTCGCACCTTCAAAACTCTTTCTACCTGACCCGCTACTACTTCCAACCGCTCTCTTTACTTCAAACCACCTTCTTTTCTCACCAATAGACTTTCTCTTTTCATCAGCCCTAGTTTGCTCAGTCCATCCAGCCATAACTATGTCATTAGTCAAACTGGTGGTAAGGTCAACCGCAGCTTGTAGGGTCAAAGGTTTGGAGGAGCGGACCATTCCCCTAACTCTAGGATGTAGCCCCCAGATGAAACGTGCAACACCTTTAGATTCGGGTGTCACCAGATGGGGAACCAGTCGAGATATGGCTAAGAAACGATTGATGTACTCCGTATAGTTGGGACCCTTTATTTCAAGACTCAAGAATTCTGACTCTAGCTTCTCGAGTTGATTGATGGGGCAGTACTTATTGGTTAACAGCTCTCTGAATTCGATCCAGCTTATTCGGTTTACAGCATTCCTTCCACGTGCTTGAGTGACCGACTTCCACCATTTCAATGCCGATCCTTTCAGTGATTGAGAAGCGAATCTCACCATATGGTCCATTTTGCATTCGATGAGGTCCAAAACAACTTCCATCTTGTCAATCCATCTGTAAGTCTTTATAGCACCCTTGGTGCCATAAATGTCCTTGGGTTTGCATGCCATAAAGGTCTTATACGAGCATCCATTCCTTATCGCTTCGGCTTCTTCGTTGTGGTCCTCGTTGTTCCTAGGCCCATCATTACCATTAGTATTACTTCGATCAACATTGATTTGAGCGATAATGGTCGGAATGGTGTTAGCAATCTGTTGTGCTACTAGGTTAGCCATCCTCTCGTCATTTTCTTGATTAGCATTTTCCCTGCGGGGAGTTCCTGGTGGGGTAGGTTGGTTTCCAGTTTGCCTGGCCTCCTCATGGCGGCCCCTTGTAGCTCCTCGCCTCCCAAATCATGTTCCCCTCCTAGTTGGCATTCTGATAGTATCACAGATAGATTCGTTTAGCATCTCAAAATTTGTTTCGAATAGCTCATGCATCATTGCCCTATTATACCTTTCCTCAGGAGGAGAAATCATGGTGTGTATATATATATTTTTATACAACCCACTAAGTGATTCTTAAAAGGTTCAATTCAAAGCATATCATAACAGTTTAGACAATCAATCAGAATGGGCACAGACCAATTTCAAAGCATAACTTAACACAATGCAAGTCAATATAAGTAGTCCAATAACCTAGTTCCAAACAAGTAGTTTCATAGTTAAACAGAGATAGTAGTATCACTAAGCAAGTTGAATCAGAGCCATGCTCTTACAATTTGGAAGGTGCCACTACCCCCATAATAGTAATAATAATAGTATCAAATATTAATCGAATTAGTTTCCTTCAACTGTCCAAAAACACATAGCCCCACTTCTTCTCCCTGCTCTCATATCCACTTTTTCTTTAGCCATCCAAGCCATCCTGAGTTCTTCTTCTTCTGCTCATGTTCCAACCGTTGTACCCCATATGAAGCCATCATAGCCTGGAATTGAGCAGACTGCGAGGTCCGGGTGGCATGCTGAAGAGTCAGCTCGTGGCGACGGATGGTCTTCAAGATCTAATCCAGTGCTGCATCAGAGGGTCCTACGTCGTGTCACACCCCCGCTGATAGCGGAAACACGGGGATGCGAGCAAGACGGGATCGTCATAACACATGGTTTACAATAGAGTAGCAATATGAATATGATGACGAGCGTGTCATGACGACACCTGAACACAAATGGAGACTTGTGTCGCGTTCAGTCAAAGTTCACGACAGCATAGCCACAAGCACAACATAAAATGATCACATAAATATAGATGATAGTTTGTAGTGTAAATTCCCACAACCCGGGAACAAGTGTCCAAAAGGCTGTTAATTGTTTAGTTGACTTCAACAATGTACAAAAGAATTGTTCATCATGTATGTTCAGTCTCAAAAATACATCCTAGGGTCCCCTCTAAAAGGCAGCACTCCTAGAACTTCAATTTCCATGATCACCTGAAAAGATATGCTCAAAACGGTCAACATAATTTTTGGTGAGCTTCGCAGGTTTTAAGTAATAAAAAGATGTTAAGAAGAAAAAAACTTGTAAGTTTAATAGGAGTCACCGCAATTACACTTATGTGTAAGCGGTTTTGCAAGATATAGATAGTTACAGCCAAACCTAATCATCGGTTCCACATGGGAATTGATGGCTATAAAGAAGCATCCCATAAGTTTTACATGACGTAGCAAGATCCACACATCGCATACGTATAGATTAAAACCAAACCAATCCTTAGGTCCCATTACCAGGATTAATGGTTGTAATGAAAGATTTTGCATAGCATAATAAGTTTAATATGACGTAGCAAGATCCACACAGCGCGTATGTATAGTTTACGACCAAACCAATCCTTAGGTCCCATTGCTGGAATTAATGGTTGTAATGGATGATCGGTTTAGAAGAACCACACAGAAGAATCACACAGAAGAACCACACAGCCGATACACCCATCAAGTAGTAGCAATCACAACTAGCATCAACCAACACATAATATCAAAGTAGTAGCACATAGTAATGTAATACCACCAAGTAACATACAAGGTGGTAACATAGCATTTAGTCAAGTTTACATAGCATCAATCAATCAAGATAAGCAAGATAAGATACTCATAAGTGAGGCAGCCAGCTTCCACTAGGGAAGATGCCTGAAATCAAGTTAAGTAGGTGAGCATTCTTTTCCCCCAAGTTGAAAATATTTAAAAGGTTTTAATAGAGTAAAAAGGGGCTACGAAACTCACTTGTTAAGTGGTAAGTATGTATGTTGTAACTCCCAAACTTGTATGTATGTATGAACGGTCAATCACCTACTGACAGTTATGTTAAGCATTAATAATGCGTCTGATGTCAACATTATTGTTTAGTTGGGTCGGGTCGTATTGGTTCAGTCGTGGGTAACATTGGCACATAAACACACACAATAGATCTTATGTAGATCCAAGCACTAGAAACGTTTCCATTGTCAATGATATTTGTGTAAACGGGTTATTGTTGTTAGAGATATACTTAGTAAGCACTTGGTTTATGAATAGTTTGTTGCTAATTGTGAAATGTTAAGTTGGTTTGGTTTGATATAGCATTAATGAGTTTGATAGTGTTAATCTTAAAGATCGTCATTAGCAATGGCAACCGTGTCGATGTCACCTTAACATCACACGACGACACACACCGCACATAAGAAGAATTCACACACCATGTCTCCAATTGCATGACAGGACTAGACGCACGACTGGACACTCCATTCGCACGAATCAACTCTCAATCGTGTGAATCAGCTTCATTCGCATGATTGAATGCCCATTCATGCGACTAAGCACTCAGTCGTACCACACAACACCCAATCGCACGACTCAATCTTCCATTCGCATGACTCAGCCTTCATTCGTACGAATTATCTTCATTCGTACAACTGAAATTTCATTCATGTGACTGGACCTTCAGTCGTGCAATACACACAGTCGCACACATTCATCAGCATGACTCAATCGCACGACACACACAATCGTATTGGCTTAGTTGTTGGATCATGATAAGGCTGGTGCAACCAAAACCTCTTCACATAGTCATTTTTGGTACTACATTCAACGGCTTCCGAAGCTAAGCATGAGATCTTCCGAGAGTCTGAAGAACAACAGCTGAAGATATCAACCGAAGGCAACAGCTGAAGTCAACAGCTGAAGGTAACAGCTGAAGCCAATAGCTGAAGGTAACAGCTGAAGTCAACAACTGAAGACAACAGCTGAAGCCAACAGCTGAAGACTATCTTCCGAAGACAAAGTCTGAAAGCTTCCGAAGACAAGTCTGAAGAAAGAGCTGAAGACAAAGTCTAAAAGCTTCCGAAGACAAAGTCTGATGAAAGAGCTGAAGACAAAGTCTGAAAGCTTCCGAAGACAAAGTCTAATGAAAGAGCTGAAGACAAAGTCTGCTTCCGAAGACAAAGAAGACTCCAAGCCTCGGAAGAAGCAGTCTTCCGAAGTATAAGTGCCTTCAAAAGAAGTCATTCTTCCGGAGCACTTTATCCTTCTAAAGACATTGCTATGTCCAGCAGATAAAAGTATGGTCCCTGACAGTCCGCTGCAGACCTCTGATACAGCATGGCATCTTCCTAAAGAGCCATGTTGTTGACCATACTTTATTCTATTGTTCACCTTTTTATGATAGTACATGTTACCAACTTTAGTTGGTGACAAAAGGTAAGTCAGGGACATGTCCTGACTACCAACTCTCTGGCAAAATGTCTGAAAGACCTCATCTAGAATCTTGTAGTACAGATGTAAGGTTAGAGGTGTCCAGCTGGTATCAAAGTATATTCGGCTGTAGGTAGTATTATATATATCTTCTCCATGTAACTCATTAGAAAAGTGATTTGAGTCCAAGAGTCTTGTAATCCTTTGAGTTGAGAAGCAATATATAAAAGTACCTTGAAAATTTACTTCCTGTGTTTATTTTCTTACTGCTTGTTACTTGTTATATTGTGATCAACTCTTTATAGACTACTTGCTGAGTGTTGTTCAAGGTGAGTTTGAGAGAAAAACCATCTGTTGAGTGACCAACAAACGATCCTGCAATTGGTATCAGAGCTCCAGGCTCTTGATTGTGAGATCTTACCATCTAAATCAACCTGTTTTTCACTCCTCACCACAAACCACTCACTCAAATGGCCGCTCTCTCCAAGGCTGATATGGAAACCGGTACCATGACCAAGTCCCCACTGATCACCCCTGAAGACTTTGACACATGGTGTATCAGAATGGAAGGCTTCATTAAGTGTCAAGATTAAAGGATGTGGGACTGCATTGTCAATGGTCCTTTCATACCAAGCACTACTTCTGCTACTGGTAATCGCATCATTCCGAAAGATGTTGATGATTACTCAGAAGAAGACAGGAAGAGAATAGAGCTAGATCAAAGGGCTATGACTTCTCTCCAAACTGCTCTCCCCAACTCCGTCTAAAGAGGCTTCAAGAAGTGCAAGACTACCAAAGATTGATGGGAAGCTTTGAAGCTGATGTATGAAGGATCCAAGGAAACCCAAGAGAACAAGAAGGATATTTTGAAGTAGCAGTTTGAGAATTTTACTTTCAAGGCTGGTGAGACCTTGACTCAACAATACTTCAGGTATGTTGAGATAGTAGATACTCTGGTGGATATTGGAGTAGCTCTTGATAACAGAGACATAGTTAGGAAGTTCATGTCTTCCATTCCTAAACTATGGACACACCACTGTGTTGCCATCAAGAGAACTTCGGACCTTAAGACTCTCACTCTCACAGAGTTGTATGGTATCCTAAGTGCATTCCAGATGGAGATGAACATGCAGAACTCCTCTGGTCACTCCAATAACCAACTGAGTTCAGCCCTTAATGTGGTTGAAAGGGAAATCATAGAACCACAACATCAGTTGTTGTGTTACCCTGACAACCCACATAGTGGACCCTACATTACTCTACCTGAGACTCCAAAGTCTCAAAAGGTTCAACACAACTCCTTTCAGGATAGTTGTGCCTTTGTCTCTGGAAGTGGACACTCTGGTGATTTGCAATACTGCTTTGATGATCTTGAGTGCTTCAGTCCAGATGATGTGGAGTATGTGGACATTGTCCAACAGATGGCTCTTTTAACTTACAGAGCAAAGAAGTTCTTTAAGATAACTGGAAGGCAATTCCCTCAAAACCCAGTCAACAGAAAGTTTGGGTTTGATAAGAGCAAAGAAAAGTGTTACAACTGCAACCAACTTGGTCACTTTGCTAGGGAATGCAAGGCTCCCAAGAACAACCTGGGAACCCCACAGGCCTCCACACATCCCACTGCTTCAAAACATGAAGAGAAGTCAACTGAGACAGCTGCTGTGGCTCAAGAAGTTGACTGGAGCTTCATGGTCCAGGATGTGACTCCCGCTCAAGCACTCATGGCCGGAACAGATGATGATCAGGTATATGAACATCTTTGTACTGCTGCCTGTATTGCTAAAGTTAAACTTTATAAGGATTACATTTCGGAAATCAGATCTGAGATTGAGTCTTTAAATGTGCTAAAATCTGATTTGAGAGACCTGAATCTGACTGTCAAAAGAAAATTGAAGAGTTAGAGAAAACTGTGTCTCTTTTAAAACATGAAAAGACCAACTATAAGACTCAAATCAAAGATCTGATATCCAAACTATCTAAAGTTCAAGCCCAGTTGGTCACTGCTGAGGCTCAGGCCAGGAAGCAAGCTTTTGCTGAGCAAAGCTTCCAAACTATTCTTGCATCAACCTCTCATTCCAAAATGTTTTATCAAAACAAAGAAGGGTTGGGAACCAATGAAATAGCTCCACCACACTCTTATGAGTCTATTAGACTACCTAGATGTGGTACTGAAGAGCAAGAGGTTCCAACTGCTGACCCTTCTCCATTGGAACTAGAGGATGAGGCAAAAATAGTGGCCTCCACAGGGGAGAAACAGAAGGATACACTCATCTCCACCTGTGAAGACCAAATCCTAACCACCAAGGCAAGAAGAAGAAGAGCTCAAGCTGCTAGAAGGACTGCCAAGAAGGTTGCAGAGTCCAAGCTTAAGATCAACCCAAAGCAAAAGGGTGTCTTCATTTCTACCGGATTTCAAGTGGTAGGTACTTCTGATTCAGGAAAGGAGTGTAATACCAGCACTCCTGTCCTACTGAAGGATCAGAAGTTGAAAGGGAAAATTGCTGATGAAGAGAAGAAACCTAAGAAACAGCAACCTGCAAGTTCCTAGAAGACTAACATTGCATGCATAATGTGTCGTCTGCACAACCACATGGCTAAAGATTGTTACTACAATCCAGCAAGCACACATTATGCAAATAATGTTAGAAGAGAAGGAGTCAGAGAAGGTTTCTCAGTTGGACCATCTCAAACGGTCCAAATGATGAAGAAGGGAAAGTTGGTCTCGGAAGCCAAGTTGCTTTCGGAAGAAACTACTTCTTCCGAAGGGAAAATGGCTTCGGAAGCCAAAGCTTCTAAGGTTCGGAAGAACAAGAAGGCTCACTTGAAACCATCTCAGAAGAAGACTACTTCGGAAGAAAAGGTGGTGAAGGGTCCTTCCGAAAAGGAAGCTTCGGAAGAAGACCATGCTGCAAAAGCTTCAACAAGCTCATCCTCAAAGATCAACCAAAGGATGGATTGGAAGATCAAGGAAGATGCTGCAGCCCAAACCTCTTCTTTAACGACCTCTATTGAACCCCAATGCATATCTTTTGGTTCAATTATGTCACTATCTTTGGAAGAGCCCAAGACCAGCAAGGCTTGGGCTACCAAACAAAACTAACCATCTCATCTTATGTGCAGGGACGTCCATTTGACAAGAACAACAATGTCTGGATTGTAGATAGTGGATGCTCCAGGCACATGACAGGGAACAGATCTCTCCTTCAATAATTCCAGAACTTTGATGGAGGGCCGGTCCAATTTGGAGGTGAGGCCGGAGGATATATTTCTGGCAGAGGAAGTATATCCAATGGCAGAATAAACATTGACAAAGTTCACTTTGTCAAACAGCTTGAACACAATCTGTTAAGTGTTTCTCAACTCTGTGATCAGAAGCATCAGATGCTTTTCACAGAACATGAGTGCATTATCCTCAAACCAGGGATGACAATTCCTCTGGAATTGGTGCTTCTTAGATCTCCCAGGAAAGGGGATATGTACAAGCTTGATATGAACAATGCTTCTCCTATGGGTGAAGTATCATGCTTTCTTTCCAAAGCTGATAATGATGAGTCAACACTATGGCATAAACGCATGTGTCATGTGAATTTTAACACAATGAATAAATTGGCTAAAAATAACTTGGTACATGGTTTGCCTAAAAAGGAATTTTTCTGCAAAGATAACTGTGTTGCATGCCTGAAAGGGAAACAACACAGGTCATCTCATAAATCCAAATGTGTTAACTCTATCACTACTCCATTACACTTATTGCACATGGATCTCTTTGGTCCCACAAGTATAATGAGAATTAGATGGAAATCATACTGCCTTGTGATTGTTGATGATTTTACAAGATTTACATGGGTATTCTTTTTAAGAAGTAAAGATGAAACTGCTGAAACATTAAAATCTTTTATTCTTAAATAGAAAATCAAATTGATCACAAGGTTAAGATCAATAGAAGTGATCAAGGGACTGAGTTTAAGAACTTTGTTCTTGACTCATTCTGTGACTCAAAAGGGATTGCCAGACAATATAGTGCTCCCAGAACTCCTCAACAAAACGGTGTTGCTGAGAGGAGGAACATGACACTTATTGAGGCTGCTCGGACCATGTTAGCTGATTCAAAGCTACCTCTAACATTCTGGGCAGAGGCAGTCAGCACTTCATGCTATGTGCAGAACAGGGTTCTTGTAGTTAAGCCCCATGGAAAAACCCCTTATGAGTTATGGAACAAGAGGCCACCGTACATTAGCTTTCTAAGGTCCTTTGGCTGCAGGTGTACCATACTTAACACAAAGGACAACTTAGCAAAGTTTGCTGAGAAGTCGGATGATGCTATCTTTGTTGGATACCCTTCTAGCTCCAAAGCTTATAGAGTATACAACATCAAGAATCAACAATTTGAGGAGTCATCCAATATAGTTGTTAATGAGCACACTCCTTGTGTTAAGGGGAATGGACCTGATTATATCTTTGACTTAGAATTGTTTCCAAACTATTCTAAACCATCTTGTGAGAATGTTTCAGCTGGAACAGGTGCTCAAGGTGATGCTGATACTGATGCAGATCAACTATTTGAGCTTCCCAGACCTCTTTCAAATTCTCCAAGAGCTGAAAGGCAACAAGCTTCAACCATTCACAGATCTGATAGTGTAACTATTTCCAGAAATGATGAAGCTTCAACAAGTGAATCACTTAATCAACCTCAAAGTTCTTTAGGTGATCCATTACAACACCAGGTTAAGGGAAGTAGTATCCTGAAGGAACAGGCAACTGTTAATAGTACTTCACAACCAACCATTGATGATGTTTCTCAATCATTCAATCAGTCCTCATTGAATGACTTTGAAACAGCAGTTGGACAGAGTAATCCAGTTCCTGATCAGAATATGTCCAATCTGGATTTATCTCTGCAACTGGAAGTGATTCCTCGCCTTAGGATTCACAACACTCATCCAACTGAGAACATCATAGGGAATGTCTTTGAGGGTGTGAGAACAAGAGGACAAACTCATCATGGGAATTTCTGCTTGTACTCATGCTTCTTGTCTCAGATGGAACCAAAGAAGGTGGAAGATGCCTTAAAGGATAGTAGTTGGGTTGAATCGATGTAGGAGGAGCTGCTTCAATTCAGAAGACAAAAGGTCTGTAATCTATGCCCACTACCATCTGGTCAAGTACCCATAGACACTAAATGGGTGTTCAGGAACAAGAAAGATGATAGAGGCTTGATTATCAAGAACAAGGAAAGACTAGTAGTTCAAGGGTACACCCAGGAGGAAGGAATTGATTATACTAATGTCTTTGCACCTGTTGCAAGACTTGATGCAGTTAGGATCTTCCTTGCTTATGCTGCATCCAAGAACTTCACAGTCTACCAACTTGATGTCAAGTGTGCTTTTCTATATGGGGATATAGATAGGGAAATCTATGTATGTCAACCTCCAGGATTTGAAGACCCACAGCACCCCAACTATGTGTGCAAACTGGATAAAGATCTATATGGGCTGCATCAAGCACCTAGGTTGTGGTATGAGACCTTGTCTCAGTTTCTCCTGAAGAATGGCTACACTAGAGGTACCATTGACAAGACTCTTTTCATCAGAAAGAGTGGAGAAGACATATTGCTCGTACAAGTCTATGTTGATGACATCATATTTGGTTCCTCAAATGACCCAATGTGCAAGGACTTTGAGAGCATTATGAAGCAGAAGTTTGAGATGAGTTCCATGGGAAAAATGGACTTTTTCCTTGGAATTCAGGTGAAACAGATGAAGGAAGGGTTCTTCATAAGTCAATCTAAGTATGTTTCAGACATCTTAGATAGATTTGAAATGAAGGATTGTAAACTAGCCAAGACACCCATACCCAGAAACCATAATCTTTGCCCTGACCTTGAGGGGAGGATACTGATCAACATCAGTATAGAGCAATCATTGGTTCTCTGATGTATCTCACTGCTAGTAGACCAGATATCATGTTTGCCACATGCATTTATGCAAGATATCAGGCTGCTCCAAAGGTGTCTCACCTAGCTGCTGTTAAGAGAATCCTCAGATACCTCAAAGGAGCACCTAAACTAGGTCTCTGGTATCTAAGAAATAGTAATTTCAATCTCTATGGATACTCTGACAGTGACTATGGTGGCTGCAACATTGACAAGAAATCAACATCAGGAGGATGTCAATTTTTTGGTGGAAGGATTATCTCATGGCAATGCAAGAAACAATCCTGTGTCTCTACATCAACTGCTGAAGCTGAATACATTGCTGCTGCTAGCTGCTGTGCTCAACTGCTATGGATTCAAAATCAGATGTTAGACTATGGATTCAACTTCATGACTACTCCTATCCATATTGACAACAATAGTGCTATCTCCATTACTGAGAATCCGGTGAAGCACTCCAAGACAAAGCACATTGATATCAGGTATCATTTCATTAGAGATATTCATGAGAAACGTTTGATCAAGTTAATCAAAGTTGACTCAAATGAACAATATGCTGATTTGTTCACAAAGGCATTTGATGAACAAAGATTTAAGTATCTCATATCAGCTATTGGGATGATAAACATTGATTAACTACCTCTTTTGAAAACCTTTTTAAATGTGTAATGTCTTGTGTCAATACAATTTAAGCCCTGTTACAAAAGATCTTTAAATTATTCCAAGTGTAAATTCCTTCCGAAGAGGAATTAACTCTCGGAAGATATTCTTGAATATCTTCCGAAGTCAAATTCCTCAATGGAAATTTTCTTCTCGGAAGAGTTTTTGGTCTCGGAAGAAGCGATTGATTTTACATCAGATCTACTTCCGAAGCTTATAAAACTCTCCATTCGGAAAGAAAACTTTACCTTCGGAAGCAATGCCTTGCTTCGGAAGAGAAAGTGCCTTCAAAAGACAATTTTACCTTCGGAAGCAATGCCTTGCTTCGAAAGAGAAATTGCCTTCGGAAGACAATTACCTTCGGAAATGTTTTACATTCGGAAGTAAAGGTTTTTATATGTAACGGATATCTTTTGGGCCCCACTCTGTAAAAAGTAAAGATTTTGTTCATGATGGTCAGATTATTTAAAATTATCCTTGCCGCCACTATCATTTCTCTGCCGTAAACCACCATACCACCCACAGTAACCCCAAAACAGTTACCCTATTACCGCCACTACCACAATCCATCCCCTTTAAATAATCTTGACTGATCAATTTCATCTTCTTTTACAAATTTACTGCCCTAACTGTTCCCTTCACTGTCAAACCTGCAATTTCACCCAAATTCAAGCTTACCTTCTCTTCAATGGCGCTAAATCCTCAGCACAACCAAGTCGCATTACTTGATTCGTCAAGAGATGCCGACTTCACCCAAATCATCAACTTTCTTACCGAATCCACATACCTCGCTGCACTTACAGTTAACCCCACCGTATACTCCAACCACATGTCTAAATTCTGGAGTAACGGTCAAACTGCAGTTCTGAATGGGGTTCGCGTACTGAGAACCCGAGTTTATGGCCAAGAGTTGGTCATCACTGAACAACTCATCAGGGAGCATCTCGAGCTTCATGATGATGGGGCTCCTACTGAGTTCCCCAAAGAAGACTTGGAAGGCACCTATATCCTCATGGGATATGGAGGGGATGTGAGCAGGTCGACCGTCTACAAGTTTAACTTCTCTTACCATTGGAAGTTCCTGCTACACATTGTCCTGTACTGCCTGTCCAACAAATCAGGGGGTTGGGATCAAATCCCATATGAACTAGGATGCCTAGTTCATGGGTTGGTGAGAGGTCTTCGCTTCAACTACTCACGATTTGTGTTGACCAACCTTATCGGCAATCTGAGTAGGGATACATTCTTCATGTATCCCAGATTTATTCAACATATAATCAACTGTGAGCTGGAACCGAGCAAGCTTGTCTGTGCAGCTGCTCTTACTATTCCACAAGTGAGGCCTACCATCTTCAAAACACTGAAGAAGATGTCCATCAACTTCACTGGAAGGTACACTCCATTACCTCCAGAGATGACTGAGCGCATAGCTCCTGGTGACATCCCTGTAATCCCCATAGGTGATGAACCCACACCAGCAACCTCCACCACAATGCTGACAAAACCTTCTTTACCCATTCACTTTCCAGAGACGCCCCAAACGAACCCTTGTTCAATCTACTCTGATTGAACAAGCTCCTCCAGTTCAAACCAAAAGGGCTAGAGTGGAACCATGGGCTCCCACTCAGTCCGAGGTCACACCATCCTTCACATTTGACCTTAATGTGGGTTTTGAGTCTCAAACCCCAGAGCCCGAACCCCAAGCCTTAAGCCCACAGGGTGAGTCTCTACACTCCCCTGTGCAGCCTTCTAGGGACAGCCCCACCATAGGCTCAATGCCTGTAGACATTGATCTAGGTCCCGGGTCAGTAGGTTTAACCTCCTTATCATTCACTGACCTTTTACTCCGCACTGATAAAGAGATTACATCTCTCCATGGCCATGAAGTTGATCTACAACACTCTCTGAAAGATCAACAGAGCCAAGAGAGATCACTTGTCTCTAGCCCCCATCAGCAGCCAATTACTGAGGTGAGTCTCACTAATGTGGAGGGGACTCATGTAGGCTCAGCTGCCACTACTCAGAGTCTCTCATTGAGCTCTCAGGACAGTGGTAACATCATTAGGTCTGAGTCTACGGCAACTTTGCCCATTGACATCTCTGAAGGAGATGACTTTGAGCAAGGGTATCCAGGGTGCCAAGAAGCCACATCTGGTGGTGAGACTGAGCTTACTAGGTATGTTATCTCATCTCCCTGTGATTCTTCTCATGAAGATGAGGGAAGTATGCAACTCACACTTCAGTACTTGCTTTCTAAGATCTCCAACCTGGAATCACAGGTGAGGATCTTAGAATCAAGGACTGCCACTCAGCAACTTGAGATTGACAATCTCAAGGCTAAACTAGCTGAGAAATAGACGGAGAGGTCTGTTAGGCATGTACCTGTTCAGGTCTCACTGACTTCTTCCTCTAGCTCATCTAGCTCTCAAGATGATGCTACCAAAAAGGGGGAGAAAGTTTAGAGACAAACATCCCAGGAACCACAGACCCAATCCTTTACTTCCCACCTCATCACACTACCTGAGTCATCTCAATCCTTTCTAGAGATTGACTCAAAGATGCTTCATGATCTCTACAGACTTTTCACAAAGTTTGTATTGAGATCCTCCCTAGAACAGCCCAACCCTGACACCACACTTATATATTTTGGGGCTGAGGAGCTTCAAAGACTGACTGCACCTTCTACCACTGTGGAAGAAGTTGGTCAACCTAAGGTCCACATGGAACCTGAGACTAACTTCGAAGGGGAAATGGGGACTGATGGCCCAGCAACTGAAACAGTTGGGACAGAACTTGCAACAGTCTCATCTTCCAAAGCTCAGGCTGAAGCTTCCGAAGCTAACATTGAAGCCTCGGAAGAACAAGACAAGTCTTCCGAAGCAGAGATGGAAGCTGCTAAAGGCTTATTCCAAATGTCCGAGGAACTGACCATCACAGATGTTATTGCTGAAATAGCATCTGATGTGAGCAGGGAGGACATTTTTGATATTCCTCCAACCCAAACACCAGCTGAATTCTCTCTCAATCACAACCCTCCATCCAAGAACCACCACAGTCAAGCTCTGCCAAAGACAAAGGCAAAAGGAAATTGACTGCGGAAGAGCTTCAGGAGGAGGAGAGGATTGAGAAGCTCAAAAGGAAAGGTAGGTTTCCTACTGAGAAACTGCTAGTTCTAAAGCAGCTGTAGCCAATCAGGAAGAGATCAACCAAAAGAGAAGGACAACACTCATTGACCAGCTCATCAGCTTAGGAGCTGCCAATGAGGAGATACTCCTGCTACCACTAGAGGAGTTGGTGACTTTGGAGAGGTCAACCAGGCTAAGGCAAGAAGAAGAAGCCGGGTTGGCCTTGGAGAGGGAAGAAGAAGAGAGAAGGGAACCAGCCCTGAAGGTGAGAGAGGCTAGGATCAAATTCCTACTCTCAAGAGGCTTTAGTCTTCCTAAACTGTCTCCACATGATGATGACATGATCCTGCTGCTCCACAACAAAGAGCAGGATCAAATGGAGAAGGAAAGGAAGAAGGCTGCTAGGGAGAAGTTAAGGGAGAAGAAGAGGAGGGAGGAAGAGAAGGGGGTCACTGCCGCCAAGAAGTCTGATGATAAAGCCTGGATGAAAGACTATCTCCGGGCTCATGGCTTCTCTGGTAGGCAGGTGGGACCTATGTCCGAAAGGACACTCCAGCGAATAGTCAGTGAAATAAAAGCTGACATCCGTTTGGGGAAAAGGAAGGAGATGTACAGGAGGGGACAGGGAATGGTCTTCACCCCAGCCACTCAACCACAGCCAACCACTAAACCACAACCCACACCAGAAGAACAAATCCCATTTCCCATCAAAACCGAACCCACTGATGAAACCTTCACCCCTGAACCCACAACTCTACCCAAACCTACCACATCACCTCAACCACCCAAACTTCCCATCCTAAAACCCAAGACACAACCCAAAACCACTAAACCTAAGCCTACCCAACAAAAACCAAGATCATCCCCTCAGCCTCCTCAACATCTCTCCTTTGAGGAAATAAAGGAGTTCAAGATAAGGCTCATCAACTGCACCACTTTGAGCAGCATCTCCTGTGAGGGAGACCTTATCAACATCACCAATGTTGATAACTCTTCAAGCTCCATCACCCTAGGCCAATTTCTTGAGTTGCCTAGAGACACATTGGGCCAGGCTGCAAGACTTCTTGGTCTCAACTCTGATACCCTCAATGCTGAGGAGAAGAGACTAAGAAGGAGACTGGTGACTCTACTGGATACAAGGAAAGAGGACAGGATTTCTAGTCAATCTCCTGGACCTAGGAATGCTATAATCCAGTGGAGGTTCGATGAACCTTCTCACAACTTTGTTATGGAAAGAGAGAATGGTGAAACCAACAGGCTTAATGCCACTTCTCTGTTGCATCTCAGCAGATTTGACCTTGCTGAGCTTGCAGAGAAGCCATTCTCCAATCCCTCCAACTCTGAGACTGCTGCACACATCAGGAATCATATCAGCGGTCTCAACTTAGCTGAACTAAGTAGAAGAGCCAAGATTGAAGAAGAGTTGAAGTTGAAAAGATCGAAAGACAAGGAAAGACCAACCACCAAAAGCACAGCCTTTCTACAGATGGTGGAAGGTCCTGAATTGGAACCAATAGTTAGATGGGAATATGACTATACTTCCCATCAACTAACTCTTTTCAGAGGGCCACAGCAAAGGGTACACATAATCCAAGGTGACAGAGTACAGGTTTTGTCTACCAAGGATTTGTACAAGATTCTCAGCACCACATCTGGAAAGAATGAAGACACTGATAAACACTTACTTTCCATGGTGCTGAGAGCTTTGAGAAGAAGAGGGAAGTGAAGTTTTGGTAGCATCAGCCTAGGGGGAGTTTGTTGGATCATGATAAGGCTGGTGCAACCAAAACCTCTTCACATAGTCATTTTTGGTACTACATTCAAGGGCTTTCCGAAGCTAAGCATGAGATCTTCCGAGAGTCTGAAGAACAACGGCTGAAGATATCAACTTAAGGCAACAGCTGAAGTCAACAGCTGAAGGTAACAGCTGAAGCCAACAGCTGAAGGCAACAGCTGAAGTCAATAACTGAAGACAACAGCTGAAGCCAACAGCTGAAGACTATCTTCTGAAGACAAAGTCTGAAAGCTTTCGAAGACAAAGTCTGATGAAAGAGTTGAAGAAAAAGTCTGAAAGCTTCCGAAGACAAAGTCTGATGAAAGAGCTGAAGACAAAGTCTGAAAGCTTCCGAAGACAAACTCTGATGAAAGAGCTGAAGACAAAAGTCTGCTTCCGAAGATAAAGAAGACTCCAAGCCTCGGAAGAAGCAGTCTTCCGAAGTATAAGTGCCTTCGGAAGAAATCATTATTCCGAAGCACTTTATCCTTCGGAAGACATTGCTATGTCCAACAGATAAAAGTATGGTCCCTGGTAGTCCGCTGCAGACCTCTGATACAGCATGGCATCTTCTTAAAGAGCCATGTTGTTGACCATACTTTATTCTACTGTTCACCTTTTTATGATAGTACATGTTACCAACTTTAGTTGGTGACAAAAGGTAAGTCAGGGACATGTCCTGACTAACAACTCTCAGGCAAAATGTCTGAAAGACCTCACCTAGAATCTTGTAGTATAGATGTAAGGTTAGAGGTGTCCAGCTGGTATCAATGTATATCTGGCTGTAGGTAGTATTATATATATCTTCTCCATGTAACTAATTAGAAAAGTGATTTGAGTCCAAGAGTCTTGTAATCCTTTGAGTTGAGAAGCAATATATAAAAGTAACTTGAAAATTTACTTCCTGTGTTTATTTTTTTACTGCTTGTTACTTGTTATATTGTGATCAACTCTTTATAGACTACTTGTTGAGTGTTGTTCAAGGTGAGTTTGAGAGAAAAACCATCTGTTGAGTGACCAACAAACGATCCAGCATCAGTCGCACGACTCACTCAATCGCTTGGACTCAGTCGCACGATAGACCCAATCGCATGGACTTAGTCGCACGACTCACCCAGTTGTACGACTCAGTCGCATGACAGAACCAGTCGCCTGAACAGTATGTTCGTGACTGCAGAGTGTTGAGCAGCCTTTGGCTGCTCCGTGCACGGGTTTCACACATCAAGAACTTCTAGAAACACTTATCTAACATATCTAAGTAAAATGCACATTCACATACCCAGCCCTAGTTTGGCAATTGTCACTTTTAGTCCCTACACTTAGCCCCGGGTTTCTAAATTTGCTTCGGTTGAAAACGAAATGAATACGCGCGTTATATTAATTATAGGAAGCATTTAATGTTGTTTGTATCTTGAATATGATGTTATTAATGATGTTCAAGTTATATAACATAGTTCGGTTAGTGATGTCGTCGGCACTATTCATAAGCGTTTTAAATGTTACAGATACAAATAATGATAACACCACTGAAAAAAATGGAATCAAGTATGATATCCACACGAATGGTTTATAAGTGTGATAAATGATTGTTCTAAGAATAGTTAACGAAATTCACGTTAAATGACGGACCTTTGGTGACGGATGTCACAGTATCCCCCAGTTGAGGGAATTTCGTCTCGAAATTCAACTGGTGCTAGGTCCAAGAGTGTCATCCTCGAATAGATGTGGATATTTAAGTCTTATCTGATCTTCACGTTCCCATGTAAACTCTGGACCTCGTTTAGAATTTCATCTTGCACGAACAATAGGTATCTTGCAGCGCCTCAACCTCTTGACCTTTCGGTCCATGATCTCAATGGGTTCCTCTACAAAATGAAGGCTTTCATCAATATTGATATCCTCAATAGGTACGTGAAGTGATTTGTCAACTAAACACTTCTTGAGGTTCGATACATGGAAAGTATCATGTACACTGTTAAGCTCTTGTGGCAACCTTAATTGGTACGCCATCGGACCAATTCTCTCTGTGATCTCGAATGGTCCAACGTATCTCGGGGCTAACTTCCCTTTCTTTCCAAATCATACAATCCCTTTCCAGGGAGAGACTTTGAGTAGAACGTGATCTTCAACATTGAATTCTAGAGGTTTCGGACAGTTGTCGGCATAGCTCTTTTTGTGATCTCTTGCAGCTTTTAATCTGTCTTTGATTTGGAAAATCTTGTCGGTTGTTTCTTGAATGATCTCTGGGCCTGTTAGCTGGCATTCACCAATCTCAGCCCAACAAACTGGGGATCTACATTTCCTCCCGTACAATGCTTCAAATGGAGCGCATCCAATGCTTGTATGGTAGCTGTTGTTGTAAGAGAACTCAATCAATGGTAGATGAGTGTCCCAGCTACCAACAAAATCGATTACACAAGCTCTGAGCATGTTTTCCAACGTTTGTATTGTTCGTTCACTTTGGCCATCTGTTTGTGGGTGTTAAGCGGTACTCATATCTAATCGAGTGCCCATCGCTTTCTGTAACGTCTGCCAAAATCGTGAAGTGAATCGACTGTCTCGGTCAGATATGATTGACACCGGCACCCCGTGCCGTGTCACGACCTCTTTGATGCACAACTTTGCCAACTTATTCATTTTATAGTCTTCTCAGATAGGCAAGAAGTGAGCGGATTTTGTCATTCGATCCACCACGACCCATATCGAGTCGTGTCCGCTTGGCGTTCTCGGGAGTTTGGTAATAAAATCCATAGTTATGTTCTCCCATTTCCACTCAGGAATCTCAGGTTGTTGCAATAATCCCGATGGTTTCTGGTGTTCAGCCTTGACCTTTGAACATGTCAAGCATTTTCTCACATATATAGCAATGTCTTTCTTCATACCTAGCCACCATCATAGATCCTTCAGATCATGATACATCTTGTCTGCACCAGGATGAATGGAATATCGTGTCTTGTGTGCTTCTTCCATGATCAGGGTACGAACGTCTCCCCATTTAGGTACCCGTATACAACTCATGAAGTATTGTATACCATCATCCTTGCAAATCATCTGTTTATCTAACCCTCGGAATTCTTCCCCCCGCAAGGTTTTCTTTTTTCAATGCCTCACTTTGTGCAAGTTGGATCTGAGCCTTCAAGTTCGTTTGAATAGTCAATCCCAAAGCTCGAGCACGTAGTGGTTTCACACATTCTTTAGGACTTAGGGCATCAGCCACCACGTTAGCTTTCCCCGGATGATACCGGATTTCACAATCGTAGTCGCTAAGTAACTCTACCCAACGTCGCTATCGCATGTTAAGTTCCTTCTGATCCAGAATGTGTTGAAGGCTCTTATGATCTGTGTAGATGATGCATTTGGTTCCATACAGATAATGCCTCCATATCTTGAGTGCAAATACTACAACCCCTAACTCCAAATCATGAGTTGTGTAGTTCTTTTTATGCACCTTGAGTTGTCGCGATGCGTAGGCAATTACCTTATCTCTTTCCATTAGCACAAATCCCAATCCTTGATGTGAAGCATCGCAGTATACCACAAAATCATCAGTTCCATCCGGGAGGGATAGTATTGGAGCGTTACACAGCTTTTCTTTCAACGTCTAGAAAGCTCGTTCTTATGCATGTCCCCAATCAAACTTCTTGTCTTTCTGGGTTAGCAGCGTTAACGGTTGTGCGATCTTTGAAAAGTTCGCAATAAAACGGCGGTAGTATCCGGCCAATCCTAGGAATTGCCGTATTTCTGAGGGTGTTTGGGGTGTATCCCATTTCTTCACCGCTTCAATCTAGCCAGCATCTAGATGAATCCCATTTTCATTAACCACATGGCCCAAAAATTTCACTTCTCGAAGCCAAAACTCACACTTCGAGAGTTTAGCAAAAAGTTTCTCTTCTTGTAATAGACTCAGTATCGCCCGAATATGTTCCTCATAGTCCACTTTCGAACGAGACTAGATAAGTATATCGTCTATGAACACGATTACGAACTTATCAAGATAAGGCTTGCACACCCGATTCATCAAATCCATAAAGACAGCTGGTGCGTTGGTCAATCCGAACGGCATGACCAAGAACACATAGTGCCCATAACGAGTCCTGAATCTTGTTTTCGGTATGTCATCCTCGAAAACCCCTAGTTGATGATATCCAGAGTGAAGATCAATCTTGGAGAAATATGAGGCTCCTTGCAGTTGATCAAATAAAACATCAATTCTAGGAAGAGGATATCGAATTCTTCACAGTTAATTTGTTCAACTCGTGATAATCGATGCACATACGGAACGATCCATCTTTCTTTTTGACAAATAATACCGGTGCTCCCCATGGTGAGTGACTCGGTCGGATAAAACCTTTCTCCAGGAGCTCTTGTAATTGGCTAGATAACTCTTGCATCTCGGATGGTTCTAACCGATATGGTGCTTTTGCTACCGGCGTAGCTCCAGGAACCAACTCGATATGAAATTCCACCTGTCGTGGAGGAGGCAAAACCGACAGGTCTTTAGGGAATACATCCGGATAATCTCATACTACAGGAATATCTACCAAATTGTTGCCTTCCTCTTTCTTTTCCACCACATGGGCCATAAATGCGTAAAACTGCTTTCGTAAGCATCGACGCGTCTTCATGCAAGAAATAAGCTTTAGAGTTCTTCCCGGTTGTTTTCCTTGAATCTTGAGTACCTCCCTGTTTGGCATGAATATTCGTACTACTTTCTCCCGACAAACAATCTCGGCTCCGTATTTCGACAACCAATCCATTCCCACAATCACATCGAAGCTTCCCAGCTCAAAAGGTATTAAGTCTATGTCGAAGGCATGGTTTTCTAATATCATGGAGCACTTTCTAATAATCTCATCGGCTTGTACAACTCTACCATTGGCCATTTCTACTGAAAAGCTAGTTTCTAGTCTACTAGGTTTCAAGGCAAGCATGTGTCCAAAATCGGAAGATATAAAACTAATGTATGCTCTAGTATCAAACAATATGGATGCGAAGCGGTGATTGAGCAAGTACATACCCGTGACAGCATTCGGGTCCTGACGAGCATCGTTGGCTCCAATGACAAACGCACGTCCCCGAGCGACATTTCTTTGATTATCCGGGCCTTGATTCCCAGCTATGGCCATCACTTGTTGTTGATTATTCCCTTGTTGACCCGGTGCCCTATTCAGTTTGGGGCACATGTTCCGGTAGAGACCCGAATTTCCATATTCGTAACAGACTCTGGCATTCCCGGCGGGGTTAACCGCGTTGACGGGTGCCACCAGATTCGGCGCTATTCTACAGTCGCTGGCTTGATGCCCTGGGCGTCTATAGTTCAGACACACCTGACATGGTGTTACTGGGGGATGATGAAGGTTGCACCTGTCACATTTTGGGTGTGGCCCAGCATATTCCTTCCTTCCTTGTGTCACAGCCACAAAATTTCGGGTCGTCTTGGCCTTCTTATCAAATCTCCCGGCGCTAGACCGGCTCGTTTCCCCGGCCTCCTTTCTCTTCTCCGCTCCCCTACCCAACACCCCTGGTCTTACCATCTTATCAGTTAGAGCGCCAGCCTTCAGAATTGCGCTCTGAATCGTAGGGGGAGCAGCTGATGTTACCATTGCCCGGATCTGAGGCGCAAGTCCCCAAATATACCTCTCAATCCTTTTCGATTCCGGAGTCACCATATGTGGTACTAGTCTTGCCAACTCATGAAACCGATCAGTGTAAGCTGCGTGCCCAGCTCCTACCATAGCGTGATTCTAGAACTCCTGTTCCAGTTTCTGCATCTCATAAGTGGACAGTATTCCTCAGAAATCAAAGCTTTTATATCATCCCAAGTCATCTGCATCGCATATTCTCTTCCTCTAGCTTGAACCTGGGTGTTCCACCAGGTTAGTGCTCTACCCTGCAGTGAGCACGTAACATACTTGATTCTTTGACTGTCGAGGCATTCACTGATGTCGATCACTGGCTCCATCTTTTCAAGCCATCTAGTCAGGGCTATCGCCCCACCTTTCCCATCAAATTCTCGGGGTTTGCAGGCCACAAATTCCTTGTATGAACATCCCCGTCTTGTATTATCGACTCCAGTTTCATTACCAGTTGTTCCGCCAATCCCAGTGTCTTCCCCTGTTCCTTGGTTATGCTTATGGTGAGTATCATTATCTGTGACAACCGGTCCCAAGGTCACTATTCTAAACCCTAATTCAATTGCATCATATCCCGTCTTATGAGTACTAATAATGGAAACAATTCAATTATATCAAGAATGTTAGAATCACTAATTTTTATTTGATCCATTTTCATGATTCTATATGATTTATGTGAATTTAGTCATTTTAAGTCTTGCCTTTTTAGAAAAATCGTGCCCGGGAATATTGATTAGTCACCGTAGCTAGAATTAAGAATATGAAATGAATCAATTAAGTGTATGTGTACATTAAAAATTTCGGACCTAGCATGTGCCCTATGCAAGACTAAACCAATTAATTAACAACTTATACCACCAAAAATACTACCCTTTTATAAAATATACTCTACAAAATAATTAATAAAAATTAAAATACAAATGTCCACTAGAGGACAACGCCAAATCGGCCTCCCCCCATGTCCTCTAATGGAAATCCTTGCTTTCTTCCACATGTTACACCACCATATCAACCATTCACCATACATGCATTTTCAATCTTGCAAGACACAAAGCTATACTCCTTCTCTCTCTCTCTCATTCCAATTCTTAGCTGAAGAAACACTCTCCCTCTCTAAACTTTTCTCCATTCCCTCTTCATTTCAGCTCCAAAATCGCAAACAACAAGCTTGCAACAATCGGCCAGCAGCAAACCGTAAGGAAGGTGACTTTTGGTGAAGTTTTGAAGCTTAGAACGTGCAAAGCTTGAGGTTCTAGCTCTTGTTCGAGATTCTCTAGACTCATCCAAGATGATTTCAACCATCCACGACCATCCACACCTTCCAAATCGCGAGTTACATCAAGTGTAAGCTCCATGTGTCGGTTTTGGTCATTTCTTAAGCTTGTCTTCATCTTTCACCTAAAAACCTATCTTTTTCTTGTTGTAGCAGAAACATATCACCCTCACTTTGTTCTTGAGGAGTTCCCCAAGTTCTTGAAGGTATATCACATGATATAATGCTCATTCTAAGGGGTAGAATCCGATTTACCCCTTGAAAACCCTCTTTTTGGTGTTTTTGTCACCATTTACCTGTGTATCTTGTAACCCTTTAAAACCAAACGTTTAACCTGCATATTAATGGGTTTTAAGACTACTAACAACCTCTTTTTGAAGTCTCAAAGTGTGAACACCACCTACATGTGGTACAAACATGCATTACACCTTGAACAATCACTCTTTCTACTAGTAACAACCTCTTTTAGATATTTCTTGAAAACCCTCTTAGACAAGGGTTGTAATCTGATCAAAATGACTTTTAAGACACCCTAATAATCTGATTTTTAAGTTAGATAAAGTTTTAGTAATGGTTAAACTCAAGTTACAAGGATTTATACATGTGTAATGGTCATTTATGACACTTTCTATATATTTTAAAGTCCATGGATGTGTAGAACAACTAGGAAACGAATGGGACTGTTATTTCAGTAAGTTTTGGTGCATATTAACTTTAATAACATGGCTTGACCTCTGGAACAAAGGACATAATGTGTTTAGGCCTAGTTTGGTCACTTTCGGACCCAAAAATGTGTTAAAAAGACTTAAAAATAGGAAAACATACTATAAACTTTTGAAAGATAATTCCAGGTTCTAAAAGGATAAATAAAGTGTTCTGGAGTCAATGAAAAGTTTTAGTGGTCAAAAGGTAATTTAAGTGGATTTAAAGTGAAACCTGGTGTAAACCGAGAGGCGTTTCAAAGAAAAATCTATGATAAATGGGTTAAATGTTACAACTTATAAAAATCATGACTCTCCAGTAGGTTAATAGATAAAATATCCTCAAAAGTAAAATGGTTGGTCAAACGAGCCTTTAAAATGGTCAAAACCGACTAAAAAAAACGCGTTTTAACGGTTTAAACGTAAAAACGAGCCTTTCCACTTTTAGAGACAAATTTTTGTAATCTAAAAGGTTTGAAACTCATAAAAATGATTTTTAGAAGAAACTACTGGTCTTAGACTCCAAAAAAGTGAAAACTCATAAATAACCAACTTAAACCGTTCGGTTTTACCGTAACCGGTAACGCTAAACGCGTATTTTAGAAACCGAGTCCACAAACTAAAATTTTGGTTATAAATTCTTAAAAACTAAGTTGAATTAAAGTCTTGAACCTGATTTTTAAGAATATAGGACACTTAATGCAAGAAACCAAACATAAGGGTAGAAATTGTCAATTTTGAAACTTCAGGGGCGAAACTATAAATTTTACGAAACTTCATAACTGACTCCCATAAGTTCATTTGCCCCCTTAAATGGCATAATTACTATATATTCTTGGGTTAGTAATGTAGAAACCTTTGATTTCACGAAAAACCTTGACTTTCCTTAGAAGGAAACTCCTTACGCAAACCTAACCGAATTGAAACCGAAACCATCCATTTAAGTCTTAGGCACTATTGTTTCTCCTTAAATAGGTTTAGAGCAGTAGCTAATCACTTAATATATTCATGTTAGGGTGCTAGACTTGAGTTATTCCCGGCACGCGAAGAATTTTTATTTGCTTGATATCTAAGGTGAGTTCTCGTGTTCCCCTTTTTACTTTTGTTTTGGGGATGAAGCATGCTCTCTTAAACTGAAACTCTTATGCGTGATACTGTTTACTGTTTTGCATGATCTTTGGTTTTATGAACTATGATTGTGCTTACTTGATGCTTGTATGTGAGACTTTTTGGATACCTGCTGATACTTTTGTCATGATCATTAATTCTTTTGTGAACCGCTTGTTTTTATGTGAATAGATCTATTTGGGGAATCCCCCACGCACAGTGGCTCCCGCTACAGGGAGGTACCCCACTGAGATCCTGATGGGTCGTTTGTGGCATGTAACAGGTTTTGAATAAGATACTATGGTGAACCATCCTAGCAGGAATGGTTCACTATTCTGAGGCTTGGTTCTTTCCTACGGGAATATCCGGTTAAACCCAAGTTTAGAAGAGGCCAACCGGGGACCAAGTGCAGGGTTGATTGTGATACCCCATAATGACTGATACTAAAAACGATTTTTTAAAATCAAATGAGATTTTTATAAACTTTCACACTGGATTCTAAAACCTTTACTGTGGACTATTGTAGTTCCTTTTATTTGTTTTGAAACTTTAAGCACTTGAATTCACCAACTTTTTAGTTGACACTCTTTTCTTTTGAGCATGTTTCAGGTAACCCGTGAAGACTCTTAGCTTATGGACGACTTAGACCCAACCCCGAGACCATGGCATTGTTTGTGTGTGACCAATTTGTGACTTGAACAATTTGATACCATGACTATTTAAATTATGTTGAACATGTAAACATTTGGGCTGGATCTGTTTCCAGCCCGGTGTCTTTTGAAAACTTGAAATGCCATGTGATGTTCTCTTCCTTTGAGCTCTTATATTGGTTTGTTTCCGCTGCCATGTAAGTTGTTACTAATCTGTGACGTCCTACCCTACCTGGGCCCGGGGGTGTTACAGATTGGTATCAGAGCCAAAGGTTGTAGAGAAGTCGGGAATACCATAGTAGACCCTAGGCTACAACCCTGATACCCTAGGACTGTCCTTGTGGGAAAGTGTTGGAATGATCGGGTTGGGTAAATTGATGATTACGGCTGATCAACGTAATCATGAATTTAACAGACGCGTAATTTCCATCACGGACCTCTAAGTTATGTTTGGACCTTTCTGTTTGACGCTGATTAACCTTGAAATTTATTTTGACTGGGGATTTGAAATTGATTTTTTTAGATGAACTGTTTTGCCTGACATTATTATGAGAAACAATTGATTCTGACATCATTGTTGAGGGATACATAGAGATCCCTGATACTAATGCCATCACTAGTACTATGAGTATATTATTATTACTAAGACTATCATGAGCTATGAGAAACCAAATTACTCATGATGTCTTTTTACAGGAAACAATTATGGCTGATAAGGGAAAAGCACCGGCCTACCCTGCTGAGAGTAGTGCACCGACAGGGGACGCCAAGAAGGCAAAACCGCGCACGGAGTATGAGGAATACCTTAGGAGGTGTGGACACCCGGGTTGGATCTCCGCCACGTCAGAGGACACTAAAGCTTCCGAGGACTCATCTTCGACGACACCTTCCAGGAGCAGGACGCGCTCCCACTCGCCACGTGTTGTCGCTCCGTCCCACTCGCCTATCCCTCCTATTGGGAATAGGGGACCACGCACCGTCACTCGTCCACGAAAGACTGTTAGACCTGGAACTTCGGTCTCATTTAGGATGCCTCCTCCTCCTCCACCACCGGTCAGGACTCCCATATCCGCACCACCGCCGTTCGAGCCACACCGACGCCACCCACAAGAGGAGCCTTGGATGCCTCCGAGGCACAGCATGTACGACAGCCCCAGCGTACTGGTAGGGGATAGGTATTCGCAATACAGTCGTCGGGCTAGCGACGCAGGACCTACTGATGTAGCACTAGAGGAGCTCCTGAGGACTGTCCGTCGCCACGAGCTGACTCTTCAGCACACTACCCGGACCTCTCAGTCCGCTCAATTCCAAGCTATTATGGCGTCGCAGGGGGGTGTAGAGATTGGAGCAGGAGCAGAGGAAGAAGAGCTCTGGATGGATGGGATGGCTGAAAAAGAAATGGATGTGAAGGCGACATGTGGAAGGGAGAAGAACTATCTATCTTTGAACATTTGAAGGAAACAAATTTATTATTATCTGACACTATCATTATTATTATTCATGGGGGTGATGGCACCTTCCACTTTGTAAGAGCTAGACTATGATACTATGAACCTTGTCTTGTTTTGAACTGATTCCTATGATACAATGTTGCTAAAACATTTATGATTATCTGTCATGTGTTGTTTATTCATGGTGTTGGGCCATGTTATTCTTTATGACTGCTTAAACTGTTTAAATTGGTAATCTGTCGAACTTGTTAAGTTGTGTGCAATTATACACCGTATTCTCTCTTCGTATAGAGGAAGCCTTGTAGGGAATTGATGCATAGACTGATTGAAACAAATTATGAGATGCTAAACGACTTTATGTGTAGTACTATCAGAATGCCTACCAGAAGAGGAACACCCATAGGAAGGCAAGCAGCAAACCGAGGTCGTCACGAAGGAACAAGGCGAACTAGAAACCAACCACCTTCTCCTCCAGGGACTCCCACTGGGGGAAATCCTAACTCAGGAAATGACGAGAGGATGGCAAATCTTATGGCACAGCAAATTGCGAACGCTATACCAACCATCATTGCTCAAATCAATGCTGACAGGGACGACGCCGGAGGTGGTGCTGGGGCTGCAAACAACGAGGAATCTGAAGCTATCAGGAAGGGGTGCTCCTATAAAACATTCATGGCTTGCAAGCCAAAGGACATCCATGGCACCGAGGGTGCAATTGAAACATATAGGTGGCTGGACGAAATCGAAGCTGTGTTAGACATCAGCGAATGCAAGTTGGAACACATGGTGAGGTTTGCTTCTCAATCTCTCAAGGGATCAACACTTGAGTGGTGGAAAACCATCATTCAGCCTCGAGGCCGGGATGCGGTTGGTAGGATGAACTGGTTAGAGTTCAGGGAGCTAATCACCAACAAGTACTGTCCGATCAACCAGCTAGAGAAACTGGAGGCTAGATTTCTGAATCTGGAGATGAGGGGTCTTAACTACATCGAATACATCAACCAGTTCCTCGCATTGTCCTGACTGGTACCACACTTGGTGATGCTAGGATCCAAGGGCATAGCGCGCTTCATCTGGGGGTTACACCCAAGGGTAAGGGGCATGGTTCGGTCATCCAGGCCTACAACCATACAGGCGGCGGTCGGCCTTACCAGTAGTCTGACCGACGACCTAGTTAGAGCTGGGTGGATTGAACATGGGAAAATTGAGGACAAGAAGAAGGCTGTGGAAGAAAAGAGGAAGTGGGTTGATACTAGGAAGATGGTCGGCAGCAGCTGCGGTTCAAACAAGAAACCTAGAGAAGAAGCGAGACGAAGTGACCATGGTGGAAAGGCAAGGAGGTTGTATTTAGACACAAGCCCCTTCTGCGATAAATGCAAGCTTCATCACCAAGGGGAGTGCAATCCCATGCCTTGTTAGCGGTGCAAGAAACATGGTCACCTTATTAAAGACTGTACCTACAAGCCTGGAAAACAATGCTATGAGTGCGGGGATCCTGGGCATATGAGGAACAAATGCCCTAAGCTAGGAAGAAACAAGGACACCCGACCCAACAAGCCCAAGGGAAGAGCTTTTGTGATGGACCCAGCTGGAGCCCGAAAGGAACCCGATGTGGTTAATGGTACGTTTCTTGTAAACGATCATCCTGCTACCGTTTTGTTTGATACTGGAGCGACTGCTAGTTTTATCTCTAGTGCTTTTAGATCCTTGATTGACTTAGCTACGTGTACCTTAGCCGATACGTTTACCGCCGAATTAGCTGATGGTAATATTTTAGAAACTAACGAAATCATCAAGGATTGTTCAATAAATCTAAATGGACATGCATTTAAGATAGATCTGACGCCCATTAAGTTAGGAGGATTTGATGTGGTTGTCGGCATGGACTGGTTAGCTAAGAACAGAGTCGAAATTGTTTGTGATGAACGCCTACTCAAGATACCATTGAACGACAAGGAAGAGTTAGTGGTGCAAGGAGAAAGGAGTAACACCTTATGCCCCATGATATCTCATTTAAAAGCTACCAAGAGTTTAAGGAAGGGATGCTCAGCTTTCATCATCTACGTGATGAAGACCAAAGAGGAGAAGAAGATTTCGGACATCCCAGTAGTTTTTGAATACCCTGAAGTGTTTCCGGAAGACCTACCAGGACTTCCCCCGAATCGACAAGTTGAGTTCCAAATAGATTTGCTACCTGGCGCTGCACCGGTAGCCAAAGCGCCGTATCGACTCGCCCCTCCTGAAATGAAGGAACTGATGACGCAAGTTCAAGAACTATTGGACAAAGGATTCATACGTCCGAGCGTCTCTCCATGGGGTGCTCCGGTGTTATTTGTGAAAAAGAAGGATGGCACCTTACGCATGTGCATCGACTACCGGGAGTTAAATAAGTTGACCATAAAGAACCGTTACCCTCTCCTGAGGATAGACAACCTATTCGATCAACTTCAAGGAGCAAGCTACTTCTCCAAGATAGATTTGAGATCCGGTTACCACCAACTGAAGATAAGAGAAGAAGACATACCCAAGACGCCTTTCCGAACTAGGTATGGGCACTATGAGTACTTAGTCATGCCCTTTGGACTGACTAATGCACCAGCAGCATTCATGGATCTCATGAACCGTGTATGCCACCCATATCTTGACAAGTTTATGATTGTGTTCATTGACGACATTCTGATCTACTCCAGCAATAAGGAAGAACACGAGAAGCATCTCAGACTAATCCTTGAATTACTCAAGAATGAGCAACTATATGCCAAATTTTCTAAATGTGAATTTTGGATGCGAGAGATCCAATTTTTAGGGCATGTAGTGAATGAGAATGGAATTCAAGTTGACCCTTCCAAGATAGAGGCTATAAAGAATTGGAAGATTCCTAAGACTCCCACTGAGATTAGGCAATTCCTAGGATTGGCCGGATACTACCGACGATTCATAAAGGACTTCTCGCGCATTGTGCAACCATTAACCGCACTGACTAAGAAGGACAAAGCCTTTGTATGGGAACCCGAGCAAGATGAAGCCTTCGAGACGCTTAAGGAAAAGCTATGCAGTGCACCTGTTTTGGCCCTTCCAGAAGGAGTCGAAGACTTTGTAGTCTATTGTGACGCCTCGCGACAAGGGTTAGGTTGCGTGCTAATGCAACGCAATAAGGTCATTGCCTATGCATCTAGACTGCTAAATGATCACGAGAAGAACTATACTACGCACGATCTGGAATTAGGTGCCGTGGTGTTTGCTCTCAAAATGTGGAGGCACTACCTCTATGGCACGAAGTGCATCATTTACACTGACCACCGAAGTTTGCAACACATTCTAAACCAGGAGATGCTAAACATGCGTCAAAGAAGATGGGTTGAGTTGTTAAACGACTACGAGTGTGAAATCCGTTATCATCCAGGTAAAGCCAACTTGGTGGCAGATGCTTTGAGCAGAAACGAGAGAGAAAAACCTCTTCGTGTACGAGCTTTGAGGATAAGTGTGTACACTGACCTAATTGCAAGGCTGAAAGAAGCTCAAGGTGAAGCGTTAAAGGATGAAAATTTAGCAGGAGAAGGATTAACTGGAATGGAAAAGCGATTTGAAACAGGAAAGGATGGTACATATAAGTGCGAAGGGAGAACTTGGGTGCCAAATCATAGGGGAATTCGGGAGGTAATTCTCGATGAAGCCCACAAATCTAGGTATTCAGTTCACCCTGGAAGTGATAAAATGTACCAGGATTTGAAGGCACTTTTCTGGTGGCCTGGAATCAAGAAATCAATCGCTATGTATGTCGGAAAATGTCTAACCTGTGCCATGGTAAAAGCTGAGAATCAAAAACCATCAGGGACGTTACAGCAGCCAGAAATCCCAGATTGGAAGTGGGATAACGTCACGATGGACTTTGTTACCAAGTTACCCAGAACGTCTAGGGGTCATGATGCTATTTGGGTAGTAGTGGATAGACTAACCAAATCGGCTCACTTCTTACCAATTCAGGAAGACTATGACATGACAAGACTGGCTCAACTGTATATCAATGAAATAGTGGCTAGGCATGGTGTGCCACTATCCATAATCTCCGACCGTGATAGTCGTTTTACTTTGTGTTTCTGGAAATCACTTCAACGAGCTTTAGGAACCCGTCTGGACTTAAGTACGGCGTACCACCCACAAACTGACAGTCAAAGCGAAAGGATTATTCAAACCTTAGAAGTTATGCTGAGGGCTTGCGTAATTGATTTTGGTGGGAACTGGGATAATCATCTTCCATTGGTGGAGTTCTCCTATAATAACAGTTACCATGCAAGTATCAATGCTGCTCCGTATGAGGCTCTCTATGGTAGAAAATGTCGGTCACCCTTGAGTTGGAATGAAATTGGTGATAGTCAAGTATTGGGACCCGACATCGTATTGGAGACCACTGATAAGATTTTCAAGATCAAGGAACGTCTACGGGCGGCAAGGGATCGTCAAAAGAAGTACGCTGACAGAAGACGGAAACCCTTAGAGTTTCAGATAGGCGATAGGGTAATGCTGAAGGTAGCAAAATGGAAAGGAACCGTGAGATTTGAAATAAGAGGCAAGTTAAGCCCAAGATACATTGGACCATTCGAAATACTAGCAAGAATTGGTCCTGTGGCTTACAAGTTGAAACTACCTCAGAAATTGAGTTATATACACGACACCTTCCACGTGTCAAACTTGAAGAAATGCCTGGTAGACAAAACCTTGGAGCTACCGTTGAAGGAGACAAGAATCAATGATAAGCTAAACTTCGTAGAAGAGCATATAGAGATCACGGACCGCTTAGTTAAGCAACTCAGACGAAGCCGCATACCCAAGGTTAAGGTTAGATGGAACTTGAGACGAGGGCCGGAATTCACTTGGGAACGTGAGGACAAGATGAGGAAGAACTACCCACATCTCTTTAAACCCACCCGTACCAATGCTAAGCGAAGTTAAAAATTTCGGGACGAAATTTCCTAAACGGTGGGAGAATGTGACAACCGGTCCCAAGGTCACTATTCTAAACCCTAATTCAATTGCATCATATCCCGTCTTATAAGTACTAATAATGGAAACAATTCAATTATATCAAGAATGTTAGAATCACTAATTTTTATTTGATCCATTTTCATGATTCTATGTGATTTATGTGAATTTAGTCATTTTAAGTCTTGCCTTTTTAGAAAATTCGTGCCCGGGAATATTGATTAGTCACCCTAGCTAGAATTAAGAATATCAAATGAATCAATTAAGTGTGTGTGTACATTAACAATTTCAGACCTAGCATGTGCCTTGTGCAAGACTAAACCAATTAATTAACAACTTATACCACCAAAAATACTACCCTTTTATAAAATCTACTCTACAAAATAATTAATAAAAAATTAAAATTCAAATGTCCACTAGAGGACAAGGCCAAATCGGCCGCCCCCCATGTCCTCCAATGGAAATCCTTGCTTTCTTCCACATGTTACACCACCATATCAACCATTCACCATACATGCATTTTCAATCTTGCAAGACACAAAGCTATACTCCTTCTCTCTCTCTCTCATTCAAATTCTCAGCTGAAGAAACACTCTCCCTCTCTAAAATTCTCTCCATTCCCTCTTCATTTCAGCTCCAAAATCGCAAACAACAAGCTTGCAACAATCGGCCAACAGCAAACCGCAAGGAAGGTGACTTGTGGTGAAGTTTTGAAGCTTAGAACGTGCAAAGCTTGAGGTTCCAGCTCTTGTTCGAGATTCTCCAGCCTCATCCAAGAAGATTTCAACCATCCACGACCATCCCCACCTTCCAAATCGCGAATTACATCAAGTGTAAGCTCCATGTGTCGGTTTTCATCATTTCTTAAGCTTGTCTTCATCTTTCACCTAAAAACCCATCTTTTTCTTGTTGTAGCAGAAACATCTCACCCTCACTTTGTTCTTGAGGATTTCCCCACGTTCTTGAAGATATATCACATGATATAATGCTCATTCTAAGGGGTAGAATCCGATTTACCCCTTGAAAACCCTCTTTTTGGTGTTTTTGTCACCATTTACTTGTGTATCTTGTAACCCTTCAAAACCAAACGTTTAACCAGCATATTAATGGGTTTTAAGACTACTAACAACCTGTTTTTGAAGTCTCAAAGTGTGAACACCACCTACATGTGGTACAAACATGCATTACACCTTGAACAATCACTCGTTCTACTAGTAACAACCTCTTTTAGACATTTCTTGAAAATCCTCTTAGACAAGTGTTGTAATCTGCTCAAAATGACTTTTAAGACACCCTAATAATCTGATTTTTAAGTTAGATAAATTTTTAGTAATGGTTAAACTCAAGTTACAAGGATTTACACGTGTAATGGTCATTTATGACACTTTCTATATATTTTAAAGTCCATGGATGTGTAGAACAACTAGGCAACGAATGGGACTGTTATTTCAGTAAGTTTTGGTGCATATTAAGTTCAATAACATGGCTTGACCTCTGGAACAAAGGACATAATGTGTTTAGGCCTAGTTTGGTCACTTTCGGGACCCGAAAATGTGTTAAAAAGACTTAAAAATAGGAAAACATGGACTATAAACTTTTGAAAGAGAATTACAGGTTCTAAAAGGATAAACAAAGTGTTCTGGATTCAATGAAAAGTTTTAGTGGTCAAAAGGTAATTTAAGTGGATTTTAAGTGAAACCGGGTGTAAACCGAGAGGCGTTTTAAAGAAAAATCTATGATAAATGGGTTAAATGTAACAACTTATAAAAATCACGACTCTCCAGTAGGTTAATAGATAAAATAACCTCAAAAGTAAAATGGTTGGTCAAACGAGCCTTTAAAATGGTCAAACCCGACTAAAAAAACGCGTTTTAATAGTTTAAACGTAAAAACGAGGCTTTCCACTTTTAGAGACAAATTTTTGTAATATAAAAGGTTTTAAACTCATAAAAATTATTTTTAGAATAAACTACTGGTCTTAGACTCCAAAAAGGTGAAAACTCATAAATAACCAACTTAAACCGTTCGGTTTTACCGTAACCGGCAACGCTAAACGCGTATTTTAGAAACCAAGTCCACAAACTGAAATTTTGGTTATAAATTCTTAAAAACTAAGTTGAATTAAGGTCTTGAACCTGATTTTTAAGAATAGAGGACACTTAATGCAAGAAACCAAACTTAAGGGTAGAAATTGTCAATTTTGAAACTTCAGGGGCGAAACTGTAAATTTTACAAAACTTCATAACCGACTCCTATAAGTTCATTTGCCCCCTTAAATGGCATAATTACTATATATTCTTGGGTTATTAATGTAGAAACCACATTTGATTTCACGAAAACTTTGACTTTCCTTAAAAGGAAACTCCTTACGCAAACCTAACCGAATCAAAACCGAAACCGTCCATTTAAGTCTTAGGCACTATTGTTGCTCCTTAAATAGGTTTAGAGCAGTAGCTATTCACTTACTATATTCATGTTATGGTGCTAGACTTGAGTTATTCCCGGCACGCGAAGAATTTTTATTTGCTTGATATCTAAGGTGAGTTCTCGTGTTCCCCTTTTTAATTTTGTTTTGGGGATGAAGCATGCTCTCTTAAATTGAAACTCTAATGTGTGATACTCTTTACTATTTTGCATGATCTTTTGTTTTATAACTATGATTGTGCTTACTTGATGCTTGTATGTGGGACTTTTTGGATACCTGCTGATACTTTTGTCATGATCATTAATTCTTTTGTGAACCGCTTGTTTTTATGTGAATAGATCTATTTGGGGAATCCCCCACGCACAGTGGCTCCCGCTACAGGGAGGTACCCTACTGAGATCCTGAGGGGTCGTTTGTGGCATGTAATAGGTTTTGAGTAAGATACTATGGTGAACCATCCTAGCAGGAATGGTTCACTATTCTGAGGCTTGGTTCTTTCCTACGGGAATATCCGGTTAAACCCAAGTTTAGAAGAGGCCAACCGGGGACCAAGTGCAGGGTTGATTGTGATACCCCGCAATGACTGATACTAAAAACGATGTTTTTAAAATCGAATGAGATTTTTATAAACTTTCACGCTGGATTCTAAAACCTTTACTGTGGACTATTGTAGTTCCTTTTATTTGTTTTGAAACTTTAAGCACTTGAATTCACCAACTTTTTAGTTGACACTCTTTTCTTTTGAGCATGTTTCAGGTAACCCGTGAAGACTCTTAGCTTATGGACGACTTAGACCCAACCCCGAGACCATGGCATTGTTTGTGTGTGACCAATTTGTGACTTGAACAATTTGATACCATGACTATTTAAATTATGTTGAACATGTAAACATTTGGGGCTGGATCTGTTTCTAACCCGATGTCTTTTGAAAACTTGAAATGCCATGTGATGTTCTCTTCCTTTGAGCTCTTATATTGGTTTGTTTCCGCTGCCATGTAAGTTGTTGCTAATCTATGACGTCCCACCCTACCTGGGCATGGGGGTGTGACATTATCCCCGTGGAGATTATGATTCAGAAGAGTGTCACTCACTTGAGTCACTATAGTTGGAATCAGTGCGGCTAGCTGCTGAGCAATCATAGCAGCTATATCAGGGTTTTCAGTTCCCTGATTGTTGCCGACGGGAACACCACCTGTTCTTGGTGGCCTTCCTCTACCTCCGCCTCATGGGGTCTCACCCTCGCGATTGGTACTACGGGTGGCTCTTCGAGGCGGCATTGTACTAATCATAAGAAGGAGTAAACATGTAAACTTTAGTAAACATGTAAACCTTAGTCATTTGAAGATACATGTATGATTCCACTCATCAAGTTCCAACAACCCATGCTTCAGTCAATCAGGAGCATCACGTAGCCCAGTTTAAGCACATTCTTAGTATACCGGTGATGCTTATATATAGGGTTCCCCGCAACGTTCCCACCACATCCACGATATACCTATAATGACGCCTAAACCGATTACTTGACATCCGAATTTCCTTAGCATCATTCCAATGAATAATATAATGTATGTGTAGAGAGTATCATCACTCCTCTACATTTCTTGTAGTCCACTTTCATTCCAAGTTACTGATATGCTAAGTGGAGGAATGTTCCGTGGAGAATAACATCAATGTTATGATTGGAAATACCATGAAGGCTCTAAGTAGGATAGGACTTAGGTATTAGTAGGTGTTAGTAATGTTTTGTTACCCTTAACAAGGTCTTACTAGATTTATGATCCTAGCACCCTATAGCATAGAATAGAAAACTTGTGATACTCATGATCGTTACCTCATGGTAAGATTAGCCAGACTTCTCATGCACTGTAAATTGCAATTACGTGTGCACCCGTAATGGTAATTTGCCTTACATGGTCACTCTTAGCTTCACCTACCCCAAGTTAACATCATAGTATTGTCAACATTCATCAAGCACGGTTCTTGTAATGTCCTCATGTCCATGAGCCAATAGTATTCCAATAGTAGTATGTGATAGCAAGTAAACTCCAAGCACATAAGCACAGTTTGTCTAACGATAGTTGCCTATCCTTCATACTTTCATGATCTCAAGCATGCTATCTTAGGGTCGGATTTAGTATTTGAGATCGACGCTACGCGTGATCTGTGAAGTTTCACTTCAGTTTGGGTGTTCCGACCTAATGGTATGATATAGTGCGTATACAAATGTAAGGTTCTAGTATAAGGTATCCCATGGAGAAAGACTAAGAGTAATAGTGTCGTCCTCAGGATGATCCGATAACAAGTATGTATGTATAGAATCATGTATAGAGACAAGAAACAAGTATAGAGGAACGTACATGTAACATCAAATGCAAGCCAGTCCTAGCATGCATTCTACATGAAGGTTCCTAGGTTATAGTCTAGGTCAAGTGAATTGCCTAATTCTCTATAACCAATGGCTCTGATACCAGTCTGTCACACCCCCGCTGATAGCGGAAACACAGGGATGCGAGCAAGATGGGATCGTCATAACACATGGTTTACAATAGAGTAGCAATATGTATATGATGATGAGCGTGTCATGACGACACCCGAACACAAATGAAGACTTGTGTCGCGTTCAGTCAAAGTTCACGACAGCATAGCCATAAGCATAACATCAAATGATCACATAAACATAGATGATAGTTTGTAGTGTAAATTCCCACAACCCGGGAACAAGTGTCCAAAAGAATGTTAATTGTTTAGTTGACTGCAACAATGTACAAAACAATTATTCATCATGTATGTTCAGTCTCAAAAATGCATCGTAGGGTCCCCTTTAAAAGGCAGCACTCCTAGAACTTCAATTTCCTTGATCACCTGAAAAGATATGCTCAAAACGGTCAACATAATTGTTGGTGAGCTTCGTAGGTTTTAAGTAATAAAAAATGTTAAGATGAAAACAACTTGTAAGTTTAATAGGAGTTACCGCAATTACACTTATGTGTAAGCGGTTTTGAAAAATATAGATAGTTACAGCCAAACCTAATCATCGGTTCCACACGGGAATTGAAGGCTGTAAAGAAGCGTCCCATAAGTTTTACATGACGTAGCAAGATCGACACAACGCATACGTATAGATTACAACCAAACCAATCCTTAGGTCCCATTACCAGGATTAATGGTTGTAATGAAAGATTTTCCATAGCATAATAAGTTTAATATGACGTAGCAAGATCCACACAGCGCGTACGTATAGTTTACGACCAAACCAATCCTTAGGTCCCATTGCTGGAATTAATGGTTGTAATGGATGATCGGCTTAGAAGAACCACACAGAAGAACCACACAGAAGAACCACACAGAAGAACCACACAGCCGATACACCCATCAAGTAGTAGCAATCACAACTAGCATCAACCAACACATAATATCAAAGTAGTAGCACATAGTAATATAATACCACCAAGTAACATACAAGGTGGTAACATAGCATAGAGTCAAGTTTACATATCATCAATCAATCAAGACAAGCAAGATAAGATACTCATAAGTGAGGCAGCCAGCTTCCACTAGAGAAGATGCCTGAAATCAAGTTAAGTAGGTGAGCATTCTTTTCCCCCAAGTTGAAAATATATAAAAGGTTTTAATAGAGTAAAAAGGGGCTATGAAACTCACTTGTTAAGTGGTAAGTATGTATGTTGTAACTCCCAAACTTGTATGTATGTATGAACGGTCTTGCAAGGCCCCGTTCCCGGGCACCTCACAGCTGGTCTATCATCGCACATAAAACATTTCAAAACGTACACTTACTTTGCAGCGGAATTTAAAAACATTCGTTAGTAACTAAAAACATGTCATTTCATTACATTACAACATTCGTTTCATCTCAAAATACAATGACATGTCAAATTATGGATGCCAGCCTCAACAACTGAGTAGTCGCCCTGTGCCATCCTCAGCAACATACCTGCCAACTGGAAACACATCAAAGTCAGCGTTGCTGAGTGAGTTCTAGTTTTATATTAAAAACATACTTTTCTTTCCTTTGAAACCGTTTCCTTACTTTTACGCTATCACACATCGTACGTACACATAGATAATATCATTATTATCTTCTTTTCTCGTTCATTCTTTATCTTTAACTTTTATTCGTTCTCTGTCTGTCATTCGTTCATTATCTCTTTTTAACTTTCATTTGTTTTCTATATTTTGCTTCTATCGAGATCCGGTCACACTTTACCCTCTTCATGGCACACAGCCATGATTACTAAGGTCGAGTGACAGGGATCCCATTTCATACATAATCATTACATCCCTTCCGTTCATTACTTTTATTCGTTCGTTCCTCAGTTTTCATTACGTTCATTAACTTTCGTTCGTTCCATACTATCTTTTCTTCATAATACTCTTTCTTATTTCTCGTCTTATGCAATTGGTACAATGGAGTTGTGACTAAGACCAACTCTCCCGGTGGGTGAGAACTCTTGGGGTTTAGCCAACATCGCACGCCATCTCATGGGTTAGCCCAACATCGCACGCTACATTATCCACATGAGGTAGGCCAAAATCACACGCTACATAGCACACAGTAAATACCACATCGTACGTATCGGAGCAGCTACCAAAACTGAACTCCCACTGTGTCTATATCCCCTTATGAGTTACACAGTACATATCGCACTAATCGCACCAAAGGAGAGGTCACCTAGACCGACTCCCTTTGTGTGTGTGAGGGCTCTCGGGCAGAATCGCACGCCATCTCATGGGTTAGCCCAATATCGCACGCTACATAATCCACATGAGGTAGGCCAAAATCGCACGCTACATAGCACACAGTAAATACCACATCGCACATATCGGAGCAGTCACCAAAACTGAACTCCCACTGTGTCTATGTCCCCTTATGAGTTAGCCAAGATCACACGCTATAATACACACACCGTTGAGATAACAACTCTCAATGAGCCGTGAACCTCCTTCCCTTCTGCTTGCAAGCCAATCTTACTCTCGTTCATCTAGATCCTGTCTCCTGCAATACCGGAGAACGCGACAAGGACCTCTTTCGAGTTTGTTGCGACGCAGAGTCGCTCACCTCATACACTTACTTGCAAGCCTTTCATTCATTCATTATTTCATGTGTTCGTTTATTCATTCATTAATGCATGCATTCATTCATTACGTTCCTCTTTCATTATCTTTCACTTTACGTTATATAATACTTTCATTGCATTCATTAGCGTTCAATGTAAAGCCAAGGGAAGACATATATACATAATAAGAAACATACACATAATCCTAACATACATCATCACCATACTGGCATGATCATACACTCATAACACACATCCGACATACAATGCATCACACGCACCTCCAGGCATACATCACACATAACATCATGCACGTCATCGTCGTCAACTCATCATCATACATCGTATTGCATCATCCATGCCCAGCTCATCATCTACAACCCCGAGGGTCCGAGTCTAAGTTCGCACTTTTCAAAAGTGGGACAATACCACGGACATTCGGGCGTATGGACACCCTTCAGTCGCCTGGCCTCCATGCGACAGGCCCTTCGTTTGGGTGAATACACCTTCATTCGGGTGACTAGACCTTCATTCGGGTGACTAGACCTTCATTCGGGTGACTAGACCTTCATTCGGGTGACTAGACCTTCATTCGGGTGACTTGACCTTCAGTCTCCCTCCATTCAGGTGACTGGCCTTCAGTTTCCCCCCATTCAGGTGACTGGCCTTCAGTCTCCCCCCATTCGGGTGACTGGCCTTCAGTCTCCCCCCATTCAGGTGACTGGCCTTCAGTCTCCCCCCATCAGGTGACTGGCCTTCAGTCTCCCCCTATTCGGGCGACTGGCCTTCAGTCTCCCCCTATTCAGGTGACTGGCCTTCAGTCTCCCCCCATTCAGGTGACTGGCCTTCAGTCTCCCCCCATTCGAGCGACTGGCCTCCAGTCTCCCCTCATTCGGGCGACTGGCCTCTAGTCTCCCCTCATTCGGGCGACTGGCCTCCAGTCTCCCCTCATTCGGGCGACTGGGCCTAGCTGATGCAGAATGGAGTTCATCCTGACTGCAGTCGAGGGTTTTCGGCCTCCAAACTCATCTAAACCCATTTTGAGCCCAAATCGACCATCCTAAGCCTTAGGGAAACCTACCACGACCTCATTCGAGCATAACCACGCATGAAATCGAGCTCCAAATGCATCATACACATACACAAATGCATAAAGAACGGGTTTACACCCAAAAACTCGAAAAAAGGGTTTTTAGACATGTTCCAGCCCCAAAATCATTCAAAATCATATAAAAGAGGGGTCCTAGAACTCACATGAACTATCCCGTCGAGTAGAGCTTCGATTTAACTAGTTACACGTCGATCTTGCACTCTTGAACCCGCTTGAACCAACTTTCTTCTTCTCTTTTCCTCTTTCTCTCCCTTCTCTCTGATTTTGCAGGTATGGGGGAGAGGGTAAGAGCTGCCCTCTCCCTTAAATACCCCTCGTCCAGTCGCCCGAGCTTCATGCGATTGGACCTTCAGTCGTCCAAGCTCTATGCGATTGAACTTTCCAGTCATACGATTGAGCTCCAGTCGTGCGGTTGAGCTTCAGTCGCATGACTCCCATGCAATTGGACGCTCCAGTCGCATGACACTCCAAATCGAAATTCCCGGGCGTTACAAGTCCTCCCCCCTTAAACGGGTTTCGTCCCCAAAACCTGTTGTTCCTTAAACCTTCGCGGGCAATACTGTCCCATCTATTTTCCAGTCAATCACTTGGAATCCTATCGCTCTACATCGTTTGTCAACATTCAACTTTGGGTCTATCTTGGACTATCGACATCGGCAACCCATGCATACTGATCAATGTTCATTTGACCAGCACCTGCGACTTCAAACATGCCATGTAGAATACGGTTACTACATCATAATATTCGTGCAAAGGCTCGGCGTCATAATCATTGAGCTTCAGAGCATCGCTGAGAACCTTCAGCTTTAATGCTTGAGGAACACGGCCATCCACTTGCGTAAAGTTGCTAGCCCTTGTTTTATGTCCTTTATGTATGAATAATGACCCTCTGGTAAACCCTACAACTGACAAGAAAGGCAAATCGGCTTATTTGGTGACCCAAACCAAATTTATCCTTTCTCTTTTGCTTCCGATCTCCCATTCTTCTTGTTTTCTATGCGTACTTTGCTGTCGATGAACAATTCACAGGTTGATACTGTTCCTTAGACAACGGGTGACACAACTTTCTCAATTGCATCACGCAATCCTCTAGGGCATCCAGTAACCTAGTGAATCCACTAATATTAATCTCTACATCGAAGGGCTCATCGATGTTTCTTCTCCTAACATGCAACTTACAACAGAAGACAGTAGGAACGAACTACTACTAGTATCACATTCAAGGCATAAAAGCACAAACTTAAATTATCAGAAATGTACCTGACGTCAAGTCGAAGTCCGCTCTAACCTCCCTTTGGTCATGTCAAAAGCTCTAGCTTCCGCCCTCTGTTCTCCTTCCTCCAGCCTTCTTCACTCCTGAACCTTCCACCCTTGGCTTCTCACAGTTTTTACTCATATGGCCAATTCCTCCGCAATTATAGCATCTCACGGTTCCACATTCTCTAGCCATATGACCAAACATCCCACACTTGTAGCAAGTATTTGGTCCCCTTTTGCATTCTCCCGAATGCTCCATCCCGCAATTTACACACCCGCCCCGCACAAGGTGCAACCACACGACGGTCATCCCCCCGTGCATGCTTATTATTTGCCGGGACACCACCCCGTCCAGTTCTCTTCCCCTTCCTGTTCTGACCTACATCTTCTTTCCCGCCGTCTTCAGCCACCACCACCATCGTCCTTTCATCATACAACCTCCCCGCCAAATCAACCGCCGACCTAAACGTGCTTGGTCGGGCAGCGATCATATGCCTACGGATGTCCGTCGGCAAGCCCTGAATATACCTCTTGATCTTTTGCGAAAGAGGTGTCACCTAATCCGGCACCAGTTGTGCCATCTCATTGAATTTAGTGGTGTATTGCTGATGTGTCATCGTCCCCGCTTCCAATTGCAGGAACTCCCTTTCAACTTTATCCATTTCACGGCGAGGACAGGACTCCTCAATCACCAGCCTTTTCAACTATGACCATCTCATCCTTCCGATAGCCCGACTACCCTCAGCTTGGACTATATTATCCCACCAGCATAAAGCTGAGTCCACGAAAGAATGAGTGGCAAACTTAACTTTCTGATCTTCCCGGCACTCACTAATTTCCAGTACCGCTTCCATCTCTCTGACCCAACGATGAGCGGCAGTAGCATTGCCGTTACCATCAAAGGTTGGGGGCTTGCATCGTTGAAACGCCCTATAGTTACAGCCTCGTGCCGCCACCGGCGCAGGCGCTTCCTCTTCTTCCTCATCCCCGTCATCGTAGAAAACCGTTTTAGTCTCGGACCGTCTCCTTTCACCTGAAGATCTACCCCTTTCTTGTCTCTCCTCGTTTCTAACAGCCTTTATCACCTCGGTCACTACAGACGGTAGGATCGTCTGCAGGACCTGATGCACTTCTTCGACTACCGCTTCTTTTACGGAGGCTCTCAAATTAGCACTCCCATCACCGCCCTCGGGTTGAGGGGTTTCGGATTCCTCATGGACCACCTGTTCCACTCTAAGTCTACCTCTCGTGACTTGTGGTTCAACACCACGTCAGCCACCGCCTCCACCACGGGAAGCCTTAGAAGTTCTACCACCGGCCATCCTCTATAACATACTAAAAGATTCAAACACTAACACGGTCATTCAAAGGAAATAGCTCAGTTTATGTCAAGTATAGTAAGTCCCTAATTACAGTGATCAGTTGTGATTAGCCACTTACTCTACTCTTCGCACCCCGAGCATTACCTGTCCTGACTACATCAGTATCTAAATCTATCAGTACACATAAACACATAACATGCGCACATAATGCCAGTTAACTTAAAGAAAATACCTGATGGCACGCAGCTACTCAGTTTGGCATCCCTTCCCTTTTTCTGTCCCATTTTCAGTTTAAGTTAAGGTTTATTTTGAAAATATTTACCCAATTCACTTAAACTTTGGCTCTGATACCAACTTGTAAGGCCCCGTTCCCGGGCACCTCACAGCTGGTCTATCATCGCACATAAAACATTTCAAAACATACACTTACTTTGCAGCGGAATTTAAAAACATTTGTTAGTAACTAAAAACATGTCATTTCATTACATTACAACATTCGTTTCATCTCAAAATACAATGACATGTCAAATTATGGATGCCAGCCTCAACAACTGAGTAGTCGCCCTATGCCATCCTCAGCAACATACCTGCCAACTAGAAACACATCAAAGTCAGCATTGCTGCGTGAGTTCTAGTTTTATATTAAAAACATACTTTTCTTTCCTTTAAAACCGTTTCCTTACTTTTACGCTATCACACATCGTACGTACACATAGATAATATCATTATTATCTTCTTTTCTCGTTCATTCTTTATCTTTAACTTTTATTCGTTCTCTGTCTGCCATTCGTTCATTATCTCTTTTTAACTTTCATTCGTTTTCTATCTTTTGCTTCTATCAAGATCCGGTCACACTTTACCCACTTCATGGCACACAGCCATGATTACTGAGGTCGAGTGACAGGGATCCCATTTCATACATAATCATTACATCCCTTCCGTTCATTACTTTTATTCGTTCGTTCCTCAGTTTTCATTACCTTCATTAACTTTCGTTCATTTCATACTTTCTTTTCTTCATAATACTCTTTCCTATTTCTCGTCTCATGCAATTCGTACCAATGGAGTTGTCACTAAGACCAACTCTCCCGGTGGGTGAGAACTCTTGGGGTTTAGCCAACATCACACGCCATCTCATGGGTTAGCCCAACATCGCACGCTACATTATCCATATGAGGTAGGCCAAAATCACACGCTACATAGCACACAGTAAATACCACATCGTACGTATCGGAGCAGCTACCAAAACTGAACTCCCACTGTGTCTATGTCCCCTTATGAGTTACACAGTACATATCGCACTAATCGCACCAACGGAGAGGTCACCTAGACCGACTCCCTTTGTGTGTGTGAGGGCTCTCGGGGTTTAGCCAGAATCGCACGCCATCTCATGGGTTAGCCCAACATCGCACGCTACATAATCCACATGAGGTATGCCAAAATCGCACGCTACATAGCACACAGTAAATACCACATCGCACGTATCGGAGCAGTCACCAAAACTGAACTCCCACTGTGTCTATGTCCACTTATGAGTTAGCCAAGATCACACGCTATAATACACACACCGTTGAGCTAACAACTCTCAATGAGCCGTGAACCTCCTTCCCTTCTGCTTGCAAGCCAATCTTACTCTCGTTCATCAGGATCCTGTCTCCTGCAATACCGGAGTACGCGACAAGGACCTCTTTCGAGCTTGTTGTGATGCAGAGTCGCTCACCTCATACACTTACTTGCAATCCTTTCATTCATTCATTATTTCATGTGTTCGTTTATTCATTCATTAATGCATGCATTCATTCATTACGTTCCTCTTTCATTATCTTTCACTTTACGTTATATAATACTTTCATTGCATTCATTAGCGTTCAACGTAAAGCCAAGGGAAGACATATATACATAATAAGGAACATACACATAATCCTAACATACATCATCACCATACAGGCATCATCAAACACTCATAACACACATCCGACATACAATGCATCACACGCACCGCCAGGCATACATCACACATAACATCATGCACGTCATCGTCGTCAACTCATCATCATACATCGTATTGCATCATCCATGCCCAACTCATCATCTACAACCCCGAGGGTCCGAGTCTAAGTTCGCACTTTTCGAAAGTTGGACAATACCACGGACATTCGGGCATATGGACACCCTTCAGTCGCCTGGCCTCCATATGACAAGCCCTTCATTAGGGTGACTACACCTTCATTCGGGTGACTAGACCTTCATTCGGGTGACTAGACCTTCATTCGGGTGACTAGACCTTCATTCGGGTGACTGGACCTTCATTCGGGTGACTGGACCTTCAGTCTCCCTCCATTCAGGTAACTGGCCTTCAGTCTCCCCCCATTCAGGTGACTGGCCTTCGGTCTCCCCCCATTCGGGTGACTGGCCTTCAGTCTCCCCCCATTCAGGTGACTGGCCTTCAGTCTCCCCCCATTCAGGTGACTGACCTTCAGTCTCCCCCCATTCGGGGACTGGCCTTCAGTCTCCCCCCATTCAGGTGACTGGCCTTCAGTCTCCCCCCATTCCGGTGACTGGCCTTCAGTCTCCCCCTATTCGGGCGACTGGCCTCCAGTCTCCCCTCATTCGGGCGACTGGCCTCCAGTCTCCACTTATTCGGGCGACTGGCCTCCAGTCTCCCCTCATTCGGGCGACTGGGCCTAGCTGATGCAGAATGGAGTTCATCCCGACTGCAGTCGAGGTTTTTCGGCCTTCAAACTCATCTAAACCCATTTTGAGCCCAAATCGACCATCCTAAGCCTTAGGGAAACCTACCACGACCTCATTCGAGCATAACCACGCATGAAATCGAGCTCCAAACGCATCATACACATACACAAATGCATAAAAACAGGTTTACACCCAAAAACTTGAAAAAAGGGTTTTCAGACATGTTCCAGCCCCAAAATCATTCAAAATCATGTAAAAGAGGGGTCCTAGAACTCACATGAACTATCCCGTCGAGTAGAGCTTCGATTTAACTAGTTACACGTCGATCTTGCACTCTTGAACCCGCTTGAACCAACTTTCTTCTTCTCTTTTCCTCTTTCTCTCCATTCTCTCTGATTTTGCAAGTATGGGGAGAGGGTAAGGGCTGCCCTCTCCCTTAAATACCCCTCGTCCAGTCGCCCGAGCTTCATGCGATTGGACCTTCAGTCGTCCAAGCTCTATGCGATTGAACTTTCCAGTCGTACGATTGAGCTCCAGTCGTGCGGTTGAGCTTCAATCGCATGACTCCCATGCGATTGGACGCTCCAGTCGCATGACACTCCAAATCGAAATTTCTGGGCGTTACAAACGGTCAATCACCTACTGACAGTTATGTTAAGCATTAATAATGCTTCTGATGTCAATATTATTGTTTAGTTGGGTCGGGTCGTATTGTTTCGCTCATGGGTAACATTTGGACACAAACACACGCAATAGATCTTATGTAGATCCAAGCACTAGAAACGTTTCCATTGTCAATGATATTTGTGTAAACGGGTTATTGTTGTTAGAGATATACTTAGTAAGCACTTTGTTTTATGAATAGTTTGTTGCTAATTGTGAAATGTTAAGTTGGTTTGGTTTGATATAGCATTAATGAGTTTGATAGTGTTAATCTTAAAGATCGTCATTAGCAATGCCAACTGTGTCGATGTCACCTTAACATCACACGCGACACACACTGCACACAGGAAGAATTCACACACCATGGCTCCAATTGCACGATAGGACTAGACGCACGACTGGACACTCCATTCGCACGAATGAACTCTCAATCGTGTGAATCAGCTTCATTCGCATGATTGAATACCCATTCATGCGACTAAGCACTGAGTCGTACCACACAGCACCCAATCGCACTACTCAATCTTCCACTCGCATGACTCAGCCTTCATTCGTACGAACTATCTTCATTCGTACGACTGAACTTTCATTCGTGCGACTGGACCTTCAGTTATGCGATACACACAGTCGCACACATTCATCCGCATGACTCAATCGCACGACACACACAATTGTATTGGCTCAGTCGCACGACTCACTCAATCGCTTGGACTCAGTCGCACGAACATACCCAATCGCATGGACTTAGTCGCACGACTCACCCAGTCACACGACTCAGTCGCATGACAGACCCAGTCGCCTGAATAGTATGTTCGCGACTGCAGAGTGCTGAGCAGCCTTTGGCTGCTCCGTGCACGGGTTTCACACATCAAGAACTTCCAGAAACACTCATCTAACATATCTAAGTAAAATGCACACTCAAAAAGGCCACACACGCACCCCCACGACCTCTGTGCTCGGGTTGCACCCGAGCACCCGAAACCCTAAAATCACAGAAGTAAAATGAGCAAAAATGGACGACCAAGGTCATCTACCTGCTTGAAACGTGTTGTCTAAGCTGTAGTTGTGGTCTAAACAGTGAAATCACCAAGCAAACGGGGTGGTTTTGGTGCTAGGAGGGTGGAGAAATGAAGAAGAAGATGAAGAGGAGAAGAAGAAATGGTGAAGACTAGGGCTAGAATCAAGGGTATTTATACCCAGCCCTAGTTTGGCAATTGTCACTTTTAGTCCCTCACTTAGTTCCGGGTTCCCAAATTTGCTTCGGTTGAAAACGACGTGAATACGCGCATTATATTAATTATAGGGAAGTAGTTAATGTTGTTTGTATCTTGAATATGATGTTATTAATGATGTTCATGTTATATAACATAGTTCGGTTAGTGATGTCGTCGGCACTATTTATAAGCGTTTTAGATATTACGGATACAAATAATGATAACACCACTGAAAAAGAGATGGAATCAAGTATGATATCCACACAAATGGTTTATAAGTGTGAGAAATGATTGTTCTAAGAATAGTTAACGAAATTCCCGTTAAATGACGGGCCTTTGGTGACGGATGTCACAGTATCCCCCGGTTGAGGGAATTTCGTCCTGAAATTAAACTGGTGCTAGGTCCAAGAGTGTCATCCTCGAATAGATGTGGATATTTAAGTCTCATCTGATCTTCACGTTCCCATGTGAACTCTGGCCCTCGTTTAGAATTCCATCTTACACGAACAATAGGTATCTTGTTGTGCCTCAACCTCTTGACCTTTCGGTCCATGATCTCAATGGGTTACTCTACAAAATGAAGGCTTTCACCAATCTTGATATCCTTAATAGGTACGTGAAGTGATTCATCAGCTAAACACTTCTTGAGGTTCGATACATGGAAAGTATCATGTACACTGTTAAGCTCTTATGGTAACCTTAATCGGTACGCCATCGGACCAATTCTTTCTGTGATCTCGAATGGTCCAACGTATCTCAGGGCTAACTTCCCTTTCTTTCCAAATCGTACAATCCCTTTCCAGGGAGAGACTTTGAGTAGAACGTGATCTCCAACATTGAATTCTAGAGGCTTCCGACGGTTGTCGGCATAACTCTTTTTGCGATCTCTTGCAGCTTTTAATCTGTCTTTGATTTGGAAAATCTTGTCGGTTGTTTCTTGAATGATCTCTGGACCTGTTAACTGGCTTTCACCAATCTCAGCCCAACAAACTGGGGATCTACATTTCCTCCCGTATAATGCTTCAAATGGTGCGCATCCAATGCTTGTATGGTAGCTGTTGTTGTAAGAGAACTCAATTAATGGTAGATGAGTGTCCCAGCTACCACCAAAATTGATTACACAAGCTCTGAGCATGTATTCCAACATTTGTATTGTTCGTTCACTTTGGCCATCTGTTTGTGGGTGATAAGCGGTACTCATATCTAATCGAGTGCCCATCGCTTTCTGTAACGTCTGCCAAAATCGTGAAGTGAATCGACTGTCTCGGTCGGATATGATTGACACCGGCACCCCGTGCCGTGTCACAACCTCTTTGATGTACAACTTTGCCAACTTATCCATTTTATAGTCTTCTTGGATAGGCAAGAAGTGAATGGATTTTGTCATTCGATCCACTATGACCCATATCGAGTCATGTCCGCTTGGCGTTCTCGGGAGTTTGGTAATAAAATCCATAGTTATGTTCTTCCATTTCCACTTGGGAATCTCAGGTTGTTGCAATAATCCCGATGGTTTCTGGTGTTTAGCCTTGACCTTTGAACATGTCAAGCATTTGCTCACATATATAGCAATATCTTTCTTTATACCTGGCCACCAGTATAGATCCTTAAGATCGTGATACATCTTGTCTGCACCAGGATGAATGGAATATCATGTCTTGTGTGCTTCTTCCATGATCAGGGTACTGAAGGAATTGATCTGCCCAAGATACATATTAAATTGATGTGGCTAATGTGATATAATCCAAGTCGGGTCATACCCAATAACAAGCCAAACAAACACCGAAAAATATTTATTCATGGATAAGATCACACAAATAAATATTAACACCAATATAGAAACCGGGTTTTCTAAATCATTGCCTTTGTAAATGAACAACATTATATGGATAATTTGTTCATGAGAAATTACTTGTTTTATTATATAAGTTGGTTAAGTAATATCAAACAAAAGTGTATTGTATTTTATAAAATTAAAAGGGTTTTAATTTTATAAAAATAGAGTGGAAGAGTGTATCTTTTATAAAAATTGAAATGAGAGGGAAACCCTCAAGTGGGACCATGACTTCGGCCGCCCCTTGGGGCATGAGAACACCCTCATTAGTTCTTGGTTCATGCAACATTGATTCATTACAACACTCTTCTACCAATACACCTTTCTCTCACACATACAAAGCAAAAGAATTTCTCTCATATCTCTCTCTAGAACTCGGTTTCTAGAGCTGAAATACAAGAGTTTTTTCAACCTTCAAACAAGTGTTCTTGGCTGGAAAAATCGATCTTGAAGAGGGTTTTTCAAGTTGGTGTTACAAGACCTAGCAAGTGGGTGTTTGAAGGAAGCTTGGGGTATCATCTCTTGAGGACTTCTACCTTGAAGTTTTGACATTCAAACATCATCATCTAGCCTCCAAATCCACGGTTCTAAAGGTAGTATATGTGGTTGATATATATATGTTATGATAGTATGTTCTTCCATAAAAAATGATCCTTGTTTTGGGTTTTGATTTAACATATGTATATGATACATAAACTCATGTTTTGAACATAAAAGCCACTGTGTTTTACAAGTTAAATGGTTAATGTGTCTTTGATAAACATCTACAAAACCCAGCAATGGCATCAAGAGCCAGATTATATGGATACATGCTTCAAACATGAAATTTTCGGGTCCTTTTTTATAAAAAGTAGGCTGGAAATTTTTCTAAACGGAAGTCCCTTTGTTTTTCAAGATGTTACTTTATATTGTTGGGTTTTGTAGATGTTTATCAAAGACATATTAACCATTTAACATGTAAAATGCAGCAGAGTTTATGTTAAAAACTTGGGTTTATGTATCATATATATATGTTTAATCAAAACCCAAAACAAGGATCACATTATATGGAAGAACATACTATCATAACATGTATATTCATCAACCACATGTACTACCTTTAGAAATTGTGGAGATGGAGGTTAGATGATGATGCTTGAATGTCTAAACTTCAAGGTAGAAGTTCTCAAGAGATGATACCCCAAGCTTGTACAAACACCCTCTTTGCTAGGTCTTGCAACACCAACTTGAAAACCCTCTTGAAGGTCGATTTTTCCAGCCAAGAAGAACTAGTTTAAAAGTTGAAAAACTTGTATTTTCAGCTCTAGAATCTGATTTCTAGAGAGAGAATTGAGAGAGTTTTTGCTCTTGAGTGTGTGTGAGAGAAAAAGTTTCTTGGTGGAAGAGTGTTCTAGTAGTTAATGTTGCATGTAACAAGGACTAATGATAGGAGTTTCAAGCCCCAAGGGCGGCCGAAATTGAGGTCCCACACATGGTTTCCCTCTCATTTGAATTCTTATTAAAACTTACACTCTTGCACTCTAATTTTATAAAATTAAAACCCTTTTAATTTTATAAGATATAACACACTTTGTTTGATATTACTTAACTAACTTAAATAATAAAACAGACAATTTCTCATGAACAAATTATCCATATAATGTTGTTTATTTTCAAAAGCAATGATTTAGAAAACCCGGTTTCTATGTTGGTGTTTATATTTATTTGTGTGATCTTATCAACGAATAAATATTTATCGGTGTTTGTTTGGCTTGTTATTGTGTATGACCCGACTTGGATCATATCACATTAGCCACATCAATTTAATATATATGTATCTTGGGCAGATCAATTCCTTCATATATGCATGTAAGGATCTTGACAAATATAAATCATAAGATGGTTTGATTGTTTGGACAAACCCATTTCTTCTTGGTTTATGTTGGCCAAGAACTTGGGTTCAAAAGGGGCTGCCAAAAATCGATAGATATGTACATATTTGGATATGTTTTAAGTGCATAAAACCTAGCCATGACCTTGTGTTTGATTATTTGTGGTTGTGATTCATTTGAATGTAATAAAGGCTATGTAATTTATTTATTTCATTTGGTATGTAATCAGTAGATTAGCTTGCACTTTATTTTACTAGAAAAATGTATTAGGAATTTTTCTATGCAATAAGTATTTTTGGGGCTGTTTTGTGAGACAAAGAATATGCGTAAAGATGGTAGTGGAATCACAATACAAAAGGCATACTTGAAGCATTTGGATGCAAGTTCAAGTGGGATTTTATCAACACAACAATGTGTCATGTTTTACCCTAGGAATGACCACTTGGCACACTTGTTATGGCAAGCAAGTGTGATCAAAATAGTTGGCTATGGTTATGCACTTATTTTTTTATGTTTGGTTGATTATTTGGTTGTGTTTAATATTTTAGTTGAAAATAGATAAACTAGTAAAACAACTATGACAAATCAAGCATAAAAATGGTTCTTTATAATCATTAAAGGAATTAATAAAATGTGCTTATTAAGGGTTAATGATTTAATAAAAATGGGTTTTATTAAAAGGAACCTTGAAAATAGTTTCTTAAAAAAATACCATGCATTTGAATGCATACAAGTTGTATGGTATAGAAGGCCTTTTCTAAAAACTAGAATTTTAGAAACTACAAAAACCCTTTTAATTTAATATGTATCTTGGGTAGATCAATTCCTTCAATCACCCACTTGCACAAGATTCATAGAAGATTGATGCATGTAGCAAATAACGCCTAGCAACGGTTTGCTACCCCTAATGTATATGACTAAGTGCCATTCAATAACATCATCCCTTTCAAGTACCTTACTTGAATATGATTTAGGTGAATCAATCATTTATCCTTTTGTTACAGATGTCATGTTAAATCCCAGAGACATAGAATTGTCATTCTCCGTTGGTTTAACTTCAATAGGCCTTAGACATCTAACTCTCAGTGAATAAGAGGAACAAATTGTTGGGGTTTGTTACATCATTTTCAGCTTGTTTAACCATTTAAACATATGAAACGCAGCGGAATGTAAACCATAAATCATGTTAAAGTTTTTGAAAATTAACATTATTATGTGTAAACAAACAAACCCATAACATGAGGATCTTTATTATGTGAAAGACTAGCATAGTACATGAACAAGAACACCCAAAAGATTACATACATACTACCTTTTAGAAGGCTGCAGAAAAACGAATTTGGGTGAAGAAGATGATGTTGTTGGACGACCAAAACATCAAGAATGGATGTCCTCAAGTGTTCATACCCACAAGCCTCTAAGCAACACCCTTTTGCTAGGATTTTGTACACCAAAAACATGAAGAACAAGCTGCTGGAACATATTTTCAGCCAAGAACTTCCTCTTCCAAAAGGGAGAAAACTTGTTCTTGTGTGCCCTTTTGCATGTATGAGAGAGAAGAATAATTGGAGAGTGTGTTTTTCATTCAAGAGGGTGTGTTTTCAAGGTTGCAAAATGACTATACATACCCCTAAAGGGGGCGGCCAGCCTTGTGTAAAATGGGTTTCCCCCATTTTTTTAAAACACTCACTTGAATAAATTAGATGTATAGTTAGTTATATAATTAACCAATTAATTATATAACTTAAACACACTTTTATTACATAATGTTATTTAACAAACTTAAATAACATTATAAATAATGTCTATGAACAAAATATTCTTATAAGTTGTTCTTTCTCACATACAATTTATTTAGAAAACCCATTTTCTAAATTGGTGTTTATATTTAATTGCATGATCATATCATCAATTAAATATTAATTGGTGTTTGCTAAGCTTGTTATTGGGTATGACCCGACATGGATCATAACGTACTAAACACATCTATATTCTACGTGTCTTGGGCATAAAAAATCCAACAATCTCCCACTTGCACAAGATTCATAGAAGATTGATGCAAGTAGTAAATACCGCCTAACAACGGTTTACTACCCTTAATACGCATGACTTAGAAGCCATTCAATAACATCATCCCCTTCAAGTATCCAACTTGAAATGATTTAGGTGAATCAATAATTTATCCTTTTGTTACAGATGTCATGTTAAATCCAAGGACACAGAATGATCATTCCTTGTTGATTTAACTTAATCAGGCCTTAGACATCATACTCTCAACGAATAAGAGGAACAAATCACATCTTGACTACATACGTTTCTCACAATCACCTTATGTCATACCTGAACATGGTCTTATGTACTGACCACTATTTCAGATCAGCGAAGAACTAGCTCAGGGTATAACACTTGGTGAATATCAAAACCCAATATGTATCTCAGGTCAGAGGATACCAAATGATATTCGCCTTTACTCAAATTTACTTATGTTCAATCAATAAGATTCCATGTAGTAAAATTTGAGATGCGGGTCAGTCCAATATTCGTATCCCACGAATATCTATGAACCTTGGCAGCAACCAATTGCTCTATATTCATGCCTTATGAATATCCGCCAATCCAAGTTCATAATAGTCTTACGTTCATATTTGTTCCCACAAATATGACCGACTACGGACATTTAAAATTATAAAATTATTCATGGATATAAACATGCTAAAAGGAACATAACTCAAAATATCGTAAATACATAGATAAGTTAAGTATTACAATTGTTCCATATTAATAATATTAATACTAAACAGATCAATTCCAATCACTAGAATATCAAAGTCCTAAGGCCCAAGTATGACTTTCATGCTTTGCCCTTTCAAGGAGCTTCGTGAGTGGATCCGTAAAGTTTTGATCAAAGTGAACTTTGCGAATACATATCTTTCCCTTTTCAACTTCATCCCTTATGTAGTTGAATCTCCGCTCATTGTGCCTAATCTTTTGATGAGCACGGGGTTCCTTGATTTGAGCAATCACACCCTCATCATCTCAAAAGATTTCTAAGGGGTCTTGAATGGTAGAGACCACCCTTAGATTGGTGATAAACCTTTTTAATGCAGCTTCCCAAGCTGCTAATGAGGCGACTATGTATTCGTATTCTGTAGTGGACAATGCTACCCTATTCAAAATGGAGACATACCCCGACTGTGATCGAGAATCATCTCGATCAGTTTGGAAACTCGCAACAGTGTAACCCTTTACAACGAGTTCCTCTTTATCAGATCCGTATATTAGAAACATATCCTTAGTCCTCCTAAGGTATTTCAATATACTTTTAACAGCCATCCAATGGCTATTATTTGGATTCTGCTGATATCTGCTTGTCATGCTTAACGCGCATGACATGTCCGGTCTAGTGCATATCATCGCATACATGATGGATCCTATAGCAGACGCATATGGGATATCCCTCATATGATCTTGCTCATCCTTTGAGCTTGGACATTGAGATGCACTCAATACTATCCATCTTTGAACCGGTACCATACCTATCTTAGAGGTTTCCATCTTGATCCTTTTCAAGATTTTATCAGTGTATGCATTATGGTTTAGACCTATCAACCGCCTCGATCTATCCCTATAGATCTTTATTTCCAAAATATAGGCGGCTTCACCGAGATCTTACATGGAAAAACAACTTCCAAGCCAGGTTTTAACACCTTCTATGGTTGGATTGTCATTTCCAAATTGTAGTATGTCATCAACATACAATACTAAGAATGTAATTACACTCCCACTAGCTCCTTGATACACACAAGCCTCGTCAGCGTTCTTGATAAAACCCAATTTCTTGATCTCTTCATCAAAACATTGATTCCAACTTCTTGATGCTTGTCTCAATCCATAGATTGATCTCTTTAACTTGCATACTTTATCAGGATGATTTGGATCGACAAAACCTTTAGGCTGAACCATATGGACAGTCTCTTCAAGATGTCCATTAAGAAAAGCGGTTTTGACATCCATTTGCCAAATCTTATAATCATAATGAGCAGTAATGGCAAACAATATCCTGATAGACTTTAGCATTGCCACAGCGTGAAGGTTTCATCATAATCAACCCCTTGAGTTTGAGTGAAACCTTTTGCTACAAGTCTTGCCTTGTAAGTATCCAAGTTTCCATGTATATCTGTTTTCTTCTTGAAAACCCACTTGCATCCAACCGGTTTGGAGTTAAGTGGAGGGTCAACCAATTCCAAATTTGGTTGTCATACATGGATTGCATCTCTACGTTCATGGCTTCCAGCCACTCGTCATAATCCGAATTGGACATTGCATCATGGTATGTAGTTGGCTCATCGGAGTCAACCACGTAGCATCCATCTATGAAAAATCCATATCTTTCAGGTGAAATGCTAACTCTACCAGATGTGCGAACGTTTATGTGTATTGATCAACCTCTTGATCATTATCAACAACCTCCTTTGATTGCTAGTGTCAACCAAACGTGTGTCGGCTTTCTTGGTTTGGGCCATATTCAAAATACGAGCCGTGGAGAGTAGTGCGAAACCCTAAAATGATAGAGGTAGTGAGCTTATAGCCATCATAGGTCGAACCATATCCAATAGGGTTCGTTTTCTCCTTTTAAACACACCATAATGTTGTGGTGTTCCGGGAGGAGTAAGTTATGAGACAATCCACAACTTCTTAGATGATCCTGAAAAGACTCATTGTGGTATTAACCTCCTCTATCTAAACGGAGAACTTTGATAGTTCTATCGAGTTGATTTTCTACTTCATTCTTGAAGTTTTGAACATTTCAAAATGCTTCATGTTTATGTGCCATCATAGAACACATAACCATAGCGACTGTAATTGTCGGTAAAGGTAATGAAGTAACTTTCACCATTCCTTGTCATTGTCTTAAAAGGACCACATACATCCGAATGTATGACCCCTTATAAGTCTTTTGCCCTTTCATTAGTACCACTAAAGGGCGACTTGGTCATCTTACCTTGTAAACAAGATTCACGCTTATCAAATGAATAAGTTTCATTTGTTTTCAAAAGACCATTCTTTTGAAGTGTTTAAATCCGATTCTTGTTTATGTAACCAAGATGACAGTTCCAAGGATAAGAGTCACTTAAACCATTTTAAGTCTCTTGGTGCATGATTGGTATAATCTGTTATTATAGGACGAATCATCATAAACCAATTCATAAATACCATTAGAAGGCATAGCCTTGAAATAATATACATCATCCATATAAACATAAATACCATCATTTACAAACTTTAAATCATAACCATATTGTTTTAAAAGGGAAACTAAAATTATGTTCCTAGTCAAACTAGGAGCATATAACATGTTTTGAAGAACAACTTCCAAACCTTTTGAAAGTTTCAAAACATAGTCTCCTTTCATAAAATGCTTATTTCTTTTTAAACTCTTGCAACAGATTGCAAATGAGAGTTCCACATCCGGTATCCAATACCCATGTGTTTGAAGAAATAACACTTAAGTCTATATGGATGATAAAGGTTGTGCTTGAGGTTTGCCCAGCATCCCTCTTATTTCTCAACTCATTGAGATAGGTTGGACAATTCCCTTTCCAATGTCCTATCTCACCATATTCAAAGCATGGATCGTTTTCCGTTACCTTAGGCTTCATAAGCTTAGTTTTTGGAGGTTCCGCTTTAATTTTCCTTTCCCTTTGGCCCTTGATGTGCCCCTCTCCTTTGGCAACATTTGCCTTGGGATCGGGAATGGCCTTTCATTGCCTCCTTTATTGATCTAGAGAACAGGTAGAACCTTTCTACCCATCCCTGCCTCAGCTATTATGAGCATTGCGTGAAGCTCACCAATGCTCTTGTCCCATTCATTCATATTGTAATTCATTATGAATGTCTCAAACTTTTAGTTAGGCCATTAAGGATCAAATCCATGGCCAACTCCTTTGAGACAGGACAGCTAAGCCTCTCGAGGCGGTCAATGTGGCATTTCATCTTAAGTACATAAGATGATACCGATTGGGTTTCTTCCATATGACACGCATGAAGCGCTCGAACCGTTTCGAAGCTCTCTACCCAAGGTTGTTGAAGGAACATTTCCTTCAATTGGGTAATCATGTCATATGTCCCATGATGCTCCAAGCCCTTTTGGAGTTTAGGAATCATAGTTCCAACATGAGACAGGATAACTACATGTAATCTTCAGTATACTGAAGCCAATCATTATAGGCCTCAACATCGTCGGGGTCGGGTTGGTTAGGAATAGGATCGTCAAGGACATTTGCCTTTTCTCTTGCTTGAGAACAATTCTCAAGTTTCGAGACCAGTCCATAAATCTGTTATGGTTCAAACGATCCTTTTCTAAAATAGTTCTCAGTGATAGGGTATGGACGGTCGGGGTGGTAGCATTATTGTTTGTGGCCATTCTACAAAATTTACAAAGTTCTTATTAGTAATTTTGAAAAATTTCATTTTAATTATTAATACCCTTTACGTCTCATAGACAATTAATAATTAAAATCTAGAATCCAACGTTACATTTAAATAATGGTTAGGTGACCTTTATCCCATTATTCCAATTAACAAGGTAGTCAACATTTAACAATTGCAACCATTTGCAACTTCTAGCCTTTATGGGATCGGTTAAACATCTTATGTTTTGTCGGCATGTTTAATCCCATCAACACCATTGTACGCCATGCTTCGGTGACCCTATGCACATGGTTTCCAATTCAAGTCGTCCTAGTTACACACACGTGTCAGTTTACTCATATAAGTGGTTAGGTGACCTTTATCCCACAAATATGTTAAGCCCACCTCAAATCACAAGTTCCCTAAAACTGGTTAGGTGACCTTTATCCCACAAATAGATCTCAAGTGATTCGAGTGTCGTGTAAAAGGATGGTGTTAAAATTGTTCCAAAAGGGATTTTTAGTTTTCATTAATTCTAGTTTTGAAAATTCTATTTACCTTGTATTTGCATGCTTTCAAATACAAGGTATCCTATGGTTCATTTTTAATAAAACCTCTTTTATTAAATCATTAATCCTTTTAATAACCTTTTATTAATCACTTAATGATTAAGAACCATAAAATTCAGCTTGTTATGATAATTTATTTAGATTGTTAAGTATATCCATATATCAAACAATCAACACAAAATGAATAATCAAACAAGCATATTTCAAACAACCACATGTGCATAACCATAGCTACTATTGTGACAACACTTGTTTGCCATCACAAGTGTTGTCATTTGGTCTTTCCTAAGGGTTGAATACAACACAAAGATGAGATCTTCATAGACCCCCACTTGAACTTGCATGCATATGCTTCAAGTCCTTTTCTTTGTATCTTCTCTTTTGCTTCCATTTTGTGCATGTTCATTTACAAAATTTATATCCTAATACAAATTTTCTAATAAAGAAAATACACCTAATCTATCTATTACATTGCAAATGAATTAATAAATAAATTACATCCAAAAACTTTGCACAAAAGAACAATATTACAATCTAAATGAAAACAACCAAAACAAACATCCATTTCAAACCAAATCAACACAAGGTCTAAGCTAGGTTATGCACTATCAAATGAACCATCACAAACATCATTCAATAAACAAAATAAACCCCATCAAACCCCAATTTTTCAGCCAACATAAACTGAAAATTGGGGTTTGTTTGTCCAAACAAACAACAATCAACCATATCAACCAATTGACATTCCTATCTTTCAAAGTTTAATCATAAGCATGAAGATATAACTTGGAAAGACATGGGGTTTATTGAATCAACCAAAATCAGCCTCTAATGAGTTGATTAACATCCATTAAAACCGATTTTACAAAGATAATGATGCTAGTTTCCACATAACCGGCTCTAGATGCCATTGTTGGGGTTTGTTACATCATTTTCAGCTTGTTTAACCATTTAAACATATGAAACGCAGCGAAATGTAAACCTTAAATCATGTTAAAGTTTCTGAAAATTAACATTATTATGTGTAAACAAACAAACCCATAAGATGAGGATCTTTATTATGTGAAAGACTAGCATACTACATGAACAAGAACACCCAAAAGATTACATACATACTACCTTTTAGAAGGCTGCAGAAAAACGAATTTGGGTGAAGAAGATGATGTTGTTGGACGACCAAAACATCAAGAATGGATGTCCTCAAGTGTTCATACCCACAAGCCTCTAAGCAACACCCTTTTGCTAGGATTTTGTACACCAAAAACGTGAAAAACAAGCTGCTGGAACATATTTTCAGCAAAGAACTTCCTCTTTCAAAAGGGAGAAAACTTGTTCTTGTGTGCCCTTTTGCATGTATGAGAGAGAAGAAGAATTGGAGAGTGTGTTTTTCATTCAAGAGGGTGTGTTTTCAAGGTTGCAAAATGACTATACATACCCCTAAAGGGGGCGGCCAGCCTTGTGTAAAATGGGTTTCCCCCATTTTTTTAAAACACTCACTTGAATAAATTAGATGTATAGTTAGTTATATAATTAACCAATTAATTATATAACTTAAACACACTTTTATTACTTAATGTTATTTAACAAACTTAAATAACATTATAAATAATGTTTATGAACAAAATATTCTTGTAAGTTGTTCTTTCTCACATACAATTTATTTAGAAAACCCATTTTCTAAATTAGTGTTTATATTTAATTGCATGATCATATCATCAATTAAATATTAATTGGTGTTTGCTAAGCTTGTTATTGGGTATGACCCGACTTGGATCATGACGTACTAACCACATCAATATTCTATGTGTCTTGGGCATAAAGAATCCAACACAAATTCCATCTTGACTACATACGTCTCTCACAATTACCTTATACCATACCTGAACTCAGCCTTATGTACTGCCAATATTTCAGAACAGAAAAGTACTAAGTCAAAGTACAATACTTGGTGAATATCAAGACCCAATATGTGTCTCAGGTATGAGGATACAATGATATTCGCCTTTACTCAATATCTCTTATGACTAATCACAAAGATTCCATGCAAAAATAATTGAGAGCGGGTGGGTCCAATATCCATATCCCATAGATATCAATGAACCTTGGTAGCAACCTCTTGCTCTATATTCATACCTTATGAATATCAACCAATCCAATGTTCATTATAGTCTTGCATTCATAGTTGTTCCCACAAGTATGATCGACTACGGACGTTTAGAATAACTTACTTATTCACGGATTTAAACATGCTAAAATAGAAGAACAAATGAAAATTATAACCACATAATTAAGTCAAATAACATAAGTTCCAATATCCAAATACAAAATTTGATCAAGTCCAATCACTAGAATATCGAAGTCCTAAGGCACAAGTATGATTTTCATGCTTTGACCTATCTAGGAGCTTCATGAATGGATCCGCAATGTTTGATCGGTGTGAACTTTGCGAATACATATCTTTCCCTTTTCAACTTCATCCCTTATGTAGTTGAATCTCCATTCAATGTGCCGAGTCTTTTGATGAGCACGAGGTTCCTTGATTTGAGCAATCACACCCTCGTTGTCACAAAATATCTCTAGGGGGTCTTGAATGGTAGCAACGACCCCTAGATCAGCAATGAACTTTTTAAGCCACGCACCTTCTTGAGCTGCCAATGAAGTGGCGATGTATTCTGATTCTGTTGTACATAGTGCCACTACATCTTGCTTTGAGCTCTTCCAAGAGACCACTCCTCCATTCATAATGAAGACATATCCCGACTGTGATTGAGAATCATCTCGATCAGTTTGGAAACTCGCATCCGTGTAACCCTTTACCACGAGCTCCTCCTCACCAGATCCATATATTAAGAACACATCCTTAGTGTTTCTAAGGTATTTCAAAATACTCTTAACAGCCATCGAATGACTATTACCAGGATTCTGCAGATATTTACTTGTCATGCTTAGAGCACATGACACGTCCGGCCTAGTACATATCATTGCATACATGATGGATCCTATAACAGAAGCATATGGGACTCCACTCATTCTTTCTTGTTTAACCTTTGAACTAGGGCATTGAGATGCGCTCAATATAGTCCCCTTTTGAATAGGTATCAAACTTTTCTTCGAATTCTCCATCTTGAACCTTTTTAAGATCTTATCAATGCATGCACTTTAGTTTAAACCTATCAGCCGTCTTGATCTATCCCTATAGATCTTTATTCCCAAAATATAGGTGGCTTCACCAAGATCCTTAATGGAAAAACAGCTTCCAAGCCAGGCTTTTACACCTTCCAAGGTTGGAATGTCGTCTCCAAATAGTAAAATGTCATCGACATATAATACAAGGAAGGTGACAGTGCTCCCACTAGCTTTCTTATATACACAAGCTTCATTAGCATTTTTGATGAAGCCAAATTTCTTTACTTCATCATCAAAACGGTGATTCAAACTTCTTGACGCTTGTTTCAATCCATAGATTGACTTATTTAACTTGCATACCTTGTTAGGATGTTTTGGATCGACAAAACCTTTAGGCTGTTTCATATGGACATCATCCTCAAGATATCCATTAAGGAAAGCAGTTTTGACATCCATTTGCCATATCTCATAGTCATAATATGCTGCTATGGCAAACAATATCCTGATAGACTTCAGTATTGCCACAGGCAAAAAAGTTTCATCATAATCAACCCCTTGAGTTTGAGTGAAACCTTTTGCCACAAGTCTAACTTTATAGGTATCCAAGTTTCCATGCATATCGGTTTTCTTCTTGAAAACCCACTTACTTCCAACTATCTTGGACTTAAGAGGTGGTGTAACTAATTCCCAAACTTGGTTATCATACATGGATTGCATCTCAACGTTCATGGATTCTTGCCATTTGTCAAAATCAGGTTTTGACATTGCCTCGTGGTATGTGGTTGGTTCATCCGAATCTACCACATAGCATCCATCCATGAAAAATCCATATCTCTCAGGAGGAACACTAATTCTACCAGATCTGTGAACATTTTATGTATCTTGATCATGCATATGATCAGTCTCAACACCCTCATGTTGATTGCTAGTATCAACCAATTGTGTATCGTCTTGTGAATCTTGAACCTCATCAAGTTCCACTGCTCTTCCACTAGTTTCTTCCGAAAGAAACTTAGTTTCCAAGAACTCTGCCTTTCGAGCAATAAACACTTTCTGCTCTATCGGATCATAGAAATAATATCCAATACAATCTCTAAGATATCCAATGAAAATACACTTTATGGATCGGGCTTCCAGTTTGTTTTTAGTGTATTGCTTAGGATAAGCTTCACACCCCCAAACTTTCAAATATGATAATGATGGAACCCTTCCATGCCATATTTCGAAAGGTGTCCTTTCCACTTTCTTGGTTGGGGCCATATTTAAAATACGGGCCGCGGAGAGCAACGCGAAACCCCAAAATGATAGAGGTAATGTACTTCTAGCCATCATAGATCAAACCATATCCAATAGAGTTCGATTCCTCCTCTCAGACACACCATTATGTTGTGGTGTTCCAGGTGGAGTAAGTTGTGAGACAATCCCACAACTTCTAAGATATTCTTGAAATTCACTACTTAGGTATTCACCTCCTCTATCTGTATGAAGAATCTTGACCGTTTTGTTGAGTTTATTTTCTACTTCATTCTTGAAGATTTTGAACATTTCAAAAGATTCATGTTTGTGTCTTAACAAGTACACATACCCATAACGACTATAGTCATCGGTAAAGGTAATGAAAAATCTTTCACCATTCCTAGTCATAGGTTTAAAATGTCCACATACATCCGAATGTATGATCCCTAATAAATCCTTTGCCCTTTCATTAGTCCCACTAAAAGGGGCCTTTATCATTTTACCTTGTAAACAAGACTCGCATACATCAAATGAATCATTTTCATTAGTTTTCAAAAGACCATTCTTTTGGAGTTTTTGCATACGATTCTTGTTTATATGACCAAGGTGACAATGCCAAATATAGGAATCACTCAAATCTAATTTGAGCCTTTTGGTGGTTGCTTGGTACATTGAGCTATCATATGCTGTGTTTTCATGAACCAATTCATAAATACCATTACAAGGTATAGCCTTAAAATAAAACATATGATTTAAAGAAACATGAATATCATTGTCAACAAACTTGAAATCATAATCATATTGTCTCAAACGGGAAACAGAAATAATGTTCCTAGTCAAACTAGGAGCATATAATACATTCTTTAAAATGACTTCCAAACCACTTGAAAGCTTCAAAAAGTAGTCTCCTTGGGCTTCCACGTGAACCTTTGCACCATTGCCCATGAAGAGACTTATTTCCCCTTTTGCATAATGCTCACTTCTTTTGAACCCCTGCAACAAATTGCAAATATGAGTTCCACATCCAGTATCTAATACCTATGTGTTAGAAGAAATAACATTTAGCTCAACATGTATCATAAAGATTGTACCTGAGGTTTGCCTGTCCCTCTTCGATCTCAATGCTTTGAGATAGACCGAACAATTGCGTTTCCAATGGCCTACCTCACCACACTCAAAACAAGGGTCATCTTGAGCTACCTTTTACTTCTTTTCTTTTGGTTTGGGCGGTTCCACTTTTGCTTTTCCCTTTCCATTGACGTGCCCCTTCCCTTTGGCAACGCTTGCCCTAGGGTCGGGGAGGTGCCTCTTCCTACTACCTCCTTCATTGATCATAAGAACTGGTAGAACCCTTCTACCCATGCCCGCCTCGGCCGTTTTGAGCATTGATTGAAGCTCACCAATGCTCTTGTCCCAACCATTCATGTTATAGTTCATAACAAAGCTATCAAACTTCTTTGATAGGGAGTTGAGGATCAAATCCGTTGCCAACTCGTTGGACACACGACAGTTAAGCCTTTCGAGGCGATCAATGTGACTCTTCATCTTAAGAACATAAGATGACACCGATTGGGTCTCGTCCATCCGACATGCATGGAGCGCTCGAACCGTTTTGAAGCGCTCCACCCTTGATTGTTGTTGGAACATTTCCTTCAACTGGGTGATCATGTCGAAGGCATTATGGTTCTCAAAGTCCTTTTGCAAGTCGGGAATCATACTTGCTAGCATGAGACATGAGACTTGCACGGAGTCCTCGGTGTACTTGACCCACTCGGTAAAGTCCTCAATGTCATTATCATCGGGTTGATCGGGAATGGGATTGTCTAACACATAGGACTTCTTTTCTTGCTTGAGAACTATTCTCAAGTTTCGGTACCAATCCATGAAGTTCCCATGGTTTAGACGTTCATTTTCAAGGATCGTTCTTAGTGATAGGTTATGGACGGTCGGGATTGCGTTGTTGTTGTTAGCCATCTACAATTTTACAAAGTTCAAATTTTAGTATTTTGATATTTAAGTATTTTTAATTATTAATACCCTTTTATGTCTCATAGACAATTAATAATTAAAATCTAGAATCCAACGTTACATTTAAATATCGGTTAGGTGACCTTTATCCCTTTATTTAAATTAACAAGGTAGTCAACGTTTGACAATTGTAACCTATTACAATTTCTAGTTTTATGGGATCGTTTTAAACATCTCATGTTTTGTTTGGCATGTTTATCCCATCAACACCGTTTGTACGTCATGCTTCGGTGATCCTAATGCATGATTTCCAAATCAAGTCGTCCTACTTAGACACACGTGTGATTTTACTTATATAAGTGGTTAGGTGACCTTTATCCCACAAATATGGTAATTTCACCTCAACTTCACAAGTTTCTATATTTATGGTTAGGTGACCTTTATCCCATAAATAACTTACAAGTGAATTGAGTGTTGTTTCAAAGGATGGTGTTAAACTTGTTTTAAAAGGGTTTTTGTAGTTTCTAAAATTCTAGTTTTAGAAAAAGCCTTTATACCATACAACTTGTATGCATTCAAATGCATGGCATTATTTGAAAAACTATTTTCAAGGTTCCTTTTAATAAAACCCATTTTTATTAAATCATTAACCCTTAATAAACACATTTTATTAATCCCTTTAATGATTATAAAGAACTATTTTTATGCTTAATTTATCATAGTTGTTTAACTAGTTTGTCTATTTTCAATTAAAATATTAAACTCAACCAAAACAACCAAACAATCAAACAAACATAAAAAAATAAGTGCACAACCAAAGCCAACTATTTTGATCACACTTGCTTGCCATAACAAGTGTGTCAAGTGGTCATTCCTAAGGTAAAACATGACACATTGTTGAGTTGATGAACTCACACTTGAACTTGCATCCAAATGCTACAAGTATGCCTTTTGTATTGTGATTCCATCATCATCTTTAGGCTCCTTCTTCGTCTTACAAATCAGCCCCAAAAATACACATTACATAGAAAAAGTCCTAATATATTTTTCTAGTAAAATAAAGTGCAAGCTAATCTACTTATTACTACCAAATGAAATAAATAAATTACATAGCCTTTATTACATTCAAATGAATCACAACCAAAAATAATCAATCACAAGGTCATGACTAGGTTTTTGCACTTAAAACACATCCAAATATGTTCCTATATTTCGATTTTTGGCAGTCCCTTTTGAACCCATATTCTTGGCCAACATAAACCAAGAACAAGTGGGTTTTTGTCCAAACAAACAAACCATCTCATGATCTAAATTTTTCAAGATTCTTACATGCATATAAAGCATATAAACCATCTCATGATCTAAATTTTTCAAGATTCTTACATGCATATAAAGTAATATCTTGAAAAACAAAGGGACTTCCATTTGAGAAATTTTCAGCCCACTTTTTATAAAAAAAAGGACTCGAAAATTTCAACGTTTGAAGCATGTATCCATATAAACCGGCTCTTGATGCCATTGTTGGGTTTTGCAGATGTTTATCAAAGACATATTAACCATTTAACGTGTAAAACGCAGCGGAGTTTATGTTAAAAACGTGGGTTTATGTATGATATACATATGTTTAATCAAAACCCAAAATAAGGATCACATTATATGGAAGAACATACTATCATAACATGTATATTCATCAACCACATGTACTACCTTTATAAAACGTGGAGATGGAGGTTAGATGATGATGCTTGAATGTCTAAACTTCAAGGTAGAAGTTCTCAAGAGATGATACCCAAAGCTTGTACAAACACCGTCTTTGCTAGGTCTTGCAACACCAACTTGAAAACCCTCTTGAAGGTCGATTTTTCCAGCCAAGAAGAACTAGTTTAAAGGCTGAAAAACTTGTATTTTCAGCTCTAGAATCCGATTTCTAGAGAGAGAATTGAGAGAGTTTTTGCTCTTGAGTGTGTGTGAGAGAAAACGTTTCTTGGTGGAAGAGTGTTCTAGTAGTTAATGTTGCATGTAACAAGGACTAATGAGAGGAGTTTCAAGCCCCAAGGGCGGCCGAAATTGAGGTCCCACACATGGTTTCCCTCTCATTTGAATTCTTATTAAAACTTACACTCTTGTACTCTAATTTTATAAAATTAAAACCCTTTTAATTTTATAAGATATAACACACTTTGTTTGATATTACTTAACTAACTTAAATAATAAAACAAACAATTTCTCATGAACAAATTATCCATATAATGTTGTTCATTTTCAAAAGCAATGATTTAGAAAACTCAATTTCTATGTTGGTGTTTATATTTATTTGTGTGATCTTATCAACGAATAAATATTTATCGGTGTTTGTTTGGCTTGTTATTGGGTATGACCCGACTTGGATCATATCACATTAGCCACATCAATTTAATATGTATCTTGGGCAGATCAATTCCTTCATATATGCATGTAAGGATATTGAAAAATATAAATCATAAGATGGTTTGATTGTTTGGACAAAACCCACTTGTTCTTGGTTTATGTTGGCCAAGAACTTGGGTTCAAAAGGGGCTGCCAAAAATCGATAGATATGTACATATTTGGATGTGCTTTAAGTGCATAAAACCTTGCCATGACCTTGTGTTTGATTATTTGTGGTTATGATTCATTTGAATGTAATAAAGGCTATGTAATTTATTTATTTCATTTGGTATGTAATAAGTAGATTAGCTTGCACTTTATTTTACTATAAAAATGTATTAGGACTTTTTCTATGTAATAAGTATTTTTAGGGCTGTTTTGTGAGACAAAGAAGATGCCTAAAGATGGTAGTGGAATCACAATACAAAAGGCATATTTGAAGCATTTGGATGCAAGTTCAAGTGGGAGTTCATCAACACAACAATGTGTCATGTTTTACCCTAGGAATGACCACTTGACACACTTGTTATGGCAAGCAAGTGTGATAAAAAATAGTTGGCTATGGTTATGCACTTATTTTTTTATGTTTGGTTGATTATTTTGTTGTTTGGTTATGTTTAATATTTTAGTTGAAAATAGATAAACTAGTTAAACAACTATGACAAATCAAGCATAAAAATGGTTCTTTGTAATCATTAAAGGAATTAATAAAATATGCTTATTAAGGGTTAATGATTTAATAAAAATGGATTTTATTAAAAGGAACCTTGAAAATAGTTTCTCAAAAAATACCATGCATTTGAATGCATACAAGTTGTATGGTATAAAAGGCCTTTTCTAAAAACTATAATTTTAGAAACTACAAAAACCCTTTTAAAACAAGTTTAACACCATCCTTTTAAACAAACACTCAATTCACTTATAACTTATTTATGGGATAAAGGTCACCTAACCATAAATATAGAAACTTATGAAGTTGAGGTGAAATTACCATATTTGTGGGATAAAGGTCACCTAACCACTTATATTTATGAAATCACACGTGTGTCTAAGTAGGACGACTTGATTTGGAAATCATGCATTAGGATCACCGAAGCATGACATACAAACGACGTTGATGGGATAAACATGCCTAACAAAACATGAGATGTTTAAAACGATCCCATATAACTATAAATTGTAATAGGTTACAATTGTCAAACGTTGACTACCTTGTTAATTTGAATAAAGGGATAAAGGTCACCTAACCGATATTTAAATGTAACGTTGGATTCAAGATTTTAATTATTAATTGTCTATGAGACATAAAAGGGTATTAATAATTAAAATGCTTAAATATCAAAATACTAAAATTTGAACTTTGTAAAATTGTAGATGGCTAACAACAACAATGCAATCCCGGTCGTCCACAACCTATCACTAAGAACCATCCTTGAAAAGGAACGTCTAAACCATGGGAACTTCATGGATTGGTACCAAAACTTGAGAATCGTTCTCAAGCAAGAAAAGTCCTATGTGTTAGACGATCCCATTCCCGATCAACCCGATGAAAATGACGTAGAGGCCTTTACCGAGTGGGTCAAATATACCGAGGACTCTGTGCAAGTCTCATGTCTCATGCTAGCGAGTATGATTCCCGATTTGCATAAGGACTTTGAGAACCACAATGCCAATGACATGATCACCCAGTTGAAGGAAATGTTCCAACAACAATCAAGGGTGGAGCGCTTCAAAACGGTTCGAGCACTCCATGCATGTCGGATGGACGAGACCCAATCGGTATCATCTTACGTTCTTAAGATGAAGAGCCACATTGATCGCCTTAAAAGGCTTAATTGTCGTGTGTCCAACGAGTTGGCAACGGATTTGATGCTCAACTCCATATCTCTAGATTCTGACATCCTAGATAGACTAGTTTGGCATCATCCCCTTCAGGTCTTTTCTCCTCTACTTCCTATTGGCATTTTCCTAGAATTCATGGCCAGAAAAGTCCTTGGCGGTCTCGGCTGCTGGAACAGAGTTAGCCAATGCTTATTCCCCAGATACCATCATTGCTTCTTCTCCGGGAAAAGAACCGACACCTAGAACTCCCATTAAGAGAAAAAGAAAAGAAGTTTGATAGCTTTGTTATGAACTATAACATGAATGGATGGGACAAGAGCATTGATGAGCTTCATTCAATGCTCAAAACGACCGAGGCGGGCATGGGTAGAAAGGTTATACCGGTTCTTACGATCAATGAGGGAGGTAGTAGGAAGAGGCACCTCCTCGACCCTAGGGCAAGTGCTGCCAAAGGGAAGGGGCACATCAAGGGGAAGGGTAAGGGTAAAGCAAAAGTGGAACCGCCCAAACCGAAAGAAAAGAAGCAAAAGGTTGCTCATGATGACCCATGTTTTGAGTGTGGTGAGTTAGGCCATTGGAAACGCAATTGTTCGGTTTATCTCCAAGAGTTGAGATCGAAGAGGGACGCGGGGTAAACCTCAGGTACAATCTTTATGATACATGTTGAGCTAAATGTTATTTCTTCTAACACATGGGTATTGGATACCGGATGTGGAACTCATATTTGTAATTTGTTGCAGGGGTTCATAAGAAGTGGGCATTATGCAAAAGGGGAAATTAGTCTCTTTATGGGCAATGGTGCAAAGGTTCACGTGGAAGCCCAAGGAGACTACATTTTGAAGCTTCCATGTAGTTTGGGAGTTATTTTAAAGAATGTTTTGTATGCTCCTAGTTTGACTAGGAACATTATTTCTGTTTCCCGATTAAGACAATATGATTATGATTTCACGTTTGTTGACAATGATATTCATGTTTCTTTAAATCATATGTTTTATTTTAAAGCTATACCTTACAATGGTATTTATGAATTGGTTCATGAAAACACAACGTATGATAGCTCAATGTACCAAGCAACCACCAAAAGGCTCAAATTAGATTTGAGTTATTCCTATCTTTGGCATTGTCGCATTGGTCACATAAACAAGAAGCGTATGCAAAAACTCCAAAAGAATGGTCTTTTGAAAACTAATGAAAATGATTCATTTGATGTATGAGAGTCTTGTTTACAAGGTAAAATGACAAAGGCCCACTTTTAGTGGGACTAATGAGAGGGCAAAGGATTTATTTGGGATCATACATTCGGATGTATGTGGACCTTTTAAACTAATAACTAGGAATGGTGAAAAATACTTCATTACCTTTACTGATGACTACAGTCATTACGGGTATCTGTACTTGTTAAGACACAAATATGAATCTTTTGAAATGTTCAAAATCTTCAAGAATGAAGTAGAAAATCAACTCAACAAAATGGTCAAGATTCTTCGTACAGATAGAGGAGGTGAATACCTTAGTAGTGAATTTCAAGAGTATCTTAGAAGTTGTGGGATTGTCTCACAACTTACTCCACCTGTAACACCACAACATAATGGTGTGTCTGAGAGGAGGAATCGGACTCTATTAGATATGGTTCTATCTATGATGGCTAGAAGTACACTACCTCTATCATTTTGGGGTCTCGCGTTGCTCTCCGCGGCCCGTATTTTAAATATGGTCCCAACCAAGAAAGTGGAAAAGACACCTTTCGAAGTATGGCATGGAAGGGTTCCATCATTATCATATTTAAAGGTTTGGGGGTGTGATGCTTATCCTAAGCAATACATTCAAAACAAACAGGAAGCCCGATCCACAAAGTGTATCTTCATTAGATATCCTAGAGATTGTATTGGATATTATTTCTATGATCTGACAGAACAGAAAGTGTTTATTGCTCGAAAAGCAGAGTTCTTGGAATCTAAGTTTCTTTCGGAAGAAACTAGTGGAAGAGCAGTGGAACTTGAAGAGGTTCAAGATTCACAAGACGATACACAATTGGTTGATACTAGCAATCAACATGAGGATGTTGAGAATGATCATATGGATGATCAAGATACATATAACATTCGTAGATCTGGTAGAATTAGTGTTCCTCCTGAGAGATATGGATTTTTCATGGATGGATGCTATGTGGTAGATTCGGATGAACCAACCACATACCATGATGCAATGTCAAAACCTGATTTTGACTAATGGCAAGAAGCCATGAACGTTGAGATGCAATCCATGTATGATAACAAGTTTGGGAATTGGTTACGCTACCTCTTAAGTCCAAGATAGTTGGAAGTAAGTGGGTTTTCAAGAAGAAAACCGATATGCATGGAAACTTGGATACCTATAAAGCTAGACTTGTAGCAAAAGGTTTCACTCAAACTCAAGGGGTTGATTATGATGAAACCTTTTCGCCTGTGGCAATGCTAAAGTCTATTAGGATATTGCTTGCCATAGCAGCATATTATGACTATAAGATTTGGCAAATGGATGTCAAAACCACTTTCCTTAATGGATATCTTGAGGAAGATGTCCATATGAAACAGCCTGAAGGTTTTGTCGATCCAAAACATCCTAACAAGGTATGCAAGTTAAAGAAGTCAATCTATTGATTGAAACAAGCGTCAAGAAGCTGGAATCACCGTTTTGATGATGAAGTGAAGAAATTTGGCTTCATCAAAAATGCTGATGAAGCTTGTCTATATAAGAAAGCTAGTAGGAGCACTATCACTTTCCTTGTATTATATGTCAATGACATTTTACTACTTGGAAACGACATTCCAACCTTGGAAGGTGTAAAAGCCTGCCTTGGAAGTTGTTTTTCCATCAAGGATCTTGGTAAAGCCGCCTATATTTTTGGAATAAAGATCTATAGGGATAGATCAAGACGGCTGATAGGTTTAAACCAAAGTGCATAGATTGAAAAGATCTTGAAAAAGTTCAAGATGGAGAATTCTAAGAAAGGTTTGGTACCTATTCAAAAGGGGACTATATTGAGCTCATCTCAATGCCCTAGTTCAAAGGTTGAACAAGAAAGAATGAATGGATTCCCATATGCATCTGCTATAGGATCCATCATGTATGCAATGATATGTACTAGGCCGGACGTGTCATGTGCTCTAAGCATGACAAGTAGATATCAGCAGAATCCTGGTAATAGTCACTCGATGGCTGTTAAGAGTATTTTGAAATACCTTAGAAACACTAAGGATATGTTCTTAATATATGGATCTGGTGAGGAGGAGCTCGTTGTAAAGGGTTACACGGATGCGAGTTTCCAAACTGATCGAGATGATTCTCGATCACAGTCGGGATATGTCTTCATTATGAATGGAGGAGCGGTCTCTTGGAAGAGCTCAAAGCAAGATGTAGTGGCACTATCTACAACAGAATCAGAATACATCGCCGCTTCATTGGCAGCTCAAGAAGCTACGTTGCTTAGGAAGTTCATTGCTCATCTAGGGGCCGTTGCTACCATTCAAGACCCCCTAGAGATCTTTTGTGACAACGAGGGTGCGATTGCTCAAATCAAGGAACCTCGTGCTCATCAAAAGACTCGGCACATTGAACGGAGATTCAACTACATAAGGGATGAAGTTGAAAAGGGAAAGATATGTATTCACAAAGTTCACACCGATCAAAACATTGCGGATCCATTCACGAAGCTCCTAGATAGGTCAAAGCATGAAAGTCATACTTGTGCCTTAGGACTTCGATATTCTAGTGATTGGACTTGATCAAATTTTGTATTTGGATATTTGAACTTATGTCATTTGACTTAATTATATGGTTATAATTTTCATTTGTTCTTCAGTTTTAGCATGTTTAAGTCCGTGAATAAGTAAGTTATTCTAAACGTCCATAGTCGATCATACTTGTGGGAACAACTATGAATGTAAGACTATAATGAACTTGGATTGGTTGATATTCATAAGGTATGAATATAGAGCAAGAGGTTGCTACAAAGGTTCATTGATATCTATGGGATATAGATATTGGACCGACCCGCTCTCAATTATTTCTGCATGGAATCTTTGTGATTAGTCATAAGAGATATTGCGTAAAGGCGAATATCATTGTATCCTCAGACCTGAGATACATATTGGGTCTTGATATTCACCAAGTATTGTACTTTGACTTAGTACTTTGCTGTTCTGAAAGATTGGCAGTACATAAGGCTGAGTTCAGGTATGATATAAGGTGATTGTGAGAGACGTATGTAGTCAAGATGGAATTTGTTCCTCTTATTCGTTGAGAGTTAGATGTCTAAGGCCTGTTAAAGTTAAATCAACGGAGAATAACAATTCTATGTCTCTGGGATTTAACATGACATCTGTAACAAAAGGATAAGTGATTGATTCACCTAATTCGTATTCAAGTAAGGTACTTGAAAAGGATGATGTTATTGAATGGCACTTAGTCATATACATTAGGGGTAGCAAACCGTTGCTAGGCGTTATTTGCTGCTTGCATCAATCTTTTATGAATCTTGTGCAAGTGGGAGATTGAAGGAATTGATCTGCCCAAGATAGATATTAAATTGATGTGGCTAATGTGATATGATCCAAGTCGGGCCATACCCAATAACAAGCCAAACAAACATTGAAAAATATTTATTCGTGGATAAGATCACACAAATAAACATTAACACCAATATAGAAACCGGGTTTTCTAAATCATTGCTTTTGTAATTGAACAACATTATATGGATAATTTGTTCATGAGAAATTACTTGTTTTATTATTAAGTTGGTTAAGTAATATCAAACAATAGTGTATTGTATTTTATAAAATTAAAGGGTTTTAATTTTATAAAAATAGAGTGGAAGAGTGTATCTTTTATAAAAATTAAAATGAGAGGGAAACCCTCAAGTGGGACCATGACTTCAGCCGCCCCTTAGGGCATGAGAACTCTCTCATTAGTTCTTGGTTCATGCAACATTGATTCATTACAACACTCTTCTACCAATACACCTTTCTCTCACACACACAAAGCAAAAGAATTTCTCTCATCTCTCTCCCTAGAACTCGGTTTCTAGAGCTGAAATACAAGAGTTTTTTCAACCTTCAAACAAGTGTTCTTGGCTGGAAAAATCGATCTTGAAGAGGGTTTTTCAAGTTAGTGTTACAAGACCTAGTAAGTGGGTGTTTGAAGGAAGCTTGGGGTATCATCTCTTGAGGACTTCTACCTTGAAGTTTTGACATTCAAATCATCATCTAGCCTCCAAATCCATGGTTCGAAAGGTAGTATATGTGGTTGATATATATATGTTATGATAGTATGTTCTTCCATATAAAATGATCCTTGTTTTGGGTTTTGATTTAACATATGTATATGATACATAAACTCACATTTTGAACATAAAATCCACTGCGTTTTACATGTTAAATGGTTAGTTTGTCTTTGATAAACATCTACAAAACCCAACAGGTATGAACGTCTCCCCATTTGGGTACCCATATACGACTCATGAAGTACTGTATACCATCATCCTTGCAAATCATCTGTTTATCTAACCCTCGGAATTCTTCCCCCGCAAGGTTTTCTTCTTTCAATGCCTCACTTTGTGCAAGTTGGATATGAGCCTTCAAGTTCGTTTGAATAGTTAATCCCAAAGCTCGAGCACGTAGTGGTTTCACACGTTCTTTACGACTTAGGGCGTCAGCCACCACGTTAGCTTTCCCCGAATGATACCGGATTTCACAATCGTAGTCGCTAAGTAACTCTACCCAGCGTCGCTGTCGCATGTTAAGTTCCTTTTGATCCAGAATGTGTTGAAGGATCTTATGATCTGTGTAGATGATGCATTTGGTTCCATACAGATAATGCCTCCATATCTTGAGTGCAAATACTACAGCGCCCAACTCCAAATCATGAGTTGTGTAGTCCTTTTCATGCACCTTGAGTTGTTGCGAGGCGTAGGCAATTACCTTATCTCTTTGCATTAGCACACATCCCAATCCTTGATGTGAAGCATCGCAGTATACCACAAAATTATCAGTTCCGTCCGGGAGGGACAGTATTGGAGCGTTGCACAACTTTTCTTTCAATGTCTTGAAAGCTCGTTCTTGTGCATGTCCCCAATCAAACTTCTTGTCTTTCTATGTTAGCAGTGTTAACGGTTGTGCGATCTTCGAAAAGTTCGCAATAAAACGGCGGTAGTATGCGGCCAATCCTAGGAATTGCCGTATTTCGGAGGGTGTTTGGGGTGTATCCCATTTATTCACCGCTTCAATCTTGCCAGGATCTACATGAATCCCATTTTCGTTCACCACATGGCCCAAAAATTTCACTTCTCAAACTCAAAACTCACACTTCGAGAGTTTAGCGAAAAGTTTCTCTTCTTGTAATAGACTCAGTATCGCCCGAAGATGTTCCTCATGGTCCGCTATCAACGAGACTATATAAGTATATCGTCTATGAACACAATTACGAACTTATCAAGATAAGGCTTGCACACCCGATTCATCAAATCCATAAAGATAGCTGGTGCATTGGTCAATCTGAACGGCATGACCAAGAACTCATAGTGCCCATAGCGAGTCCTGAATGATGTTTTCGGTATGTCATCCTCAAAAACCCTTAGTTGATGATATCCAGAGCGAAGATCAATCTTGGAGAAATATGAGACTCCTTGCAGTTGATCAAATAAATCACCAATTCTGGGAAGAGGATATCGATTCTTCACAGTTAATTTGTTCAACTCGTGATAATCGATGCACATACGGAACGATCCATCTTTCTTTTTGATAAATAATACCGGTGCTCCCTATGGTTAGTGACTCAGTCGGATAAAACCTTTCTCCAGGAGCTCTTGTAATTGGCTAGATAACTCTTGCATCTCGGATGGTGCTAACCGATACGGTGCTTTTGCTACCGGTGTAGCTCCAGGAACCAACTCGATATGAAATTCCACCTGTCGTGGAGGAGGCAAACCCGACAGGTCTTTAGGGAATACATCTGGATAATCTCATACTACAGGAATATCTACCAACTTGTTGCCTTCCTCTTTCTTTTCCACCACATGGGCCAGAAATGCGTAACACTGCTTTCATAAGCATCGACGCGTCTTCACGCAAGAAATAAGCTTTAGTGTTCTTCCCGGTCGTTCTCCTTGAATCTTGAGTACCTCCCCATTTGGCATGGGGATTCGTATTACTTTCTCCCGACAAACAATCTCGGCTTCGTGTTTTGACAACCAATCCATTCCCACAATCACATCGAAGCTTCCCAGCTCAAAAGGTATTAAGTCTATGTCGAAGGCATGGTTTTCCAATATCATGGAGCACTTTCTAATAATCTCAACGGCTTGTACAACTCTACTATTTGCCATTTCTACTGAAAAGCTAGTTTTTAGTCTACTAGGGTTCAAGGCAAGCATGTGTGCAAAATTGGAAGATATAAAACTATTGTCTGCTCCATTATCAAATAATATGAATGTGAAGCGGTGATTGAGCAAGTACGTACCCGTGACAACATTCGGGTCCTGACGACCATCGTTGGCTCCAATGACAAACGCACGTCCCTGAGCGACATTTCCTTGATTATCCGGGTCTTGATTCCCAGCTATGGCCAACACTTGCTGTTGATTATTCCCTTGTTCACCCGGTGCCCTATTCAGTTTGGGGCACATGTTCCGGTAGTGACCCGGATTTCCACATTCGTAACAGACTCTGGCATTCCCGGAAGGGTTAACCGCGTTGACGGGTGCCACCAGATTTGGTGCTATTCTACAGTCTCTGGCTTGATGCCCCGGACGTCTACAGTTCAGACACACCCGACATGGCGTTGCTGGAGGATGATGAAGGTTGCACCTGTCACATTTTGGGTGTGGCCCAGCATATTCCTTCCTTCCTTATGTCACAGCCACAAAATTTCGGGTCGTCTTGGCCATCTTATCAAATCTCCCGGTGCTAGACCGGCTCGTTTCCCCGGCCTCCTTTCTCTTCTCCGCTCCCCTACCCAACACCCCTGTTCTTACCATCTCATCAATTAGAGCGCCAGCCTTCAGAATTATGCTCTGAATCGTAGGGGGAGCAGCTGCTGTTACCATTGCACTGATCTGAGGCGCAAGTCCCCAAATATACATCTCAATCCTTTTTGATTCCGGAGTCACCATATGTGGAACTAGTCTTGCCAACTCATGAAAACGATCAGTGTAAGCTGCGTGCCCAGCTCCTACCATAGCGTGATTCCAGAACTCCTGTTCTAGTTTCTGCATCTCATTGAGTGGACAGTTTTCCTCAGAAATCAAAGCTTTGAATTCATCCCAAGTCATCTGCATCGCAGATTCTCTTCCCCTAGCTTGAACCTGGGTGTTCCACCAGGTTAGTGCTCTGCCCTGCAGTAAGCACGTAACATACTTGATTCTTTGACTGTCGAGGCATTCACTGATGTCGATCACTGCCTCCATCTTTTCAAGCCATCTAGTCAGGGCTATCGCCCCACCTTTCCCATCAAATTCTCAGGGTTTGCAGGCCACAGATTCCTTGTATGAACATCCCCGTCTTGTATTATCGACTCCAGTTTCGTTACCAGTTGTTCCGCCAATCCCAGTGTCTTCCCTTGTTCCTTGGTTATGCTCATGGTGAGTATCATTATCCCCATGGAGATTATGATTCCTAAGAGTGTCGCTCACTTGAGTCACTATAGTTGGAATCAGTGCGGCTGGCTGCTGAGCAATCATAGCAGCTATATCAGGGTTTTCAGTTCCTTGATTGTTGCCGACGAGAGCACCACCTATTCTTGGTGGCCTTCCTCTACCTCTGCCTCGTAGGGTCTCACCCTCACGATTGGTACTGCGGGTGGCTCTTCGAGGCGGCATTGTACTAATCATAAGATGGAGTAAACATGTAAACTTTAGTAAACATGTAAACCTTAGTCATTTGAAGATACATGTATGATTCCACTCATCAAGTTTCAATAACCCATGCTTCAGCCAATCAGGACCATCACGTAGCCCAGTTTAAGCACATTCTTAGTATACCGGTGATGCTTAAATATAGGGTTCCCCGCAGCATTCCCACCACATCCACGATATACCTAGAATAATGCCTAAACCGATTACTTGACATCCGATTTTCCTTAGCATCATTCCAATGAATAATATAATGTATGTGTAGAGAGTATCATCACTCCTCTACATTTCTTGAAGTCCACTTTCATTCTAAGCATTCAATCAGTTCCTTAGTTACTGATATGCTAAGTGGAGGAATGTTCCGTGGAGAATAACATCAATGTTATGATTAGAAATACCATGAAGGCTCTAAGTAGGACAGGACTTAGGTATTAGTAGGTGTTAGTAATGTTTTGTTACCCTTAACAAGGTTTTACTGGATTTATGATCCTAGCACCCTATAGCATAGAATAGAAAACTTGTGATACTCATGATCGTTACCTCATGGTAAGATTAGCCAGACTTCTCATGCACTGCAAATTGCAATTACGTGTGCACCCGTAATAGTAATTTGCCTTGCATGGTCACTCTTAGCTTCACCTACCCTAAGTTAACATCATAGTATTGTCAACATTCATCAAGAACGGTTCATGTAATGTCCTCATGTCCATGAGCCAATAGTATTCCAATAGTAGTATGTGATAGCAAGTAAACTCCAAGCACATAAGCACAGTTTGTCTAACGATAGTTGCCTATCCTTCATACTTTCAGGATCTCAAGCATGTTATCTTAGGGTCGGATTTAGTATTTGAGATCGACGCTATGCGTGATCTGTGAAGTTTCACTTCAGTTTGGGTGTTCCGACCTAATGGTATGATGTAGTGCGTATACAAATGTAAGGTTCTAGTATAAGGTATCCCATGGAGAAAGACTAACAGTAATAGTGTCTTCCTCAGGAAGATCCGATAACAAGTATGTATGTATAGAATCATGTATAGAGACAAGAAACAAGTATAGAGGAACGTACATGTAACATCAAATGCAAGCCAGTCCTAGCATGCATTCTACATGAAGGTTCCTAGGTTATAGTCTAGGTCAAGTGAATTGCCTAATTCTCTATAACCAATGGCTCTGATACCAGTCTATCACACCCCCGCTGATAGTGGAAACACAGGGATGCGAGCAAGACGGGGTCGTCATAACACATGGTTTACAATAGAGTAGCAATATGAATATGATGACGAGCGTGTCATGATGAGACACGAACACAAATGGAGACTTGTGTCGCGTTCAGTTAAAGTTCACGACAGCATAGCCATAAACACAACATAAAATGATCACATAAACATAGATGATAGTTTTGACGGGTTTGCAAGAACATAAAATCCATGTTTAACCTTTTAAACATTCTGAAAACGCAGCGGATATATGGCTTTTAAAACGATTTTTAAAGCTAAAATTTCATGTTCTTTAGTGACCATTTAAGATGAAAAACAAACCCAAACAAAAGGATCATAATATGTGAATGAAACAAGCTATGAACAATACACAAATGTACATAAAATCACAGCCATATGAAGCTGTGATTTGCTACCTTCTTCCAGCAAGAAAAAGACCAAGATGATGTTCTTTGATGCTCAAAATCACGGCCAAGACTCCAAGATTGAAGTCCTCAAGCTTGTATACCCGAAGCTTGTGAAGCATACACCACTCTTGCTAGGTAGAGTTCACCAAATCAAGACCAAAAACTCAAAATCCCTGCGGCCAAAAGCCGAGAGTAAGAGAGAGAGATGGAGAGAGTTTTTTTTTTGCAAATTGCATGTGTGTGTTGATTTGAGATATGGAGTAAATGACTAGTAAAAGACTTGTCTTTCAAGGAACAATGGTCCAATAATAAAACACCAAGGGGGCGGCCTTGGGTTTGAAATTTTAGAAGTTCCCTCTTTAAAATTATAACACATTACATTAGTCAACAAGTCTTTTAAGTAGATAAATATACAAGTAACCTTTTAATTGTATAATCTAATTACTCCCACTATTTATTCGTAATGTCATCTAACTTATATAAATAACATTACAAATAATATATTGGAACAAAATATCCTAATAAATTGCTCCATCTCATATGCAACTTGTTTAGAAAACCCATTTTCTAAATTGGTGTAAATATTTAATTGCATGATCATATCATCAATTAAATATTAATTGGTGTTTGCTAAGCTTGTTATTGGGTATAACCCGACTTGGATCATAACGTACTAACCACATCAATATTCTAAGTGTCTTGGGCACACAGAATCCTACAATCTCCCACTTGCCCAAGATTCATAGAAGATTGATGCAAGCAGTAAATACCGCCTAACAACGGTTTACTACCCTTAATACGCATGACTTATAGCCATTCAATAACATCATCCCTTTCAAGTACCCTACTTGAAATGATTTAGGTGAATTAATCATCTATCCTTTTGTTACAGATGTCATGTTAAATCCAAGGACACAGGATGATCATTCCTTGTTGATTTAACCTAATCAGGCCTTAGACATCTAACTCTCAACGAATAAGAGGAACAAATTCCATCTTGACTACATACGTTTCTCACAAACACCTCGTGTTATACCTGAACATATCCATATGTACTGTCCACTATTTCAGGACAGTGAAGAATAGGCTCAAGGTATAATACTTGGTGAATATCAAAACCCAATATGTATCTCAGGTCAGAGGATACCAAATGATATTCGCCTTTACTCAAAATTTACTTATGATCAATCAATAAGATTCCATGTAGTAAAATTTGAGATGCGGGTTAGTCCAATATTTGTATCCCACAAATATCTATGAACCTTGGTAGCAACCCATTGCTCTATATTCATCCTTATGAATATCAACCAATCCAAGTTCATAATAGTCTTACCTTCAAACTTGTTCCCACAAGTATGAACGACTACGGACATTTAGAGTAAACATTTTACTCATGGATTAAACATGCTAAATTGGAATATTATTTGAAACATTATAACCAAATAACTTTATTCAAATAATAGAGAGTTCCACATATCCAAATACAAAATTTACAGATCAAATCCAATCACTAGAATATCGAAGTCCCATGGCACAAGTATGACCTTCATGCTTTGCCTTTTCAAGGAGCTTCGTGAGAGGATCCGCAATGTTTTGATCCGTGTGAACTTTTCGAATACATATCTTTCCCTTTTCAACTTCATCTCGTATGTAGTTGAATCTCCGCTCAATGTGCCTAGTCTTTTGATGAGCACGGGGTTCCTTGATTTGAGCAATCGCACTCTCGTTCTCACAAAAGATCTCTAGGGGGTCCTGAATGGAAGGGACAACCCCTAGATCGGCAATGAATTTCTTCAACCATACAGCTTCTTGAGCTGCCAATGAGGCGGCGACGTATTCTGATTCTGTAGTTGACAGAGCCACCACATCCTGCTTGGAGCTCTTCCAAGAGACTGCTCCTCCATTCAGAAGGAAAATGTATCCTGATTGTGACCGTGAATCATCATGATCGGTTTGGAAGCTCGCATCCATGTAACCTTTTACAACGAGTTCCTCGTCACCAGATCCATAGATTAGGAACATACCTCTTGTCTTCCTTAGGTACTTAAGTATGTTCTTAACAGCCATCCAATGACTGTCTCCAGGATTTTGCTGGTATCGGCTTGTCATGCTTAAGGCGCATGACACGTCCGGTCTAGTGCATATCATCGCATACATGATGGATCCAATAGCAGATGCGTATGGGATTGCCTTCATTCTATCTTGCTCATCCTTTGAGCTTGGACATTGAGTCGTACTCAATATCGTTCCTCTTTGAATAGGTACGGTACCTTTCTTAGAGTTCTCCATCTTGAACCTTTTCAAGAATTTATCAATATATGCACTTTGATTTAAACCAATCAACCGCCTTGATCTATCCCTATAGATCTTTATTCCCAGAATATAGGCGGCCTCACCAAGATCCTTAATGGAAAAACAACTTCCAAGCCAGGTTTTTACACCTTCCAAGGTTGGAATGTCATTTCCAAATAGTAATATGTCATCAACATACAATACTAGGAAAGTTATAGTGCTCCCACTAGCCTTCTTATACACACAAGCCTCATCAGTGTTTTTGATGAAGCCAAATTTCTTTACCTCCTCATCAAAACGGTGATTGCAGCTTCTCGATGCTTGTTTCAATCCATAGATTGATTTCTTTAACTTGCATACTTTATTAGGATGTTTTGGATCGACAAAACCTTCAGGCTGAACCATATAGACATCTTCCTCAAGATATCCATTTGCCAAATCTCATAATCATAATGAGCAGCTATGGCAAACAATATCCTTATAGACTTTAGCATCGCAACAGGTGAGAAGGTTTCATCATAATCAACCCCTTGAGTATGAGTGAAACCCTTTGCTACAAGTCTAGCTTTATAAGTATCTAAGTTTCCATGCATATCGGTTTTCTTCTTGAAAACCCACTTACTTCCAACTATCTTGGAATTAAGAGGTGGTACAACAAGTTCCCAAACTTGATTGTCATACATGGATTGCATCTCAACGTTCATGGCTTCTAGCCATTTGTCACAATCCGAATTGGACATTGCATTATGGTATGTGGTCGGTTCATCTGAATCTACCACATAGCATCCATCCATGAAAAATCCATATCTTTCAGGTGGATTACTAGTTCTACCACTTCTGCGAACGTCTTGTGTGTATTGATCAACCCCTTGATCATTCTCAACATCCCCATGTTGAGTGCTAGTTTCAACCAAACGTGCATCGGGTTGTGGTTCTTGATCCTCTTCAAGATCCACCGTTCTACTGCCAGCTCCTTCCATAAGGAACTTAGCTTCTAAGAACTCACCCTTTCTGGCAACAAACACCTTTTGTTCTAGTGGATCGTAGAAATAATATCCCATAGAATCTCTAGGATATCCAACAAAGATACACTTGGTGGATCGGACTTCCAATTTGTTTGGGGTGGGAGTCTTAACATAAGCCTCACATCCCCAAACCCTTATGTATGATAGGGATGGAACTCTTCCATGCCATATCTCAAAAGGTGTCCTTTCCAACTTTTTGGTTGGGGCCATATTTAGAATACGGGTCGCGGAGAGCAAAGTGAAACCCCAAAATGATAGAGGTAATGTGCTTCTAGCTATCATAGATCGGACCATATCTAATAAGGTTCGATTCCTCCTCTCAGACACACCATTATGTTGTGGTGTTCCAGGTGGAGTGAGTTGTGAGACAATCCCACAACTCCTAAGATGATCTTGAAAAGCATCATTTAGGTATTCACCTCCTCTATCGGTACGGAGAATTTTAATTGACTTATTGAGTTGATTTTCTACTTCATTCTTGATGATTTTGAACATTTCAAAAGCTTCATCTTTGTGCCTTAATAAGTACACATACCCGTAGCGACTATAGTCGTCGGTAAAGGTAATGAAGTATCTTTCACCATTCCTAGTCATTGGCTTAAAAGGACCACATACATCCGAATGTATGATTCCTAATAAATCTTTCGCCCTTTCGGTAGTTCCATTAAAGGGTTCCTTAGTCATCTTACCTTGTAAACAAGATTCACAAACATCAAATGAATCATATTCATTTGTTTGTAAAAGACCATTCTTTTGAAGTGTTTGTAAATGTTTCTTGTTTATATGACCAAGACGACAATGCCAAAGATAGGTATCACTCAAGTCCAACTTGAGTTTCTTGGTGTTAGTTTGGTACAATGAACTATTTAAAGTATTTTCATGAACCAATTCATAAATACCATTAATTGGTATAGCTTTAAAATAGAACATCCCATTTAAAGAAACATGAATATCATTTTCAATAAAAGATAATACATAATCATAATGTCTTAATTGAGATACAGAAATAATGTTCCTAGTCAAACTAGGAGCATACAAAACATTCTTCAAAATAACTTCCAAACCACTTGGAAGTCTTAGGATGTAGTCCCCACGAGCTTCAACTAAGACTTTAGTTCCATTGCCCATGAAGAGGCTAACATCCCCTTTCTTGAAGTCCCTACTTCTTGTGAACCCCTGCAACAAATTGCAAATATGAGTTCCACATCCGGTATCCAATACCCATGTATTTGAAGATGTAACATTAAGATCAATATGAATCATGTATATTGTACCTGAGGTCTGCCCGGTATCCCTCTTTGCTTTCAACTCTTGGAGATGGACAGGACAATTCCTTGCCTAATGTCCTATCTCCCCACACTTGAAGCATGGGTCATTAGTAGCAACCTTTTGCTTCTTCTCTTGTGGTTTGGGTGGTACCCTTACCACCCCTTTCCCCTTTCCCCAAACGGGTCCCTTACCCTTGGCAACCTTTGCCTTGGGTACGGGATGAGGCCTCTTGTTGTTCCCACCTTCATTGATGGTGAGAACGGGTAAAACCCTTTTACCCATTGCCGCCTCGGCCGTTTTGAGCATTGAGTGAAGCTCACCAATGCTTTTGTCCCATGCATTCATGTTGTAGTTCAACACGAATGTCTCGAACCTCTTGGTTAGGCCATTTAGGATCAAATCCGTGGCCAACTCCTTTGAGACGGGACAATTTAGCCTCTCGAGGCGGTCAATATGACTTTTCATCTTAAGTACATAAGATAAAACAGATTGGTTGTCATCCATACGACATGCATGGAGTGCTCGAACCGTTTCGAAGCGCTCAACCCTTGCTTGCTGTTGGAACGTTTCCTTCAGCTGGGTTATCATGTCGTAAGCTCCGTGATGTTCATACTCCTTTTGGAGATCCGGAGTCATGCTCGCTAGCATGAGACAAGACACTTGGACGGAGTCCTCAGTGTATTTCAGCCAATCATTATAGGCCTCCTCATCATCCTCGCTAGGTTGATCGGGGATAGGGTCGTCTAAAACATATGATCTTCTCTCTTGCTTGAGAACAATTCTCAAGTTTCGATACCAATCAATAAAGTTGTTATGATTTAGACGTTCCTTTTGGAGGATCGCTCGTAGTGATTGGTTTGACGCGGATGAGTTATCGTGATTTTCATTATTGGTGGCCATCTACAAAATTTAACAAAGATCTATTTTAGTATTTTCGATATTGCCAATTTTAATAATTAATGCCTTTTAACGTCAATTTTATATTAAAATCTAGAACCCAACATTACATTTAAATTGTGGTTAGGTGACCTTTATCCCACGATTTAAATTAATAAGGTGGTCAACGATTGACGATTGCAACCATTTGCAACTTCTAGAGGTATGGGATCGACTTTAAACATCATATGCAAAGTCGGCATGTTAATCCCATCAACACCATTTGGAAACCATATTTAGGTGATCCATTCAACATGGTTTGCAAATCAAGTTACCCTACTTGCACACACATGTGAGTTTACCAACATAAGTGGTTAGGTGACCTTTATCCCACCAATGTGGTATTCCCACCTTAACTCACAAGTTCCCTCAAAATGGTTAGGTGACCTTTATCCAATTAAGAGTTTCCAAATGACTTAAGTGTTGTGCAAAAGGACGGTATTAAACTTGTTTGTTTAAAATTTAGAGGTTTCATAATTCTAGTTTAGAAAACTCTATGTGAAGGATTCTGTGTGCCCAAGACACTTAGAATATTGATGTGGTTAGTACGTCATGATCCAAGTCGGGTTATACCCAATAATAAGCTTTGCAATCACCAAGAATTATTTAATTGATGATGGGTTCATACAATTAAATAATTACACCAAATTTAGAAAATAGGTTTTCTAAATAATTATCTGCGAGATGAAACAAGTTATAAGGATAATTTGTTGATGGGTTTATTATTATTTTGTAATTTAAAAGGGTTTAAATAACACAAATAAAATGTGAATATACTTTAGTTAAATTGTTTAATTAGAGAAGGTATATGTCACAATTTTAATAAGTCTTAACATGACTTATTAATGTGTAATATTAGACTAGTTTAGGAGGGAAAAACCCTCCCCTTTTGAACCATTTTGGACGGCTCCATGGTGTGAAAAAGGGAGAAGTCTTGTCTTGGAACTAACACTCTTTATGAAAGAGTGTTAGACACATTTTCTCATAACCCATTCATTTTGCATGCACCCAAATCTCTCTCATCTTCTTCCCTCATCATCCTCACGGCTGAATACAAGAAGAATAGAACAATTTTGGGTGTTTTGGTGCTCTCTCCCTAGCAAGACTAGTGATTGCTTCAAAGGCTTTGGGTATAGAAGCTTGAGGGTTCCTCCTCTTGGAACCTTGGTCATTTAATCCTCCCATTTTGCTGCTACAAGTTCACGGTTTTGAAGGGCTGCTGGCAGCTTTGATTTTGGAGTATTGGTGTCCAAATCCAAGCAATGAAGATGCTTACTTAGGATCAAGTGGGAGTGAACACTTGGAGACTTCAAAGCTTGAAGTTTTGGGAACATTTTCAGCTTTCTTTTGCCCGAATTTCAGAAACTAAACTACTCTTTCTGTCGACCTTTGTAGCTTGGAGAAAGGTAGTTATAGCAGCCCCTTATGGCTGTCATATTATGTGTTTTAGTTTTACATAGCATGCTCATTCACATATTAAAAGATCCTTTGATTTGGGTTTGTTTTATACACTTATATGGTCACATAATGAACATAATTTTCAGCTTTAAAATCGGTTTTAAAGACATGTATATCCGCTGCGTTTTCTGAAAGTTTAAATGGTTAAACGTGTTTTATGTTCTATCAAACCCGACAATGGCATCAAGAGCCGGTTATGTGGATGACTTGCTTGTTTTGTCCTTTAAAATTGGTTTTAAAGGATGATAATAAACTAGTTATAGGCTGATTTTGGGCTGTTATAGTTTGTTTAAATGATTCCCCAAACTTTCAAGGTCATATCACACATGCTAGTGATTAGATCTTGAAAGAAACATATTATGAAATGTTGATTGTTTGGACAATATTTAAAACCAAAAATTTCAGTTTATGTTGGCTGAAATTTGGTGGTTTTAAAAGGGGTTCATTATATGTTTTGATGATATGATCATTGGATGATAGTGTGCATAACCTAGCCATTGACCTTGTGATGTTTGGATGCTTGTGTTGGTTGTATTCATTCATTCAATTGGGTTGTATTATTTGTTGTTTGTGCTTTGTTTCAAATGTAATTTATTTATTATTGGGTTGTAATAAATAGATTAGGTGTATTTTCTTTTACTAGATATCTTGTATTAGGACTTTATATCTTGTAATATGAAGACATACACATTGGAAGCACAAAGGAAGGTCACAAGAGAAACATGGAGCATTTTGGATGCGGTTTCAAGTGGGAGGCTTTTGGAAGCTTTCCATGTGATTGTTTGTGACCCTTAGGAAAGACCTATGGACCACACTTGTGATGGCAAACAAGTGTGGACCACTTTAGATGCTATGGTTATGCACATATGCTCATTGTGGTTGTTATATTATGCTTGATTGATTATGATTTTATGAATGATTGTATGATATTTGGATATGATGAACAATCTAAATAAAAATGATCTTAACAAGCTAATATAAAATGGTTCTTAGTCATTTAGTGTTAATAAATGGTTATTAAAAGGATTAATGATTTTATAATAAAATGGGTTTTATTAAAAGAACCATAGGGTACCTTGTATTTGAAAGCATACAAATACAAGTACATAGAGTTTTCTAAACTAGAATTATGAAACCTCTAAACATTTAACAAACAAGTTTAACACCGTCCTTTTGCACAACACTTAAGTCATTTGGAAACTCTTAATGGGATAAAGGTCACCTAACCATTTTGAGGGAACTTGTGACTTAAGGTGGGAATACCATATTGGTGGGATAAAGGTCACCTAACCACTTATGTTGGTAAACTCACATGTGTGTGCAAGTAGGGTAACTTGATTTGCAAACCATGTTGAATGGATCACCTAAAATATGGTTTCCAAATGGTGTTGATGGGATAAACATGCCGACTTTGCATATGATGTTTAAAGTCGATCCCATACCTCTAGAAGTTGCAAATGGTTGCAATCGTCAATCGTTGACCACCTTATTAATTTAAATAGTGGGATAAAGGTCACCTAACCACAATTTAAATGTAATGTTGGGTTCTAGATTTTAATATAAAATTGACCTTAAAAGGCATTAAATATTAAAATTAGCAATATCGAAAATACTAAAATTGATCTTTGTTAAATTTTGTAGATGGCCACCAATAATGAAAATCACGATAACTCATCCGCGTCAAACCAATCACTACGAGCGATCCTCCAAAAGGAACGTCTAAATCATAACAAGTTTATTGATTGGTATCGAAACTTGAGAATTGTTCTCAAGCAAGAGAGAAGATCATATGTTTTAGACGACCCTATCCCCGATCAACCTAGCGAGGATGATGAGGAGGCCTTTAATGATTGGCTGAAATACACTGAGGACTCCGTCCAAGTGTCTTGTCTCGTGCTAGCGAGCATGACTCCGGATCTCCAAAAGGAGTATGAACATCACGGAGCTTACGACATGATAACCAAGCTGAAGGAAACGTTCCAACAGCAAGCAAGGGTTGAGCGCTTCGAAACGGTTCGAGCACTCCATGCATGTCGTATGGATGACAACCAATCTGTTTCATCTTATGTACTTAAGATGAAAAGTCATATTGACCGCCTCGAGAGGCTAAATTGTCCCGTCTCGAAGGAGTTGGCCACGGATTTGATCCTAAATGGCCTAACCAAGAAGTTCGAGACATTCGTGTTGAACTACAACATGAATGCATGGGACAAAAGCATTGGTGAGCTTCACTCAATGCTCAAAATGGCCGAGGCGGCCATGGGTAAAAGGGTTTTACCCGTTCTCACCATCAATGAAGGTGGGAACAACAAAAGGCCTCATCCCGCACCCAAGGCAAAGGTTGCCAAGGGTAAGGGACCCGTTTGGGGAAAGGGGAAAGGAGTGGTAAGGGTACCACCCAAACCACAAGAGAAGAAGCAAAAGGTTGCTACAAATGACCCATGCTTCAAGTGTGGAGAGATAGGACATTGGGCAAGGAATTGTCCTGTCCATCTCCAAGAGTTGAAAGTCAAGAGGGATGCCGGGCAGACCTCAGGTACAATATACATGATTCATATTGATCTTAATGTTACATCTTCAAACACATGGGTATTGGATACCGGATGTGGAACTCATATTTGCAATTTGTTGCAGGGGTTCACAAGAAGTAGGGACTTCAAGAAAGGGGATGTTAGCCTCTTCATGGGCAATGGAACTAAAGTCTTAGTTGAAGCTCGTGGGGACTACATCCTAAGACTTCCAAGTGGTTTGGAAGTTATTTTGAAGAATGTTTTGTATGCTCCTAGTTTGACTAGGAACATTATTTCTGTATCCCAATTAAGACAATATGATTATGTATTATCTTTTATTGAAAATGATATTCATGTTTCTTTAAATGGTATGTTCTATTTTAAAGCTATACCGATTAATGGTATTTATGAATTGGTTCATGAAAATACTTTAAATAGTTCATTGTACCAAACTAACACCAAGAAACTCAAGTTGGACTTGAGTGATACCTATCTTTGGCATTGTCTTCTTGGTCATATAAACAAGAAACGTTTACAAACACTTCAAAAGAATGGTCTTTTAAAAACAAATGAATGTGATTCATTTGATGTTTGTGAATCTTGTTTACAAGGAAAGATGACTAAGGCACCCTTTAATGGAACTACCAAAAGGGCAAAAGATTTATTAGGAATCATACATTCGGATGTATGTGGTCCTTTTAAGCCAATGACTAGGAATGGTGAGAGATACTTCATTACCTTTACCGACGACTATAGTCGCAATGGGTATGTGTACTTATTAAGGCACAAAGATGAAGCTCTTGAAATGTTCAAAATCTTCAAGAATGAAGTAGAAAATCAACTCAATAAGTCAATAAAATTCTCCGTACCGATAGAGGAGGTGAATACCTAAGTGATGCTTTTCAAGATCATCTTAGGAGTTGTGGGATTGTCTCACAACTCACTCCAACTGGAACACCACAACATAATGGTGTGTCTGAGAGGAGGAATCGAACCTTATTGGATATGGTCTGATCTATGATGGCTAGAAGCACATTACCTCTATCATTTTGGGGTTTCGCTTTGCTCTCCGCGGCCCGTATTCTAAATATGGCCCCAACCAAAAAGGTGGAAAGGACACCTTTTGAGATATGACATGGAAGAGTTCCATCCCTATCATACTTAAGGGTTTGGGGATGTGAGGCTTATGTTAAGACTCCCACCCCAAATAAATTGGAAGTCCGATCCACCAAGTGTATCTTTGTTGGATATCCTAGAGATTCTATGGGATATTATTTCTACGATCCACTGGAACAAAAGGTGTTTGTTGCCAGAAAGGGTGAGTTCTTAGAAGCAAAGTTCCTTATGGAAGGAGCTGGCAGTAGAACAGTGGATCTTGAAGAGGATCAAGAACCACAACCCGATGCACGTTTGGTTGAAACTAGCACTCAACATGAGGATGTTGAGAATGATCAAGGGGTTGATCAATACACACAAGACGTTCGCAGAAGTGGTAGAACTAGTAATCCACCTGAAAGATATGGATTTTTCATGGATGGATGCTATGTGGTAGATTCAGATGAACCGACCACATACCATAATGCAATGTCCAATTCGGATTGTGACAAATGGCTAGAAGCCATGAACGTTGAGATGCAATCCATGTATGACAACCAAGTTTGGGAACTTGTTGTACCACCTCTTAATTCAAAGGTAGTTGGAAGTAAGTGGGTTTTCAAGAAGAAAACCGATATGCATGGAAACTTGGACACTTATAAAGCTAGACTTGTAGCAAAGGGTTTCACTCAAACTCAAGGGGTTGATTATGATGAAACCTACTCACCTGTTGTGATGCTAAAGTCTATAAGGATATTGTTTGCCATAGCTGCTCATTATGATTATGAGATTTGGCAAATGGATGTCAAAACTGCTTTCCTAAATGGATATCTTGAGGAAGATGTCTATATGGTTCAGCCTGAAGGTTTTGTCGATCCAAATAATCCTACTAAAGTGTGCAAATTAAAAAAATCAATCTATGGATTGAAACAAGCATCGAGAAGCTGGAATCACCGTTTTGATGAGGAAGTAAAGAAATTTGGCTTCATCAAAAACGCTGATCAGGCTTGTGTGTATAAGAAGGCTAGTGGGAGCACAATAACTTTCCTAGTATTGTATGTTGATGACATACTACTATTTGAAATGACATTCCAACCTTGGAAGGTGTAAAAACCTGGCTTGGAAGTTGTTTTTCCATCAAGGATCTTGGTGAAGCCGCCTATATTCTGGGAATAAAGATCTATAGGGATAGATCAAGGCGGTTGATTGGTTTGAATCGAAGTGCATACATTGATAAGATCTTGAAAAGGTTCAAGATGGAGAACTCTAAAAGAGGTACCGTACCTATTCAAAGAGGAACGATGTTGAGTACGACTCAATGTCCAAGCTCAAAGGATGAGCAAGATAAAATGAAGGGAATCCCATACGCATCTGCTATTGGATCCATCATGTATGCAATGATATGCACACGACCGGACGTGTCATGCGCCTTAAGCATGACAAGCCGATACCAGCAAAATCCTAGAGACAGTCATTGGATGGCTGTTAAGAACATACTTAAGTACCTGAGGAGGACAAGAGATATGTTCCTAATCTATGGATCTGGTGACGAGGAACTCGTTGTAAAAGGTTACACGGATGCGAGTTTCCAAACCGATCGTGATGATTCTCGGTCACAATCGGGATACATTTTCATTCTTAATGGAGGAGCGGTTTCTTGGAAGAGCTCCAAGCAGGATGTGGTGGCTCTATCAACTACAGAATCAGAATACGTCGTCGCCTCATTGGCAGCTCAAGAAGCTGCATGGTTGAAGAAATTCATTGCCGATTTAGGGGTAGTCCCTTCCATTCAGGACCCCCTAGAGATCTTTTGTGATAACGAGGGTGCGATTGCACAAATCAAGGAACCCCGTGCTCATCAAAAGACTAGGCACATTGAGCGGAGATTCAACTACATACGAGATGAAGTTGAAAAGGGAAAGATATGTATTCGCAAAGTTCACACGGATCAAAACGTTGCGGATCCTCTCACGAAGCTCCTTGAAAAGGCAAAGCATGAAGGTCATACTTGTGCCATGGGACTTCGATATTCTAGTGATTGGATTTGATCTGTAAATTTTGTATTTGGATATATGGAACTCTTTATTATTTGACTAAAATTATTTGGTTATAATGTTTCAATTAATGTTCCAATTTAGCATGTTTAATCCATGGGTAAATTCTTTACTCTAAATGTCCGTAGTTGTTCAAACTTGTGGGAACAAGTTTGAAGGTAAGACTATTATGAACTTGGATTGGTTGATATTCATAAGGATGAATATAGAGCAATGGGTTGCTACCAAGGTTCATAGATATTTGTGGGATACAAATATTGGACTAACCGCATCTCAAATTTTACTACATGGAATCTTATTGATTGATCATAAGTAAATTTGAGTAAAGGAGAATATCATTTGGTATCCTCCGACCTGAGATACATATTGGGTTTTGATACTCACCAAGTATTATACCTTGAGCTAATTCTTCACTGTCCTGAAATAGTGGACAGTACATAAGGGTATGTTCAGGTATAACACGAGGTGTTTGTGAGAAATGTATGTAGTCAAGATGGAATTTGTTCCTCTTATTCATTGAGAGTTAGATGTCTAAGGCCTGATTAAGTTAAATCAACAAGGAATGATCATTTTGTGTCCTTGGATTTAACATGACATCTGTAACAAAAGGATAGATGATTAATTCACCTAAATCATTTCAAGTAGGGTACTTGAAAGGGATGATGATATTGAATGGCTATAAGTAATGCGTATTAAGGGTAGTAAACCGTTGTTAGGCGGTATTTACTGCTTGCATCAATCTTCTATGAATCTTGGGCAAGTGGGAGATTGAAGGATTCTGTGTGCCCAAGACACTTAGAATATTGATGTGGTTAGTACGTCATGATCCAAGTCGGGTTATACCCAATAATAAGCTTTGCAATCACCAAGAATTATTTAATTGATGATGGGTTCATACAATTAAATAATTACACCAAATTTAGAAAATAGGTTTTCTAAATAATTATCTGCGAGATGAAACAAGTTATAAGGATAATTTGTTGATGGGTTTATTATTATTTTGTTATTTAAAAGGGTTTAAATAACACAAATAAAATGTGAATATACTTTAGTTAAATTGTTTAATTAGAGAAGGTATATGTCACAATTTTAATAAGTCTTAACATGACTTATTAATGTGTAATATTAGACAAGTTTAGGAGGGAAAAACCCTCCCCTTTTGAACCATTTTGGACGGCTCCAAGGTGTGAAAAAGGGAGGAGTCTTGTCTTGGAACTAACACTCTTTATGAAAGAGTGTTAGACACATTTTCTCATAACCCCATTCATTTTGCATGCACCAAAATCTCTCTCATCTTCTGCCCTCTCATCCTCACGGCTAAAAACAAGAAGAATAGAACAATTTTGGGTGTTTTGGTGCTCTCTCCCTAGCAAGACTAGTGATTGCTTCAAAGGCTTTGGGTATAGAAGCTTGAGGGTTCCTCCTCTTGGAACCTTGGTCATTTAAACCTCCCCTTTTTGCTGCTACAAGTTCACGGTTTTGAAGGGCTGCTGGCAGCTTTGATTTTGGAGTATTGGTGTCCAAATCCAAGCAATGAAGATGCTTACTTAAGATCAAGTGGGAGTGAGCACTTGGAGACTTCAAAGCTTGAAGTTTTGGGAACATTTTCAGCTTTCTTTTGGCCGAATTTCAACAACAAAACTACTCTTTCTGTCGACCTTTGTAGCTTGGAGAAAGGTAGTTATGGCAGCCCCTTATGGCTGTCATATTATGTGTTTTAGTTTTACATAGCATGCTCATTCACATATTAAAAGATCCTTTGATTTGGGTTTGTTTTATACACTTATATGGTCACATAATGAACATAATTTTCAGCTTTAAAATCGGTTTTAAAGACATATATATCCGCTGCGTTTTCTGAAAGATTAAATGGTTAAACGTGTTTTATGTTCTATCAAACCCGACACTATGTACCTGTATTTGTATGCTTTCAAATACAAGATACCCTATGGTCCTTTGATTAAAAGTATTTTAATCTTTAAAATCATTAAATCATTTTAATAACCTTTTATTACCTTTTAATGATTAAGAACCATCATTGTTATAACTTGTTAAGTTTGTTAATTAGTTTGTAATGCATGTCAAAATTCCAATCATACAATGAAATAACAAACATCCAAACAAGTCATAAACATAACAACCATAATGTGCATAACCATAGCTACTATTATGACCATACTTGTTTGCCATCACAAGTGTGGTCATTAGGTCTTTCCTAAGGGTTGAAACCAACACAAAAATGAGGTCATCATGGACCCCCACTTGAACTTGCATCCATATGCTTCAAGCTCCATGTCTTTGATGTCCATCTTTGGGTCTTGATCTTGTGCATGTTCCTTTTACAAGATTGTATCCTAATACATTTTTTCTAATAAAAGAAATGCACCTAATCTATTAATTACATACCCAAATGAATGAATAATTACAACCCAAATAATAAACACAAAATTACAACCCAATTGAATGAATATTTCCAACCATTCCAATCATCCAAAACACAAGGCCAAAGCTAGGTTATGCACCTTAACAACTAGTGATCATATCATCCATTCATGTAATGAAAACCCCACTTAAAACCCCCAAATTTCAGCCAACATAAACTGAAATTTTGGGTTTTAAACATTGTCCAAACAATCAATATTTCATAATATGTTTCTTTCAAGGTCTAATCACTAGCATGTGTGATATGACCTTGAAAGTTTGGGGAATCATTCAAACAAACTATAACAACCCAAAATCAGCCTATAACTAGTTTATAATCATCCTTTAAAACCAATTTTAAAGGACAAATCAAGCAAGTCATCCACATAACCGGCTCTAGATGCCATTGACGGGTTTGCAAGAACATAAAATCCATGTTTAACCTTTTAAACATTCTGAAAACGCAGCGGATATATGGCTTTTAAAACGATTTTTAAAGCTGAAATTTCATGTTCTTTAGTGACCATTTAAGATGAAAAACAAACCCAAACAAAAGGATCATAATATGTGAATGAAACAAGCTATGAACAATACACAAATGTACATAAAATCACAGCCATATGAAGCTGTGATTTGCTACCTTCTTCCAGCAAGAAAAAGACCAAGATGATGTGCTTTGATGCTCAAAATCACGGCCAAGACTCCAAGATTGAAGTCCTCAAGCTTGTATACCCGAAGCTTGTGAAGCATACACCACTCTTGCTAGGTAGAGTTCACCAAATCAAGACCAAAAACTCAAAATCCCTGCTGCCAAAATCCGAGAGCAAGAGAGAGAGATGGAGAGAGTTTTTTTTTGCAAATTGCATGTGTGTGTTGATTTGAGATATGGAGTAAATGACTAGTAAAAGACTTGTGTCTTTCAAGGAACAATGGTCCAATAATATAACACCAAGGGGGCGGCCTTGGGTTTGAAATTTTAGAAGTTCCCTCTTTAAAATTATAACACATTACATTAGTCAACAAGTCTTTTAACTAGATAAATATACAAGTAACCTTTTAATTGTATAATCTAATTACTCCCACTATTTATTTGTAATGTCATCTAACTTATATAAATAACATTACAAATAATATATTTGAACAAAATATCCTAATAAATTGCTCCATCTCATATGCAACTTGTTTAGAAAACCCATTTTCTAAATTGGTGTAAATATTTAATTGCATGATCATATTATCAATTAAATATTAATTGGTGTTTGCTAAGCTTGTTATTGGGTATAACCCGACTTGGATCATAACGTACTAACCACATCAATATTCTAAGTGTCTTGGGCACACAGAATCCTACAAGTTTGTAGTGTAAATTCCAACAACCCAGGAACAAGTGTCCAAAAGAATGTTAATTGTTTAGTTGACTGCAACAATGTACAAAACAATTATTCATCATGTATGTTCAGTCTCAAAAATGCATCCTAGGGTCCCCTTTAAAAGGCAGCACTCCTAGAACTTCAATTTCCTTGATCACCTGAAAAGATATGCTCAAAACTGTCAACATAATTGTTGGTGAGCTTCGTAGGTTTTAAGTAATAAAAAGATGTTAAGATGAAAACAACTTGTAAGTTTAATAGGAGTTACCGCAATTACACTTATGTGTAAGCAGTTTTGAAAGATATAGATAGTTACAGCCAAACCTAATCATCGGTTCGACATGGGAATTGATGGCTGTAAAGAAGCATCCTATAAGTTTTACATGACATAGAAAGATCCACACAACGCATACGTATAGATTACAAAAAAACCAATCCTTAGGTCCCATTACCAGGATTAATGGTTGTAATGAAAGATTTTCCATAGCATAATAAGTTTAATATGACGTAGCAAGATCCACATAGCGCGTACGTATAGGTTACGACCAAACCAATCCTTAGGTCCCATTGCTGGAATTAATGGTTGTATTGGATGATCGGCTTAGAAGAATAACACAGAAGAACCACACAATAGAACCACACAACCGATACACCCATCAAGTAGTAGCAATCACAAGTAGCATCAACCAACACATAATATCAAAGTAGTAGCACATAGTAATGTAATACCACCAAGTAACATACAAGGTGGTAACATAGCATAGAGTCAAGTTTACATAGCATCAATCAATCAAGATAAGCAAGATAAGATACTCATAAGTGAGGCAGCCAGCTTCCACTTGGGAAGATGCCTGAAATCAAGTTAAGTAGGTGAGCATTCTTTTCCCCCAAGTTGAAAATATTTAAAACGTTTTAATAGAGTAAGAAAGGGCTACGAAACTCACTTGTTAAGTGGTAAGAATGTATGTTGTAACTCCCAAACTTGCATGTATGTATGAATGGTCAATCACCTATTGATAGTTATGTTAAGCATTAATAATGCGTCTTATGTCAACATTATTGTTTAGTTGGGTCGGGTCGTATTGGTTCGGTCGTGGGTAACATTTGCACACAAACACGCGTAATAGATCTTATGTAGATCCAAGCACTAGAAACGTTGCCATTGTCAATGATAATTGTGTAAACGGGTTATTGTTGTTAGAGATATACTTAGTAAGCACTTGTGTTATGAATAGTTTGTTGCTAATTGTGAAATGTTAAGTTGGTTTGGTTTGATATTGCATTAATGAGTTTGATAGTGTTAATCTTAAAGATTGTCATTCGCAATGGTAGCCGTGTCGATGTCACCTTAACATCACACGACGACACACACCGCACACAGGAAGAATTCACACACCATGGCTCCGATTTCACGACAGGACTAGACGCACGACTAGACACTCCATTCGCATGAATCAACTCTCAATCGTGCGAATCAGCTTCATTCGCACGATTGAATACCCATTCATGAGACTAAGCACTCAGTCATACCACACAACACCCAATCGCACGACTCAATCTTCCATTCGCACGAATCAGCCTTCATTCATACGAATTAGCTTCATTCGTACAACTGAACTTTCATTCGTGCGACTGGACATTCAGTCGTGCGATACACACAGTCGCACACATTCATCCGCATGACTCAATCGCACGACACACACAATCGTATTGGCTCAGTCGCACGACTCACTCAATCACTTGGACTCAGTCGCACGACAGACCCAATCGCATGGACTTAGTCGCATTACTCACCCAGTCGCACGACTAAGTCGCATGACAGACCCAGTTGCCTGGACAGTATGTTCGCGACTGCAGAGTGCTGAGCAGCCTTCGGCTGCTCCGTGCACGGGTTTCACACATCAAGAACTTCCAGAAACACTCATCTAACATATCTAAGTAAAATGCACACTCAGAAAGGCCACACACGCACCCCCACGACCTCTTGTGCTCGGGTTGCACCCGAGCACCCGAAACCCTAAAATCGCAGAAGTAAAACGAGCAAAAATGGACGACCAAGGTCGTCTACCTGCTTGAAACGTGTTGTCTAAGCTGTAGTTGTGGTCTAAACGGTAAAATCACGAAGCAAACGGGGCGTTTTGGTGCTAGAAGGGTGGAGAAATGAAGAAGAAGATGAAGAGGAGAAGAAGAAATGGTGAAGACTAGGGCTGGAATCAAGGGTATTTATACCCAGCCCTAGTTCGGCAATTGTCACTTATAGTCCCTGCACTTAGCCCCGGGTTCCCAAATTTGCTTTGGTTGAAAACGACGTGAATATGCGTGTTATATTAATTATAGTGAAGCATTTAATGTTGTTTGTATCTTGAATATGATGTTATTAATGATGTTCATGTTATATAACATAGTTCGGTTAGTGATGTCGTCGGTACTATTCATAAGCGTTTTAAATGTTACGGATACAAATAATGATAACACCACTGAAAAAGAAATAGAATCAAGCATGATATCCACACGAATGGCTTATAAGTGTGAGAAATGATTGTTCTAAGAATAGTTAATGAAATTCACGTTAAATGACGGACCTTTGGTGACGGATGTCACACATCGCTTGCCCGGTGGCTAGACTGGGAGTACCTATCACCAGCCAGTACGCTAGGGCCGTCATACATGTTGTGCCTCGATGGCATCCAGTGCTCATCACGTGGGTGGTATCGGAGTGGGTCAAACGGCGGAGGTGCAGGTATAGGAGTCCTAACAGGTGGTGGAGGAGGAGGTGGAATCCTAAAGGAGACTGAAGGTCCAGGCCTAGCACTCTTGCGTGGACGGGTTATAACTCGTGCACCCCTATTCCCGATAGGTGGGATAGGTGAGTGGGCAGAAGTGGCAACGTGTGGAGAGTGGGAGTGCATCCGGCTCCTGGAAGGTGTTGTTGAGGAAGAGTCCTCAGAAGCTTCAGTGTCATCCGACGTGACGGATATCCATCCGGGGTGTCCGCATCTCTAGAGATATGCCTCATACTCTGTCTGAGGCTTCGTCCTCCTAAGGTCTCTGGCAGGAGTAGTCTCATTATCAGGGTGTGCAATCAGCCATAGTCTTTGTATCCTGTAAGGAAACAACATCAGTAATTTGGTTTCTTATAGCTCAAGGTTATAATGATAGTACTTGTAATAGTAGTAATGGCAGTAGCATCAAATATTCCAACATATCATTTGTCAGTGATATCAAAATCAATAGTCTCTTCAAATAGCATCAGATATCCCAACATATCAATTGTCAATGATATCAAAATTAATAGTTTCTTTAAATGGTATCAGATAACCTAGTTCATCATAGAAATCATTTAAACCCCTTTTTAAAATAAGTTTCAAAATCATCAATGTGAATCAGAAAAGTCCAAACATTACCTAAAGTTTCCTGATAAAAATTACACGTCCGGTAAATTCATGATTACGTTGATCAAGTGTAATCATCAATTTACCTAACCCGATCATTCCAGCACTGCTCACAAGGACAGTCCTAGGGTATCAGGGTTGTAGCCTAAGGTATACTATGGTATTCCCGACTTCTCTACAACCTTTGGCTCTGATACCAATCTGTCACACTCCGGGCCCATGTAGGGTGGGACGTCACAGACTAGCAACAATATGTGGTAGCGGACACAACCAATACAAGAGCTCAAAGGAGAGAATATCACATGGCATTTAAACTTTTCAAAAGATACCGAGGCTAGAAACAGATCTAGCCCCCAAATGAGTTATACAACCAACATAGAGACAAATTGTATTATTTAACGGAAATTTTCAATTGTTCAAATTGTTCGTTAAGTAAAATAAGCCAATGCCATGGTCACGGGGATAAGTCTCGGTCTTCAACAACAGCTAGAGTCTCTTCATGGATTACCTGAAACATGCTCAAAAAGAAATTGTGTCAACTAAAAAGTTGGTGAATTCAAGTGCTTAAAGCTTAAAAAACAAATGTGCTTAACAAAATCCTCATTTGATAAAAAGGAAAGAATCATAGTTTTAATATTATGGGAGTATCATAATCAACCCTGCACTCAGTCCCAGTTAGCTTCTTCTAAAGTTGTGTTTTACCGATTATTCCCGAAGGAAGAACTGAGCCCTAAACCAGTGCACCATACCTGCCCGGATGGTTCACCATAGTTTCTTAACAAAACCTATCACATGCCACAAACGACCCCTCAGGATCTCAGTGGGGTACCTCCCTGTAACGGGAGCCACTGTGTGTGGGGGATTACCCAAATAGATCTATCCATATAAAACAACCGGTTCATGAAACAATTAATGATCATGATTTAAGTATCAGCAGGTAACCATAAATTTCACATACAATCACCAATTAAAACACAATTATAGTTCATAAATAACAGAGCATGTTTCATCCCAAAGCAGTAGTAAAAAAAGGGGAATCACTAGAACTCACCTTAGGTGTTAAGCAAAATAACTCTTCGTGTGGCGGGAATGTCTCAAGTCTAGCACCCTAACATCAATATTAAGTGGTAAGCTACTATTCTAAACTCAATCAAGGTATATAAAGTTTGTCAAATACTTAGTTGTCAGATTCGGCTTTGATTCGATTAGGGTTTGTATAAAAAGTTTACTTTTATGGAAAGTCATGGTTCCTTATGTAATTTAGGATTTTTCCCTATTAAGCTAATGATATAGGCTAAATAACATTGTTTAAGTTATTATTAGTCTCATATTAGTCGGTTATGAAATTTGGTAAAATTTACAATTCAGTCCCTCAAGTTTCAAAATTGACAGTTTCTACCCTCAAGTTTGATATCTTGTACTAAATGACTTTTATGACCAAAAATCAGGTTCATGAAGTTAAATTAACTTATTATTAGGTAATTGTACACAAATTTTCAGATTATAGGTCCGGTTTAATACCTATGTGTTTAACGTTCGTGGTTACGGTAAAACCGAAGGGTTTTAAAGGTTAAGTATGACTTTCATGTTTTTGAGTCTTAGACCAGTAGGTAACATTTTGAAAACATTTATATAGGTTTCAAGTCCTTTTATTATGAAATTTTTGCCTCTAGTAGTTGAAAGCCTCGTTTTTACGTTTAATCCGTTAAAACGCGTTTTTAACCGACTTTGACCGTTTAAAAGTTCATTTGACCAATTTTTCTACTTTATAAGTTATTTTCCCACTTATCTCACTGAGATAACATAGTTTTTATAAATTTTATCTCTACAACCACATTTTTTAGGTTTTTCTCAAAAACGTCTCCCGGTTAATACCAGTTTTTAATTAAAAATCCATTTAACTTACCTTTTTGACCATTTAATCAACCCATTAGTTCCCTAACATTTAATTATCCATTTTTGAGCCTGTAATTCTATTTAAAAAGTTAAAATCCTAGCTCTCTTATTTTTAAATGGTTTTTCCATGTTTTCGGGTCCCGAAAGTGAGTAAAATGGTCTAGTTTTAACATGTCTTTAATTTCTAGAGGTTAACCGTTTATCACACACTTAATATTCATCAAAACTTTCTGAAATTACAGTCCCAAACTCACGGCCTAGTTGTTCAACACATCAATAAACTACCAACTTAATGATTAAGCCCTAACGGACCATTACACGTGTGTAAATCATTATAACTTGAGTTTAAACATTACCAAAACCTCATTTAACTTCAAAATCAGATTATTAAGGTGTTTAAAAGTTGTTCTTGTGCAGGTTATGATCCTTTTTTGAGAGGGTTTTCAAACAAGTGCTTAAATAGTGTTATTTCATGTAAAATGAAGGTTTTCTAAGATGTAACTCATGCTATAACCACATGTTTATGGTGTATACCCTTTGTGACTTTCAAAACAGGTTATTAGGAGGTTAAGAAATCCATTTTGAGCAGATTACACTGTTAGTTTGAAGATTACTAGATGATACAAGTTGGATGGTGTAAATACACCCAAAGAGGGGGTTTTCATGTTGGAAACCGAGTTCCACCTTAGGAATGACCAACATAACGTGTGAGATACCTTTTCTAAAGTTAATATCTCCTCAAGAACAAGATGATGGCAACAATTTTCTGCTACAACAAGGAAAGGAGGTGATTTTAGAAAGAAAGTGAAGATAACACATGAAATGACCATTTTCGGGTGACATGAAGCTTACACTTGGTATTGTTCACATTTTGGAGAGTGTAGATGGTCGAGAATGTTCTGGAATCCCTTGGATGAAGCTGGATAATCTTGAACAAGTGTTGTAGAAGTCGTACAAGATAAATATGTGTATCACAAACTCACAAAACTTCACTTTGTTGTGGTTTTGAGCTTGGCCGATGGTTGTGTTGTAGCTGTTCTTCGAATATGGCTGAAATTCTTGCTATAACCATGAGTGTGTGTGTGTGTTTTCTGGAGAAAGAATCCGAGAGGGAGAGAAGAGAGTGGTGGTGGAGTGTTGTGTGTGTATAGAGATGAGAAGAATGCATGGAATGGTAGTGGTGGATGGAAAGGTGGTGTAGAAGAGAGGAAAGTGGAGGGAGGGGGCGGCCGATTTTGGCTTCTAGTGGGATTCAATTATCTTTAAATTTTAATAAAAATTATTATTAGATGGTATTAATTTGTAATGTGGTGTATAAATATTAGTTAGTAGGTATTATTAGTTGTTGTCATGTGCATGATTAATCACACATGAATCGAAATTACAAGTGTGTGTGTGTGTGCCCACATTTTAATTGTTTCAATTACGGTTTTGAATTCTAGTTAGGGTGGCTAATTAACAATCTCGGGCACTAAGTTTCTAGAATATAAAACTTGAAATAACCAAAATTCACATAAATCACATAAAATCATGGAAATGCAAATAATAGCAATTGATGATTCTAAATTCACTAATAGAGTTTGATTGTTTCTATTATTAGTACTCATAAGATGGGTGATGATGCAAGTAAGTTAGGGTTAGAATAGTGACCTTGAGGCCGGTTGTCACAGTTAGACCATTATCAAAGTTGTTTAACCATTTAAACAAGAAAAACGCAGCGGAATAAAACCTTAATATTATGTTTTGTAATCTGAAAATTAAGGAATATAATATAACATCAACAAACCCAAGAACACAGGATCAAATATATGTGAATAAACGAGCTATCAAGAATGAAAAACAAACAAAACATCAACCATGAAACTACCTTTCAGGAACTGCTGAAAAATGGAAGTTATGATGAAGTTGATGATGTTCTTGAACGACCAAAACACCAAGGAAAGGTGTCCTCAAGCTCCCATACCCACAAGCATCAAGCAAAGACCCTTCTTGCTAGAATTTGTACACCAAAAAAACCAAGAAGAAGCTGCTGAAAACCTATTTTGCATATAAGAGAGCGAGAGAGATGAAGTGTGTGCAACTAGTTAATCAAGTGTGTTGTTCCAAGACAACTAAAGACCCACTCCCCTAAAAGGGGCGGCCGAAATTGACTTTAAAATTGGGGTTCCCCCCAAAATTTTGTTTCCATCTAATTGTTAACTAGTTATTCAATTAGTTATGTAATTAACCTTTTAATTATATAACTTATACAGACTTTTATTATTTGATGTTATTTAATCAACTTAAATAACATTAAAAATTATACCCCCGAACAAAATATCCTTATAAGTTGTTCTATCTCATATGCAACTTATTTAGAAAACCCACTTTTCCAAATTCGTGTAATTATTTAATTGCATGATAATATCATCAATTAAATATATATTGGTGTTTGCTAAGCTTGTTATTGGGTATGACCCACCTTGGATCATAACGTACTAACAACATCAATGTTCTGTGTGTCTTGGGCATAAAGAATCCAACAATCTCCCACTTGCACAAGATTCATAGATGATTGATGCTAGCAGTAAATACCGTCTAACAATGGTTTACTACCCTTAATACGCATGACTAAAAGCCATTAAATAACATCATTCCCTTCAAGTATCCGAATTGAAATGATTTAGGTGAATCAATCATTTATTCTTTTGTTACAGATGTCATGTTGAATCCAAGGACACAGAATGATCATTCCTTGTTGATTTAACTTAATCAGGCCTTAGACATCTTGCTCTCAATGAATAAGAGGAACAAATTCCATCTTGACTACATATGTTTCTCACAGTCACCTTGTGTCACACCTAAACATAGCCTTATCTACTGTCCATTATTTTAGAGTAGTGAAGAACTAGCACAAGGTATAACACTTGGTGAATTTCAAAACCCAATATGTATCTCAGGTTGGAGGATACCAAATGATATTCGCCTTTACTGAAACTTACTTATGATCAATCAAGAAGATTGCATGTAGTAAAATTTGAGGTGCGGGTCAGTCCAATATTTGTATCCCACAAATAGCTATGAACCTTCGCAGCAACCAATTGCTCTATATTCATGCCTTATGAATATCCACCAATCCGTGTTCATAATAGTCTTACGTTCATATTTGTTCCCACAAACATGACCGACTACGGACATTTAGAATAATAAACATATTCATGGATGTAAACATGCTAAAAGGAACATAACTCAAAATATCACAAGTATATAAAAGAGTTAAACATTACAATTGTTCCAAACTTTTAAATACTAAATGGATTAATTCCAATCACTAGAATATCGAAGTCCTAAGGCACAAGTATGACTTTCATGCTTTGCCCTTTCAAGGAGCTTCGTGAGTGGATCCGCAATGTTTTGATCGGTGTGAATATTACGAATACATATTTTTCCCTTTTCAACTTCATCCCTTATGTAGTTGAATCTTCGCTCAATGTGTCTAGTCTTTTGATGTACACGTGGTTCCTTGATTTGTGAAATCGCACCCTCATTATCACAAAAGATTTCTAGGGGGTATTGAATGGTAGAGACCACCCCTAGATCGTTGATAAATTTCTTTATCCATGCAGCTTCCTGAGCTGCTAATGAGGTGGCTATGTATTCGGATTCTGTAGTGGACAATTCTACCACGTCTTGTTTTGAACTCTTCCAGGACACTGCCCCTCCATTCATAATGAAGACATACCCTGATTATGATTGAGAATCATATCGTTCAGTTTGGAAACTCGCATCTATGTAACCCTTTACAACAAGTTCCTCTTCATCAGATCCGTATATTAGAAGCATAACCTTAGTCCTCCTAAGGTATTTGAATATACTTTTAACAGCCATCCAATGGCTATTACCTGGATTCTGCTAATATTTGCTTGTCATGCTTAACGCACATGACATGTCCGGTCTAGTGCATATCATCGCATACATGATGGATCCTATAGCAGATGCATATGGGATGTCCTTCATTCGATATTGCTCATCCTTTGAGCTTGGACATTGAGATGTACTCAATATTGTCCCTTTTTGAATAGGTACCATACCTGTCTTAGAGTTTTCCATCTTGAACCTTTTCAAGACTTTATCAATATATGCACTTTGGTTTAGACCTATCAACAACCTCGATCTATCCCTGTAGATCTTTATTCCCAAAATATAGGCGGCTTCACCGAGATCTTTTATGGAAAAACAACTTCCAAGCCAGGTTTTAACACCTTCCATGGTTGGAATATCATTTCCAAAAAGTAGTATGTCATCAACATACAATACTAAGAATGTAATTATGCTCCCACTAGCCTTCTTATATACACAAGCCTCGTCAGCTTTCTTGATGAAACAAATTTCTTGATCTCTTCATCAAAACGTTGATTCCAGCTTCTCGATGCTTGTTTCAATCAATAAATCGATCTTTTTAACTTGCAAACTTTATTAGGATATTGTGGATCGACAAAACCACCAGGCTAAACCATATGGACAGTCTCTTCGAGATGTCCATTAAGAAAAGCGGTTTTGACATCCATTTGCCAAATTTCATAGTCATAATGAGCAGCTATGGCAAACAATAGCCTAATTGACTTTAGCATTGCCGCAGGCGAGAAGGTTTCATCATAATCAACCCCTTGAGTTTGAGTAAAACCTTGTGCTACAAGTCTTGCTTTGTAAGTATCCAAGTTTCCGTGCATATCCGTTTTCTTCTTGAAAACCCACTTGCATCCAACCGGTTTGGAGTTAAGTGAAGGGTCAACAAATTCCCAAACATGGTTGTCATACATGGATTGCATCTCTATGTTCATGGCTTTCAACCATTTGTCACAATCCGAATTGGACATTGCATCATAGTATGTAGTTGGCTCATCGGAGTCAACCACATAGCATCCATTCATGAAAAATCCATATCTTTCAGGTGGAATGCTAACTCTTCCAGATCTGCGAACGATTTGTGTGTATTGGTCAACCTCTTGATCATCATGAACAACCTCTTGTTGATTGCTATTGTCAACCAAACATGTATCAGCTTGTGGATCTTGATCCTCATCAAATTCCACTGTTCTATATGTTATTCCTTCCATAAGGAACTTAGCTTCCAAGAACTATGCCTTTCGAGCAATAAATACTTTTTTCTCTATTGGATCAAAAAAGTAGTATCCTATACAGTCTTTAGGATATCCAATAAATATACACTTAGTGGACCGACTTTCCAACCTGTTTTGGGTGTTTAGCTTAACATAAGCTTAACAACCCCATACTTTTAAATATGATAGCGATGGAACTCTTCCATGCCATATTTCAAAAGGTGTCGAATCCACTTTCTTGGTCGGGTCCATATTCAAAATACGAGCCGCGGAGAGCAATGCGAAACCCTAAAATGATAGAGGTAGTGAGCTTACAGCCATCATAGATCGATCCATATCCAATAAGGTTCGGTTTCTCCTTTCAGACACACCATTATGTTGTGGTGTTCCGGGTAGAGTATGTTGTGAGACGATCCCACAACTTCTTAGATGATCCTGAAAAGCCTCACTGAGCTATTCACCTCCTCTATCTGTACGAAGAACTTTGATAGATTTGTTGAGTTGATTTTCTACTTCATTCTTGAAGATTTTGAACATTTCAAAAGCTTCATATTTATGTGTCATCAAGTACACATACCCATAGCGACTGTAATCCTCGGTAAAGGTAATGAATTATCTTTCACCATTTCTTGTCATTGTCTTAAAAGGACGACATACATCTGAATGTGTGATTCCCAATAAGTCTTTTGCCCTCTCGTTAGTACCACTAAAGGGTGATTTGGTCATCTTACCTTGTAAACAAGATTCACACTTATCAAATGAACCATTTTCATTTGTTTTCAAAAGACCATTCTTTTATAGTGTTTGAATCCGATCCTTGTTTATGTGACCAAGACGACAATGCCAAAGATATGAATAACTTAAACCCATTTTAAGTTTCTTGGTGCTTTTTTGGTATAATGAGTTATTAAAGGATGAATCATCATGAAACAATTCATACATACCATTAAAAGACATAACCTTAAAATAAAATACATCATCCATACAAACATAAATACCATTGTGTACAAACTTTAAATCATAACCATATTGTTTTAAAAGGGAAACAGAAATTATCTTCCTAGTCAAACTAGGAGCATATAAAATATTTTTTAGAACAACTTCTGTGACACCCCGTAATTTCAGATTAACATTATTCAAACTGTTGTTGTTAACATTGACCCGTACTCGCAAATACTCGAAACGTATACAAACACCGCCACCAACATCGTTAAACTAATTGTAATAAATACTAATGCGGGTGTTTGTAGAGGATTCACATAAACAAGATTACTTAAGGAATCCTATCAATTAATAGGGCTCGCTCATCTACATCGTTATCAACCGAAACAAATTCGGGAACTCGGTACCTAAGTACAGGGACCAAACCTGACAATTGGCAAACTGGGGCTGGGTATAAATACCCATCCACCAGCCCAAACAACTCACATTCTGCTCTCTTTCTCTCCTACGCTCTCTACACCCCCGATTGTTCATCCTAGCACCAAATCCCACCCGATTGAGCCCGTTTTCGCCAGCTAAACCACGCAACAGCTGAGAAATCACGTTCCCAGCAGGTAGGCGACCATTTTCATCCGTTTTATCACCCGTTTCACTGCTGCGAGTATGGGATTCGGGTGTTCGGGTTCAACCCGAATGCGTGTGGTCGTGGGGGTGCGTGTGAGTTCAATCAGCGTGTGCATTTCACTTAGACATGTTAGGAGAGTGTTTCTGGAAGTCCTGATTATGAGAAAACCGAGCACGGAACAGCCGAAGGCTGTTCGACCTGCCCAGCAGTCGCGACCTGCTGCAGTCCGCGACTGGGCCAACCGTGCGACTGAGTCATGCGACTGGGTCCTTCGCGCGATTGATCGGGGTGACTGGGGCGAGACGTGCGAACGAATGGTGCGATTAAGTCGACCGAATGAATGTGTGCGATTGAGTCAGCCGAATGAATGTGTGCGACTGAGTATCACCCGACTGAAGGTCCAACCGCACGAATGAAGGTTCATTCGCGCGATTGGAAATTGATTCGGGTGATTGGGGAATGTGTGGTACGACTGAACGCTGAGTCGCACGAATGAGGGTTCAATCGTACGAGGGAACTTGATTCGTACGATTGAAGGTCTATTCGTGCGAATGAAGTGTCCAGTCGTGCGTCTAGCCTTGTTATGCGATTGGAGTCATTTTGAGTGAATCCTTCTGGTGTGCGATGTGTCTATCGTGTGACGATAAGTTAACATCAATAAAGTGTCATTTCTTGACCACAAAGATTAAAGTCAACGCAATCAACAAGCACATACTTTTCAACCTGACACAACCTAACTGTTTACAAATATTAACAACCCACTTGGGATCTACATGAAGTCTGATACGTGTATGCCTGCTTGTGTGTGTCACCCCCGACCAAACCCATGCGATCCGACCCGACTAAACATGTGTATAAATGCTAAACACAACATTAACGCTTAACACAACCGTCAATAGGTGTTTGACAGCGCATCGTAAACGACACTTGGGAGACTTTCATCCTACATACTTGCTACATCGTCTGTGAGTTTCACGGCCCCTTTTTACATCTCTTTCCGTTTGGGGGAGAAAACATGCAAAACAAATTTACATAAATGGTTGTAGTAATATTGATATCGCTTGTTACGTTAGTGCAAACACACTCATGTCCTCACACACTCGAACCGTTAGTAATGGGATTAGCGAGGTAATTTTGAGTAGTACTACTAGGTCTGACAAACCCCGCCCGGGCTAGTCGCGCTAGCTTGATTGGAGGTCAAACGGGCGCACAATTGACCTAATATACGATTGCCACGGTCGGTTAAGACGTGGAGGAAACACATTGTCATGGTCTGATGAGACATGACGGAACATACGATTGCCACGGTCGGTTAAGACGTGGAGGAAACACATTGTCATGGTCTGATGAGACATGACGGAACATACGATTGCCACGGTCGGTTAAGACGTGGTGGAAACACAATAGGACGTAAACAGTCAGCTTCGGTTCGAAACGCTAAGTAACAAGAACATAGGCTAGCTACCTAACGATATGCTTTATGTACTAAACCATTGAAACGCAAAACATGGAAACGCTTACGAATACATTTCTTGTTAATTAAACCTGTGAACTCACCAACTTTATGTTGACACATTTTAGCATGTTTTCTCAGGTCACAGGAACGCGTAAGCTTTTGAGGCGCGCTTCAGGAAATGCACTCAGGACATGCATTCATCTAGTTTATTTTCAGCATTGAACATTTTGTATAAACATGGCTATTGTAGCAGTTCTGTAATGGATTTACCATTTTTGTAAAAGCTTCCGCACTATTGTAAACTGTGTTCATGTTCTGTTGAATGAAGTCAAATGTTTATTTTAAATTCATATAGTGTCGTTCGATATGACTGTGTCTGAGATCCTGGTATGTCACATGCCTAACGGTAAAACCCCGTCGTGGAAATTGAGGGTGTGACAGATTGGTATCAGAGCCACAGGTTATAGAGAACTAGGATTGCATTGCATCTAGACTATAGCCTTAGACACAACACTAGTATTGCACAGACACTTTTATATGGTTACCAATATTGTGCAAACAACCTTCTGGTGTATTAACATGACACTGCTGAGCAAACATAAACACTATGGGTATGACATGTGTGTCATTACCGGCTGACAGAGGGGCGGAGAATCCCGCCCCTCACAACCAACGCTTACACTTGATCCTTCACTCGTGGAGTGAAAGCAACAACGAATTGAATCAAACACTTCCATGATTGGAACACGAAACTCTTTTCTAACACACGCGGTAAGCTTAACGATGACAAACAAAAAGAACAATACCTCACTCTTCCAACTCTCTCACACTTGTTACTATTCCCAACATATCCTATCCTCTACGCTAGTCCGAGCAGTAAATGAGGGACAACTAAGATATTCAAGTCGATTAGAGAATCGGACTTGGACATCCAAACACCTACAACCACGAAGGGAAAGAGGCCAAGTTGTCTTGATTCCCGTTGTTACCTAAACTGAATCTCTTGTACAACTTTAGTTATTTGACTCTTGGTATAACGAATACATCTTTGATGCTTATATCATTGATAACACTCGGTACTGGACAAGGTATGTTATCACGGATAGGAGGAACCATGTGTGACCATGCAAAGCAAATTAGAATCACGGGTGCACACGTAATTGTAATTTTTCGTGCATGAGAATTCTGGCAACTCTATTGGGTGATAACGGTAATGGCCAGTACAAATTCTCAATTCCATACTTAGGAGGCATAAGGCCTCGGATCCTCATAATGCCTTACTATCGATATGCAACCAAACCCCTCATTCATACTAGCATGATACAATATATATTATTGTCAATAATTATTATCTGGTTATTGATTAATATGTGTTTTGAATTGAAGAAATCATGTCTGGAAGAAGACCTGGACGCCCGGGTGGGCGAGGAAATATCACCCTAACTCAAGCCGAGCTGAATGCTATCATCAACGAGCGCGTGGCTGATGCGCTTGCAGCTTATGAGCAGGCCCGAAATCAGGACCAGAACGTCCAGAATCCGAATCAAAGAGGTCCAACAGTCTGTACCTTCAAGATGTTTATGGATTGCAAGCCTCAGTCTTTCAGCGGCTCTGAGGGCGCTGTCACACTACTTCGCTGGCTAGAGAAACTTGAGTCAGTGTTTGCCATGAGCAGCTGTCCTGATGAAAATCGGGTCAAGTACGCCTCCGGCACATTGGAGGGACCAGCCCTGACATGGTGGAATTCACAAGTCCAAACCTTAGGACTTGGTGCTGCAAACGGTATGCCATGGGAAGACTTCAAGATTCTGATGAAAGAGGAGTACTGCCCCAGGAGCGAAGTCCAGAAACTGGAAGCAGAATTTTGGAACTTAAAGATGATTGGCTCTAACATCGAGGAGTACACGACTCGTTCGCACGAGTTGGCAGCATTATGTCCTCAGATGGTGACTCCGGCATACAAACGGATCGAAAAGTACATTGATGGCTTGGCTCCGCAAATCCAGGCTAGTGTGATGGCTGCTGATCCTGTCACTATCCAGCAGGCCATCCGACTGGCTCACAAACTCACCGACCAGGCAGTGGCACAGGGCACCCTGCCTAAACGTGGCGCCGCTTCTGGTTCATCAGATCACAAAAGAAAATGGGAAGGTAACAACAGCAAGTCTTCAAGCTTCAACAACCCCCAGCAACAACCGACCAAAAAGTTTGACTCATCAAGAAACTTCACCAGCAACAGCCAAAACAGCAACAACAACACTTATGGTCAGGGATCGAGCAGCTACGGGGGCAAGAGCCCTAAGTGTAACCGGTGCAACTTCCATCATCATGGCCCATGCGAGCGACTCCGTTGTCAGAGATGTGGAAAGATGGGCCATGCAGCCAAAGACTGCCGGGGTGAACTGATGACTCAGCAACAACAATCCCAACAACAACGATAGAGTGGAGTGACTAGAGGCTGCTATGAATGTGGAAAGGAGGGACACTACAGGAAGGATTGCCCGCAGCTGAAGGGTGGAAACAAGGGAAATAACGGGGGCAATGCCAAGGGCCGCGCAGTCGTGATCGGTTCCGGCGAAGCAAGGGATGACCAAAATGTGGTTACTGGTACGTTTCCCCTGAATGGATGTTTTGCTTCTATATTATTTGATACTGGAGCTGATAGGAGTTTTGTTTCCAACAAGTTCATTAAGTTCTTAGATGTAACCCTAGCTGTCATGGAACCTAGTTATGTGGTAGAATTAGCTGACGGAAAATTAATCGAGGCAACTCATATCATCAAGGGGTGCAGACTAGAATTATATGGTCATGAGATAGATATAGATCTGATGCCTGTCACACTTGGTAGTTTCGACGTAGTTGTGGGTATGGACTGACTATCCAAGAACCAAGCTGAGATTATCTGTGGAGAGAAAATCGTTCGTATACCACTTCCTAGTGGTGAAATTTTATCGGTTCAGGGCGAAAGGAGTGGCATGGTCTCTTGAATCATCTCCTACATGAAAGCTCAGAAGTGCTTGCGTAAGGGTCATACCGCTTTCCTAGCCATGGTCACTGAAAAAGAACCCGATGAAAATAAAATTGAAGATATCCTTGTTGTACGCGATTATCCTGAGGTTTTCCCTGAAGACCTACCCGGTCTTCCACCGCATCGCCAAGTCGAGTTCCAAATTGATTTGGTTTCGAGAGCCGCCCCTATCGCGAGGGCACCATACAGATTAGCTCCAAGGGAACTGCAAGAACTGTCTACGCAATTGCGGGAACTATTGGATAAAGGTTTTATCAGACCTAGCACATCACCGTGGGGAGCCCCAGTTCTGTTTGTCAAGAAGAAGGATGGAACTTTTCGCATGTGTATCGATTACAGAGAACTGAACAAGGCGACAATTAAGAATCGTTATCCCCTCCCGCGTATCGATGATCTGTTCGACCAACTACAAGGGTCGAGTTACTATTCAAAGATAGACCTAAGATCGGGTTATCACCAACTAAGGATTCGAGAAGAAGATGTTTCAAAGACTTCTTTCAGAACGAGGTACGGTCACTACGAGTTCTTGGTTATGCCATTCGGGTTGACCAATGCACCAGCGGTTTTCATGGACTTAATGAACCGAGTGTGTAAACCCTACCTAGACAAGTTCGTCATTGTCTTCATCGATGACATCCTTATTTACTCAAGGAATAAGGAAGAACACGAAGAACACCTTAGACTGATTCTGGAGCTGTTGAGACGAGAACAGCTGTATGCAAAATTTTCAAAGTGTGACTTCTGGATGCGAGAGGTCCACTTTTTGGGTCATGTGGTCAATGAGAATGGGATACACATTGATCCGGAAAAGATAGCAGCTATCAAGAACTGGGCTACGCCTAAGACTCCGACTGAGGTACGACAGTTTCTCGGGTTAGCTGGCTATTATCGACGGTTCATCGAAGGGTTCTCAAAGATTGCTCAACCTCTCACCGCATTAACTCATAAAGGCATCACGTATGATTGGGGTGATAAACAAGAATCTGCATTCCAGATCCTGAAGCAGAAACTCTGTACAGCACCGATTCTATCCCTGCCTGAAGGAACAGATGATTTTGTAGTTTACTGTGATGCTTCTATACAGGGCCTCGGTTGCGTGCTAATGCAACGCAATAAGGTGATTGCCTATGCGTCCCGGCAATTGAAGATACACGAGAAAAACTACACGACACACGATCTAGAGCTTGGAGCAGTGGTATTTGCACTCAAGATATGGAGACACTACTTGTACGGTACCAAGTGCACCATTTACACCGATCACAAGAGTCTCCAGCACATCTTTGAACAGAAGGAGCTGAATATGAGGCAGCGTCGTTGGGTCGAACTGTTGAACGACTATGACTGTACGATCAAGTATCATCCGGGCAAGGCAAATGTAGTAGCAGACGCCCTAAGCCGGAAGGAAACACCCAAGCCGAGACGAGTTCGGGCATTGCAACTCACCATTCACACCGGTTTACCCGATCAGATCCGCAATGCTCAACTTGAGGCGTTAAAAGGCGAGAACCTGAAAGCCGAATCGCTACGAGGCATGGAGAAGCAACTAGAAACCAAGCCTGACGAAATCCACTACTTCATGGATCGAACATGGATTCCCTTGTATGGAGGTCTACGAGAACTAGTCCTGGACGAAGCTCACAAATCACGGTACTCAATCCACCCAGGTTCAGACAAGATGTATCACGATCTCAAAGTCCATTACTGGTGGCCGAATATGAAAGCTGACATTGCCACGTACGTAAGCAGATGCCTAACCTGTTCTAAGGTTAAGGTGGAGTATCAACGACCGTCTGGTCTACTCCAACAGCCAGAAATACCAGTATGGAAATGGGAGCAGATATCCATGGACTTTATCACGAAGCTTCATCGAACTCCCAGCGGATGCGACACCATTTGGGTGATCGTGGATCGTTTGACGAAATCCGCACACTTCCTGGCAATCCGGGAGACTGATCGCATGGAAAAGTTAACTCGTATCTACCTCAGGGAAATAGTCTCTCGGCATGGTGTGCCGACTTCCATTATCTCTGATCGTGACGCTCGATTCACTTCACACTTCGGGCAGTCCTTACAACGAGCACTAGAAACGCGGCTGGATATGAGCACCGCGTACCACCCCCAGACTGATGGCCAAAGTGAGCGTACGATCCAGACTCTAGAAGACATGTTACGTGCCTGCGTCATAGATTTCGGCAGCAGCTGGGAAACTCACTTACCGCTAGTTGAGTTTTCTTACAACAATAGCTACCACACATCGATCAAAGCCGCTCCATTTGAGGCACTGTATGGGCGTAAGTGCCGATCACCTATCTGTTGGGCGGAAGTTGGGGAAAGTCAACTCACCGGCCCTGAACTGGTGCGCGAGACGACTGAGAAGATCGTGCAAATCCGTAACCGTATGGCAGCAGCCCGTGACCGACAGAAGAGTTACGCTGATAAGCGTCGCCGACCGTTGGAATTCCAAATAGGTGACAAGGTGCTTTTGAAGGTGTCACCTTGGAAGGGTGTGATCCGTTTCGGAAAACGTGGGAAACTAAGCCCAAGGTACATGGGACCGTTTGAGATTGTCAAACGGGTTGGCCCCGTGGCCTATCAGCTGAACCTACCCGAAGAACTCCGTGGGGTACACGATGTGTTCCACGTGTCCAATCTGAGGAAATGCCTTGCAGACGAGACTTTTATCGTCCCGTTGGACGAGATACATGTGGACGAACAACTACATTTCATCGAGGAACCGGTGGAAGTCATGGACCGAGAGGTCAAGACACTCAAACATGGCCGTATCCCTATCGTCAAAATCCGTTGGAACTCAAAGCGTGGACCAGAATTTACCTGGGAACGCGAGGATCAGATGAAGAGGAAGTACCCTCAACTGTTCCAAAACCAGGCATCCACCTCTTAGATACACAGGTACTCTATTCCACATCACAAACTGTTGAACCTTGTACTACCCCGTAAAAACCACGTAACATGATGTACTAATTTTCGGGATGAAAATTCCTGCAACAAGGGGATGATGTGACACCCCGTAATTTCAGATTAACATTATTCAAACTGTTGTTGTTAACATTGACCCGTACTCGCAAATACTCGAAACGTATACAAACACCGCCACCGACATCGTTAAACTAATTGTAATAAATACTAATGCGGGTGTTTGTAGAGGATTCACATAAATAAGATTACTTAAGGAATCCTATCAATTAATAGGGCTCGCTCATCTACGTCGTTATCAACCGAAACAAATTTGGGAACTCGGTACCTAAGTACAGGGACCAAACCTGACAATTGCCAAACTGGGGCTGGGTATAAATACCCATCCACCAGCCCAAACAACTCACATTCTGCTCTCTTTCTCTCCTACGCTCTCTACACCCCCGATTGTTCATCCTAGCACCAAATCCCACCCGATTGAGCCCGTTTTCGCCGGCTAAACCACGCAACAGCTGAGAAATCACGTTCCCAGCAGGTAGGCGACCATTTTCATCCATTTTATCACCCGTTTCACTGCTGTGAGTGAGTATGGGATTCGGGTGTTCGGGTTCAACCCGAATGCATGTGGTCGTGGGGGTGCGTGTGAGTTCAATCAGCGTGTGCATTTCACTTAGACATGTTAGGACAGTGTTTCTGGAAGTCCTGATTGTGAGAAAACCCAGCACGGAACAGCCGAAGGCTGTTCGACCTGCCCAGCAGTCGCGACCTGCTGCAGTCCGCGACTGGGCCAACCGTGCGACTGAGTCATGCGACTGGGTCCTTCGCGCGATTGATCGCGGCGACTGGGGCGAGACGTGCGAACAAATGGTGCGATTAAGTCGACCGAATGAATGTGTGCGATTGAGTCAGCCGAATGAATGTGTGCGACTGAGTATCACCCGACTGAAGGTCCAACCGCACGAATGAAGGTTCATTCGCGCGATTGGAAATTGATTCGGGTGATTGGGGAATGTGTGGTACGACTAAACGCTGAGTCGCACGAATGAGGGTTCAATCGTACGAGGGAACTTGATTCGTACGATTGAAGGTCTATTCGTGCGAATGAAGTGTCCAGTCGTGCGTCTAGCCTTGTTATGCGATTGGAGTCATTTTGAGTGAATCCTTCTGGTGTGCGATGTGTCTATCGTGTGATGATAAGTTAACATCAATAAAGTGTCATTTCTTGACCACAAAGATTAAAGTCAACGCAATCAACAAGCACATACTTTTCAACCTGAAACAACCTAACTGTTTACAAATATTAACAACCCACTTGGGATCTACATGAAGTCTGATACGTGTATGCCTGCTTGTGTGTGTCACCCCCGACCGAACCCATGCGATCCGACCCGACTAAACATGTGTATAAATGCTAAACAAAACATCAACGCTTAACACAACTGTCAATAGGTGTTTGACAGCGCATCGTAAACGACACTTGGAGACTTTCATCCTACATACTTGCTACATCGTCTGTGAGTTTCACGGCCCCTTTTTACATCTCTTTCCGTTTGGGGGAGAAAACATGCAAAACAAATTTACATAAATGGTTGTAGTAATATTGATATCGCTTGTTACGTTAGTGCAAACACACTCATGTCCTCACACACTCGAACCGTTAGTAATGGGATTAGCGAGGTAATTTTGAGTAGTACTACTGGGTCTGACAAACCCCGCCCGGGCTAGTCGCGCTAGCTTGATTGGAGGTCAAACGGGCGCACAATTGACCGAACATACGATTGCCACGGTCGGTTAAGACGTGGAGGAAACACATTGTCATGGTCTGATGAGACATGACGGAACATACGATTGCCACGGTCAGTTAAGACGTGGAGGAAACACATTGTCATGGTCTGATGAGACATGACGGAACATACGATTGCCACGGTCGGTTAATACGTGGTGGAAACACAATAGGACGTAAACAGTCAGCTTCGGTTCGAAACGGTAAGTAACAAGAACATAGGCTAGCTACCTAACGATATGCTTTATGTACTAAACCATTGAAACGCAAAACATGGAAACGCTTATGAATACATTTCTTGTTAATTAAACCTGTGAACTCACCAACTTTATGTTGACACATTTTAGCATGTTTTCTCAGGTCACAGGAACGCGTAAGCTTTTGAGGCACGCTTCTGGAAATGCACTCAGGACATGCATTCATCTAGTTTATTTTCAGCATTGAACATTTTGTATAAACATGGCTATTGTAGCAGTTCTGTAATGGATTTACCACTTTTGTAAACGCTTCAGCACTATTGTAAATTGTGTTCATGTTCTGTTGAATGAAGTCAAATGTTTATTTTAAATTCATATAGTGTCATTCGATATGACTGTGTCTGAGATCCTGGTATGTCACACGCCTAACGGTAAAACCCCATCGTGGAAATTGAGGGTGTGACAACTTCCAAACCATTTGAAAGTTTCAAAATGTAGTCTCCTTGGGCTTCGACATCAACTTTTGCTCCATTGCCCATGTAGAGTTATGTCTCCCTTTCTGAAGTGCTTATTTCTTTTGAACCCCTACAACAAATTGCAAATGTGAGTTCCACATCCGGTATCCAATACCCATGTGTTTGAAGAAATAACATTTAAACCAAAATGAATCATGAAAGTTATACCTGAGGTTTGCCCAGCATCCCTCTTGTTTCTCAACTGTTTGAGATAGGTTGGACAATTCCTTTTCCAATGTCCTATCTCTCCACACTCAAAGCATGGATCGTTCTCTGTTACCTTAGGCTTCTTAAGCTTAGGCTTTGGAGGTTCCGCTTTAACCTTTCCCTTCCCCTTGCCTTTGATGTACCCCTTTCCTTTGGCAACATTTTCCTTGGGATCGGGGAATGGCCTTTTCTTATAGCCTCCCTCATTGATCGAGAGAACAAGTAGAACCTTTTTACCCATCCCTGCCTCGGCTGTTTTGAGCATTGCGTGAAGCTTACCGATGCCCTTGTCCCATCCGTTCATACTGTAATTCATTATGAATGTCTCAAACTTTTAGTTAGGCTATTAAGGATCAAATCTGTGGCCAACTCCTTTGAGATGGGATAGTTAAGCCTCTCGAGGCGATCAATGTGACTTTCCATCTTGAGTACATAAGATGATACCGTTTGGTTTCTTCCATATGATACACGTGAAGTGCTCGAACCGTTTCGAAGCGCTCTACCCTAGCTTATTGAAGGAACATTTCCTTCAACTGGGTAATCATGTCATATGCCCCATGATGCTCCAAATCCTTTTAGAGTTTGGGAATCATAGTTCCTAACATGAGACTGGAAACCTGCATGGAATCCTCAGTGTACTGAAGCCAATCGTTATAGGCCACAACATCCTTAGGGTCGGGTTGGTCAGGAATAGGATTGTCAAGGACATAGGCCTTTTTCTCTTGCTTGAGAACAATTCTCAAGTTTCGAAACTAGTCCATAAAATTATTGTGGTTAATACGATCCCTCACTAAGATAGTTCTCAGCGACACAGTATGGACGGTCGGGGTGGTAGCATTATTGTTTGCGGACATTTCTACAAAATTTAGAAAGTTCATATTAATATTTCTGAAAAATTAAATTTTAATCATTAATACTCTTTTATGTCTCATAGACAATTAATAATTAAAACCTAGAATCCAACGTTACATTTAAATGATGGTTAGGTGACATTTATCCCATTATTTAAATAAACAAGGTAGTTAACACTTTGACATTGCAAACTTTTGCACTTTCTAGTCTTATAAGATCGGTTAAACATCTTATATTTAGTTGGCATGTTTAATCCTATCAACACCATTGTATTCCATGCTTCGGTGACCCTATGCACATAGTTTCCAATTCAAGTCTTTCTACTTATAGACACGTGTGAGTTTACACATACAAGTGGTTAGGTGACCTTTATCCCACAAATACGTTAAGCCCACCTCAAAACACAAGTTCCCTAAAAGTGGTTAGGTGACCTTTATCCCACAAATAGTTCTCAAGTGATTCGAGTGTCATGTAAAAGGATCGTGTTAAACTTGTTTCCAAAGGTATTTTAGTTTTCATTAATTCTAGTTTTGAAAACTCTATGTACCTTGTATTTGCATGCTTTCAAATACATGGTACCCATTAGTTCTATTTTTAGTAAAACCCCTTTTATTAAAATCATTAATCCTTTTAGTAACCTTTTATTAATCACTTGATGATTAGGAACCATAAATTTTCAGCTTGTTTTGTTTGTTAATTAGTTTGTTATGCACATCCAAATATCAAACAACCATCATATAACAAACAACCAAACAAGCATAATGATACAATCACAAATGCATAACCATAGCCACTAAGTTGACCACACTTGTTTGCCATCACAAGTGTTGTAATTTGGTCTTTCCTAAGGGTTAATTACAACACAAAAGTTAGGATCTCCAAAGACCCCCACTTGAACTTGCATCCAAATGCTTCAAGCTCTTCTCTTTGTGCCTTCCCTTTGTGCTTCTAATTTGTGCATCTTCTTTTACAAAATTTATATCCCAATACAAATTTTTCTAATAAAAGAAAATACACCTAATCTATCTATTACATCACCATTGAATGAATAAATAAATTACAACCATATGCAATCACAAAAGAATAAAATTACAACCCATAATAAAATGAAATCAACCAAGATCAAACATTTAACCAAAACCACATAAACACCAGGTCAAGGCTAGGTTATGCACCAACATGAAACAACACATTCATCATACAAGAACCAAAATGAATCCCTATTTAACCCAAAATTTTCGGCCAACTTGAACCCAAAATTTAGGGTTTTTGTCCAAACACAATAATCAACCATTTGACATCTTTCTTTCAATGTTTAATCACAAGCATGTAAGACATAACCTTGAAAGATTTGGGATTCATTATATCATCACAAAACAGCCCCTATTAGGTTGTTAAAACCCCATAAAACCAATTTTACAAGTACAAAAGAAGCAAGTCATCCACATATCCGGCTCTAGATGCCAATGTTGGGTTTGTTAGACAATTATCAAAGTTGTTTAACCATTTAAACAAGTAACACGCAGTGGAATAAAACCTTAATATTATGTTTTGTAATCTGAAAATTAAGGCATATAATATAACATCAACAAAGCCAAGAACATAGGATCAAATATATGTGAATAAACTAGCTATCAAGAATGAAAAACAACCAAAACATCAACCATGAAACTACCTTTCAGGAGCTGCTAAAAACGGAAGTTATGATGAAGTTGATGATGTTCTTGAATGACCAAAACACCAAGGAGAGGTGTCCTCAAGCTCCCATACCCACAAGCATCAAGCAAAGACCCTTCTTGCTAGGATTTGTACACCAAAAAAACCAAGAAGAAGCTGTTGAAAACCTATTTTCAGCCGTGAGATTCTTCAAGTGTGAAAGGAGTTCTTGTTCCTTTTGCATGTAAGAGAGAGAGAGAGATGAAGTGTGTGCAACTAGTTAATCAAGTGTGTTGTTCCAAGACAACTAAAGACCCACTCCCCTAAAAGGGTGTCAGAAATGGCTTTAAAATTGGGGTTCTGTTGGTACACATGTCCCCAGTTCTAGTCTACTGATCTTAAATGTAATAGACTTTCATTTTGTAACACATATGTAATGTTGAATCAATGAAATGAAAAATTCTTCAGTGAATGTTTGATTGATTATTTAATGGCATATCTATTAATAGTGTTTGTTGTTACAAGCATATATGAACATGTTATATAGGTTATAGAGTTGTTAGACATAATCTGAATCATTTAAGGTTCAAGAATGTGTTTAACTAAGTATTCTGATTCAGTCGCACGACTGGACCATGCGAATGGGCCAATCGCACGACTGAACCAGTTGATTGGATCAATCGTACGGTAGAGTCATAAGACGGACTCAGTCGCACGAATGGTTCAGTCGTGTGACTCAGTCGCACGACTGAACCAGTCGCTTGGCTCAGTCGTACGAATGAGAGCTGTAACCTATAAATACCACTTAATTCGTGGAAAAAGATAACACTTCGATAATTGACAACCCTAGCCGTCCCAGATCGCACAGAGCGTCCCTTCCAACTTCACAGAGCGTTTCAGATCATTCCTACTGTAGGATTCTATATGCCCAAGATATATAGAATATTAATGCGGTTAGTACGTTATGATCCAAGTCAGGTTATACCCAATAACAAGCTTAGCAAACATCAATTAATATTTAATTGATGATACGATCATGTGATAGGATCAATTAGAGCAATCTGTAACAAATTATGTGAACAATTCAAAGAAATACGAACAATTGTAATCAAATCAAGCAATATCAACAAAATTCAGAATTCATTGATAGCAAAGACGATTACAAGAGTTAGAAAGCACTTTATGCAAAAACTTTTCAAAAACTTAACAATCTACTCTAAGTCTATGCTATTTATACTAGAAACTTAAGGAACTAAAATTTACAAAACTAGTCCCTATACTACTATAAACTACAAAACTAGACACTAAAGACTAAATGTTAATCTTCTAAGGGACCTAACAATACTCCCCTAAGATTTACATTGTCTTCTGTCTTCAGAAATCATGTGTCTTCATATCTTTTTCTTCCTTTTCTTCAATCAACATTCTTTTCTTCCTTTGTCTTTTGTTCTTCTCTACATCCTTTGCTATCTCTTTTCTTCTATCTTCAGTCTTCTTTCATCTTTAATCTTCAAAGAAATCTTCTGGTTCTTCTTTGACTTTAAACATCGGCTTCTTTTTATACATTTTGATTTCTTTCAAGGCATTCTCAATCGATGACTTAAATTTACCAGCAAGCATGGCTTGTTCTGGTTTTGACTCATTTGTTTTAATTTCCATCATCTTCATTCTTTCTAATGTATCCTTTGAGAGACATGCAATATCGACATTAGCATATAACTCAATAGGATTTTTACTCTCTTTGTAGTAGACTTCTAATACTCCTTTTCGAGAAATTCTCATAAATTCAATGTCTTTTATATCTCTTTTTACAATGTTAGCATATGCAAGAGCCTTTCTCAAAGAAATCCTCTCCATAGCTGCATTCATCACATTAATGATTGATATAAAGTATTTCTTATCTTGCTCTGCAGTTTCAGGAGTCACTCTTTCAAATTTTTGAACTAACAAAAATGAAATGTAACTTGGATGTAGAAGTTTTAACTCAAAAGTACCAAATAGTGAGATCATGTCCTCATCCCAATTCTCAAGATTTCGGACCAATTTAAGCTCATAAGTTGATGTGTTATAAAACCATCTCAAAATTGGTTTGGACTTTTGGTTTCCTTCTATTACTTTCAATCCAGGTGTAGTTACCTTCTCAAAGTATTTATCAGAAAATTCTACCATGAAGTGTTCTTCTTCAGACTGCAAGCCTCTTATCTTCTTGTTTTTCTTTAACATAGAAAAGTACTCCTTGTCTTCTTGATCACATCGTGTTTCAAGGAAGTTACTTGTTCTAGCTAATCCTCTGTTTAAAAGTTCTACAAGCATCTTTCCTCGTTTGGCTCCAGTAGGGTTTATCAACTCAAGTTTGATCAACTCTTTTAAATCTTGAACTGGTAGTTTAATGATGCTTGAGTAAAAATGATATAAATCACATACTGCATTTACTCTTTTAATAAAAATGCATCAAAAACCTCATCATATTTCCATGCTATAATTTTGACTTGATTTATAAAATCAGGAGCGATCATTGCATTCAACAATTCAGCAAACTGATTGTCCTTTTTGCAGAACATTCCTCACCAAATCACCTGTTGATCTTGACTTATCAAAAATTTGCATTTGATCAGAGGTGGCTTTATACACTTGTTGCTCTGATTGAGGAAACATGTTCATCAACTCTTTCCTTTGTTCATGCACACTTGATTTTTGAGCCATTTGTTTAATCTCTTGAGGCTTCAGAATCCTGGATCTCTTAGTAATATCTAAATACTGTGGATTATCAGTATCTAGTATCACCATTTTGTTTGTTTGCTTTTCTGTCAATTGAAAACTTTTAACTAAATTTCTCAATGACACTCCTTGCAATCTTTTCAGTCTTTTCCAAGGATAGTTTCTAGCTTGCAACCATGATCTTAAAGCTGTAATGCTCATATCATCAGGATCTGGATGGTGCAACTCAGAAGTAGCAATTTCTTTAACATTTATACTTTCCTGTCTTCTATCCCATTCACCATGCTCCATGCTTATTTCATTTGGATCCACTGGTGCAAAAGACTCCGCAGCTAGACATTTCTCATATTCATCATTAATTTGAGAAACTGTCAGCCCGTCTAAAAATACTCTATTATACTTCATCTTTACCAAGTAATTATATCTTTCTTCAAAATCTATTGGCATATCATCATGTCTTTGATCATGCTCAAATAATGATGGATTTTCAAATTCTTCAACCACATCTTCATCATCTAACACTTCATTGTACCAATCATCATTATACTCCTCTTCTAGATCTTCCAATGCACCAATTTTGTCTTGAATAATTGGTTCTTGGCTCTCTTGAGGATCTTCTTCAATAAACTCTTCAATTCTTTGCACTTTGAATGAATATTCAGGTACAGATTCAGCATCTATTTCATCTAACTTCCTTTTCCCTTTCTCCATTTCAGAAACTTTTTCAACATCAATTGGAATATTTTCTGATACAATCACTATCTCTGGAGAATTGGGTTTTGCTGATTCTTTTAACTTCATTAATTCTTCTTTCAAAACTTCATTCTCTTCAGCCAATTTCTTAAACTTTTCTTCAAGCACATCATAATCTTTAATCATCACTTCAAAATTCTTGATTACATCTTCTTTATCTTTAGCATAAGCAACAATCTTTTCATCTTTACTTATACTTTCTTCTTTCAATTTTTCATTTTCTTCCTTCAGCTTTTCAAGTTCAGATTTGAGATCAGCAATCTCTTTCTCTTTTATCACATTATCATCCTTTAATCTTTCAATTTCATCAACATCCAGAATCTCCTCAGTTTGAACAGCCACATTTTGTGTAGTAGAAACTGGAATATCTTGATCAAATTAAAAAGAATCAATGAAATCATACTCAAAAGTTTGATTATTTACATCATTCTCATGATCTGTTTCTATATGAGTCCCTGCCTCTTCATGTACAACTTCATGAACAACTTCATCAATAACTACATCATCTGTATCATCAGCTGCTTCATGCCCACTCTCATCATGACCTTCATCACCAACTGTTTCTTCTTCTTCAATTTGAGCTTCATTAGCTTGTTCAGACATTGGTGTATCATGACTTATAGATTGGTGTGTCTCAGCTACACCACCATCATTATCATCATTAGCATCATCATCATCAGAACTTGATGAGTTATCATGTTCATCTTTCTTCATTTTCATCCTCCTCATTTTGATCACCTTCTTCTATAAGAAATACATATATCAGCTCTGCTGGATCAATTGGTTCACCATCTAACAAATAAGAATGATCTACAGTAATGTCAACATCATCATTTGCTACATTTATCATCTAGTCAAACATGGGAACATTCTGAGCACCAGTTATCATTGTTAATTTCTTGTAAGTCATCTCCGACATGTTTTCTAAGATAAGTCTATCTCCTCCTATTCCATATACATGGATGTCTGGATGTTCTTCATTAATGATCATTTGAAGGATCCTGGGGTACATCAAATATTTATGTCTTGTTCCTTTTTCTAAGTTAAACACAAATCCATTAAGTATCCATCTTGCCATATTGAATCTTCTATTAGTAGCTATGGTAACAATTGGTGATGCAATGTCCACAGGAAAGGAATTCCACCCTACACTCCTCTTGGACATGCAATGCTGAAAGATATAGCATAAAAGTTTCCAGTGGTTGTAGACCCTTGCTCTAAAAAAATGCTTCTTAGGAAAGTGGTCTGGATGACCCATAGCCATGAAAGTCTCTCTGCATTCATTGAAAGTCAACTTACAGAGATCTTCAGGATCATTTTGACCTAATCTTAGAGCATCTCTGATTGAGTCTTCAGATACTTCAATCATCCGGTCTCTGGTCACAAATCCTCTAACAACTTTCCTTCCTTCATCATCTACTTCAACTCTTGCCGTGCTCTAGAACTGTCTAATGAGTCTGTCATAAATCATAGTCTGGTAACACATTGCATACACATATTTTGTTCTTAGAAGAAATCTTATCATTTCTTCATAAGAAAATGCATCTTGAGCTTCCTCATTGAGCAAGGCAGCAATGTTGTGCTTTGGCACAAACTTTAGATCTGCCATCTGCAAAATTTTAAAACAATGATATTAGACAATCTGTGAATTTTGAAGCAAATGTTTTAATGTGAGTTTGATAATATAATGATTTAAGATATTATAAACTGATGTGTAAAAATAAATTTGAATTTTAAAATCAACTTGAAATTTTTTCTTTTTTAATTTTAAGTGTAAACACTTAAATTTTAACGAAAGATGAATTATCAGGATTGATTTTAATTAAAAATTTAACATTTTTGTTTATTTTATCTTATATCATTTTATTAAACTCTTCAATTCCTGAAATGATGATTTTTATCAATTTAAAATTTATTTTTCATTTTTTTATTTAAAAAATATGAATATGTTCATCTTCTTCATCGAGTTCATCATCAACAATAATGTTCATCGATGAACATGAGCAGTGTCTTCAATCGAATGTCAGATTAAAACAAGTTTAATATAACAACATGATCGAAATCACATGACAAACAAGATTCAATCATCAATTTCACACATTTTTCCCATTTGAATAATCAAATCTGAGATTTTTGACAAGTTTAGGGTTCAAACGACCGTACAGGAGTCGAACGCCTATCAAAGAATTTCCATTTAAGCACAAATCAAATGAATGAGAATCATAAACTTACGTTTACAATCACATAAACACTGTCAACAATTTGAGATTTCGGGTCGAAATGATTTTAATCGAAGAAAGAGGGTTTTTCGAGAGTTCGGATGGTCAGGGTTTTAAGAGGGTTTTTGAGATGGGAATGAAATGAATATCACAAGTGTTATATTTATACTAAGTAAAATTTTTGTTAGACTTATGAGTACTGTACAGGCGTTTAAGTACTGTTCAGACTCATTAGGTTCTAAATTTTACTAAGTATTGGACATATGAGCACTATTCAGTCATGTGAGGCCAGCCGTATTAGAACTGTTTAGTCGTATGAGAACTGTTCAGTAGCATGAGCACTGTTTAGTAGCATGAGTCCTGTTCAGTAGCATTAGCACTGTTCAGTAGCAAAATGATGCTGAAATGCCCACACACTAACTTCTCAGAAACATAACAACTGTTTAGACATACGACAACTGTTCAGCCACATAACAACTGTTCATGCACATAAGCACTGTTCAGATGTTTTTGCACTTGTATTTTTCAAATCTTCCACCTGCACACTGTTTAAACACATTAGTAATATTTCATACTAATATTTAAACAATATTGCATATTTTTTACTTTTCCCTCAAATTTACACTTTTGGCCCTCAAAATTGAACTTTTTGCATTTTGACCCTCAAAATTGAACTTTTTACATTTTGACCCTTCATTTTAGTTTCAAAATGAACAAACCAAATATTTCAAATTTCTCTTGTTTTCAACATTTCACAGAAGCTTTTCCACTTGCTAAAAATTATGAGATCATTTTATCATAGATAAACACACACATACTTTGAAATTAAAACATCATCCTTTTAATTCAACATGATCATTTTGATTTTCTGAGAATATTCTTATTGGTTTATTACTCCCCCTAAACTTTTAAGTTTTGCAAAACTTAGAAGTTTACTAATAGATCATAAGAATATCACACTTAACATTTGTTATATTGCCTGCACACAAGAAAACATGCATAAAATCAAAGTTAAAGCATAATAAAAATCTGATATTTACACTAGAATCCTTGATTGCAGTGAGATCATATTAGTAAAGATCAGAATATTAAAATAAAAAATATGTGAATAGTCATAGACAATGATGAAATCCTGATCAAGTGTGTTCCAGGTCAGTGATTTCATAGCAAAGGAGACACAAGATCTAAGGACAGAAAATGAGTGTTTTTAACACAAATTATCTGCTCACTTACTTTTTCAATTCTTGGATTGAGTAGGGTAGAATTATATATGACAAGATGTGACTCATACCAAGACTTAGAGGATCAACTATCATCAAGACATGCAAGGAAGCACTCATTCTCAACTTATTACCTAACAAATATGCATAACCAGAGTTCATGTTACTTAATTTAATAGAGAATGATCATGGATAACCATTTGATTAACTCTAACCATCCATTTGAATAGGTTGTGCACATTGGCATCTTTTGAATTAAAGGAGAATATCCAGGTCTGTAATGACTTACAACAAAGGATATCTCAGCACTTCAGGTCTATGATGACTCATAACAGAGAAGTGAATGATGCTTGTAACAGATCTCATGATTAGTCACATTATCATCAGGTGTGAGTGGGGGTAGCTTAGCAAGCAGTCAATCTGATAAGCTAATACACTCAAAAGTACTTAGATGAATACACAAACAAGCATAGAGATTTTGGTGAATCACAAGAATTTACTTGTTCAGTATACTAACATGATATTATCTACACATCAAATCCTGATCATGTCAGACTTTATTAGCTAGTGAAGTATGCAACTGATCTTACTAATATACTATCATTTCTCATATGAGGCAAACACAGATTCATTCCAAAAAAAATGAATTAGAAACCAAAAGAACTCTATTTTTGGAGTTTTTGATTTATAGTTTTTATTTGATTTTTGTGTTTTCTAATTTTGTATTTTGGTTTTCTATAAAAGAAAGCACACACACACAAACAATCAGACAAATAACTATGAAAAGTTACCCTTATGAAGATCTTCAGATTTAGGAAGAATTTATCATGTGAGGATTCAAATTAGTAACCAGGTTTACACATGGTTAATAAGGCCAATTGACTCCACTAAATACTCAAACCTTCCTGGTAGAAAAGCTTTATTAAATAGGTCTGCCAACTGTTTTCCAGTTGCTATTTGAATCAAAATGATTAAACCTTTTTCAGAATTATATCTTAGAAAATGATATCGAATTTTAATATGTTTTGTTTTTGAATGTTGAACTGGATTAGCTGTAATGAACATAGCAGTAGTGTTATCAATGTAAATGGGTGTTTTAAGAAAATTGAACCCATAATCTAGCAGTTGGTTTTGCAACCAAAGGATTTAAGAACATCCTGCTGATGCAGCTATGTACTCAGCTTCTGCAGTTGAGACAGAAACATTTGTTTGTTTCTTACATTGCCACGAAACTAATCTGGGTCCAAGAAACTGACATCCACCCGTTGTAAATTTTCTGTCTTGACAACATCCACCATAATCACTATCTGTGTATCCGTGTAACTCAAAATTACCCTCGTAAGGATACCAAAGCCCTAAAGCTGGTTTACCTTTGAGATACCTGAATATTCTTTTGACAGCAATTAAGTGAGATTCTTTCGGATCTGATTGATACCTGGCACAGACACAAACAGCATACATGATATCTAGTCTTGATGCAGTAAGATACGTCAAAGAACAAATCATAGATCTGTATAAAGTTTGGTCTACTATTTTCCTTTAGAATCAGGCTCAATCTTGGTGTTTACGTCAGCTGGAGTTCTTATGGATTGACAATCATGCAGTTTGAATTTCTTCAAAAGTTTAGTTTATCAACAAACTTCTCTTGATTAATAAAAATACCATCTGCAGATTGGTGAACTTGCAATCCAAGAAAGAAATTGATTTCTCCCATAGAACTCATTTGGAAACGAGATTTCATGATTTCTTCAAATTCATTGCACAATTTTGGACTGGTAGAACCGAATATGATATCATCTACATACACTTGCACATATAAGATATCATCATTATCCTTCTTTATTAATAAAGTAGGATCGATTTTCCCTCTTGTGTATCCATGTTGGATCAAGTGTTGAGATAATGTCTCATACCAAATTCTAGGAGCTTGATGTAGGCCATATAAAGCTTTGCTAAGCTTATACACTCGATGTGGAAATTCTGCATCCTCAAAGCCTGGAGGTTGCTTCACATACACATCATCAGTGATTGGACCATATAAGAATGCACCTTTGACGTCCATTTGATACACCTTGAATTTCATGAATGATGCATAAGCCAAGAAAACACGAATGGATTCGAGTCTTGCAACTGGAGCAAATACTTCATCATAGTCAATTCCTTCTTCCTGTGTGTATCCTTGTGCAACAAGTCTTGCTTTGTTTCTTATAACAATGCCACGATCATCAGTTTTATTTCTGAATAACCATTTCGTGCCTATGGCATTTTCTCCTTCAGGTAGTTCCACTAACTTCCATACTTCTTGTTTGCGAAATTGAAGAAGTTCTTCTTGCATAGCTTCAATCCAACCATTGTCCTGTAATGCCTCGGTGACATTTTTAGGAACAATCTGAGAAAGAAAACAAGAGTATAAGGAAACATTTGCATGTTCAGATTTACTCCTAGTAGTTCTTTGATTCAGAGGACGAATAATCTGTGATGTTGGATGGTTCTTGTGGATACGAGATGTCGGTATCTCAGTTCCTTTAACATTAACATCAAGATTGATTTGGTTCAAATTGGAGAGCTGTTGCAATAAGGTAGAAGAATGTGGATGAAATTTGGAACTTGAGTCGGAGAATTAAGAAAGTAATCGAAGTTACTATGATCAATTGCATCTCCAGAGATGGAAGATGTGCCAGACTCAGGATGTCCAATTTCTGTACTATCATTAGGAATTGGTTGTGATGCTTCTTGATCTGCTGAAACTGAATGATCTAAAGCTGAAGAAACATGAACATTGTCATTGAATTGGATTGTTGAATCCTTGACAAATGAAAAGAATGGATAATCTGGACGAGCATCATCTGAATCATCAGAATCTGAATCATCACTGAAAGATCCAAGATCTCCTCTTGAGTTCTTCTTACCTGAAAAATCATCAGATTGATTAAATAAGTTAGGTTGAAATGAGTTTGACAAAGAATCCAAATCAAATAACCATGCAGGACCATTTGAAACTAATGGAAAAGAATTTTCCATTAATTTAACATTGAATGTTTCATTAATAGTGTTTGTCCTAGAGTTATAAACTCGATAGGCTTTGGAAACAGATGAATATCCAACGAAAAATCCATTATCAGCTTTTTCTTCAAATTTTCCTAAATGATCACTTGAGTTAAGAATCATAACTGGACAACCAAATGATTTTAAAAAGTTTATGTTTGGTTTCCTATCAAACATCAACTCATATGGAGTTTTCTTTTTATCTTTAACAAGTAAGGTTCTATTCTGAACAAAACAGGCTGTTGATATCGCTTCGTCCCAGAAAGTGATTAGAATTTTGGCATCAGCTAACATAGACCGGGCAGCTTCAATCAGAGTTCGGTTCTTCCTTTCAGCAATGCCATTTTGTTGTGGAGTTCTGGGAGCACTGAACTGATGAACTATCCCTTTTTCTGCACAAAACAAATCAATGTTAGCATTTTTAAATTCAGTTCCATTATCACTTCTTATTATCTTTACTTTTTGTTCAAGTTGATTTTCAACTTTATTAATGAATTCTTTTAGAAAATCTGTAGTTTTAGATTTAGCATGAAGAAAGAAAACCCAAGAAAATCTTGTATAGTCATCTATGATAACTAAACAGTATGATTTTTGACCAATACTCCTAACATTAGTTGGTCCAAAAAGGTCCATATCTAACATCTGGAGTGGTTTGGTGTTTTAGTTTATCAATTTGGACTTATAAGACGCTCTATGTTGTTTTACCTTCAGACATGCTGAGCAATGATCAGTTGTTGAAAACTTCTTGGAAGGAAGTCCAATAACATGATTTCCTCCTACAAACTTGTTCATGTTTTTGAAGTTGGAATGACCGAGTCGTCTATGCCAAAGCTGGCTTTCATCATTTGATGCTTTAGCAATCAGGCAAGTAGTTTCAGTTGCAGGATCCACTTGAGACATATCTAGTTTGTATACATCTCTGTTTCGAGCAGCTTTAATTATCACCCAGTCATTGCTAATCTGAAAACCTAGTTTCAAGACATAACAGTGAGATTCATCAAAAAGAACAGAATAAGATTTGTCACAAATTTGGGATACACTTAGAAGATTAAAGTTCAACTGTGAACAGAAGTTGACTTTATCAAAATTGATAATCCCATTGGACACTGTTCCCTCTCCTGTTATATTTCCACCTGCATCACCTCCAAAAGAAACATGTGTTCCATCTTTTAACTTAAAGTCTAGTAATAAGGCTTGATTGCCTGTCATATGCCGGCTACACCCATTGTCTACATACCATGAGTTCATTGGTCTCCGCGGGCGTACCTGCATTCAAAGACATTTAAGGTGAGTTAGTAACCCAAGCCGAGATGGTCTTGGGCTTGCCAAACTTGTCAACAATTGTAAATTGTTTGAAATGAAGTTTGTTGACATCTGGTTTCTTTTGAAATTTAGCATTTTCAATTCCTTTTTGAAAAACATGATGATTGTCTTTTTGTTGTTTTGTTTTCAAAACATTATATCTGTTTTCAAGATCATCATCAAGAAATCTTGAACCATTTGAGAATGTTCCTTTGTTTATTCTCACAGATCGTGGAATAAACTTTCCTGGATTGTATTGCTGTGATTTAACAAAATGTTTATTATCATAATCAGAATTGTTTCTTTTGAAAGATCTCAGACCCAAGGAAGGTTGTTGTTGTGAAAATTTAAACCCAATATTTTGATTTCTTATAAATTGTGGATTTACAAAGCCTTGATTATTGAATTCCTTCCTTGAAGAGTTCTTCCTGATGTAACAATCATTTGTATTATGATTTCTTTCATCACACAAAGCACAGTATTTGTTAAAGTAACACTCAGCTGTCGTGTGATTTGTCATATCACATATGTAGCAATACTTGTTAAAGTAACATTCTAAAATGTCATGATTGTACATGTCATAGATATCACAATACTTTTCAGAATGTTTGAACAACATTTTGTTAACCCTTGAAGTAGAAGCAACATTTGATTCTTGTTTAAATCTTGGGTTAGGCACATTAACTTGTTTCTTTGGTGTGAATTTGGTCATTTGATTTTTAGGATTTTTCTTATGAACTTGAACAAAATTCTGCGACTCCTTTGATTCAAATCTTTTATGCACAGCAGAAGTCTTAGGACCTGAACTTGTTTTCAGATTAGAGTTAGATTTGATCTTAGGTATAGATGTCATTTTTGTGTTTGTGTTCATGTCAAAAGTTCCTGCAGACACAAACTTCACAGGTTTAATTTGAGTATTGTTCTGTGACTGATTAATTGATTTAGTTTTCTTTGCTTTTGCAGCTTTTCTTCTTCTTTGATTTCTCAATCTTGATGAAGTTTTCTTGCTTTGAAGTTTAGTTGAATTTTGAGAAGATTCCTTTTGACACTCTTTTTTTTCAGTTAGTTCATTTGAACTTGAATCATTAGAAATATTATTATCTGTTTTCAGCTTATTTTGCATTTGTTGTGGTTCATATGATTTGACTTTGACTGGATGACCATTTTTGATCTTGTCTAAGTCAGTTTCTTCATAAACTTCAACATTTTTCTTTTTAAAGTTCTTTTGATCTTGAAATTCTTTTAGTTTAGCTTTGTTTTCTGGTGAATGATCATGAGTATTGAAATTCTCTGGTAATGTGTTTGAGATTGATTCAGGCATAGGTTCATGTGTGAATCCTAATCCTGTTTTATTTTTGTCATTTCTTCCATTCACCAGTTGCTCAACAATTTTCTTTGAGCTTTTAACTTTGGCTAAATCTATTTGAGTTGCTGCATGTGCCAATTTTTCTTGTTCAAGTGTTTTGTTCATCTCTTCAAGTTGTTTCTTTACAAGTTCAAGTTCTTTAAGAGTTTTGTTCCAAGAATCTTGAAGAGACATGATCTTTTCATCAGCAATTTTGTGATCTGATTTTAGTTTATTGTGTCTTGATTCTTCTTGTGTGAGCTTGTCACATATTTTGAATGAATATGTTCTATAGTGTTCAACTTGTTCAAAACATGCTTTTGTGCACATTTTCTCTCTCACTTCCACTGGTATTTCAGGATAGGAGTTTGAAGATTCAGTATCAGAAGAGTTAACAACCTTTGGTTGTTCTGATTGAGCCATAAGAGCAACTTCTTCAGTGGTATCTTTTGGGTCTGATTTGTCACTCCAATCATACTCTTCTTCTTGATCTGATTCATCATCCTTCTTAGGATCTTTATCTTCAGACCAGTCTTCATCATCAACCTCAACAACTAGAGCCAGATTAGCAGTGAGATCAGCAGTAAATTGCTCTGCATATGCACTCCAGTCATAACCATCTTTGATGTTTACAACCAGTGCCTTCTTAGGTTCCTCACTATTTTTCTCTTCTTTCGGTTCTGGCATAGGTAGACTTTGGTATGGCTTTTGAAAAGTCTTGTTTGTCTGTTGCTGATATTTCTGGCCATTTGAGCTGCCTTGACTATTTCCTCCTTGGTTTCTTGGAGCTTTACATTCTCTTGAAAAATGACCATAGCTGTTACAGTTAAAACATCTTGATTTTGATTTATCAAACCCAATAGTTTTGTTTGCAATGGGTTTGTTATTTCTGTTTGTGTAAGAATGCTTTTGAGTTCTGTAAGCTATCATGACCATTTGCCAATTAAGATCCATTTCTTCTATATCATCTGGATCCATTTCAAACAGATCTTGTAGAACTAGCTCCACCTGAGTCAGATGACTGCCTTGATAAGCTTGGAAACTTGCCATGAATGTTGTGAATGCAGTTTTTGACTCTTCATCTTGTAAAAGAATGTTAATACATCTTTCACTTTGCTTGGATCGGGAGAGTTTGAGGAGGATGGCATCTCAGTTGAAGGTTTAGGCATTTGAGCTTTAGAAGGAGACTGTGGTTGTGGTTGAGTAGAGTAAGCAGGTGTACTGGTGAAGAATCCTGCTCCCATAAATAAATCACCTTCATCTTCAGGAGTGATCTGATCCTTTGCAAGGAATGCATTCTCTACAGTATTTGCTGGAGAAACAACATACTTATATTAAGATGTTGATGCATGTCTGTCATTGTTTCTAGAGCTTTCATCAATCTCAACTGATTCAATCTTTGCAATAAGCAGATCAAGGTCCATTGGAAACTTTTCAGTATGTTTCAACAAAGTAACAGTTTGTTTCCATGATGATGGAAGTGCATTCAGAAGTCTATTATTCAAGTCTTCAAGATCATTCTTGATTCCCAACGTAGACATTTCTGTAGTGAGTTGCACAAATCTGTTCATCATCTGATTTATTGTTTCTCCTGAGATGTGCTCAAAAAGTTCCAATTGCCTTTTCAGTTTTTGCTTTTTCAGATCTTGAATTTCTTTCCCTCATTCACAGATAACCTTCAGTGCTTTGTACATAGTATATCCAGTTTGATAGTTTTCAAGTCTGGATAGTACTTCCAAACGTAGCCCTTTACACATGAGAGAATAAGCTTTGACATCATTTTTCACCTTCTTTAAGTCTTCTCCATGTAGGTTATCTTCTGGATATGGTTCTTGTGTATCTTTAGTATACACAAATCCTCTGTCTGGACCATCAGTAGTCACAGGAATGTAAGGTCCCTTTTCAATTGATTTCCACAGATCAGTGTCTATGGAATTCAAATGATGTTTCAGTCTAAGAGACCAGTTTTTAAAATCAGCTCTGTTTTTAAGTTTTGGAACTCTGTTCTCAGAATCTTGTGATTTAGCCATTCTTATAATTTTGTTGTTTTTCTAAGCTTTTGAATTAAGAAAAGACTCAAAAAATATTTTTGGATTTTTGAGTTTTGTTGAAAAAAAAAATTTCTAAGTGTCAATGAAGATAAGTCTGAACAGTGGTGATAAGTCTCAACAGTATGTGTCACACCCCGGGCCCAGAGAGGCGGGACGTCACGATTAGTAAACAACAACCAAAATGAAGCGGAAACTAAATGGTTTATTACACAGTGTCACATGATATTACATTAAAATATTGGCTTTATTTCCAATTCACAAGGTGTCTCAATCTATGATCTATAGGTGTCGGGATCAACCTCTCGGTAAATATTTCTTGGAGCTTCGATATCTAAGGCTTCTAGGCTCGACTTTTGTCTTCAACACCTACCCTCACTTCTTGCCTCGGATTTAAGTATCTTCTATAGCTCAACTATTCTCCCTAGCTGTGCCTGAAGACATGCTCAAAAAGAAAAGTGTGTCAACATAAAGTTGGTGAGTTCAAGTGGTTCAAGTTTCAAAACAATAAAAGGAACTCTTAGAGTCCACAAGTGAAGGTTTTAGAATCAAGTGTGATAGTTTCTGAAAATCTCATTTGATGTTTAAAACATCATTTTTAGTATCAGTCATTGTGGGGTATCACAATCAGCCCTGCACTTGGTCCCCAGTTGGCCTCTCCTAAACTTGTGTTTAACCGGATATTCCCGTAGGAAAAAGGACCAAGCCTCAGAATAGTGAACCATTCCTGCTAGGATGGTTCACCATAGTATCTTACTCAAAACCTGTTACATGCCACAAACGACCCCTCAGGATCTCAGTGGGGTACCTCCCTGTGGCGGGAGCCACTGTGCGTGGGGGATTCCCCAAATAGATCTATTCACGTAAGAACAAGCGGTTCACAAAAGAATTAATGATTATGACTAAAGTATCAGCAGGTATCCAAAAAGTCCCACATACAAGCATCAAGTAAGCACAATCAAAGTTCATAAAACAGAAGATCATGCAAAGTAGTAAACAGTATCACACATAAGAGTTTCAGTTTAAAGGAGCATGCTTCATCCCCAAAACAAAAAGTAAAAAGGGGGAACATGAGAACTCACCTGGTGTCCTTATATAAATTCAGAGCTCGATAAAGAAAAGTGATGACCATCAACAAAGCAATCCTAACTAGAACATATAAGATTCACGTTTAGAATTAGCATGATGTTATTACATGCGTGCGGTTGAGCTCTTTAGTTAAATTTAAGTTGGTGATTAGTATCCTTAATGTAGCTTAGCTTCTTGTGTATTTGTTAATTGTCATGAATTAACTTGTGTACATTAGGCTAATTAATGCATTTAATCAAGACTTGAGTCTTAGCATGAAGAATGTAGAAAAATCAGTTTATGTCATGGATTCCAAATCTTTATAAATAACTTGCATTAACAATGTAGGTAATATATATAATGTTTCAAACGATGTTTATAATGCTTGCGTTTATATCGTATTTGTTAACTTGATTGATGATAATTTGTATAAAAAGAGTGTTATAATTAATATTCATGTCAATAACAATGAGATGACCGACAATTAATAACAACACGATGATGGATCATTAGGGCATTTTGGGTCTTTTATCTTAGATGAAACTTGTAGATACCGGTTAACCTAAATATATATTGTATATATATGTATATACAAATGCACAATCGTGTTTAAATGTATTTTATATCTCTAAGTCTTGTAACGATTTAACGTGACATGAAATCAACTTATTTGTTTAATCAATGGCATGTTATACCCATTTACCAACCATGTAATATTTCACACATGTTATCTAGGTTGATTTGTAATAAAGTATCATTGCTAATTAAATCTCGAGTCCAAACCATCCATTTAAATCAAATAATTATAACAAGTGACGTTCCTCTTTCGTTTATAGTTCACGTATTTTATAATTTATGCCTTTAATTATTTAGAGCTCAAATAACACGTATGGAAATTATAATTAAATCTCAAATGCGTTGCGCATGCGATATTACCTTCCACTCGGTTATGTATTCTAACCCACTCGTTTACGACGGGATTTAATCGCGTTCTCGTTCCGTTGACCGCTCGTTGACCAAGTTTGACCAGCTTTGACCGACGTTTTACCTAACCCAAAACGTACCAAAATCATGTTCAAATACTAATATATTGTTATCTAATACCCAAACGCAACCAAAATCTCAATATACGTTACCAAACACCTCGGTTGTGTCTCTTACCATCACCATCCACCACATGCAGCCAACACAATCACAACCGACAGCCAACAACCTTCAATTCCAGCCACCATTACCAACACAACAGCCTATTACCCTTGCCTTACACCACCCCGGTAACCAATAACCATCAACCACAACTGTTAACACCACCACCATTGCTGAAACCATCACAACAGCTTAACACTCGCAACAAACAACGACACAACCATAATCACAGATTACCTCACCATTACTGTTGTTTTACAACCATCGCCCAAACACCAGCCACATGCAGCCCCAAATCACAACCATATCAACATCGCTGCTGCCTAACACTCACCAACATCGACCACCAACACGCGACCGTAGCCACAATCATCACCATCGGCCGGTAACATTCACAGCCATAAACCACATCCGACAATCACAGCTGCCACCACCACAACTGCCACTTCCGGGACCCCGATCTGGTACAGATCTACACGTGCAACCCAAAATCATAGCAAATTGCGGTTTGTAGTCCAAGAAACAAAGGATGAATGAACTACATCGGTTCTAGAGGTACCTTACCGAGAAAGAGAGACAGTGGGGGCGGTCTGGGACACCTTCGGGTGCCCCCTTTCCTTCGCGATCTCGGCTGTCGTCCTGGTGGTGAGGGAACACCACGACAACACCACTGCTGCTACAACTCGCCACCCTCGGTCACCATCGACAACCACCAACACCACCATCATCACCACCGCGGCCGCACAACCACTACCGACATCGCCACCATCACCCGTCGCTCCTTGCCTCCGCATCACCCACGACCAGTTCGACCACCATCATCGGGTCTCGAACGACCCTTGTGGTCGTCTGAGTCGACCATCTCCGACTCCCAACCATGAGCCCTCATCACCACCACCCCCGAACCCGACCTGCAACCGCCTCTTTCGTCTTTGATTTCCATCCCCTCATTGAGTTATATGAGAAATTGAAGCCCCCATCGCTTCCGATTGGATGAGAGGAGTCGAGAGGGGGAAGGAGGCTCGCCGGAGGCTCGAGTGGATGGCCGGAATCGGCCGGAGATTCGCCGGAAGAAGTTGGAGAAGGGGATGTCGCGACTGCCTCTCCTCTCTCTCTGATTTTGGGTTTTAAAACCCTAAAATGGAAGATTAGGTTGTTTATATACTAGGTTAAATGAAACGGGTTCGTAAAAGAATTCGGTTCGAACACGTTCGATCAAGTTTGTCACGTAGCGTTTAAATTTGTTTCTCGTTAGTTTCAATTTATACAAAACGTTATAATTGTTCCGAGATTATGTATTTAAAACATGCCGGATAATCAAACTAGTTTGTAACTTATCGCGTATTTAACACGTTTCACGGTTTCACGCGTTTTTATCGAATGAGCGTTAATATTATCATTTTGCTATCAAAATACATGAAATTAAGTATTTAAATGATATTTTGAGCGTTAACTTCCTATGTTAGTCACGTTAAAGCCTTATCTGACAAATTCTCTGTAGGGGATTTAACATGTTTATCAAAGCTTCATACAACTTAGTTTATATGAAAACGCAGCGGATTTATATTTTAATACATGTTATTAAGTTAGTTGTTAAAACCATTTTAACAAAGAACCCCAAGCCATGGATCATTATACACAATGCATACAAATGAAAGAACACTAGATAGTTAAAGTGTACAACCTTTGTAGCTTATTCAAAAACCGAACTTGGTGAGGTGAGGATGATGTGTTTTGTGGCTGAAACTTCAACCTTGTACAAACATCAACTTGTGGAGCTTACTTTTGATGAACCTTTTCAGCCAAGAACCCTTCTTGTATGCTGAAAAGTTCTTGTCCTTCTTGCTCTTTCTCAGCAGCAAAATCGACCAAATGAAATGGAAATGATGTCCTAACACGACCAAGACTTGAAGGGTAGAAGTCCTCAAGCTTGTATACCCCAAGCTTGTTTGCTAACACCTCTTGTTTGGAAGATAACACACCAAGAATCAGCTTCAAAAAACCCAAAATCCCAGCTGTTGTTCCGTGAACAAGAGAGAGGAAAAGAGAGAGGTTTTTGGTAATTTTGCATGTGTTGGGTTGTTCAATTTTTGAGGAGTGCAAGACTAGTAATACTTTTGTCTCTTTTTAAGACATATATTTGTCCAATCAAATTAAAAGGGGCGGCCACCTTTTTAAAATCCAAGAGCTTTCCCTCTTAAAATTTGATCATTCACATTACTAGATTAGTCCATTGTCACACATTAAAAGTTCATGGACTCTCTAGGATTTTTAATGTGTGACAAGTGCAAGAATCATACCAATATGATTCATACACTAATCTTTAATTAAACATTTTAATTAGAGATCACTTACACTTTATAACCATATGTTATTTAAACGCCTTTTAAATAACAATGTGATTAATTAAAACCCATCAACAAATTATCCTTATGATTTGACCCATTTCACATATAATTGTTTAGAAAACCAATTTTCTAAAATTGGTGTGTTATTATTTAATTGCATGATCACATCATTAATTAAATAATTGTTTGTGTTGGCAAACCTTGTTATTGGGTATAACCCGACTTGGATCATTACGTACTAACCACATCAATATTCTAAGTGTCTTGGGCATATAGAATCCTACAATCTCCCACTTGCCCAAGATTCATAGAAGATTGATGCAAGCAGTAAATACCGCCTAACAACGGTTTACTACCCTTAATACGCATGACTTATAGCCATTCAATAACATCATCCCTTTCAAGTACTCTACTTGAAATGATTTAGGTGAATCAATCATCTATCCTTTTGTTAAAGATGTCATGTTAAATCCAAGAGACACAGAATTGTCATTCTCTGATGATTTAACTTTAACAGGCCTTAGACATCTAACTCTCAACGAATAAGAGGAACAAATTCCATCTTGACTATATACGTCTCTCACAATCACCTCATATCATACCTGAACTCAGTCTTATGTACTGTCAATATTTCAGAACAGCAAAGTGCTAAGTCAAAGTACAACACTTGGTGAATATCAAGACCCAATATGTATCTCAGGTCTGAGGATACAATGATATTCGCCTTTACTCAATATCTCTTATGACTAATCACGAAGATTCCATGCAGAAATAATTGAGAGCGGGTCAGTCCAATATCTATATCCCATAGATCTCAATGAACCTTGGTAGCAACCTCTTGCTCTATATTCATACCTTATGAATATCAACCAATCCAAGTTCATTATAGTCTTACATTCATAGTTGTTCCCACAAGTATGATCGACTACGGACGTTTAGAATAACTTATTCATTCACGGATTAAAACATGCTAAATAGAAGAACAAATGAAATTAAAACCATATAATTAAGTCAAATAACATAAGTTCCAATATCTAAATACAAAATACAGCATCAAACCCAGTCACTTGAATATCTAAGTCCCATGGCACAAGCATGACCTTCATGCTTTGCCTTTTCAAGGAGCTTTGTGAGTGGATCCGCAACGTTTGTATCAGTGTGGACTTTGCGAATACATATCTTTCCTTTTTCAACTTCATCCCTTAATTAGTTGAATCTCCGTTCAATGTGCCGAGTCTTTTGATGAGCACGAGGTTCCTTGATTTGAGCAATCGCACCCTCGTTGTCACAAAAGATTTCTAGGGGATCCTGAATGGAAAGGACTACCCCTAGATCGGCTATGAATTTCTTCAGCCATGCAGCTTCCTGTGCTGCCATTGAAGCGGCAACGTATTCTGACTCTATAGTGGACAACGCTATGACTTCTTGCTTTGAGCTTTTCCAAGAAACGGCTCCCCCATTTAGAATAAAGATGTACCCCGATTGAGATCATGAATCATATCGATCGGTTTGGAAACTCGCATCCATGTAACCTTTTACTACGAGTTCCTCTTCACCAGACCCGTAGATCAAGAACATATCCTTAGTCCTCCTTAGGTACTTCAGAATGTTCTTGACAGCCATCCAATGACTATCACCAGGATTTTGCTGATATCTACTTGTCATGCTTAAAGCGCATGACACGTCTGGTCTAGTGCATATCATTGCATACATGATGGATCCTATAGCAGATGCATATGGGATTGCCTTCATTCTATTCTTCTCCTCCTTTGAGCTTGGACATTAAGTCGTACTCAATATTGTCCCTCTCTAAATAGGTACAGTACCTTTCTTAGATTTTTCCATCTTGAACCTTTTCAAGATTTTGTCAATGTATGCACTTTGATTCAAACCAATCAGCCGCCTTGATCTATCCCTATAGATCTTTATTCCCAGAATATAAGCGGCTTCACCAAAATCCTTGATGGAAAAACAACTTCCAAGCCAGGTTTTTACACCTTCCAAGGTTGGAATGTCATTTCCAAATAGTAGTATGTCATCAACATACAATACTAGGAAGGTTATTATGCTCCCACTAGCCTTCTTATACACGCAAGCCTCGTCAGCGTTTTTGATGAAGCCAAATTTCTTTACCTCCTCATCAAAACGGTGATTCCAGCTTCTCGATGCTTGTTTCAATCCATAGATTGATTTCTTTAACTTGCATACTTTGTTAGGATGTTTTGGATCGACAAAACCTTCAGGCTGAACCATATAGACATCTTCCTCAAGATATCCATTTAGGAAAGCGGTTTTGACATCCATTTGCCAAATCTCATAATCATAATGAGCAGCTATGGCAAACAATATCCTTATAGACTTTAGCATCGCAACAGGTGAGAAGGTTTCATCATAGTCAACCCCTTGAGTTTAAGTGAAACCCTTTGCTACAAGTCTATCTTTGTAAGTATCCATGTTTCCATGCATATCGGTTTTCTTCTTGAAAACCCACTTACTTCCAACTACTTTGGAATTAAGAGGTGGTACAACAAGTTCCCAAACTTGATTGTCATACATGGATTGCATCTCAACGTTCATGGCTTCAAGCCATTTGTCACAATCCAAATTGGACACTGCATCATGATATGTGGTTGGTTCATCCGAATCTATCACATAGCATCAATCCATGAAAAATCCGTATCTTTCAGGTGGATTACTAGTTCTACCACTTCTGCGAACGTTTTGTGTGTATTGATCAACCGCTTGATCATTCTCAACATCCTCATGTTGAGTGCTAGTTTCAACCAAGCGTGTATCGGGCTGTGGTTCTTGATCCTCCTCAAGATCCACTGTTCTACTGCTAGCTCCTTCCATAAGGAACTTGGCTTCTAAGAACTCACCTTTTCTGGCGACAAACACCTTTTGTTCCAGTGGATCATAGAAATAATATCCCATAGAATCTCTAGGATATCCAACAAAGATACACTTGGTGGATCGGACATCTAATTTGTTTGGGGTGGGAGTCTTAACATAAGCCTCACAACCCCAGACCCTTAAGTATGATAGGGATGGAACTCTTCCATGCCATATCTCAAAAGGTGTCCTTTCCACCTTCTTGGTTGGGGCCATATTCAAAATACGGGCCGCGGAGAGCAAAGCGAAACCCCAAAATGATAGAGGCAATGTGCTTCTAGCCATCATAGACCGAACCATATCCAATAAGGTTCGATTCCTCCTCTCAAACACACCATTATGTTGTGGTGTTCCAGGTGGAGTGAGTTGTGAGACAATCCCACAATTCCTAAGATGATCTTGAAAAACATCACTTAGGTATTCAGCGCCTCTATCGGTGCGGAGAACTTTAATTGACTTGTTGAGTTGATTTTCTACTTCATTCTTGAAGATTTTGAACATTTCAAAAGCTTCATCTTTGTGTCTTAATAAATACACATACCCATAGCGACTATAATCGTCGGTAAAGGTAATGAAGTATCTTTCACCATTCCTAGTCATTGGGTTAAAAGGACCACATACATCCGAATGTATGATACCTAATAAATCTTTTGCCCTTTCGTTAGTTCCACTAAAGGGTGTCTTAGTCATTTTTCCTTGTAAACAAGATTCACATAAATCAAATGAATCACATTCATTTGTTTTTAAAACACCATTCTTTTGAAGTGTTTATATACGTTTCTTGTTTATATGACCAAGACGACAATGCCAAAGGTAGGTATCACTCAAATCTAATTTGAGTATTTTGGTGGTTGCTTGGTATATTGAGCTATCATATGTTGTGTTTTCATGAACCAATTCATAAATACCATTACAAGGTATAGCCTTAAAATAAAATACATGATTCAAAGAAACATGAATATCATTGTCAACAAACTTGAAATCATAATCATATTGTCTTAAACGGGAAACAGAAATTATGTTCCTAGTCAAACTAGGAGCATATAATACTTTACTTAAAATAACATCCAAACCATTTGGAAGCTTCAAAATGTAGTCTCCTTGGGCTTCCACATGAACCTTTACACCATTGCCCATGAATAGACTTATTTCCCCTTTTGCATAATGCTCATTTCTTTTGAACCCCTGCAACAGATTGCAAATGTGAGTTCCACATCCGGTATCTAATACCCATGTGTTAGAAGAAATAACATTTAGCTCTATATGTATCATGTATATTATACCTGAGGTTTGCCCCGCATCCCTCTTTTCTCTCAACTCTTTAAGATAGACTGGATAATTTCTCATCCAATGCCCTATCTCACCACATTTGAAGCATGGGTCGTTCACAGCAACCTTTTGCTTCTTCTCCTTAGGCTTTGGACGTTTCGCCCTAACAACCATCTTCCCCTTTCCCCCAACGTGCCCCTTTCCTTTGGCAACAGTTGCCTTAGGAGGGGGTAGAGACCTTCTCCTTCTCCCACCTTCATTTATGGTGAGAACGGGTAAAACCCTTTTACCCATTCCCGGCTCAGCTGATTTGAGCATAGAATGAAGTTCATTTATGCTCTTGTCCCATCCGTTCATGTTGTAGTTCATGACGAATGCCTCAAACTTTTTAGTTAGGCCATTAAGGATCAAATCTGTGGCCAACTCTTTTGAGACGAGACAGTTCAGCCTTTGAAGGCGGTCGATGTGGCTTTTCATCTTAAGAACATAAGATGAAACTGATTGGGATTCCTCCATCCTACATGCATGAAGCGCTCGAACCGTTTCGAAGCGCTCCACTCTAGCTTGTTGCTGGAACGTTTCCCGCAGCTGAGTGATCATGTCATAGGCTCCATGGAGCTCATACTCCTTTTGGAGTTCGGGTGTCATACTTGCTAATATTAAGCAAGGGACCTGGATGGAGTCCTCCACATATCTAACCAATCGTTATAGGCTTCCACATCCTCCTCGTTAGGTTCATCGGGGATGGGATCATAAAGGATATAGGCCCGCTTTTCCTGCTTGAGAACAATTCTCAAGTTGCGGTACCAATCCATAAAAATTGTTAGGTGTTAGACGATCCCTTTGAAGGATCGCCCTTAAGGATTGGTTGCTTTGGTTTGGTACATCATTATTAGCGTTGTTGTTGTCGGCCATCTACAAGATTTTACAAAGTTCCATTTTAGTGATCGTTGATATAATTATATTTCATTTATTAATACCCTTTATGTCTCATAGACTATTAATAAATAAAATTTTAGAATCCAACATTATATTTAAATATTGGTTAGGTCACCTTTATCCCATTATTTAAATAAACAAGGTAGTCGTAAATGACAATTGCAACCTATTGCAACTTCTAGTGGTATGGGATCGTTTAAGCATCATATGTTTATAACGGCATGTTTATCCCATCAACACCTTTTATAAAACATATTTTAGGTGATCCATTCAATATATTTTACAAATCAAGTTGTCCTACTTACACACACGTGTGAGTTTACTACATAAGTGGTTAGGTGACCTTTATCCCACAAACATGGTATTCTCACCTCAAGTTACAAGTTCCCTCAAAGTGGTTAGGTGACCTTTATCCCACTAAGAGTTTGCAAGTAACCTAAGTGTTGTGTAAAAGGATGGTGTTTAACTTGTTTTAAAAAGGGATTTACAATTTCACAATTCTTGTTTAGAAAAGTCTATGTACCATATGATTGTATGCATTCAACCATATGGTACCCTATTGGTTCTTATGAATAAAACCCATTTTATTTTGCAAACCATTAATTCCTTTTATAGACCATTCTATTTTGCTTAATGATTTGAGAACCAGTTACTTGTTTATAGTTTGTTTTAGTTGACGGTTTGTTAATCACATCCAAATATTCAAAACAAACATCATCATATGCATTCAACCAAACATAAACAAAACATTCAAATATGCATAACAAATCATACTAAGTTGAGCACACTTGTTTAGCCAAAACAAGTGTGTCAAATGGTCTTGTCCTAAGGGTTAAGAACTTGACACATGGTTGACCCAAAAAGGACTCCCACTTGAATCCATAACTTCAAGCATCCTCTTTGTCCATCTTTTCTTCAAGTCTTGATCTTGAGCTTCCTTACAAGATATGTATCCTAATACATTTTTCTAGTAAAGATAAACTCCTAATCTATTTATTACAAACCATATGAATAAATAAATTACAAGACTAGACTTGAAACAAAAAAATAAATTATTACATGCCCAAATGAATATAACATGACAACCAATCATTCAATCCAAATGGTCTAGGCTTTGTTATGCATAATCAACAACAACATATTCAAAACTATCCTATGTTGCGATTTTGGGCAGCCCCTTTTAACCCATGTTTTTGGCCAACATAAACCAAGAACAAATGGGTTTAGTCAATACAATCAAACATCTTATGATTTAGATTTTTTAAAGATCCTTACATGCATAAGTAACATCTTTAAGAAATCAAAAAAGGGGGTACCAAAACAGCCCTTAACCTCACGGGTATGTGGTGTCAAACACCACAAAACCGTGAACTACCAAGTATAATACATGTATGCATATGTATAAGTGGCTCTTGATGCCATTGTAGGGGATTTAACATGTTTATCAAAGCTTCATACAACGTAGTTTATATGAAAACGCAGTGGATTTATATTTTAAAACATGTTATTAAGTTAGTTGTTAAAACCATTTTAACAAAGAACCCCAAGCCATGGATCATTATACACAATGCATAGAAATGAAAGAACACTAGATAGTTAAAGTGTACAACCTTTGTAGCTTATTCAAAAACCGAACTTGGTGAGGTGAGGATGATGTGTTTTGTGGCTGAAACATCAACCTTGTACAAACATCAACTTGTGGAGCTCACTTTTGATGAACCTTTTCAGCCAAGAACCCTTCTTGTATGCTGAAAAGTTCTTGTCCTTCTTGCTCTTTCTCAGCAGCAAAATCGACCAAATGAAATGGAAATGATGTCCTAACACGACCAAGACTTCAAGGGTAGAAGTCTTCAAGCTTGTATACCCCAAGCTTGTTTGCTAACACCTCTTGTTAGGAAGATAACACACCAAGAATCAGCTTCAAAAAACCCAAAATCCCAGCTGTTGTTCCGTGAACAAGAGAGAGGAAAAGAGAGAGGTTTTTGGTAATTTTGCATGTGTTGGGTTGTTCAATTTTTGAGGAGTGCAAGACTAGTAATACTTGTGTCTCTTTTTAAGACATATATTTGTCCAATCAAATTAAAAGGGGCGGCCACCTTTTTAAAATCCAAGAGCTTTCCCTCTTAAAATTTGATCATTCACATTACTAGATTAGTCCATTGTCACACATTAAAAGTTCATGGACTCTCTAGGATTTTTAATGTGTGACAAGTGCAAGAATCATACCAATATGATTCATACACTAATCTTTAATTAAACATTTTAATTAGAGATCACTTACACTTTATAATCATATGTTATTTAAACGCCTTTTAAATAACAATGTGATTAATAAAAACCCATCAACAAATCATCCTTATGATTTGACCCATTTCACATATAATTGTTTAGAAAACCAATTTTCTAAAATTGGTGTGTTATTATTTAATTGCATGATCACATCATTAATTAAATAATTGTTTGTGTTGGCAAAGCTTGTTATTGGGTATAACCCGACTTGGATCATTACGTACTAACCACATCAATATTCTAAGTGTCTTAGGCACATAGAATCCTACATTCTCGGGTTTGACCTGATCGTAACCCGGTTCGCGTCACGGTCGCGTTTCGGAATGCCTTTATTCCGGAAAACGTACCACTCATCAAATTTAGTATGTTATGATAATAAACAATGATTAGATAAATATTTTCGGAGTTACGAGGCTCGGTCGTCATAACAGACGTCAGTTAAATGCCGGTGAAAACCGGTTTTCGCGTTTCACTTACATATCTCCGTTGCTTACGCATGATTGATGAAAAATCTTTTAGAGAGCCTTATTTATGGTATTAGTTAAGATTAACAATGATTTAGATTAGATGACAAGCCCTTATAAGAATTCCTGATGGAAATTCAGACGTAGTACGCGGTAAATCGCCGGATTTTACCCGGTATGGGTTCTGAATCTGTTTTCAGTTTGGATCTTTTCCATAGTTGTTTCAAATCACATAAGAATTCATTGTTTCATGGCTTCTCGTTTAATTTGTTCGTAAATGTGCATTTGGGCCTTAGATGGGCCTTTTTATAAGTTCGGGCCCTTATTGGGCTTATTGGGCCAAAAAGGCTAGTTTCATTTTCTGAGTTTTTCTTTGATAAACCCAACTCAATTCAGACTTTTATTGAGTTTATAACATTTATAGGTTTTCAATTGGGTCATATTTCAGAGGTGTTACAGTATGAAACGTCCCAATAGTGATGAAACGCCTCAACAGCTGATAAGTCTAAGGAAATGCCTTAGAAAATTTCCAACACAAGGACTAGAAATCCCAAACAGTAGTGAAACGCCTTCATAGTTAAAACTATCGCATAGTGGTTATACGTCCACACAGTGATGGTATTTCCAAACAAGTGAAACTACCACCCAGTGGTTATACTTCCACACACAGTGGTAATACCTCCAGGGGTAAAAAGTCTGAACATTTGAGAAACGCCTAAACAGTTCTCAAATGTCTGAACACTTAGTCAAATTTCAGTGTTTTTCAACCCTAATACGACACATTCATCATGTTCTTATGAATGTAACGAACTCAGAAATTTCGAAATCCTTCAGTTGTTGATAAATTAAGCTGAAACTTTCCAACTAGTTCATGATTATACCGATAATCAATCCTCTAACATCAATTTTAGTAATTATCCACAATTCTCAATGAATTTCGGAAATTTTAGGTCGAACACTCAAGAAACTTTCTCGAACTGTTTTTCACTAGTTCACTCAATTTTGATGAGATAAACTGCAATTTGTGATTCAAAACATGTTTCTGATGATGAAACACAACTTTGATTCATAATATTTCACTTGAATTGTCAATCTATTACAGATTTCAGTGGATTTTTGAAGTTTCTTTATTCGACAAAAACTTCAAAAACACTCACCGAAAGCTCTGATACCAATTGATAGGATCAATTAGAGCAATCTGTAACAAATTATATGAACAATTCAAAGAAATACGAACAATTGTAATCAAATCAAGCAATATCAACAAAATTCAGAATTAATTGATAGCAAAGACGATTACAAGAGTTAGAAAGCAGTTTATGCAAAAACTTTTCAAAAACTTAACAATCTACTCTAAGTCTATGCTATTTATACTAGAAACTTAAGGAACTAAAATTTACAAAACTACTCCCTATACTAGTATAAACTACAAAACTAGACACTAAAGACTAAATGTTAATCGTCTAAGGGACCTAACATCATGCAATTAAATATTTACACCAATTTAGAAAATGGGTTTTCTAAATAAGTTGCATATGAGAGGGAACAACTTATTAGGATATTTTGTTCAATAATATTATTTGATGTGTTATTTAAATTAGTTAGATGACACCAAATAATAACGAGAGATTATAACTTATAAGTTAAATGATTAATTGTATAAGTTATATAACTTGTACATACAATTAAATTGTTAGTTGTATGTCTAGTTACAAGGCCATTTATCATGTGTGTATGTGTTTAATTTAAAAGGGGGGAAACCCTTTTGAATTGATATATTCGGCCGCCCCTCCCCCTTCATTTCATTGGACCATTTTTTCTTTGACAACTACACACATTAACTTGTCTTGGATTCTCCCATTCTTTCCACCATTCTCATTACATGCAACACACACAAACACCCTTCGCTCTCTCTAAAAAAGCTACGGCCAGCAGCATTAGGGAGCCTTTTGAAGAGTAATTTTGTGTTGTTTTGGTGATCATCTACCTAGCAAGAAGAGGTGTGTGCAAAGAGCTTGGGGTATACAAGCTTGAGGGTTTCTTCCTTGGAGCCTTGGCCGAGATTTGAAGCATCCAACATCTTCTTTTGGTCGATTTTATTGCTGCTGAAAGGTAGTAATCACAGCTCAATGTAGCTGTGATTCTATTTACATTTACATAAGTTCATAGCTTGTTTATTCACATATTATGATCCTTTGATTTTTGGTTTGTTTTAAAACATATGTATGTCATAATAAGAACATGATTTTCAGCTTATAAACAAAGTTATAATGCTAAACTTCCGCTGCGTTTTCAGAAAGTTTAAAAGGTTAAAGTAGTCTTTTTTGTGTTCTTGCAAACCCAACAATGGCATCAAGAGCCAGGTTATGTGGATAGCTAGCTTGTATGGTCTTTAAAAATTTGTTTTATGGACTTTAAAACCCCTTTAGGGGCTGCTATGTTTTGTATGATTGATTCCCCAAACTTTCAAGGTCATATCACATATGCTAGTGATTAAACCTTGAATGATATATATTATGATATGTTGATTGTATGGACAATGTTTAAAACCCAAAATTTCAGTTTATGTTGGCTGAAATTTGGTGGTTTTAAGTGGGGTTTCATTATATGTTTGGATGATATGATCATTGGTTGTTAGTGTGCATAACCTAGCCTTTGGCCTTATGATTTGGATGATTGGAATGGTTGTTTTTATTCATTCAATTAGGTTGTAATCTTTATGTTTATCATTTGGGTTGTAGTTATTTATTCATTTGGTTATGTAATAAATAGATTAGGTGCATTTATTTTATTAGAAAAATGTATTTGGATATAATTTTTGTAAAAGTGAAAGGATCTCAGCCTCTAGTTTGATCAATTAGGTTGTATTCGCAGCGGATTTAGCACAAAAATTAAGCAAATTATACTAAGAACACAAGAGATATATCAATGTAACAGTAGGTTATAGAGAATGAGAGGAATTCTACAAAAAGGTGTTTTCTATTAGATCACACGTTTCGGCAAGGATTACAATTAGGTCATCTTCCTTTTATAGGAAGAATGACGTCAGCTGATGTCACTTGATAGTGACATCAAACCGTTATTTAACAAACTACTGAAACTAACTAAACTACTGAAGATGTCAAACAGCTGACATGTTCTTACAAAATGCTAAGTGTTACTTATTACAACAACTGAAAAGAAACTACTGAAAAACTATAACGACTGAAGAACATACTCTTCAGTCGTCTACAAACTACTGAAATAGAAAATTACAATTACTGAAAAGAAAAAGCTGAAAGGTAAACCATCACAACCACTGAAGAATACTTCTTCATCTGTTATGACAAACTCTGAAGCTTCAGCACTTGTCTTCAGACTTTAACTTCAGATGTTTGATCAGCTGATGACTTCAGTAGTTGTCATCAGCTGATGTCTTCAGTCTTTGTCTTCGGTCTTTGTGCTTCAGCTGTTGATCTTCAGTACTTTGTACTTCAGCTGATGGTCTTCAGTACTTGAATCCTCAGCACTTGAATCTTTACTACTTCAGTCTTCAGTACTTGTGCCTTCAGTACTTATGCCTTCATTACTTGAGTCTTCAGTACTTGAGTCTTCAGTACTTTAGTCTTCAGTTGATGTTCTTCAGTACTTTGATCTTCAGCTGTTGAGGTCTTCAGACTTTGTCAAATAGCTGATGAAGCTTTCAGCAGTTGTTGTGATGTCTTGTGGGACTTAGAGGTTTTTCTGATCTGGCTCATTGGTTCTTTTGGTCCAACAAACTCCCCCTGAACTAATGCAGCCAAAACCTCTAAGCTTATTGTTGGTCCCACTTATTGTGGCAGAATGATTGGTCTTTTTCCTTCTTGATCAGCTTCAGAAGTTGACCCATATAAGCACTGGCCTGCGAAGAAGTCTTCAAAGATCTGATTGGCATAGTATGGATGGGAACTCTGTTTTGGGGAACTGGACCCAGAGTTGTTATCCCATCCATAAGATCTACTTCCCTACTATGAGCCTGTAGGATTCTCTGGTGTAGGCTTCTAAAAACGTTACTTGTTCTTCCATGGTAAGAACTTCTGCCTCACCTTCAAAGAATCCTTCAGGTCCATAAAGCTCTGAGATGTATTTGGCCTGTTTACCACTTTTGTGCTCCACAGTTGTTATAGCCCTATAGGCAAATTCATCAGGGTGATTATATTCTAAAAACAACTGGAGCTCATTTCTCCTAAGATGCTCAAACCTCTTATAGACTAACCCCTTTTTAACCACCCTATTCTACAACATCTTTTGTGGTGGTAGGTTAGCCTGATAGGTTTTCTTGAAATCTTCTATGATCTCCCAGGGTGACACTACAATGGCCAAAGAGATCACTTCATCTACAATCCTTTTTACTTGGCCATTGTATCTCAGTGGAATGTCTTTCTTCATGATCCTGTGAGACACCCTGGGATCAGGCCAAATACTCACTTTGTCCTTTTGAAATTGATATGTATGCCTTAAAGTGAATAATCTCAGAGCTTGTTTCCTCATATTCATGATTGATGAGGAAGCAGCATAAGCTTTATCTACACTTTTCAATAGCTCATCATCATGTAGCCTATGTTGCTGTTCTTCTTCAAGTTTGACCCTCATAGCTTCCATCTGTGAGGCAGGAGTGATGGATAAAGGTTTGGCTTTGGGTAAAGATATGACTGCAGAGAGAGGCAGCTTATCTTGGTCCTCATCATCCTCTTCTTCTTCTTCTTCTAGCCTCAGCACCCTTCTCTTCCTCTTTAAGGGTACATCTGTTGGATTCTTGATGCCCAAGACACATAGAATATTGATGTGGTTAGTACGTCATGATCCAAGTCGGGTCATACCCAATAACAAGCTTAGCAAACACCAACTGATATTTAATTGATGATATGATCATGCAATTAAATAATTACACCAATTTAGAAAATGGGTTTTCTAAATAAATCATATGTGAGAAAAGAACAAATTATGAGGATATTTTGTTCATGGACATTATTTGTTATGTTGTTTAAATTAGTTAAACAACATCAAATAATATAAGTGTGTGTGCATATTATATATGTAATTAAAAGGTTAATTATGTATCTAATTTTATACATTTGTCATTTTAAAAATTAAAAGGAAAAATTGTGGAGAACCCTAAGGGGCATAAGGAGCTTCGGCCGCCCCTTGGCAGCCACTACTCTTTCATTTTTCCTTTTGGTATTCTTGGAACAAAGAACTTCCTTGAACTCACACACACTTCATCTCCTTCCCTTTTCTCACATGCAAAGACCACAAAAACGAATGGTAATCTCTTTTCTTCAAGAGATTCACGGCTGGAATTTGTTCAAGCAGCAAATTTTTCTTCGTTTTGGGGCTGGAGAATCGTTTTCCAGCAGCACGTTCTTGGTCTTTTGGTGTACAAAAGCCTAGCAAAAATGGTGTTGCTAAAGGGGCTTGTGGGTATGATTGCTTGAGAACACCTCCTCTTGGTGTTTTGGCCACTCAAGAACATCATTATCTTGATTCAATCCACGATTTCAGCAGCTTATGAAAGCCTCGGCATCCAAGCTGCATAGGGGCGCTCCAAGCTGCCATAGGGGCGCTCCAAGCTGCCATAAGGGCACTCCAAGCGTCCATAGGGGCGCTCCAAGCGCTGGTTTAACAGCATGCACCACGGTTTTGACAGCATGAATAAGCCACGTTTTTGGCAGCTTCTAAAGCTTTGGATGATGGTTTTCAGCCACGTTTTTGGCAGCTTCTAAAGCTTTGGATGATGGTTTTTCAGCCACGTTTTTGGCAGCTTCTAAAGCAGCTTTGGATGATGATTTTCAGCCACGTTTTTGGCAGCTTCTAAAGCAGCTTTGGATGATGATTTTCAGCCACGTTTTTGGCAGCTTCTAAAGGTAGTATACATCACTTGTTTGGGTTGTTATATATTGGTGATAACTAGTTCAAACACATATATAAGATCCTTGTATTCTTGGGTTTGTAGTAGACATGCAATGAACAATATTTTTTAGATTTCAAATGATATTTGTTTGATGTTAATCCGCTGCGTTTTCAAGTTTAAAATGGTTAAACAACATTGTTTAGGTCCAACAAACCCAACAATGGCATCTAGAGCCGGATATGTGGATGACTAGTTTCTTGTGTTCTTGTAAAATTGGTTTTATGAGGCTTTAACAACCTTATTAGGGCTGTTTTGTGATGATTTGATGATACCCAAACCTTTCAAGGTTGTAATCATGCATGCTTATGATTGGATCTTGAAAGGAAAGATATCAATTTGGTTGATTGTTTTTTGTTTGGACAATAGACCCTAAATTCTTAGTTTGTGTTGGCTGAAAATTTAGGGTCAAATGGGGTTCATTTTGGTTCTTGAAATGATGTATGTGGATACATATATTAGTGCATAACATAGCCTTGACCATGTGTGTTTTGGATTTGGTTGATTGTAATCTTGTCATGTTGGTTGTATTCATTCTTTATGGGTTGTAATAATCCTTTTGGTGTTTATATTTGGATTGTAATTTGTTTATTCATTTGGCAATGTAATAAATAGATTAGGAGTATTTTTTCTTTTACTAGAAAATATGTATTAGGATATATATTTTGTAAAAGAAGATGCTTGGGAAGGAAGCACAAAAGGAAGACACAAAGGATGAACTTGAAGCATTTGGATGCAAGTTCAAGTGGGAGTCTTTGAAGACCTCATCATTTGTGATTGTGTTCAACCCTTAGAAAAGACCTTATGACAACACTTGTGATGGCAAACAAGTGTAGTCAACTTAGTGGCTATAGTTATGCACATATGTTTGTATGATTGTACTTGTTTGGTTGTTTGTTGTATGATTGTTATTTGACATTTGGATATGCATAACAAACTAATTAACAAACTAAACAAGCTGAATTTTATGGTTCCTAATCATTAAGTGATTAATAAAAGGTTATTAAAAGGATTAATGATTTAATAAAAGAGGTTTTATTAAAAGTGAACCATAGGATACCTTATATTTGAAAGCATGCAAATACAAGGTAACTAGAGTTTTCAAACTAGAATCAATGAAAACTAAAAATCCCTTTTCAAACAAGTTTAACACCGTCCTTTTGCACAACACTTAAGTCATTTGGAAACTCTTAATGGGATAAAGGTCACCTAACCATTTTGAGGGAACTTATGACTTAAGGTGGGAATACCACATTGGTGGGATAAAGGTCACCTAACCACTTGTGTTGGTAAACTCACATGTGTGTGCAAGTAGGGTAACTTGATTTGCAAACCATGTTGAATGGATCACCTAAAATATGGTTTCCAAATGGTGTTGATGGGATTAACATGCCGACTTTACATATGATGTTTAAAGTCGATCCCATACCGCTAGAAGTTGCAAAGGGTTGCAATTGTCAAATGTTGACTACCTTGTTGATTTGAATAATGGGATAAAGGTCACCTAACCATTATTTGAATGTAACGTTGGATTCTAGATTTTAATTATTAATTGTCTATGAGACATAAAGGGTATTAATAATTAAAATGAAATTTTTTGAAATACTAAAAAGAACTTTGTAAAATTTGTAGAATGACCGCAAACAATAATGCTACCACCCCGACCGTCCATACCCTATCACCGAGAACTATTTTAGAGAGGGATCGTCTGAACCATAATAACCTTATAGACTAGTCTCGAAACTTAAGAATTGTTCTCAAGCAAGAGCAAAAGAAAATGTCCTTGACGATCCTATTCCTAACCAACCCGATCCTGACGATGTTAAGGCCATTCCCGATCCCAAGGCAAATGTTGCCAAAGGAGAAGGGCACATCAAAGGCAATGGGTAAGGGTAGATCAAAGCGGAACCTCCAAAACCTAAGCTTATGAAGCTTAAGGTAACCGAAAACGATCCATGCTTTGAGTATGGTGAGATAGGTTATTTGAAAGGGAATTGTCCAACCTATCTCAAAGAGTTGAGAAATAAGAGGGATGCTGGGCAAACCTCAAGCACAACTTTCATAATCCATATTGACTTAAATGTTATTTCCTCAAAGCACATGGGTAATTGGATACCACATGTGGAACTGACTATTGCAACCTGTTGCAAGGGTTCAAAAAAAAAAGCACTTTAACAAAGGAGACTATGTTTTGAAACTTTCAAAAGGTTTGGAAGTTGTTCTTCAAAACTTGTTATATGCTCCTAGTTTGACTAGGAACATGATTTAAGTTTCCCTTTTAAAACGATATGGTTATGATTTAAAGTTAGTAAATGATGGTATTTATATTTATATGGATGATGTATATTATTTTAAGGCCATGCCTTCTAATGATATTGATGAATTGGTTCATAAATTCGTCCTATAAAAACACATTATACCTATCATGCACCAAGAGACTTAATATGGTTTAAGTTACTCTTATTCTTGTCATTGTCATCTTGGTTACATAAACAAGAATCGGATTTAAACACTTTAAAAGAATGGTCTTTTGAAAACAAATAAAAATTGTTTATTTGATAAGTGTGAATCTTGTTTATGAGGTAAGATAACCAACACGCCTTTTAGTGGTACAAATGAGAGGGCAAAAGACTTATTAGGAGTCATACATTTGGATGTATGTGGTCCTTTTAAGACAATGACAAGGTATGGTGAAACTTACTTCATTATCTTAACCGACGATTATAGTCGCTATGGTTATGTGTACTTGATGGCACATAAACATGAATAATTTGAAATGTTCAAAACTTCAAGAATGAAGTAGAAAATCAACTCGATAGAACTACCAAAGTTCTCCGTTTAGATAGAGAAGGTGAATACCTAAGTGAGACTTTTAGGGATCATCTAGGAAGTTGTAAGATTGTCTCACAACTTACTCCTCACAGAACACCATAACATAATGGTGTGTCTGAAAGGAGATCGAACCCTATTGGATATAGTTCGACCTATGATGGCTATAAGCTCACTACCTCTATAATTTTGGGGTTTCGCACTACTCTCCGCGGCTCATATTTTGAATATGGTCCAAACCAAGAAAGTGGATTCGACGCCTTTTGAAATATGAAATAGAATAGTTCCATTGCTATCATATTTAAAATTATGGGTTATGAAGCTTATGTTAAGCTTTACACCCAAACCAACTGCAAGTCGATTCACTAAGTGTATATTTGTTGGATATATAAAAGGACTGTATAGGATACTACTTCTTTGATCCAACAGAGCAAAAGGTATTCATTGCTCAAAAGGCAGAGTTCTTGGAAGCCAAGTTCCTTATGGAAGGAATGACGCATAGAACAGTGGAATTTGATGAGGATCAAGATCCACAAGCCGATACACGTTTGGTTGACACTAGCAATCAATAAGAGGTTGTTGATCATGATCAAGAGGTTGATCAATACACACAAAACGTTCGCTGATCTGGTAAAGTTAGCATTTCACATGAAAGATGTGGATTTTTCATAGATGGATGCTACGTTGTTGACTCCGAAGAGCCAACTACATACCATGAAGCAATGTCCAATTCGGATTGTGACATGTGGCTAGGAGCCATGAACGTAAAGATGCAATCCATATATGACAACCAAGTTTGGGAATTGGTTGACTCTTCACTTAACTCCAAACCGGTTGGATGCAAGTGGGTTTTCAAGAAGAAAACTGACATGCATGGAAACTTGGATACTTACAAGGCAAGACTTGTAGCAAAAGGTTTCACTCTAAGTCAAAGGATTGATTATGATGAAACCTTCTCGCCAATGGCAATGCTAAAGTCATCCTGATAAAGTATGCAAGTTAAAGATATCAGTCTATGGATTGAGACAAGCATCGAGAAATTGGAATCAACGTTTTGATGAAAAGATCAAGAAATTGGGTTTCATCAAGAACGCTAACGAGGATTGTGTGTACCAAGGGGCAAGTGGGAGTGTAATTACGTTCTTAGTATTGTATGTTGATGACATACTACACTTGGAAATTGTCTTTCCAAAAGGGATCTCCGTGAAGCCGTCTCTATTTTGGAAATAAAGATCTATAGGGATAGATCGAGGCGGTTGATAGGGTTAAACCAAAGTGCATACATTGATAAAATCTTGAAAAGGTTCAAGATGGTAAACTCTAAGAAAGGTATAGTACCTATTCAAAGAGGGACAATATTGAGTGCATCTCAATGTCCAAGCTCAAAGGATGAGCAACATCGTATGAAGGACATCCCATATGCGTCTGCTATAGGATCCATCACGTATGCGATAATATGCACTAGACTGGACGTGTCATGCGCATTAAGCATGACAAGTAGATATCAGCAGAATCCAAGTAAACAGCCATTGGATGGCTATTGAAAGTATATTTGAATACCTTAGAAGGACTAAGGATCTGCTTCTAATATACGGATCTGATGAAGAGGAACTAGTTATAAAGGGTTACACGAATGCTAGTTTCCATACTGATCGAGATGATCCTCGATCATAATCGGGTACGTTTCCATTATGAATAGGGTAGCATTGTCCACTACAGAATTAGAATACATAGCCGCCTCATTAGCAGCTTGGGAAGCTGCATGGATAAAAAGGTTTATCACCAGTCTAAGGATGGTCTCTACCATTCAAGACTCCTTAGAAATCTTTGTGATGACGAGGGTGCGATTGTTCAAATCAAGGAACCCCGTGCACGTCAAAAGATTAGGCACAATGAGCGGAGATTCAACTACATAAGAGATGAAGTTAAAAAGGGAAAGATATGTATTCGCAAAGCTCACTCCGATCAAAACATTGCGGATCCACTCACGAAGCTCCTTGAAAGTGCAAAGCATGAAAGTCATACTTGTGCCTTGGGACTTCGATATTCTAGTAATTGGAATTGATCTGTTTAGTATTAATATTATTAATATGGAACAATAGTAATACTTAACTTATCTATGTGTTTACGATATTTTAAGTGATGTTCCTTTTAGCATGTTTACATCCATGAATAATTTTGTTATTCTAAATGTCCGTAGTCGGTCATATTTGTGGGAACAAATATGAATGTAAGACTATTGTGAACTTGGATTGGTGGATATTCATAAGGCATGAATATAGAGCAATTGGTTGCTGCCAAGGTTCATAGATATTCGTGGGATACGAATATTGGAATGACCCGCATCTCAAATCTCACTACATGGAATCTTATTGATTGATCATAAGTAAATTTGAGTAAAGGCGAATATCATTTGGTATCCTCCGACCTGAGATACATATTGGGTTTTGATATTCTCCAAGTGTTATACCTTGAGCTAGTTCTTCACTGATATGAGATAATTGTCAGTACATAAGGCTATGTTCAGATATGACATAAGGTGATTATGAGAAACGTATGTAGTCAAGATGGGATTTGTTCCTCTTATTCGTTGAGAGTATGATGTCTAAGGCCTGATTAAGTTAAATCAACAAGGAATGATCATTCTGTGTCCTTGGATTTAACATGACATCTGTAACAAAAGGATAAATGATTGATTCACCTAAATCATTTCAAGTTGGATACTTGAAGGGGATGATGTTATTGAATGGCTTCTAAGTCATGCGTATTAAGGGTAGTAAACCGTTGTTAGGCGTTATTTACTGCTTGCATCAATCTTCTATGTATCTTGTGCAAGTGGGAGATTGTTGGATTCTTGATGCCCAAGACACATAGAATATTGATGTGGTTAGTACGTCATGATCCAAGTCGGGTCATACCCAATAACAAGCTTAGCAAACACCAACTGATATTTAATTGATGATATGATCATGCAATTAAATAATTACACCAATTTAGAAAATGGGTTTTCTAAATAAATCATATGTGAGAAAAGAACAAATTATGAGGATATTTTGTTCATGGACATTATTTGTTATGTTGTTTAAATTAGTTAAACAACATCAAATAATATAAGTGTGTGTGCATATTATATATGTAATTAAAAGGTTAATTATGTATCTAATTTTATACATTTGTCATTTTAAAAATTAAAAGGAAAAATTGTGGAGAACCCTAAGGGGCATAAGGAGCTTCGGCCGCCCCTTGGCAGCCACTACTCTTTCATTTTTCCTTTTGGTATTCTTGGAACAAAGAACTTCCTTGAACTCACACACACTTCATCTCCTTCCCTTTTCTCACATGCAAAGACCACAAAAACGAATGGTAATCTCTTTTCTTCAAGAGATTCACGGCTGGAATTTGTTCAAGCAGCAAATTTTTCTTCGTTTTGGGGCTGGAGAATCGTTTTCCAGCAGCACGTTCTTGGTCTTTTGGTGTACAAAAGCCTAGCAAAAATGGTGTTGCTAAAGGGGCTTGTGGGTATGATTGCTTGAGAACACCTCCTCTTGGTGTTTTGGCCACTCAAGAACATCATTATCTTGATTCAATCCACGATTTCAGCAGCTTATGAAAGCCTCGGCATCCAAGCTGCATAGGGGCGCTCCAAGCTGCCATAGGGGCGCTCCAAGCTGCCATAAGGGCACTCCAAGCGTCCATAGGGGCGCTCCAAGCGCTGGTTTAACAGCATGCACCACGGTTTTGACAGCATGAATAAGCCACGTTTTTGGCAGCTTCTAAAGCTTTGGATGATGGTTTTCAGCCACGTTTTTGGCAGCTTCTAAAGCTTTGGATGATGGTTTTTCAGCCACGTTTTTGGCAGCTTCTAAAGCAGCTTTGGATGATGATTTTCAGCCACGTTTTTGGCAGCTTCTAAAGCAGCTTTGGATGATGATTTTCAGCCACGTTTTTGGCAGCTTCTAAAGGTAGTATACATCACTTGTTTGGGTTGTTATATATTGGTGATAACTAGTTCAAACACATATATAAGATCCTTGTATTCTTGGGTTTGTAGTAGACATGCAATGAACAATATTTTTCAGATTTCAAATGATATTTGTTTGATGTTAATCCGCTGCGTTTTCAAGTTTAAAATGGTTAAACAACATTGTTTAGGTCCAACAAACCCAACAACATCATCAGCTATGGGTTTTGATGGTGAAGGAGTTGGTTTTGTGGGTGGTGGTTTAGTTTTTTGGTGTGGGAAATTGGGCAGGCTGGGCTAGTAATTTAGATGTGAGAGAGGATTTGGTTTGTTTGGCTAACTCAGTCCTGTTCCCAGCACCGACTTCACTTAGATCTTGGTGGCTATAGCCAAGATGCTGTTCCTGGGCCATGATCTAATCTCCAGGACTGATCTCCCTAAATACTTCAAAATGAATCTTGTCATAGCCTCAAGTCTCTCTTTTTCCTCTTGGCTATGACAAGACCATAGGTATTCTATTTTTTTTCACCTCCAACTTCCTTATCTCCTGATCTAGCTCAGCAGTGTTAGTGTCAAAGCCTTGCCTGAACAGCTGATCAATGATGTTATCCATTGACCTGCTATGTTCAGCATCAGCCTCCTTGACAAGAACAGCTAGATCTTTCTCCTCTCCCTTTTTCTCCTTCTCTCCCTTCTTCTTCTTATATGTGACATGAAAGTCTTTTTGACGTTCAGTCACTTTAACCAATTTAGCACTCTCCTTCTCCTTCTCCCTCTCAATCTCCACCACCAACTCCCTCTCATGTCCTACCTTATCCTTAACCTCTTTCTCTTTCACTTCCTCCTCCACTCTCTTCCTCTTAGCTTTCACTAATGTCTCCCCTTTTTGGTTGCATTGGTTGCAAGGGGTTGACTGTCAGAAAGCTTCTTCAGCACAACAGCTTCCACCAAAGGCTGTATAGTAGAGGGAAGCCTCTCATCAAGGGTTTTGATCACAATATCTGTGATAATGGGTGTGATGAGAGGCAAGGAACTTTGAAAGATACCAACTAATTGCTCAGGGGGGATCTATCCCTGAGAACTAGTGCCAGAAGCAGGGGTAGGTGGCTGAGTTTGTGGGAGTGGCTGAGTGTATGTGAGACCTTCAGGTGAAGGTGCCATCTGTGGGTTTATAGTGGCAGATGGACTTTGTTCTTGAGTCATATTGGCGAGTAGCTCTTTGAGTCTACTCACCTCATCCTCAAGAATGGTATTTTGAGCTACTACATCGTAGAAAAAGCTCAAGTCATCATCAGTTGTAACTGAATCACCTGACCTCCTGATTGAATCAGGATGAACATGTGCTGAGTGTGGCTCAGTGATCACATGTGCCCCTTGTTCTTGGTACTGGGGACTTCCTGCCTCCGAATTGGATCCATCATCGGCAGTTGCCTCTGGTGAGGACTTATCTATGTTACCAGCTTCATCCTGCTCATGTGCTGAACCAGGAGAAGTGGCAGCCTCACCAGATTGTCCTATCTCTTTTGCCACACTTGGAGATGAGACATTTGATTCTCTGTGTTGTGGGCTCCCATCAACACTTGTATCCACCCTCTCTGTGGTTGGAGATTTCCCAGATGTGATTGGTTCCTGGTTAGAGGGTGGAGTTTTAGGATGAGTCAACACTTTAGCAATTATTAATGTAGGGCTTTGAGGGGAGGTTGCAGTAGGAGATGGGGTATAAGCAGTATGCACATGGGGAGATGTGTGCTCTTCAATGGCAACCTCCTCAAGTGAGAAAGGTTCCAGATGTGTGGCAGCCCCAGAAATGGTTGCATCAGGTTCCTGTAAAGAGGATGCCTGTGCGGTTGTGGTTGGTGGAGTCGTGGTAATTGCTAGGAGAATCGTGCCAGCCATTACTTCCCGCCTTTGTTGTGCAGGGGCATCCTCAGGGGACTCATCTCCCCGAGTAGCCTTTTTTGGTTTCTTGTGTTTGGGTTTGGTGGGGACTTTGGATTTGGAGGTAGGGGCTGTGGGTTCTAGCTGCGTGGGTTTTCGCAGCTTGGCAGCCTTTTTGAGTGTCTGGTCAGTGTTGTGCCTGGAGTATACCTCAGGCAATACAGCCATGGCAGGGACTCCAAGGCCAACTAGTCCCTCAGCTTGTAGCTGGTTCTCTATTATGGCCATTATAAATCGTGGATATAGTATCCAACGGTTAGCAAAAGGTTTTGTGGCCATATCCTTAAGTTCCAAAAAGATTATTTCAGAAAAAATTAATGGTTGTTTCTCAAGGATAGAGAATAATACCTGCTTCCACCTAGTGGACATTTGATCCCATAAGGAGGTCTTTGGGGCTAAGCAAACATTCACCAGGTGGAAAATAAAGCGCTCAGCATCACGGAAATGTTTCTTGAGCAGGTTAGAGGCATGAAGGTCACCCTGATAATCATGGTGTGCAAATGAAAGATCAGTGGTGCCTTTTGGATATTCAGTTGGGAAGATGGCATCATCCAGTTTTAGGGTTTGACGGATGATTGCCGGAGTGATAACCACCTTCTGGTTGTTGACGAATGACTAGAGAGAGACCTCGACATCGTTCTCTCCAGCAAGGGTGACATTCATCCAGAACTGGGTAAGGGAATCGACATATATTATGGAATTGAGGAGAAAGGCCGTTTGGAGTGGGAAATCGACCATGAGATCAATGGCTTTATCAAACTTGGTCCAAAATGGGGATTTTGTCAAGTAGGCAACACAGTTATGGCGAGGTTTAAGCTGCATGGTCGTGATTAATGGTAGGAGAGAGGTTTCAGAGTTTTTGAAATATTAGGTTATGAGAGAATGAAAAACTCTGAAGGTAGGGTTAGGTTTTTATAGTGGTTATAAAACAGCTGAAAGGAAACGACTGAAGGTTTTGGTGTTAGTCATCAATTGTTTGAAACGACTGATGACATGGTTTTAACCTTCAGAGGTTGTAAACATCTAAGGACTTGGTGCTAGTCATCAGTAGTTGAAACTACTGAGACCGTGGTTTTGTCCTCCAGATGTTGCAAATGACTGAAGACTTGTTGTTAGTCATCAATAGTTATAAACTACTAAAGACATGGTTTTCATCTTCAGACGTTGTGAACAACTAAAGACTTGGTATTAGTCATCAGTAGTTGTAAACTACTGACATCAGTAGTTGTAAACTACTGAAGACATGGTTTTGGCTTCAGTTGTTTGTTATGAAACAGCAGAAGAAATTAGCTAAAGAGTAAAATTTACTCATCAGCTGTTGTCGTCAATTTAGTTGTTTCATGCTGACCTCAACATTTACTCATCAGCTCTTTGGCTGACTTTCAGATGTCTCATTGGCCTTCAGCTCTTGTGAATATTAATTCCTCAGCTCTTGTGAACAAATGTTCATAAGACCTGATGAAATAAATTATTCTTCAGAGCTTGTGAACAAATTTTGTCTTCAGTACTTATGTGTAAGATTACACATCAGTACTTGTGAACAAAATTTGTTCTTCAGTACTTATTTGTTTGAAAACTATACATCAGTAGTTATAACCACACCAGTAGTTGTAACTACATCAGTTGTTTGCAACAAATAATGTACTTCAGTACTTCGAAGCATTTTAGTCTTCAGTAGTTATGAAAAATGCTGAAGACTAAATTACTTATCAGTACTTATTTTTGACCTTTGCATACTAATGCTCATCAGTACTTATGAGCTGAGAGAATCTGTATTAGTAAATATATTCTAGCTGCAGCATACCAAGCCTTAGTACCAGATTTTGAAATGTGGCACTATCTAAAGGCTTAGTAAAGATGTCTGGAAGCTCATCAGCACTAGGCACAAACTTTGGATCAATCAGACCTTTTTCATAGCAATCCCTAATAAAATAATATCTGATCTCAATATGATTGGTCCTAGAGTGCTGGACTGGATTTTTAACAATACAAAGAGCTGAAGCACTATCTATTAATAATGGAGTCTTAGTCTCTGTAATGCCATAATCCAAGAGTTGATTCTGAAGCCAGAGTACCTGGGATGTACAACTTGCAGCAGCAATGTACTCAGCTTCAGCAGTGGATGTAGCAATTGATGTTTGTTTCTTACTCTACCAAGAAACTAAACAATTGCCTAGGAATTGGCAACCACCAGAAGTGGATTTTCTGGTGACTTTGCATCCTGCATAGTCACTATCAGAGAAAGCAACTAATTTGCAAGAATGCCCAGTAGAATACCAAAGACATAGAGATTGGGTACCTTGCAAATATCTAAAGATCCTTTTGACTGCAATCAAATGGGATTCTTTAGGTGCAGCCTGAAATCTAGCACAGGCACATGTTGCAAACATAATGTCTGGTCTAGAAGCTGTAAGGTACATCAAGGACCCAATCATACATCTGTAAAGGGTTTCATTAACCGCTTTACCTTTCTGATCAACATCAAGTTGTGTGGTGCTACTCATGGGAGTAGAACAGGGCTTATAGTTTTGTAAATCAAACTTATTTAACACTTTTTTGTATATTTGGACTGATGAATGAAGGTTCCATCAGCCCTTTGTTTGATTTGCAACCTTAGAAAGAACTGTAATTCTCCCATAGCACTCATTTCAAACTTTTGCTTCATGAGCTTAGTGAATTCATCACACAACTGTGGATCAGAGGATGCAAAAATTATATCATCAACATAAACTTGAACAAGTAGCTTATGTTGTCCCACATTCTTAATGAATAAAGTTTTATAAACGGAGCCTCTAGTGAAATTATTCTGGAGAAGAAAATTAGATAATATTTCATACCAGGCTCTAGGAGCTTGTTTCAACCCATAAAGAGCCTTATCAAGCTTATACACCTAATCAGGATGTTTATTATCCTCAAAGCCTGGTGGTTGACACATATAAACTTCTTCTTTTATTTACCATATAAAAAGGCACTTTTGACATCCATTTGAAAAACTTTAAGATTGTGAAAGGCAGCATAAGCTAAGAACAATCTAATTGCCTCTAGTCTGGTGACAGGGGCAAAGGTTTCATCATAATTGATGCCTTCCTCTTGTGTAAACCCCTGTACAACCAGCCTGGCCTTGTTCTTGACAATTTGGCCCTTTTCATCTGTTTTATTCCTAAACACCCATTTAGTGCCTATTGCACACTTACCTTGGGGTAAAGGAACAAGCTCCTACACTTGCTGCTTTTTGAACTGAAGAAACTCAAGCTGCATTGCCTCAACCCATCTATTGTCTCTTAGTGCAACATGATAGTTCTTTGGCTCTTGCTGACTGATGAAGAGAGCATAGAAGCAGAAATTGGACAATTGACTCCTTATTGAGACTCCAGCATTGATATCACCAATGATTTAAGACATTGGGTGATTCTTCAGCTCTTGATAGACAATAAGATCAGTGCAAGTGTTTGTAGGACCTTCAGCAGCAACAGATGGTGATGTAGATTCTTGAAACCAAGTAGGAGATGGTAACTCAAATGAAGTAGAGGATTCAAAAATCTCATCAGCATTTGTTGTGGATGGAGCTGCTGAAGCTACAGGAGCATCAGGTTTAGTTGACTCAGGCAGGTGGTCACTAAACCTGAAAAGGTGAGTACTGGCTACATCATCATCAGTACCACCAGGTGGAGAACTGTTGACAAGAACAACAGCTGGAGGTTGATAAGGAACATATTATAGTATGTCCAGATCAAATAACTCCACAGGGTTTTATGGAATCTTGTCCTTCGGAGATTCATTAAACTTCATATGCAAAGTCTCTTCAACCATCTTTGTTCTGCAGTTGAAAACTCTGTATGCTTTGCAAGTTGATGAATAACCAACAAAATACCCTGCATCCACCTTTGAAGCAAACTTCTAGAGTGGATTGCTAGTGTTAAGAATGAAGCAATGACACCCAAAGGCTCTGAAGAAGGAAATCAAAGGAGCCAAATGATGAAGTACTTCATAAGGAGTCTTCATCAACCTCTGATTGCTAGTGCACATAGCAAGCTGTGTTGACAGCTTCAGCCCAAAAGGTTAGTGGCAATCCTGAGTCAGCCAGCATTGACCTTGCAGCTTCAATGAGGGTCCTGTTCTTTCTCTCCACTACTCCATTTTGTTCAGGAGTTCTTGGAATGCTGAACTGCCTTTTGATTCCCTTTGATAGATAGAAGTCATCAAGTGTGTGATTTCTAAACTCTGTGTCATTATCACTCCTCACACACTTGACTGGAAGGGAATACTACTTCTCCACATATAACACAAAGTTCATTATAGCTTTTGCAGCTTCATCTTTGGAGTGCAAGAAGAAAGTTCATACAAATCTGGAGTAATCATCCATAATTACCAGACAGTACTTCTTCTTTGCCATGCTCATGACTCTGACAGGACCAAAAAGATCCATGTGCAAAAGTTGTAAGCAGGCATTGGACTTTGGTTCTTTTATTGGAGGGAATGAGACTTTGTGTTGTTTTCCCTTGAAACAAGCAGTGCAGTTGTCTTTATATTTGAACTCCTTCAAAGGCAACCCTCTTACTAAACCATGGAGTATCAGCTGATTCATGTTTTTGAGATTCACATGACCCAGCCTTCTATGCCATAGAATAGATTCTTGAGGAGAAGCTTTGGAGAATAGGCAAGGAGGGCCTTTTAGATCAATTTTCTTTGAATGATCTAAGGCATATACTCTTCCTGTCCTATTGGCCTTCAGGAGAGTATATTCATCCAACACCTTGTCAATCAAACTCAGAACTTTGGATGACAGAATCCGACAGTTCTGGCCGGTGAAAAGGGCAGCATGGCCTTTATCACACATTTGACTGACACTCAAGAGATTGTACTTGAGATTCTCCACATGGTTAACATCATCAAACCTTATTTCCCTATTAGAAACAAATCATTTGCCGATGATGTAACCTTTTGCAACATTGCCAAAGGAAACAAACCCCTTCTTTCCTTGAGAGTAGTCATTAAGAAGTGAGCTGCTTCCTGTCATATGCATGGATCCTCCACTGTCCACATACCAGATGCTTCTTTGGCATGTTGAAGAACCCTGCATTCATCACAACAAGTTAGTTAGTTTTTGAGACCCAAACCTTTTGGTTTTGGGTCTGTTCTTATCAACAGATGTGACACTAACTGGTTTGTTATGTGTGACAGCCCAAGGTAAAGGAGATGGTGTAGAAGATGAATCCTTTGGCTTGGATTTCCTTTTCTATAATTTCAGCACAGGAGCATCTAATTGGTTGACTCTTCCCATTAGATGTTGAACCATCATAACCAGCTGTGTCTGATTTTGTGATAAAGCCTTCAGCTCATCTGACACATTGGAGCCTGCTTGTGATGGATTCCTGTGTTGAACCATCTTCTTTTGAGCAACCTCAGCTGTTGCCTGATTAACCCCATCCTTCTTTTTGGATTTCTTCTTGGACTTAGGGGTTTCAGGTTTTAATGTTACTGGTACAAACTTGGTTTCAAACTCAGTTTTCATTACATTCACTTTCTCTTTAATTTTCTCCTTTTGTTTGAGTTTGGAGCCCTTTTTGTACCAGCAATCATCAGTAAGATGATTGAACAAGCCACATATTTCACATGGCTTTTTCTTCATCTTTAGTTGATCATCAACTAAAGAAGATGAAACTACTGAAGACTTGTTCTTCTGCAATCTGCTATCAGTATTTGTAGTCTTCTTCCTTGCAGTACCTGCTTTCCTGATATATCTTCTTCCGTAGTCTTAAAACCCTTTCTGCTTACAGTTTTCTTCCCTTCAGTACTGGAAGTAGTTGGGGTTTGAACTTTAGGTGTTATCACTTGCTCTCCAGTACTTTCAGTACTATTAGAGACAACACCTGAGTTGATCAACTTTTTGATCATGTGACAGTCAGCATTTGGACCATCAGCTGTTGTAGCATCAGCTGATTGGTTTTGTGAGGAATAAATGCTGACTTCAACCTCTGATGGTGCTGTATCAGATAGTAGGTCACATGATGAGAAGGATTGGTTATTGCTTTCTCCATCAGATTCTACTTCTGCTCTGCAAATAAAATCTGTTGGAGGAGCAGTGTGATTATAACCAGTGCCAAACTTCACATTGGAAGCGGATTGCTTACTCAGAAGCATTTCAAAACCCTTGCACGATTGCACCCAGCGATCACACTCTACCTGGGTAGAGTGTGATCATTAATCACAGACTCAACTTCTCTAGAAGTACATCTTCCCTAGCCTTATCATCTTTGATTTGGAATTTAAGTTTATAAATCTCATCATTTTTATCATTAATCACAGACTCAAGTTTAGCTTTTCTTTTGGAAAGGGTTTGCTCAAGCTCAAGATTTTTATCAATTAAAGCTACATTTGCTTCTCTAATAGATGCAAATGCAGCTATGCAAGATTCAGAACCTAGCTTGGCTTTGGCCTCAGAAGATACCTGTGATGAAGCATTGGAAGATGACCCATCATCAGACTCTAGGGCCATGAGAGCAAGGTTCCTAAAAGGATGATCACAACTATGTGGACCAGCACCAGGAAACAGTTGTTCATGACCAGATAGATCATCTGGTAAACTGCTCCAGTCAACAACTCTGGGGTGAAGAAGCTGTGTTGTTGAGGTTGGGTTTGATGATGAGATTGAGAAGGTTGAGGCTCAGGGAGAGCATGTGGTTGCTGAGCAGTGGGTGCTTGAACTTGACTTGGCTGAGGCATGTAGTAGTAGGGGTATGGGTATGGCATATGACCCTGAGGCAAAAAGTATGCAGGTGATGCCTGAGCTGGTGATGGATGACTAGAACTGGAGGTATGTTGCCCTTTGTACTGTGAGCTATTGCTTGGAAAAGTCACAAAGGGTGCAGAGGAGTTAGATCCAGATGATCTACACTCTCTAGCAAAGTGTCCAAGCCTTTGGCACTTATGACACCTCAACTTGCTCTTGTCAAAACCAACTTTGGTTTTGCCAAAGAGACCAGGAAATTTCCTGCCAGTTCTTTTGTAGAACTTTTGAGATCTGATATTTATCATTGCCATTTGACTCAAAATATCCATCTTTTTTCCAGATCATCATCTGGATTGCCCTTTAAGTCCTCCATTAGAAAGCACAGGTTATCACTGCTACCTCCTGAACTTCCATCAACACCAACAAAATCATGTTCAGAATTGGTAGAGAAATCAATATGCTCATCATAGGCACTCTCTGATGCAGCATATTCTGACTCCTGACCTATCAGGGCAGTATTGCCTGATACAAAGTCATCAGTGAGCTTACCAGATGATGACAACTTCCTTTTCTGTTCTATCTCTCTTTCAAATGTAAGCAGTTTCCCATGAAGTTGGGTGAGAGATAGAGTGCTCAAATTTGCACTAGAGCGTAGGACAATAGTGTATGTGTCCAATCTCTCAGGCAGTGATCTGAGGAATCAGTTGTTCATCTGCCTGTTTGAATACTCTTGTTTAACCATTTTTAATTTAGAAATCAAACAAGAGAATCGCTCAAACTGTTGAGTCAGAGTCTCACCCTTCCTATGAGAGAATGTCTCATATTGTTGGGAGAGTATTTCCCTAGTGTTTGCTAAGACCTCATCGGTTCCTACGAATTGTTCCTTTAGAGCAACCCAGAGATCATGACCAGTTTCATGATGCATAAGCCCTGAATAGATTTCATTAGGCAGTGCCATGGCCAGAATTCCATGGGTTTTAGCATCAATCTTGAACATCTTAAGTTCTTCGTCCGAATATTGATCAGGTTTCTTCAGAACCCTCTTATTTGATTTAGGAACGCTCACCATAGGCTTGTATGGTCCATGTACCACTGACTTCCAACAACCAGCACTGTTGATAGACAAGTGATGGAGCATACGACGTTGCCATATGTTATACTCACTCCTCACAAGCATCGGAGGCTTTGTTGAGGAGCCAGTATTGTGAGGATCATTAGTTGGTGTCGCCATCTCAGAATTCAATCAAATTCAAGGTAAACAAAACAAATCTATCTCCAAACCACGAGAACCTCAAGTTTAATGGCCAAAAGCAGCAGAAACTCAATCTCTATAACCGATCCTTGCAAATTTGCTAATTTGATCAAACGTAGATAGCAAAAGAGCAGTTTTAATGATCAATTGTTAAATCGATCAATGATTAACCAGCTCTGATAGCATTTGAAAGGATCTCAGCCTCTAGTTTGATCAATTAGGTTGTATTCGCAGCAGATTTAGCACAAGAATTAAGCAAATTATACTAAGAACACAAGAGATATATCAATGTAACAGTAGGATATAGAGAATGAGAGGAATTTTGCAAAAAGGTGTTTTCTATTAGATCACATGCTTCGGCAAGGATTACAATTAGGTCATCTTCCTTTATAGGAAGAATGACGTCAGCTGATGTCACTTGATAGTGACATCAAACCGTTATTTTAACAAACTACTGAAACTAACTAAACTACTGCAGATGTCAACCAGCTGACATCTTCTTACAAAATGCTAAGTGTTACTTATTACAACAACTAAAAAGAAACTAATGAAAAACTACAACGACTGAAGAACATACTCTTCAGTCATTTACAAACTACTGAAATAGAAAATTACAATTACTGAAAAGAAAAAGCTGAAAGGTAAACCATCACAACAACTGAAGAATACTTCTTCAGCTGTTGTGACAAACTCTAAAGCTTCAGCACTTGTCTTCAGACTTTAACTTCAGATGTTTCATCAGCTGATAACTTCAGTAGTTGTCATCAGTTGATGACTTCAGTCTTTGTCTTCAGTCTTTGTGCTTCAGCTGTTGATCTTCAGTACTTTGTACTTCAGCTGATGGTCTTCAGTACTTGAATCCTCAGCACTTGAATCTTCAGTACTTCAGTCTTCAGTACTTGTGCCTTCAGTACTTATGCCATCAGTACTTGAGTCTTCAGTACTTTTGTCTTCAGTTGATGTTCTTCAGTACTTTGATCTTCAGCTGTTGAGGTCTTCAGACTTTGTCAAACAACTGATGAAGCTTTCAGCAGTTGTTATGATGTCTTGTGGGACTTAGAGGTTTTTCTAATCTGGCTCATTGGTTCTTTTGGTCTAACAAAAAGGAAGATGCACAAGATGAAGACCCAAAGATGGACATCAAAGACATGGACCTTGAAGTATTTGGATATGCATTCAAGTGGGAGTCCATGGACACATATAATATGTCATTACAAACCCTTAGGAAAGACCTTATGACAACACTTGTAATGGCAAACAAGTGTTGTCAACTTAGTGGCTAAGGTTATGCACTCATGTTTATATGTTTATGCTTGTTTGAATGTTTGTTGTTTGATTGTTTGGTTGATATTTGGATATACATTACAAACTCATTAACAAACTTAACAAGTTGAAAATTGATGGTTCTTAAAAGTTAATAAAAGGTTATTAAAATGATTCAATGATTTTAAAGATTAAAATAGGTTTTAATCAAAGGACCATAGGGTATCTTGTATTTGAAAGCATGCAAATACAAGTACATAGAGTTTTCTAAACTAGAATTATGAAACCTCTAAATATTCAAAAACAAGATCAACACCATCCTTTTACACAACACTTAAGTCACTTGGTAACTCTTAGTGGGATAAAGCTCACCTAACCATTTTGAGGGAACTTATGACTTAAGGTTAGAATGCCATATTCGTGGGATAAAGGTCACCTAACCACTCATTTTGGCAAACTCACATGTGTGTATAAGTAGGATGTCTTAATTTGCAAACCATGTTAAATGGATCACCTACAAATATGGTTTCCAAATGGTGTTGATGGGATTAACATGCCGACTTTACATATGATGTTTAAAGTCGATCCCATACCTCTAGAAGTTGCAAATGGTTGCAACCGTCAATCGTTGACCACCTTATTTATTTAAATCGTGGGATAAAGGTCACCTAACCACAATTTAAATGTTATGTTGGGTTCTAGATTTTAATATAAAAATGACCTTAAAAGGCATTAATTATTAAAAATAGCAATATCAAAAATACTAAAATAGATCTTTGTTAAATTTTGTAGATGACCACCAATAATGAAAATCACGATAACTCATCCGCATCCAACCAATCATTACGAGCGATCCTCCAAAAAGAACGTCTAAATCATAACAACCTTATTGATTGGTATCAAAACTTGAGAATCGTTCTCAAGCAAGAGAGAAGATCATATGTTTTAGGCGACCCTATCCCCGATCAACCTACTGAGGATGATGAGGAGGCCTATAACGATTGGCTAAAATACACTGAGGACTTCGTCCAAGTGTCTTGTCTCATGCTAGCGAGCATGACTCCGGATCTCCAAAAGGAGTATGAACATCACGGAGCTTACGACATGATAACCCAGCTGAAGGAAACGTTCCAATAGCAAGCAAGGATTGAGCGCTTCGAAACAGTTCGAGCACTCCATGCATGTCGTATGGATGACAACCAATCTGTTTCATCTTATGTACTTAAGATGAAAAGTCATATTGACCACCTCGAAAGGCTTAATTGTCCTGTCTCGAAGGAATTGGCCACGGATTCGATCCTCAATGGCCTTACCAAAACGTTCGAGACATTTGTGTTGAATTACAACATGAATGCATGGGACAAGAGCATTGGTGAGCTTCACTCAATGCGTGAAACAGCCGAGGCAGCCATGGGTAAAAGGGTTTTACCCGTTCTCACCATCAATGAAGGTGGGAACAACAAAAGGCCTAATCCCGCACCCAAGGCAAAAGTTGCTAAGGGTAAGGGACCCATTTGGGGAAAGGGGAAAGGGGTAGCAAGGGTGTCACCCAAACCACAAGAGAAAAAGCAAAAGGTTGCTAATAATGACCCATGCTTCAAGTGTGGGGAGATTGGACATTGGGCAAGAAATTGTCTTGTCCATCTCTGAGAGTTGAAAGCAAAGAGTGATGCCGGGCAGACCTTAGGTACAATATACATGATTCATATTGATCTTAATGTTACATCTTCTAACACATGGGTATTGGATACCGGATGTGGAACTCATATTTGCAATTTATTGCAGGGGTTCACAAGAAGTAGGGACTTCAATCAAGGGGATGTTAGCCTCTTCATGGGCAATGGAACTAAAGTCTTAGTTGAAGCTCATGGGGACTACATCCTAAAACTTCCAGGCTTGGATGTTATTTTGAAGAATGTTTTGTATGCTCCTAGTTTGACTAGAAACATTATTTCTGTATCCCAATTAAGACATTATGATTATGTATTATCCTTTGTTGAAAATGATATTCATGTTTCTTTAAATGATATGTTCTATTTTAAAGCTATTCCCATCAATGGTATTTATGAATTGGTTCATGAAAACACTTTAAATAGTTCATTGTACCAAACTACCACCAAGAAACTCAAATTGGATTTGAGTGATACCTATCTTTGGCATTGTCGTCTTGGTCATATAAACAAGAAACGCATACAAACACTTCAAAGGAATGGTCTTTTAAAAACAAATGAATGTGATTCATTTGATGTTTGTGAATCTTGTTTACAAGGAAAAATGACTAAGGCACCCTTTAGTGGAACTAACGAAAGGGCAAAAGATTTATTAAGAATCATACATTCGGATGTATGTGATCCTTTTAAACCAATGACTAGGAATGGTGAAAGATACTTCACTACCTTTACCAACGATTATAGTTTTTGAAATGTTCAAAATCTTCAAGAATGAAGTAGAAAATCAACTCAATAAGTCAATTAAAGTTCTCCGTACAAATAGAGGAGGTGAATACCTCAGTGATGTTTTTCAAGATCATCTTAGGAGTTGTGGGATTGTCTCACAACTCACTCCACCAGGAACACCACAACATAATGGTGTGTCTGAAAGGAGGAATCGAACCTTATTGGATATGGTCCGATCTATGATGGCTAGAAGCTCATTGCCTCTATCGTTTTGGGGTTTCGCTTTGCTCTCCGCAGCCCGTATTCTAAATATGGCCCCAACCAAAAAGGTGGAAAGGACACATTTTGAGATATGGCATGGAAGAGTTCTATCCCTATCATACTTAAGGGTCTGGGGTTGTGAGGCTTATGTTAAGACTCCCACCCAAAACAAATTGGAAGTCCTATCCACTAAGTGTATCTTTGTTGGATATCCTAGAGATTCTATGGGATTTCATTTCTATGATCCACTGGAACAAAAGGTGTTTGTTGCCAGAAAGGGTGAGTTCTTAGAAGCAAAGTTCCTTATGGAAGGAGCTGGCAGTAGAACAGTGGATCTTGAAGAGGATCAAGAACCACAACCCGATGCACATTTGGTTAAAACTAGCACTTAACATGAGGATGTTGAGGATGATCAAGGGGTTAATCAATACACACAAGACGTTCGCAGAAGTGGTAGAACTAGTAATCCACCTGAAAGATACGGATTTTTCATGGATGGATGCTATGTGGTAGATTCAGATGAACCAACCACATACCATAATGCAGTGTCCAAATCAGATTGTGACAAATGGCTTGAAGCCATGAACGTTGAGATGCAATCCATGTATGACAATCAAGTTTGGGAACTTGTTGTACCACCTCTTAATTCCAAGATAGTTGGAAGTAAGTGGGTTTTCAAGAAGAAAACCGATATGCATGGAAACTTGGATACTTATAAAGCTATACTTGTAGCAAAGGGTTTCACTCAAACTCAAGGGGTTGACTATGATGAAACCTTCTCACCTGTTGCGATGCTAAAGTCTGTAAGGATATTGTTTGCCATAGCTGCTCATTATGATTATGAGATTTGGCAAATGGATGTCAAAACCGCTTTCCTAAATGGATATCTTGAGGAAGATGTCTATATGGTTCAGCCTGAAGGTTTTGTTGAGCCAAAACATCCTAATAAAGTATGCAAGTTAAAGAAATCAATCTATGGATTGAAACAAGCATCGAGAAGCTGGAATCACCATTTTGATAAGGAAGTAAAGAAATTTGGCTTCATCAAAAACGCGGATGAGGCTTGTGTGTATAAGAAGGCTAGTGGGAGCATAATAACTTTCCTAGTATTGTATGTTGATGACATACTACTATTTCGAAATGACATTCCAACCTTGGAAGGTGTAAAAACCTGGCTTGGAAGTTGTTTTTCCATTAAGGATCTTGGTGAAGCCTCCTATATTCTGGGAATAAAGATCTATAGGGATAGATCAAGGCAGTTGATTGGTTTAAATCAAAGTGCATATATTGATAAAATCTTGAAAAGGTTCAAGATGGAGAACTCAAAGAAAGAAATCGTACCTATTCAAAGAGGAACGATATTGAGTACGACTCAATTACCTAGCTCAAAGGATGAGCAAGATAAAAATGAAGGTAATCCTATACGCATCTGCTATTGGATCCATCATGTATGCGATGATATGCACTCGACCAGACATGTCATGCGCCTTAATCATGACAATCCGATACCAGCAAAATCCTGGAAACGCTCATTGGATGGCTGTTAAGAACATACTTATGTACCTAAGGAGGACAAGAGATATGTTCCTAATTTATGGATCTGGTGATGAGGAACACGTTGTAAAAGGTTACACGGATGTGAGTTTCCAAACCGATCATGACGATTCACGGTCACAATCGGGATACATTTTCATTCTGAATGGAGGAGCGGTCTCTTGGAAGAGCTCCAAGCAGGATGTGGTGGCTCTATCAACTACAGAATCAGAATACGTCGCCGCCTCATTGGCAGCTTCAGAAGCTGCATAGTTGAAGAAATTCATTGCCGATCTAGGGGTTGTCCCTTCCATTCAAGACCCCCTAGAGATCTTTTGTCATAACAAGGGTGCGATTGCTCAAATCAAGGAACCTCGTGCTCATCAAAAGACTAGGCACATTGAGCGAGATTCAACTACATACGAGATGAAGTTGAAAAGAGAAAGATATGTATTCGCCAAGTTCACACGGATCAAAACATTGCGGATCCTCTCACGAAGCTCCTGGAAAAGGCAAAGCATGAAGGTCATGCTTGTGCCATGGGACTTTTATATTCTAGTGATTGGATTTGATCTGTAAATTTTGTATTTGGATATTTGGAACTCTTTATTATTTGAATAAAATTATTTGGTTATAATGCTTCAATTAATGTTCCAATATAGCATGTTTAATCCATGAGTATATTGTTTACTCTAAATGTTCGCAGTCGTTCATACTTGTGGGACCAAGTGTGAGGGTAAGATTATTATGAACTTGGATTGGTTGATATTCATAAGGATGAATATAGAGCAATGGGTTGCTACCAAGGTTCATAGATATTTGTGGGATACAAATATTGGACTAACCCGCATCTCAAATCTTACTACATGGAATCTAATTAATTGATCATAAGTAAATTTGAGTAAAGGCGAATATCATTTGGAATCTGTAAAACCTCTGAAATATGACCCAATTGAAAACCTATAAATGTTATAAAACTCAATAAAAGTCTGAATTGAGTTGGGTTTATCAAAGAAAAACTCAGAAAATGAAACTAGCCTTTTTGGACCCAATAATCCCAATAAGGGCCCAAACTTATAAAAAGGCCCATTTAAGGCCCAAATGCACATTTACGAACTAATTAAATGAGAAAACATGAAATAATGAATTCTTATGTGATTTGAAACAACTATGGAAAAGATCCAAACTGAAAACGGATTCAGAACCCATACCGGGTCAAATCCGGTAATTTAACGCGTACTAACATTTGAATTCCACCAGAATTCCTTATAATGACTTGTCATCCAATTTAAATCCTTGTTAATGCTAAAAATATCATAAATAATGCTTGTTGAAAGATTTTTCATCAATCAAGCATAAACAACAAAAATTCGTAACCGAAACGCGAAAACCGGTTTTCACCGGCATTTAAATGTCATCTGATACGGCGACCGAGCCTCATAACTTCGTAAATATTCATCTAATCATTGTTTATTATCATAAAATATTAAATTTTGTGAGTGATACGTTACCCGGAATAAATACGTTCTGAAACGCGATCGTGACGCGAACCGGGTTACGATCAGGTCAAACCCGAGAATTCATCAGATAAGATTTTAACATGACCGACATGGGAAGATAATGCACAAAATATCATTATAATACTTAATTGCATATATTTTGATACCAAAATGACAATATTAGCGCTCATTCGATAAAAACACGTACAACCGTTGAACGTGTTAAATACGCGTTAATTTACAACTCCGTTTAATTATTTAGTAGGTTTTTAATACGATAAAATTTATGATCTTGGAATATTTATAACGTTTTGTATAACCGAATCTAACGGGAAATGAGACGCTAGTCGGATAGCAGTGTCAACTAGACGCGATACTGACTAGAGTCCTACCTAAAACCCTAAGTATAAAAGCATCTCTTTCCCCCCAACCCCATTTGACACACATTTCTTACACCTTCAAAAACACACAGATAAGAAATTCTCTGAATTTTAGAGAGAGGAAGAGGGCAGATCGGTGGCAAGGGCAGCAGCCCCTCGGTGGCGGAGCAGAACAGCGGCGGGGCTGCAAGATGGCAGCGACCCGACTGTGCTGCGGCGGTTGGCAGCCGTGCGCGGCGGCGCGTGGCGGTGGTCCGGAGAGTGAAGCACACCGATGGGTAGGTATTGACTCCGCAAGCCCAATGGTGGTGGTGATTCGACTATACTCATGGTGGTGGCGGTGTTAGACGGCCTCAAGATTTGTCTAGCGAGATTCCGGCCACCCTCCGATGACCTCTTTTTGCTCGGATCTACACATGCATGGGCCTGATTTGGCTAGATCTACACGATTGAGCGAAGATGGAGGAAATGGGAGGACCAACGACTTTCCAACCCCTGTTGGAGGTTGCAGCGACCACCGGTGAGGGCCGAGAGGGGCGGCCGTGGCTAGTGTTGGTGATGGTTGTGTCGACAGTAGTGGCGGTCGGCGCCACTGTTGGTGACCGATGATGGTGTCCCAATGGTGGTTGTGGATGGTGATAGAGCAGCGGCGGTGCTGATGTGGGACATCGGTTGTGGTCAGCTGCGATTGGTGGTAAGGTAACCTATGTTTGTGGTTGTGCCATTGTTGGTTATGGTGTTGGTTGTGATTGTTGGCTATAATCGGGGCTGTTGTTGATATTGGTCGTTGTGATGGTGTTGTCGGGTGGTTGTCGGTAGCGGCTATGGTCTCGGCGATGTAGTTACGGTTGTTGGTTGGGTGTTGCTGGCCGATGGTGGAGCAGGACCGCAAAGGAGATGATAATGGTGGTCGTGGTTGGTATAGTTTTAGGTTATGGTGGTGGTAGATAGGCTGTCGTAATGGTGGACCGTGGCTGCATGTGGTGGATGGTGATGGTAGAAGCCACAACCGAAGTGTTCGGTAACATATAATGAAATTACGATTGTGTTTGGTTATGAGATATCAATGTTGAAGTGTTGTATGTAATCTTGATACGTTTTGACTAGGTTAAACGTTAGTCAAAGCTGTTGGTCAAAGCTGGTCAACCGTGGTCAATGGACAATCAACACGTTGCGGGTCGGAACGAGCGGATTCTAGGACGCGATATGGAAACGTTAGGTATAACCGAGCGCTAAACATTCTTACACGTATAAATATGGAGATTATATACTAACTTGTGTGTGTGTTGAGCTACAAATATATTTAAAATGTTAACTAGTTTATAAAGCATCAAGAATGAATATGTAATTTGAAACGACATGACCATCGCATAATGAAAAACAAGTTGGTAATGTTATCAAACATATATATATATATATAAGATATTAGTCAACATATAAGAAATTGATCGAACCAATGTCTTACAAATCTTTACAACACTCCGAGATGTAAAGTGCTTACAAATACAATAGTACATATATAGATATATATATATATACACGATATACACTATAGGTAAACCGATGTTTACACGTACTTATTTAAAGCAAAAGGTTTATAATTCTAAAATAATTCGTCATCTTATTATTATTATTAGTTGACCATCTCACTACTATTGAAATAAATATTATTTGCAACACCTCTTTTATTCAATATATATCGTCAACTGTTATCTAAAATTGGATTATTTATTGTCAATCAAGTTAACTAATATGATGTAAACGTGAACATTATAAACATCGTTTGAAACATTTTATATTACCTACATTGTTAATGCAAGTTATTTATAAAGATTTGGAATCCATGACATAAATTGATTTTTCTACATTCTTCATGCTAAGACTCAAGTCTTGATTAAATGCATTAATTAACCTAATGTACACAAGTTAATTCATGACAATTAACAAATACACAAGAAGCTAAGCTACATTAAGGATACTAATCACCAACTTAAATTTAACTAAAGAGCTCAACCGCACGCATGTAATAACATCATGCTAATTCTAAACGTGAATCATATATGTTCTAGTTAGGAATTGCTTTGTTGGTGATCATCACTTTTCTTTATCGAGCTCTGAAATTATATAAGGACACCAGGTGATTCTCGTGTTCCCCCTTTTTACTTTTGTTTTGGGGATGAAGCATGCTCCTTTTAAACTGAAACTCTTATGTGTGATACTATTTACTGCTTTGCATGATCTTCTGTTTTATGAACTTTGATTGTGCTTACTTGATGCTTGTATGTGGGACTTTTGGATACCTGCTGATACTTTAGTCATAATCATTAATTCTTTTGTGAACCGCTTGTTTTTACGTGAATAGATCTATTTAGGGAATCCCCCACGCACAGTGGCTCCCGCCACAGGGAGGTACCCCACTGAGATCCTGAGGGGTCGTTTATGGCATGTAACAGGTTTTGGGTAAGATACTATGGTGAACCATCCTAGCAGGAGTGGTTCACTATTCTGAGGCTTGGTCCTTTTCCTACGGGAATATCCGGTTAAACACAAGTTTAGAAGAGGCCAACCGGGGACCAAGTGCAGGGTTGATTGTGATACCCCACAATGACTGATACTAAAAATGATGTTTTAAACATCAAATGAGATTTTCAGAAATTATCACACTTGATTCTAAAACCTTCACTTGTGGACTCTAAGAGTTCCTTTTATTGTTTTGAAACTTGAACCACTTGAACTCACCAACTTTATGTTGACACAATTCTTTTTGAGCATGTCTTCAGGTACAGCTAGGGAGAATAGTTGAGCTATAGAAGTTACCCGAATCCGAAGCAAGATACGAGGATAGAGGTTAAAGACAAAGGTTGAGACTAGAAGCCTTAGTTACTGAAGCTTCAAGAAATATTCACCGAGAGATTGATCACGACACCTATAGACGGTAGATTTAGGTACCTTGTGAATTGAAACAAAGCCAATGTTCTGATGTAAATGTTGAAAGTTGTAATGTATTAAACCATTTAGTTTCCGCTGTATTTTGGTTGTTGTTTACTAATCGTGACGTCCCGCCTCTCTGGGCCCGGGGTGTGACAGATTGGTATCAGAGCCAAAGGTTGTAGCGAAGTAGGTCTGCTTCACGAGACCTAAACTACAACCATATGAACCTCATAGGACCACCTTAGTAAGAAGACTCTTCTGAGCTTTGCTGAAGCAATGTTGTAGAAATGTGGGTTTGCTTTGCAATACCTACGCTGTAACCGTAAATAGGACCAGCCTAGAAGGTTGTTTTCATGACCCAGTGATCCAAAGTTTGCTGCAAGAGTAGGTTCCCTTAAGAACTCCCGTCTTAATTTTTATACCTTAAGGATTTCATATATCCTATTAAGAATTCCCTACTCTATAAGAAACCTTGATACATTAGGGTATTACCTATGATAGGTGCACCCGAGTAAACCATCAAAGTATGGAACCTTTTAGGAGTTGACTCTTAGGACTACTGATTGTCAAACTCTTAGGACTACTGATTGTCAAGTACTAAGAATATTAGAAACCAAAGGTGTGCATATAAATTAGGACATAAATCCTGGAGAGATACTTATCTGATTGCACAGTTGACTTTTGTCACTATATGAAACAACTTCTGTTAGCTATACACTTGATACGACTTGTGTCGTTACATGAGACAACTGTTATAATGATACTTGTTGAAATGATGATACTTGCTATTATGCCTCATTTGTAAGATGATACATGTTGGAATTTAGTGATAAGATATTAACCATGATGCCTTTTGTTTGTTCTGCTCCCTAGGATAGCATGTACCTGAATGCTCATTTATTGCTTGATTTGCTGAAACTTACTTCGAGACAATTTCTGGGTTAACTCGAATGATTAGCATAGTTGGAATCTAAGTGTGCTTAATTGCAGATGATGACTAAATGAAAGATCATTAACTCCAGAACCTAAATACACAAACTTGGAACTTATGATGGGAATGGCTAGAATGATAGTGTAAGGTAAATTGACGATTACGGGTGCACACGTAATGGTGAATTTACAGGTACCCTTGAATTCTGGTGGGCCCTGTCATGTAAACTAATATCAATGTAAAACACTTAAAGAACCAATGAATACAAGAATAAACACAAATATTTGGAATATATTCAATAATTTCAGGTTCAAAACTTTCATGCTGGGCGAAAACCATTTGACACTTGAAGAGCTACTAAGGACGATGTTACAGTAACTATTCCTTTCTCTTCTTCTCTTTTCTTTGATTCTACTCTCCTATTGGAATTATGATGATAAGACCATCAGACTCTGAAGATCATTAAATGATGTTCTCAAACTTAACTGGTCTCGTGCTGAGTATGGCACTCTACCTCGTTGTGCGTGTACTTTAGCCATACTATTTTTTTTTGCGATACCTGAAATTTCCTTCCTACCCAACATTGAATTCGTCAAACTTCCTTAATAATAGTGGAAGACTCTCTAACAAGACTTGTGCAACGGAGAACATACCATAGTAATAAATTTCCGAGAAACGCCTCTTGTGGTCAATGGCATAGAAGACTTGTCACTTCTTTCTTTCTTAGTAGTTCACACTTCATAGGATCTTCTGGATTCTAGAATTCCTCTGATTGTTTTCTCAAAGCCTTTGAGGAATATGACTTCTCTCTACCTATTCATTATAATGGAATCACCTAACTCAAAGGAATATTCTTAATATCAGCTCCGATTGTGATTGATAATCACCTTTCTTAATACTACGCTCGTGAAATCTTTCATTATCTTCAACCATTAGTCACCTAATGACAATCTTCACACGAACTTAGGATGAACTATTTTGACCCTGCTTTTAACTGATCGGGCTGTTGATAATGTTTTGAACGCCATAATATATAGGAAATGAAACCTCATTCTAAAAATTCAGATTCTCCGAAGATAAATGCTCAAGTGCCAGGGATATCTGCCGAGAAAAACTAACCTTCGAGATTCCAAAACAAAAATATGAACTTACAACTTCTTTGGATCCCCGAATTTTCTACTCACCCTCTATGCTCGATTTATTCTCTTAACGAGTAGTGCTACTTACCTTAAGCCCTATAGCATAACCCTCATCTTTGGAAACGCGTGATAGCCGATGCGGAAAAATTTAAAACCTTGTAAGTTATCTCTACTCGGAGATCTCTAACATTTTGGTGATAAGTTCGTGATTCGAGAATGAAGATCTGAAGTAGAATACGATCTCGAACTATACGATCAGCTATTAGAGTGGTAGTTAACCTTCTTGTGCTAGCGAGCACCTTGATAAAGTCCTAAACTTGTTCGAGTCGATGCGATCGATAATAATGAAGAATTCATGGGAAGAACACATGGTCGAACTTAAAGGATGGTATTGATTCAAAAGATGTACTATGAAGCATAGAAGATCAGCTATAAGAAATCTCATGTGTTAAATCACTTGAGAGCCAACTACAACGAAGTGATAGACATGCAGCAGATTGTAGACAAAGAAAGTCTGTATAATCATCCCTGATCGTAAGCATTGGTGTTATTCCTCTCTAAATTTTCAAACCTCTCCTAAAGTGATTTTCTAATACCTTATCCTAGAACGCTCCATACCGTCGGAAATTCAAGCAAAAGTCTTACTCTCATATCTCGTGGAACAATCGATATGCTTATAAGAAATTACAATCTAAACAGAGCTACTTGCTTCACGAATAGACCCTCTACAGGGCACAGTTACCTTGGAGAATATGGACCGAGGAAGAGGTCATCTAGAAGGTTGGCCTTAATTAGGAAGCATTGTGAAGAAATTAGTGGGAACGTTTGCAGCAATTCTGTAGCCTAAGGCAACAGTTGAGGTTGCTCTTAGGGAAATTGAGTCGGAGAATAGAAGTAAAATATATAAATGGAGGTACTGGACTTGAAGCTTATATTAAGGAGCTGGTGGAAGGGAACCAGATTCGATAGCTGTTAGATAAGCAGTTCATAAGACCTAGTATGTCGTCTTGAGGAAACTTAATGCTCTTTGCGGAAAGAAAAATAGAATACTCCAGTTATGGATGGACTATTAAGAGTTAGATAAAGTCACCATGTATAAGTGATATCGTCTTCCTAGAGATGATAACCTACTTAATCAATTTCAAGATGCTACCTACATCTTAATTGTTATCAGTCGTGTTTATATGGAAAACGACACTACACAAATAACAGTTGAAACCAGATATGGCAAGTACGAAGGTTGTGGTCAAGCCCGTGTGGGAGGACCTACACATCTCATTTAATCAGGAGTCTCATGGATGGGATTGTAAGCCATACTAGATAGGTCTGTCATTTTGCCACTACTACTAGGCACGAAGTTTGAGACAAATCGCTATAGAGAAGCTATAAAATTTCGGGAAGAGGTAAAAACCCCATTGGTCAATGCTTAGGGTTAGGAGAAAGTTGTAAAAGGATTAACAAAAACTTGATCCATGTAGCTATACGACTAGCATTGTTATTCTTGGGAAAGTGCGGAACTTGATTGGGCATGAATAAGAAAGTTCCAGATGTGTTGATGCAACGGTACAAGGCAATCTTCTAGTATCCCGATGATTCAAGAAAATATATGGAGAACTATATTATGCAGGAACTAGAACTTCTGTAAAATAAAAGATGCATCCGAATACACTTTGGGTACAACACTACCAACTACACATCAGAATACTAGACCAAGCAAAATAGGTCGATCGACAATCGGTAATGTCAACCTCCTTGGCAAGTGCGAATAGGAGGCCATCATCCGCATTGTCCTAAGACATCCATATTACCAAATGCGAGAGAACAAGTACTGACCGCATTTGTATCTGCTTACCCTCGTCGACGAATGCAGATAGCCTACAGTTAGGCTTTCCTTCTATTACCTACACCGTATCATTTGTTGAACTTGTGATTCTACCAGCGTCAGTTCACGTGAATATGTATATATAGCACATCCCATTTTGGGGAAACTCTTGTCATGCGTCAGATAAGATGAACGGATCTACTCAAAGACTGAGGTTCTGATATAACAAGAACCGTTCCAGAAAAGGAGGCATACTAGAAGGAGCACGTAGTGAAAAAAGGACTTAACCCATTAAGACGAAATCATAGAAGGAAAAGATCGAAGAAATTTTTCGGAAGGAAGTTGAGAACTAAAAAGTAAGATTTGAAAGCTGAAGACCTTTGTGCATGAGCATGAGCTAATCTCTCTATTCTTAGAAATCGTGAAAACTTCTTAGACTTAGCTCCCTAGAAAAGGTCGTGCGATGCCTAGATATTCGTCTGTACACGTTGGGAAAACCCAAATCCTTCTTGATTTGAAACCTTTAATCTGCTGTATCATGACTATCTTGTCTAATTAATGGCATTCAAGCTAATATCATCTTCTCTCACTCGTTCTTAAGATTCTCAGTGAGGACGGTAACACCGTCGGGATTTTGGGAATCGTCTCCTTGCTAGATCTATTTTGTAGGTCGGTGTATTGAACTACGGTGGAGAGTCTCTTCTTGTTAATTTTGTACGATTGTTAAATGATTTGATTGCGAAGCCAAAAACCTGTTCATAATTTGACTCACTAATCCTGTCAAGCATGATTCTAACATTCGGATAGTTACTTCAATCCACACCCACCCAGTTATTTGACACATAATCATCAACATTTGTCCCGGAATGCTCAACTAAATAACTCTAAATCCTCAAGATTCATACCATGAGTGTATCACACTTGGAAACAAATATTAACGATACTAAAATTTCGAGGGCGAAATTTCTAAAAGGAGGGGAGAATGTAACACCTCTGAAATATGACCCAATTGAAAACCTATAAATGTTATAAAACTCAATAAAAGTCTGAATTGAGTTGGGTTTATCAAAGAAAAACTCAGAAAATGAAACTAGCCTTTTTGGGCCCAATAAGCCCAATAAGGGCCTGAACTTATAAAAAGGCCCATTTTAGGCCCAAATGCACATTTACGAACTAATTAAATGAGAAACCATGAAACAATGAATTCTTATGTGATTTGAAACAACTATGGAAAAGATCCAAACTGAAAACGGATTCAGAACCCATACCGGGTCAAATCCGGCAATTTAACGCGTACTAACATCTGAATTCCACCAGAATTCCTTATAATGACTTTTCATCCAATTTAAATCCTTGTTAATGCTAAAAATATCATAAATAATGCTTGTTGAAAGATTTTTCATCAATCAAGCATAAACAACAAAAATTCGTAAGCGAAACGCGAAAACCGGTTTTCACCGGCATTTAAATGTCATCTGATACGGCGACCGAGCCTCATAACTTCGTAAATATTAATCTAATCATTGTTTATTATCATAAAATATTAAATTTGGTGAGTGATACGTTACCCGGAATAAATACGTTCTGAAACGCGACCGTGACGCGAACCGGGTTACGATCAGGTCAAACCCGAGAATTCGTCACATAAGATTTTAACGTGACCGACATGGGAAGATAACGCACAAAATATCATTATAATACTTAATTGCATATATTTTGATACCAAAATGATAATATTAACGCTCATTCGATAAAAACACGTAAAACCGTTGAACGTGTTAAATACGCGTTAATTTACAACTCCGTTTAATTATTTGGTAGGTTTTTAATACGATAAAATTTATGATCTTGGAATATTTATAATGTTTTGTATAACCGAATCTAACGGGAAATGAGACCCTAGTCGGATAGTAGTGTCAACTAGACGCGATACTGACTAGAGTCCTACCTAAAACCCTAAGTATAAAGGCATCTCTTTCCCCCTAACCCCATTTGACACACATTTCTTACACCTTCAAAAACACACACATAAGAAATTCTCTGAATTTTAGAGAGAGGAAGAGGGCAGATCGGTGGCAAGGGCAGCAGCCCCTCGGTGGCGGAGCAGAACAGCGGCGGGGCTGCAAGATGGCAGCGACCCGACTGTGCTGCGGCGGCTGGCAGCCGTGCGCGGCGGCACGTGGCGGTGGTTCGGGGAGTGAAGCACACTGATGGGTAGGTATTGAATCCGCAAGCCCAATGGTGGTGGTGATTCGACTATACTCATGGTGGTGGCGTGGTTAGACGGCCTCAAGATTTGTCCGGCGAGATTCCGGCCACCCTCTGATGACCACTTTTTGCTCGGATCAACACATGCATGGGCCTGATTTGGCTAGATCTACACGATTGAGCGAAGATGGAGGAAATAGGAGGACCAACGACTTTCCAACCCTTGTTGGAGGCTGCAGCGACCACCGGTGAGGGCCGAGAGGGGCGGCCGTGGCTAGTGTTGGTGATGGTTGTGTCGACAGCAGTGGGGTTCGGCGCCACTGTTGGTGACCGATGATGGTGTCCCGATGGTGGTTGTGGATGGTGATAGAGCAGCGACGGTGGTGATGTGGGACATCGGTTGTGTCAGCTGCGATTGGTGGTAAGGTAACCTATGTTTGTGGTTGTGCCATTATTGGTTATGGTGTTGGTTGTGATTGTTGGCTGTAATCGGGGCTGTTGTTGATATTGGTCGTTGTGATGGTGTTGTCGGGTGGCTGTCGGTAGCGGCTATGGTCTCGGCGATGTAGTTGCGGTTGTTGGTTGGGTGTTGCTGGCCGATGGTGGAGCAGGACCGCAAAGGAGATGATAATGGTGGTCGTGGTTGGTATAGTTTTAGGTTATGGTGGTGGTAGATAGGCTGTCGTAATGGTGGACCGTGGCTGCATGTGGTGGATGGTGATGGTAGAAGCCACAACCGAAGTGTTCGGTAACATATAATGAAATTACGATTGTGTTTGGTTATGAGATATCAATGTTGAAGTGTTGTATGTAATCTTGATACGTTTTGACTAGGTTAAACGTTAGTCAAAGCTGTTGGTCAAAGTTGGTCAACCGTGGTCAATGGACAATCAACACGTTGCGGGTCGGAACGAGCGGATTCTAGGACGCGATATGGAAACGTTAGGTATAACCGAGCGCTAAACATTCTTACACGTATAAATATGGAGAGTACATACTAACTTGTGTGTGTGTTGAGCTACAAATATATTTAAAATGTTAACTAGTTTATAAAGCATCAAGAATGAATATGTAATTTGAAACGACATGACCATCGCATAATGAAAAACAAGTTGGTAATGTTATCAAACATATATATATATATATAAGATATTAGTCAACATATATGAAATTGATTGAACCAATGTCTTACAAATCTTTACAACACTCCGAGATGTAAAGTGCTTACAAATACAATAGTACATATATAGATATATATATATACACGATATACACTATAGGTAAACCGATGTTTACACGTACTTATTTAAAGCAAAAGGTTTATAATTCTAAAATAATTCGTCATCTTATTATTATTATTAGTTGACCATCTCACTACTATTGAAATAAATATTATTTGCAACACCTCTTTTATTCAATATATATCGTCAACTGTTATCAAAAATTGGATTATTTATTGTCAATCAAGTTAACTAATATGATGTAAACGTGAACATTATAAACATCGTTTGAAACATTTTATATTACCTACATTGTTAACGCAAGTTATTTATAAAGATTTGGAATCCATGGCATAAATTGATTTTTCTACATTCTTGATGCTAAGACTCAAGTCTTGATTAAATGCATTAATTAACCTAATGTACACAAGTTAATTCATGACAATTAACAAATACACAAGAAGCTAAGCTACATTAAGGACACTAATCACCAACTTAAATTTAACTAAAGAGCTCAACCGCACGCATGTAATAACATCATGCTAATTCTAAACGTGAATCTTATATGTTCTAGTTAGGAATTGCTTTGTTGGTGATCATCACTTTTCTTTATCGAGCTCTGAAATTATATAAGGACACCAGGTGAGTTCTCGTGTTCCCCCTTTTTACTTTTGTTTTGGGCATGAAGCATGCTCCTTTTAAACTGAAACTCTTATGTGTGATACTGTTTACTGCTTTGCATGATCTTCTGTTTTATGAACTTTGATTGTGCTTACTTGATGCTTGTATGTGGGACTTTTGGATACCTGCTGATACTTTAGTCATAATCATTAATTCTTTAGTGAACCGCTTGTTTTTACGTGAATAGATCTATTTGAGGAATCTCCCACGCACAGTGGCTCCTGCCACAGGGAGGTACCCCACTGAGATCCTGAGGGGTCGTTTGTGGCATGTAACAGGTTTTGGGTAAGATACTATGGTGAACCATCCTAGCAGGAGTGGTTCACTATTCTGAGGCTTGGTCCTTTTCCTACGGGAATATCCGGTTAAACACAAGTTTAGAAGAGGCCAACCGGGGACCAAGTGCAGGGTTGATTGTGATACCCCACAATGACTGATACTAAAAATGATGTTTTAAACATCAAATGAGATTTTCAGAAACTATCACACTTGATTCTAAAACCTTCACTTGTGGACTCTAAGAGTTCCTTTTATTGTTTTGAAACTTGAACCACTTGAACTCACCAACTTTATGTTGACACAATTCTTTTTGAGCATGTCTTCAGGTACAGCTAGGGAGAATAGTTGAGCTATAGAAGTTACCCGAATCCGAAGCAAGATACGAGGATAGAGGTTAAAGACAAAGGTTGAGACTAGAAGCCTTAGTTACTGAAGCTTCAAGAAATATTCACCGAGAGATTGATCACGACACCTATAGACGGCAGATTTAGGCACCTTGTGAATTGAAACAAAGCCAATGTTCTGATGTAAATGTTGAAAGTTGTAATGTATTAAACCATTTAGTTTCCGCTGCATTTTGGTTGTTGTTTACTAATCGTGACGTCCCGCCTCTCTGGGCCCAGGGTGTGACAGTATCCTCCGACCTGAGATGCATATTGGGTTTTGATATTCACCAAGTATTATACCTTGAGCTAATTCTTCACTGTCCTGAAATAGTGGATAGTACATAAGGGTATGTTTAGGTATGACACGAGGTGTTTGTGAGGAACATATGTAGTCAAGATGGAATTTGTTCCTCTTATTCGTTGAGAGTTAGATGTCTAAGGCCTGATAAGTTAAATCAACAAGAAATGATCATTCTGTGTTCTTAGATTTAGCATGACATCTGTAACAAAAGGATAGATGATTAATTCACCTCAATCATTTCAAGTAGGGTACTTGAATAGAATGATGTTGTTGAATGGCCATAAGTCATGCGTATTAAGGGTAGTAAACCGTTGTTAGGCGGTATTTACTGCTTGCATCAATCTTCTATGAATCTTGGGCAAGTGGGAGATTGTAGGATTCTATATGCCCAAGACACATAGAATATCAATGCGGTTAGTACGTTATGATCCAAGTCGGGTTATACCCAATAACAAGCTTAGCAAACACCAATTAATATTTAATTGATGATATGATCATGCAATTAAATATTTACACCAATTTAGAAAATGGGTTTTATAAATAAGTTGCATATGAGAGGGAACAACTTATTAGGATATTTTGTTCAATAATATTATTTGATGTGTTATTTAAATTAGTTAGATGACACCAAATAATAATGAGAGATTATAACTTATAAGTTAAATGATTAATTGTATAAGTTATATAACTTGTACATACAATTAAATGGTTAATTGTATGTCTAGTTACAAGACCATTTAACATGTGTGTATGTGTTTAACTTAAAAGGGGAGAAGCCCTTTTGAATTGATATATTCGGCCGCCCCTCCCCCTTCATTTCATTGGACCATTTTGCTTTGACAACTACACATATTAACTTGTCTTGGATTCTCCCATTCTGTCCACCATTCTCATTACATGCAACACACACAAACACCCTTCTCTCTCTCTAAAAAGCTACGGCCAACAGCATTAGGGAGCCTTTTGAAGAGTAATTTTGTATTGTTTTGGTGATCATCTACCTAGCAAGAAGAGGTGTTTGCAAAGAGCTTGGGGTATACAAGCTTGAGGGTTTATTCCTTGGAGCCTTGGCCGAGATTTGAAGCATTCAACATCTTCTTTTGGTCGATTTTATTGCTGCTGAAAGGTATCACAGCTCAATGTAGTTGTGATTTTATGTAAATTTACATAAGTTCATAGCTTGTTTATTCACATATTATGATCCTTTGATTTTGGGTTTGTTTTAAAACATATGTATGTCATAATAAGAACATGATTTTCAGCTTATAAACAAAGTTATAATGCTAGACTTCCGCTGCGTTTTTCAGAAAGTTTAAAAGGTTAAACTAGTTTTTTTTTGTGTTCTTGCAAACCCAACACCTACTTCATTCTTAACGTTTTCTAATCGTTAGGTTTGATCCGGATAACGTTCTCCCTGATTGGATCGCCAATCAAATAGAATTCCGCACTATTTGATTAGGTTTCATGTAGAATCAGTTAGTACTCCGTACGTATACGGTCCTAACAAGTGGTATCAGAGCATTGGCTCTTGATTCTTCGTGGATTCAATCTTGTTTTGAAAAAGTCAACGTTTTTAAGCGAAAAGATCCTTTCTTTCTACTCTAAATCAAGTTTTTACGTGTGCATGTTTGGAAAATTGAGTCTTTTTCGAGTTGCAGCCGACTAGGGTGTAAAAAATTGCGTTTTTAGGTCAAGGTGTGTGAAAAATCTCGATTTCAGATGTCTCAGTTGCACGATTATCTCAATCGCACGACTGAACTCCAATCGTCCAGTCCAATCGTATGACTGAACTCAATCGCTCTTTCAAAGCACGATTGACTCAGTCGGTCTGTCCAGTCACACCACAGCCTTAATCGGCTGCCCAATCATACGACTCAGTTCAATCGCATAGTGATTGTCTCAGTCGCCTCTCAGTCGCCCTTCTCAGTCACCTACACAGTTTGTTTTCCAAGTTAAAGACTAAGACACAATGGACTCATAGAACTTCGCATTCTCAGCAGGAAAGGACTCAAGGATCCAGAACCTTTTGTTTCTGGAAAATGAGATTGGGAACCATAATAAACCTCCTAAGCTACTGTCTATTGATGAATTTCCTCAGTGGAAGCAAAGATTTGAAATTCATCTAAATGGTGTGGATACCAATCTCTGGAACGCTATTGAAACTGGCTACAATATGCCAGTTGGTGCTGATGGAATACCCCTGACTTTGAGTGGTTTGAGTGATGCTCAAAAGGTTGCTTATAATGCAGAGAAGAAAGCTTACGCAATGTTGACCCAGTCGATTCCCAAAGACATCTTCCATCAATATTCAGAACACAAGCAGAGTAAAAAATTATGGAATGCTCTTGAGAAGAGATACGAGGGTAATTCAACACTTAAGTCACTAAAGGCAAAAGCGTTAAAAGAAAGAATTTGACAACTTCTCTTCTATTGGGAATGAAAGCTTGGATGATATCATCGATCGCTTCTACCATTTAATGAGTGAACTTCACACTCATGGTGTTACAATGTCTAAGGAGGAAAAGGTGACAAGCTTGGCTGATGGGCTACCAGAGAAGTGGGATTCGTTCATTTCCACTCTTCGATACAACTCAGTGCTGGAGACTTTGGATATCAATGACTTCATCCTGAAACTGAGAGAAGAAGAAGTTAGGCACAAGTACAGGACAAAGAAAGGAGCATACACTCAAGATCCATCTCTCTACAACGTTACCCCTACTTCAACTGCTAAATCCTCCAACGCTCCTCTGCAAACTGCTTTTGTGTCCAATGCATCATCTCCAACTGAATGAAGCTCATCGTCCAGTGGTGAGTCACATGTGTCATCAGGGGTTCAACAATGCTCTACAGTTACTCAATGAACGATGTTAGTGATAGAAAATTTGGGAAAAGTAACTGTGGAAGTGGCTAAGGAGCACATGGACATACTTGCTGCTGTGGTTCATTCCTATGATGGTTTAGTAGTAGGGAAAATTGGAAATTGTCACCTGGCTGATAAAGACTACGAGCAGGTCGATGAAAATGAACTGCAAAGGATGGATATAATGTGGGCTCTCGCAAGTGCTGTGCGACAAGCAAAGAAGTTTGTGAAGAAGACAGGACAGAATCTGGTGGCTACTAAAGATACTACTTTTGGATTCGACAAGTCCAAAGTCACCTGTTTCAACTGTGGAGAAAAGGGCCACTTCAAGCAGGAATGTGTTAAACCGATGAAGACCGACAATGGGAACCCGTTCTCGTCATTCAACAAACAAGAGAAAGAGAAAAAGATAGCATCAACAAGTAGTGACTCAAAGGCAATGGTAGCTCAAGGTGATGAAGGATAGGACTGGTCCTTCCGAATTTTATCTGATAGTGAAGCCAACATTGCATCTGTTGAAGATTTGAATGAAGACTCAGCGAGTGAGGGGGATAGCTCAGTTGAGATTGATACTGGTGACATGGATGAGACCTTAGCTGTTGTTAATCAAATTGTTGAGAATGAGATGAATGCTGAATATGAAGCACAACCAGAGTCTCAAAAATGCTTTAATGGCTGGAACGTCTACATCTGCACAGGTAGAAACAAAAGATGAACTTTTTGCTAAACATGCTTGTGTTGAATGTGATAAATTTAGGGAAAGCATTGATCTGAAATTTGCTAGGTTATTAGATCACAATGATAACTTAGTAAATGACTTAAAATTATGCACAGAGGCAAACAGAGTGTTAAAACAAAATGAAAGTAGCTATAAGGAAAAGATTGAGGCATTAAAGAAACAGTTAAAAGAAACTAAAGTTGTTGCATTCAACCAAGAAAATGACATTATGTGAATGGTTTGTTTATGCTTGGTTGAATGCTTATGTTGATGTTTGTTTTGAATATTTGGATGTGATTAACAAACCATCAATTAAAACAAACTATAACAAGAAATTGGTTCTCAAATCATTAAGCATAAATAGAATGGTTTTATGAAAAGGATTAATGATTTGCAAAATAAAATAAGTTTTATTTAAAAGAACCAATAGGGTATCGTATGGTTGAATGCATACAATCATATGGTACATAGAGCTTTCTAAACTAGAATTATGAAAATGTAAATCCCTTTTGAAAACAAGTTTAACACCATCCTTTTACACAACACTTAGGTTACTTGCAAACTCTTCGTGGGATAAAGGTCACCTAACCACTTTGAGGGAACATGTAACTTGAGGTGAGAATACCATGTTTGTGGGATAGAGGTCACCTAACCACTTATATATTAAACTCACACGTGTGTGTAAGTAGGACGACTTGGTTTGTAAAATATATTGAATGGATCACCTAAAATATGTTTTACAAAGGTGTTGATGGGATAAACATGCCGTTATAAACATAAGATGTTCAAACGATCCCATACCACTAGAAGTTGCAATAGGTTGCAATTGTCATTTATGACTACCTTGTTAATTTAAATAATGGGATAAAGGTCACCTAACCAATATTTAAATATAATGTTGGATTCTAAAATTTTATTTATTAATTGTCTATGAGACATAAAAGGGTATTAATAAATGAAATATAATTATATCAACGAATACTAAAATGGAACTTTGTAAAATCTTGTAGATGGCTGACAACAACAATGCTAATAACGATGTACCAAACCAAAACAACCAATCTCTAAGGGCGATCCTTCAAAGGGATCGTCTAACACCTAACAACTTCATGGATTGGTACCGCAACTTGAGAATCGTTCTCAAGCAAGAAAAGCGGGCCTACATCCTTGATGATCCCATCCCCGATGAACCTAACGAGGAGGATATGGAGGCCTATAATGATTGGGTTAGATATGTGGAAGACTCCATCCAAGTCTCTTGTCTAATGTTAACAAGTATGACACCCGACCTCCAAAAGGAGTATGAGCTCCATGGAACTTATGACATGATCACTCAGTTGCGGGAAACGTTCCAACAACAAGCTAGGGTGGAGCGCTTCGAAACAGTTCGAGCACTTCATGCATGTCGGATGGAGGAATCCCAATCGGTTTCATCTTATGTTCTTAAGATGAAAAGCCACATCGACCGCCTTCAAAGGCTAAATTGTCCTGTCTTAAAGGAGTTGGCCACGGATTTGATTCTTAATGGCCTAACTAAAAGGTTTGAGGCATTCGTCATGAATTACAACATGAACGGATGGGACAAGAGCATAAACGAACTTCATTCAATGCTCAAATCATCCGAGGCGGGAATGGGTAAAAGGGTTTTACCCGTTCTCACCATTAAATAAGGTGGGAGAAAGAGAAGGTCTCTACCCCCTACTAAGGCAATTGTTGTCAAAGGAAAGGGGCACGTTGGGGAAAAAGGGAAGATGGTTGTTAGGGCAGAACCTCCAAAGCCCAAGGAGAAGAAGCAAAAGGTTGCTGTAAACGACCCATGCTTCAAGTGTGGTGAGATAGGGCATTGGATGAGAAATTGTCCAGTCTATCTCAAAGAGTTAAGAGAAAAAAGGGATGCGCGGCAAACCTCAGGTACAATTTACATGATTTATATTGATCTTAATGTTATATCTTCTAACACATGGGTATTGGATACCGGATGTGGAACTCATATTTGCAATTTGTTGCAGGGGTTCAAAAGAAGTAGGGACTTCAAACAAGGGGATGTTAGCCTCTTCATGGGCAATGGAGCCAAAGTAAAAGTTGAAGCTCGTAGGGAGTACATCCTAAAACTTCCAAATGGTTTGGAAGTAACTTTGAAGAATATTTTGTATGCTCCTAGTTTGACTAGGAACATTATCTCTGTATCCCAATTAAGACATTATGATTATGTATTATCTTTTGTTGAAAATGATATTCATGTTTCTTTAAATGATATATTCTATTTTAAAGCTATTCCAATTAATGGTATTTATGAATTGGTTCATGAAAATACTTTAAAAAGTTCATTGTACCAGACTAACACCAAGAAACTAAAGTTGGATTTGAGTGATAGCTATCTTTGGCATTGTCATCTTGGTCATATAAACAAGAAACGTATACAAACACTTCAAAAGAATGGTCTTTTAAAAACAAATGAATGTGATTCATTTGATGTATGTGAATCTTGTTTACAAGGAAAAATGACTAAGGCACCCTTTAGTGGAACTAACGAAAGGGCAAAAGATTTATTAGGTATCATACATTCGGATGTATCTGGTCCTTTTAAGCCAATGACTAGGAATGGTGAAAGATACTTCATTACCTTTACCGACGATTATAGTCACTATGGGTATGTGTACTTATTAAGGCACAAAGATGAAGCTTTTGAAACGTTCAAAATCTTCAAGAATGAAGTAGAAAATCAACTCAACAAGTCAATTAAAGTTCTTTGCACCGATAGAGGAGGTGAATACCTAAGTGATGTTTTTCAAGATCATCTTAGGAATTGTGGGATTGTCTCACAACTCACTCCACCTGGAACACCACAACATAATGGTATGTCTGAGAGGAGGAATCGAACCTTATTGGATATGGTTCGATCTATGATGGCTAGAAGCACATTGTCTCTATCATTTTGGGGTTTCGCTTTGCTCTCCGCGGCTCGTATTCTGAATATGGCCCCAACCAAAAAGGTGGAAAAGACACCTTTTGAGATATGGCATGGAAGAGTTCCATCCCTATCATACTTAAGGGTCTGTGGTTGTGAGGCTTATGTTAAGACCCCCACCCCAAACAAATTGGAAGTCCGATCCACCAAGTGTATCTTTATTGGATATCCTAGAGATTCTATGGGATATTATTTCTATGATCCACTGGAACAAAAGGTGTTTGTTGCCAGAAAGGGTGAGTTCTTAAAAGCAAAGTTCCTTATGGAAGGAACCAGCAGTAGAACAGTGGATCTTGAGGAGGATCAAGAACCACAGCCCGATGCACGTTTGGTTGAAACTAGCACTCAACATGAGGATGTTGAGGATGATCAAGCGGTTGATCAATACACACAAAACGTTTGCAGAAGTGGTAGAACTAGTAATCCACCTGAAAGATACGGATTTTTCATGGATGGATGCTATGTGGTAGATTCAGATGAACCAACCACATACCATGATGCAGTGTCTAATTCGGATTGTGACAAATGGCTTAAGGCCATGAACGTTGAGATGCAATCAATGTATGACAATCAAGTTTGGGAACTTGTTGTACCACCTCTTAATTCCAAAGTAGTTGGAAGTAAGTGGGTTTTCAAGAAGAAAACCGATATGCATGGAAACTTGGATACTTATAAAGCTAGACTTGTAGCAAAGGGTTTCACTCAAACTCAAGGGGTTGATTATGATAAAACTTTCTCACCTGTTGTGATGCTAAAGTCTATAAGGACATTGTTTGCCATAGCTGCTCATTATGATTATGAGATTTGGCAAATGGATGTCAAAACTGCTTTCCTAAATGGATATCTCGAGGTAGATGTCTATATGGTTCAGCCTGAAGGTTTTGTCAATCCAAAGCATCCTAATAAAGTATGCAAGTTAAAGAAATCAATCTATGGATTGAAACAAGCATCGAGAAGCTGGAATCACCATTTTGATGAGGAGGTAAAGAAATTTGGCTTCTTCAAAAACACCGATGAGGCTTGCGTGTATAAGAAGGCTAGTGGGAGCACAATAACCTTCCTAGTATTGTATGTTGATGACATACTACTATTTGGAAATGACATTCCAACCATGGAAGGTGTAAAAACCTGGCTTGGAAGTTGTTTTTCAATCAAGGATCTTGGTGAAGCCACCTATATTCTGGGAATAAAGATCTATAGGGATAGATTAAGGCGGCTAATTGGTTTGAATCAAAGTGCATATATTGACAAAATCTTGAAAAGGTTCAAGATGGAAAACTCTAAGAAAGGTACTGTACCTATTCAGAGAGGGAAAATATTGAGTATGACTTAATGTCCAAGCTCAAAGGAGGAGCAGAATAGAATGAAGGCAATCCCATATGCATCTGCTATAGGATCCATCATGTATGCAATGATATGCACTAGACCGGACATGTCATGCGCTTTAAGCATGACAAGTAGATACCAGCAAAATCCTGGTGATAGTCATTGGATGGCTGTCAAGAACATTCTGAAGTACCTAAGGAGGACTAAGGACATGTTCTTGATCTACAGGTCTGGTGAAGAGGAACTCGTTGTAAAAGGTTACATGGATGCGAGTTTCCAAACCGATCGAGATGATTCACGATCTCAATCGGGGTACATCTTTATTCTGAATGGGGGAGCTGTTTCTTGGAAAAGCTCAAAGCAAGAAGTCGTAGTGTTGTCCACTACAGAGTCAGAATACATTGTCGCTTCAATGACAGCACAGGAAGCTGCATGGTTGAAGAAATTCATAACCGATCTAGGGGTAGTCCCATCCATTTAGGATACTCAGGAGATCTTTTGTGATAATGAGGGTGCGATTGCTCAAATCAAGGAACCCCGCGCACATCAGAAAACAAGGCACATTAAGCGGAGATTCAACTACATAAGGGATGAAGTTGAAAAGGGAAAGATATGTATTCGCAAAGTTCACACTGATAAAAACATTGCGGATCCACTCACAAAGCTCCTTGAAAAGGCAAAGCATTATGGTCATGCTTGTGCCATGGGACTTCGATATTCTAGTGACTGGATTTGATTTTATATTTTGTATTTGGATATTGGAACTTATGTTATTTGACTTAATTATATGGTTAAAACTTTCATTTTTTCTTCTATTTTAACATGTTTAAATCCGTTTATAAGTAAGTTATTCTAAATGTCCGTAGTCGATCATACTTGTGGGAACAACTATGAATGTAAGACTATAATGAACTTGGATTGGTTGATATTCATAAGGTATGAATATAAAGCAAGAGGTTGCTACCAAGGTTCATTGATATCTATGGGATATAGATATTGGACCGACCCGCTCTCAATTGTTTCTGCATGGAATCTTTGTGATTAGTCATAAGAGATATTGAGTTAAGGCGAATATCATTTTATCCTCAGACCTGAGATACATATAGGGTCTTGATATTCACCAAGTATTGTACTTTGACTTAGTACTTTGCTGTTATGAAAAATTAGCAGTACATAAGGCTGAGTTCAGGTATGATATGAGGTGATTGTGAGAGACATATGTAGTCAAGATGGAATTTGTTCCTCTTATTCGTTGAGAGTTAGATGTCTAAGGCCTGATAAAGTAAAATCATCGGAGAATGATAATTCTGTGTCTCTTGGATTTAATATGACATCTGTAACAAAAGGATAGATGATTGATTCACCTAAATCATATTCAAGTAAGGTACTTGAAAGGGATGATGTTATTGAATGGCACTTAGTCATATACATTAGGGGTAGCAAACTGTTGCTAGGCGTCATTTGCTGCTTGCATCAATCTTCTATGAATGTTGTGCAAGTGGGAGATTGTAGGATTCGATCTGCCTAAGATACATATTAAATTGATGTGGCTAGTGTGATATGATCCAAGTCGGGTCATATCCAATAACAGGCTAGACAAACACCTGCAATATTTATTTATTGATTTGATCAGTTAAATAAATAACAACACCAAAGGGTTTAGAAAATTGTTTTCTAAAATAGATGCACTTAAGAAATTAATAAATAATATGGGTTTATTTATTAATTCTGAGAGATTACTTTATAATTGTTACTTAATGGTTAATTAACATTTATAAATGAAACAATAACATGGCATGTAAGATGTTACAAATTAATTAACTTGGGTTTTAATTAATGATATGGTAGAGCTAGTTGGGTGTACAAAATAATATGTAAATGTTACATATTCTATTTTGTAGTTCTAATAAAACAATTGGATAGATAAAAACAAAAGGCAACCCATCCATTGGTGGCAGCTAGTTCTCGGCCCAAGGGGCTGCCATAGAGGCCAGCCAATTGCTTTAATAGATGGCTTTTACACCCACATGACGGGTTTGCAAGAACATAAAAACCAAGTTTATCCTTTTAAACTTTCAGAAAACGCAGCGGATATATATGTCTTTAAAACCAATTTTAAAGCTGAAAAATATGTTCTTTAGTGACCATACAAGTGTATAAAACAAACCCATAATCAAAGGATCTTTAATATGTGAATGAACAAGCTATTAACTTATGTAAAAACTACATAAAATCATACAATATGACAGCCACAAAGGGCTGTCAAGCTACCTCCTTCCAGCAGCAAGAAAACGTCCAAATGAAGGAGATTTGGGATGCTAAAACGGCCAAGAGCTCAAAGTAGAGATCCTCAAGCTTTGTATACCCTAAGCCCTTGATGAAACACCACTCTTGCTAGGTAGAGGACACCAAAAATCAGCTCTAAAACCCCTTTCTCTTGGCTGTTATTTCCGTGAGCAAGGAAGAGAGGAAGAGAGAGTTTTTGTTCAAGTTTGCATGTAATGAATGGCTGAGAATTTTGGTCTACAAGACAAGTTAAATGTATGTGGTTTACAAGGCAAAAAGGTCCAATGGGAGACAAGGAGGGGGGCGGCCAAATAAAGGAATTCAAAGGAGTTTTCCCTCCTTTAAACCATGCATACACTTAAATAAAAATGTCTTGCAACTAGACATATAATTAACCACTTAATTATATGTACAATTTATATAAGTTATACAATTAAGCAATTAACTTATAACTTATAAGTTCTCATTTTTATTTGGTGTTATTTAACTTATTTAAATAACATTCAAATAATATTATTGAACAACATATCCTAATAAGTTGTTCCCACTCACATGCAACTCGTTTAGAAAACCCATTTTCTAAATTGGTGTAAATATTTAATTGCATGATCATATCATCAATTAAATATTAATTGGTGTTTGCTAAGCTTCTTATTGGGTATAACCCGACTTGGATCATAACGTACTAACCACATCAATATTCTAAGTGTCTTAGGCACACAGAATCCTACAATCTCCCACTTGCCCAAGATTCATAGAAGATTGATGCAAGCAGTAAATACCGCCTAACAATGGTTTACTACCCTTAATACGCATGACTTATAGCCATTCAGTAACATCATCCCATTCAAGTACCCTACTTGAAATGATTTAGGTGAATCAATCATCTATCCTTTTGTTACAGATGTCATGTTAAATCCAAGAACATAGAATGATCATTTCTTGTTGATTTAACTTAATAAGGGCTTAGACATCTAACTCTCAACGAATAAGAGGAACAAATTCCATCTTGACTACATACGTTTCTCACAAACACCTCGTGTTATACCTGAACATACCCTTATGTACTGTCCACTATTTCAGGACAGTGAAGAATAGGATCAAGGTATAATCCTTGGTGAATATCAAAACCCAATATGTATCTCAGGTTGGAGGATACCAAATGATATTCGCCTTTACTCAAATTTACTTATTATCAATCAATAAGATTCTATGTAGTAAAATTTGAGATGCGGGTTAGTCCAATATTTGTATCCCACAAATATCTATGAACCTTGGTAGCAACCCATTGCTCTATATTCATCCTTATGAATATCAACCAATCCAAGTTCATAATAGTCTTACCCTCACACTTGTTCCCACAAGTCTGAATGACTACGGACATTTAGAGTAAACAATTTACTCATGGATTAAACATGCTAAATTGGAACATTAATTGAAACATTATAACCAAATAATTTTATTCAAATAATAAAGAGTTACACATATCCAAATACAAAATATACAGATCAAATCCAATCACTAGAATATCGAAGTTCCATGGCACAAGTATGACCTTCATGCTTTGCCTTTTCAAGGAGCTTCGTGAGAGGATCTGCAACGTGTTGATCCGTGTGAACTTTTCAAATACATATCTTTCCCTTTTCAACTTCATCTCGTATGTAGTTGAATCTCCGCTCAATGTGCCTAGTCTTTTGATGAGCACGGGGTTCCTTGATTTGAGCAATCGCACCCTCATTATCACAAAAGATCTCTAGGGGGTCCTGAATGGAAGGGACAACCCCTAGATCGGCAATGAATTTCTTCAACCATGCAGCTTCTTGAGCTGGCAATGAGGCGGTGACGTATTCTGATTCTGTAGTTGATAGAGCCACCACATCCTGCTTGGAGCTCTTCCAAGAGACGGCTCCTCCATTCAGAATGAAAATATATCCCGATTGTGACCGTGAATCGTCATGATCAGTTTGGAAATTCGCATCCGTGTAACCTTTTACAACGAGCTCCTCGTCACAAGATCCATAGATTAGGAACACATCTCTTGTCCTCCTTAGGTACTTAAGTATGTTCTTAACAGCCATCCAATGACTGTCTCCAGGATTTTGCTGGTATCGGCTTGTCATGCTTAAAGCGCATGACACGTCCGGTCGAGTGCATATCATCGCATACATGATGGATCCAATAGCAGATGCGTATGGGACTGCCTTCATTTTGTCTTGCTCATCCTTTGAGCTTGGACACTGAGTCGTACTCAATATCGTTCCTCTTTGAATAGGTACGGTACCTTTCTTAGAGTTTTCCATCTTGAACCTTTTCAAGATCTTATCAATGTATGAACTTTGATTCAAACCAATCAACCGCCTTGATCTATCCCTATAGATCTTTATTCCTAGAATATAGGCGGCTTTACCATGATCCTTGATGGAAAATCAACTTCCATGCCAGGTTTTTACACCTTCCAAGGTTGGAATGTCATTTCCAAATAGTAGTATGTCATCAACATACAATACCAGGAAAGTTATTATGCTCCCACTAGCCTTTTTATACACACAAGCCTCATCAGCGTTTTTGATGAAGCCAAATTTCTTTATCTCCTCATCAAAACGGTGATTCCAGCTTCTCGATGCTTGTTTCAATCCATAGATTGATTTCTTTAACTTGCATACTTTATTAGGATGTTTTGGATCGACAAAACCTTCTGGCTGAACCATATAGACATCTTCCTCAAGATATCCATTTAGGAGAGCGGTTTTGACGTCCATTTGCCAAATCTCATAATCATAATGAGCAACTATGGCAAACAATATCCTTATAGACTTTAGCATCGCAACAGGTGAGAAGGTTTCATCATAATCAACCCCTTGAGTTTGAGTGAAACCCTTTGCTACAAGTCTAGCTTTATAAGTATCCAAGTTTCCATGCATATCGGTTTTCTTCTTGAAAACCCACTTACTTCCAACTACCTTGGAATTAAGAGGTGGTACAACAAGTTCCCAAACTTGGTTGTCATACATGGATTGCATCTCAACGTTCATGGCTTCTAGCCATTTGTCACAATCCGAATTGGACATTGCATTATGGTATGTGGTCGGTTCATCTGAATCTACCACATAGCATCCATCCATGAAAAATCCATATCTTTCAGGTGGATTACTAGTTCTACCACTTCTGCGAACTTCTTGTGTGTATTGATCAACCCCTTGATCATTCTCAACATCCTCATGTTGAGTGCTAGTTTCTATCAAGCGTGCATCGGGTTGTGGTTACTGATCCTTTTCAAGATCCACTGTTCTACTGCCAGCTCCTTCCATAAGGAACTTTGCTTCTAAGAACTCACCCTTTCTGGCAACAAACACCTTTTGTTCTAGTTGATCATAGAAATAATATCCCATAGAATCTCTAGGATATCCAACAAAGATACACTTGGTGGATCAGACTTCCAATTTGTTTAGGGTGGGAGTCTTAACATAAGCCTCACATCCCCAAACCCTTAAGTATGATAGGGATGGAACTCTTCCATGCCATATCTCAAAAGTTGTCCTTTCCACCTTTTTGGTTGGGGCCATATTTAAAATACGGGCCGCGGAGAGCAAAGCGAAACCCCAAAATAATAGAGGCAATGTGCTTCTAGCCATCATAGATCGGACCATATCCAATAAGGTTCGATTCCTCCTTTTAGACACACCATTATGTTGTGGTGGTCCAGGTGGAGTGAGTTGTGAGACAATCCTACAACTCCTAAGATGATCTTGAAAGGCATCACTTAGGTATTCACCTCCTCTATCGGTACGAAGAATTTTAATTGACTTATTGAGTTGATTTTCTACTTTATTCTTGAAGATTTTGAACATTTCAAAAGCTTCATCTTTGTGCCTTAATAAGTACACATACCCATAGCGACTATAGTCGTCGGTAAAGGTAATGAAGTATCTTTCACCATTCCTAGTCATTGGCTTAAAAGAACCACATACATCCGAATGTATGATTCCTAATAAATCTTTTGCCCTTTCGGTAGTTCCATTAAAGGGTGCCTTAGTCATCTTACCTTGTAAACAAGATTCACAAACATCAAATGAATCATATTCATTTGTTTTTAAAAGACCATTCTTTTGAAGTGTTTGTAAACATTTCTTGTTTATACGTCCAAGACGACAATGCCAAAGATAGGTATCACTCAAGTCCAACTTGAGTTTCTTGGTGTTAGTTTGGTATAATGAACTATTTAAAGTATTTTCATGAACCAATTCATAAATACCATTATATGGAATAGCTTTAAAATAGAACATACCATTTAAAGAAACATGAATATCATTTTCAATAAAGGATAATACATAATCATAATGTCTTAATTGGGATACAGAAATAATGTTCATAGTCAAACTAGGAGCATACAAAACATTCTTCAAAATAACTTCCAAACCACTTGGAAGTCTTAGGATGTAGTCCCCACGAGCTTCAACTAAGACTTTAGTTCCATTGCCCATGAAGAGGCTAACATCCCCTTGTTTGAAGTCCCTACTTCTTGTGAACCCCTGCAACAAATTGCAAATGTGAGTTCCACATCCGGTATCCAATACCCATGTGTTAGAAGATGTAACATTAAGATCAATATGAATCATGTATATTGTACCTGAGGTCTGCCCGGCATCCCTGTTTGCTTTCAACTCTTGGAGATGGACAGGACAATTCCTTGCCTAATGTCCTATCTCCCCACACTTGAAGCATGGGTCATTAGTTGCAACTTTTTGCTTCTTCTCTTGTGGTTTGTGTGACATCCGTCACTTTCAGGTCCGTCGATTGACTCGAAACTCGTTAATTCTTTCCGTACATTTATTATTGTGCATAATTTATTCATTTTTTTATCGAATTTGTCCGTATACCCGTTTCGTGTCAACCCTAATATTACCACAAGACGTTTTTGACTAATATTACATAATAGACAATTAACAAAACTAAGTATTTTTTTAGTTTAGTTAATGCTAATATTATGATTACTAGTCCTATTACTAATAATATTATCAATAATATTATTAATATCATTAATATTACTAATATTGTGATTATTATTAGAATTATAGTTAAGGGTTTATATTGTATTTTCATGAAACTTGAGGGATTAATTATTTCGAAGTTGAGGGGCCAATGTGTAATTATGCCAAATTGTATACATAAGTCGAGAACCAGCCCTCTTCTCCGCAAAACCCTACTGCCGTCACCCGTTCACCGCCGTTTACCACCCTTTCAAGCTCAATTCGTCACCGTTAGCCACCCGCCGGTTGCCGTCGTCTCGCCGTTCGCTTGTTTCGCAGGTAACCGGTCATTGTGGAACTCGTTTTGTTTCGTTTCGTTACGGTTTACGTCGCGATTTGAATCAGTTTCGTTTCGGGTTGATTCGTACGCATATATGGTGCGCATTCGTATGTATATGTACGTATCTATGAGTGTATACGATTGTACATGTGTGTCGAGAAGCAAAAACACAGCAGCCGAAGGCTGCTGTGTGCGTAAGGGCATGTGCTGTATGTATATATGTTGCTGCGTATGTATGTATGCTGCTGTTTATGTAGGTATGTTGCTGCGTATGTATGTATGCTGCTGTTTATGTATGTATGTTGCTGCGTATGTATGTATGTATGCTGCTGTTTATGTAAGTATGTTGCTGCGTATGTATGTATGCTGCTGTTTATGTATGTATGTTGTTGCGTATGTATGTATGCTGCTGTTTATGTATGTATGTTGCTGCGTATGTATGTATGTATGCTGCTGTTTATGTATGTATGTTGCTGCGTATGTATGTATGCTGCTGTTTATGTATGTATGTTGCTGTTTATGTATGTATGTTGCTGCGTATGTATGTATGTATGCTGCTGTTTATGTAAGTATGTTGCTGCGTATGTATGTATGCTGCTGTTTATGTATGTATGTTGCTGCGTATGTATGTATGCTGCTGTTTATGTATGTATGTTGCTGCGTATGTATGTATGTATGCTGCTGTTTATGTATGTATGTTGCTACGTATGTATGTATGCTGCTGTTTATGTATGTATGTTGCTGCGTATGTATGTATGTATGCTGCTGTTTATGTAAGTATGTTGCTGCGTATGTATGTATGCTGCTGTTTATGTATGTATGTTGCTGCGTATGTATGTATGCTGCTGTTTATGTAGGTATGTTGCTGCGTATGTATGTATGCTGCTGTTTATGTATGTATGTTGCTGCGTATGTATGTATGTATGCTGCTATTTATGTAAGTATGTTGCTGCGTATGTATGTATGCTGCTGTTTATGTATGTATGTTGCTGCGTATGTATGTATGTATGCTGCTGTTTATGTAAGTATGTTGCTGTGTATGTATGAATGCTGTTGTTTATGTATGTATGTTGCTGTGTATGTATGTATGCTGCTGTTTATGTATGTATGTTGCTGCGTATGTATGTATGTATGCTGCTGTTTATGTATGTATGTTGTTGCGTATGTATATATATGTTTCTGTTCGTACGTGTATGCTGCTGTATGTACATGCTGTAATCGTGTATATATATGTTTCTGTTCGAACGTGTATACTGCAGTATGTGTTAGTGTGTATCAGTGTATGTATAGGTGTGTGCGTGCGCGGGCGGAAGGACACAAACACAGCAGCCGAAGCTGCTGTGTGCGGGCGTATATGTGTATATATATGCGGTAGTGTGTATATATAGGGTGTGTGGGTGTTCGGTATGTGTTTGGTTTATATATATGTTTGGAACCATAAGTGTGTAGGTGTGTAGAGTTTGTGTTGCAAGCCGTGAATGGTGTGTGGGTGTCGTGAATGTGTGTGTTATTGAGTGTGTGAAGGTGTGTGTAACATGTTTGTGTGCGTAGTAGTATGTGTGTGAGTGAAGGTGTTATGTGCATGTGTTTTGTGTAATTGTTTGTGTGTGTGAATGTAGGTAAGACAAATGTGAATATATTATGGAGTGTGTGTGTTTAGAATGTGTTTGTGTGTATGCAGGTTGAAGGGAAACAAGGTTATCATGTGTGTGTGTGTGTGCGATTTGTGTGTGTGTGGTATGTGTGTAATGGTGGGTGGACATGATTGAATATTGTTGAAGATGTATGTATGATCATATATGTGGGCTTGTTACTGTACACGTGTTGTGTGTATATATATATATACACATAAATATATACATAAGCTTGATCGTGTGCGTGTTAGTATATATATGTAACCGTGTGTGTGTTGGATGAACATACATGTATGTTGTTCTATTATGTGTTGGTTGGGTTGTATATATATATATAAATACGTAAATAATAGTGGGTGTATATAAAATGTTAGAAGTACATTAAATATATAAAATAAGAATATAATGATGGTGTATTTGAACTAGTTATATATATAATTATATATTTTCATTTATGCCTAACTATACGAGTAATCAAATTATTATATATATTTATATAAATATAACTAAAAATATATCTTTTGAGCAAGTCACGCGATACACCCGGACCGAACCGAAACCGACCGAACGTATCAATTCCCTTTGACTTGTCTTAAGATTCTTTTAATGTAATTAATTATAGGCGTTGATCATTCGTTACCCGCACTCTTTGAAGTTTTTGTTCAAGTTATTTTCTTCACAATCAATGTGAGTTTCACGGCCCCTTTTTAACATATTTTCTTGGGGGAAAAGCTTGCTCAAATGTTTTGTTCTGCGCCGTGTTATAAATAACTTGTGTGTGGTTTGGACCATAGGATTTAGTCTAGAGTTCTTACAAATGTGCTATCTGTACTTAGACTGTATGTGGACTAGACTGTCATGGAGAGGTATTGTTAGTACTAACGGGCTGACACCCCACCCTTGTTGTTGGTATGCTAGCTAAGACCAACTTGGCCTTGTGCGAGCCCTTGGGTGAATATAATCCGGTTGTGGACATGGGCATGACTATTGATTTGTATGGATTTTATGGCTACTATGTTCTCTTACTCACACACTCTCTTTTCTATTTTACATGGATACACGGCAAGTTTTGTACATTAAACCTGTGAACTCACCAACGTATGTTGACCTTTATGAGCATGTCTTTTCAGGTAACAATGCATAAGTGGAATGGATGTGGACTTAGATGGGACCGCTCTCTCGGGAGCATTAGACTATTTTGGATTTTTATTTGGATTTATTTAATTATGGGACTTTTGGACCAATTATGTTTTGATGTTTTGATGGTGTGCTTGTTGGATCTGAGATTACTTATTGTGTTTTGGACTATTGGTTATGACTATGTTGTCGTGGAATTGACTAACTACGACACAAGTTTCCATTGTGTCGGGTGACATCATGACACGTTGTCTTTCATTACATATTGCATCTCTATTAATTAACAATGTGTTATGACGATCCCGTCCGTTACATCCTCGTGTTTCCACTTTAAGCGGGGGTGTGACAGATTGGTATCAGAGCCATTGGTTATAGAGAATTAGGTGGATTATTCGACCTAGACTATAACCTAAGTACCCTCATGTAGTATGCATCATAGGATTATGTGTGTATTGTTATACATGAGAATATTTATGTGCATTACCAGTAGTGTTGTATTGCCTACCTTATGTGTTATCTATAATCTTCTTTTTAAGAAACTTTGTTCGTCATACTATCTGTGCGTACCTTAAGAAAGCATTAGGTAAGGATGTTCTCCCGTTATACGCTTGATTAGTATTTGGTCTGGATTAATAAGTGTGAGTGTACGGATTCTTTTAAAGGATATTGGGCGTTAAGCAAACCCTTGTTATATATGCCTACGGGTGTTGGTGGTGTTGTACGAGCTTTAATTATAACTTGCGAGTTGAATATTAGGAGATGGACATGCTAGCTTACTTGACGATAACGTAAAGGGTCGTGGCGTATTCGGGACTGGATGACAACTTTATTGGATCTCGGTCTATACTAAATAGACTCGTTTGACCGTCCCTTATCTAAGTGAATGCTTTCTTGATCAATTCCTCTATACAACTTCGATTACTTAACTTTCGGTTAGTGACCATATCCTTGGTTCTCCAATCATAGATAGTACTCTGTACTTAACAAGACATGTTGACTCCGGTGGGCGGAGCTAGTGTTGACCATGCTATGCAAATTACCATTACGGGTGCACACGTAATTGCAATTTGCAGTGCATGCGAAATCTAGCAACCCTTTCAGGAGATAACGTCATAGTTAGTACGAATCTTCCATTCTTTACATGGGACATTGGAGTTCATATTCTTATTATAATCAATGGTGTAGAAACACCTATATCCTTTATCCTTCCATGAGTACAAACCGATCTAGGACCTTTATGGGAATCATACCTTGACATTTTAGCTCAGTATCTATGGGACGTTGAAATCGCTTTTGTTTCTATGATCATGGAAATTGACTACATGTTCAAGATGTACTTGGTCTTTAAAGAATTGTAGTAGAGAGGTGAGGCTCTTTGTACCTATGTTGCTTTGTTTGAACGGATCCTAAGACTTGGGGCATTCGACATTTGGATGTTCTAGCATTAAGTTTGATGGAATAAGTGGATGTCATGTAACCAGTTTAAGCATCGTTCTTGGTATATCGTTGGTGTGGTGGGAACGCTGCGGGGAACCCTATATATAAACATCTTCGGTACACTAAGGATGTGCTTGAACTGGGCTATGTGATGATCCTAGCAGTTTAGAGTTGGACATGGTGGAAGTAATAACCTGGAAGGAAATAGTACTAGAGGCATGACTGGTTGTACATACATGGAGCTCATGATGTGCAAGCAAAAGTGGTACGGCAGGAAAGTTGGAGCAACAGCCCTGACCCGTTGCATTGAGAAAATTGGAACATATATAGACATCGAGAGCTGTGCTGAGAATCAAAAGGTAAGCTGTGTTGTCTATTCATCAGTGGGTGAAGAACTAACATAGTAGAATGCTCAAACACTAGTTCGAGGTAAGGAGGTTGTAATGGTCATGACTTTAGAATGAGACTTTATATTATTATGATGTTTTGGGTTGTGATGTTATGCTATGGAAAATGCGTTTGTGATGTTATGCTTTATGAGATTGACTGAGTTGTGATGCTATTTGATAAATGTTGAGACTCATATATTGTTTATATTGATTAGAAAGATGCCGCCCAGAAGGATTACACGCAGTGTTAGTCGTGGAGGTGCTGCCCCAAGAGGTAGAGGTAGGGGAAGAGGTGCAGGAGGTGGGGGTGAAGCACCTATAGGAGGAAACGATGGTGGGCAAGGTGGTAATAATCAGGGAGCTGGAAATCCTGACATAGCCGCCCTAATTGCTCAACAACTGGCAGCACTCGTCCCGACCATACTGGCACAGGTGAGTGATAATATCATGAACCACAATAACGGGGGTGGTAATGAGGACAATGACCATAATGATGGGAATAACGGTCATGGGGAAAACAACGAAGACCAACATGGAGAAGGAGGAGGAATGGGAAACGGGAACGACAATTGTAATATGAATGGGAATGGCATTGGAGGAAGGATTGGTTGTACTTATAATGAATTCATGGCTTGTAAGCCAAAGGAGTTTGATGGAAAAGGTGGAGCCATTGCTTTAACTCGTTGGATTGAGAAGATGGAATCTGTAATGGACGTCAGCAACTGTGCTGAAGTGAAGTATGCTACGTGTTCATTGGTGGGAAAGGCGTTAACATGGTGGAATACCCAGATACAGGCTCGAGGTAGAGAAGCGGCAATGGCCATGACTTGGGCCGATTTTAAGGCACTAATAACCGAGGTGTATTGCCCCATGAATGAAATGCAGAAACTGGAACACGAATTCTGGAATCACTCTATGGTGGGAGCGGGGCATGCTGCGTATACTGACCGGTTTCATGAACTAGCAAAGTTGGTGCCACACTTAGTGACGCCTAAGTCAAAGAGAATTGAACGATACATTTGGGGTTTGGTACCGCAAATCCGGGGAATGGTGACTGCTGTTGCACCCCCGACTATACAGAATGCAATATTGAAAGCGGGTAGTCTGACAGACGAGATGGTTCGGACTGGGGTCTTAGGAAAGGGAAGTTGAAAGAGAAAAGAGGTCGGTGAGTCTAGTAGGCAGGCGGGTGGTAACACAGACAAGAAAGCGAAGGTGGTTAAGGGTTATGTGGCTACACAACCAGCAAGGAAGGATTATGCTGGTGCCTACCCAAAATGCACTAAGTGTAATCGTCACCATCCGAGCACTGCACCATGTCTGGTTTGTTTTAACTGTAAGAGAGTGGGGCATCTAGCTAAGAGTTGTAAGGTGGTAGTGAACCCAGTTGTGCCAATCAATGCGGTCAGACAAACAGGTGGACAACGTGGGTGCTATGAGTGTGGAAGTCTAGAGCATTACCGCAATGCATGCCCGAGATTGTACCGAGCACCGGGGCAAGCGGTCAACCAGAATCCCGGTGATAACCATCAAAATCGGGTGTTGGCAATCGGGGCGAATCCAGCACAAGGTAACAATGGAAATCCTGCTCGTGGGAGAGCATTTGTGTTAGGAGCTAACGAAGCTTGTCAGGAACCACAAGTGGTGACGGGTACGTTTATCTTGAATGATCATTATGCTACAGTATTATTTGATACAGGGGCAGATAATAGCTTCGTGTCCTCTGAATTTGTGAAAATGTTAGATGTGGCCCCCAGTTATGTGCAAACCCCTTATGTGATTGAGTTGGCTAATGGTAGTTTTGTAGAAACTAAGGAAGTAATCCGAGACTGTACCTTAATATTAGATGATCATGTCTTTAGCATAAATCTTATTCCTTTTGGGCTTGGGAGCTTCGATGTAGTGGTGGGTATGGATTGGTTAATCGAGAACAAGGCTGAAATTGTCTGTAACGAAAAGACTGTACGACTTCCACTGTGAGACGCTCGAAGTGTACGGTGAACGGCCAGAAGTACAAAAGGGATTTATTATGAGTATGAAGACTGAGGCAAAGAAGATCGAGGACATACCAGTGGTGCGAGATTTCCAGGAATTCTTTCCGGATGATCTTACGGGATTGCCACCTATACGACCAGTGGGCTTACGAATTGATCTGGTGCCTAACGCGACGCCCGTGGCTAAGGCCCCGTATCGACTGGCTCCGTCGGAAATGCAAGAGTTGTCCAGTCAGCTTCAAGAACTGTTAGATAAAGGTTTCATACGACCTAGTCATTCACCATGGGGAGCACCGGTACTTTTCGTCAAGAAGAAGGATGGATCTTTCAGAATGTGCATAGACTATAGAGAACTGAATAAACTGACGGTTAAGAACCGATATCCTTTGCCAAGGATAGATGATCTATTTGACCAATTACATGGGTCCAAGTACTTTTCAAAGATTGATCTCCGATCGGGGTATCATCAACTTAGAGTACATGAGGATGACGTACCGAAGACAGCATTTAGAACTAGATATGGACATTACGAGTTCCTAGTCATGCCCTTCGGGTTAACGAACGCACCAGCTGTTTTTATGGATGTAATAAATCGCGTGTGTAGGCCGCATCTGGATAAATTTGTCATAGTATTTATCGACGATATTCTAATTTACTCTAAGACAGAAAAGGATCACGAAGAACACTTGAGAACAATTTTAGACCTGTTAAGGGAGAGAAGTTATATGCCAAGTTCTCCAACTGTGAGTTCTGGTTACGAGAAGTGAAGTTCCTTGGGCATGTGGTGAATGAGGAGGGAATACATGTGGACCCTGGTAAGATTGAGGCTGTTAAAGACTGGGAGACACCCAAAACACCTTCGGAGATCAGACAGTTTTTGGGTTTAGCGGGCTACTACCGACGCTTTATTGCAAATTTTTTGAGGATTGCACAACCTCTTACAGAATTGACTTAAAAAGATAAAAAGTTTGTTTGGGGTGTTAAGCAAGAAGAGGCCTTCCTGACCTTGAAAGACAAGTTGTGTAATGCCCCAATATTAACACTTCCGGAAGGGTTGGAGGGTTTCGTGGTGTACTGCGATGCATCACATCAAGGGTTTGGATGCGTGCTCATGCAAAATGGTAAAGTAATTGCATATGCGTCACGACAACTCAAGAACCACGAGAAAAACTACACTACCCATGATCTCAAGTTGGGCGCGGTAGTTTTTGCTCTCAAAACATGGAGGCACTATTTTTATGGTGCAAAGAGTGTAGTCTACACAGACCACAAGAGCCTCCAACATATTTTCGACCAGAAGGAATTAAACATGAGGCAGAGACAATGGATGGAGTTACTCAGTGACTACGACTGCGAAATCCGGTACCACCCGGGAAAAGCTCATGTAGTAGCCGATGCCTTAAGTCGAAAAGAACGAATTAAGCCCATACATATTCGGGCAACAAGTATGACAGTTCATCCGTGTATAAAGACTTGTATCATCTCCGCCCAGGTACAAGCAATGAAGGAATTGAACGAAAAAGAGGAAGCACTGAGAGGATTGGACAAACAGTTCATGAAGAAGGACGATGGTGGGCTGTACTTCGTCGAAAGAATTTGGGTTCCGTCCTTAGGAAACACGCGGGAAATGGTACTAGACGAGGCTCATAAAACAAAGTATTCGGTACATCCCGGTGCTGATAAAATGTATCACGACCTTAAGGACTTGTATTGGTGGCCTGGAATGAAACGGGATATCGCTGTGTACGTGAGTAAATGCTTAACTTGCTCAAAGGTTAAAGCAGAACATCAGAGACCGTCTGGTTTGTTACAATAACATGAAATTCCCGAATGGAAATGGGAAAATATTACTATGGACTTTATTACCAAGTTACCTAAGACCAGTAGTGGGCATGATGCGATTTAGGTGATAGTTGATCGGATGACCAAATCTTCACATTTCTTGGCTATACGCGAGGACTACAAAATGGAAAAGTTGGCAAGGATTTACATCTGTGAGATTGTGTCTAGACATGGGGTACCCATGTCAATCATATCCGATTGGGACACACGATTCACATCCCGATTTTGGCAATCCCTGCAGAAGTCACTGGGGACACGTCTTGACATGAGTACTGCCTATCACCCTCAGACCGATGGTCAGAGTGAACGTATGATTCAGACATTGGAAGACATGCTGAGGGCTTGCACGATTGACTTTGGTGGTAATTGGGACGCTCATCTTCCATTGGTGGAGTTTTCGTACAATAATAGTTACCATACAAGTATCGGGTGTGCACCATTTGAGGAATTATATGGGCGTAAGTGTAGGTCACCGGTGTGTTGGGCAGAGGTTGGAGAAAGTCAAATGACTGGACCCGAAATCATACAGGAGACTACCCATAAGGTGTTTCAGATTAAGGATGGGTTGAAGGCGGCTCAAGATCGTCAGAAAAGCTATGCTGACAATCGAAGGAAGCCATTAGAGTTCACTGTTGGGGATAACGTACTATTGAAAGTGTCGCCTTGGAAAGGCATCATGCGTTTTGGTAAAAGAAGCAAGTTAGCGCCAAGGTACGTTGGTCCGTTCAAGATCATTGAACGTATCGGTCCTGTTGCATATCGGCTTAAATTACCGCAGGAGTTAAACGGTATCCATGACACATTCCATGTTTCAAATCTCAAGAAGTGTCTTGCTGATAAGACGTTGCATGTGCCACTCGAAGAAATTCAGGTGGATGAAAAACTTCAATTCGTTGAAGAACCGGTGGAAATTATGGACAGAGAGATAAAGACGCTGAAGAGAAGTAGGATTCCGATTGTGAAGGTAAGATGGAACTCGAAGAGAGGCCCTGAATTTACCTGGGAACGAGAAGACGGAATGAGGATTAAGTATCCTCACCTATTTACGGATGACAGTGCAGTTGATAACTCCAGTTGAATTTCGCGACGAAATTCTCTCAACTAGGGGATGCTGTGACATCCGTCACTTTCAGGTCCGTCGATTGACTCGAAACTCGTTAATTCTTTCCGTACATTTATAATTGTGCGTAATTTATTCATTTTTTTATCGAATCTGTTCGTATACCCGTTTCGTGTCAACCCTAATATTACCACAAGACGTTTTTGACTAATATTACATAATAGACAATTAACAAAACTAAGTATTGTAAAACCTTGAAAATCTCCCAAGATACAATAAACACACGATCTCAATCTTGTGAATGCGGAATGTAAACAAGATTGGATTGCAAGAAGAATCGAATTGATCACAAAATGATATTGTATTGAATAAAATCAACCTAGAACAGGTCTTGTGCGATTTCGCACAGTACTGAGATAATAATGAACAAAAAACTTCATTACAAAACGAAAACTAAGCTATTTATACTAAACACTAAGTTCTCGCGCGACACGCTTTTCGCGCGGATCAATCTTTTGCGCGGCTTCAATCTCTCGCGTGGAGTCCTTTATCGCGTGAGATCTGCTTCTCGCGTGGAACTGGCTTTCGCACAAGCTGTTGTCAGACTTCGTCTTCGTTCAATCTACAAATGTTTTGCCGAGCCTTGATTAGTCTTCTACAATCTCCCCCTAGGCTCGGTGAAACATAATCAATCAAAATCAATATTAGCCTTCTTGTATGAGCCTGCATAAGCATACCATTTGTTCCTAAGGATTCGGTCAATCATCCACACATACTGGCAAGATAGAAAATAAACGGACTCATCAGCTGAAATGGGGCAGTGTAATAGCTTGAGTAAGTCGTCTTTGCCAAACTTCATTAGGTCTGCTGGATCAATAATTCTAAATGACCTGTCAGTACATCTGATCACAGCGTGACCGGAATCCTTCTCACATCTCCATGAAAGTAATTGCTTTAAAGTGTTGGGAGGAACTGGAGCATGCACTGGGACTTTTCTGATGAATTTTGGATGTTGATAGACTCTTATTTTCATTGGAGCTTTAGTCTTTTCATCTATTCTTGTTGAGTCATCAATCACCTTCGATTTGGCAGTTTTAAAGTCCTTGAAGTTTGTACGCATCTCCCTTCGTATCATTGATCTTATCAACTCAGCTTCACTGTGGTTACTTTCATTGAAAAACGGAGCTTTGCCCATAGAATAGAGATCTGCAGCACGTAAAGTATGAAAGTCTTGTGTGCTCTTCAAATAGTCAATCTCTCCATTCTTTCTTTTTATTACATACAATCTTTTCTCTTCATCATATCCCCAACTGATAACATGAGACATTTCACCATACTTCTGCTTTGGCTTGGAAATAAACAGAAAATGAGCTTCAGTAGGTGGTGATGGCGCTTTGAACATCAAGCCTCCTCTAGTGTATAATGCAATTTGACCAGTAGAATCTTTCTTGGTAGAAACAGCAGGAGTTGAACCACTCACAGTCTTAGTAGTGATTTCTCCTTCTTCAAGATTAATGTCTTTGAATAACTCTTGAAGGTTGTTCCCAAATATATCAGTATATTCATTCTGATCATCCAAATCATCAAACACATCAAATTCTTCTTCGATAACACCTGATGACGATTGTTGAAAAGAATACAATTCCTTTTCATACAAACTTTCCATAGCAGGGTCAAGTGGATCATATCCTTCCGAATCACTAACACTTGGTCGATCGACATTATCAGTGTTAGTATCACCAGTTGGACTCGAAGAGACTCCTGTAGCATCACCTCCATCATCATCATTACCTCCATCATCATTACCACCATCATCTTTACCACCATCATTTCCAGCATTATCTCCACCATCATCATCATCATTGTCATCATCATCCTCATCATCATCATCCTCATTATCATCTGAATCAGCACAATCAATCAACTCTTCATCCTCTTCTTCATTAATAACAGGCAAAGAAATCATATGCTCTGGCTCAACGAAAGCTGTAGAAGTGAAAGCTTCAGTGATAGGTAATTCAGATGAAATTGGAACATCTTCAGTAGTACTAACACTTGGCTGTTCATTAGCAGTTTGAACTTCGTTGACCGTTTCCTTTTCTGGAACATTTTCAGCAGGGATGGGCTTGGAGATCTCCTACTAGACTCACCAATCACCGTAGTAGACCTTATGACTGGTGGTTGATGAAAATAAGTCTAAGATATAAATTCTCTAAGCTCATTCTATTGTCTCTCCAACCCTGAAGTATAATCAAACATGCTCTTCATCTGTTGTTCAAGAGAGACTATTCTTGTATCTTTAATGGCTGAATCGAGATGAATCATGTTAATTTGATTTGTCTTTTCTTCATTATTTTTCTTCAGTTCAGCAATCAACTTCACATTCTCAAAACTTTCTTTCTCCAAGTTCTTAATTCTTTCTTCTAAAGTAATCGAACGAGGAGTACTCGTTGATTCCTCTCTCCCTTGAAAATCTGGAGGAGTATTTAAGAACGTATCAACATCAAACTCCAAGTTTTCTTGTCGAGGAGGAGTAGAAAAACCAGAGCCAGAAACAGGAACAGTTTCTGTCTCGGTAACAGTGGTAGTAGTATCAACATGTGTTTCTTCCTCAGTGACCACATTTTCTAGTGATCTCTGAATATCAGAAAAAGTAGTCTGTTCAGCTTCTGTAATGATCACTTGAGTTCATGGACATTTGGGAATAACACTTCTCCCTCTTTTTCTTGCAGGGAAGTCTTTTCGTTTTGCCATTCGTTTAAGTCTCAGAGAAGTACTCGGGGATTCCACAGGAATGTAATCAGTGTCTCTATCATCAGCACTTTTCTTGGTGGAAGTTGGTGTAGAAGGAGTCTGATCTGTTTGAATAATATAGGGAACATTCCCTATCTGGTCACTCTCAGTTTCAGAACTGGAAGCTGAGTGAACAACACCTTCCCTTCTTTCTTCATTGGATGGTTCATCCTCAAACATTTTCTCAATCTCCTCATCTATATCATCTCTAGCAGCAGAAGTAGAAGTACCAGTCTGTGCCTCATCAATTGGTACATCTCCTCCCAAATCTCCAATACTGTCATCAACTTCTGAAAATCTTCCAATCTTGGAAAAACTTTCACCAGAGCATTTATTACCCCTTGCTCCAGTAAGGTGGGTAAAAATCTCCTTCTTGATCGTCTGTACAACATACTTAGGAGATCTCTGAGTAGCAAACTCAGGACAAGCATCATTGATCACCAACTGGACAAATCTGGGGTACATAATAAACTTCCTTCCAGGATTGGCTGTGGTGTTTTTGACCATCTCCTGGAAGATTACTCCAGAGATACTGAAAGGTATATCATCAACCAAAGAAACCAATAAGGAGCCAAAAACCGCACTCAAACTATCCATGCCAGCCTTTAGATTACTCAAACAATGAATCACCATATGAAATAGATACTTCCAGTACGGTGGTAGCCATTTCTTCTCTAGACTGGGATATTTGTACTCGTATTCCATACGAGACAGACAATCAATCACTGTATCATCATCCAGTCGAGTTGGTGCACCCTCTTGATCATCAAACAGAAGAACTCGGTTCAGAATAGACTAAGAAACTGTCACTCTTTTGTCCTTGACAGTAGCAGTGATAATTTGGTTTCCTGCTTGGTCTTTTTCTAGAGCAGCAGTGCTCCAGAAAAAGTCTATCAGCTCTGAATATATGGCGGGGTCAGCAGATATAGCATAAACAATGCGGGAATTCTTCAGTCATTCGATCATAGATGAAAACAGTTCCTTCCCTTCTGGAATATCATCTAAGTATGCAACACAATTATGATTTTTATTGAAAATCATTTGTGCCATCTGCATTCTCACAAAAACTCATGATTAGAACACTTTGAATATAACTTAATTATGCATACAAATTTGAACACTTAGAACATTTTAATTTCTGAGTTTTCACACTTAGAAATTTTATTACTTGGAAACGATTCAACATTTAAAAGCTTAGTCACTTTATAATACATATATTACAATTAAAATTTTATTAACAAAAGATTTATTATGCGAAAACAAGTTGCAAGTGATAAGTTCATTTGAGATACAAAACATCAACACTTAGTAAAATTTCAAAAATTTTATGTTCATGCGAAATCTCAGTCATACGAAAGCTCTATTTGTGCGAAAAAGATATTTCATGCGACAAGGTTTTGTGCGAGTTTAGTATCATGCGAAAGTGGATCTCACGCGAGAGTCAAAGATATCTCGCGAAAAGTTGTTTCACGCTAAATATCATGTTTCAAGCGAAAACTAGAATCATGCGAAACCAGTTATCTTGCGAAACCCCCTTTCGCGTCTGTTCCTTTTCTGTGCGAATCGCACAACCCGAATTTCAAATTAACAGTTCAAACATTGATTTTACTCCACGAGATTCATTCCATAACAGTCGCCCCAGTCCATTAGATCTATTTCATCTTTCAATTTCATCTTTTAAGTCCATTTATTAAGATTTAATTTCAAAGTTGTTAAGTTCATTTTACATTTAATATCTAAAGTAACCATATTCTTCACATTACCTATAGAATCACAATATGAGTGTAATGAACAAGAAATAAGAATCAGAATCACAATCAAGAATGAGATGATTTCAGAATTTGATTTTTCAGAGAGGAAGCGGCAAATGTTTTCGGATGCGAAGCGAGAGGAGTTTTCGGGTGGTTTGAGCGAAAAGTAATGTTGTCTGGGACACTGTGATATTTATACCCCAAACAAATCACGTGAAAAATCATTTCGCAAGACAGCCTTTTTCGCATGACATCTTCTTTTCGCGCGAGATGCAATGTTTTTCAAAATTTTCAACTTTTAAAATTTTTCTTATTTTTCAAAACTTTCAAACATTTTATTCTCAATCATTTATGTCAACATAATTTTATTTACCAAGTTATCAATTAATTTAATAAATCTTCAATTTTCAAAATTTATTTGTTATTTATTTGTCTTAAAAATTAAAACAATACAAAAGTAAAATGAAAAACTTTTACACACAAAATAACAAAATAATGAAAACAATTAAAGAATCAAGATCGGATTTGTTTGTTTTATAAGAATTTTCATAATGAGATCATATAGTTCTTTATCAAGTTAAGACTCTGTCCGACTTTATTTAAAATAACCGCTTAAGTTGATTGTCAATATCTTTTGTCCTTTTAAACTTATTCTTCAGGTTTTACTCAGAAACATAATGAGTGATATATATCATGTTTCTGAAGGAATTGATCTGCCCAAGATACATATTAAATTGATGTGGCTGGTGTGATATGATCCAAGTCGGGTCATACCCAATAACAAGCTTAACAAACATCAAAAGATAATTTATTTGTTGATAAAATCACATTGACCATTGTTCAGCAATGTCTCAAACGAAAACAACACAAGTCGTCTCATAAACAAAAGCTTGTGAACACAAACAATACTCCATGTTACTTCATATGGATCTTTTTGTACCAACTCATGTTGTGAGCATTGGAAAGAAATAGTATTGTTTAGTGATCATTGATTATTATTCATGTTTTATATGGGTTTAATCTTACTTCATAAAAACAAAGCGTCACAAATAATAAAAGACTTTATCACTAAGATTGAAAATCAACTTGATCATAAAGTAAAATTAATCAGAAGTTATAATAGAACAGAGTTCAAAAGTGAAGATCTGAGTTCATTTTGTGTAACCAAAGGCATTGCGCATCAACTCAGTGCAACTCCTCGACAAAATGGGGAAGCTGAAAGGAGAAACAGGACATTAATTGAAGCAACACAAACAATGCTAGCAGATGCTAAACAACCTATTACCTTTTAGGCTGAGGCAGTCAACACAGTCTGCTTTGTAGGAAATCCAACTCTGATAGTCAAAGACAACAATAAGACACCTTATGAACTTATGTTTCTAAGAAAACCATTTATTGGAATTTTCAAGTCATTTGGTAGTCCTGTATCAATATTGAACACCCGAGATCATTTAGGAAAGTTTGCTCCAAAGTCTGATGAATGATTCTTTGTAGGTTATTCCTTAGCTTCAAAGGCTTTCAGAGTGTTTAATCCTAGATTGAACATAATTGATGAATCAACCAATGTTTAGTTTAAGGAACACTCCTTTCCTAAATCAATCAATGGTCCCGACTAGTTGTTTGATATTGACTCATTTACTAGATGTTTTGATCAGTTCCACTTGTCATATGCAGATAACCTACAATTAGCTGAATCTTCTAGTATAGTAGCAAGAAGAGATGACAGGATCCCTCTACTTCTACTGATCGACCAGATGAAGAAATTCCTTTACAAGCTGATCCCGGAAGACAAGCACCACAACATCAAAGTGTTTCAACTGAGAGAAATGAAAATGATGATAGTGTTCAAAGTGCATCAGATGCCTAAGCAGAAACAAATGAAACCTTTGATTACTTTCATCACTCTCCCACATCACAACCTGAAGGTGCCTCTTACCATGATGATCTGAATGTCTCCAACATTGATGTATCAATTGCTAGTGACTCCATTCCAACCACCTGTATACATAAGGATCACCCAGTGTCAAGCATCATTGGTGAACTAGCTGGGCGGGTGACTAGAAGCAAGTCAACAAAAGAATCCTATGAGAGATCACCTTCTAAAGTGATGTTAAAAGAATCCCAATGTGGATCAAACAGATAAAAGGATTAAAACAAAAGAATCCCAATAAGGATCAAGCAAAATGAGATTTCATATTTTAAGTGACCTGGTCAAGTAAGTTCTACCATACATTGCATGCATATGGTTGACCTACCATGCTTTTGAGTATGAGGTACATGTTGAATACCCAATCAACTCAAATCATGATAAGATCACTAGCATTAAAATATTAGCTAAGTATGAGTTTAAGAGGACAAACATACCTTCAATCAAAATGTTCATGACCATGTCTGTCTTACTAACAATTGCCTGCACTTATGAAAGGTAAGATTGATATGATCCCAAGAAAGGTATATCTCCACTTCATATACCGATAAGAAAATAAAAACCACAAAAATATCTTTTCTTCAAAATTTTAACAAATCTTTAAAGTTTCTATCTCTTATGGATATAAACTTTAGGGGGAGTAATTAAAATTTTGATCATTTTGTACAGTTGTTTGCTTTCTTGAAAAATATAAAAATCCAAAACAAGTATAAAAATCAGAAAACTGACTGTGTTGGTGCAGAAGTTATACCATAGTATCTCAGTTTTTGCAGACATTGTTGGGTTCAACAATTAGATAAATTGAAGCTTTCCAAATCACAATCACACCCGACTGAAGATCTCATTGTACAAGTTCAGAGACCAAGTTGATTACAACAAAACAACAATACAAGACAATACAACATGACAAAGTCAAGATCAAGACAATTAGAAAAGTCAAAATTAGGTCATGTTGTACTAATAATATAAATAGACCCACTAGTGCATTTTTGCAGGTGTGGTTCTTTTGTGTGTGTTTCTCATGGTGTAAATCACCACCCAAGGAGAAATCCTCTCCTTTGGGTGGGTTTGATCTTCCTCCATCTTTGTATTTGATCATTCATTGTAACTTGTTCATCATCAATGAAATCATCTACACATTATTATTATCATTCTCTTTCTTCTATGATTCACATACCTCCACCCATCTTAATTTTGAATTTTCAGATCTGAACATGACGAATCCTAAGATCCAAGCTTAACGAATCTGAAATATTGATTCAGCAGACATCTTGAAGCACAAAAGTCCAAGATCAGTCGACACTGGGAAACTTGTATCACATCTGATGAACAAGTCAATCCAAGCAAGAATTAACAAAAGGAACAGTCAAAAGCAAAAGAATTCATTAACAACAAATCAACAGACTCATCTTCATAACAATTAAAAGCAAAAGACATAACTTTATAAAGATCAAGCATCAAAGCAAAAACAACCAAAACTTCCCACAGCAGAAACATTAAGATTTGCCAAGTTCAAAACTTAATGCAAGTAAGAGCATTGGTTAATACGGGTGAAGGTAACCCAAGCACATAACCAATGCAGTTAATAGTTTTGAGCCATGAAAACACAAGTGAAAGTAATGCGGATAAGTTAACTCTACCGCATCAGTCTCACTACAAATATCCACAACAAAGTTTTCAAGTATGAAAACTAATGCGGCCAACTTTGTTCATCCATATTTGTTATCCTCAGCCGCATTTCTCAAATATGGTTGAAATCAATACTTAAACTTGGTTGTATATTTGTATCATCACAAATTAGAAGTGTGCTCACATTCTTCTATCATCATGTATGAAGTTCAAGAAATGCGGACAACTTTGTTGTTCATCCACATTTGTTGAAGTAAATACGGAACAACACATGTTCTTAAGCATTTGTTACAGTGTACGAATGCCAAGACAAAGTTAAAACATCCGTATTTGCTTCAGTGTAAAAACGTATGTAAACTTAAACCATCCGCATTTTCTACAGCGTTCAAGTGTCTGAACTTAAAACTTCTGCATTTGCTACTGTAAACAAATGCTGTCAGATTTTATTCTTCCGTATTTGCTACAGTAAACAAATGCTGACTGTTTTAAGCTTCCGTATTTGCTACAATTGTCGACCGCACTTGTTTTTAACACTTGTATAATTTGAAAAGGACATTAAAAAAAATATTTAAGCAGATCTAAAGAGTGCATTTAATACCTTTCAAATTTGAGAGTCACTATAGTGGGATGAGCGAAAACCTTCCTACTGCTCTTCATCCATCATCAAAATCATCAACAACATTCTAATTCTTATGTTCTACAAACATCATATTGCCTCTTTTTTGATTCTAAACCATCATAGTATCAAAACAAGGTGATTCTCAGCAAAATCCATGATGTACCCATCGAACTCATTTTGAACTCAGAACCCTAGAACAAAGAAATAATCTCAAAATCAACCACAAACCAAGGATTGATAGGCGTTTTCAAGCTGAACGACACAAATGATCATGAAAATTAACATAAACAAGTGATTTTCAAAACCCTAAAATTGTCGTATGAAAAGGGGATCATCAAACTGAAAATGTTGACTTAAAAACTTATGGTTCAATGTAAAAAGAGAGTTTAAATATAAAATCAACATCAAAATAAAAGATAATACAAAATAAAATTGTTCATACATTGCAAAATCGAGTTAGGTCAAATGTCTATGCAACAATATCCTTGATTGTTCAGTCTTGACCAAACAAAGTCAAAGTTGAATAATCAACTTGATTTCACTAATGTAATTAATAATTTGATGTCAAAAACTAACTCATATGCTCTTCTGTAGAAGCTAATAGAAAACCTCATATGGAGCAAGGTCCATAATGTTAGTGGATTTCTTGACAATGAAGTCCCTGAAGCAGAAGGACTCAAAGACATGATCCCATTCTTATCCACTACAAAGGTTGTTCATGCTATCTTAGTGAGACCAGTCATTTATGAGAACTTCATAATATCATTCTGGAGTACAGCTGAAGTTGCAGAGATTGATGGTGTTAAGACTCTATCTGGAAGAATTTCTGCTGATCTCACCCTTACCATCACTGAACAAAATGTGAGATAGTGTCTACCGTTTGGTGATGATGCCAACGCTCCTCAAGAACTAGAAGATGAGGAAATCATGACCTTCTTTGCCAACATTGGCTATGAAGGAGGATATGAAGGAAAATAGATTGTCAAAGGGTTAGTTGATCTGCACTGGAGATTTCTGATCATATATTCCAGCACTATCTGTCCAAAAGAAAGACAGGATAGAATGATATCCCTGTGACTACATCTTCAACTATTTATGCTCTATGCACCAACAGACCATTCAGCATGTCTTCTTATGTATTCAATGGCCTGGTGTCAAACATTGAAGAAGGAAGAAGACACATGTTCCTTATGTACCTTAGATTCCTTCAATGTCTCATCAATGAAGCATTTCCCCAACTCGCACCTATAGGACCTACAATGAACATTTCTCATTACAATGCCAAGTCCTACATGTACAGAGAAGAAGAAAAAGCTCAAGATGTTCCTTATGACTCCTGATGAGCAAGCTCTAGAAGAAGAAGAACAAGCAGCTCAAGATCAACAACATGTTGATGAGCATGTGACAGAGGAAATGGAGGAACAAAGGCCCGAGTCACCACATGTTGATGTAGGTGGTGATCTTCACTTAGGACCTTCTGTTCAAGAAGCTAAAATGGTTTCTCCATTTGTTCCATCACCTACTCAGTCTCCACACATGTCTCCGCTCACTTTTCTCCACCTCACATTTCTCTAATAGTTGTTGATTCTGTAGGGTCTGGTGAATCTACCAGCTCTTCAGGTGACTCTAAATCATTTTCGGATGAGGAGGGTCACACTATGAGGATGCATGTAAGACAAGTTCAATCGGAAGCAGGGCCTTCTGAAAGCTATGCTAAATCAGGAATCAATCAACCTGATGAGAAAGATGAAATGATTACCGAGCTCCTGTTAAAGTGCAAAGGATGGAGAAGTTATTGATCAGAAGATCTAGTATTATTCAAGACAAAATTCAAGAGCTGGATGAGAAAGAATTAGAAATCAAAGATCTAAAAGAGAGACATGAGGCTGAAAAAGCAATGAAAGACAAAGAAATTGATGATCTTAAAGCTGCCCCCCATCAAGCTAAGAAAGAAATCAGTGGGCATGTTGACACTGTAACCATACAGACTATTGCAATGGAAGAATAGGAAAGCTTAATTGAAAGCCAATCTGATCTAATCACTGATCTCAGCAACCAAAATGAGACCTTACTAAAAAGGGTTTCAAAACTGGAGATGTTAATCAAGATAAAGGAGGAGTTGGCTGAGGATCAAGAAACAAAAGGTGATGAGCAAGAACAAAGAGAAGATGAACCAGAACCAAAAATAGAAATAGAGACAGAGCCAAGTCTAGCCATGGTTGTCTATTCTAGTGAGCAATAGGAAGAAACCACTGAGCAAGATTTTGAGCTTGGAGATCTCATTAAAGAACTTGACAGCTACTCTACTGAGACTTTACTATTGATGATGAGTTTTGGGAGTTTGTAAGGGACCCAAGACCTCCAATAGAACACTTAGTGGTGATTCCTCAAACTTCCGTGCCCATGGAGAGAGAGTTGAGTTTGTAGATTGTTCCTGCAGTCACCCTTTCTAGAGAGCAAAAAGAGCTCACCAGAAAAATAAATAGAGATCTGAAAGAAAAGGAAGAAGCTGCTGAAAAGCAAGCTGAAGAAACAATTCCAACAACAGTTGAAACATCTGTGCCATCCACATCCAGACCATATGTACACACTTACTTAAGAAAAAGGAAGTACATGTCTGAGAAGGCTAAGGGAAAAAGGCTTGTAGAGGAAGAAGATCCTATAGAGAAAAAGCAAAAGGATGATCCAAGGAGTTTGGTTGCAATAGCTAAATTTCTTAAGGAGCACGAAAAGGCTAAGACACAATTAAAAGAGATGATTGATATTATTGACCTGGAAGAAGGAGAAATTGAAGGAGGATACCAGGTTGATGAACCTGTGGTAAAAGACAGTCTTGTGAATGTTGAATCCTCAGTTGAGGAAATAGTGTAAAAATCACAAACTGATGACTTGATGATCAATGCAATGTTTCTAATCAATCACGGTTATGATGCTGATGAATTTTTTGGGATGACCTATGAGTCGATGGTGGAAGAAGTGTGAAGGATGAATCAACTTCTTGACCCAACTCATGTGACTGAATATAATAGAAAATCAGTCAAATTTCCTGTCACATTCGTCAACCCAACCACAAGACACACTGAAACCTCTCAAGCTCCATATCCTGATCCCTACACCATGACTGACAGAGAAATGAAGGATTATCTTTCAAAGAAAGGATATAAAAACTAGGAAACATGAAGACAAATTCTCTTAGAGCTGCAATCCTCCAGATCAGTGAAAAGAAAGATAGATTGAATAAGTTGGAGGAGGAGGTTGTAGGAAGAAGACCATGTACAAGACTCATAGCTCAAGACATCTAGCTCACTAATCAAGTTCATGATGTCTTGCCACCCATTCTCAATAGGAATCCTGAATGGTTTATTGAACCCAGCTTCAAGAAGGGTTAACCACTTCAGAGATGATTCAGGGTGTGTCGGCTCCAGTGGGAAAGACTGATGTGAAGATCATTTCCTGGAAGTACGATAGTGACTGGAGTATGTTCATGATTAAACGAATCTCAAGGTTAGTGCAACTCTTCATAGAGTACTCTGCTCTTGTGAATACCCAGCAGATTCATGATCTTAAAGAGCTAGCTGAACTTGAGCTGATCAATCATCAAGCTATGTACAGGGGATATGAGTTTGAAGAGATTCTAAGGCTCTTCAGAAGAACCAAGAACTTCGACTTATTGAAAGTAGTTTGCTTGAGGAAAGATAAAACTCTCCAAAATCCCCTGGTCAAGAAAAGAAAAACAAAAAGGATTGAAGAGTTGGTATTTCTAGAGGTGAATGTAAAACCAACTAAATCACTAAAAGAAAGATGGTGGCTGGCACCTAAACTTCCATCCCAATCTCAAATGTCTACTATAATGAAAAGACATATGAGTTGGTGATTGAAAGGAAGTGGGGAGGCAAAGAAGGGGTTGAAATTCGCCTGTTCAGTGGATATGAAGTGAGACTGCTTGATGAGTCTTACATCCACTACATCTTCTTAAGACACTTCAGGGAAATTAACCAACAAGCCTGGAGAAGCAGATATGCATTTCTTCCTGAAGTGTATCAAAATTTTAAAGATGGCTTATGACCGGATCAGGCATAAGAGAGAACAATGGAAGAAGAAGAAGACTCCTCTCAATCTAGGTAGTATTATGAAACTAGAGATTGATGCTGATGGAACTCTCCTGATTCACAGAGATGGGTTATCCACTATTGGTGTGTGGGAACCCATATCTCTAAGGAAGATGCCTATTGAAGCAATTCACACCATGAGCCAAATTACTATTCATGAACTAAGTAGAGATAGGATGAACGAGGCTAGAGACTTCTCCAACATGATCAAGTCCATCCTAAATCCATCTCTTCCAGACCCAGGCACAACTCCATTATCACCAGTCCAAGCACCTACTGAAGACCCGACAGAATCTTCACAACCTCATCCACCATCAAACCCTTTAAGTACATAGGCTGTATAATCCTTATAGGGAGTATTGATGGAACCTGAAAGGATCATACATGCCAATTCAAGTGATGGGTGATGGTTGCTCTGTTGGTAGATTCCTACAAGTCCAAGAAGAAATGCGGGTGAAGAAAAGAAGCTAAGTGTCGGCTATCTGCATTTGTCTATACGAATGACCAAGGAACAAATGCTGACAAGTGTTTGTTCTTCCGCGTATACAAATGCGGACAGTCAGAACAAATGTTGCAAAGTATTGGTTCATCCGTATTTGTTAATGCAGATGCATTAAAGAAATGCTGATAAGTGTTTGCTCATCCACATTTGTTAATGTTGATGACCAAACACTTAATGCTAAAGAAGAAACAAGAAATGCTGATGAAGCCAAGGCATCCGCATTAGTTAATACGGATGTTCAACAACTAATGCGGTTGAAGACTTTTGTACTTAGACTAGTATTCTCTATAGCTGTCAGGATAGTTTAGTCTTTTTGTACAGGCTTTATATCAGCCTATAAATAGAATAGAATATTCATCATATGTAAGTTTTTCATTCACAAAGATACCTTACAAGGTTTTGAGGTTGTCTTTTCACTGTTCTTGAAAACCCTAGAACCCATTGTAACTTGTTTGTTCAACAATAAATATACAAGCATTTATGAGTATCTTTATAGCATTTAATGTTCTTTGATTTAGTATTTCCGCTACTTAATCACTGAGTTAATCATCATATTCGATCCTTGTTGACATCACGTCAACAGAGATTATCATTCTCGGACCAAGTATAAGTTTGATATGGAAACCGGTACCATGGTAAAGTCCCCAGTGATCACTCCTGATGATTTTGATACTTGATGTTTAAGAATGGAAGGCTTCAATAAGTCACAAGACAGTAAGATGTGGGAGTCTGTTACCATAAGACCTTACATTCCATGCACCTCTTCAGCTGTTACTGGAGGTGGCATGATCCCAAAGGAAATGGATGACTACTCTGAAGAAGATAGAAAAAGAAAATATGTATATAAGAATGTCATGACTGCCCTCCAAACTGCTCTTCCAAATGCCATCTATAGAGGCTTCAAGAAGTGCAAAACTACTAAGCAGCTCTGGGATGCACTAAAACTGATGTATGAAGGGTCTACTGAAGCCAAAGAAAACAAGAAAGACCTTCTGAAGTAGCAGTTTAAAAACTTCACCTTCAAAACAGGTGAACCATGACTCAATAATACATCAGGTATGTTGAGATTGTGGAGACTCTAGTGGATGTTGGAGTGAAATTGGAGAATAGAGATATTATGAGAAAGTTCATGTCTTCTCTTCCTAGACAATGGACACATGACTGTGTGATCATTAAGAGGAATGAAAATCTCAAGACCCTCACTCTCACTGAGTTGTATGGCATACTCAGTGGTTACCAGATGGAGATGAACATTCAAAATGCATCTTGCAACTCTAGCAATCAACAGAGTTCTACCTTACATGTGGTTTAAAGGGATTGCAGAGAACCACAACACCATTTCATCTCTTACCCTGACAACTCACCAAAGGTCCCTTTTATCACCTTTCCAGAAACACCAAGGGAGAGCTACATCCAAAGAAGCCTACTCCAAGAGACAAGCTCATCATAAGCGTTTATGTCTTATGATGAAAGCACAAGCAGCTTTCTCTTCACCCATGAGGATTTGCACTGTATCCATCCGGATGATCTAGAATATATGGAAATAGTTCAACAAATAGCTCTCCTCACTCATAGAGCAAAGAAATTCTACAAGAGGACAAGGAGAAATTTTCCTAGGAATGTATCCAGTGGAAAGTTTGGGTTGGACAAGAGCAAAGTGAAGTGTTACAAATGTAATCAAATGAGACGCTTCGCTAGGGAGTGCCGCACCCAGGACAAATGGTGGTCAGGCACAAGACAAGCCAAATTACACTAAGGGAGTTCCACATAATGAAAAGCCCAAGCAACAAGCTGCAATTGCTGTGGAAGAAGGAGGCTTCGATTGGTGTTTCCAGGTAGAAGATGTGTCTCTAAACCAAGCACTTATCGCAGATCTTGATAAAGCCAAGGTATTGGAACATCTTTGTACCCCAGAATGTATTGCTAAAGTAAATAGATATAGGTCCTATAACTTAGAGATGAGATCTTATCTTGAGTCCTTGAACACCTTAAAATTTGATTTCAAAAGAGCTGAAAATGAGTATGAGTTAAAAATAAATGACTTAAAGAAAACCATTTTAACTCTTAAACATGAGCATATAACCTACAGGACTCAAAGTGTAACACCCGAAAATTTGATCTAAAGAAAAGAAAACAAAAAGTATATAGAAGGAAATGAAAAGGGAATAAAGTGGAAGGGGGTAAAGTGTAAATAGTACAAAAAGTCAAATATTATAATATTTATGGGGAATAGCCGCCCATAATCACCTTTTCCCATCTGTATTTGTCGAACCAAAAAGAAGAAGAAAGAAAACAGGCTTTGCTCTTGGCTTTAAGAAAAAGAAGAAGTTTTCGAGTTTAGTTAAGTAATTCATGCTTAATGGGCTTGGCTTTGTTGTGTTTTCGACTAAGAAACCGAAAATACATGTTCTTATGTGTGTTCATGTGTTCGGGTATGTGTTTTTGACATGTATAGGTGTTAGAAACTTTTGGAGAGTTCAAGTTCAAAGAATTTGAGCTTGGAAGCAGAAAAGGTGAGTTTCTAGACCCCGGTTTTTATATGTTTTTAAAGTTTTGGGGCTGAAAATGTATGTAAAAGTTTTTTTTAAACTGTTCCATGTATAACCGTATGTATTTATGCTTGTATGTTGGTATTTTATGTTTGTGCATGCTATGTTGAGGCTTAGAATGGTAGTAAGAAGCTTAGAGCAGGCTAAAATATTGTTTGGGACTGAAAACGACTTAGAAATGTGTTATGTAGATGGTCATGCGCCCAAACAGGGCCCGTGCGGCTAAGAAATTTAGAAAGCCTAAGCAAGGCTCATGCTCCCAAACAGTACCTCATGCGCCCAACTTTAGGCCTTAGAATGACTAAGTGTGCTCCATGCACCTGCACAGTGGTTCATGCGCCTAGAATATTTGGCCAGACGCCTAAGTGTTGGGGTCATGCGCCCCAATAGTGCCCATGCGTCTAATTTTTATTCAGGCGCCTAAGTGTAGGCTCATGCACCTGAATAGTTCATGCGCCCAGGACTTACTGAAAACAGCTAAGTGTAGGGCCATGCGCCCCGAATAGTGATAATGCGCCTAAGCAGGGCTCATGCGGCTTCATAGTTCCCATGCGCCCAGGACACTTAGTTTATTTTCTGAAATTTTTAGGAAGTTTGAGATTTTAGGGTTTTGACCCTAGCTTGACTTGTGGCTTGTATATGCTTATTTTATGCATGATTATGACTTAGTCTTATGTTCCTTATTATACATTGATGTGTGACTTTACGTGGTGTGTTTATGACCATAAACGTAAAGTATTATCATTAAAGAAAGAGATAAGATTAATGATAATGAAAGTGGAACATAAAGAACGAATGAAAGAAAAGGCTTGCAAGCAGATTGAAAGGAGGATCACAACTCATTAAGAGTTGTTAACTTAACTATGTGTACTATAGCGTGCAATTTTGGCTAACCCATAAGGGTTCACACACAGGGGTTCAGTCTTGGTGACTGATCCATAGTATAAAACAAGATCCTTGTCACTCGACCCTGGAAATAATAAGGCTTTATGCCTGGAATGGTGGCTTCGGGCCACGGGATTTGTGCCAAAAAAAGACGCTTTGTGCCTGGAATGGTGGCTTCGGCCACAGGCTTTGTGCCAAAAAGTAAAGAGGCTTTGTGCCCGGAATGGTGGCTTCGGGCCACGGGATTTGTGCCAAAAAGTAAAGAGGCTTTGTGCCCGGAATGGTGGCTTCCGCCCACGGGCTTTATGCCAAAAAGTAAAGAGGCATTGTGCCCGGAATGGTGGCTTCAGGCCACGGGCTTTGTGCCAGATATTAATGAGGCTTTGTGCCCGGAATGGTGGCTTCAGGCCGCGATGGGTGAAAAACTTGACAGGATCTAGAAACAGTGAAAGATAATGATAAAGTACAAAATGAACAATTACGAAAGATAATGATAAGGTACGAAACGAACGATTACGAAAGATAATGATAAAGTACGAAATGAACGGTTACAAAAGATAATTATAAAGTAAGAAACGAATGAATATGTGAGATAACGAATGAAGAATAAGGTTATGTCTTGCTGTATGTACGATGAATGCTTACTTACGAAAGTAAAAAATGTATTTTTTTAAGAAAGAGTATCTTCTTATATGAACCGTATAAAGTATTTTAATTCTTTAAAACTAGAACTCACTCAACAACGCTGACTTTTATGCATTTTCAGTTGGCAGGTAACATTGCTGTGGATGGCACATGGGAGGCTACTCGGCAGGGCAAGATTGGCATCCATTCACACATAATAATGTTGTTGTTTTGTAATGCAAATGAATGAGGCTTTTGTAATTTAACAATGTTGTATTGCTTAACAACGGTATTTATCAATGAAATGAATAGTTTTTGATAATTTATTTCCGTTGCTATTTTATGAATTATATATTATATATGAAATGATGCGATGATTTTCCAACTGTGAGGTGCCCGGGAATGGGGCCTTACACAAAGGAAAGATCTCATCACTACGTTAACTGAGTGCCAGGTTGAGTTAGTGATGAGCAAAGCCAAGGTAGAGAAATGTTGGATCTTATATGCCCAAGACACATACAAGATTGATGTGGTTAGTACGTTATGATCCAAGTCGGGTCATACCCAATAACAAGCCAAACAAACACCAATAAATATTTATTCGTTGATGATATTATACAAATAAATATTGACACCAATTTAGAAAATGGGTTTTCTAAAACATTGCTTTTGTAAATGAACAACATTATGTGGATAATTTGTTCATGAGAAATTATTTGTTTTATTATTTAAGTTGGTTAAGTAATAACAAATAAAAGTGTGTTAATGTTATAAAATTGAAATGGGTTTTAATCAAGGGTTGAAAGAGTAACATTTGGATAAAAGTTCAAAATGGGGGGAACCCAATTTGAAAGCAAATTCGGTCGCCCTTAAGGGCATTGGGATTCCATTTGTTTGTCTTGCCTTTCGCAAGAAATTAGTTACTCTTACACTCTTCCATCACTTCACACTCTCTCCCACACATGCAAAGCAAGCAAAATTCTCTCTAAGAACCTTTAATTTTTGGATTCAAAGAAGAAAGGAAGCTGAAAATTTGGATTTCTTGGCTGCTTTTCAACATCTTCTTGGTTGATTTGGATTGTTCAAGAGAGAGCTCGTCTTGGTGCCTTACTACCTAACAAGTAGGTGTTTGCTGAAGTGCTTGGGGTATATAAGATTGAGAGGACCTCCTTTTGGTGCCTTGGTCATTCTTCTTGGTCTATATCATCCTCCATTTCGTCCCTTTTGCTGCTGAAAGGTAGTTTATGGCAGCCCTCTTTATGGCTGTCCATAATGAGTGTTTTGTGTATTATAGCTAGTCTTATTTACATATAAAAGGTCCTTTGTTCTTGGGTTTGTTTGTGACTTTATAATATCAAAATAGAACTTGATTTTTCAGCTTATAAATTATGTTAAAAAGTTCATTTCCGCTGCGTTTTCACAATGTTTAAATGGTTAAACTATGTTTCATGTTCTATCAAACCCAACAAGAAAGATGTTATTGAAGAAGAGACCTTCAAGATCATAATATCCTCATCCCTGTGTTCTGAAGTTTGTTATCAAAATAAACAGGGACTAGGATCTGTTGAGATAGCTCCTCCACACACTCTATTGTCTGTAAGATTTCCCATGTATGGAACTAGTCAAGATGAGCTTCCATCAATAGATCCTAGTGATGAAGAGGATGAAGAGGAGATAGTGAAGGATAGATCTGGGAAGAGTAAATAAGATCATCCTAACAAGGGTCTCTATTCTCCTGAGGAGAGGAAGAAGTCAGCGATAACAAAGTCCAAGAGAAAGAACTTGATCTGAGCAGCCAAGAAAAGATCAAAGAAAGCATAAGAGATCAAGGCCACCTTCAACTACAAGCAGAAACAAGTTTTTATCTCTATAGGTTTTGAAGTGGTGAAGACTATGGATACAACTTTGAACTCTAGTACCAAGAGTTCAAGTTCATGTCCAATTCATCCCTGTGAAGGAATGAAGGCGGTTGAGCTATATAACACTACTACATAACACGAACCATCCACCTACAAAGGCAAGCTTCAGCCTAGGAGGCCTGCTACAATATCTGAATGGATGGGGATGGAGATGGAAAGTGATCAAACTTAGTCTTCCATTAAAAAAAAGACCCTTAGATTAAAGCAAATTGACTGCATTGTGTGTGGCAGTGCTTCTCATCTTGCTAAGGATTGCCTCTATAATCCTAAAAGTACTGTCAACATAACAAGGAAGAAGACTTCTTAGAGGAGCAAGAAGAAGAAGGCTTCGGAAGAAATCTATGTTTCTTTCAGAAGATCCAAAATGAAAATGAAGACAAGTGAAAATTTTCCTTCGGAAGGAAATTTGGTCTCGGAAGAAAGGAATGCTTCCAAAGCACTGAAGCTTGCTGCTATGAAAGCAAGATCTTCTGAAGGGTCAGTCTCCAAAACTTCCAAAGTTATAAAAACTTATGAAGCTTTAAAAGTCAAGTCTAATCTTCCAAAGATGGTGTGAAAGATAAAGGAAGATCATATGACTAAGAATTCTTCATTAACAATAGATAAAGAAAGATAAAGGGGCAAGGTCATAAATGGTAAGCTCAGCATTGAGAAGATAAACTTTATAAAGGAGCTTGGGTATAATTTACTGAGTGTATCCTAATTTTAAGACCAGAGACATAACATGCTCTTCACTGAGCACGAGTGCATTGTTCTTAAGCCCGAGGTGGTCATTCCTCAATAGCATATCCTGCTTGGAGCACCTCGGATAGAAAACATGTACAAGATGGACTTGTAGGAAACATCCCCTTCAGGAGAAGTTTACTGCTTTCTATCTAAGGCCAATAGTGATGAGTCTTTCCTTTGGCATAAGATAATGCGCCATGTAAACTTTAAGAACATGAACAAATTAATTAAGAATGATATGGTAACTGTAATGCCAAAGAAAGAATTTACAAGTATTGATCACTATATTCAATGCCTGAAAGGGAACCAATAATTGGTGTCTCACAGGCCAATGGAAAAGAACTCCATCAATACTCCCTTACACTTATTACACACGGATCTCTTTGGCCCCACCAGTGTAATGAGTCTAGGAAGGACCTCATATTGTTTAGTGATTATAGATGATTTCACAAGATTCACTTGGGTTTTCTTCCTTAGAACTAAAGATGAAACTCCTAAGCTTGAAGAACTTCATTCTGAAAATTGAGAATCAAAGTGATCATAAGGTCAAGATCATAATATGTGATCAAGGAACTGAATTCAAGAACCAAATCCTTAACACATTTTGTGATGAAAAGGGTATTACAAGACAATATAGTGCTCCCAGGACTCCTCAGCAAAATAGTGTTGCTAAGAGTAGAAAGAGGACACTTATTAAAGCTGCAAGAACCATGTTGTCTGACACTAAACTACCATCACCTTCTTGGCAGAGGCAGTCAACACTACATGCTATGTGCAGGACAGAGTTTTAGTAGTCAATACTTATGGTAAGACTCCTTATGAACTGTGGCATAAATGATGACCTTTCATTGGTTTTTTCAGATCATTTGGATGTCCTGGCATCATCTTGAATACCAAATATCAAGTCACCAAGTTTGCTAAGAAATTAGATGACGGACACTTTATTAGATACTCTTCCTAAGCTAGGGCTTATAGAGTATACAAGCTCAGAACTAAAGTACTTGAAGAATCAACCAATGTGATCTTCAATGAGCACACTCCTTGTGTGAAAGGTTCTGGTCCTGATTGGTTATTTGATCTTGATTTAGTTACCAACTGTTTTAACAAATCTTGTATAGATGTTTTAGGATATATAGGTAATACATCAATAGAATATCCTGACCCAAGATTTGAGCTAAGATGACCAAGCAAAAATACTACTTGAGCTCCAGTTATAACTAACCCTGCAGGTGAAGTTCCTATCAGTATAACAATGACAAATCAAGCTGATACATCTGAAGTGCCTAAAAATTCCAACTCAGAGGCACAAAACACAAATGAAGGAACTTCAAATGTAGGAGGACATGGTAGTGGTGATAGTGATCAAGAATTTCATGATGCTGACAACCACTCCATTGAAGATAACATCAATGATGTCACACACTTATTGGATCAAGCTTCTCTTGATAAGTGTGTTGATGTGGTGGGAGACACTTCATTGCCGGATCTAAACTTCTCAAATTTAGATCTATCTAATCAAATTACAGTGATCCCTTAACTTAGGATCCACAAGTCACACCCTACCATGAACATCATTGGAGATGTTGACAAGGGGGTGAGAATAAGAGGACAAACCCATGACAAAAATGTTTGTGTATACTCTTGCTTATTGTCCCAGATAGAGCCAAAAAAAGTTCATAAGGCTTTGAAGGATGGAAGTTGGATTGAAGCTATGCAAGAGGAGCTGCTTCAATTCAAGAGACAAAAGGTTTGGAGCCTATGTCCTCTTCCTCAAGGGAAGATTATCATAGGAACCAAATGGGTGTTTAGTAATAAGAAAGATGATAGAGGACTTGTCATCAAGAACAAGGCAAGACTGGTTGTTCAAGGTTACACGCAAGAAGAAGTAATTGATTACAGCGATGTCTTTGCTCTAGTAGCAAGACTTGAAGATGTTAGGATATTCCTGGCATTTGCTGCATCCAAGGACATCAAGGTCTACCAACTTGATATCAAGTGTGCATTTTTTATGGGGTGGTTGATGAAGAGGTGTATGTGAAACAACCACCTAGCTTTGTATCCCCAGATAATCCTGATTATGTCTGCAAGCTTGATAAAACTCTTTATGGGTTGTACCAAGCTCAAAGGAAGTGGTTTAAGACACTATCTCAGTATCTCTGTCAGTATGGCGACAAGAGGGTACTATAGATGGAACTCTCTTCATCAAAGGAATAGGGAATGACTTGATGCTAGTTCAAGTATATGTAGATGACATTATATTTGGGTTAACTAATCTAAAGTTGTGCAAAGACTTTGAGAAGCTGATGAAGAATAGATTTAAATTGAGTGCCATGGGAGAACTCAATTTATTTCTAGGAATTCAAGTGAGGAAAGTTGACAATGACATCTTCATAAGTCAGTCAAAGTATGTACAGTACATACTTACAAGATTCAACATGACTGAATGTAAGGTTGCAAAGATACCCATAGCAAAAAATCACTCCCTTGGACCTGATCTTGAGGGGGAGTGTGTAGATGAACATATTTCAAGGGCTAGGATTGGGTCTCTCATGTACCTTACAGCCAGCAGGCCTGATATCATGTTTGCTACATGTATATGTGCAAGATATCAAGCTAACCCCAAGATGCCACACCTGGTTGCTGTCAAAAGAATTCTTAGATATCTCAAAGGTGCCCCTAAGATAGGCCTTTGGTATCCAAAGAATTCTGACTTCAATCTGTATGCCTATACAGATACTGACTATGGTGGCTGTAACATGAATGCAAAGTCCACATCTGGGGGATGTCAATTCCTTAGTGGAAGGATAGTCTCATGGCAATGCAAGAAACGATCCTGTGTATCTGCTTCAACTGTTGAAGCTGAATACATTACTGCTGCAAGCTGCTGTGCTCAAGTACTTTGGATTCAGAATCAAATGCTGGACTATGGATACAACTTCAAAGAGACTCCTATCCACATAGAAAACAATAGTGCTATCTCTATCATATAGAATCATCTGCAACACTCAAGGACAAAGCGCATCAACATCAGGTTGTAAGGCCCTGTTCCCGGGCACCTTACGGTTGGTCATTCATCGCACTACAACATATACTTTACATATACTAAGTAAAATAACGCAGCGGAATTCAATAAGATATACATTCTCATTTCATCATAAAAGCTTTTACAATGCATTACATCGTTAACTTGACTACAAAATACAAGTTTTCTTTACATTGCCTAACTTTACTATGATTGCCGCTGAAGCATATGAAACCTGAGATTTCTTAAGTAATCTCGTTTATTCGAATCCTCAGCAATCATAGGGTCATAAACAGTGACCTCTAATATAAAAACATAAAAATTTTTCATCATAAAGAAGATTCCTTAAGTAATCCCGTTTATGGGAATCCTCAAGAAATCTTGTAATGGCATACAACATAATGTGTTGCGTGCATTATGGGCCCACAACACATGACGTTGCAGCATTATCAAAAGGAGAATGCCGTCCCAAAAGGGCTGAGTAGCCGCCTAGTGCCATCCCCAGCAACACTACCTGCCAACTGGAAACACATAAAAAGTCAGCGTTGCTGAGTGAGTTCTAGTTTTATAATAAAACATACTTCCGTTCAATATAACCGTTCTTTCATACATGCGTTCACACATCATACGTACACGTAGATAATATTATTATTATCTTCATCATTCGTTCATTAGCTTTCATTCATACATTCATTACATCCGTTCAAACGTTCATTTCATTCATTCATACATTCATTACATTTGTTCGGACGTTCTTTACGCTCGGTGACATGTACAATACCCCAAACATCATACATACTACAGGTGCTGGACCTGTGGTAATCAACCACGAACGTTGTGCACTACTGCGGATACAGTCACCTGGGGTGGGTACATGCCCACTTATCTTTCCACTTTCCTTCTAGATCAATGCCATATGCTATACCCCGAACGTTGTGCACTAATGCGGGTGCTGGACCTGTGATGATCAATCACGAACGTTGTGCACTACTGCTGATCCAGTCACCTAGGGTAAGCGGCAAGGATCCCATACATACATATAGTCAATCACAAAGACTGACCCCGATGTGCATCCTTCGGGGTAGCTAACCCGCACACCGTTGAGCTAACACCTGCCAGGGGTGTGCACCTCCATACATTTGCTTGCAAGCCTTTCTTACGTTCATTCATTCGTTCATTAATGCATGCATTCATTCATCATGTTCCTTTTTCATTATCATTCACTTTACGTTCTTATTACATTCATTTCGTTCATTCATTCATTCACGTAAAGTCATAAAAGATAAACATACGTCACACAAGGAACATAGATATCTACAATCCATCAGTCATTATCATCATACAAGGCTACTTCATACTTAGCCTACATACATCATACATACACTTCTCTCCTCGTTCACATCAGCCCTATTTGGGCGATTGAACAAACTCCAGTCCATGTCCTCCATGCGACTGGGTCATGCGAATGGGCAGTTAGGTGAATGGGCATACAATCGTGCGAATGGACTTCCTTTCGTACAAGTAAACACTATGCGACTGGGCTATATACGACTAACCCTCAACCGTCCGACTGAACTACCGTGCGAATGGACCTATGCGACCGAATCCCTCAATCGCATGGCCTGTCGCGCGACTGAGGCTCAATAGTGCGTTTGAGCATCAATCGTGCGGTTGAACATCAGTTATTCTTCATTCGGGCGACTGGCCCTTCAGTCGCCTAGCCCTAACTGTGCAACGACTGGAGTTCTTCACGAACAGCAGTCGCGACCTACGAAGTCCAAACCCTTCTAAACACATTTCCAGCCCAAATTAGCCCTCCTAAACCTCAGGGATTCATACTATGACATCATACAAGCATATACAAGTCCTAAATCTTACCTTAAACACTTTACTCAAGATTTCACCCAAATGGGTCAAGCATACACTTTTTCAAAAATAGGGTTTATATGTGATCCAGCCCCAAAATCGTTTGAAAACATGTAAATGAGGGGTTCTAGAATTCACAATAACAGGTAGGAGTTGAAGAGCTTCGTCTTGACTAGCTTTTCGACAAATCTTGAGCCCGGGTCAGCACTTTCTCTCTTTCTTTCTCTGCTCTCTCTCGCTCTCTGCTCTTCCCGACTGAAAAGTGTAAGTGTTGGGAGGAGAAGAGAGCTGCTCTTCTTTTATAGGTTGTTGGACCAAAAGAACCAATGAGCCAAGATCAGGAAAACCTCTAAGTCCCACATGCCACTGCAACAACTGCTGAAGACTTCCATCAGTTACAGTGCTCTCTTGCTTGAATGTCAGACTCGAGAGCATCTGAAGACTTCCATCAGCTATTGTGTTCTCTTGCTTGAATGTCAAACTCGAGAGCATCTTAGCTCCAGCTTCAGCTATTATGACAAAGTCTGAAGAACAAAGCATGAAGATCAAAGAACCAAAGAACAACAGCTGAAGACTCCAAAGTACTGAAGACCAAAGTACTAAAGTCTGAAGTACTGATCATTCAAGTACTGAAGACTTCTAATACTGAAGACCAAGTACTGAAGTATCAAAAGCTGAAGAACTGAAGAACTGAAGATCTTCTTCCGAAGCACAAAGTCTGAAGACAAAGACTGAAGACAACAACTGATGATATCTACTGAAGTCATCAGTTGTTACATCTTCCGAAGCTGTTCTATCTTCCGAAGCAAAGTCTGAAGAAAAAGACTGAGGACAACAACTGATGATATCTACTGAAGACATCAGTTGTTGTATCTTCCGAAGCTGTTACATCTTCCGAAGCCAAGTCTGAAGACCAAGTGCTGAAGACTCAGAGTTTGTCACAACAACTGAAGAAGTCCTCTTCAGTTGTTGTGGTGGTTTTTCCTTTTCAGTAGTTTATTTTGTTTCAGTATTTGTACAACTGCTGAAGAGCATGTTCTTCAGCTGTTATAGTATCAGTAGTTTTATTTTTGTCAGTACTTAGGAACTTTTGTAAGAAGATGTCAGTTGTTGACATCTTCAGTAGTTTTATGTTTTTGACATTTGTAATTTGAATATTCAGTGATGTCAGAAAAGGACATCACCACCATGCTTTTGCCGCCTATATAAGGATGGCAAACCATGCTGTTTTAATGGCCGAAACGTGTTTAGTAATGAACATTTAATGTTTCGCAGAACTCTTCTCTCTCTATGTTTATGCTTTTAATTGCAATATCTTTTATGTTCTTGATATAATTGCTAATTAATGTGCTAAATCCGCTGCAAACATAATCTAATTGATCAACACGAGAGGCTGAGATCCTGTCAAATGGTATCAGAGCTGGTTAATCATTGATCGATCTTACCATTGATCATTTGAAACTGCTCTTTTGATCTCTCAGTTTGATCGAATTAGCAATTTGCAAGAATTATCCATAGAGAGTGAGTTTCTGCTGTTTCTGGCCAAAATCTTGAGGTCTTTCGGTGGTTTTGAGTCACATTTGTCTGGTTTAAACTTGTTTTTGACTAAAACCTGAGATGACAACACCAACTAATGATCCTCACAATACTGGTTCCGTAACCAAGCCTCCGATGCTTGTTAGGAACGAGTATAACATATGGCAAAGACGTATGCTACACCACTTGGCTGTCAACAGTGCTGGTTGTTGGAAGTCAGTGGTGCATGGGCCATACAAGCCAATGGTGAGTGTCCCGGAATCTAATGAACAGGTTGCAAAGAAACCTGAACAATATTCGGACGAAGATCTAAAGCTGTTCGAAATCGATGCTAGAGCCCATGGAATTCTAGCCATGGCCATTCCAAATGAGATATACTCAGGGCTCTTGCATCATGAGTCTGCTCATGACCTATGGGTTGCTCTAAAGGAACAATTTGGAGGAACTGATTCGGTCTTAGCAAACAATAGGGAAATCCTCGCCCAACAATATGAGACTTTCTCATATAGAAAGGGTGAGACTCTGACCCAGCAGTTTGAGCGGTTCTCTTGTTTGATCTCTGAGCTGAAGATGGTCAAACAAGAGTACACCAACAGCCAGATGAACAACAGGTTCCTCAGGTCACTTCCGGAGAGGTGGGACACATATACCATTGTCCTACGCTCCAGTGCAGACCTGGATACTCTATCTCTCACCCAACTTCATGGGAAGCTACTCACTTTTAAGAGAGAGGAAGAGCAAAAGAGGAAGTTGTCCTCTTCTGGCAAGCTCGCTGATGACTTTGTCCAAGGTAATGCTGCCTTGATAAGTCATGAGTCAGAATATGCTTCATCAGAAAGTTCTTATGATGAGCATATCGATTTCTCTACTAACTCAGAACAAGCTTTTGTTGGTGTTAGTAGTTCAGGAGGTGGTGGTGACAACTTTTGTTTTCTGATGGAGGACTTGAGGGGCATTCCAGATGATGATCTGGAAGAGATGGATATTTTGAACCAAATGGCAATGATAAATATCCGTTCTCAAAAGTTCTACAAGAGAACTGGAAGGAAATTCCCTGGACTCTCTGGCAAAACCAAAGTTGGTTTTGAGAAGAGCAAGTTGAGGTGTCACAAGTGCCAAAGGCTTGGACACTTTGCAAGAGAGTGTAGATCATCTGGATCTAACTCATCTGCACCCTTTGTGACTTTTCCCAGCAATAGCTCATAGCACAGAGGGCAACCTTCTTCCAGTTCTACCCATCCATCTCAGGCACAGGCACCACCTGCTTATTTTGTGCCACAGGGTCATATGCCATATCCTTACCCCTGTTACTACATGCCTCAGCCTAGTCAAACTCAAGTACCCCCGGCTCAACCACCTCATGCTCTTCCTGAGCCTCAATCTTCCCAATCTCATCAACACACACAACCTCAACAACACAGCTTTTTCACCCCAAGTGTTGTTGACTGGAGTAGTCTACCAGAAGAGCTATCTGGTCAGGAACAACTACTCCAAGGTGCTGGTCAACATGGTGGTGACCAACCTTTTGGAAATCTTGCTCTGATGGCCCTTGATTCTGCTGAAGGGTCATCATCCAATGCCTCATCTCAGGTATCCACTGAGGCAAAAGCCAAGCTTTGTTCTGAATCATGCATAGCAGCATTTGCTTCTATTAGAGAAGCAAATGTAGCTTTAATAGATAAAAATCTTGAGCTTGAGCACACTATTTCCAAAAGAAAAGCTGATTTTGAGGTTACTCTAAAAGATAAAAATGATGAGATTTACAAGCTTAACTGCCAAATCAAAGATAGTAAAGCTAGGGAAGATGTACTTCTAGAGAAGTACAAAGACCTCAAGGAAACTCTTGCAACCACCCAAGTTGAGTGTGATCGATGGGTGCAATCATGCAAGGGTTTTGAAATGCTTCTTAGTAAGCAATCAGCTTCCAATGTGAAGTTTGGCATTGGTTATAATCACACTGCTCCTCCCACAGACTTCACTTCAAGAGCAGAAGTTGAATCTGATGGGGAGAGCAATAACCAATCCTTCTCATCATGTGACCTACTATCCTCTGTATCAGCATCATCAGAGATAGATGTCAGCATTTACTCATGCCAAAACCAATCAGCTGATGCTACAATAGCTGATGGTTCAAATGCTGACTGTCACATGACCAAACGGCTGATCAACTCAGGTGTTGTCACTAGAAGTACTGAAGGTACTAGAGAGCAAGTGACAACATCTGAAGTTCAAACCTCTAATACTGTTAGAACTAAAGAGAAGAAAACTAACAGTAGGCAAGGTTTGAAGACAGCTAGAGAGGATACCAGGAAAGCAGGCACTAGGAAGAAAACTGCTAGTACTGATGACAAACAGCTGAAGAACAAGTCTTCAGCAGTTAAATCCTCTTCAGCTGATGATCAGCATAAGATGAAGAAAAAGCCATGTGAGATATGTGGCTTGTTCAATCATCTTACTGATGATTGTTGGTACAAAAGGGGTTCCAAACTCAAACAGAAGGAGAAAATTACTGAGAGCATCAATAAAATGAAGAATGAGTTTGAAACCAAGTTTGTACTGGCAACATTCAAGGCTGAAATCCCTAAGCCCAAAGTTAAATCTAAGAAGGTAGGGATTACTCAGGCAACAGCTGAGATTGCTCAGAAAAAGATGGTACAACATAGGAACTCATCATCAGCAAACTCCAATGTGTCTGAAGAGCTGAAGGCTTTATCACAAAATCAGACACAGTTGGTGATGATGGTTCAGCAACTAGTGGGAAGAGTCAACCACTTAGATGCTCCTATGTTGAAACCACAGAAAAGGAAGTCCAAGCCAAAGGGTTCCTCTTCTGTACCATCTTCTTCACCTCAAGCTGTCACTCATAACACACCTGTTAGTGCTACACCTGTAGCTGAGAACAGACCCAAAGCCAAGCAGGTTTGGGTCTCCAAGACTAACTAACACATGGTTGTGTTTGCAGGGTTCTTTAACATGCCATAGAAGCATCTGGTATGTAGACAGTGGAGGATCCATGCATATGACTGGAAGCAGCTCCCTTCTTAATGACTACTCTTAAGGAAAGAAAGGATTTGTTTCTTTTGGCAATGATGCAAAGGGTTACATCATTGGAAAAGGCTTTGTTTCCAATGGGGAAATAAGGTTTGATGATGTTAACTATATGGAGAATCTCAAGTATAACCTCTTGAGTGTCAGTCAAATGTGTGACAAAGGACATGTTGCCCTTTTCACAAGCCAGAACTGTAGGATTCTGTCATCCAAAGTTCTGAGTTTGATTGACAAGGCATTGGATGAACATACTCTCCTGAAGGCCAACAGGACAGGAAGAGTGTATGCCTTAGATCTTTCCAAAAAGATGGATCTAAAAGGCCATCCTTGCCTATTCTCCAAGGCATCTCCTCAAGAGTCTACACTATGGCATCGAAGGCTGGGTCATGTTAATTTCAAAAACATGAATCAGCTTATAAGCCATGGTCTAGTGAGAGGACTGCCTCAGAAGGAGTTCAAGTGTGAAGATGACTGCACTGCTTGCTTGAAAGGAAAACAACACAAAGTTTCATTCCCTTCAATAGAAGAACCAAAGTCCACTGTTTGCTTACAGCTCTTACACATGGATCTCTTTGGTCCTGTGAGAGTGATGAGCATGGCAAAGAAGAAATACTGCCTGGTAATTGTGGATGATTACTCCAGGTTTGTATGGACTTTCTTCTTGCACTCCAAGGATGAAGCAGCCAAGACAATAATGAACTTTGTGTTACTAGTAGAAAAGCAGTATTCCCTACAGGTCAAGTGTGTGAGGAGTGATAATGGAACAGAGTTTAGAAACCACACACTTGATGACTTCTACCTGTCCAAGGGAATTAGAAGGCAGTTTAGCATTCCTAGAACTCCTGAGCAGAATGGAGTGGTAGAGAAAGAACAGGACTCTCATTGAAGCTGCAAGGTCAATACTGGCTGACTCAGGGTTGCCACTGACCTTTTGGGCTGAAGCTGTCAATACAGCTTGCTATGTGCAAAATAGAGCTTTAGTAAATAAGAGGTTGATGAAGACTCCTTATGAAGTTCTTCATCAATTGGCCCCTCTTATTTCATTCTTTAGAGCCTTTGGGTGTCCATGTTTCATTCTCAACACTAGCAACCCACTCCAGAAGTTTGCTAGTAAGGTGGATGCAGGGTATTTTGTTGGTTATTCATCAACTTGCAAGGCATACAGAGTTTTCAACTGTAGAACTAAGGGGGTTGAAGAAACTCTGCATGTTAAGTTCAATGAATCTCCAAAGGACAAGATTCCACAAAACCCTGTGGAGTTGTTTGATCTGGACATACTGCAATATGTTCCTTATCAACCTCCATCTGTTGAGCCTGTCAACAAATCTCCACCTGGTGATACTGATGATGATGTAGTCAGTACTCACCTCTTCAGGATCAGTGACAACCTGCCTGAGTTCACTGAACCTGATGCTCCTGTAGCCTCAGCATTTCCATCCACTACAAATGCTGATGAGATTTCTGCTTGCTCTACTTCGTTTGAGCTGCCATCCTCTACATGGTTTCAGGAATCTTCCTCACCATCTGTTGCTGCTGATGGGTCTACAAACACTTGCACGGATATCATAGTCTATCAAGAGCTCAAGAATCACCCCACGTCACAAATCATTGGTGATATTCATGTTGGAGTTTCAACCAGGAATCAATTGTCCAACTTTTGCTTCTATGCTCTCTTCATCAGTCAGCAAGAGCCAAAGAACTATCATATTGCTTTAAGAGACAATGGATGGGTGGAAGCTATGCAGCTTGAGCTACTTCAATTCAAGAAACAGCAAGTGTGGGAGCTTGTTCCATTACCCAAAGGTAAGTGTGCTATAGGCACCAAGTGGGTATTCAGGAACAAAACAGATGAGAAGGGCCAAATTGTCAAGAACAAGGCCAGACTGGTTGTTCAAGGGTTTGCACAGGAGGAAGGCATCGATTATGATGAGACCTTTGCACCTGTGGCCAGACTAGAAGCAATTAGACTGTTCTTAGCTTATGCTGCCTTTCACAGTCTTAAGGTTTATCAAATGGATGTCAAAAGTGCCTTCCTATATGGGAAAATAAAAGAAGAGGTTTATGTGTGTCAACCACCAGGCTTTGAGGACAATAAACATCCTGATTGGGTGTACAAGCTTGATAAGGCTCTTTATGGGCTGAAGCAAGCACCTAGAGCCTGGTATGAGACACTCTCAACCTTTCTTCTGGAGAATAAGTTCACTAGAGGCACCATTGATAAAACCTTATTCATCAAGACTGTGGGACAACATAAGCTCCTTGTTCAAATCTATGTAGATGATATCATCTTTGCATCCTCTGATCCAAAGTTGTGTGATGAATTTACGAAGCTTATGAAGCTTAGGTTTGAAATGAGTGCTATGGGAGAATTACAGTTCTTTCTAGGTTTGCAAATCAAACAACAGGATGATGGAATTTTCATTCATCAGTCCAAGTATACCAAGGAGTTGTTGAATAAGTTTGATTTACAATCCTGTAAGCCCTGTTCTACTCCCATGAGCAGCATCACACAACTAGATGTTGATCAGAAAGGTAAAGCGGTTGATGAAACCCTTTACAGATGTATGATTGGGTCCTTGATGTACCTTACAGCTTCTAGACCAGACATCATGTTTTCAACATGTGCTTGTGCTAGATTTCAGGCTGCACCTAAAGAATCCCATTTGATTGCAGTCAAGAGGATCTTTAGATATCTGCAAGGTACCCAATCACTAGGACTTTGGTATTCAGCTGGGCATTCTTGCAAATTAGTTGCTTTCTCTGATAGTGACTATGCAGGATGCAAAGTCACCAGAAAATCCACTTCTGGTGGTTGCCAATTCCTAGGCAATTGTTTAGTTTCTTGGCAGAGTAAGAAACAAACATCAATTGCTACATCCACTGCTGAAGCTGAGTATATTGCTGCTGCAAGTTGTACCTCTCAAATACTCTGGCTTCAGAACCAACTTCTGGATTATGGCATTACTGAGACTAAGATTCCATTATTAATGGATAGTGCTTCAGCTCTTTGTATTGTTAAGAATCCAGTTCAGCACTCTAGGACCAAACATATTGAGATCAGACATCATTTTATCAGGGATTGCTATGAGAAAGGTCTGATTGATCCTAAGTTTGTGCCTAGTGCTGATAAGCTTGCAGACATTTTTACTAAGCCTTTAGATAGTGCCACATTCCAAAATTTGGTACTAAGGCTTGGTATGCTGCAGCTTGATTGATTTGACCTTTTCTGATGCTCTTAAATCACATCTACTGATGGGTATTAGGTCAAATACAAGTACTGATGAGTAATTTAGTCTTCAGCTCTTTCACAACTACTGAAGACTAAAATAACTCAAAGTACTGATGTACATTATTTATTAAAAACAACTGATGTAGTGAGGTGGATTACAACTACTGATGTGTGATTTTCAATAAATAAGTACTGAAGAACAAATTTTGCTCACAAGTACTGATGTGTAATCTTAAGTACTGAAGACAAAATTTGTTCACCAGCTCTGGACTATTTCATCAGCACTTGTGAACATCTGATCACAAGAGCTGAAGGCAAATATTCTCAAAGAGCTGAAGGGTCAATGAAACATCTGAAAGTCAGCCAAAGAGCTGATGAGTAAATGTGGAGGCTAGTATGAAACAACTGATTTGACGGAAACAGCTGATGAGTAATTTCACATCAGCTGATACCAACAGCTGCTGTTTCATACCCAAACAACTGAATGACAAAACCATGTCTTCAGTAGTTTCACAACTACTGATGACTAACACCAAGTCCTCAGTTGTTTACAACAACTGAAGCAATACCATGTCTTCAGTAGTTCACAACTACTGATCTCAGTAGTTCACAACTACTGAAGGCTAACACCAAGTCTTCAGTTGTTACAACATCTGAAGAAGAATACTAGGTCATCAGTAGTTCATAACTACTGAAGACTGACAGTAACTCTTCAGACGTTTACAACATCTGAAGGACAAAACCAAGGTCTCAGTAGTTTCAACTACTGAAGACTAATACCAAGTCCTCAGATGTTACAACCACTGAAGGTTAAAACCACGTCATCAGTCGTTACAACAACTGATAACTAACACCAAAACCTTCAGTAGTTTTCTTTCAACCTTTGCCCTACCCTATAAATACCCTACTTTCAGAGCATTTACTCCACTTGCCCTAATCTTACAAAAACCTCTGAAATTCCCATACACCATTAGTGGCGACCATGCAACTAAAACCTCGACACAACTGGGTCGCCCATCTCACCAAATCGCCATTATGGCCTAAGTTTCACAATGCCGTCGACCTGATGACAGATTCTCCATACCAAACGGCATTCCTCATCAACCCCACTATTTACCCCGACTCCTTGGCGGAGTTTTGGACAAACGTAACCGTCCAAAACGGAGAGCAGAATGGCGAGGTCTCTCTCCGGTCCTCCGTCAACAGCCACCCCGTGGTTATCACTCCAGCTGCTATACGCCAAACCCTAAAGCTGGAGGATGCCACCTACCCAACCTCCTACCCCAAAGGTACCCTGGATCTCTCATTCACATTCAACGACTACCAGGGTAACCTCTCAGCCTCCACCTTGTTGAAGAAACACTTCCCTGACCCTCAACGACTGATCTTCCACATGGTGAATGTATGTCTGGCTCCTAAAACCTCTTCGTGGGACCAGATATCAATAAGGTGGCAACAGGTATTGTATTCTATCCTTGAGAAACAACCTCTAAATTTTACTGATATTTTATTTTTGGAACTCAAGGACATGGCCGCAAAACCATTTTCTAACCGTTGGAACTTGTATCCGCGGTTCCTAATGGCCATGATCGAAAACCAGCTTCAGGCTGAGGGACTAGTTGGCACTGGGGTCCCTGCCATGGCTGTTCTAGCCGAGGTATACTCCAGGCACAACACTGACCACACACTCAAACAGGCTGGCCGGCTGCGAAAACCCACGCAGCAGGAACCCACAGCCTCCACCTCCAAATCCAAAGTCCCCACCAAGCCAAAAGCCAAAAAGAAGGTCAAAAAGGCTACTCAGGGAGATGAGTCCCCTGAGGATGCCCCTGCAACACAAAGGCAGGATGTGCCTGCTGGTTCGATTCTCCCAGCAGGTACCATGACTCCACCCACAACAACCGCACAGGCTTCCTCTCAACAGGAGCCTGATGCAACCAACATTGGGGCAGCCACATTACTGGGGTCTTTCTCACTTGAGAAGACTGTCATTGAAGAGCACAGTCCTCCCCCTGTGCACACTGCTTCGAGCCCATCTACTGATGAGACCGCCCCACAAAGCCCAACATTGGTAATAGCCAAAGTGCTGACCGATCTGAGCACTCCACCCTCTCCCCAGAAACCTATTACACCTGGGGAGACTCCAACCGAAGAGGGGGTGGGTACAAGTGCCGATGGGAGCCCACAGCACAGAGAATCAGTTCAATCTCCCAGTGTGGCTAGGGAGATAGAACAATCTGGTGAGGCTGCCACTTCCTCTGCATCAACATCTGAGCAGGGTGAAGCTGGTAACATCACTAAGACCTCACCAGAGGCAATGGCTGATGATGGATCCAATCCGGAGGCTAGAAGTCCCCAGTACCATGAACAAGGGGCACATGTCATTACTGAGCCACACTCAGGACATGTACATCCTGACAATGTCAGGAGGTCAGGTGATTCAGCTCATGCTGATGATGACCTGAGCTTCTTCTATAATGTAGTAGCTCAAAACACTATCCTAGAGGATGAGATAAGCAGACTCAAAGAGCTGCTTGCTCAGATGACTCAGGATAGAAGTCCATCTGCCAGCACTACCCAACAGATGGCACCTTCACCCGAAGGTCTCACAAACACTGAGCCAATCCCACAAACTCGGCCACCAGCCCCTGCTTCTGGCACTAGTTCTCAGGGTCAGAACCCCCCTGAGCAGCTGGATGCTATATTCCAGAAATCCCTACCTCTCATCACACCCATACTTAAAGACTTAGTCATTCAAACCATTGATGAGAGGCTTCCCACATACATACAACCCATGGTGGAGGTTGCCATTTCTAAGGCACTTGTGATAGTCAAACCCCAACCAATGCACCCAAAAAGGGGGAGACATCAGTGCAAGTCAAGAGGAAGAGGGGTGAGGAAGAGAAAGAGGCAGAAAAAGAGGTGTGGTAGAGAGGGAGTTGGTTGAGGAGACTAGGAAGGTGAGGGAGAAAGGGAAGAGGAAAGAGAGGGAGGTAGAGCCAATAGAAGTGGCTGAAATCCAAAAGGATTTCAGTGGCACTGATAAGAATAGGGGAGAGGGAGAGAAACTGGACTCTGATCTAGCAGCCCTTGTCAAGGAGGCTGATGCTGAACATAGCAAATCAATGGATTCTGCCATTGATCAGCTGTTCAGGCAAGGCTTTGACAAGGACACTGCCTTGCTAGATCAGGAGCTCCGGAGGATGGAAACCAAGGAGATTGAATACCGATGGTCTACTTATAGCCAAGAGGAACAAAAGAGACTCGAGGCTATGAGTAGATTCATTTCGAAGTATCTGGGCAGGCCAGTCCTCGATATTAAGGCATGGTCCAGGGACAGAATCTTGGCCATAACCACCAAGATCTGTTCAGCTGGTACCTTTACCAAAGGACTGGTCGCTGAGGCCCTCTCCGAAGCCGGTGCTGGGAACAGGACACTTCTAGCAAAACAGACTAAACCGTCTCTCATATCTAGATTGCTAGAAGTGCCTGCCAAAATTCCCACAGCAACAACCAAACCACAACCCACAAAACCAACCCCTTCACCATCAAAACCCGTAGCCAATGATCCACCCTTGATAAAGAAGAGAAGGGTGTTGAGGCTGCAAGAAGAAGAAGAGGAGGATGAGGAGGATAGCCTGCCTATTTCAGCATTTATACCTTTACCCAAAGCCAAATCACAAACCATCACTCCCACCTCACAGCAGGACACTGTGAGGGTAAAGTTAGAAGAGGAGGAGCAGCAAAAGCGACATGATGAGGAAATGCTGAAAAGCATTGACAAATGTTATGCTGCTTCGACCTCTATAATAAACATGCAGAAAGAAGCTCTGAGACTATTCACCTTAAAACAAACCTATCAATATGAAAGGGAAAAGGTGAGAACTTGGCCTGACCCAAGGGTGTCTCACAGGATAGTCAAAAAGGACATGCCTGTGAGATACAAAAGCCAACTAAAGAGAATCGTAGATGAAGTGATCTCTGTGGCTTTTGTAATAACACCCTGGGAAATAGTAGAGGAATTCGAGAAAGCCTATAGAGCCGGCCAATCACCCTTTTCAATGCTAGATAATAGGGTGGTTAGGAAGGGTCTGGTCTATAAGAGGCTTGAGAATTTCCATAGGGATGAGCTCAACCTGTTGTTGGAGGGTAAACATCCTGATGAGTTTGCATACAGGCAAACCACAACACTTGAGCTCAAAAATGGAAGACAGGTCAAGTTCATCTCAGAGCTGTACGGTCAGGAGGGATTGTTTGATGGTGTGCCTGAAGACCTGTCCAAAGAAGAACAAATGATCTTTCTTCAGGCCTACACCCGAGAATCCTACCGGCTTGTACATGGGAGGTAGATCTCATGGATGGGATAACAGCTCTGTGTCTAATTCCCCAAGACAGAGCTCCCATCCATACTTAGCCAAACAAACACTTGAGACTACCTCTCTGGCCAGTGCTTATCTGGGTCAACTCCTAATCTGATCTAGGAGGAAATAGACCAATCTTTATGCCACCAATAAGTGGGACAACCAATAATTAGAGGTTTTGGCTGCATTGGTACAGGGGGAGTTTGTTGGACCAAAAGAACCAATAAGACAAGATCAGGAAAACCTCTAAGTCCCACATGCCACTGCAACAACTGCTGAAGACTTCCATCAGTTACAGTGCTCTCTTGCTTGAATGTCAGGCTCGAGAGCATCTGAAGACTTCCATCAGCTATTGTGTTCTCTTGCTTGAATGTCAAACTCGAGAGCATCTTAGCTCCAGCTTCAGCTGTTATGACAAAGTCTGAAGAACAAAGCATGAAGATCAAAGAACCAAAGAACAACAGCTGAAGACTCCAAAGTACTGAAGACCAAAGTACTGAAGTCTGAAGTACTGATCATTCAAGTACTGAAGACTTCAAATACTGAAGACCAAGTACTGAAGTATCAAAAGCTGAAGAACTGAAGAACTGAAGATCTTCTTCCGAAGCACAAAGTCTGAAGACAAAGACTGAAGACAACAACTGATGATATCTACTGAAGTCATCAGTTGTTACATCTTCCGAAGCTGTTCTATCTTCCGAAGCAAAGTCTGAAGAAAAAGACTGAGGTCAACAACTGATGATATCTACTGAAGACATCAGTTGTTGTATCTTCCGAAGCTGCTACATCTTCCGAAGCCAAGTCTGAAGACCAAGTGCTGAAGACTCAGAGTTTGTCACAACAACTGAAGAAGTCCTCTTCAGTTGTTATGGTGGTTTTTCCTTTCAGTAGTTTATTTTGTTTCAGTATTTGTACAACAGCTGAAGAGCATGTTCTTCAGCTGTTATAGTATCAGTAGTTTTATTTTTGTCAGTACTTAGGAACTTTTGTAAGAAGATGTCAGTTGTTGACATTTTCAGTAGTTTTATGTTTTTGACAGTTGTAATTTGAATATTCAGTGATGTCAGAAAAGGATATCACCACCATGCTTTTGCCGCCTATATAAGGATGGCAAACCATGCTGTTTTAATGGCCGAAACGTGTTTAGTAATGAACATTTAATGTTTCGCAGAACTCTTCTCTCTCTATGTTTATGCTTTTAATTGCAATATCTTTTATGTTCTTGATATAATTGCTAATTAATGTGCTAAATCCGCTGCAAACATAATCTAATTGATCAACACGAGAGGCTGAGATCCTGTCATAGGTACAACTCAGTCGCCCGGTGTCCAGGGGCGACTGGACCTTCAGTCGCATGAACACCATGCGACTGGACCTCCAGTGAGCGTTCCATGCGGTTGAACCGTCAGTCGTGCGATGGAACTCCAGTCGTACGGTCGAGCTTCAATCGTTCGAGTATCGTGCGATTGAACCTCCAATCGCATGGATTCCATGCGACTGATACTCAGTCGCATATCACTTCAAAAAGTCAAACTTCCGGGTGTGACACAGGTATCATCAAAATTAGAGATAATCATGAAAAAGGATTGATAAAACTAATCAAGGTTAACATAAATGAACAATATGTTGATCTGTTCATAAAGGGTTTTGATGAATAGAGATTTAAATATCTTATATCAACAATTTGGATGATTAACTTTGAATAGATTTTCTTAAAACTTAATTTATGTTATTTCTAAAAGGAAGTGTGTGTCCTAAGTTGTCTAATTTATCACCTACATAAGCCCAGTTTGTCTTGGGAGAAAATATTTTTCAAATGATATTCCTTAGCATTTTGAAAATTACCAAGTGTATTTTCTTTTAGAAGACATTAACATTGCCTTTGGAAGAATTTTAAGTCTTCAAATAACATAACCACTTAAAATAAATTTACCTTCTGAAGAAATGCTTACATTTCTTCCAAAGCCAAAATATGCTTCTAAGTACTTACATGTATTTGAAAATCAAATTTTTCCGGAAGCAATTATGTCTCAGAAGATTTATTCGCTCACTACTAGAAAACTGTTAATAGATGACGCGCAAAAGATGACGCGCGAAAAAAGATGATGTGCATTTACGCGTATCATAAATTATGTGTCATTTTTTAAAATTTTCTTAGAAAGGATGACACGCATTTTTGCGTGTCATCTTAATGTGTTATTTTTTAAAATTTTTATAAGAATATTACTACGCGCGCGACCTGAGCTTCATTCCAAACACTTCATCGATCTCCCGCTTCATTCCAAAACTTCCCCCAATCGACCTTCCACCGCCGACCTGCCCCTTCCACCGCCGGACGCCCCTCCCACTGCCGGTCGCGACCACCTCATTGCCACTGCCGACCTTCCACCGCCGGCCGCAACCCCCACCACCACCATCGACCCTTCGACCCACAGCCCCAATCGACCCGCAGCCCTAAATCGACTTCACCCCAGCCCCAATCGACCCGCAGCCAGCTGCCGACCTTCCACCGCCTGTCGCGACCACCACACTGCCACCGCCGCCCGCAACCCCCCACCACCACCATCGACCCTTTGACCCCGCAGCCCAATCGACCCGCAGCCCTAATTCGACTTCACCCCAGCCCCAATCGACATCATCCAGCCTCAATCGACCTCACCCAACCCTCACCGCCGCTCGGCCAGCCCCAATCGATGCATATTTTGATACCTAACTCTCAGGTATCGCAGGTTCTTGTGTAGCTGTGACACAGGCTTTGTGCTTCATTTCAGGTTTGTTAGACTGTTTCTTTTTTTTTCTTTTATGTAGGTTGTAGCTTTACCCGGGTATGCCAAATGTTGCCATTTTCTGTCTAAGTTTCTCTGCAAGAAGATATTGTTGTTCGAGTTAGGAGAAATGGATCGAAGGATTCCGTTATGGCTGATGATTGTTTGCTGTCAAGTTATGGTAATCGCTGCAGTGACGGACCCGAATGATCGTAAGTTGTAATGGTCATTGAGTTTTTTTTTTGCTGTGTACATTAGTTTATGACCTCAATCTGTTGATATGTTGTTTTGGTTTATACTTGTAGTTGCTGTGTTAAATGCTATTAAATCTAGATGGCAGAATCTACCACCTGATTGGAAGGGTTCGGATCCATGTGGAAGTAATTGGGAAGGGATCAACTGTACTGACTCACGTGTAACCACCTTGTGAGTTGTTAGGGTCCGTTATTGTTCTTTGCGTTTACCCTTTTGGTTTGGGTTCTTTTTGAAATCGCGATATTTGACGTCTTGATTACAGAGTACTAGCAGGCATGGGTGTTGAAACTACTGACATTGGAGATATGCCATCACTTTCCATGTTGCAATATTTGTAAGTTATACATTCTCATTTCAAACTTTACTTTTATATTTATTTTTAGTGATTATATAAAATGATTTGATGTTTGTAGAGATCTTTCCAACAACAAAGGGATTAAAGCCATTCTTCCTCCGTCTATTCAGAATCTGAAGAACCTAACCACATTGTAAGAAATTCATTTTGTTGCTTAAATGCAGTGAACTTGTTTCTTCCAAGTTTCTACTTATTAGTCAAACCATTGTTTCATTTTTTTTGTTTTTAACAAAGTACCTATATGTATGTAGAATCCTGGTTGGTTGTAGTTTTAGGGGTCCAATTCCTGATTCAATAGGATCCCTCAAGCAGCTAGTCTTTTTGTAAGTATTCTTAATCCTTGTGTATTTTACATAATATAACAGTGGATTTACGGGCATGCCATGTGTAGTAATACGAAGCATCAATAACATATTTGAAAGTCATCACTTGATTGTTGAAATTGAATACATCACCTCACTTGCACCTTCTAAACTTGATGAGTGATATTTAGAGTTGCCATCTCGACCCGTTTACTTATGACTAGGTCGATTTGGATTATGTTGTATTCTTCTCATAGAGATCAAATAAATAAAAAGAATTTAGCTAGGAATGGAAGGGGTCAAATGGATGATTATACAGAAAGCCGCCCAGAGCCTATTTTTAATTCATACAACACCATAAATCATTTATTCTTAGATTTGAACTATTTTTCTACTAATAGTAGTTCATTAATCATAATTAGCATGTTAATTACTTCTATTATATTCTGGAAAACAGGTGAGGGGATTTTTTTTTAGTAAAAACAAACTCAAGCCGTCCCTTTTCCATGCGTACAAAAACTAACCCATCTCAACTTAATATCATTTTAATTCATTACCAAATCTGCCATCCTCTAGTTTTACTTCTATATTTCTAACATGTTCATGATTTTATGTTATTTGTTGCAGGAGTCTCAATAATAACAGCTTTATTGGACCTATCCCGCCATCCATTGGTAATTTAACTAATCTTTCATGGTTGGATTTAAGTGATAACCAGCTTTCAGGACCCATTCCCATCTCTAATGAAATAGCACCTGGCCTTGACAATCTAGTGAAAGCAAAACACTTGTATGTCCCATATCTAATATATATCGCATTTATGAGTGCACCAACTTTTGAAGTAATTGTTCTCATGCGTGTGGTCATGATGCAGCCATTTGGCAAATAATCAGTTATCTGGTCCCATTTCATTTCAACTTTTCAGCTCCAAAATGAACCTAATACATTTGTAAGTGTTGCATTAGCTTTAAGTGTTATTGAGCTGTAAGTGATAACTGATAAGAGAAATTTTAACCATGTGTATTTGGGAGCTGATATTAATTAGCATATTCATTCATTTTCAGATACTTATCAAACAATAACCTGACTGGACCTGTTCCGGATCTCTCAGGAATGAACTCACTCTTTTTTGTGTAAGTTAGTTTAAATTTCTCAAATTTGGTACATTCAATCCTCTTACTAATCATCTTATGTTATGGTTTTCAGCGACATGAGCAATAATAGTTTTGATAAGTCTGGTATTCCTACATGGTTCACGCTTCCATCGTTGACCACATTGTAATCATATATCTCTCTTTCTACGTGATCCACCAGATAAGCTTCAGTTTAACTAGTTCTGCATTGTAGAACTTGCATAGATATTTTTCTTTATAGGTGGCAATTTCCACTTATTTACTTACAAAGGGATCAATTTGGTTGTGTTTATATCAAAACGTTCAAATTTTTAACCTCTAAAGCAGAATGGGTCAAATGGGTTGAAAGTCACCTAAACAAGAGATTATCTATTTTGGCTGGTTACCCAATCCGCCATACTACTTTCTACTATCTAAAGTGCTTAAAAGTGAATGCTTTCTATTCTATTAAATTACATGGAGTTATGTAATAGGTCAATAGGTTGATTATAGCTTTTTCATTAAACCGATTGTCGGTATAGATTTGTTAATGATGTTTTGTGTTTGTTATGTGATGTAAAAGATGTACTTCTGTGATCCAAAAGTTTATCATTGCCTCATTGAGTTATTAGTAACGTATGAATTATTAGTATTGCAATTTGAGTTGCACATTTGTTTTTCAGTTGGTTCACCTTAGGTTTGGCTCATCAATATTACCATTGTTGTTGCCTTGTAGTTGATATAAACTAGTCAAGTAAATTACAAGTGTTTTACATAAAGGGTTTTTGGGTCAAAACTAACAACTTTAATTTGATAAAATTGGTTGTCTTAGATTGGAGAAGGTAAAGAAGAATACACTGATGGTGATTTGGATGAAGTTCGTGAAGATTGGGCGCGTTATGTATCGAATTTCATTTATATGTAGGACTGAATGATGGTATTGTTAGACTTGTGTTGTTGGACTTGTAATTTGGTACTAATTGATAGTATTAAGTTGGACTTGTGTTGTTGGACTTGTAATGTGTTTTATGGATGTGTAAACTTTGTTGGTATTTAATGGATTTCGCTTATAATGTTATTCGAAAATTTGTTTTAGAAAACAACAGGTAAATTTATTAAAAATAAAAAAAAATTAAAAAATGCAGCTAATTTTATGACGCGCATTGCGCGTCATCTATTGCACGTCATAAAAATTGCATAGATGACACGCGGATGCGCGTCATCTATTCATTTATGACTACCCCTTCCTTGACGTGCATTGCGCGTCATCTTTTGCACGTCATAAAATGCGCGTCATCTTTTGCGCGTCATAAACAGATGACGCGCGAATGCGCGTCATCTATCATTTATGACTACCCCTTCCTTGACACGCATTTGCGCGTCATCTGACCCCCAAGATGACGCGCAATGCGCGTCATCTTTTGCGATTTTTCTAGTAGTGGCTTTAAGAATAGAACTTTCACATATCTTCCGAAACCAAATACTCTTCTGAAGATAAAATACTTCAAGTAATTTTTTTTCCGAAGCCATTTTTTACTAAGCTTAAGAATATCTTCCAATGTCAAAATTTGGCTTAAGAAGTTTTTCACAAAACTTCTGAAGACAAATTACCTTCAGAAGAGTTTCAACTTCCAAGAAAACTACCTTTTTCAGCACTTTCTCAGAGGTTGGAACAACATTCGGACTTCAAAGTTTATCCTTATGCATTAACTTTTTCTCAAATCCATTTTATATAAATATACCTAACTGTTCCCCTCTTTCACTATCTTCTTCAACTGCAAATTTTTTAATCTAAATTCCCACTCACCGCCTTTGTTCTTACCTTCCTTCACCTCAAAGCTACCTCAAATGGCCAACCTTGACCGCTGAAACCAACCAGATTTTTCCATGCAGCCGCATAGGCAACACAATGAGGTTGCTATGTTAAACTCCAAGAAAGATCCAAGTTTCTCAATGGTTTGTCGCTTTCTTTCTCTGTCTTACTACCTCACCTCCCTCACCATTGATCCTCCACGCTATGAGGATCAACTTTTGGACTTTGGAGACCTACCAAAAGGTCACCATGGATGGGGAGAAATCACTATCTACAAGAGTGAAGGGGAGGACAATCTTTATCACTCAGGCTTCCATCAACTCTCATCTATAACTGGATGATGCAGAAGGTGAATTATCCTTCCACCAATCTACTGTAAACCATTCCTTTGAGTAGATGGGCTATATTGGTGACTTCTCAGTTAGAACCTTTAAGAAAGGGAAGGTTTCTCCTCAGTGGAAGTACCTCATCCATGTCATTATCAATAGCTTGTCTAACAAGCATGGAGGTTGGGTCCAAATTCTGGAAGACCTCTCTTTCAAAGTCCATAGGATGGTTCATGGGGTCAAGTTCCATTATTCATAATTTGTGTACAATAATTTGCTTGCCAACTTGGACTCCTTAGAATATTGCATGTTCCCTAGATATGTCCAGCACATTCTTAACTGTGAACTGGGTTCACAGTTGAGCAGAACAGGTAATGCTCTAAAATTAGAATAGTTGAAGCCTAGCATCTTCAATACTATGAGAAAGCCAACTGTTAGCTTCTCAGGGATAGAAACAACCCTAGTCCTAAAAATGTTAAAGCTTATTGCTCAAGGTGACAACCTAGCAGAACCAGCTAGTGTTGAACCCACACCTTCTTTAAGGCTCCGTTCCCGGGCACCTCACAGTTGGTCATTCATAGCACTAAACATACATCATAATATATCTTTCTTAAAATGAGCAGCAGAATTTGGTTAACAAAACCCATTCAAATCAATTATAATTACTGTTGTTAAGCAATACATCCTTATTCATTAGTTACAAAAAGATTGTTTAAATGCATTACAAAACTACAATATCATCAAAACATGAATGGATGTCAGTCTTGCCCCACCGAGTAGCTTCACCCTCATGCCATCCTCAGCAATATTACCTGTCAACTGAAAATGTATAAAAGTCAGCGTTGCTGAGTGAGTTCTAGTTTTAAAAGTATTAAAATATCTTGTATAGATATATGAAAATATCCCTGTTGTGAAATACCTCCTTTATTTTAGTATGTGGTCACTCATGTCACACCCCGGGCCCAGAGAGGCGGGACGTAATGATTAGTAAACAACAACCAAAATGCAGCGGAAACTAAATGGTTTATTACAATACAACTTACAATATTTACTTTAGAATATTGGCTTTGTTTCAATTCACAAGGTGCCTCAATCTATAATCTATAGGTATCATGATCAATCTCTTGGTCACTAATTCTTGAGGCTTCAGTAACTAAGGCTTCTAGGCTCGACTTTTGTCTTCCACATCTACCCTTACTTCTTATTTTGAATTTAAATATCTTCTATATCTCAATTATTCTCCCTAGCTGTACCTGAAGACATGCTCAAAAGAAATTGTGTCAACATAAAATTGGTGAGTTGAAGTGCTTAAAGTTTAAAAACAAATGTACTTAACAAAATACTCATTTGATAAAAAGGAGAGAATTCATGGTTTCAATATCGTGGGAGTATCACAATCAACCGTGCACTCAGTCCCGGTTAGCCTCTTCTAAAGTTGTGTTTTACCGTTTAACCACAAAGGGGAGAACTGAGCCCCAAACCAGTGCACCATACCTGCCCGGATGGTTCACCATAGTTTCTAAACAAAACCTGTCACATGCCACAAACGACCCCTCAGGATCTCAGTGGGGTACCTCCCTGTGGCGGGAGCCACTGTGTGTGGGGGTTTCCCCAAATAGATCTATCCACATAAAACAAGCAGTTCATGAAAGAATTAATGATCATGATGTAAGTATCAGCAGGTATCCATAAATCTCACATACAATCAGCAAGTAAAACACAATTATAGTACATAAATAACAGAGCATTGTCACACCCTCAATTTCCACGAACGGGGTTTTACCGTTAGGCGTGTGACATACCAGGATCTCAGACACAGTCATATCGAACGACACTATATGAATTTAAAACATACATTGACTTCATTCAATGATCATAACTGAGTTTACAATAATGCGGAAGCGTGTACAAAAGTTGTAAATCCATTACAATACTATTACAATAGCCGTGTTTAAACAAAGTGTTCAATGCTGAAAATAAACTAGATGAATGCATGTCCTGAGTGCGTTTCCTGAAGCGTGCCTCAAAAGCTTAAGCATTCCTGTGACCTGAGAAAACATGCTAAAGTGTGTCAACATAAAGTTGGTGAGTTCACAGGTTTAATTTAACAAGAAAAGTATTCGTAAGCGTTTCCATGTTATGCGTTTCAATGGTTTAGTACATAAAGCATATCGTTAGGTAGCTAGCCTATGTTCTTGTTACTTAGCGTTTCGAACCGAAGCTGACTGTTTACGTCCCAATGTGTTTTCTCCACGTCTCTACCGACCGTGGCAAGCGCAAGTTCCACGCCTTAACCGACCGTGGCAATCGTAAGTTCCACGTCTTGACCGACCGTGGCAATCGTATGTGTTCCGTCATGTCTCATCAGACCATGACGGGGTGTTCCACGTCTTAACCGACCGTGGCAATCGTATGTTAGGTCAATCGTGCGCCCGTTTGACCTCCAATCAAGCTAGCGCGACTAGCCCGGGCGGGGTTTGTCAGACCCAGTAGTACTACTCAAAATTACCTCGCTAATCCCAGTACTAACGGTTCGAGTGTGTGGGGACATGAGTGTGTTGCACTAACGTAACAAGCGATATCAATATTACTACAACCATTAATGTAAATGTGTTTTGCATGTTTTCTCCCCCAAACGGAAAGAGATGTAAAAAGGGGCCGTGAAACTCACAGATGATGTTGCAAGTGCGTAGGATGATAGTTTCCCAAGTGTCGTTTACGATGCGCTGTCAAACACCTATTGACAGTTGTGTTAAGCGTTAATGTTGTGTTTAGCGTTACTAGACCTGTTTAGTCGGGTCGGGTCGCATGGGTTCGGTCGTGGGTGTCACACACACAAGCAGTCATAGACGTATTAGACTTCATGTAGACTTCTAATGAGTTGTTGATATTTGTAAACAGTTACGTTGCTTTAGGTTGAAAAGTATGTGCTTGTTGATTGCGTTGACTTTAACCTTTGTGGTCAAGAAATGACACTTTATTGATGTTAATTTATCGTCACACGATAGACACATCGCACACCAGCAGGATTCACTCAAAATGACTCCATTCGCAGAACAAGGCTAGACGCACGACTGGGCACTTCATTCACACGAATAGGCCTTCAATCGTACGAATCAAGTTCCCTCGTACGATTGAACCCTCTTCCATGCGACTCAGCGTTCAGTCGTACCACACATTTCCCAATCGCCCGAATCAAATACCAATCGCACGAATGGACACTCATTCGTGCGGTTGGGCCTTCAGTCGGTGTCACTCAGTCGCACACAATCATTCGGCTGACTCAATCGCACACATTCATTCGGCTGACTCAATCGCACCATTCATTCGCACGTTTCATCCCAGTCGCCCCGATCAATCGCGCGAAGGGACCGATCGCACGACTCAGTCGCACGGTTGGCCCAGTCGCGGACTGCAGCAGATCGCGACTGCTGGGCAGGTCGAACGGCCTTCGGCTGTTCCGTGCTCGGTTTTATCACAATCAAGACTTCTAGAAACACTCTCCTAACATGTCTAAGTGGAATGCATGCTCTGATTGACCTCACACACACCCCCACGACCACATGCATTCGGGTTGAACCCGAACACCCGAATCCCACATTTGCAGCAGTGAAACGGGTGATAAAACGGATGAAAATGGTCGCCTACCTGCTAGGAACGTGATTCCTAAGCTGTTGCGTGGTTTAATCCGGCGAAAACGAGCTCAATCGGGTGAGATTTGGTGCTAGGATGAACAATCGGAGGTGAAGAGAGCGATGAAGAGAAAGAGAGCAGAAGTGGGAGTGTTTGGCTAGTGGGTGGGTATTTATACCCAGCCCCAGTTTGCCAATTGACAGGTTTAGTCCCTGTACTTAGGTACCGAGTCCCGAATTTGTTTCGGTTGATAACGACTTAGACGAGCGAGCTCTATTAATTAATAGGATTCCTTAGGTGATCTCGTTTGTGTGAATTCCCTACAAACACCCGCGTTAGTATTTTATTCATAATTCGTTCTACGATGTCTGTGGCGGTGTTTGTATACGTTTCGAGTATTTGCGAGTACGGGTATATATAACGACAACAATTTTGAAAAACGTTAATCTGAAATTACGGGGTGTCACATCATCCCCTGTTGCAGGAATTTTCGTCCCGAAAATTAGTACATCATGTCACACGGTTTTTACGGGGTAGTACAAGACTCAACAGTTTGTGATGTGGATTAGAGTACCTGTGTGTCTAAGAGGTGGATGCCTGGTTTTGGAACAGTTGAGGGTACTTCCTCTTCATCTGATCCTCGCGTTCCCAGGTAAATTCTGGTCCACGCTTCGAGTTCCAACGGATTTTGACGATAGGGATGCGACTGCGTTTGAGTGTCTTGACCTCTCGGTCCATGACTTCCACCGGTTCCTCGATGAAATGTAGTTGCTCGTCCACATGTATCTCGTCCAACGGAACGATGAGAGTTTCGTCTGTAAGGCATTTCCTCAAGTTGGAGACATGGAACACATTGTGTACCCCACGGAGTTCTTTGGGTAGGTTCAATTGATAGGCCACTGGGCCAACCCGTTTGACAATCTCAAACGGTCCCACGTACCTAGGGCTTAGTTTCCCACGTTTCCCGAAACGAATCACACCCTTCCAAGGTGACACTTTCAAAAGCACCTTGTCACCTATTTGGAATTCCAATGGTCGGCGACGCTTATCAGCGTAACTCTTCTGTCGGTCACGGGCTGCTGCCATACGGTTACGGATTTGCACATCTTCTCAGTCGTTTCGTGCACCAGTTCAGGGCCGGTGAGTTGACTTTCCCCAACTTCCGCCCAACAGATAGGTGACCGGCACTTACGCCCGTACAGTGCCTCAAATGGAGCAGCCTTGATCGATGTATGATAGCTATTGTTGTAAGAAAACTCAACTAGCGGTAAGTGAGTCTCCCAACTGCTGCCAAAATCTATGACGCAGGCACGTAACATGTCTTCTAGGTCTGGATCGTACGCTCACTTTGGCCATCAGTTTGGGGGTGGTACGCGGTGCTCATATCCAGCCGCGTTCCTAGTGCTCGTTGTAAGGACTGCCAGAAGTGTGAAGTGAATCGAGCGTCACGATCAGAGATAATGGAAACTGGCACACCATGCCGAGAGACTATTTCCCTGAGGTAGATACGAGTCAACTTTTCCATGCGTTCAGTCTCCCGGACTGCCAGGAAGTGTGCGGATTTCGTCAAACGGTCCACGATCACCCAAATGGTATCGCATCCACTGGGAGTCCGAGGGAGTTTCGTGATAAAGTCCATGGAAATCTGCTCCCATTTCCATACTGGTATTTCTGGCTGTTGGAGTAGACCAGACGGTCGTTGATACTCCACCTTAACCTTAGAACAGGTTAGGCATCTGCTTACGTACATGGCAATGTCAGCTTTCATGTTCGGCCACCAGTAATGGACTTTGAGATCGTGATACATCTTGTCTGAACCTGGGTGGATTGAGTACCGGGACTTGTGAGCTTCGTCCATCACCAGTTCCCGTAGACCTCCATACAAGGGAATCCATGTTCGATCCATGAAGTAGCGGATTTCGTCAGGCTTGGTTTCTAGTTGCTTTTCCATGCCTCGTAGCGATTCGGCTTTCAGGTTCTCACCTTTTAACGCCTCAAGTTGAGCATTGCGGATCTGATCCGGTAAACCGGTGTGAATGGTGAGTTGCAATGCCCGAACTCGTCTCGGCTTGGGTGTTTCCTTCCGGCTTAGGGCGTCTGCTACTACATTTGCCTTGCCCGGATGATATCTGATCGTACAGTCGTAGTCGTTCAGCAACTCGACCCAACGACGTTGCCTCATATTTAGCTCATTCTGTTCAAAGATGTGCTGGAGACTCTTGTGATCGGTGTAAATGGCGCACTTGGTACCGTACAAGTAGTGTCTCCATATCTTGAGAGCAAATACCACTGCTCCGAGCTCTAGGTCATGTGTCGTGTAGTTTTTCTCATGAATCTTCAGTTGTCGGGACGCATAGGCAATCACCCTATCGCGTTGCATTAGCACGCAACCGAGGCCTTGAATAGACGCATCACAGTAGACCACAAAGTCATCTGTCCCCTCAGGCAGGGATAGAATCGGTGCTGTACAGAGTTTCTGCTTCAGGATCTGGAATGCAGATTCTTGTCTATCACCCCAATCATACGTGATGCCTTTATGAGTTAATGCGGTGAGAGGTTGAGCAATCTTTGAGAACCCTTCGATGAACCGTCGATAATAGCCAGCTAACCCGAGAAACTGTCGTACCTCGGTCGGAGTCTTAGGCGTAGCCCAGTTCTTGATAGCTGCTATCTTTGCTGGATCAACGTGTATCCCATTCTCATTGACCACATGACCCAAAAAGTGGACCTCTCGCATCCAGAAGTCACACTTCGAAAATTTTGCGTACAACTGTTCTCGTCTCAACAGCTCCAGAATCAGTCTAAGGTGTTCTTCGTGTTCTTCTTTATTCCTTGAGTAGATGAGGATGTCATCGATGAAGACAATAACGAACTTGTCTAGGTAGGGTTTGCACACTCGGTTCATTAAGTCCATGAAAACCGCTGGTGCATTGGTCAACCCGAATGGCATAACCAAGAATTCGTAGTGACCATACCTTGTTCTGAAAGCAGTCTTTGAAATGTCTTCTTCTCGGATCCTTAGCTGGTGATAACCCGATCTTAGGTCTATCTTTGAATAGTAACTCGACCCTTGTAGCTGGTCGAACAGATCATCGATGCGCGGGAGGGGATAACGATTCTTAACTGTCGCCTTGTTCAGTTCCCTGTAATCGATACACATGCGAAAAGTTCCGTCCTTCTTCTTGACAAACAGAATTGGAGCTCCCCACGGTGATGAGCTAGGTCTAATAAAGCCTTTATCCAATAGTTCCTGCAATTGCGTAGACAGCTCTTGCAGTTCCCTTGGAGCTAATCTGTACGGTGCCTTCGCGATAGGGGCGGCTCCTGGAACCAAATCAATTTGGAACTCGACTTGGCGATGTGGTGGCAGACCGGGTAGGTCTTCAGGGAAAACCTCGGGATAATCGCGTACAACAAGGATATCTTCAATTTTCTTTTCCTCGGGCTCTTTCTCAGTGACCATGGCTAGAAAGGCGGTATGACCCTTACGCAAACACTTCTGAGCTTTCATGTAGGAGATGATTCCAGAGACCATGCCACTCCTTTCGCCCTGAACCGATAAAATTTCACCACTAGGAAGTGGGATACGAACGATTTTCTCTCCACAAATGATCTCAGCTTGATTCTTGGATAGCCAGTCCATACCCACAACTACGTCGAAACTACCAAGTGTGACAGGCATCAGATCTATATCTATCTCGTGACCGCATAATCCTAGTCTGCACCCCTTGGCGATATGAGTTGCCTTGATTAGTTTTCCGTCAGCTAATTCTATCACATAACTAGGTTCCATGACAGCTAGGGTTACATCTAAGAACTTAATGAATTTGTTGGAAACAAAACTCCTATCAGCTCCAGTATCAAATAGTATAGAAGCAAAACAACCATTCAGGGGAAACGTACCAGTAACCACGTTCTGGTCATCCCTTGCCTCACCGGAACCAATCACGAATGCACGACCTTTAGCATTGCCCCAGTTATTACCCTTGTTTCCACCCTTCAGCTGCGGGCAATCCTTCCTGTAGTGGCCCTCCTTACCACATTCATAACAGGCTCTTGTCACTCCACCCTGGCGTTGTTGTTGGAGTTGTTGCTGTTGAGTCATTATTTCGCCCCGGCAGTCTTTGGCTGCGTGACCCATCTTTCCACATCTCTGACAACGGAGTCGGTCACATGGGCCTTGGTGATGGAAGTTGCACCGGTTACACTTAGGATTCTTGCCCGCGTAGCCACTCGATCCCTGGCCATAGTTATTGTTGTTCTGATTGTTGAAGCTTCTTGAAGGGTCAAACTTTTTGGTTTGTTGTTGCGGGGTGTTGTTGAAGCTTGATGACTTGTTGTTGTTATTGCCGTCCCATTTCCTTTTGTGATCAGAAGAACCAGAAGTAGCGCCACGTTTGGGCAAGGTGCCCTGTGCCACTGCCTGGTCAGTGAGTTTATGGGCCAGTCGGATGGCCTGCTGAATGGTAACAGGATCAGCAGCCATCACGCTAGCCTGGATCTGAGGAGCCAAGCCATCAATGTACTTTTCAATCCGCTTGTAGGCCGGAGTCACCATCTGAGGACATAACGCCACCAACTCGTGCGAACGAGTCGTGTACTCCTCAATGTCTGAGCCAATCATCTTTAAGTTCCAAAATTCTGCCTCCAGTTTCTGGACTTCACTCCTGGGGCAGTACTCCTCCTTCATCAGAATCTTAAAGTCTTCCCATGGCATACCGTTTGCAGCACCAAGTCCTAGGGTTTGGACTTGTGAATTCCACCATGTTAGGGCTGGTCCCTCCAATGTGCCGGAGGCGTACTTGACCCGATTTTCATCAGGACAACTGCACATGGCAAACACTGACTCAAGTTTCTCTAGCCAGCGAAGCAGTGTGACAGCGCCCTCAGAGCCGCTGAAAGAATGAGGCTTGCAATCCATAAACATCTTGAAGGTACAAGCTGTTGGACCTCCTTGATTCGGGTTCTGGTTTTCTGGTCCTGATTGCGGGCCTGTTCATAAGCTGCAAGCGCATCAGCCACGTGCTCGTTGATGATAGCATTCAGCTCGGCTTGGGTCAGAGTGATGTTTCCTCGCCCACCTGGGCGTCCAGGTCTTCTTCCAGACATGATTTCTTCAATTCACAACACATATTAATCAATAACCGGATAATAATTATTGACTATAATATATATTGTATCATGCTAGTAAGAATGAGTGTTTTGGTCGCATATCGATAGTAAGATTTTTATGAGGGTCCGAGGCCTTATGCCTCCTGTGTATGGAATCGAAAATTTGTACTGGCCATTACCGTTATCACCCAATAGAGTTGCCAGAGTTCTCATGCACGACAAGTCACAATTACGTGTGCACCCGTGATTCTAATTTGCTTTGCATGGTCACACATGGTTCCTCCTATTCGAGATAACATACCTTGTCCAGTACCGAGTGTCATCAATGATAGAAGCATCAAAGATGTAGTTGTTATACCAAAAGTCAAATAACTAGAGTTGTACCAAAGTTGTACAAGCGAATTGGGTGTCTAAGTCCGATTCTCTAATCGACTTGAATATCTTAGTTGTCCCTCATCTACTGCTCAGACTAGCGTAGAGGATAGGATATGTTGGGAATGGTAACAAGTGTGAGAGAGTTAGTTCTTTTTGTTTGTCATCGTTAAGCTTATCGCGTGTGTTAGAAATGAGTTTCGTGTTCCAATCCTGGAAATGTTTGATTCAGTTCGTTGTTGCTTTCACTCCGCGAGTGAGGGATCAAGTGTAAGCGTTGGTTGTGAGCGAGCGCGGTTCTTCGCCCCTCTATCAGCCGGTAATGACACACATGTCATACCCATAGTGTTATGTTTGCTCAGCAGTGTAATGTCAATACACTAGAAGGTGGTTTGCACAATAGTAGTAACCATGTAAAAGTGTTTGTGCAATACTAGTGTTGTGTCTAAGGCTATAGTCTAGATGCAATGCAATCCTAGTTCTCTATAACCTGTGGCTCTGATACCAATCTGTCACACCCTTAATTTCCACGAACGGGGTTTTACCGTTAGGCGTGTGACATACCAGGATCTCAGACACAGTCATATCGAACGACACTATATGAATTTAAAACATACATTGACTTCATTCAATGATCATAAACTGAGTTTACAATAATGCGGAAGCGTGTACAAAAGTTGTAAATCCATTACAATACTGTTACAATAGCCGTGTTTAAACAAAGTGTTCAATGCTGAAAATAAACTAGATGAATGCATGTCCTGAGTGCGTTTCCTGAAGCGTGCCTCAAAAGCTTAAGCATTCCTGTGACCTGAGAAAACATGCTAAAGTGTGTCAACATAAAGTTGGTGAGTTCACAGGTTTAATTTAACAAGAAAAGTATTCGTAAGCGTTTCCATGTTATGCGTTTCAATGGTTTAGTACATAAAGGATATCGTTAGGTAGCTAGCCTATGTTCTTGTTACTTAGCGTTTCGAACCGAAGCTGACTGTTTACGTCCCAATGTGTTTTCTCCACGTCTCTACCGACCGTGGCAAGCGCAAGTTCCACGCCTTAACCGACCGTGGCAATCGTAAGTTCCACGTCTTGACCGACCGTGGCAATCGTATATGTTCCGTCATGTCTCATCAGACCATGACGGGGTGTTCCACGTCTTAACCGACCGTGGCAATCGTATGTTAGGTCAATCGTGCGCCCGTTTGACCTCCAATCAAGCTAGCGCGACTAGCCCGGGCGGGGTTTGTCAGACCCAGTAGTACTACTCAAAATTACCTCGCTAATCCCATTACTAACGGTTCGAGTATGTGGGGACATGAGTGTGTTGCACTAACGTAACAAGCGATATCAATATTACTACAACCATTAATGTAAATGTGTTTTGCATGTTTTCTCCCCCAAACGGAAAGAGATGTAAAAAGGGGCCGTGAAACTCACAGATGATGTTGCAAGTGTGTAGGATGAAATGTCTCCCAAGTGTTGTTTACAATGCGCTGTCAAACACCTATTGACAGTTGTGTAAGCGTTAATGTTGTGTTTAGCGTTAACAGACATGTTTAGTCGAGTCGGGTCGCATGGGTTCGGTCGTGGGTGTCACACACACAAGCAGTCATAGACGTATTAGACTTCATGTAGACTTCTAATGAGTTGTTGATATTTGTAAACAGTTACGTTGCTTTAGGTTGAAAAGTATGTGCTTGTTGATTGCGTTGACTTTAACCTTTGTGGTCAAGAAATGACACTTTATTGATGTTAATTTATCGTCACACGATAGACACATCGCACACCAGCAGGATTCACTCAAAATGACTCCATTCGCAGAACAAGGCTAGACGCACGACTGGGCACTTCATTCACACGAATAGGCCTTCAATCGTACGAATCAAGTTCCCTCGTACGATTGAACCCTCTTCCATGCGACTCAGCGTTCAGTCGTACCACACATTTCCCAATCGCCCGAATCAAATACCAATCGCACGAATGGACACTCATTCGTGCGGTTGGGCCTTCAGTCGGGTGTCACTCAGTCGCACACAATCATTCGGCTGACTCAATCGCACACATTCATTCGGCTGACTCAATCGCACCATTCATTCGCACGTTTCATCCCAGTCGCCCCGATCAATCGCGCGAAGGGATCGATCGCACGACTCAGTCGCACGGTTGGCCCAGTCGCGGACTGCAGCAGATCGCGACTGCTGGGCAGGTCGAACGGCCTTCGGCTGTTCCGTGCTCGGTTTTATCACAATCAAGACTTCCAGAAACACTCTCCTAACATGTCTAAGTGGAATGCATGCTCTGATTGACCTCACACACACCCCCACGACCACATGCATTCGGGTTGAACCCGAACACCCGAATCCCACATTTGCAGCAGTGAAACGGGTGATAAAACGGATGAAAATGGTCGCCTACCTGCTAGGAACGTGATTCCTAAGCTGTTGCGTGGTTTAATCCGGCGAAAACGAGCTCAATCGGGTGAGATTTGGTGCTAGGATGAACAATCGGAGGTGAAGAGAGTGATGAAGAGAAGAGAGCAGAAGTGGGAGTGTTTGGCTGGTGGGTGGGTATTTATACCCAGCCCCAGTTTGCCAATTGACAGGTTTAGTCCCTGTACTTAGGTACCGAGTCCCCGAATTTGTTTCGGTTGATAACGACTTAGACGAGCGAGCTCTATTAATTAATAGGATTCCTTAGGTGATCTCGTTTGTGTGAATTCCCTACAAACACCCGCGTTAGTATTTTATTCATAATTCGTTCTACGATGTCTGTGGTGGTGTTTGTATACGTTTCGAGTATTTGCGAGTACGGGTATATATTAACGACAACAATTTTGAAAAACGTTAATCTGAAATTACGGGGTGTCACAAGCATGTTTTATCCCAAAGCAGTAGTAAAAAGGGATCACTAGAACTCACCTGGTATCCTTATATAAATTCCGAGCTCGGTAAAGAAAAGTGAAAGTCACCAACAAAGAAATCCTAATTAGAACATATGAGATTCATGTTTAGAATTAGCACGACATTATTACATGCGTGCGGTTGAGCTCTTTAGTTAACTTGATGTTAGTGATTAGTATCATTGATGTACCTTAGCTTCTTGTGAAAATTATCAATTGTTATGTACTAACTCGTGCATATTAGGTTAATTAATGTCTTTATCAAATAAATGATTCTTTGCATAAAGAATGTAGTAAAAAATAGTTGATATCAAAGATTCCAAATCTTTATAGATAATTTTTATTGATGATGTAAGTAATCTATAATGTTCCAAATGATGTTTATAGTGCTTACACTTACATCATAATATTAAATTGATTGATTCTAGAGTAATCTAAATATTGATAATAGTTGTCGATATATTGAATAAAAGAGGTGATATAATTAATATTTATTCCAATAATAATGAGATGGTCAACTAATAATAATAATAAGATGATGGATTGTTATAGTGTTTATAAATCTTTTTCCTTGAATCAATACATGTAGATGTCGGTTAACCTAAGTATTTACTGTATACATGCACAGTCGTATTTGAATGTATTTTACATCTTGAAGTGTTGTAAGGTTCTAGTGTGCCATGAGATCAAATAGAGTTGTATCATCAATAACATGTTATAATGTTTTCTATATTGCAATGTTGCATATATTATATCTAGGTTGGTTTCGAATAAATATCGTTGCTATTTTAGTCTCATGTAAGAACTATCCATTTAAATCAGATAATTATATCAAGTGGCGTTCGTTTTCATTCTATAGCTTTTGTATTTTATATAATTAGAGCTCAAGTAACACGCATATAAATTATGATTAAATTTCAATTGCGTTGCGCGTGCGATTATACCTTTCACTCGGTTCACGTTCGCTAACCCACTCGTATTGCTCTTGATCTCATTGCGTTCTTGTTGTCGACTACCCGAGACCTCAATTGACCATCAACTTAGGTCATGCCTTAACCTAGTCAAAACATACAAAAAATATTTACAAACACTTTGATATTGATATCTCATACCTAAATGAAATTATATCCGCAGCATACGTTACCATACACCTCGTTTATGACCTTTACCATCAACATCCACCGTATGCAGCCACTGTCCACCACGATCACATTCAAGGTCTGGACCTCCTGGTCGGCTATAACCCTCACCGGAAATAACCTAATGTCGCCAAAACCCCCGGATCTGGTCCGGTATTTAACATACAATCACAAGAGCAGCCTTAGATCACTAACACTAACCTTTACCCACAATCACCAACAGCCATTACCGTGGCATCACCAACGCAACACCACCTAACCGACAATCACCACCGCTGCTACTCAATCACCATCGATTACCTCCACCACACAGCATCGTCACCGTGACCAATAACAACTACAACCACAATCACAACCAACAACCATCACCACGACCGACAACATTCACAGCCAACGTTTACAGTCACAACCATCACCACAACCAGTCGGGTGTTGTGGTTGTTTTCTACTATGAACTACCACCCATTCAGTCTCCTTCACCGCTACCCTGCACCATAACCACAATAAACAACGACCACAGCCACAATCACATCCAACAGTCAACAGCCGCCAACATCACCACCATTACCGGGCCTCTACGGTCGAGAGCCGCGAGGTCACAGGGCACCAATCACCGCCAACATTCACAACAAACATTCACAGCCGGCCACCGCAGCCGGCCACCGCCGGTAACCCGACAACCATAGCCCACGCAGCTGCCCTCATTGCTAATTTCTACCATCACCACCACCATAGTGGGGAGTTGTGATTGTTCCCGACCACGAACCGCCACCCTTAACCGCTACCCTGCACCATAACCATCACAACCACAGTCGCGTCCGACAACCTTGACTGAACCACCACCTCGAAATCCGACCAAAGGCCGTCGTTGCCACTGTGATTCATACACAGCTTCACCACCATGACAAATCATCGGCATCTTCGAAGTCAAGGTGACAAGAAGGCGTGGAGGCGACACCTCACTCGCCGGTAGCCCACCCTCGGTGCCGGCGGTCGGTAATCGGAGGTCGCAGGGGAGGGGGATGGGGGAGCCGCGACTGCCTCTCTCTCTTTTTCTCTTTTCTGCCCTAATTTTTGTTGTGTAAAAACCCTAAAAAGGAGAATAATTGGTTTATATAGTAGGGTTAAGAGAACGGGTTCGTTAACGGGTTAGTTCGCGTCGCGTCTGAAACCGTCTCTTGTAACTTTTAAATTTCATTTCATATCAGTTCTAATTATTAAATGTAATAAATATTTTAAGATTATTTATTTGATCATTTCTAAATTTTTCAGGATAATTAAATGAGATCCAATATGTAAGTATCGTGTATTCAACACGTTTAACCGTTTTAAGCGTTTTCCTCGAATGAGCGTTGTTATTACTTTGGTATCATATTATATAGGAAAATTGGTAACAAACGGTCCCAACTTTAACCTATTGGTAACCATTGGTCCGAACTTTTACATTCGCTGGGGATAGTCCCAACTATTTATCTTTGTGTTGTCATCGGTCCCACTCTAACAGAATGTTAACTCCGTTAACTTTTGCTGACGTGGCAATCCAGGTGTCGTCCACGTGTAAACTAGGGGACCCATTTCTCTCCTTTCATCACAAACCACCTGTTGATACAGTTGACCAAACCAAACACATCATTACATTTGACCCAAAATCCCAAAATCCCTAAAATATGTATATCGATTGCATTGATGAACAAAAATTGAGATTAACAATTGAAAATTGCTTACACAAGACTGTTTATAATGAGTTCACCCAGCATCTTCTTCCAATATTCTGCATCATTAATTGCAAAACCCATTGGCGAGTGTGCTTTAACAACACCCAATTTGATGTAGATGCAATGAAGGGATCTTAAATGGGGAAGAACATTTACCTTATTGATTGAAACCGATTTTGATGATGCTTTGTGGGGTGAAGGGGGAGCAAACTCAAATAATAATACGAACAACAGATCAAGTAACCGTTCGATATCCCTCCGGTGACTCCGTTTTCGCTCAACGACGCCGGTGATTGCAGCATGTTCTCTGAGATTTGGATGTTTTTAGGGCATTTTGTGTCGATTGCGTCCTCCGCATGCTGAATCCCCAAATAGAAGTTCGAGAGGACCGATTGTTTGGCGAAATCGAAGGATTCGTGTGTGTGAGTGTGGAGATTTGAGGTGCAGGTGGATTGTAGGGTTTTGCGGGATTTACGATCGGATATTAGCGAGTTTATGTGATGGTTTATTGAAGTGATTAGTAGGTTTAAGAGATTAGGGTTTATGGATTGATGGAGGTTGTGGATTGATGATGGTGATGATGATGAAGTTAAAGCCATTGGAGAGGTGAAGAAGAGATAAGAAGAGTGTGATGAAGAAGATGAAGATGATGAATCGATGATGATGATGATGATGATGATGATGATGATGATGATGATGATGATGAAAGGAGAAAAATGGGCCCCCTAGTTTACACGTGGACGACAGCTGGATTGCCACGTCAGCAAAAGTTAACGGAGTTAACATTCTGTTAGAGTGGGACCGATGACAACACAAAAATAAATAGTTGGGACTATCCCCAGCGAATGTAAAAGTTGGGACCAATGGTTACCAATAGGTTAAAGTTGGGACCGTTTGTTACCAATTTTCCTATTATATATATCACATTAAGTATTAAATACTACTTGAACTTTAATTTCGCATGCCAGACATGTTAAAACCTTAACTGACGCATTCTCGGGTTTGACCTAATCATAACCCGGTTCACGTCACAGTCGCGTTTCGGAACGCATTTATTCCGGTAAACGTATCACTCACCAAATTTAATATGTTATGATAATAAAAAAATGATTAGATGAATATTTATGGAGTTACGAGGCTCGGTTGACGTATCAGACGTCAATTAAATGCCGGCGAAAACCGGAATTCGCGTTTCATTAACGTATTTCCGTTGCTTATGCTTGTTTGATGAAAAATCTTTTAGCAAGAATTATTTATGATATTAGTTAATATTTACAATGATTTAGATTGGATGACAAGCCATTATAAGAATTTCTTAGGGAATTCAGACGTTAGAACGCGTTAAATTGCCAGATTTTACCCGGTATGGGTTCTGAAATTGTTTTTTGTTTGGATCTTTCCATAGTTATTTCAACTCACATAATAATTCATTGCTTCATGGTTTCTCATTTAATTAGTTCGTAAACATGTATTTGGGCCTTAAATGGGCCCTGTTTATAAGTTCGGGCCCTTATTGGGCTTATTGGGCCTAAAAAGGCTAGTTTCTTTTCCAAGTTTTCTATGGTAAGCCCAAATCAATTAGGACCTTTATTGGATCCTATAATACATTAAGTTTTCTAATTGGGCTAGATTTCAGAGGTGTCACATTCTCCCCTCCTTTAAGAAATTTCTTCCTTGAAATTTTAGTATCGCTAACATTGTTTCCTAGTGTGATACACTTATAGTATGAGTCTCGAGGATTCGAAACTATTCAGCTTAACATTCCAGGAAAATGTTGAAAGTCATGACGGGTTTGTTATAAGATAAAATCATTGTTTAACCTCTTAAGCTTTGTGAAAAATGCAGCGGATATAAGTTATGAAACATGATTATGAAACTGAAAAATCATGTTCTTTAGGTGACTAATATATTTATAAAACAAACCCATATAACAAAGGATCATATTACGTGAATAACAAGCTATGTAAGCATATGAAACAACATAATATGACAACCACAAAGGGCTGCCAAGCTACCTTTTCCAGCAGCCAAAAATCGACAGAAAAAGAGGATGTTGGATGCTCAAAATCGGCCAAAAGCTCCAAGGAAGGACCTCTCAAGTTAGTATACCCCAAGCCCTTGAAGCAACCACCACTCTTGCTAGGGAGAGTGCACCAAAAACGCTCAAAATTGCTCCCTTCTTCTTGTTTCAGCCGAGAACTCCAAGGGAAGAAAAAGATGAGAGAGTTTTGAACATGCAAAAGGATGGAGAAGTGGGTCTTGGGTTTTGCAACTACAACTCTCTTTCATAAAGAGTGTGTAGTTAATCCATAGAAGACTTCAAAGGCCATTGGCCCTTAGGGGTGGCTGAATTTGAAGTGAGAAAGGGGTTTCCCCCCAAAACTCATCTTCCATAACACATTAAATAAGTCACTCACTAGGACTTATTTAATTTATGTGACATGTATCATCTTAATTAAACAAATTTAATTAAATCATACTAACATATTATTAGTGTTATTTAAACCCTTTTAAATAACAAAATTAATAATAAAACCCATCAACAAATTATCCTTATAATTTGTTCCATCTCGAATGCCTTTGTTTAGAAAACCCTTTTTCTAAACATGGTGTGATTATTCAATTGCATGATCTCATCATCAATTAAATAATTCTTGGTGATTGCAAAGCTTGTTATTAGGTATAACCCGACTTGGATCATAACGTACTAACCGCATGATTATTCTATGTGTCTTGGGCATATAAAATCCAACAATCTCCCACTTGCACAAGATTCATAGAAGATTGATGCAAGCAGTAAATACCGCCTAACAATGGTTTACTACCCTTAATACGCATGAGTTATAGCCATTCAATTACATCATCCCATTCAAGTATCCTACTTGAAATGATTTAGGTGAATTTAATCATCTATCCTTTTGTTACAGATGTCATGTTAAATCCAAGGACACAGAGTGATCATTCCTTGTTGATTTAACTTATTCAGGCCTTAGGCATCTAACTCTCAACGAATAAGAAGAACAAATCCCATCTTGACTACATACGTTTCTCACAATCACCTTGTGTCACACCTAAACATAGTCTCATGTACTGTCCATTATTTCAGAACAGCGGATAACCAGATCAAGGTATGACACTTGGTGAATATTAAAACCCAATATGTATCTCAGGTCTGAGGACACCAAATGATATTCGCCTTTACTCAAATTTACTTATGATCAATCAATAAGATTCCATGTAGTAAAATTTGAGATGCGGGTTAGTCCAATATTTGTATCCCATAAATATCTATGAACCTTGGTAGCAACCCATTGCTCTATATTCATCCTTATGAATATCAACCAATCCAAGTTCATAATAATCTTACCCTCACACTTGTTCCCACAAGTCTGAACGACTACGGACATTTAGAGTAAACAATTTACTCATGGATTAAACATGCTAAATTGGAACATTAATTGAAACATTATAACCAACTAATTTTATTCAAATAATAAAGAGTTCCACATATCCAAATACAAAATTTACAGATCAAATCCAATCACTAGGATATCGAAGTCCCATGGCACAAGTATGACCTTCATGCTTTGCCTTTTCAAGGAGCTTTGTGGGAGGATCCGCAATGTTTTGATCCGTGTGAACTTTGCGAATACATATCTTTCCCTTTTCCACTTCATCTCGTATGTAGTTGAATATCCGCTCAATGTGCCTAGTCTTTTGATGAGCACGAGGTTCCTTGATTTGAGCAATCGCACCCTCGTTATCACAAAAGATCTCTAGGGGTTCCTGAATGGAAGGGACAACCTCTAGATCGGCAATGAATTTTTCAACCATGCCGCTTCTTGAGCTGCCAATGTGGCGGTGACGTATTCTGATTCTGTAGTTGATAGTGACGGGTTTGTTAGAACATAAAATCAAGTTTAACCACTTAAACTTTCTGAAAAACGCAGCGGAGTTACAACTTAATAAAACCCATTTTATAAGCTGAAAATAATGTTCTTTAGTGACCATTTAAGATGGAAAAACAAACCCAAACATAAGGATCATAATATGTGAATGATCAAGCTATGAATATATGCTAAACTACATATAAAATCACATAATATGACAGCCACAAAGGGCTGTCAAGCTACCTCCTTCCAGCAGCAAAAAACGTCCAAAAGAAAGAGATTTGTGTGCTTGAACTTCGGCCAAAGCTTCAAAGAAGAAGCTCTCAAGTGTCTATACCCCAAGCCCTTTGCAAAACCCACTTCTTGCTAGGTAGATGTACACCAAATAACACAAAATAACTTCAAAAACTCCAAGGAAGAAGGCTGCTGGCCGTGAGCTTTCTTGAGAGAGAGAAGAGAGTGTGTTTTTGCATGCATAAGAGAAATAATGGCTGGTCCAAGAGTTTTTCAAGACCCCTTAATGTGTATGGTCTTTTCAAGGAAGTGGTCCAATAGAAATCAAGGGGGGGGGGCGAAAATTGTATTTGAAAAGGGTTCCCCCCTTTTATTTGACACATTACACATGTTGCAAAAAATGGTCTTGTTGTTTGATCTCTTAATATATGTATACAACTAACCATTTAATTGTATAACATATATAATGCGATTATTAATTTGTAATGTCATCTAATTAATATATATAACATTACAAACAATATTATTGAACAAAATATCCTAATAAATTGTTCCATCTCATATGCAACTTGTTTAGAAAACCCATTTTCTAAATTGGTGTTAATATTTTATTGCATGATCATATCATCAATTAAATATTAATTGGTGTTTGCTAAGCTTGTTATTAGGTATAACCCGACTTGGATCATAACGTACTAACCACATCAATATTCTAAGTGTCTTGGGCACATAGTGTAGGATTCTGTGTGCCCAAGACACTTAGAATATTGATGTGGTTAGTACGTTATGATCCAAGTCGGGTTATACCCAATAACAAGCTTTACAATCACCAAGAATTATTTAATTGATGATGGGATCATACTATTAAATAATGGCACCATATTTAGAAAAAGGGGTTTTCTAAACAAAGGCATTCGAGATGAATAAATTATAAGGATAATTTATAGATGGGATCATTATAATTTTTGTCATTTAAAAGGGTTTAAATAACACTAATAATATAAGAGTGTTCTTTAATTAAATTGTTTAATTAAACAAAGCCATATGTCACATTTAAATAAGTCTAGTAGATAACTTATTAATGTGTGACAAACTGGCTAGTTTAAAAATAAATGTGTGTTTGATTAAAGAGGGAAACCTCTTGGTTTTAAAACCATTTTGGCCGCCCACTTTATGGTTCATTGGTCCCTTTGAGGTGCCTTGAAAACACACATTTCTTTAAACACTCCAACACTCTTCATTCCATCATTCTACACATGCAAAAATCAAAAGAAAACCCTCTCTTTCTCTCCTCAATATCTCGGACCAGGCAGCAGCATTAGGGGCTTTTCTTTGCTTGATTTTGGTGCTTCTTCTTCCTAACAAGAAGGTGGTTGTAGCCAAGCTTGGGGTATACTTGCTTGAGGACCTCTACACTTGAGTTCTTGGCCGATTTTGCATCCCAAACACTCTCTTTTGGTCGATTTTTCAGCTGGAACAAGGTAGTTAATCACAGCTCATTGAAGCTGTGATTTTATGTAGTTTAACGTATGCTAATAGCTTGTTCATTCACATATTAAAGATCCCTTTGCTTGGGTTTGTTTTCCATCTTAAATGGTCACAAAAGGAACATTATTTTCAGCTTATAAAATGGGTTTTATAAAGTTGAAACTCCGCTGCGTTTTCCAGAAAGTTTAAGTGGTTAAACTTGTGTTTCATGTTCTAACAAACCCCTCAAATGGCATCAAGAGCCGGTTATGTGGATGACTTGCTTGTTTAGTCTTTAAAATAGGTTTTAAAGCATGATAATAAACTTAGTTTAGGCTGATTATGGGCTGCTATATTTCTGTTTTGATGAATCCCCAACTTTCAAGATTATATCATACATGCTTGTGATGAAATCTTGAAAGAAATACATGTTTATGAAATTTTGATTGTTTGGACAATGATTAAAACCCAAAATTTCAGTTTATGTTGGCTGAAATTTGGGGTTTTAAATGGGGTTTTCATTATATGAATAGATGATATGATCATTGGTTGTTAAAGTGCATAACCTAGCTTAAGGCCTTGTGTTGTTTGGATGATTCAAGTGGTTGTTTTATTCATTCAATTGGGTTGTAATATTTGTGTTTATTCATTTGGGTTGTAATTATTCATTCATTTGGTTATGTAATTAATAGATTAGGTGCATTTCTTTTATTAGAAAAATGTATTAGGATACAATTTTGTAAAAGGAACATGCACAAGATCAAGACCCAAAGATGGACATCAAAGACATGGAGCTTGAAGCATATGGATGCAAGTTCAAGTGGGGGTCCATGATGACCTCAATTTTGTGTTGGTTTCAACCCTTAGGAAAGACCTAATGACCACACTTGTGATGGCAAACAAGTATGGTCATAATAGTAGCTAAGGTTATGCACATTATGGTTGTTTATGTTTATGCTTGGTTGATTGTTTGTTGTCTTGATTGTTTGGTTGATATTTGGATATTCAAAACAAACTAATTAACAAACTTAACAAGCTGAAAATTGATGGTTCTTAAAGGTTAATAAAAGGTTATTAAAATTATTTAATGATTTTAAAGATTAAAATAGGTTTTAATCAAAGAACCATAAGGTACCTTGTATTTGAAAGCATGCAAATACAAGTACATAGAGTTTTCTAAACTAGAATTATGAAACCTCTAAACATTTAACAAACAAGTTTAACACCGTCCTTTTGCACAACACTTAAGTCACTTGGAAACTCTTAATGGGATAAAGGTCACCTAACCATTTTGAGAGAACTTGTGACTTAAGGTGGGAATACCACATTGGTGGGATAAAGGTCACCTAACCACTTATGTTGGTAAACTCACATGTGTGTGCAAGTAGGGTAACTTGATTTGCAAACCATGTTGAATGGATTACCTAAAATATGGTTTCCAAATGGTGTTGATGGGATAAACATGCCGACTTTGCATATGATGTTTTAAAATCGATCCCATACCTCTAGAAGTTGCAAATGGTTGCAATCGTCAAACGTTGACCACCTTATTAATTTAAATAGTGGGATAAAGGTCACCTAACCACAATTTAAATGTAATGTTGGGTTCTAGATTTTAATATAAAATTGACCTTAAAAGGCATTAAATATTAAAATTAGCAATATCAAAAATACTAAAATTGATCTTTGTTAAATTTTGTAGATGGCCACCAATAATGAAAATCACGATAACTCGTCCGCGTCAAACCAATCACTACGAGCGATCCTCGAAAAGGAACGTCTAAATCATAACAACTTTATTGATTGGTATCGAAACTTGAGAATTGTTCTCAAGCAAGAGAGAAGATCATATGTTTTAGACGACCCTATCCCCGATCAACCTAGCGAGGATGATGAGGAGGCCTTTAACGATTGGTTGAAATACACTGAGGACTCCGTCCAAGTGTCTTGTCTCATGCTAGCGAGCATGACTCCAGATCTCCAAAAGGAGTATGAACATCACGGAGCTTACGACATGATAACCCAGCTGAAGGAAACGTTCCAACAGCAAGCAAGGGTTGAGCGGTTCGAAACGGTTCGAGCGCTCCATGCATGTCGAATGGACGACAACCAATCTGTTTCATCTTATGTACTTAAGATGAAAAGTCATATTGACCGCCTCGAGAGGCTAAACTGCCCCGTCTCGAAGGAGTTGGCCACGGATTTGATCATAAATGGCCTAACCAAGGAGTTCGAGACATTCGTGTTGAACTACAACATGAATGCATGGGACAAAAGCATCGGTGAGCTTCACTCAATGCTCAAAACGGCCGAGGCGTCCATGGGTAAAAGGGTTTTACCCGTTCTCACCATCAATGAAGGTGGGAACAACAAGAGGCCTCATCCCGCACCCAAGGCAAAGGTTGCCAAGGGTAAGGGACCTGTTTGGAGAAAGGGGAAAGGGGTGGTAAGGGTACCACCCAAACCACAAGAGAAGAAGCAAAAGGTTGCTACTAATGACCCATGCTTCAAGTGTGGGGAGATAGGACATTGGGCAAGGAATTGTCCTGTCCATCTCCAAGAGCTGAAAGCCAAGAGGGATGCCGGGCAGACCTCAGGTACAATATACATGATTCATATTGATCTTAATGTTACATCTTCAAACACATGGGTATTGGATACCGGATGTGGAACTCATATTTGCAATTTGTTGCAGGGGTTCACAAGAAGTAGGGACTTCAAGAAAGGGGATGTTAGCCTCTTCATGGGCAATGGAACTAAAGTCTTAGTTGAAGCTCGTGGGGACTACATCCTAAGACTTCCAAGTGGTTTGGAAGTTATTTTGAAGAATGTTTTGTATGCTCCTAGTTTGACTAGGAACATTATTTCTGTATCTCAATTAAGACATTATGATTATGTATTATCTTTTATTGAAAATGATATTCATGTTTCTTTAAATGGTATGTTCTATTTTAAAGCTATACCAATTAATGGTATTTATGAATTGGTTCATGAAAATACTTTAAATAGTTCATTGTACCAAACAAACACCAAGAAACTCAAGTTGGACTTGAGTGATACCTATCTTTGGCATTGTTGTCTTGGTCATATAAACAAGAAACGTTTACAAACACTTCAAAAGAATGGTCTTTTGAAAGCAAATGAATGTGATTCATTTGATGTTTGTGAATCTTATTTACAAGGCAAGATGACTAAGGCGCCCTTTAGTGGAACTACTGAAAGGGCAAAAGATTTATTAGGAATCATACATTTGGATATATGTGGTCCTTTTAAGCCAATGACTAGGAATGGTGAAAGATACTTCATTACCTTTACCGACGACTATAGTCGCTATGGGTATGTGTACTTATTGAGGCACAAAGATGAAGCTTTTGAAATGTTCAAAATCTTCAAGAATGAAGTAGAAAATCAACTCAATAAGTCAATTAAAATTCTCCGTACCGATAGAGGAGGTGAATACCTAAGTGATGTTTTTCAAGATCATCTTAGGAGTTGTGGGAGTGTCTCACAACTCACTCCACCTGGAACACCACAACATAATGGTGTGTCTGAGAGGAGGAATCGAACCTTATTAGATATGGTCCGATCTGTGATGGCTAGAAGCACATTACCTCTATCATTTTGGGGTTTCGCTTTGCTCTCCGCGGCCCGTATTCTAAATATGGCCCCAACCAAAAAGGTGGAAAGGACACCTTTTGAGATATGGCATGGAAGAGTTCCATCCCTATCATACTTAAGGGTTTGGGGATGTGAGGCTTATGTTAAGACTCCCACCCCAAACAAATTGGAAGTCCGATCCACCAAGTGTATCTTTGTTGGATATCCTAGAGATTCTATGGGATATTCTTTCTACGATCCACTGGAACAAAAGGTGTTTGTTGCCAGAAAGGGTGAGTTCTTAGAAGCAAAGTTCCTTATGGAAGGAGCTGGCAGTAGAACAGTGGATCTTGAAGAGGATTAAGAACCACAACCCGATACACGTTTGGTTGAAACTAGCACTCAACATGAGGATGTTGAGGAAGATCAAGGGGTTGATCAATACACACAACACGTTCGCAGAAGTGGTAGAACTAGTAATCCACCTGAAAGATATGGATTTTCATGGATGGATTCTATGTGGTAGATTCTGATGAACCAACCACATACCATAATGCAATGTCCAATTCGGATCGTGACAAATGGCTAGAAGCCATGAACGTTGAGATGCAATCCATGTATGACAACCAAGTTTGGGAACTTGTTGTACCACCTCTTAATTCCAAGGTAGTTGGAAGTAAGTGGGTTTTCAAGAAGAAAACCGATATGCATGGAAACTTGGATACTTATAAAGCTAGACTTGTAGCAAAGGGTTTCACTCAAACTCAAGGGGTTGATTATGATGAAACCTTCTCACCTGTTGCGATGCTAAAGTCTATAAGGATATTGTTTGCCATAGCTGCTCATTATGATTATGAGATTTGGCAAATGGATGTCAAAACCGCTTTTCTAAATGGATATCTTGAGGAAGATGTCTATATGGTTCAGCCTGAAGGTTTTGTTGATCCAAAACATCCTAATAAAGTATGCAAGTTAAAGAAATCAATCTATGGATTGAAACAAGCATCGAGAAGCTGGAATCATCGTTTTGATGAGGAGGTCAAGAAATTTGGCTTCATCAAAAACGCTGATGAGGCTTGCGTGTATAAAAAGGCTAGTGGGAGCATAATAACTTTCCTAGTATTGTATGTCGATGACATACTACTATTTGGAAATGACATTCCAACCTTGGAAGGTGTAAAAACCTGGCTTGGAAGCTGTTTTTCCATCAAGGATCTTGGTGAAGCCGCCTATATTCTGGGAATAAAGATCTATAGGGATAGATCAAGGCGGTTGATTGGTTTGAATCAAAGTGCATACATTGATAAGATCTTGAAAAGGTTCAAGATGGAAAACTCTAAGAAAGGTATAGTACCTATTCAAAGAGGAACGATATTTAGTACGACTCAATGTCCAAGCTCAAAGGATGAGCAAGAAAGCATGAAGGCAATCCCATACGCATCTGCTATAGGATCCATCATGTATGCAATGATATGCACTCGACCGGACGTGTCATGCGCCTTAAGCATGACAAGCCGTTACCAGCAGAATCCTGGAAACAGTCATTGGATGGCTGTTAAGAACATACTTAACTACCTAAGGAGGACAAGAGATATGTTCCTAATCTATGGATCTAGTGACGAGGAACTCGTAGTAAAAGGTTACACGGATGCGAGTTTCCAAACCGATCGTGATGATTCTCGGTCACAATCGAGATACATTTTCATTCTGAATGGATGAGCGGTTTCTTGGAAGAGCTCCAAGCAGGATGTGGTGGCTCTATCAACTACTGAATCAGAATACGTTGCCGCCTCATTGGCATCTCAAGAAGCTGCATGGTTGAAGAAATTCATTGCCGATCTAGGGGTTTTCCCTTCCATTCAGGACCCCCTAGAGATCTTTTGTGATAACGAGGGTGCGATTGCACAAATCAAGGAACCCCGTGCTCATCAAAAGACTAGGCACATTGAGCGGAGATTCAACTACATACGAGATGAAGTTGAAAAGGGAAAGATATGTATTCGCAAAGTTCACACGGATCAAAACATTGCGGATCCTCTCACGAAGCTCCTTGAAAAGGCAAAGCATGAAGGTCATACTTGTGCCATGGGACTTCGATATTCTAGTGATTGGATTTGATCTGTAAATTTTGTATTTGGATATATGGAACTTTCTATTATTTGAATAAAATTATTTGGTTATAATGTTTCAAATAATATTCCAATTTAGCATGTTTAATCCATGAGTAAAATGTTTACTCTAAATGTCCGTAGTTGTTCACACTTGTTGGAACAAGTTTGAAGGTAAGACTATTATGAACTTGGATTGGTTGATATTCATAAGGATGAATATAGAGCAATGGGTTGCTACCAAGGTTCATAGATATTTGTGGGATACAAATATTGGACTAACCCGCATCTCAAATTTTACTACATGGAATCTTATTGATTGATCATAAGTAAATTTGAGTAAAGGAGAATATCATTTGGTATCCTCCGACCTGAGATACATATTGGGTTTTGATATTCACCAAGTATTATACCTTGAGCATATTCTTCACTGTCCTGAAATAGTGGACAGTACATAAGGATATGTTCAGGTATAACACGAGGTGTTTGTGAGAAACGTATGTAGTCAAGATGGGATTTGTTCCTCTTATTCGTTGAGAGTTAGATGTCTAAGGCCTGATAAGTTAAATCAACAAGAAATGATCATTCTATGTTCTTGGATTTAACATGACATCTGAAACAAAAGGATAGATGATTGATTCACCTGAATCATTTCAAGTAGGGTACATGAAAGGGATGATGTTATTGAATGGCTATAAGTCATGCGTATTAAGGGTAGTAAACCGTTGTTAGGCGGTATTTACTGCTTGCATCAATCTTCTATAAATCTTGGGCAAGTGGGAGATTGTAGGATTCTGTGTGCCCAAGACACTTAGAATATTGATGTGGTTAGTACGTTATGATCCAAGTCGGGTTATACCCAATAACAAGCTTTACAATCACCAAGAATTATTTAATTGATGATGGGATCATACTATTAAATAATGGCACCATATTTGGAAAAAGGGGTTTTCTAAACAAAGGCATTCGAGATGAATAAATTATAAGGATAATTTATAGATGGGATCATTATTATTTTTGTCATTTAAAAGGGTTTAAATAACACTAATAATATAAGAGTGTTCTTTAATTAAATTGTTTAATTAAACAAAGCCATATGTCACATTTAAATAAGTCTAGTAGATAACTTATTAATGTGTGACAAAATGGCTAGTTTAAAAATAAATGTGTGTTTGATTAAAGAGGGAAACCTCTTGGTTTTAAAACCATTTTGGCCGCCCACTTTATGGTTCATTGGTCCTTTTGAGGTGCCTTGAAAACACACATTTCTTTAAACACTCCAACACTCTTCATTCCATCATTCTACTCATGCAAAAATCAAAAGAAAACCCTCTCTTTCTCTCCTCAATATCTCGGACCAGGCAGCAGCATTAGGGGCTTTTCTTTGCTTGATTTTGGTGCTTCTTCTTCCTAACAAGAAGGTGGTTGTAGCCAAGCTTGGGGTATACTTGCTTGAGGACCTCTACACTTGTGTTCTTGGCCGATTTTGCATCCCAAACACTCTCTTTTGGTCGATTTTTCAGCTGGAACAAGGTAGTTAATCACAGCTCATTGAAGCTGTGATTTTATGTAGTTTAATGTATGCTAATAGCTTGTTCATTCACATATTAAAGATCCCTTTGCTTGGGTTTGTTTTCCATCTTAAATGGTCACAAAAGGAACATTATTTTCAGCTTATAAAATGGGTTTTATAAAGTTGAAACTCCGCTGCGTTTTTCAGAAAGTTTAAGTGGTTAAACTTGTGTTTCATGTTCTAACAAACCCCTCACATAGAATCCTACAATCTCCCACTTGCCCAAGATTCATAGAAGATTGATGCAAGCAGTAAATACCGCCTAACAACAGTTTACTACCCTTAATACGCATGACTTATGGCCATTCAATAACATCATCCCTTTCAAGTACCCTACTTGAAATGATTTAGGTGAATCAATCATCTATCCTTTTGTTTCAGATGTCATGTTAAATCCAAGGACACAGAATGATCATTCCTTGTTGATTTAACTTAATCAGGCCTTAGACATCTAACTCTCAACGAATAAGAGGAACAAATTCCATCTTGACTACATACGTTTCTCACAAACACCTCGTGTTATACCTGAACATAACCTTATGTACTGTCCACAATTTCAGGACAGTGAAGAATTAGCTCAAGGTATAATACTTGGTGAATATCAAAACCCAATATGTATCTCAGGTCAGAGGATACCAAATGATATTCGCCTTTACTCAAATTTACTTATGATCAATCAATAAGATTCCATGTAGTAAAATTTGAGATGCGGGTTAGTCCAATATTTATAATCCACAAATATCTATGAACCTTGGTAACATCCCATTGCTCTATATTCATCCTTATGAATATCAACCAATCCAAGTTCATAATAGTCTTACCTTCAAACTTGCTCCCACAAGTTTGAACGACTACGGACATTTAGAGTAAACGATTTACTCATGGATTAAACATGCTAAATTGGAACATTATTTGAAACATTATAACCAAATAATTTCATTCAAATAATAAAGAGTCCCACATATCCAAATACAAAATTTTACAGATCAAATCCAATCACTAGAATATCGAAGTCCCATGGCACAAGTATGACCTTCATGCATTGCCTTTTCAAGGAGCTTCGTGAGAGGATCCGCAATGTTTTGATCCGTGTGAACTTTGCGAATACATATCTTTCCCTTTTCAACTTCATATCGTATGTAGTTGAATCTCCTCTCAATGTGCCTAGTCTTTTGATGAGCACGGGGTTCCTTGATTTGAGCAATCGCACCCTCGTTATCATAAAAGATCTCTAGGGGGTCCTGAATGGAAGGGACAACCCCTAGATCGGCAATGAATTTCTTCAACCATGCAGCTTCTTGAGCTGCCAATGAGGCGGCGACGTATTCTGATTCTGTAGTTGATAGAGCCACCACATCCTGCTTGGAGCTCTTCCAGGAAACCGCTCCTCCATTCAGAATGAAAATGTATCCCGATTGTGACCGAGAATCATCACGATCGGTTTGGAAACTCGCATCCGTGTAACCTTTTATAACGAGTTCCTCGTCACCAGATCCATAGATTAAGAACATATCTCTTGTCCTCCTTAGGTACTTAAGTATGTTCTTAACAGCCATCCAATAACTGTTTCCAGGATTCTGCTGGTAACGGCTTGTCATGCTTAAGGCGCATGACACGTCCGGTCGAGTGCATATCATTGCATACATGATGGATCCTATAGCAGATGCGTATGGGATTGCCTTCATGCTATCTTGCTCATCCTTTGAGCTTGAACATTGAGTCGTACTCAATATCGTTCCTCTTTGAATAGGTACCGTACCTTTCTTAGAGTTTTCCATCTTGAACCTTTTTAAGATCTTATCAATGTATGCACTTTGATTCAAACCAATCAACCGCCTTGATCTATCCCTATAGATCTTTATTCCCAGAATATAGGCGGCTTCACCAAGATCCTTGATGGAAAAACTACTTCCAAGCCAGGTTTTTACACCTTCCAAGATTGGAATGTTATTTCCAAATAGTAGTATGTCATCAACATACAATACTAGGAAAGTTATTGTGCTCCCACTAGCCTTCTTATACACACAAGCCTCATCAGCGTTTTTGATGAAGCCAAATTTCTTTACTTCCTCATCAAAACGGTGATTCCAGCTTCTCGATGCTTGTTTCAATCCATAGATTGATTTCTTTAACTTGCACACTTTTGTAGGATGTTTTGGATCTACAAAACCTTCAGGCTGAACCATATAGACATCTTCCTCAAGATATCCATTTAGGAAAGCAGTTTTGACATCCATTTGCCAAATCTCATAATCATAATGAGCAGCTATGGCAAACAATATCCTTATAGACTTTAGCATCGCAACAGGTGAGAAGGTTTCATCATAATCAACCCCTTGAGTTTGAGTGAAACCCTTTGCTACAAGTCTAGCTTTATAAGTGTCCAAGTTTCCATGCATATCGGTTTTCTTCTTGAAAACCCACTTACTTCCAACAAGTTACCAAACTTGATTGTCATACATGGATTGCATCTCAACGTTCATGGCTTCAAGCCATTTGTCATAATCCAAATTGGACACTGCATCATGGTATGTGGTCGGTTCATCTGAATCTACCACATAGCATCCATCCATGAAAAATCCATATCTTTCAGGTGGATTACTAGTTCTACCACTTCTGGGAACGTTTTGTGCGTATTGATCAACCCCTTGATCATCCTCAACATCCTCATGTTGAGTGCTAGTTTCAACCAAACGTGCATTGGGTTGTGGTTCTTGATCCTCCTCAAGATCCACTGTTCTACTGCCAGCTCCTTCCATAAGAAACTTTGCTTCTAAGAACTCACCCTTTCTGGCAACAAACACCTTTTGTTCAAGTGGATCATAGAAATAATATCCCATAGAATCTCTAGGATATCCAACAAAGATACACTTGGTGTAACGGACTTCCAATTTGTTTAGGGTGGGAGTCTTAACATAAGCCTCACATCCCCAAACTCTTAAGTATGATAGGGATGTAACTCTTCCATGCCATATCTCAAAGGGTGTCCTTTCCACCTTTTTGGTTGGGGCCATATTTAGAATACGGGCCGCTGAGAGCAAAGCGAAACCCCAAAATGATAGAGGCAATGTGCTTCTAGCCATCATAGATCGGACCATATCCAATAAGGTTCGGTTCCTCCTCTCAGACACACCATTATGTTATGGTGTTCCAGGTGGAGTGAGTTGTGAGACAGTCCCACAGCTCCTAAGATGATCTTGAAAAACATCACTTAGGTATTCACCTCCTCTATCAGTACGGAGAATTTTAATCGACTTGTGGAGTTGATTTTCTACTTCATTCTTGAAGATTTTGAACATTTCAAAAGCTTCATCTTTGTGCCTTAATAAGTACACATACCCATAGCGACTATAGTCATCGGTAAAGGTAATGAAGTATCTTTCACCATTCCTAGTCATTGGCTTAAAAGGACCACATACATCCGAATGTATGATTCCTAATAAATCTTTTGCCCTTTCGGTAGTTCCATTAAAGGGTGCCTTAGTCATCTTACCTTGTAAACAAGATTCACAAACATCAAATGAATCACATTCATTTGTTTTTAAAAGACCATTCTTTTGAAGTGTTTGTATACGTTTCTTGTTTATATGACCAAGACGACAATGCCAAAGATAGGTATCACTCAAGTCCAACTTGAGTTTCTTGTTGTTAGTTTGGTACAATGAACTATTTAAAGTATTTTCATGAACCAATTCATAAATACCATTAATGGCAATAGCTTTAAAATAGAACATATCATTTAAAGAAACATGAATATCATTTTCAACAAAAGACAATACATAATCATAATGTCTTAATTGGGATACAAAAATAATGTTCCTAGTCAAACTAGGAGCATACAAAACATTCTTCAAAATAACATCCAAGCCACTTGGAAGTTTTAGTATGTAGTCCCCATGAGCTTCAACTTTGACTTTAGTTCAATTGCCCATAAAGAGGCTAACATCCCCTTGATTGAAGTCCCTACTTCGTTTGAACCCTTGCAACAAATTGCAAATATGTTTTCCATATCCGGTATCCAATACCCATGTGTTAGAAGATGTAACATTAAGATCAATATGGATCATGTATATTGTACCTGAGGTCTGCCCGGCATCCCTCTTTGCTTTCAACTCTTGGAGATGGACAGGACAATTTCTTACCCAATGTCCAATCTCCCTACACTTGAAGAATGGGTCATTAGTAGCAACCTTTTGCTTCTTCTCTTGTGGTTTGGGTGGCACCCTTGCCACCCCTTTCCCTTTTCCCCATACGGGTCCCTTACCCATGGCAACATTTGCCTTGGGTGTGGGATGAGGCCTTTCTTGTTCCCACCTTCATTAATGGTGAGAACGGGTAAAACCCTTTTACCCATGGCCGCCTCGACCGTTTTGAGCATTGAGTGAAGCTCACCAATGCTTTTGTCCCAAGCATTCATGTTGTAGTTCAACACGAACGTCTTGAACTTCTTGTTAAGGCCATTGAGGATCAGATCCGTGCCCAATTCCTTCGAGACGGGACAATTGAGCCTTTCGAGGCGGTCAATGTGGCTTTTCATCTTAAGTACATAAGATGAAACCGATTGATTGTCGTCCATACGACATGCATGGAGTGCTCGAACCGTTTCAAAGCGCTCAACCCTAGCTTGCTGTTGGAACGTTTCCTTCAGCTGGGTTATCATGTCATAAGCTCCGTGATGTTCATACTCCTTTTGGAGATCTGGAGTCATGCTTGCTAGCATGAGGCAAGACACTTGGATGGAGTCCTCAGTGTATTTCACCCAATCGTTATAGGCCTGCTCATCATCCTCAGTAGGTTGATCGGGGATAGGGTCATCTAAAACATATGATCATCTCTCTTGCTTGAGAACGATTCTCAAGTTTCGATACTAATCAATGAAATTGTTATGATTCAGACGTTCCTTTTAGAGAATCACTCGTAAAGATTGGGTGGACGTAGATGAGTTATCATGATTATCATTGTTGGTGGCCATCTACAAAATTTAACAAAGATCGATTTTAGTATTTTGGATATTACTATTTTTAATAATTAATTAATGCCTTTAAGGTCATTTTCATAATAAAATCTAGAACCCAACATTTCATTTAAATTGTGGTTAGGTGACCTTTATCCCACGATTTAAATTAATAAGGTGGTCAACGATTGACGGTGGCAACCATTTGCAACTTCTAGAGGTATGGGATCGACTTGAAACATCATATGTAAAGTCGGCATGTTAATCCTATCAACATCATTTGGAAACAATATTGTAGGGATCCATTTAACATAGTTTGCAAATCAAGTTACCCTACTTGCACACACGTGTGAGTTTTCCAACATAGGTGGTTAGGTGATCTTTATCCCATAAATGTGGTATCCCCACCTCAAATCACAAGTTCCCTCAAAATGGTTAGGTGACCTTTATCCCATTGAGAGTTTCCAAGTGACTCAAGTGTTATGAAAAAGGACGGTGTTAGACTTGTTATCATTTTAAAATATTTAGAGATTTCATGATTCAAGTTTTAGAAAACTCTATGTACTTGTATTTGCATGCTTTCAAATATAAGATACCCTATGGTCCTTTGATTAAAACCTATTTTAATCTTTAAAATCATTAAATCATTTTAATAACCTTTTATTACCTTTTAATGATTAAGAACCATTTATCTAGTTTGATATGATCATTGATAGGATTGTTAAAGCAAATATCACATACATGCCATCAACCACAATAATATAAACAAAACAACATTGCATATGTGCATAACCATAGCATCTAGAGTGGTCCACACTTGTTTACCATCACAAGTGTGGTCCATAGGGCATTCCTAAGGTCATAACAAAACACATAGAAAGCTTCCAAAAGCCTCCCACTTGAAGCAGCATAAAAATGCTCCATGATTCTCTTATGTCTTTCCTTTGTGCTTCCAACGCGTACGTCTTCATATTACAAGATATAAAGTCCTAATACAAGATATCTAGTAAAATGAAAAATACACCTAATCTATTTATTACAACCCAATAATAAATAAATTACATTTTTAAACAAAGCACAAATAAATTAATATACAACCCCATTGAATAAACAAAAAAACAGCCATTGCATACATCCAAACAACACTAGGCCAAAAGCTAGGTTATGCACTAACTAAAATTCCATCATATCATCCAAATATAACAAAGAATCCCCACTAAAACCCACGAGATTTTAGCCAACATAAACTGAAATTTCAGGTTTTAAACATTGTCCAAACAATATACATATCATCATACATATCTTTTAAGGTTTAGTCACAAGCATGTGTGATATAACCTTGAAAGTTTGGGGATTCAACGTACAAGAACATTTCAGCCCTTAAAAGGGTTATAAAATCCCATAAAAATTTTTTTAAAGGACACTAACAAGCAAGCTATCCACATAACCTGGCTCTAGATGCCAATGACGGGTTTGTTATAAGATAAAATCAAAGTTTAACCTCTTAAACTTTCTGAAAAACGCAGCAGATATAAGTTTTGAAACATGATTATAAAATTGAAAAATCATGTTCTTTAGGTAACTAATATATGTATAAAACAAACCCATATAACAAAGGATCATATTATGTGAATAAGCAAGCTATGTAAGCATATGAAACAACATAATATGACAACCACAAAGGGCTGCCAAGCTACCTTTTCCAGCAGCCAAAAATCGACAGAAAACGGGGATGTTGGATGCTCAAAATCGGCCAAAAGCTCCAGGGAAGGACCTCTCAAGTTAGTATACCCCAAGCTCTTGAAGCAACCACCACTCTTGCTAGGGAGAGTGCACCAAAAACGCCAAAAATTGCTCCCTTCTTCTTGTTTTAGCCGAGAACTCCAAGGGAAGAAAAAGATGAGAGAGTTTTGAACATGCAAAAGGATGGAGAAGTGGGTCTTGGGTTTTTCAACTACAAATCTCTTTCATAAAGAGTGTGTAGTTAATCCATAGAAGACTTCAAAGGCCATTGGCCCTTAGGGGTGGCCGAATTTGAAGTGAGAAAGGGGTTTCCCCTAAAACTCATCTTCCATAACACATTAAATAAGTCACTCACTAGGACTTATTTAATTTATGTGACATGTATCATCTTAATTAAACAAATTTAATTAAAGGATACTAACATATTATTAGTGTTATTTAAACCCTTTTAAATAACAAAATTAATAATAAAACCCATCAACAAATTATCCTTATAATTTGTTCCATCTCGAATGCCTTTGTTTAGAAAACCCTTTTTCTAAACATGGTGCGATTATACAATTGCATGATCCCATCATCAATTAAATAATTCTTGGTGATTGTAAAGCTTGTTATTGGGTATAAACCGACTTGGATCATAACGTACTAACCGCATAAATATTTTATATGTCTTGGGCATATAAAATCCAACAAATCATGTATCAAATAATCGAGTTTGTTCTATATTCAAGTAACTATCCGAATGTTGGAATCATGCTTGACAGAATTAGTGAGTCAAATCATGAACAGATTTTTGGCTTCACAATCAGATTATTTTAACATTTGTACAGAATTAACAGAAAGCGATTCTCCACTGTGGTTCAATGCACCGACCTACAAGGTAGATCTAGTAAGGAGACGATTCCCAAAATCACGACGGTGTTACCGCCCTCACTGAGAATCCTAAGAACGATTTAAAAGGAGAGAATATTAGCGTGAATGTCTTTAAATAGACAGGATAGTCATGATACAATAGATTAAAGGTTTCAAATCTAGAAGGATTTGGGTTTTCCTAACGAGTACAGGTTAATATCTAGGCATCGCACGATCATTTCTATGAAGCTAAAACTAAGAAGTTTTCATGATTGCTAAGAATAGAGAGATTATGTCATACACAAAGGTCTTCATCTTTCAAAGCCTCCTTTTTAATTCTCGGCTTTCCTCGGAAAGATTTTTTTCAACCTCTTCTTTCTAAGATTTCCATCTTAAGGGGTTAAGTCTTTTCTTCCACCAAGTGCTTCTTCGAGTATGCTTTCTTTTCCGGAATGGTTCTGTATATCATAAACTCAGTCTTCGAGTAGATCCATTCATCTTATCACACGCATGTCAAGAGTTTCCCCATATAGGATATGCCATAAACTCTCGGGAACCAACGCTAGGAGAATTTACAAGTTCAATAAATAATACGGCGAAGGCAATAGAAGAAAAGCCTAACTGTAGGCTATCTGCATTCGTCAAAGAGGGTAAGCAGATACAAATGCGGTTAAGACTTGTTCTCTCGCATTTGGTAATACGGATGTCTTAGGACAATGCGGATGATGGCCTCCTATCCACACTTTTCAATGCGGTTGACATTACCGATTGTCGATCACCCTATTGTGCTTGGTCTAGTATTCTGATGTGTAGTTGGTAGTGTCGCACCGATAATGTATCTAGGTGCATCCTTTTATTTTACGGAATTTTCTAGTTCATGCTTAATGTAGCTCTCCATATATTTACTCGAATCATTGGGCGTCTAGAAGATTGCCTTGTACCGTTGCATCAACGCACATCTGAAACTTTCTTATACGCTGTAAGGCCCCGTTCCCGGGCACCTCACAGTTTGTCATTCATTGCACATAAAACATTTACTTTGAAGCGGAATTTAAAAATTTCATTAATAACTAAAAACATGTCATTTCATAACTTTACAACATTCGTTTTCTTCTCAAAATACAATGACATGTCAAAATATGGATGCCATCCTCAACAAAACTGAGTAGTCGCCCCGTGCCATCCTCAGCAGCATACCTGTCAACTGGAAACACATCAAAGTCAGCGTTGCTGAGTGAGTTCTAGTTTTATATTAAAACATACTTTTCTTTCGTTAAAACCGTCCTTTACTTCTTTCAAAAACATACTATACTTTCGTAGATGAACACACATCATACGTACATACACATAGATAATATCATTATTATCTTCTTTTCTCATTCGTTCTTTATCTTTAACTTTCATTCATTATCTGTCTATCATTTGTTCATTATCTATCTTTAACTTTCATGCATTCTCTATCTTTCACTTCTATCTAGATCCGGTCACACTTTACCCTCTTCATGGCACACAACCATGATTACTGAGGTCGAGTGACAAGGATCCCATTTCATACGTCATCATTATGTTCCTTCCGTTCATTACTTTCATTCGTTCGTTCTTTAGCTTTTATTACGTTCATTATCTTTCATTCATTTCATACTTTCTTTCTTTCACAATTATCTCATTCATCAACTCACGCGATACTCCCGACTCATGCCCGAAGACTGATACTGTGCCGAGGCCTGTACACAAACCCCCGACTCATGTCCGAAGACTGACACAGTACCGGAGCACGCGATCTGTTCCTCATTCATCTCATCTCACTCTCACACACTACTCCCAACTCATGTCCGAAGACTGATACTGTGCCGGGGCCTGCTCACAAACCCCCAACTCATGTCCGAAGACTGACACAGTACCGGAGCACGTGATCCTCTACTCATCCAACTAGATCCTGTCTCATGCAATATCCCCGACTCATGCTCGAAAGCTGATGCTGTGCCGGGGCCTGCTCACAAACCCCCGACTCATGTTCGAAGACTGACATAGCACCGGGATACGCGACAAAGATCCCGTTGAGTCAATCACCTAGATTGAACTCCATCCGAGTCTGTTGCAACACAAAGTTGCTCACCTCACTATCTCATCCCATGCAATACCCCCGACTCATGTCCGAAGACTGATACTGTGCCGGGGCCTGTTACACAAACCCCCGACTCATGTCCGAAGATTGACACAGTACCGAGATACGTGACGAGGATCTAGTTCGAGTCTGTTGCGACACGGAGTTGCTCACCTCATACATACGCTTGCAAGCCTTACGTTCATTCATTCATTCATTAATGCATGCACTCATTCGTTACGTTCCTCTTTCATTATCTTCCACTTTACGTTACATAATACTTTCAATTCATTGATTAACGTTCAACGCAAAGCCCAGGGAAGACAAACATACAATAAATAAAAGGAACATATACATAATCATAAACATACATCATCACCATACATGCATCATCATACATTCATAACACACATTCGACATACAATGCAATCACACGCACCGCCAGGCATACCTCACACATAACATCATGCGCGTCATCGTCATCAACTCATCATCATACATCGTCTTGCATCATCCATGCCCAACTCATCATCTACAACCCCGAGGGTCCGAAACTAAGTCCGCACTTTTTGAAAGTCGGATAATACTATGGACATTCGGGCGTATGGACACCCTTCAGTCGTCTGGCCTCCATGCGATAGGCCCCTCATTCGGGTGACTAGACCTTCATTCGGTTGGCTAAACTTTCATTCGGGTGTCTAGACCTTCATTCGGGTGACTAAACCTTCATTCGGGTGACTAGACCTTCATTCGGGTGACTGGACCTTCAGTCTCCCCCCATTCAGGTGACTGGCCTTCAGTCTCCCCCCATTCAGGTGACTGGCCTTCAGTCTCCCCCCATTCAGGTGACTGGCCTCCAGTCTCCCCTCATTCAGGTGACTGAGCTCCAGTCTCCCCTCATTCGGGCGACTGAGCTCCAGTCTCCCCTCAATTGGGCGACTGAGCTCCAGTCTCCCCTCATTCAGGTGACTGAGCTCCAGTCTCCCCTCATTCGGGCGACTGAGCTCCAGTCTCCCCTAATTCCGGTGACTAAGCTCAAGTCTCCCCTCATTCGGGCGACTGAGCTCCAGTCTCCCCTCATTCGGGCGACTGAGCTCCAGTCTCCCCTCATTCGGGCGGTTGAGCTCCAGTCTCCCCTCATTCGGGCGGCTGAGCTCCAGCCTCCCCTCATTCGGGTGGCTGAGCTCCAGTCTCCCCTCATTCGGGTGACTGAGCTCCAGTCTCCCGTCATTCGGGCGACTGAGCTCCAGTCTCCCCTCATTCGGGCGACTGAGCTCCAGTCTCCCCTCATTCGGGCGACTGAGCTCCAGTCTCCCCTCATTCGGGCGACTGAGCTCCAGTCTCCCCTCATTCGGGCGACTGGGCACCAGTCTCCCCTCATTCGGGCGACTGGGCTCCAGTCTCCCCTCATTCGGGCAACTGGGCTCCAGTCTCCCCTCATTCGGGCGACTGGGCCTAGCTGATGCAGAATGGAGTTCATCCCGACTGCAGCTGAGGGTTTTCGGCCCCCAAACTCACCTAAACCCATTTTGGGCCCAAATCGACCATCCTAAGCCTTAGGGAAGCATACCACGACCTCACTCGAGCCTAACCACGCATGAAATCAAGCTCCAAACGCATCATACACTTACACAAATGCATAAAAACGGGCTTACACCCAAAAACTCAAAAAAAGGGTTTTCAGACGTGTTCCAGCCCCAAAATCGTTCAAAATCATGTAAAAGAGGGGTCCTAGAACTCACCTTAGTAGCCTCCTCGGTTAGGGCTTCGATTTGACCCGCTATATGTCGATTTTGGCTCACGAACCCGCTTGAACCGAGCCTTCTTCTCCCTTTTTTCCTGTTTCTCTTCTTTCTCTCTGGTTTCCCGAGTGTAGGGAGAGGGTAAGGGCTGCCCTCTCCCTTAAATACTACAGTCCAGTCGCCCGGGTTTCCCCGTGCGACTGAACCTTCAGTCGTGTGAGCTCCATGCGATTGGACACTCCAGTCGCACGATTGGGCTCCAGTCATGCGATTGAGCTTCAATCGCATGACTTCCATGCGATGGGACGCTCCAGTCGCATGACACTCCAAATTTAACATTTCCGAGCGTTACAAGTCCTCCCCCCTTAAACAGGTTTCGTCCCCGAAACCTATTGTTCCTTAAACCTTCGCGGGCAATACTGTCCCATCTCTTTTCCAGTCTAACACTTGGAATCCTATCGCTCTACATCATTTGTCAACATTGAACTTCGGGTCTATCTTGGACTATCGACATCGGCAACCCATGCATACTGATCAATGTTCATTTGACCAGCACCTGCGACTTCAAACATGCCATGTAGAATACGGTTACTACATCACAATATTCGAGCAAAGGCTCGGCGTCATAATCATTGAGCTTCAGAGCATCGCTGAGAACCTTCAGCTTTAATGCTTGAGGAACACGGTCATCAACTTGCGTAAAGTTACTGCTTAACCCAAGCCCTTGTTTGATGTTCTTTAAGTTTGAATAATGACCCTCTGGCAGACCCAACAACTGGAAAGAATGGTAAATCGGCTTATTTGGTGACTCAAACCAAATTTATCCTTTCTCTTTTTCTTTCGATCTCCCATTCTTCTTGTTTGCTATGCGTACTCTGCTGTCTATGAACAATTCATAGGCTGAAACTGTTTCTCAGACAACGGGTGACACAGCCTTCTCAATTGCATCACGCAATCCTCTAGGGCCTCAGGTAACCCATTAATGGTAATCTCTACATCGAAGGGCTCGTCAATGTTCCTTCTCTTAACATGCAACTTACAACAGAAAGCAGTAGAAACAAAACTACTACCAGCATCACATACAAGGCATATATGCACAAATTTAAATCACCGGAAACGTACCTGACATCAAGTCAGAGTCCGCTCTAGCCTCCTCTTCGTCATGGCAAAGCTTTATCCTTCACCCTTTGTTCTCCTTTCTCGTACCGAAGCTTCCCGCCTTTGACTTCTTACAGTCCCCGCTCATATGTCCAGCCTCACCGCAGTTGTAGCACTTAGCCACACGGCAATCCCTTGCCCTGTGACCTTCCTTTCCACACTGAAAGCAAACGTTCAGTCCCCATTTGCATTCCCCTTCGTGACCTCTACCACACTTCTTACATACCTCACCCTTCCTTATTATCCTCTCCCGATCATCGATACTCATCGTCTTACCTTCAGTCACCATTCCGCCATCCCTATCTCGCCTTCCTTTCCCCTTCTTAGCAAAGGCTCGCTCCTCCGCTTTGCTCGTTATCATCATCGCCTCCCGCTCATCGTACAACCTTCCTGCTAGATCTACCGCCGACCTGAACGTGCTTGGTCGGGCAGCGATCATGTGCCTACAGATATCCGTCGGCAAGCCCTGGATATACCTCTTGATCTTCCGTGAAGGAGGTGTCACCTGATCCGGCACCAGTCGTGCCATCTCGTTGAATTTAGTGGTGTATTGCTGATGTGTCATCGTCCCCGCTTCCAATTGCAGGAACTCCCTTTCAACATTATCCATTTCACAACGAGGACAGAACTCCTCAATCACCAGCCTTTTCAACTCTGACCATCTCATCCTTCCGATAGCCCGACTACCCTCAGCTTGGACTATATTGTCCCACCAACACAAAGCTGAGTCCACGAAAGAATGAGTGGCAAACTTAACTTTCTGATCTTCCTGGCACTCACTAATTTCCAGTACCGCTTCCATCTCTCTAACCCAACGATGAGCGGCAGTAGCATTGCCGTTACCATCAAAGGTTGGGGGCTTGCATCGCTGAAACGCCCCATAGTTACAGCCTCGTGCCGCCACCGGCGCAGCCCTTCCTTTTCTTCCTCATCCTCGTCATCAAAGAAAACCGTGTCAGTCTCGGGCCGTCTCATTTCACCCGAAGATCTACCCCTTTCCTGTCTCTCCTCATCCCTAACAGCCTTTATCACTTCAGTCACTACAGACGGTAAGATCGTCTGCATGACCTGGTGTACTTCTTCCATAACCGCCTCTCTCATCGAGGCTCTCAAATTAGCGCTTTCGTCTGCTCCCTCCTGATGAGGAGTCTAGTGTTCTTCATGAACCACCTTTTCAACTCTAGGCCTTCCTCTGGTGACCCGTGGTTCAGCGCCACGTCCGCCACCACCTCCACCACGTGAAGCCTTAGAAGTTCTACCACCGGTCATCCTCTATAACACACTGAAATATTCAAACACTAACACGGTCATTCAAAGGAAATAGCACAGTTTATGTCAAGTATAGTAAGTCCCTAATTACAGTGATCAGTTGTGATTAGCCACTTACTCTACTCTTCGCACCCAGAGCATTACCTGTCCTGACTACATCAGTATCTAAATCTATCAGTACACATAAACACATAACATGCGCACATAATGCCGGTTAACTTTAAGAAAATACCTGATGGCACGCAGCTACTCAGTTTGGCATCCCTTCCCTTTTGTCCCATTCTCAGTTTAAGTTAAGGTTTATTTTGAAAATTTACCCATTTTACTTAAACTTTTGCTCTGATACCAACTTGTAAGGCCCCATTCCCGGGCACCTCACAGTTGGTCATTCATTGCACATAAAACATTTACTTTGCAGCGGAATTTAAAATTTTCATTAATAACTAAAAACATGTCATTTCATAACTTTACAACATTCGTTTTCTTCTCAAAATACAATGACATGTCAAAATATGGATGCCATCCTCAACGAAACTGAGTAGTCGCCCCGTGCCATCCTCAGCAGCATACCTGCCAACTGGAAACACATCAAAGTCAGCGTTGCTGAGTGAGTTCTAGTTTTATATTAAAACATACTTTTCTTTCGTTAAAACCGTTCTTTACTTATTTCAAAAACATACTATACTTTCGTAGATGAACACACATCATACGTACATACACATAGATAATATCATTATTATCTTCTTTTCTTATTCGTTCTTTATCTTTAACTTTCATTCATTATCTGTCTATCATTTGTTCATTATCTATCTTTAACTTTCATGCATTCTCTATCTTTCACTTCTATCTAGATTCGGTCACACTTTACCCTCTTCATGGCACACAACCATAAGTACTGAGGTCGAGTGACAAGAATCCCGTTTAATACGTCATCATTATGTTCCTTCCGTTCATTACTTTCATTCGTTCGTTCTTTAGCCTTCATTACGTTCATTATCTTTCTTTCATTTCATACTTTCTTTCTTTCACAATTATCTCTCTTATTCATCAACTCACACGATACTCCCGACTCATGCCCGAAGACTGATACTGTGTCGAGGCCTGTACACAAACCCCCGACTCATGTCCGAAGACTGACACAGTAATGGAGCACGCGATCTGTTCCTCATTCATCTCATCTCACTCTCACGCACTACTCCCGACTCATGTCCGAAGACTGATACTGTGTCGGGGCCTGCTCACAAACCCCCGACTCATGTCCGAAGACTGACACAGTACCGGAGCACGTGATCCTCTACTCATCCAACTAGATCCTGTCTCATCCAATATCCCCGACTCATGCTCGAAAGCTGATGATGTGCCGGGGCCTGCTCACAAACCCCCGACTCATGTTCGAAGACTGACACAGCACCGGGATACGCGACAAAGATCCCGTTGAGTCAATCACCTAGATTGAACTCCATCCGAGTCTGTTGCAACACAAAGTTGCTCACCTCACTATCTCGTCCCATGCAATACCCCCGACTCATTTCCGAAGACTGATACTGTGACGGGGCCTGTTACACAAACCCCGACTCATGTCCGAAGACTGACACAGTACCGGGATACGTGACGAGGATCTCGTTCGAGTCTGTTGCGATACGGAGTCGCTCACCTCATACATACGCTTGCAAGCCTTACGTTCATTCATTCGTTCATTAATGCATGCACTCATTCGTTACGTTCCTCTTTCATTATCTTCCACTTTACGTTACATAATACTTTCAATTCATTCATTAACGTTCAACGCAAAGCCCAGGGAAGACAAACATACAATAAATAAAAGGAACATATACATAATCATAAACATACATCATCACCATACATGCATCATCATACATTCATAACACACATCCGTCATACAATGCAATCACACGCACCGCCAGGCATACCTCACACATAACATCATGCGCGTCATCGTCGTCAACTCATCATCATACATCGTCTTGCATCATCCATGCCCAACTCATCATCTACAACCCCAAGGGTCCGAGTCTAAGTCCGCACTTTTCGAAAGTCGGATAATACTACGGACATTCGGGCGTATGGACACCCTTCAGTCGTCTGGCCTCCATGCGATAGGCCCTTCATTCGGGTGACTAGACCTTCATTCGGGTGGCTAAACCTTCATTCGGGTGACTAGACCTTCATTCGGGTGTCTAGACCTTCATTCGGGTGACTAAACCTTCATTCGGGTGACTAGACCTTTATTCGGGTGACTGGACCTTCAGTCTCCCCCCATTCAGGTGACTGGCCTTCAGTCTCCCCCCATTCAGGTGACTGGCCTTCAGTCTCCCCCCATTCAGGTGACTGGCCTCCAGTCTCCCCTCATTCAGGTGACTGAGCTCCAGTCTCCCCTCATTCGGGCGACTGAGCTCCAGTCTCCCCTCAATTGGGCGACTGAGCTCCAGTCTCCCCTCATTCAGGTGACTGAGCTCCAGTCACCCCTCATTCGGGCGACTGAGCTCCAGTCTCCCCTCATTCAGGTGACTGAGCTCCAGTCTCCCCTTATTCGGGCGACTGAGCTCCAGTCTCCCCTCATTCGGGCGGCTGAGCTCCAGTCTCCCCTCATTCGGGCGGCTGAGCTCCAGTCTCCCCTCATTCGGGCGGCTGAGCTCCAGTCTCCCCTCATTCGGGCGGCTGAGCTCCAGTCTCCCCTCATTCGGGCGGCTGAGCTCCAGTCTCCCCTCATTCGGGCGGCTGAGGTCCAGTCTCCCCTCATTCGGGCGGCTGAGCTCCAGTCTCCCCTCATTCGGGCGGCTGAGCTCCAGTCTCCCCTCATTCGGGCGGCTGAGCTCTAGTCTCCCTCATTTGGGCGGCTGAGCTCTAGTCTCCCCTCATTCGGCCGACTGAGCTCAAGTCTCCCCTTATTCGGGCGACTGAGATCCAATCTCCCCTCATTCGGGCGACTGAGCTCCAGTCTCCCCTCATTCGGGTGACTGAGCTCCAGTCTCCCCTCATTCAGGGTACTGAGCTCCAGTATCCCCTCATTCGGGCGACTGGGCTCCAGTCTCCCCTCATTCGGGCGACTGGGCCTAGCTGATGCAGAATGGAGTTCATCCCGACTGCAACCGAGGGTTTTCGGCTCCCAAACTCACCTAAACCCATTTTGAGCCCAAATCGACCATCCTAAGCCTTAGAGAAACATACCACGACCTCACTCGAGCCTAACCACGCATGAAATCGAGCTCTAAACACATCATACACTTACACAAATGCATAAAAACGGGCTTACACCCAAAAACTCAAAAAAAGGGTTTTCAGACGTGTTCCAGCCCCAAAATCGTTCAAAATCATGTAAAAGAGGGGTCCTAGAACTCACCTTAGTAGCCTCCTCGGTTAGGGCTTCGATTTGACCCGCTATATGTCGATTTTGGCGCACGAACCCGCTTGAACCGAGCCTTCTTCTCCCTTTTTTCCCGTTTCTCTTCTTTCTCTCTGGTTTCGTGAGTGTGGGGAGAGGGTAAGGGCTGCCCTCTCCCATAAATACTACAGTCCAGTCACCCCGAGTTTCCCCATGCGACTGAACCTTCAGTCGTGTGAGCTCCATGCGATTGGACACTCCAGTCGCACGATTGGGCTCCAGTCCTGCGATTGAGCTTCAATCGCATGACTTCCATGCGATTGGACGCTCCAGTCGCATGACACTCCAAATTTAAAATTTCCGGGCGTTACATACGCGCCCAAACGAATTCCGCTTTTCTCCAAGGATACGATGCCAGTCGTATAGCTACACGAATCAAGTTTTGATTAATCCTTTTACAACTTTCTCCTAACCCTAAGCATTGACGCATCTCAATGGGGTTTTACTTCTCCCGGAATTTTATAGCTTCAAATTATAGCAACTTGTCTCGAATCTCATGCTTATTAATAGTAACAAAATGACATACATGTCTAAGTATGTCCTGCAAAATCCTATCCATGAGCCTTATGAGTTCTGTGAATTGTGTAGGTCCTCCCACATGGGCTTGATCACAACCTTCGTACTTGCCATATCTGGTTTCAACTATTACTTGTGTGATGTCGTTTTCCTTATAAACACGGCTGATAATAATTAAGATGTAGGTAGCGTCTTGCAATTGATTAAGCAGGTGAATATCTCTAGGGAGAGGGTTGTAAAACTCGGTCAATTCCCAAGATTAACAACCAAGATCTCAATCACAATAACGCGGAATGAAATTGCGATTGGAAGAAGACAAATAATGATCAAAAAGACTTCAATTGATAATCAATATGATTACAATCCTGTGCGAAAATGCACAGAACAATTACAGAGCAAATTGAACTGAAAAACTTTTTTACAAAATGCGAAAATTACATATTTATACTAAAACAATAAGTTCTCGCGCGAGACAGTCTTTTCGCGCGGTTGTGCCTTTCGCACGAGTCCAGCTTCTCGCGTGACTTCAACTTTCGCTTGGCATCTTCATTTTCGGTGTTCGTTGTTTTGTCAAGCCTTATGTAGTCTTCTACAATCTCCCCCTAGGCTTGGTGAAACACCCTTAGTCAAAATCAACATTGACTTTCGTGTATGAGCCAGAATAGGCATACCACTTATTCCTTAGGATTCGATCAGTCATCCAAACATATTGGCAAGACAAAAAGTAAACCGACTCGTCAGCTGTGATAGGACAGTGTAGCAGCTTATTCAAGTCGTCTTTGCCAAACTTCATTAAGTCAGCTGGATCAATGATTCTGTATGATCTATCAACACATTTGATCACAGCCTGACCTGAATCCTTTTCACAACTCCATGTAATAAATTGCTTCAACGAATTTGGAGGTACTAAAAAAATTGATAACAACAAAGAAAAACAAACATGAATAAAGAATCAAAATCAGATTTATTTATTAACACAAATTTTCTTTTTAGAATTTTCATAATGAGATCATATAGTCCTTCGTCAAGTCAAGACTCTGTCCAGCTTTATTTAAAATAAACTGGTTAAGTTGATTGTCAATATATTTTGTTCTTTTTAAACTTATACTTCAGGTCTTACTCAGAAACATAAGGAGTGATACATATCATGTTTTGTTTGATTTAATATAATTCAGTGGATCCCATAATCAGAACTTCTTGTAAAATACTTATTATCCTTCAAGACACTGTCGAGATTTCAAGTCACCCCAAATTGACTTAAACCATGCATTGTTGATCAGCGATACCATATGTTTATTCCTAAATATGTCTAATTGAGCATAACTAGCCTGAGAAATATCTCTTAACATGGAATATTAACAAGTTTAAGGACTTACTAACAGCCATCCGGACTTACGTCTACCCTCTCAAGATGTTTAGGACTTACATGCCATCCGGACTTACATGCCCCATCTTTTGATTTGCCTTCCATGATCAGAAAATATTCTCAAAATAGAACATAAATACCATATAGAATGTATGTCTTTAGACATATCTTTTGATTTGTGCTCCTTGTCATCTTATATCCTATATGGCCTTTTGGCATCTTTTTGCTCAATAATTTGCTCAATTATTTTCTTTTTGTCTTTTTATTTCTTTTGTCTTTTTGTATTTTCTTTTATATATATACATAGTTATATATGATAATCACTTAATCAAACAAATACAGGCTTGTGTATGACAAGAATGTAACTCTCAGTCTGTGTTAGAACATTTTTGGTATTGTCATAGAATCCTGATATGTTCCCCACTAAATCATATCTCTTTAATTCAAGAATAATCACTTAATTATGATCTTTTCATTTCAGAAAGCAAAGCCTATTGACACATCAATCATAATCCAAGTCTTTTTATATGAAAGCCTTTGAAAGTACTTAGTCTCGTTTTGAACTTTGTAATATCATTTCTCATTTAATCATGAAAATTCATTTTTATTGATCCAATCTTGACTCCCCCTAAGACCAAAAATATTTTTCAAAGCGTATTTTCAAATTTCTCCGTTATATGACTGAATATTTTGAAGCAATTGTAAGTTTCCTGTCATATGTCTTGAACAAGCGCTGTATACATGCCATAAGCTTTCAATGTTCTTTTGCCCTCGTTCCTTCATAAGTAGTAGAATTACTTAGTCTTTGGTACCCAGGTCAAACAAGACTTGAGCACATTCTGTGTTGCAGTTAGACAAAATGATTTGAGATTGTTGTATTTGTTTTGCACATCAATAGTTTGTTTAACACTTCTTAATTGAATGTTGTCTTTTAAATCATTTTTCAAATACTTGTTCTTTTCGATATCATTAGCATATACAACTTTTGTTTTCATTGGTTTTGAAAATTTTCCACTAGTGAAAAATATTTTTCTATTGTTAGCAATAGAATTATGAAATCGTTGTTTGCTTAAAGACTTTTGTCAAAAAGGACAATTATTTGCAAGATGATTTAAGTTTCCACACTGATAACATTTCCTTTGTTGTGTGTGAAAAACAAACTGTGGATGACAATTATGAAAATTGTCATAAAAGCCAAAGTCAGATTGACTTTTTGGTTTAACACTCTGCACAGTCTCTCGAATCTTTGCTTTATTTGATAATTGCTTGTTCATCTTAGACAAATTCGAGGAAATGGGTGATTTGTTCATCTTTGCTTGTTCATTTGGTTTAACTGCTGATACTTTTGGAATTGATGATGCTGGAATTGGACCAGTCTTAGAATGTGCTGGAGAAGGACCATGCTTTGTTATTCGAATAGATGCTGAAGAAGGACCAAGCTTTTGAATCTATTGCACATCTGGGCTACACATATCTTGTTTCACAGGGTTAGCATTCTGATGAAGTTTATTTTTAAAGAATCGAAAATTCGTTTCATTAAAAATATAATCTTCATCTTCAATTAATCCTTTAGAAACAAATCTATTTTAAAATCTTTTTCAAGATTCACTTTATGATTTGCCCTTTGACTTTCATTCATATTACAATTTATTTTTGATTTTGTTTCATATGAAGCAACATACTTTTCATTCCTCAATGAAGTTTGATTACAATCAGATTTGAAATTGTTTACATTCTTATTTTTCAAACTTTCTCTTTCATTCTCACTCTCACTATCGCTCTCCCACTCTTCAACCAAACCATCCACCTTCACATTATCTGCACAAAAATTTTCAGTTGATTGTTTAGTTTTAGTTATTGTGATAGGATTAGCAGTCAGATTTATTTTGACTGAAGGTTTTAAGTCTGAGGAAGGTGAAAAACCTATCCCATAACTCATATCACAATCAGAAATGACATCAGATGAGGGCAAACATGAATAATCATGATTGATTGGTGGAGCGATGTTCGAAAATCCAACACCACTTTTTCCTCCTTTTATCTTCTGAGTCATTTGAGATTTGATAATACCTTCAACCATGTTTGATGAAAGTTCAAACTTTTCAACAGTCAATTTAGCTAAGGCTTGTCGATTTATTTCCAAGGCGAGTTCATTATTTCTTTTAGTCAAATCATTATTTGAGCATTCTTTATCATGAAGATTTAATTATAAGTTATACACAGTTTTGTTTAAACCATCAAGTTTTTCTTTGAAAATCTTTTCATTTGACTTATGTTTTCGAGCTTGATATTGAAGTTTTTCAACTTCCATTATCAAGTTCTCATTATGAACTCTGTACCTTTGAACTTTATCAATACATATATCTGTGCATAAATCGTCATATACCTTTGATTCTGAGCTACCTTTTTCTGATTCTTTAACCTTCTTCACCATTAATGCTTTTATCATAGTAGTATTTTCTTTCACTGGAGCAACTTCAACAGTCTTTGAATTTTCAAAATTACATGTGACTGGAGGCTCAACAGTGTTTTCTTCCACATTCACTTTTCTGTTTGTAGCTGGAGACATCTCAACAGCATGTTGTTCGATGATTGTTTCATGAATATCCATCTAAATTTGATTTTCAGCCTAGTTATCAATCAAAACTCTTTTTTCTTTCTTCTCCTCAACTAACTTGTCTACATTCTTTTCCTCCTCAGCAAACACTCCATCCAAAAGATCATCAGATATAAACTCGGCAAACAGATTCTCATTTTCCTCTAGTTTAAGATGCTTCAAATTAGGTGTTGTTGAAGACATGTTGATCAGAAAATCGAAAATCAGACTTTTTGTGCGAAAACTCAAACCGTGCGACAACTCTTTTTCACGTGATATCTTCTTTCACGCGAAAATCTAATCGTGCGAGATTCCCACTAAGTCACCAAGCGAATTTGCGTGAAATAACCGAATAACTAACTGTGCGAAACTACAGTTTTCGGGTGCGAAAAGTCTGGAACTTTTTCACACAATCAGTTGTCCAATTTGCGAATTTGACCAGCTTTTCACCTCAAATTAACTGATTAATTCAATTTTGATTCATTTTAGTTCAAATTAATCAATTTTCTTTCAATTCTAAGTCCAAATTCAATCAAATTCAGTCCAAATGATCACTTTTCTCAAAATTTCAGCAGCATAACTTCTCCAAATCGAATTCTCACTCAACCAAATGAATAGATAAGATGAAGAAAGTGTCAAATCAGCCAAAAACGTCTCCAAATCTTGGTTCTAGAGCCAAACGCTCTGATACCAATTGTAATACTCGGTCAGTTCCCAAGATTAACAACCAAGATCTCAATCACAATAACGCGGAATGAAATTGCGATTGGAAGAAGACAAATAATGATAAAAAAGACTTCAATTGATAATCAATATGATTACAATCTTGTGCAAAAATGCATAGAACAATTACAGAGCAAATTGAACTGAAAAACTTTTTTACAAAATGCGAAAATTACATATTTATACTAGAACAATAAGTTCTCACGCGAGACAGTCTTGTCGCGCGGTTGTGCCTTTCGCGCGAGTCCAGCTTCTCGCGTGACTTCAACTTTCGCTTGGCATCTTCATTTTCGGTGTTCGTTGTTTGCCGAGCCTTATATAGTCTTCTATACAATCCACCCCAAAAGTTTGAATCAAAGGTTGATGCAGGGTATTTTGTTGGTTATTCATCAACTTGCAAGGCATATAGAGTTTTCAACTGCAGAACAAAGATAGTTGAAGAGTCTTTGCATGTGAAGTTTAATGAATCTCTAAAGGACAAGATTCCACAAAACCCTGTGGAGTTATTTGATTTTGACATACTGCAATATGTTCCTTATCAGGCTCTAGCTGTTGCTCCTGTCAACAGCTCTCCACCTGGTGGCACTGATGATGATGTAGCCAGTATTCACCTTTTCAGGTTTAGTGACCATCTGCCTGAGTCATCTAAACCTGATGCTCCTGTAGCTTCAGCAGCTCCATCCACAAAAAATGCTGATGAGATTTCTGCATCCTCAACTTCATTTGAGTTGCCATCACCAACTTGGTTTCAAGAATCTTCATCAACATCTGTTGCTGCTGGAGGTTCTACAAACACTTGCACAGATCTCATTGTATATAAAGAACTGAAGGATCATCCAATGTCTCAAATCATTGGTGATATCAATGCTGGAGTCTCAAACAGAAGTCAACTGTCTAATTTCTACTTCTATGCTCTCTTCATCAGTCTGCAACAGCCAAAGAACTACCATGTTGCACTAAGAGACAATGGATGGGTTGAAGCAATGCAGCTTGAGCTTCTTCAATTCAAAAAGCAGCAAGTGTGGGAGCTTGTTCCTTTACCCCAAGGTAAGTGTGCAATAGGCACTAAATGGGTGTTTAGGAATAAAACAAATGAAAGGGGCCAAATTGTTAAGAACAAGGCCAGGCTGGTTGTACAGGGGTTTGCACAAGAAGAAGGTATTGAATATGATGAAACCTTTGCCCCTGTAGTCAGACTGGAGGCAATTAGATTGTTCTTAGCCTATGCTGCCTTTCACAATCTTAAAGTTTTTTCAAATGGATGTCAAAAGTGCCTTTTTATATGGTAAAATAAAAGAGGAAGTTTATGTGTATTAACCACCAGGTTTTGAGGACAATAAACATCCTGATTGGGTGTATAAGCTTGATAAGGCTCTTTATGGGTTGAAACAAGCTCCTAGAGCCTGGTATGAAACATTATCAAATTTTCTTCTTCAAAATAATTTCACTAGAGGCTCCATTGATAAAACTTTATTCATTAAGAAAGTAAGGCAGCATAAGCTACTTGTTCAAATTTATGTTGATGATATCATATTTGCATCCTCTGATCCACAGTTGTGTGTTGAATTTACAAACTTAATGCAAAAGAAGTTTGAAATGAGTGCCATGGGAGAATTACAGTTCTTTCTAGGTTTGCAAATCAAACAAAGGACTGATAGAATCTTTATTCATCAGTACAAATATACAAAAGATCTTTTGAATAATTTTGATTTACAAAACTGTAAGCCCTGTTCTACTCCCATGAGCAGCACCACATAACTGGATGTTGATCAAAAAGGTAAAGCGGTTGATGAAACCCTTTACAGATGTATGATTGGGTCCTTGATGTACCTTACAGCTTCTAGACCAGACATTATGTTTGCAACATGTGTCTGTGCTAGATTTCAGACTGCACCTAAAAAATCCCATTTGATTGCAGTCAAGAGGATCTTTAGATACTTGCAAGGTACCCAATCTCTAGGACTTTGGTATTCTACTGGGCACTCTTGCAAATTAGTTGCTTTCTTAGATAGTGACTATGCAGGGTGCAAAGTCACCAGAAAATCCACTTCTGGTGGATGCCAATTTCTAGGAAATTGTTTAGTTTCTTGGCAGAGTAAGAAACAAACTTCAATTGCTACATCCACTACTAAAGCAGAGTACATTGTTGCTGCAAGTTGTACATCCCAGGTACTCTGGCTTCAGAATCAATTGTTGGATTATGGCATTACAGAGACTAAGACACCATTACTCATGGATAGTGCTTCAGCACTTTGTATTGTTAAGAATCCAGTCCAGCATTCTAGGACAAAACATATTGAGATCAGACATCATTTTATTAGGGATTGCTATGAAAAATGTCTGATTGATCCAAAGTTTGTGCCTAGTGCTGACGAGCTTGCAAATATATTTACTAAGCCTTTAGATAGTGCCACTTTTCAAAATCTGGTGCTAAGGCTTGGTATGCTGCAGCTGGAATAAATTGACTGATACTAGTGCTGATCAGCCAAGTAATGATGAGCATTTGTATACAAAAGTCAAATATAAGTACTGATGAGTTATTTAGTCTTAAGCATTTTTCATAACTACTGAAGACTACAATACTTCAAAGTACTAAAGTGCATTATTTGTTGAAAACAGCTGATGTAGTTACAACTACTGATGTGGTTATAACCACTGATGCCTAGTTTTCACAAATAAGTACTGAAGAACAAATTTTGTCCACAAGTATTGATAAGTAATTTTACACATAAGTACTGAAGACAATATTTGTTCACAAGCTCTGAAGAGTATTTTATTTTATCAGATCTTTTAAACATCTGTTCACAAGAGCTAAAGAATAAATATTCACAAGCGCTAAAGGCCAATGAAACATCTAAAATTCAGACAAAGTCTGATGAGTAAATGTTGAGGTCAGAATGAAACAACTGAATTGACGACAACAGCTGATGAGTAAATATTACTCTTCAGCTCATTTCAATATCTGCTGTTTCATATCCAAACAACTGAAGGACAAAACCATGTCTTCAGTAGTTTTACAACTACTGATGACTAACACCAAGTCCTCAGCTATTTACAATAACTAAAGCAAAACCACGTCTTCAGTAGTTTACAACTACTGATGACTAACACCAAGTCTTCAGTTGTTTACAACGTCGGAAGATGAAAACCATATCTTCAGTAGTTCTAAACTACTAATGATTAACAACAAGTCTTCAGTCGTTTACAACCTCTAAAAGCAAAACCATGTCTTCAGTAGTTTACAACTATTGATAACTGACACCAAGCTTTCAGTCGTTTACAACCTCTGAAGGTTAAAACTATGTCATCAGTCATTTCAAACAACTGATGACTAACACCAAAACCTTCAGTCGTTTCCTTTTAGCTGTTTCATAACCATTATAAATACCTAACCCTAATCAGAGTTTTCATTCTCTCATAACCTAACATTCAAAAACTCTGAAACCTCTCTCCTAACATTAATGGCGACCATGCAGCTTAAACCCAGACATAACTGTGTTGCCTACCTTACCAAATCACCATTTTGGACCAAGTTTGACAATGCCATTGATCTCATGGTCCATTCCCAATACAAAACGGCCTTTCTTCTTAACCTTACCATATACATCGAATCCCTAAACCAGTTTTGGACGAACGTCACCCTCACTGGGGAGAATGACACCGAGGTCTCTCTCTAGTCATTCGTCAACAACCACAAGGTGGTCATCACTCCAGCAACCATTCGCCAAACCCTAGATTTACATGATGCCACCTTCCCTACTGGATATCCAAAGGGCACAACTGATCTATCCATTGCCCACCATGGATATCAGGGTGATCTACATGCTTCTACCATCCTCAAGAAGCATTTCCATGACGCGGAACGCCTTATTTTTCACATCGTGAATGTCTGCTTAGCCCCTAAGACTTCTTCTTAGGATCAAATGTCATCTCGGTGGCAGCATGTACTATTCTCTATCCTTGAGCAACAAAACTTAAATTTTTCTGAAATCATATTTTTAGAACTTAAGGATATGGCCTCAAAACCTTTTGCTAACCGATGGATACTATATCCACGGTTCATTATGGCCATTATAGAGAACCGGCTGAATGCTGAGGGACTTGTTGGCCTTGGAGTCCCTGCTATGGCTGTATTGCCTAAAGTATACTCCAGGCACAACTCTGACCAAACACTCAAACAGGCTGCCAAGCTGCTAAAACCCAAAGAAGCGGGAACCCACAGCCTCCACCTCCAAATCCAAAGTCCCCACCAAACCCAAATCCAAAAATCCCAGAAAGGCTACTCAGGGAGATGAGTCCCCTGAGGATGCCCTTGCAATACAAAGGCAGGATATATGTACTGGCATTAATCCCCCAGTAGATACGAGGACTCCACCAACCTCAACCGCTCAGGCATCCTCTCAATAGGAGCCTGAAGCAACCACATCAGGGGCACCCACACATCTGGAACCTTTCTCACTTGAGGAGGTTGCCATTAAAGAGCACCACTCTCCCTAGGTGCAAACTTCTTCACCCCATTCTCCCAATGCAACCGCCCCTCAAAGCCCAACACTTATTATTGCAAAAATGCTGACTCAGCTCAACACTCCACCCTCTCCCTAGGAACCTATAACAACTGGGCAAACCCCAACCAATGAGAGGGAAGAACAAAGTGTTGCTGAGAGCCCACAGCATAGGGATTATCATGTTCAATCTCCCAGTGTGGCAGAGGAGATAAGAACATCTGGTGAGGCTGCCACTTCTCCTGCTTCAGCACATGAACAAGATGAAGCTGGTACCATCTCTAAGTCCTCACCAGAGGCAACTACTGATGAAGGATTTAATGCTGAGGCAGGAAGTCCCCAATACCAAGAACAAGGGGCACATGTGTATACTGAGCCATACTCAGCACATGTACATCCTGATCCAATCAGGAGGTTAGGTGATTCAGCTACAGCTGATGATGACCTAGGCTTCGTTTATGATGTTCTAGCCCAGAACACTATTCTTGAGGAGGAGGTAAGTAGATTAAAAGAGCTACTTGCCAAACTCTCTCAAGAATCAAGTCCATCTGCCACCATAATAACCCAACAGATGGCACCTTCATCTGAAGGTCTCACAAACACCGAGCCATTCCTAAAATCTCGACCACCAGCCTCTAATTCGGGCACTATTTCTCAGGGACAGAACCCCCTGAGCAAATAGCTGCTATCTTTCATAACTCCCTGCCTCTCATCACACCCATTATCACTGACATTGTTACTAAAACCCTTGATGAGAGGCTTCCCTCTACTGTACAGCCACTGGTGGATGCTGCTATGACTAAGAAGCTTTCTGACAGTCAAACCCTTGCAACCAATGCAACCAAAAAGGGGGAGACTCAGTCAGTGAAAGCCATCAAGAGAAAGAGAGTGGAGGAGGAAAAAGAGAAAGAGAAAGAATCTGAGAAAGAGGTGGAAATAGAGAAGGAGTTGGTTATGGAGAATGAGATGAAGAAGGAGGTTGAGAAGGGAACTGACATGGAGAAAGTGATTGAAAGTGTAAAAGACTTTAATGTCACATACAAGAAGAAGAAGGGAGAAAAGGAGTCTGAGAAGAAGTTGGATGAGATGATAAAGGAAGCTGATGCCCAACACAGCCGATCAATGGATAACATCATTGATCAGTTGTTTAGGCAGGGTTTTGATACTGCTCAACTTGACTCAGAGATCCGGAAGTTAGAGGTACAAGAGATAGAAAACCGATCGACTTACTATAGCCAAGAAGAGAAGGAGAGACTTGAGGATATGGCAAAATTCACTTCGAAGTATCTGGGGAGATCAGTCCTGGAGATCAAGTCATGGTCCAGGGACAGCATCTTGGCAATAACCACCAAGATTTGTTCGTCTGAAGAATTTACCAAGGGACTGGTCATAGAAGCCCTGTGTGAAGCCGGTGTTGGGAACATAACAGCTCTAGCCAAGCAAACCAAAGCCTCACTCACATCCAAACTTCTAGAACAGCCTGCCAAAATTCCCATACCAAAACAACCACTACCACAACCCACTAAGCATGAGGAATAAGATGATGATGATGAAGATGAGGACAGGCTGCCAATCTCAGCTGTCATTCAGTTGCCTAAGGCCAAAAGTCACCCTCTAACAATTACTCCTGAGCTCCAAAGACAAACAGTTAAAGTGAAGCTAGAAGAAGAAGAGCATCACAAACTACATCATGAGGAGTTGTTGAGAAGGGTAGACAAAGCATATGCAGCCTCCTCATCAATCATAAGCATGAGGAAGCAAGCTCAGAGGTTATACACTCTCAAGCATACATTCTAATATCAGAAAGAGAGAGTGAGGATTGGCCTGATCCCAGGGTGTCTCAGAGGATCCAAAAGAGAAACATTCCTCAGAGATACAATGGGCAAGTGAAAAAGATTGTAGATGCAGTGATCATACTTGCCATTGTAGTATCACCCTGGGAGATCCTTGAAGATTTCAAGAAGGCCTATACTACCAACATGCCCCTACAAAAGATGCTGCAAAACAGAATGGTGAAGAAGGGGTTGGTGTATAAGAGGCTTGAGGAAATCAGGAAGGATGAGCTCCACTTACTACTAGAGGGTAATCACCCTGATGAGTTTGCATACAGAGAGATCACAACAGTGGAGCTCAAGAATGGTAAACAGGTCAAATTCCTCTCTGAGTTCTATGGGCCTGAAGGATTCTTTGAGGGTGAGGCAGAAGGGCTCACCATGGAGGAATAAATTGTATTTTTGGAAGCCTACACCAGAGAATCATATAGGCTTATAGTTGGGAAGTAGGTCTCATGGATGGGATAACAGCTCTGTGTCCAGTTCCCTAAGACAGAGTTCCCATCCATCCTTTGCCAATCAGATCTTTGAGACTTCTTCCCAGGCCTGTGCTGAATGGGTCATTCTAAGCTGATCCAGAAGAAAAAGACCAATCATTCTGCCTCAATAAGTAGGAAATTCAATAAGCTTAAAGTTTTGGCTGCATTGGTTCAGGGGGAGTTTATTGGACCAAAAGAACCAATGAGCCAGATCAGAAAAACCTTTAAGTCCCACAAGACATCACAACAACTGCTGAAGGCCTCATCAGCTATTTGACAAAGTCTGAAGATCAACAACTGAATACTAAAGTACTGAAGACTTCATCAGCTAAAGACTAAAGTACTGAAGATCATCAGCTGAAGACTAAAGTACTGAAGACTTCATCAGCTGAAGACTAAAGTACTGAAGACCATCAGATGAAGTAAAAAGACTGAAGACAAAGACTGAAGACATCAGCCGATGAAAACAACTGAAGACATCATCTGATGACAACAACTGAAGTTCAAGTCTGAAGTCCAAGTACTGAAGCCTTCAGAGTTTGTCACAACAGCTAAAGAAGTATTCTTCAGTTGTTGTGATGGTTTCCTTTTAGTCTTTTCTTTTCAGTAGTTTCATTTCTATTTCAGTACTTGTAAAACGACTGAAGAGCATGTTCTTCAGTCGTTGTAGTTTCAGTAGTTATAATTTCAGTAGTTTCTTATCAGTAGTTTCTTATCAGTAGTTGTAGAGATAGTTTACACTTGTCTTTTGTAAGAAGATGTCAGCTGTTTGACATCTTCAGTAGTTGTGTAACTATCAGTAGTTTGTTGTAATAACAGTTAGATGTCACTGTCAAGTGACATCAGCTGACATCATCTTTCCCTATAAAAGGAAAGATGACCTAATTGTAATGTGGTCGAAGCATATATTGAATGAAATACATCTTTTGTGCAGAAACTCTCTTATTCTATAATTGTACTGTTACATTGCTATATCTCTTGTGTTCTTGTTTGAATTTGTCTAATTCGTGTACTAATTCCGCTGCAAATCTAATCTAATTGATCAAACTAGATGCTGAGATCCTTTCAATCTTCTTGCGACACATGATGTTTGCCTCGTAGGTTGCTAACCAACCCATCCCTAGCACTACATCGAATCCGCCTAGGGGCATCACATGTAAATCGGGAGAAAACCTATGGTGGCACGGTCCTTTATCATATCAGTAATTCTAGTAGACTTACCAATAGCCATTTCTACATCAAACGGCTCATCAATACTCTTACTACTAATAGACAATTTAGCATAAAAATAGTAGAGGTGAAACTCTTACTAGCACCAGAATCAAATAATACAGAGGCATAAGGTTGGTTTACTAGAAACATACCTAACACGACATCAGGGTCCACTCTGGCCTCCTCCCGGGTCATCATGAAAGCTCTAGCACTTGCTCTTTACTCTCCTTCTTCAGCCTTCTTCTTCGCACCTGAACTCTCTGCCATTGGCTTCTTAAAGTCCTTGCTCATGTGGCCTTCCTTGCCATAGCAATAACACCTCGGCACCGTGCAGTCTCTAGCAATGTGGCCAGGCTTCCCACACTTGAAGCATACGTGCAATCCCAACCTACACTCACCGGTATGCTCCCTTCCACATCTACCGCACTTCCTCAGCCCCAAGCTTGACGTCATACTATGATCATCCATCTTCATCTTTTTGTTGTTTGCAGTGAAACCACCACCTCTAAACTGCTTCCCATTCTAGTTCTTATCACCAAACCCTGTCTTTTTTGCCTCCACCATAGTCTCCTCTTGCTCATCATACAACCCACCTGCCAGGTCTACAGCCGATAGAAAGGTACTTGGTCAGGCAGCAATCAAATGCCTACGTATATCAGTCGGCAACCCCTGGACATACTTCTTTATCTTCCTTGATATCGAAGTCACCTGATCAGGCACCAGCCTTGCCACCATGTTGAATTTTGTGGTATACTGTTGGTGCGTCATAGTTCCGGCTTCCAGCTGCAGGAACTCCCTCTCAATCATGTCCAACTCCCTGTGAGGATAGGACGCCTCAATCACCAACGTTTTCAGTTCTGGCCACCTCATATTTCCAATGGCCCTGTTGCCCTCGGCCTAGACAATATTGTCCCACCAGCTAAGGTCGAGTCCACTAACGAATGGGTGGGAAACTTCACCTTCTGATCTTCTCGACATTCACTGATATCAAGTGCTGCCTCCATCTCCCTCACCCATTGGTGAGAAGTAACATCATTTCCGTTCCCATCAAAAGTCGAGGGCTTGCATATTTAAATGCCCCATAATTACATCCTTGTGCAGTTTCCTGAACCGCTTCGTCCTCCTCCTCACTCGAGACAATCGTCTCGGTCTCTGATCGTTCCCTTTCCTCCCTTCCTGTGGTCCTTCTCTTCTCTTTCTTCTTATCCTCCCTTATAGCCTTGATCACTTTAGTCACTACAGATAGTAGAATCATCTGCATGACTTGATGGACTTCCTCTACCACCGCCTCTTTCGCCGAAGCCCTTAAGTTCTCACTCTCATCACCACCCTCCTGGTGATGCACCTTGGGCTCTTCACGGGCCCTCTCAGGAGTCTTAGTCTTATTCCTAGTAACACGCGGTTCAGAACCACGTCCTCCCTGTGCTCCAACCCTAGAGGCCTTAGATGATCTACCTTCAGCCATTCTCTAATCACTACAAGATTCAAACGATAACACGATCATTCAAGGAATAACTAAGTTTATGTTAAGTATAGTAAGTCCCTAATTACAGTGGCCAGTTGTGATTAGCCAATTACTTTACTCTTCATACCATAAGCATTTTCTATCCTAACTACATCAGTGTCTAAATCTACTAAGAACATATAAGTCAAATAGCACGTGCACATAATGCTGGTTAACTTTAAGGAAAGAAATACCTTATGGCACGTACCTACTCGGGCTGACATCCCACCATTCATCCCATTTTCAGTTTAAGTTTAGGTTTTTCAAAAATATTTACCCAATTCTCTTAAACTTTGGCTCTGATACCAACTTGTAAGGCCAGTTCCCGGGCACCTTACAGTTGGTCATTCATAGCACTAAACATACTTCATAATATATATTTCTTAAAATGAGCAGCGGAATTCGGTTAACAAAACCCATTCAATTCATTTATAATTGTTGTTGTTAAGCAATATATTGTTATTCATTAGTTACAAAAAGATTGTTTAAATTCATTAAAAACAAAAATATCATCAGAACATGAATGGATGTCAGTCTTGCCCCACCGAGTAGCTTCATCCTCGTGCCATCCTTAATAATATTTACCTGCCAACTGAAAATGTATAAAAGTCAGCGTTGCTAAGTGAATTTTAGTTTTAAAAGTATTAAAATACCTTGTATAGATATATGAAAATATACCTGTTTGTAAAATACCTCCTTTATTTTGGTATGTGACCACATATCATACATACATCAAGGTAATACTTTCTTTCATTCTTTACTGTATGCATTCGTTCATTTCACACTTTTATTTTTATCTTTCACTTACTTCCAGACCAATGTGCAATACCCCAAACATTCTGCACGAAGATGATGTTGGGCCTGTGGTCTATAAATAGGCTACTAATATTGTGCACTAAGCTGACCCAGTCACCTAGGGTATGCTATAAGGGTCCCTATCAGTCTCAATGACTGACCTTGTGTGCATCCTTCGGGTTAGCTAAACCGCACACAGTTGAGCTAGCGACAACATGGTTGTGCACCTCCTTTCATTTGCTTGCAAGACTTTCATTTATTCTTTTATGTTCCACTTTTCTGTATCATTAGTCTTGCACTTTTATTAATGCCTTTCTTACTTTCATTAGTTAATGCATGCATTCATTCATCATGTTCCTTCTTTCATTATCTTTCACTTTACGTTCTTAATACATTCGTTATATTCGTTCATTCATTCACGTAAAGTTATTAAAGATAAGACACATATACATAAGGAACATAAATACTTACAAATCATCAGCATTCACCATCTATCATGGCAACATCATACTAAGATACATACATCATACGTACACTTCTACATTCACTCACCTCAGCCCTGTTCGGGCGACTGAACTTACACCAGTCGCATGTCCTCCATGCGACTTGGCCATGCGATTGGGCTATCATGCGATTGGGCATACAATCGTGCGACTGGACTTCCTTCCGTACGACTAGACACTATGCGACTGGGCTATATGCGACTAACTCTTAACCGTACGACTGAACTACTCTGCGATTGGGCCTATACGACCGAAACCCTCGATCGCATAGCCTATCGTGCGACTGAGGCTCAATCGTGCGTATGAACCTCAATCGGGCGATTGGACATCAACTAATACTCATTCGGCCGAATGGCCCTTCAGTCGCATAACCCTAACTGAGCTGCGACTGGAGTTCTTCATGAGCAGCAGTCGCGAACCACCGCACCCGAACTCGTCTTAAACCCATTTTTAGCCCAAATCGACCCTCCTAGTCTCAGGGATTCATACTAGGACATCATACAACCATATACAAGTCCTACTTCTTACTAAAAACACATTACTCATGATTTACCCTAAATGGGTCAAACTTACACTATTTCAAAAATAGGGTTTATATGTGATTCCAGCCCCAAAATCAGTTAAAAACATGTAAATGAGGGGTTCTAGAACTCACTCAGCAACGCTGACTTTTATGTGTTTTCCAGTTCGCAGGTAGTGTTGCTGAGGATGGCACGAGGCGGCTACTCAGTTCTTTTGGGATGGTATTCTCCAGTTGATAATGCTGCAACGTCATGTGTTGCGGGTCCATAATGTACGCAACACATCACGTTGCATGTCATTATGAGATTTCTTGAGGATTCCCATAAAAAGGATTACTTAAGAAATCTCCTTTAGATTTTGATAAGTTCGCCACGCATTGGATGCGTGTGCATAGTACATGCAACAAAGTATGTTGCATGAGAGTGTCAAGAGTACTCCGTCAGGGTTCCGATGTACGGAATTACCTAAGGAATATTCTCTAGTATAAAAATATAATTTTTATATTTTTGTACTTAATATCTTCTCTAGAGGTCGCTGTATGATCTCATGGTCGCTGAGGATTCACATAAATGAGATTACTTACGTAATCAAAGGTTTCATGTGCTTCAGCAGCAATCATAGAGAAGATAGTCAAATTAGAGAAAGTTGTATTTTGTAATCGTGTCAATGATGTAATGACTTTTATGAATGAATGAGAACGTATATATTTTATCAATTCCGCTGCGTTATTTTATGATTATATACATTATGTACGTTTTATGTGCGATGAACCACCAACCGTAGGGCGCCCGGGGAGCGGGGCCTTACACCTTGTGTGCATCCTTCGGGTTAGCTAAACCGCACACAGTTGAGCTAGCGACAACATGGTTGTGCACCTTCTTTCATTTGCTTGCAAGACTTTCATTTATTCTTTTATGTTCCACTTTTCTTTATCATTAATCTTTCACTTTTATTAATGATAATACTTTACGTATATGATCATAAGCATACCACGTAAAATTACACAATATAATATAATATAATATGGAATTTAGGAACAGATCACAATCATGCATAACATAGACAATTATATCCCTAAAGTCAAACTAGGGTCAAACCATAATTATTCTGTTCTTCACAAAATTTTAGAAAAATTTTCTAAGTGTTGCTCGCATGGGAACTATATAGGCGCATGAGCCCTGTTTTGGTGCATCAACACTATTCAGGCGCTTGGCCCTATACTTAACTGTTTTTCCACTAATTTTTGGGTGCATGAACTGTTCAGGCGAATGAGCCTATACTTAGGTGTCTGAATAAAAAGTTTGGGTGCATGGGCACTATTGGGGCGCCTGACCCCAACACTTAGGCATCTGACCAAGTTTTTGTAGGAGCATTAGCTACTGTTCAAGCGCATGGGTTATATATAGTTATTCATAGGCTTAATCAGGGCGCATGGGGTACTATTTGGGCGCATGGACCATACTTAATCTTTTTAAGGCAAAATTTCATGCGCATGAGCCTTATATAGGCACATGAGCAACCTGTTTAACATACTTGTCAATCATTTTAATCCCCAAACATCATTTCATCCTATTCTAAGATTCTTAATACCATTCTAAGCATAAACATCACATAAACATCCATAAAACATCATCATACAACATAAAACATACGTGTACACAAGCTTAAAAATTATAAAATCATTTTAATACATTTTCAGCCCCAAGAAGTGTTAAAACATGTAAAAAGACGGGGTCTATAACTCACCTAAGCTGATTCCAAGCTTAACTCCTTTGACATGAACTTTTCAGGAGTTTCTAACACCTAGACATGTCCAAAAACACATACCCGAGTACATATAAACAAATAAGAACACGTAGAAATCGGTTTCATGGTTGGAAATCCATTAAAACCGAACCATTTATTCAAAATTTACTTACCTAAGCATAGATTTGCTGCTTTCACTCTCAAAAACTGAAAACCCAACTTTCTTCTTCTTCTTCTTCTTCATCTTCTTCTTTTTCAATCGACCAAAAAGGCAGATGGAGTTGACATATATGGGCGGCCATGCCCATAATATATTAAAATATTAAACTTTGTATCTTTTCGCACTTTAACCCCTCTACTTTGGCCTCTTCCTTTTCTTTTCAAGTTACTTTTGTTTTCTTTTTCTCATTTCTTTTCTTTTATTCTAGATAAAATTTTCGGGTGTTACACCTTCCACTTCAAGACAACCCACACAGCCATAAATAACCACCACCTACCAAAGGAAATCCTAACAAACCCCTGCATAAGTTATTCAAACAACCCACACCGCCAGAAGTTATTCAACTTGTGTATGCCCCCATATCACCACCCATACAGGAGGAAGTGGACATGGAGCTCCTACTTCTCCTGAGGAGCAAACCACTCCCATCTCACAAATGATTAGTCATCAGGTTCTTCATGCTCATACTGAAGAGCTCATCACCCAAGAAGCCTTAAGCCTTCACTCACAGTCTCAACACTCTAGTGAACAACCTTTAGGGGAGAGTTACCATCCCCAACCATTAGATCTAAACCAGCCAATTCCCAGCCTAGACTTATATGATGATGAGAATATGACACTTAGTGAGTATCAAGAATCTCTCTTGTCTTTCCCTACTTAAATAGAGATGAGTACTACTGTGTCTCCCATATGTAGCCCACATCATCCACCCCCTACTGAGGAGGATCTTCTTGAACCTGTTCAGGAGATTCATATGGAAGAGGCACTCACTTCTGCAAGTGATTACATCATTAAGACCTCAACCATGGCAACCCAACCCATTGACACTTCAATTGAAGTTGTCAATGAGCAGGGGAAAACCAACAGCCAAGAACAACAAGCTGGTGATGAGGAAGAAGACTAAGTCCAATTCTTTTATCACCCAATGTTTCTTCTACTAAAGATGAGGGGAATCTCAGACTAAAGGTGCACAAATTGAAAAAAACATGCACGTATTTAGTCTCCAAGGTCAGTCAATTGGAATCTCAAGTGACTTCCTTGCAAAGAAGGGTCAATGATCAGCAACTTGACATTTCTGATATCAAGGAATAACTAGCAATAAAACCATATAGGAGGACTCAACAAGGAACACAAGAACCTGAGCATGTGATAGATTTCACCTCCAGCTCACCTATGCAAGTGGGTAATTCTACCAAAAAGGGGGTGGAAGTTGTCATAATCACAAAACCTAGGAGTCCTTCTCAAATTATAGAAATTGTGTAATCACCAATCTCACTTGCAATTGTCCATACTCAGCAAACTACTCAAGTTCACACTGATGTGGACTCTCTTATGCAAAGTTTGTTTGAAGAGGGAATACCAGGGGAAATGTCCACCCCACCCCATGGAGCTATAAATAAAGTTCTAGGGTGGAGGTATGATGTTGATAGAAGAGCCCTAGTACTATATAGATTTCAAGGACAACAACAGGTGTTTAATTTTCAGACCTTGAACTTCTATGATAGTCTTTCTCCAATCAATATGCAACTGGCCAACCCAACTCAACATAGGCAGGCTGACATATTGGCTGAGAGAATTCAAGACAGGATTTTTAAAAAATTCAGATAAAAAAGAAAACAACTACAAACAGGCTATGTTACTGGTCAACTAGATGTTGAGGTAGAACCCAAGATTAGCTTTAAAGTGGAAACCTTGACTGAAGGTCTAATGACAGAACCTGTGAGCATTGTCATAAAACAACTACTTCAACATCCTTTACCCTCAGTGAGGCATCAATTGGTGAAGGTGCCTCACAACCTCTCTCTGGCCAGAGCTTGACTGCTGAACCAAACAATGAAGGCCAAAGCTCTCTCCATCCTGAGTCACCAAGGCCTATGAGTGACAAAGGGAAGAGGAAAATTACCTCTGAGGAAATTGAGGAGGAGGAAAGAGAGAGGAAGAGGAAGCTAACGGGAGAGAGTTCAACTGGTTCCTCAGGCTTCATGAAAGTTGCAATTAGGATAGATCCCAAGCCAGACACTTAAGATGATGAGTTGAGGGCTGCTAGATTGAACTACTTAGGAACCATAAACTATAACGTTGATGAACTTATCTCTATTTCCTTAGTAGAGTTAAATGAACTGATAGACTTAGAGCTCAAAAAGGAGAAGAAGGAGGCAGAGGATGCAGAATTGCTGCTCAAGGTTAAATAACAAAGAAGGCAAAAGAGGCTATACAAACATGCTCCCACTCTCTCCCCAGTTCATGAAAGCCCCGAGAGAGAGGCTGTGGCAACTGAACAATTTCAGGTAGACAAGGAGGCTGATAGACAAAACACGATAAACTACCTGACTTCCACATGCCTCTATCAGGCATCTGCACTTTCTCATATGAATACATTGAATTTGAGTATCTTAAGCAGCTGAAACAACAGTTCATCAATGAACAAAAGGCTGCTAAAAGAAAGATGAGGGAAGAAGATGCAAAGTTAAGAGCCATCATCCAAAATAGTCAAAAGAAGTCAGCTGACAGACAAAGGATGCTGAGCTTCTTGAAGCTGTATGGATTCTTTGAAAGGAGTCTTGGTCTGATGCCTCTATCCACTATGGATGAGCATATTAGAGTGATCAAGCAGAAGATTAAAAAGGAAGAGCTTGTGGACTTGAATTCTCCACCAAGCCAAGGTCCTCCTGGGGTAGAGGTTAAGGTTGAACCTACACAAACAACACAACCTGGACCTTCAGCTGCATCTCAGCCAACCTCATCTTCTATTCCACAGTAGGGTTCTACTCTTTCTCCTTCTGAACCTGTGAGGGAAGAGGACCCAAGTGAGAGAGGGACAATAGAACAACCTTGTACTCAAGACCATCCTTCTTAGTTAAACACTCCAAAGAGGAAGAAAAGGATGGCCCTGAAGTGTCACACCCTGGGCCCAAGGAGGGTAGGACGTCACAGACTAGCAACATACATGGCAGCGGAAACAAACCATCACAAGAGCACACAAGGAAAGAAATAAGCCATCATAAGAGCACACAAGGAAAGAAATAAAATGGCATTACATGATTAAAGTCAAACGGGTTGTAACAGTGTAGCCCATCATACATAGTACAAATTCATTACATAAATCCAAGTGTTTATCAACCATAACTGAAATTGTTCAAAGTGTTTTAAATTCAAGTAATGCCAAGGGTAGTCATATTTCTTGGTCATCCAAGTCCAGTTCTCCAATCAAGCCACTTTCATTAGGGATTACCTGAAACATGCTCAAAAAGATTTTATGTGAACTAAAAACTTAGTGAATTCAAGTGCTTAGAGTTTAAAAACTAAAGAACTCTTCAAAGTCCATAAGTTAAATTTTAAAATCCATGTCTCTCTATTGTGGGGTCACAATCAACCCTGCACTCAGACCCGGTTAGCCTCTTCTAAAGTTGTGTTTAAGCGGTTAACCCTAAGGATAACTGAGCCTCAAACAGTGCACCATACCTGTTGGATGGTTCACCATAGTATCTTATAAAACTTGTTACATGACACAAACGATCCCTCAGGATCTTAGTGGGGTATCCTTCCTATCCGGAAGGCACTGTGTGGGGGATTCCCCAAGTAGATCTACCCATATAGGACAAGCGGTTCACACAAGAACTAATAATTGTGATACATTTAAGAGCAGGTTCGGACAATATCCACAACATCCAAGTATCATACTACAGGGCGATAGTAAATTTCAGTTTAAACACAGCATGTTTCATCCCAAATCAACACTAAAAAGGGAACACTAGAATTCACCTTAGGTTTCAAGCAACGGGTCTTCGTGTACAGAAAATGATTCAAACCTAGCACCCTAGCATCAAGATTCAAGTAATAAGAAATGTGTTATAAGGTCTTGTTGGGTGTAACTAGGGGTGTTATAAGGTTAAAAGTTCAACTAGCTTTGATTTGTTAGGGTTTTGCTTCAAAAGTCTCCTTTTTAAAAATGTTAGGGTTTTTGCATGTGAATCACATGTTCTTATGATCCTTATAAATGTGTTTACATAACGATAAGTTTAATATTAATATCTGGCCACTATGTTACTAAATTTTAGTTATATTTTCCGGATTTACATTATCGTCCCTTTAGTTTCAAAATTTACAATTTTACCCCCAAAGTTGTATTCTTTCCATTTCTTGACTCAAATATGGTCCTTATAAGTTTATAAGGGTCTTTAAATTATTTTTAGACTCATTTCAACTTATTATTTCCAGATTTATCCTTGAGGTATTTACAAATCAAAATTCCAGTTAACGGTTACGGTAAAACCGACGTTTTTGACATTTTGTTTTAAATCCTTCTGTTTTCACCCATATAAAATTAAAATATGATCTAATGACTTATATTAAGTCTAATAAGCTGTCAAAATATGTTTTTGGGCTCTCTTGACTAAAAACTCCATTTTTAAAGATTTACCCGTTAAATGCATTTTTACCTGTAATCGGACATCCAAATACGTTTTAATTTACGTTTTCACCTATTTCTTCACTCAATGTCCCTAAAATACTGAAATATTTTGTTCTTAATGGATTTTAGGTCTCTTTTATTATCTTTAAGATTTTACCCAAAAATTACCCAATTAAGTCCCGTTTTTATCATTTAACTTCATTTAATCATGAGTTTAACCCCAAATATCATCAAATTCGACCATTTTGCCTATTATTTTTATATTAGAGCCTGGAAGTCTTTTTAATATATCAATATCCTTTATTTTTCTATTTTTGAGCGATTTTCACCTTTTTCGGGTCTCAAAACAAGTCCATTATGTGTCCTACCTCCTTCTTTCTATACTTCCAGCCATATTATAAACTTAGAACATTTAAAGTAATCCAAAAATACTGAAAATACATCAAAATTCTTGGACCTAACATGTATCATATATATGTTGCATTTACTTGATGATTTACACCATTTGCACTTGTGTAAATCCTATAAATCATACCCAAACATCACCTAATCACTTTTGTAGCTTTCAAATCAGATTATTAAGGTGTTCATAAGTTGTTTTTGAGCAGGTCTTGTAACTTGGTTGGGTGGTATTTCAAGCATGCACATAAATGGTGTTATTTTATGTAAAAGAGGATTTTCTAGGTGTTAACTTGTGTTTTAACCAATGATTTACCAACTTATTATGATGTATACCCTGTGTGATGTTAAAAACTCTACAAGAACAGGGTTTTAGGCTGCAAGTTTCTGCAACAACAAGGAAAGAAGTGTTTTTGATGGTTTATCGAAGTAAAACACAATGAAACAACTTGATTCGGGTGTGTTGATGATTACCCTTGGAATGAACCGTGAGTTTGGGGGATTAGAAGAGCTTGAAATGATTGTGAACCTCAAACAAGGGATGGAGCACCTTGGTCCTACAAGATTCGTGCTTGATGACCCTTCAAATATTGATTTCTTGCTTGGATTGAGCTTGGATGATGATGAAGATTTGGCTGAAATGTGAAGTTGTATGTGTGTGTTTCGGATGTGGGAGGGCCGAGAGATAGAGAGAAGAAGAGAGAGTTTCTGTGATGTGTTTGAATGTGGGTTTGCATGTATGGCGTAGTGTGGAGAGGTGGTGTGTTGTTGTAGTTGTGTAAGTGGGAAAGAAAGGGAGTGACTGGGTGGTGAGGGGGTGGCCGTGGATGGTGGTGATGGATTTTTTTCTTTGGTAAACTAATATAAGTAGTGTAGTTTTGTTGTGTAGTGTAGTATTTTAGGTGATAGTTTCTAGTTAAGTGTTTCTAAGTTTTTGGTGTGTATGTATATAATTAATTCGTGAATCATCTGTGTATACACAAAATTAATAGTTTTCAATTTAATTCTAACATTTTGACATGTTATGTTTTAAATTTTAGAATGTTAAATTATCTTATTCTATGGCAAAACCTAACGTTGCATCTAGGAAATTAAACACCTAATAATAATCTTAGAAAGAAATCAAATAGTAATAATAATTATATTACAGATATTAATAACAGTAGCAATAATTATTGGAGCTCAAAGTTTAGAATGTTGACCTCGGGGTCGGTTGGTACATTCTCCTACCGTTTAGAAAACTTAGTCTCGAAATTTAGCTTCGATTAGGTTTCCAAACTGATGGGCTTGAAAAGGTGTGGATATTCCCTTCTCATCTCGTCTTCATGCTCCCAAGTGAATTCAGGTCCTCGTTTGGAGTTCCACCTTACCTTCACTTTAGGTATACGGCTTCGCCTAAGCTTTTTGACCAGTCGGTCGGTAATCTCTATGGGCTCCTCAACAAAGTTTAACTTTTTATTTATTCTGGCTTCCTTCATGGGTAACTCTAAGGTTTTGCCTACTAAGCACTTCTTTAGATTTAACACATGAAAAGTGTCATGTATGTAGCTCAGCTCTTGGGGTAACCTGAACTAGTATGCTACCGGACCAATTCTTGCCAGTATTTCGAAGGGTCCAACATATCTTGGGCTTAGCTTGACCCTCTTGCCGAATCTCACAGCTCCTTTCCATGGTGCGACCTTTAACACTACTTTATCGCCTACTTGGAACTCCAGGGGCCTCTGTCTCCTGATGGCATACTTCTTTTGTTGATTCCTGGTTGTTCTTAGTCCTTCCTTGATATTGACTATCTTGTTCATGGTTTCCATCATGATGTGTGGTTCCATCACTTGGCTATCACCAACCTCGTTCCAAATCACAGGAGACCTGACATTTTCTACCGCATAGGGCTTCGTAAGGGGCTGCTTTAATGCTTGCGTGGTAGTTGTGGTTGTAAGAGAACTCCACTAAGGGAAGGTGATTGTCCTAGCTTCCACCAAAGTCAATCACAAAAGCTCTTAGCATGTCTTCTAGGGTTTGAATGGTTCTCTCGCTCTGCCCATCGGTTTGAGGGTGATATGAAGTGCTTACATCAAGATGGGTTCCCAGAGCCTGTTGGAGAGATCTCCAAAATCACGACGTGAAGCGACTATCACGGTCTAAGATTATTGAGAGTGGTATTCCATGCCGAGTTACTACTTTATTAATGTACAGTTGAGCTAACTTTGACAAATCGTAGTCCTCTCAAATTGGTTAGAAGTGGGCTGACTTGGTAAGCCTATCTACAATTACCCATATAGCATCATGGCCACGAGACGTCCTTGGTAACTTCATGAAAAAATCCATTGTGATGTTATCCCATTTCCATTCTGGGATCTCGGGTTGCCGTAGGGTTCCTAACGGTTTTTGGTTCTCAGCTTTTACCATGGCATATGTCAGACATTTTCCTATATTTGTGGCAATTGATCTTTTAATTTTTGTCCACCAGAATAGAGACTTAATATCTTGATACATCTTGTCGTTTCTCGGGTGAATCGAGTATTTAGATTTGTGGCTTCATCTAGAATCACCTCTCTAAGTCTTCCATTATTTGGTACCCATGCTCTTTCTTCATACTTGTATAATCCATCATTGCTTATTTCCAAACGGTTTTCCATTCCTATTAACAAATCATCAGCCAGTTTGTCCCCCTTTAGAGCTTCCTCTTATGCCTTTTTTAGTCTCGTGACAAGGTTAGTGTACACACTCATCCTTAAGGCGCGAACGCGAAGGGTTTTTACCTTTCCTTTCTACTCAGGGCATCTGCCACTACATTTGCCTTTCCTGGATGGTAGTGGATCACACGTTCATAATCGCTTAGTAATTCCACCCATCTCCTTTGGCGCATGTTCAACATCTTCTGATCCAGGATGTGCTGCAAGCTTTTGTGATCAGTGTAAATAACACACTTAGCGCCATATAGGTAGTATCTCAATATTTTGAGTGCAAACACGATGGCATCCAACTCCAGATCGTGTGTTGTGTAATTCCTTTCATGCTCGTTCAACAATCCGGACGCATAAGTAATCACCTTTTCCCGATGCATTAGCACACATCAAAATCCTTGATGTGAGGCATTATAATAAATTACAAAGTCCTCAGTTCCCTCTTGTAGGGTAAGGATAGGTGTGCTGCATAGTTTTTTCTTTAATAGATTAAAGGCTTCATTTTGTTCCTTTCCCCACTCATAAATTGTATCCTTCTTGGTTAGAGTAGTTAGTAGTTATACTGTTCGAGAGAAATCTTTGATAAAGCTCCTGTAGTAACCAGCCAAACCAAGGAATTGTCTAATCTTTATAGTAGTTTCTAGAATCTTCCAGTCCTTGATAGCCTCAATTTTTGTTGGAACCACTTGGATTCCGCCTTTATTTACTATGTGCCCAAGGAACTGGATTTCGCGCATCCAAAACTCGTATTTGGATAATTTTGCGTATAGTTGCTTGTTCTTGAGTAGTTTAAGGATTAATCAAAGATGCTTCTCAGGATCTTCTTTGCTTCGAGAGTAGATCAAAATATCATTAATAAACATGATCACTAACTTGTCTAGGTATGGGCAGCACACATGGTTCATGAGGTCCATGAATGTAGCTGGCGCGTTAGTCAATCCGAAAGGCATGACTAGGTATTCATAGTGCTCATATCTGGTTCAGGAGGCTGTCTTAGGAGTGTCTTCTTCCTTTATCTTCTATTGATAGTATCCTGATAGCAAGTCTATCTTAGAGAAATAGTTAGCTCCTTGCAATTGATCGAATAAGTCATTAATTCTGGGAAGAGGATATCGGTTCTTTATGGTAAGTTTGTTCAATTCCTGATAGTCGACGCACATACTCAATGTTCTATCTTTCTTCTTAACAAATAGTACCGCAACACCCCTTAGTGAAACACTTGGTCGTATAAACCCTTTATCAAGTAACTCTTGGATTTGTAGCATCATCTCCTTCATTTCAGGCGGAGCGAGTCAATAAGGTGCTCTTGCCACAGGCGCGGCACTAGGTACCAAATCTATCTGAAATTCAACTTGTTGGGTCGGAGGGAGTCCTAGTAAGTATTCAGGAAATACTTCCAAGTACTCGAACACCACAGGTATTTCTTCAATATTCTGTTCTCCTTTGGCACTCATCACATAGATTATGAACGTTGTATGTCTTTTCTTAAGGCTCTTGGTAGCCTTTAGGTGAGATATCATGGGATACAATGGGTGGTTTCTCCCTCCATGGACTACTAACATCTCCCCATTGGCTAAAGGTATCTTAAGCAAACGCTTTTCACACACGATTTCAGCCCTATTCCTAGCTAACCAATCCATTCACCACGTCCAAACCGCCTAATTTAATAGGCATTAAATCTATACGAAATGAACTACCCTCTAGGACCAATTTGCAATCTTTAATGATTTCGTTAGCTTATACTATATTACCTTCAGCCAATTCTATGGTAAATGTATCACTTAAGGTGCATTTTGCCAAATCAATCAAAGGCCTAAAGGTAGTGGAAACAAAACTAACAGTCGCTCCAGTATCAAATAGAATGTTAGCAGGGTGGTTATTTATGAGAAACGTATCGTTCACCACATCAGGTTCTTCACATGAACCGTTCGGGTACATCACGAACGCTCTTCCCTTGGGTTTGTCAGATCTGGTACCTTTGTCTCTTGCCAGCTTGGGACACTTATTCCTCGTGTGTCTTGGATCTCCATAGTCATAACATTGTTTCCCCGGCGCATACGTGCAATCCTAAATTATTTGACCAGTTCGCTTGCACCTAAAACAGCGCATTGGGTTACACTCTCCCTGATGGTGCAGCTTGCACTTGTTGCACAAAGGACTTGTGCCTAAGTATAATCTCCGAGCCTTTCCACCTTGGTCATTACGCCTTACAACTTCTCCAGATCTCTTGCTTGAACTACCGCTACTGTCAACCCCCTTCCTAGTATCAAACCACTTCCTTTTTGTAGGATTCTGTATGCCCAAGACACTTAGAATATTGATGTGGTTAGTACGTTATGATCCAAGTCGGGTTATACCCAATAACAAGCTTAGCAAACACCAATTAATATTTAATTGATGATATGATCATGCAATTAAATATTTACACCAATTTAGAAAATGGGTTTTCTAAACGAGTTGCATATGAGTGAGAACAACTTATTAGGATAATTTGTTCAATTATATTATTTGATGTGTTATTTAAATTACTTAGATGACACCAAATAATAATGAGAAATTATAACTTATAGATTAAATGGTTAATTATATAAGTTATACAACTTGAACATATAATTAAGTATTGATTAAATGTCTAGTTGCAAGACAAACTTTAATGTGTATATGTTTTAATTTAAAGAGGGAAAACCCCTCTTTTGAATTAATTGGGGCCGGCCCCTATGATGGTCATTGGACCATTTTAGTCTTGGAGACTTAACATACATTAAAGTGACTTGTTTTCTCAAAACACTCTAAGCCATTCATTGTTCATGCAACACACACAAAAACCTTTTTCTCTCTCAAGAAACCATGGCAGCAGCTTGCATTTCTCTGAGTTTTTGAAGCAATTTTTGTGTGGATCTTGGTGTATCTCTACCTAGCAAGAGTGGTGATTGATCAAGGCTTGGGGTATACAAAGCTTGAGGATCTCTACATTGAGTTCTTGGTTGATTCAAGCATTCAAAACCACTCCTCTTAGTCGACTTTTCTGCTGGAGAAAGGTAGCAAATCACAGCCTTATATGGCTGTGATTTTATGTACATTAGTGTATGTTCATAGCTTGTCCATTCATATATTTAAGATCCTTATGTTTGGGTTTGTTTTCCACCTAAAATGGTCACCTAAGAATATGAAATTTCAGCTTTAAAAATCGTTTTTAAAAGCATTATATCCGCTGCGTTTTCAGAATGTTTAAAGGTTAAACATGGATTTTATGTTCTTGCAAACCCTTCAATGGCATCAAGAGCCGGTTATATGGATGGCTTGCTTGATTCATCTTTTGAAATTGGTTTTAAAAGATGATATTAGACATGTTATAGGCTGTTTTGGGCTGGTATATTATGTCTTGTTGAAATCCCCAACTTTCAAGGTTACATTACACATGCTTGTGATTAAACCTTGAAAGATATGTATGTTGATATGTTGATTGTTTGGACAATATTTAAAACCAAAATTTCAGTTTATGTTGGCTGAAATTTGAAGGTTTTAAGTGGGGTTTCATTATATATTTTGATGATTTGATCATTGGATGTTTTAGTGCATAACCTAGCCATTGACCTTGTGATTGTTTGGATGTTTATGATGGTTGTATTCATTCATTCAATTTGGTTGTATAATCTATTATTTGGTTTTTGTTCCAAGTGTAATTTATTTGTTATTGGGATGTAATAAATAGATTAGTTATTTTCATATTTCTAGAAATCTTGTATTAGGACATTATTTCTTGTAATATGAAGAAGTACGTGACAAAAGCACAAAGAGAAGACACAAGAAACATGGAGCATTTGGATGCGGTTTCTAGTGGGAGTTTCTTGGAACTTTTATGTTTGTGATTGACCCTTAGAAAGACCAAATGACAACACTTGTGATGGCAAACAAGTATTGTCAACATAAGGGCTATGGTTATGCACATATGATTGTTAATGTTTATGCTTGTTTAAATGTTTGTTGTTTGTTTGAATGGTTGATGTTTTGACATGAATAACAAACTCATTAACATGTTAACAAGCTGAAAATTGATGGTTCTAAAAGTTTATATAAGGTTATTAAAATGGTTTAATGATTTTAAAAGATTAAAATAGGTTTTAATCAAAGAACCTTAGGGTACCTTGTATTTGAAAGCATGCAATTACAAGTACATAGAGTTTTCTAAACTAGAATTATGAAACCTCTAAACATTTAACAAACAAGATCAACACCGTCCTTTTAAACAACACTTAAGTCACTTTGGAACTCTTAGTGGGATAAAGATCACCTAACCACTTTGAGGGAACTTGTGACTTAAGGTGAGAATGCAAAATTTGTGGGATAAAGGTCACCTAACCACTCATTTTGGCAAACTCACACGTGTGTGTAAGTAGGATGTCTTGATTTGCAAACCATGTTAAATGGATCACCTACAATATGGTTTCCAAATGGTGTTGATGGGATTAACATGCCGACTTTGCATATGATGTTTAAAAGTCGATCCCATACCTCTAGAAGTTGCAAATGGTTGCAATCGTCAATCGTTGACCACCTTATTAATTTAAATAGTGGGATAAAGGTCACCTAACCACAATTTAAATGTAATGTTGGGTTCTAGATTTTAATATAAAATTGACCTTAAAAGGCATTAAATATTAAAATTAGCAATATCGAAAATACTAAAACTGATCTTTGTTAAATTTTGTAGATGGCCACCAATAATGAAAATCACGATAACTCGTCCGCGTCAAACCAATCACTACGAGCGATCCTCCAAAAGGAACGTCTAAATCATAACAACTTTATTGATTGGTATCGAAACTTGAGAATTGTTCTCAAGCAAGAGAGAAGATCATATGTTTTAGACGACCCTATCCCCGATCAACCTAGCGAGGATGATGAGGAGGCCTTTAATGATTGGCTGAAATACACTGAGGACTCCGTCCAAGTGTCTTGTCTCATGCTAGCGAGCATGACTCCGGATCTCCAAAAGGAGTATGAACATCACGGAGCTTACGACATGATAACCCAGCTGAAGGAAACGTTCCAACAGCAAGCAAGGGTTGAGCGGTTCGAAACGGTTCCCTCCATGCATGTCGTATGGACGATAACCAATCTGTTTCATCTTATGTACTTAAGATGAAAAGTCATATTGACCGCCTCGAGAGGCTAAACTGCCCCGTCTCGAAGGAGTTGGCCACGGATTTGATCCTAAATGGCCTAACCAAGAAGTTCGAGACATTCGTGTTGAACTACAACATTAATGCATGGGACAAAAGCATTGGTGAACTTCACTCAATGCTCAAAACGGACGAGGCGGCCATGGGTAAAAGGGTTTTACCCGTTCTCACCATCAATGAAGGTGGGAACAACAAAAGGCCTCATCCCGCACCCAAGGCAAAGGTTGCCAAGGGTAAGGGACCTGTTTGGGGAAAAGGGAAAAGGGTGGTAAGGGTACCACCCAAACCACAAGAGAAGAAGCAAAAGGTTGCTACTAATGACCCATGCTTCAAGTGTGGGGAGATAGGACATTGGGCAAGGAATTGTCCTGTCCATCTCCAAGAGTTGAAAGCAAAGAGGGATGCCGGGCAGACCTCAGGTACAATATACATGATACATATTGATCTTAATGTTACATCTTCAAACACATGGGTATTGGATACCGGATGTGGAACTCATATTTGCAATTTGTTGCAGGGGTTCACAAGAAGTAGGGACTTCAAGAAAGGGGATGTTAGCCTCTTCATGGGCAATGGAACTAAAGTCTTAGTTGAAGCTCGTGGGGACTACATCCTAAGACTTCCAAGTGGTTTGGAAGTTATTTTGAAGAATGTTTTGTATGCTCCTAGTTTGACTAGGAACATTATTTCTGTATCTCAACTAAGACATTATGATTATGTATTATCTTTTATTGAAAATGATATTCATGTTTCTTTAAATGGTATGTTCTATTTTAAAGCTATTCCAATTAATGGTATTTATGAATTGGTTCATGAAAATACTTTAAATAGTTCATTGTACCAAACTAACACCAAGAAACTCAAGTTGGACTTGAGTGATACCTATCTTTGGCATTGTCGTCTTGGTCATATAAACAAGAAACGTTTACAAACACTTCAAAAGAATGGTCTTTTAAAAACAAATGAATGTGATTCATTTGACGTTTGTGAGTCTTGTTTACAAGGAAAGATGACTAAGGCGCCCTTTAGTAGAACTACCGAAAGGGCAAAAGATCTATTAGGAATCATACATTCGGATGTATGTGGTCCTTTTAAGCCAATGACTAGGAATGGTGAAAGATACTTCATTACCTTTACCGACGACTATAGTCGCTATGGGTATGTGTACTTATTAAGGCACAAAGATGAAGCTTTTGAAATGTTCAAAATCTTCAAGAATGAAGTAGAAAATCAACTCAATAAGTCAATTAAAATTCTCCGTACCGATAGAGGAGGTTAATACCTAAGTGATGCTTTTCAAGATCATCTTAGGAGTTGTGGGATTGTCTCACAACTCACTCTACCTGGAACACTACAACATAATGGTGTGTCTGAGAGGAGGAATCGAACCTTATTGGATATGGTCCGATCTATGATGGCTAGAAGCACATTACCTCTATCATTTTGGGGTTTCGCTTTGCTCTCCGCGGCCTGTATTTTAAATATGGCCCCAACCAAAAAGGTGGAAAGGACACCTTTTGAGATATGGCATGGAAGAGTTCCATCCCTATCATACATAAGGGTTTGGGGAGTTGAAGCTTATGTTAAGACTCCCACCCCAAACAAATTGGAAGTCCGATCCACCAAGTGTATCTTTGTTGGATATCCTAGAGATTCTATGGGATATTATTTCTACGATCCACTGGAACAAAAGGTGTTTGTTGCCAGAAAGGGTGAGTTCTTAGAAGCAAAGTTCCTTATGGAAGGAGCTGGCAGTAGAACAGTGGATCTTGAAGAGGATCAAGAACCACAACCCGATACACGTTTGGTTGAAACTAGCACTCAACATGAGGATATTGAGGAAGATCAAGGGGTTGATCAATACACACAAGACGTTCGCAGAAGTGGTAGAACTAGTAATCCACCTGAAAGATATGGATTTTTCATGAATGGATGCTATGTGGTAGATTCTGATGAACCAACCACATACCATAATGCAATGTCCAATTCGGATTGTGACAAATGGCTAAAAGCCATGAACGTTGAGATGCAATCCATGTGTGACAACCAAGTTTGGGAACTTGTTGTACCACCTCTTAATTCCAAGGTAGTTGGAAGTAAGTGGGTTTTCAAGAAGAAAACCGATATGCATGGAAACTTGGATACTTATAAAGCTAGACTTGTAGCAAAGGGTTTCACTCAAACTCAAGGGGTTGATTATGATGAAACCTTCTCACCTGTTGCGATGCTAAAGTCTATAAGGATATTGTTTGCCATAGCTGCTCATTATGATTATGAGATTTGGCAAATGGATGTCAAAACTGCTTTCCTAAATGGATATCTTGAGGAAGATGTCTATATGGTTCAGCCTGAAGGTTTTGTTGATCCAAAACATCCTAATAAAGTATGCAAGTTAAAGAAATCAATCTATGGATTGAAACAAGCATCGAGAAGCTGGAATCATCGTTTTGATGAGGAGGTCAAGAAATTTGGCTTCATCAAAAACGCTGATGAGGCTTGCGTGTATAAAAAGGCTAGTGGGAGCATAATAACTTTCCTAGTATTGTATGTTGATGACATACTACTATTTGGAAATAACATTCCAACCTTGGAAGGTGTAAAAACCTGGCTTGGAAGCTGTTTTTCCATCAAGGATCTTGGTGAAGCCGCCTATATTCTGGGAATAAAGATCTATAGGGACAGATCAAGGCGGTTGATTGGTTTGAATCAAAGTGCATACATTGATAAGATCTTGAAAAGGTTCAAGATGGAAAACTCTAAGAAAGGTACCGTACCTATTCAAAGAGGAACGATATTGAGTACGACTCAATGTCCAAGCTCAAAGGATGAGCAAGATAGCATGAAGGCAATCCCATACGCATCTGCTATAGGATCCATCATGTATGCGAAGATATGCACTCGACCGGACGTGTCATGCGCCTTGAGCATGACAAGCCGTTACCAGCAAAATCCTGGAAACAGTCATTGGATGGCTGTTAAGAACATACTTAAGTACCTAAGGAGGACAAGAGATATGTTCCAAATCTATGGATCTGGTGACGAGGAACTCGTTGTAAAAGGTTACACGGATGCGAGTTTCCAAACCGATCGTGATGATTCTCGGTCACAATCGGGATACATTTTCATTCTGAATGGAGGAGCGGTTTCTTGGAAGAGCTCCAAGCAGGATGTGGTGGCTCTATCGACTACAGAATCAGAATATGTTGCCGCCTCATTAGCAGCTCAAGAAGCTGCATGGTTGAAGAAATTCATTGCTGATCTAGGGGTAGTCCCTTCCATTCAGGACCCCCTAGAGATCTTTTGTGATAACGAGGGTGCGATTGCACAAATCAAGGAACCCCGTGCTCATCAAAAGACTAGGCACATTGAGCGGAGATTCAACTACATACGAGATGAAGTTGAAAAGGGAAAGATATGTATTCGCAAAGTTCACACGGATCAAAACGTTGCGGATCCTCTCACGAAGCTCCTTGAAAAGGCAAAGCATGAAGGTCATACTTGTGCCATGGGACTTCGATATTCTAGTGATTGGATTTGATCTGTAAATTTTGTATTTGGATATATGGAACTCTTTATTATTTGAATAAAATTATTTGGTTATAATGTTTCAAATAATATTCCAATTTAGCATATTTAATCCATGAGTAAAATGTTTACTCTAAATGTCCGTAGTCGTTCACACTTGTGGGAACAAGTTTGAAGGTAAGACTATTATGAACTTGGATTGGTTGATACTCATAAGGATGAATATAGAGCAATGGGTTGCTACCAAGGTTCATAGATATTTGTGGGATACAAATATTGGATTAACCCGCATCTCAAATTTTACTACATGGAATCTTATTGATTGATCATAAGTAAATTTGAGTAAAGGCGAATATCATTTGGTATCCTCCGACCTGAGATACATATTGGGTTTTGATATTCACCAAGTTTTATACCTTGAGCCTATTCTTCACTGCCCTGAAATAGTGGACAGTACATAAGGATATGTTCAGGTATAACACGAGGTGTTTGTGAGAAACGTATGTAGTCAAGATGGAATTTGTTCCTCTTATTCGTTGAGAGTTAGATGTCTAAGGCCTGATTAAGTTAAATCAACAAGGAATGATCATTCTGTGTCCTTGGATTTAACATGACATCTGTAACAAAAGGATAGATGATTGATTCACCTAAATCATTTCAAGTAGGGTACTTGAAGGGAATGATGTTATTGAATGGCTATAAGTCATGCGTATTAAGAGTAGTAAACCGTTGTTAGGCGGTATTTACTGCTTGCATCAATCTTCTATGAATCTTGGGCAAGTGGGAGATTGTAGGATTCTGTATGCCCAAGACACTTAGAATATTGATGTGGTTAGTCCGTTATGATCCAAGTCGGGTTATACCCAATAACAAGCTTAGCAAACACCAATTAATATTTAATTGATGATATGATCATGCAATTAAATATTTACACCAATTTAGAAAATGGGTTTTCTAAACGAGTTGCATATGAGTGAGAACAACTTATTAGGATAATTTGTTCAATTATATTATTTGATGTGTTATTTAAATTAGTTAGATGACACCAAATAATAATGAGAAATTATAACTTATAGATTAAATGGTTAATTATATAAGTTATACAACTTGAACATATAATTAAGTATTGATTAAATGTCTAGTTGCAAGACAAACTTTAATGTGTATATGTTTTAATTTAAAGAGGGAAAACCCCTCTTTTGAATTAATTGGGGCCGGCCCCCTATGATGGTCATTGGACCATTTTAGTCTTGGAGACTTAACATACATTAAAGTGACTTGTTTTCTCAAAACACTCTAAGCCATTCATTGTTCATGCAACACACACAAAAACCTTTTTCTCTCTCAAGAAACCACGACAGCAGCTTGCATTTCTCTGAGTTTTGAAGCAATTTTTGTGTGGATCTTGGTGTATCTCTACCTAGCAAGAGTGGTGATTGATCAAGGCTTGGGGTATACAAAGCTTGAGGATCTCTACATTGAGTTCTTGGTTGATTCAAGCATCCAAAACCACTCCTCTTAGTCGACTTTTCTGCTGGAGAAAGGTAGCAAATCACAGCCTTATATGGCTGTGATTTTATGTACATTAGTGTATGTTCATAGCTTGTCCATTCATATATTTAAGATCCTTATGTTTGGGTTTGTTTTCCACCTAAAATGGTCACCTAAGAATACGAAATTTCAGCTTTAAAAATCGTTTTTAAAAGCATTATATCCGCTGCGTTTTCAGAATGTTTAAAGGTTAAACATGGATTTTATGTTCTTGCAAACCCTTCACTTTTCTCATCCATCTCCCTGTTCATATCCTCGGTCTTCACATGTTTAGTCTAACCAGCTCTGATTAGGTCATTAAAGTGGCTACTGGTGAAATCGACTGCAGCTTGTAGGGTTGTGGGCTTGGAAGAACGGACCATGCCTCTGAGCCTAGGGTGTAATCCCCATATGAAGCGGGCTACTCCCTTGGTTTCTGGTATTACAAGACCACTCGGGACAAGGCTTGGAAACGGTTGATGTACTCCCTATAATTTGGGCCTTTCCTCTCTAAACTCAGAAATTCAGATTCCAGCTTCTCCAAATGGTTAATTGGACAGTACTTGTTGGTTATTAAATCTATGAATTTGGTCCAATTCATCTGACCGGCTGTGTTCCTTCCTCTAGGCTGTATAATGGTTTTCCACCATTCTAGTGTGGGTCCCTTGAGTGATTGGAAAGCAAACCTCACCATGTGCTCAAGCTTGCACTCGCTGATGTCTAGCACAACCTCGATCTCATCCAGCCATCTGTAAGTCTCAATTGCACCCTCGATGCCATAGAAGTCTTTTGGTTTGCAGGCTGTGAGCGTCTTGTAGGAACACCCATTCCTTATCTCTTCAGTGTTCTCGTTGTTGACTTCAGTATTCTCAGGCCCACCTGTTCCTGTTTCATTTCCCCGGCCTGCGTAGATCTGGTTAACATTCCCTCCATGCGGGGTTCCAGGTGGAGTAGGTGGTTGGTTCCCGGTGGGTCTAGCTCCCGCGTGTCGACCTCTAGCAGCTCCTCGTCTTCCAATAAGAGTTCCTCGTCTGGTCGACGTTCTAGTAGCATCATAGATAAATTCATTTAGAATCTCATACATTTTGGTTTCAAGTATCCCATTTATGTCAAATTTACCCTTATTAGTCGCGCTAACTAATTACATGAAGGTACAATGCACATAACACAACACAAATATATATTGATTTCTTCAACCACATGGGGTGAATCATTCATATCACACAAATCGAATTTTCACCACATAATAATGCAATTTAAATCCAGTCACCCCGCAACATTAGCATCAATAGCAATAGTTTCCTAGATAATTCCAAAATAGTGTCAACCAAACAGAATAATAGTATCATACTTTCACAAATTAGAAGGTGCCATCACCCCCATATAATAATAATAATTTCTAAAATAGATAAATAAAATAGTTTCTTTAAATAGTCTTGAAGCCTACTGCCAGGTAATCCATCATCATCACCTCATCACTACCACTTCTTCTTCAATCACTCAAACCATATTGTGCTCTTCTTCTTCTGTCCTTGCTCTAAACGTTGCACACCATGTGACACCATCATTACCTAAAACTGGGCGGTCTGGGAAGTCCGAGTGGCATGCTAGAGAGTCAGCTCGTGATGCTAGCTGGTCTTCAGTGTCTCACTAAAAAGTAGGGTCGGAAGGTCCAAAGTCACTAGCTCGACAGCTGGATTAGGAATACGGATCACCGGAGAGAACACTCGGTCCATCACATAAACTATGCCTAGGTGGCATCTAGTACTCATCCTGGGGAAGGCGACTAGGCGGGTCGATCATGGGAGGTGCTGGTGTCGGGGTCCATGCGGGAGGAGGTGGAGGAGAAGCCATCCTAAAGGAAACCGAAGGTCCTGGTGTGGCACTCTTGTGAGGGCGAGTGAGAACATGCGCACCCCTATCCCCAATAGGTGGAATAGGTGAATGGGTAGGTGCGGTGACTTGCGGCGAGTTGGAGCGCATTCAGCTCCTGACTGGGGACGTCGACGATGAGTCTTCCAATCGCTCGGTGTCATTAGATGTCACAGATATCCAGCTCGGATGTCCACACCTTCATAAGTATGCCTCATACTCCCGTCTTGGGCTTTGCCCTCCTAAGGTTCCTAACAGGAGCAATCTCGTCAGTCCGGTGTGCAAGTGCCTTTTCCTTATCAACCATGATCTTGTTATCCTGTAAAAAATATCATGAATAATTTTGTTTCTCATAGCTCATGACATAATTGTAATAGTACTAGATAGTAGTGATGGCAGTAGTATCAATGAGTAGTAGTATCAATAAGCAGTAGTATCAACAAGCAGTAGTATCAACAGGCTGTAGTATCAATAAGCAGTGGTATTAACAAGCAATAACAGGCTTGAAAGTTCAAATAAAAATATTAGCTTTAGATTATGATAAGAAATTACTTAAGTCATCTTTTCCAAATTTCACACTTTGAGTTTCGTGCTAGAATTTAAGCATCCGATAAATTCATGATTACGTTGATCAAGTGTAATCATCAATTTATCCAACCCGCTTACCCCAACATTCACCCAAGCAAGGACAGTCCTAAGGTATTAGGGTGGTAGTGTAGGGTCTACTAAGGTATTCCCGATTTCTCTACAATCTATGGCTCTGATACAATTCTGTCACACCCCGGGCCCAAGGAGGGTAGGACGTCATAGACTAGCAGCGTACATGGCAGCGGAAACAAACCATCACAAGAGCGCACAAGGAGAGAAATAAAATGGCATTACATAACTAAAGTCAAACCGGGCTGTAACAGTCTAACCCATCATACATAGTACAAATTCATTATATAAATCCAAGTGTTTTATCAACCATAATTTAAATTGTTCAAAGTGTTTCAAATTCAAGTGATGCCAAGGGTAGTCATATTTCTAGGTCATCCCAGTCCAGTTCTCCAATCAAGCCACTTCCATTAGGGATTACTTGAAACATGCTGAAAAGGATTTTGTGTCAACTAAAAAGTTGTTGAATTTAAGTGCTCAAAGTTTAAAAACTAAAGAACTCTTCAAAGTCCATAAGTTAAATTTTAAAAGTCCATGTATCTCTGTTGTAGGGTCACAATCAACCCTGTACTCAGTCCCAGTTAGCCTCTTCTAAAGTTGTGTTTAACCGGTTAACCCTAAGGATAATTGAGCCTCCAACAATGCACCATACCTACTGGATGGTTGACCATAGTATCTTATAAAACCTGTTACATTACACAAACGATCCCTCGGGATCTTAGTGGGGTACCCTTCCTATCCGGAAGGCACTGTGTGTGGGGGATTCCCCAAGTAGATCTACACATATAGGACAAGTGGTTCACAAAATAACTAATGATTGTGATACATTTAAGAGCAGGTTCAAAAAATATCCACAACATATAAGTATCATACTATAGCACAATAGCAAATTTCAGTTTAAACATAGCATGTTTCATCCAAAATCAATAGTAAAAAGGGAACACTAGAACTCACCTTAGATTTCAAGCAATGGGTCTTTGTGTACAGAAAATGTGTAACACCCGGGAATTTTGGTAAACTAAAATAAAAGAAAAGAAAGGAGAAAAGGGAAACAAAATCAATTATAAAGAAAAGGAAATAAGCATAAATGGAGGGGTTAAAGTCCAAAATGGACAAAACCTCATTATTTTATTATTACTTCTGAGTATGGCCGCCCATAACAGCCTCTAACTCCCGCTTTTGTCGATTAAATCAGAAGAAGAAGAAGCAGAAATTGAGTTTCTTCAGTTCTAGATAGATAAAGGGGTTGTTCTTCACCAAGGTAAACATTTGTTGTATAATTAGCTTGGTGTTGTTTGTGTTTTGACTAAGGAACTGAGAATACATGTTCTTATGTGTATATATGTTCGGGTTTGTGTATTTTTGACATATCTAGGTGTTCGAAATCCTTGGAAAGTTGAAGTTGAATAGTTGAGATTAAAAACAGCTAAGGTGAGTTTCTAGACACCATATTTTACTTGTTTTAAAGATTTTAGGGCTGAAAATGCATGTAAAAGACTTTTGAAACTTTATTATGTATGACCGTATGCATTTATACGTGTATGTTGATGTTTTATGGTTGTGCATACTAAGTTAAGACTTAGAATGGTATTGACAAGCTTAGAACATGTTAAGATTGTGTTTGGGACTGAAAAATATGTTAAAAAGATGTTAGTTTATGTTCATGCGCTCAAACAGGGCCCATGCGCCTACTATTTTGCCTTAGAAACGTTTTAAGTAAGGTCGTTCGCCCAAACAGTAGTCCATGTGCCTAGAAATGCCTTAGAAATTTCTAAGTGAAAGTTGATGCGCTTGAACAGTAGGTCATGCGCCTAAGTTTTACAGAAATGCCTAAGTATAGGGTGATGCGCCTAAATAATGCACATGCGCCCAAGGGGCTCATGCGCCTAAGTGTTGAAACGCCCAAGTGAGGCTTATACGCCTGCGCAGTGGAAAAATGCCCAAACATTCCTCATGCGCCCAAATAGTGCTCATGCGCCCAAAGACTTGGAAAAAGTTTCCTGAATTTTTGGAGAAACAAAATTTTTAGGTTTTGACCCTAGTTTGACTGATGGACTGTTTTTACCTATTTTAAGCATGATAAAGGTCTATGAATAGAATATGCATGATGTTAAGATGAATGTATGATATGCATATATGTATGAAGTGTTATCTCTTAATGATTTTCAAAAGATATATATTATATTATAATATACGTTAAGTATTTTGTTATGACTTTACGTAGTATGACGAATGAATGAATGTAAAGTATAACGTAACGAAGTGAAAGAAAACAAAGATGAAAAGTGAAATGAAATGAATGAAAGAATAGGCTTTGAAGTAGAATGAAAGGAGGAACACAACTCATGAGAGTTGTCAGCTCAACTGTGTGTTTTATAGCGTGCGATTTTGGCTAACCCATGAGGGTTCGCACACAGGGAAGCAGTCTTGGTGACTGATCAATAGTGTGAAATAAGATCCTTGTCATTCGACCCCAGAATTTATGAGGCTTTGTGCCCGGAATGGTGGGCTTTGGGCCACGGGCTTTGAGCCAAATATTAATGAGGCTTTGTGCCCGGAATGGTGGCTTTGGGCCATGAGCTTTGTGCCAAATAGTAACGAGGCTTTGTACCTGGAATGGTGGCTTCAAGCCATGATGGGGGGGGAAAAGCTTGACAAGATCTAGAATCAGTATGAAATGAGCAGAATGATAAAGTATGAAACGAACGAAGTGATAAAGTACGAAACGAACGATAACAGAAGTTAGCGATAAAGTACGAAACGAACGATAACGAAAGATAATGATAAAGTATGAAACGAATGAATAAGTGAGATAAGGAATAAAGAATAAGGTTATGCCTGGTTGCATGTACGATGAATGCTTACGTACGAAAGTAAAGAAAGTATTTTTTAAGAAAGAGTATTTCTTATATGAACCTTATAAAGTATTTTAATACTTTAAAACTAGAACTCTCTCTGGAACGCTGACTTTTATGCATTTTTCAGTTGGCAGGTAATGTTGCTGAGAATGACACGCAGGGAGGCTACTCGACAGGGCAAGACTGGCATCCATTCACGCATGTTATTATTGTTGTTTTGTAATGCAATTGTTGGGTTTGATGGAGCATAAAATATAGTTTAACCATTTAAACTTTGTAAAAACGCAGCGGAAGTGAACATTATAACATTGTTTATAAACTGAAATTTCAGGTTTATTTTGATGTTATAAGTTTTAAACAAACCCAAGAACAAAAGGATCTTTTATTTGTGAATGATGCTAGCTATGAAAACACAAACAACACATTATGGACAGCCACAAAGAGGGCTGCCATAAACTACCTTTCAGCAGCAAATGTGGCAACAAAGGAGGATGATATTGACCACGAAATCGACCAAGGCACCAAAAGAGGTCTTCTCAAGCTTGTATACCCAAAGCTTTATGTCAAACACTTCTTGTTAGGGAGAGTAAACACCAAGAACCACTTCCAAAACCCTTCTTTTTCCTGATGCTGCTGCTGTGAGTTTGAGTAGCGAAGAGAGAGTTTTTTTGTGTTCTTTTGCATGTATTGAGAGAAGAGAGATGATGAGTGCAAGACTAGTAATGATGTGTGTTTTCAAGAAAGCAAAAGAGCCAACCAAATTAAGAGGGGGCGGCCGAAATTTCTTATTTCAAAAGGGTTTCCCCCCTAAAACAAAACACACATTATATTAAACTAGTCATCTAATTAGTTATACAATTAACCTTTTAATTGTATAAGTTATACACTTATTATTATTTGATGTTATCTAACTTACTTAAATAACACTTCAAATAATATTATTGAACAAAATATTCTTATAAGTTGTTCCTTCTCATATGCAACTTATTTAGAAAACCCATTTTCTAAATTGGTGTAACTATTTAATTGCATGATCATATCATCAATGAAATATTAATTGACGTTTGCTAAGCTTGTTATTAGGTATAACCTGACTTGGATCATAACGTACTAACCACATCAATATTCTATGTGACTTGGGCATATAGAATCCTACAATCTCCCACTTGCACAAGATTCATAGAAGATTGATGCAAGCAGTAAATACTGCCTAGCAACGGTTTACTACCCTTAACACGCATGACTTATAGCCATTCTATAACATCATCCCATTCAAGTATCCTACTTGAAATGATTTAGGTGAATCAATCATTTATCCTTTTGTTACAGATGTCATGTTAAGTCCAAGGACATAGAATGATCATTCCTTGTTGATTTAACTTAATCAGGCCTTAGACATCTTGCTCTCAACGAATAAGAGGAACAAATTCCATTTTCACTACATACATTTCTCACAAACATCTCGTGTCACACCTGAACATAGACTTATGTAATATCCATTATTTCAGGGCAGTAAAGAACTAGCTTAAGGTATAACACTTGGTGAATATTAAAACCCAATATGTATCTCAGGTCGGAGGATACCAAATGATATTCGCCTTTACTCAAATTTACTTATGATCAATCTAGAAGATTCCATGTAGTAAAATTTGAGATGCGGGTCAGTCCAATATTTGTATCCCACAAATATCTATGAACTTTGGCAGCAACCAATTGCTTTATATTCATCCTTATGAATATCCACCAATCCAAATTCATAATAGTCTTACCCTCATACTTGTTCCCACAAGTATGAACGACTACGGACATTTAGAGTAAGCAATTTACTCATGGATTAAACATGCTAAATTGGAACATTTATTGAAATATTATAACCAAATAATTTTATTCAAGTCATAAGAGAGTTCCAAATATCCAAATACGAAATTACAGATCAAATCCAATCACTAGAATATCGAAGTCCCATGGCACAGGTATGACCTTCATGCTTTGCCTTTTCTTTGAGCTTCGTGAGAGGATCCGCAATATTTTGATCCATGTGAACTTTGCGAATACATATCTTTCCTTTCTCCACTTCATCTCGTATGTAGTTGAATCTCTGCTCAATGTGCCTAGTCTTTTGATGAGCACAAGGTTCCTTGATTTGAGCAATCGCACCCTCGTTATCACAAAAGATCTCTAGGGGGTCCTGAATGGAAGGGACAACCCCTAGATCGGCAATGAATTTCTTCAACCATGCAGCTTCTTGAGCTGCCAATGAGGCGGCGACGTATTCAAATTCTATAGTTGCTAAGGCCACCACATCCTGTTTAGAGCTCTTCCAAGAGACCACTCCTCCATTCAGAATGAAAATGTATCCCGATTGTGATCGTGAATCGTCACGATCGGTTTGGAAATTTGCATCCATGTAACCTTTTACAACGAGTTCCTTATCACCAGATCCATCGATTAGGAACATATCTTTAGTCCTCCTTAGGTACTTAAGTATGTTCTTAACAGCCATCCAATGACTGTTTCCAGGATTTTGTTGGTATCGGCTTGTCACGCTTAAGGCGCATGAAACGTCCGGCCGAGTGCATATCATTGCATACATGATGGATCCAATAGCAGATGCGTATGGGATTGCCTTCATTTTATCTTGCTCATCCTTTGAGCTTGGACATTGAGTCGTACTCAATATCATTCCTCTTTGAATAGGTACCGTACCTTTCTTAGAGTTCTCCATCTTGAACCTTTTCAAGATCTTATCAATGTATGCACTTTGATTTAAGCCAATCAACCGCCTTGATGTATCTCTATAGATCTTTATTCCCAGAATATAGGCGACTTCACCAAGATCCTTGATGGAAAAACAACTTCCAAGCAAGGTTTTTACACCTTCCAAGGTTGGAATGTCATTTCCAAATAGTAGTATGTCATCAACATACAATACTAGGAAAGTGATGATGCTCCCACTAGCTTTCTTATATACACAAGCTTCATCAGCGTTCTTGATGAATCCAAATTTAATTACTTCTTCATCAAAATGGTGATTCTAACTTCTCGATGCTTGTTTCAATCCATAGATTGATTTCTTTAACTTGCATACCTTGTTAGGATGTTTTGGATCGACAAAACCTTCAGGCTGAACCATATAGACATCTTCCTCAAGATATCCATTTAGGAAAGCAGTTTTGACATCCATTTGCCAAATATCATAATCATAATGAGCAGCTATGGCAAACAATATCCTAATGGATTTTAGCATCGCAACAGGTGAAAAAGTTTCATCATAGTCAACCCCTTGAGTTTGAGTGAAACCTTTTGCTACGAGTCTGGCTTTATAAGTATCCAAGTTTCCATGCATATCGGTTTTCTTCTTGAAAACCCACTTACTTCCAACTACTTTGGAGTTAAGAGGTGGTACAACCAAGTCCCATACTTGATTGTCATACATGGATTGCATCTCAATGTTCATGGCTTCAAGCCCATTTGTCACAATCCAAATTGGACATTGCATCACGATAGGCGGTTGGTTCATCGGAATCTACCATATAGCATCCATCTACGAAAAATCCATATCTTTCAGGTGGATTACTAATTCTACCAGATTTGCGAACGTTTTGTGTATATTGATCAACCACTTAATCATTCTCAACATCCTCATGTTGAGTGCTAATGTCAACCAAACGTGTATCGGTTTGTGGTTCTTGATCCTCCTCAAGATCCACAGTTCTACTGCTAGTTCCTTCCATAAGGAACTTAGCTTCTAAGAACTCAACTTTCCTGGAAACAAACTCCTTTTGTTCCATTGGATCATAGAAATAGTATCCCATAGAATCTCTAGGATATCCAATGAAGATACACTTAGTGGAACGGCTTTCTAGCTTGTTTGAGGTGGGAGTCTTCACATAAGCCTCACACCCCCACACCCTCAAATATGAAAATGATGGAACCTTTCCATGCCATATTTTATAAGGTGTCCTTTCCACTTTCTTGGTTGGGGCCATATTCAAAATACGGGCCACAGAGAGTAGAGCAAAACCCCAAAATGACAGAGGTAATGAGCTTCTAGCCATCATAAATCGAACCATATCCAATAAGGTTCAATTTCTTCTTTCGGATACACCATTGTGTTGTGGTGTTCCTGGAGGAGATAGTTGTGAGACAATCCCACAACTTCTAAGATGGTCCCTAAAAGCATCATTCAGGTATTCACCTCCTCTATCGGTACGGAGAATTTTAATTGATCTTTTGAGTTGATTTTGTACTTCATTTTGAAAGATTTTGAACATTTCAAAAGCTTCATGTTTGTGTCTTAACAAGTACACATACACATATCGACTATAGTCGTCAGTAAAGGTAATGAAGTGTCTTTCATTGTACCTTGTCATAGGTTTAAAAGGACCACATACATCCGAATGTATGATACCTAATAAATCCTTTGCCCTTTTGGCTTTGCCACTAAAAGGTGCCTTGGTCATTTTACCTTGTAAACAAGACTCACATACATCAAATGAATCACATTCACTTGGTTTTAAAAGACCATTCTTTTGTAGTGTTTGTATTCTTTTCTTGTTTATATGACCAAGACGGCAATGCCAAAGGTAAGTGTTACTCAAATCCGATTTGAGTTTCTTGGTACTAGTTTGGTACAATAAGATATCATTCAATGTATTTTCACGAACCAATTCATAGATACCATTGATGGGAATAGCTTTAAAGTAAAACATGTCATTCAAAGTAACATGGATTTCATTTCCAATAAATGATAATACATATCCAAAATGATTTAATAGGGCTACAGAGATAATGTTCCTAGTCAAACTAGGAGCATACAAAATATTGTACAAAATTACTTCCAAACCATTTGGAAGTTTCAAGATGTAGTCACCACGGGCTTCAACTTAAAATTTAGCCCTATTGTCCATGTAGAGGCTAACATCCCCTTTATTAAAGTTGCTACTTCTTTTGAACCCCTACAAGAAATTGGAAATGTGAGTTCCACATATGGTATCTAATACCCATGTGTTATAGGATATTAAGTTTAAATTAATATGGATCATATATATTGTACCCGAGGTCTGCCCGACATCCCTCTTTGCTTTCAACTCTTAGAGATGGACAGGACAATTTCTTGCCCTATGTCCAATCTCCCCACACTTGAAGCATGGTTCATTAGTAGCAACCTTTTGCTTCTTCTCTTGTGGTTTGGATGGCACCCTTGCCACCCCTTTCCCCATACGGGTCCCTTACCCTTGGCAACTTTTGCCTTGGGTGCGGGATGAGGCCTTTTCTTGTTCCCACCTTCATTGATGGTGAGAATGGGTAAAACCCTTTTACCCATGGCCGCCTCGACTGTTTTGAGCATTGAGTGAAGCTCACCAATGCTTTTGTCCCAAGCATTCATGTTGTAGTTCAACACGAACATCTCGAACTTCTTGGTAAGGCCATTGAGGATCATATCCGTGGCCAATTCCTTCGAGACGGGACAATTAATCCTTTCGAGGCGGTCAATGTGTCTTTTCATCTAAAGTACATAAGATGAAACCGAGTGGTTGTCATCCATACGACATGCATGGAGTGCTCGAACAGTTTCGAAGCACTCAACCCTCGCTTGCTATTAGAATGTTTCCTTCAGCAGGGTTATCATGTCATAAGCTCCATGATGTTCATACTCCTTTTGGAGATCCGGAGTCATGCTTGCCAGCATGAGGCAAGACACTTGGACGGAGTCCTCAGTGTACTTCAGCCAATCGTTATAGGCCTCCTCATCATTCTCAGTAGGTTGATCGAGGATAGGGTCGTCTAATACATATGATCGTCTCTCTTGCTTGAGAGTGATTCTCAAGTTTCGATACCAATCAATGAAATTGTTATGATTTAGATGTTCCTTTTGGAGAATCGCTTGTAAAGATTGGGCGGACGTGGATTAGTTATCATGATTATCATTGTTGGTGGCCATCTACAAAATTTAACAAAGATCTATTTTAGTATTTTTGATATTGCTATTTTTAATAATTAATTAATGCCTTTTAAGGTCATTTTCATATTAAAATCTAGAACCCAACATTACATTTAAATTGTGGTTAGGTGACCTTTATCCCACGATTTAAATTAATAAGGTGGTCAACGATTGACGGCTGCAACCATTTGCAACTTCTAGAGGTATGGGATCGACTTGAAACATCATATGTAAAGTCAGCATGTTAATCCCATCAACACCATTTGGAAACCGTATCGTAGGTGATCCATTTGACATGGTTTGCAAATCAAGACACCTTACTTACACACACGTGTGAGTTTGCCAGAATAAGCGGTTAGGTGACCTTTATCCCACGAATATGGCATTCTCACCTCAAATCACAAGTTCCCTCAAAATGGTTAGGTGACATTTATCCCACTAAGAGTTCCCGAGTGACTCAAGTGTTGTGTAAAAGGACGGTGTTGATCTCGTTTTTAAAATATTTAGAGATTTCATAATTCTAGTTTAGAAAACTCTATGTACTTATATTTGCATGCTTTCAAATACAAGATACCCTATGGTTCACCTTTAATGAAACCTCTTTTATTAAAACCATTAATCCTTTTAACAACCTTTTATTAACCATTTAATGTTAAAGAACCATCAAATTTTCAGCTTGTTAAGTTGTTATGAGTTTGTAATGCATATCCAAATATCAACCAAACAATTAAACAACAATCATCCAAACAAGCATAAACATTCAAACATGAGTGCATAACCGTAGCCACTAAGTTTACCACACTTTTTTTCCATCACAAGTGTTATCATAAGGTCTTTCCTAAGGGTTAATAATGACACATCATATGTGTCCATGAACTCCCACTTGAATCCATATCCAAATGCTTCAAGGTCCACGTCTTTCATGTCCATCATTGGGTCTTCATCTTGTACATCTTCCTTTTACAAAAAAAACATTATATCCTAATACATTTTTCTAATAAAAGAAATGCACCTAATCTATTTATTACATAACCAAATGAATAAATAATTACAACACAAATAATAAACATAAACATTACAACCCAATTGAATGAATAAAACAACCATTACAATCATCCAAACAACACAAGGCCAAAAGCTAGTTATGCACCATAATAAACAATGATCATATCATTCAAAACAATAATGAAACCCCACTAAAAACCACGAAATTTCATCCAAAACAAACTGAAATTTCGGGTTTTATTTTTGTCCAAACAATCAAACAATACAACATACATGTCTTTCAAAGTTTAATCACAAGCATGTGTGATATAACTTTGAAAGTTTGGGGATTCATTATACATGAACATAGCAGCCCCTAAAGGGGTTTTAAAGTCCCTTGAAATGAATTTTCAAGAACAAAACAAGCTAGCTATCCACATAACCGGCTCTAGATGCCAATGTTGGGTTTGATAGAACATAAAACATAGTTTAACCATTTAAACTTTGTAAAAACGCAGCGGAAGTGAACATTATAACATTGTTTATAAACTGAAATTTCAGGTTTATTTTGATGTTATAAGTTTTAAACATACCCAAGAACAAAAGGATCTTTTATATGTGAATGATGCTAGTTATGAAAACACAAACAACACATTATGGACAGCCACAAAGAGGGCTGCCATAAACTACCTATCAGCAGCAAATGTGGCAACAAAGGAGGATGATATTGACCAAGAAATCGACCAAGGCACCAAAACGAGGTCCTCTGAGGCTTGTATACCCAAAGCTTTATGACAAACACTTCTTGTTAGGGAGAGTAAACACCAAGAACCACTTCCAAAACCCTTCTTTTTCCTCATGCTGCTGCTGTGAGTTTGAGAAGAGAAGAAAGAGTTTTTTTGTGTTGTTTTGCATGTATTGAGAGAAGAGAGATGATGAGTGCAAGACTAGTAATGATTCGTGTTTTCAAGAAAGCAAAAGAGCCAACCAAATTAAGGGGGGGGGGGGGCGGCTGAAATTTCTTATTTCAAAAGGGTTTCCCCCCTTAAACAAAACACACATTATATTAAACTAGTCATCTAATTAGTTATACAATAAACCTTAAAATTGTATAAGTTATACACTCTTATTATTATTTGATGTTATCTAACTTATTTAAATAACACTTCAAATAATATTATTGAACAAAATATTCTTATAAGTCATTCCTTCTCATATGCAACTTATTTAGAAAACCCATTTTCTAAATTGGTGTAAATATTTAATTGCATGATCATATCATCAATTAAATATTAAATAGTGTTTGCTAAGCTTGTTATTGGGTATAACCCGACTTGGACCATAACGTACTAACCGCATCAATATTCTACGTGTCTTGGGCATATAGAATCCTACAGCAATTAATGGATGTTTTTTTTTGTAACTTAACAATGTTGTATTGCATAAAAACACTAATTTATTAACGAAATGAAAGGGTTTTTGTTAATGTAATTCTGCTACAACGTTTTATGAAATGTATATTATTATGTATGTTTAGTGCTATTAATGACCAACTGTGAGGTGCCCGGGAACCGGGCATTACAAGTTGGTATTTTCAAAAACCTGATCTTAAACTGAGAATGGGACTAAAGGATAGGGATGTCAGCCCGAGTAGCTACGTGCCATCAGGTATTTCTTTTTCTTAACATTAATTAAAGTTATGTGCGTGTGCTATTTGATTATGTACTTATAGTAGATTTAGATACTGACGTAGTTAGGATAAGAAATACTTAGGGTATGAAGAGTAAAGTAAGTGGCTAATCACAACTGACCACTGTAATTAGGGGCTTACTATACTAAACATAAGCTGAGTTATTCCTTGAATGACCGTGTTAGTGTTTGAATTTTATAGTGATTAGAGAATGGCTGGAGGTAGATCATCTAAGGCTTTTAGGGGTGGAGGACAGGGAGGATGTGGTGCTGAACCGCGTGTTACTAGGAATAAGGCTAAGACTGCTGAGAGGGCCCGTGAAGAGCCCAAGATGCATCACCAGGAAGGTGGTGATGAGAGTGCGAACTTAAGGGCCTCGGTGAAAGAGGCGGTGGCAGAGGAAGTCCATCATGTTATGCAAACGATTCTGCCATCTGTAGTGACTGAAGTGATCAAAGCTGTAAGAAAGAGAGGAGAAGGACCACAGGAAGGGAGGAAAGGGAACGATCGGAGACCGAGAAGATTGTCTCGAGTGATGAGGAGGAGGAGGAGTAAGCAGTGCAAGAAACTGCACGAGCCTTTAACTACGGGGCATTTCAAAGATGCAAGCCCCCGACTTTTGATGGAAACAACAATGCTGCTGCTGCTCACTACTGGGTGAGAGAAATGGAAGCAGTAATGGAGATTAGTGAGTGCAGGGAGGATCGAAAGGTGAAGTTTTCCACTTACTCATTTATTGACTTGGCTCTGTGTTGGTGGAACAATATTGTCCAAGCCAAGGGCAGCAGGGCCATTGGAAAGTTGAGGTGGCTAGAACTGAAGAAGTTGGTGATTGAGGAGTTCTGTCATCATGAAGAATTTGACAAGATTGAGAGGGAGTTCCTATAACTGGAGGCGGGAACTATGACACACCAACAGTATACCACCAAGTTTAACGAGATGGTGACACTTGTACCAGATCAGGTAACACCGGTGTCAAAGAAGATCAAGAAGTACATCCAAGAATTGCCAGCTGATGTTTGTAGGCACTTGATTGCCCCCCGACCAAGCACTTTCAGGTCAGTAGTAGATCTGGCTGGGAGGTTATACGATAAGAGAGAGGTGGCGGTAGTTAAGGTGAAGAAGACAGGTGGTGGTGACAGGAACTGGAGTGGGAAAAGGTTTGGATGTGGTGGTTTCACTCCAAACAATAAACGGAGGAAAGTGGATGATCGTAGTGTGGTGTCATCTAGTTCAGGGATAAAGAAGTGTAGTAAATGTGGGAGAGAACACTCTGGCGAGTGTAAATAGAGATTGAGTGTGTGCTTCATGTGTGGGAAGCCCGGTCATGTGGCAAAGATGTGTTGAGCCATAGGGTGTTATAACTGTGGTGAGGAGGGCCGTGTGTGTAGGGACTGCAAGAAGCCACGGGCTGAGGGTTCAGGACGAAGAAGAAGCCAGAGGAAGGAAGACAGAGGGAAAGCGCTAGAGCTTTCACGCAGATGCGGGAGGAGGCTAGAGTGGATCCCGATGTCGTGTCAGGTATATTTCTAGTAAACCCAACTTATGCCTCTGTGTTATTTGATTCTGGTGCTAGTAGGAGTTTTATTTCTACCGCCTTTTATAATAAACTGTCTGTTAGTAGTAGGAGAATCGATGAACCTTTTGACGTAGAAACTTTTATTGGTAAGTCTACTAGAATTACTGATAAGATAGATGACTGTGTCATAGAACTAGAAGCTCATAGGTTTTCTGCTAAATTACATGTGATGCCCCTAGGCGAATTCGATGTAGTACTAGGGATGGATTGGTTAGCAGCCTATGAGGCAAACATAGTGTGCCACAAGAAGATGATTCGATTAGTTGCGCCTGAAAGAAGTTCACAGTGATTCGATTAGCAGCCTATGGTTTACAGTGATCGCGTCACTACGGTTCCAAAGGTGATCCCGATGGCGGTGGCAGAAAGGTGCATGAGACGTGGATGTAGTGCCTATCTGGCCTACGTGAAAGATGTGGACGCGTCAATAGCACAACTGTCCGACGTACCAGTGGTGTGCGATTTCCCAGACGTGTTCCCAGAATACTTACAAGGTGTGCCATCGGATCGTGAAATTGAGTTCCAGATTGATCTGATACCCGGTGCTCAACTCGTTGCCAAAGCACCGTATCGATTAGCTCCTATCGAGATGAAGAAACTAATGGATCAACTTTTGGAGTTGATGGATAAATGGTTCATTCGATCGAGCATCTTTCCCTTGCGGTGCTCCGGTATTGTTTGTGAAAAAGAAGGATGGTAGTATGCGAATGTGCATCGACTATCGAGAGCTGTACAAGTTGACGGTAAAGAATCGGTATCCGTTACCGAGGATTGACGACTTGTTTGATCAGCTACAAGGTGCCAGTTGGTTTTCAAGGATAGATCTTCATCTGGTTATCATCAACTGAAGGTGAAGGAGCGAGATATCCCTAAGACAGCTTTTCGCACACATTATGGACACTACGAGTTCCTCGTTATGTCTTTTGACTTGACTAACGTGCCGTCTTCCTTTATGGATTTGATAACCGAGTATGTCGGCCAATGTTAGATAAATCAGTGATTGTGTTTATTGATTATATCCTGATTTATTCAAAAAGCAAGGAGGAACATGCCAGCCACATACGTTAAGTGCTGGATACACTTATAGGAGAGAAGTTGTATGCTAAATTCTCTAAGTGTCCTTTTTGGTTATGTGAGGTGCAATTTTGGGGTCCCGTGGTGAATGCTAAAGGAATCATGGTGGACCCGGCAAAGTTTGAGGAAGTAATGCAATGGAAGTCTCCTAAGACGCCATCCGAGATTCGTAGTTTCTTGGGTTTGGCTGGTTATTACAGGAGATTCATCTAAGACTTTTCTAAGATAGCCTTACCTTTGACCAAATTGACACGCAAGGATGTAAAGTTCGTGTGGGGTCAGAAACAGGAGGATGCTTTTGAGGAGTTAAAGATGAGATTAATTCAAGCTCCTGTTTTAACGTTACCCAAAGGGAGTGAGGACTTAGTGGTATATTTGGATGTTTCTTATTTGGGGCTAGGTTGCGTGTTAATGCAACGTGGAAAGGTAATAGCCTATGCATCCCGGCAGTTGAAAACCCACGAGATCAACTACCCAACCTATGATTTGGAGATAGCAGTTGTGGTCTTTGCATTGAAGATTTGGAGGCACTACTTATAAGGAACGAAGTGCACCATCTTCACTGACCACAAGAGCTTAAAGTACTTCTTCAAGCAAAAGGATCTCAACATGAGATAGAAGTTGTGGTTAGAGCTTATCAAGGATTATCAATGTGAGATCCATTACCATCTGGGTAAGGCCAACGTCGTGGCCGATGCCCTTAGTCGAAAAGAGAGACCCGAGCCTATTCGGGTAAAAGCTTATCAGTTGGTTATGACCGCTGATGTGATTACCCAAGTGAAAGACATTCAAGAAGAGGCGTTAAAAGAAGATCACCTTAATGTCAAGCAAATGAAGGGTCTAGTTGTAGAATTGGGCGAAAACACTCTCGGTGTTAGAACCCAAAATAGACAGATGTGGATTTCCCGATACGGAGATCTAATGGGACGAATTATGGATGAGGCTCATAAGACTCGATACTCCATTCATCTAGGTGCCACCAAGATGTATCAAGACATGAAGAAGGACTACTGGTGGCCGGGAATGAAATGAGACGTGGTAGAGTATGTGAGTAAGTGCGTTACTTGTTTACAAGTGAAGGCAGAACATCAGAAGCCATACGGGAAGATCCAACCATTGGATATACCCGAATGGAAGTCGGAGCACAACACCATGGTCTTTATTACTAAGCTACCTCTGACAGCGAGGGGGTGCGATACCATTTGGGTGATTGTTGATAGCCTGACCAAGAGTGCTCACTTCCTATCGATCTGTGAGACATACTCATCCGAGAGATTGGCGGATCTGTTAAGGAGATTGTAGCTCGTCATGGTGTGCCGGTGTCTATTGTATCGGATCGTGACACCCGATTCACATCAAAAATCTGGAAAAGATTTCATGATGCGATGGGGACGAGGCTACATATTAGCACGGCTTATCATCCTCAGACAGATGGTCAGTCTGAGAGAATGATCCAGACGCTTGAGGATATGCTTCGAGCGTGTGTGATTGATTTTGGAGGAAGTTGGGATGATCCCTTACTGTTGGCAGAATTCTCATATAACAACAGTTATCATGCTAGTATTGGTATGCCACCTTATGAGATGGTATACGGTAGGAGGTGTAGGACGCCCGTATGTTGGGGTGATATCGGGAAGAAAGATTTGGGAAGCCTTGAGGTGATCAAGGATACAACTGAAAAGTTAGAAAAGATCAAGGCCTTCATGAGAGCGGCGAAATGTACGCCGACAAGAGCCATAGACCGATCAAATTCAAGGTAGGCGACCGAGTTGTGTTGAAGGTCTCACCTTGGAAAGGAATTATTCAGTTCTAGAAGAGGGGCAAGCTAAGCCCGAGGTACATAGCCTTTCTAAATCATCGCATGAGTAGGAGAGGTGGCCTATCGATTAGAATTGCCTGATGAGTTAAGTAAAAATCCATTCGACATTCCATGTATCTCTTCTAAGGAAGTTCTTAGCTGATGAAGATATGATTGCACCACTGGATGATATCAAAGTGCATGAACGACTCAATTACAAAAAGCAACCAGTGGTAATCATTTATTAAAGAGAAAAGAGGTTGAGGAATAAAGTGGTTCCACTGGTACATGTGCAGTACGAACACCGAAAGGGTTCTGAGTCTACGTGGGAGACCGAAGAGGAGATGAGACAACATTACCCATAGTTATTCAAGGAGTGACAGGTTTCGAGGATGAAACCTCTTTAAGGGGGGTGAACTTGTAACACCCGGGAATTTTGGTCAATTAAAATAAAAGAAAAGAAAGGAGAAAAGGAAAACAAAAGTAATTAGAAAGAAAGGGAATGAAGCATAAGTGGAGGGGTTAACGTGCAAAAAGTACAAAACCCCATTATTTCATTATTACATTGGAGTATGGCCGCCCATAACAACGTCTAACTTTTTCTTTTGTCGACCAAATCAGAAGAAGAAGAAGAAATTGAGTTTCTTCGGTTCTAGAGAGAGAAATAAAAGGGATGTTCTACACCTAGGTAAGCATTTGTTGTATTCGGTTTTATTTGTGTTTTGACAATGGAACCGAGAATACATGTTCTTATGTGTATATATGTTCGAATTTGTGTGTTTTAGACATATTTACATGTTCCAAATCCTTGGAAAGTTCAAGTTGAAGAGTTGAGATTAAAAGCAGCTAAGGTGAGTTTCTAGACCCCGTATCTTACTTATTTTAAAGATTTTAGGCCTGAAAATGCATGTAATACACTTTTGAAACTTTTGTATGTATGATCGTATGTATTTATACTTGTATGTTGATGTTTTATGGTTGTGCATACTAAGTTAAGACTTAGAATGGTATTGAGAAGCTTAGAACATGTTAAGATTGTGTTTGCGACTGAAAAATACGTTAGAAACATGTAAGTTGATGGTCATGCGCCCAAACAGGGCCCATGCGCCTACTATTTTGCGTTAGAAAGGTTTTAAGTAAGGTCATGCGCCCAAACAATAGTCCATGCACCTAGAAATTCCTTAGAAATTTCTAAGTGAAAGCTGATGCGCATGAACAGTAGTTCATGCGCCTAAGTTTTTGAAGAAATGCCTAAGTATAGGGTGATATGCCTAAATCCTACTAAGTGTTGAAATGCCTAAGTGAGGCTTATGCTCCTGCATAGTGGAAAAACACCCAAACAGTCCTCATGCGCCCAAATAGTGCTCATGCGCCCAAAGACTTCGAAAAATGTTCCTGAATTTTTGGAAAAACAGAATTTTTGGGGTTTGACACTAGTTTGACTTATGGACTATTTTGGCCTATTTTATGCATGAATATGTAAGGCTCTATGAATAGAATATGCATGATGTTATGATGAATGTATGATATGTATATATGTATAAAGTGTTATCTCTTAATGATTTTAAAAACGTATATATTATATTATAATATACGTTAAGTATTTTGTTATGACTTTACGTAGTATGATGAATGAATGAATGAATGTAAAGTATAACGTAATGATGTGAAAGATAACAAAGATGAAAAGTGAAACGAAATGAAAGAAAGAACAGGCTTACAAGAAGAATGAAAGGAGGAACACAACTCATGAGAGTTGTCAGCTCATCTGTGTTTTATAGCGTGCAATTTTGGCAAACCCATGAGGGTTCACACACAGGGGATCGGTCTTGGTGACTGATCCATAGTACTAAATAGGATCCTTGTCATTCAAACCTAAATTTATGAGGCTTTGTGCCCGGAATGGTGGCTTCAGGCTACATGCTTTATGCCAAATATTAATGAGGCTTTGTGCCCGGAATGGTGGCTTCGGGCTACGGGCTTTATGCCAAATAGTGATGAGGCTTTGTGCCTGGAATGGTGTCTTTGGGCCATGATGGGGGAAAAGCTTGACAAGATCTAGAATCTGTACGAAACGAGCAGAATGATAAAGTACAAAACGAACGAAGTGATAAAGTACGAAACGAACAATAACGAAAGATAGTGATAAAGTACGAATCGGATGATAACAAAAGATAATGATAAAGTACGAAAAGAACGAATAAATGAGGTAAAGAATAAAGAATAAGGTTATGTCTGGTTGCATGTATGATGAATGCTTACGTACGAAAGTAAGAAAGTATTTGTTAAGAAAGAGTATTTTCTTATATGAACCTTGTAAAGTATTTTAATACTTTAAAACTAGAACTCACTAAGCAATGCTGACTTTTATGCATTTTTCAGTTGGCAGGTAATGTTGCTGAGGATGGCACGCGGGGAGGCTACTTGGCAGGGCAAGACTGGCATCCATTCACGCATGTTATTATTGTTGTTTTGTAATGCAATTAACAGATGTTTTCTTTTATAACTTAACAATATTATATTGCATAACAACAATAATTTATTAATGAAATGAATGGGTTTTCATTAATGTAATTCCGCTGTAATGTTTTATGAAATGTATATTATTACGTATGTTTAGTGCTATGAAAGACCCACTTTGATGTGCCCGGAAACGGGGCCTTACAAAATGATTCAATCCTACCACCCTAGCATCAAGATTCAAGTAATAAGCTATGTTTTTAAGGTCATGTTGGGTGTAACTAGGTGTGTTATAAGGTTAAAAGTTCAACGAGCTTTGATTTGTTAGGGTTTTGCTTCAAAAGTTTTATTTTTAGGAAAGTTAGGGTTTATGCATGTGAATGAGATGTTCTTATGATCCTTATAAATATGTTTACATAACCATAAGTTTAATATTAGTTTCTGGCCACTAAGTTACTGAATTTTAGTTATATTTTCCGAATTTACCCATTGGTCCCTTTAGTTTCAAAATTTACAATTTTACCCCCAAAGTTGTATTCTTTCCACTTCTTGACTCAAATATGGTACTTATTAGTTTATAAGGGTCTTTATATTATTTTTAGACTCATTTCAAATTATTATTTCCATATTTATCCTTGAGGTATTTACAAATCAAAATTCCAATTAACGATTACGGTAAAACCGACGTTTTTGACAGTTTGTTTTAAATCCTTCTGATTTCACCCAAATAAAATTTAAAACATGATCTAATGACTTATAATAAGTATAATAAGCTTTCAAAATATGTTTTTGGGCTCTCTTGGCTAAAAACTTCATTTTTAAAGATTTACCCGTTGAAACGCATTTTTACCCGGAACCGGACATCCGAATACGTTTTAATTTAAGGTTTCACATATTTCTTGACTCAATGTCCCTAACTTACTGAAATATTTAGTTATTAATGGATTTTAGGTCTCTTTTATTATTTACAAGATTTTACCCAAAAATTACCCGATTAAGTCCCGTTTTTAACGTTTAACTCCATTTAATCATGAGTTTAACCCCAAATATCATAAAATTCGACCTTTTTGCTTATTATTTTATATTAGAGCCTGGAATTCTTTTTACTATATCAATATCCTTTATTTTGATATTTTTGAGTGATTTTCACATTTTTCGGGTCTCAAAACAAGTCCATTATGTGTCCTAGCTCCTTCATTTTATACTTCCAGACATATTATAAAATTAGAACATTTAAAATAAACCAAAACTACTGAAAATACAACAAAATTCTCGGACCTAACATGTATCATATATAGGTTGCATTTACTTGATGATTTACACCATTTGCACTTTTGTAAATCCTATAAATCATACCCAAACATAACCTAATCACTTATGTAGCTATCAAATAAGATTGTTAAGGTGTTCATAAGTTGTTTTTGAGCAGGTCTTGTAACTTGTTTGGGTGGGTTTTCAAGCATGCACATAAACGGTGTTATTTTATGTAAAAAGAGGGTTTTCTAGGTGTTAACTTGTATTTTAACCAATGATTTATCAACTTATTATGATGTATACCTTGTGTGATGTTAAGAACTCTCCAATACCAGGGTTTTAGCCCACAAGTTTCTGTTACAACAAGGAAAAAAGTGTTTTTGATGGTTTATCGTAGTAAAACACAAGGAAACAACTTGATTCGGGTGTGTTGATGCTTACCAATTGGAATGAACCATGAGTTTGAGGGATTAGGAGATATTGAAATGTAGGTGAACCTCGAACAAGGGCTGGAGCGCCTTGGTCCTACAATTTTCGTGCTTGATGACCCTCCAAACGTTGATTTCTTGCTTGGATTTAGCTTGGATGATGATGAAATGTTGATGTTCTTCAAGATTTGCTGAAATGTGAAGTTGTATGTGTGTGCTTCGGATGAGGGAGGGCCGAGAGATAGAGAGAAGAAGAGAGAGTTTGTGTGATATGTTTGAATGTGGGTTTGCATGTATGTGGTAGTGTGGAAAGGTGGTGTGTTATTGTAGTTATGTAAGTGGGAAAGAAAAGGAGTGATTGGGTGGTGAGGGGGCGGCCGTGGATGGTGGTGCTGGATTTTGTTTTATATATTTTTTTGTAAACTAATATAAGTAATGTAGTTTTGTTGTGTAGTGTATTATTTTAGGTGATAGTTTCTAGTTAAGTGTTTCTAAGTTTTTAATGTGTATGTATATAATTAATTCGTTAATCATGTGTGTATACACAAAATTAATTGTTTTCAATTTAATTCTAACATTTTGACGTGTTAAGTTTTAAATTTCAGAACGTTAAATTATCTTATTCTAAGGCAAAACCTAACGTAGCATCTAGGAAATTAAACACATAATAATAATCGTAGAAAGAAATCAAATAGTAATAATAATTATATTACAAATATTAATAATAGTAGCAATAATTGTTGGAGGTCAAAGTTTAGAATGTTGACCTCGGGGTCGGTTGTTACATGAAGAGAGTATATAAGAAGACAAAGGCATCCACTTCCAGACCTCAGGATGAGCCAGAGCATCCTGAGGAAGTGCAACAAGAGGCTGCTCAACCAACTCCTACTCAATCATAGTCTCTTGCAACTAGAAGACTCATCATGTCTTGGACCTTTGCTACTAATGTAGACAGATGGTATGCCATCAGAGATCTAGATGGTCAAGATGTCTACTTCTGGCAAGATATGCTTGATTCATCTCTGCATGATCTCCATGACATGATAAGGTACTATGAGAGTCTGAAGGATCTTGACTAAATAATGAAGAAGGGAATGGTCTTGATCCTAATAAGGACTGTCAACTGATGAACAACCTTCTCTATTTTCGTAGCATCAACCTAGGGGGAGTTTGTACGGTTTAATATAAAGGCTGGTCCAACTAAAGCAACCAAAGGCTTCTTACATGCATGCACTCAGTACAAGGTAGAGTTTCTTTAGAAGATTTACACTATACTTAGTAAATACTCTAAATGTAAAATATTCCGAAGCCAAAGACCAAATTTTTCGAAGCCAAAAGATGAAGTCTTTTGAAACTTGAAGACAAAGTCTTCCGAAGCCAAATGAAGTTAAGACTAATTTCTTCCGTAGACAGAGGAGAACATGCTTTTCTCGGATGTACTTTTGCATAAAGCTGACCCACTTTCCGCTTCAACTCTAAAGACTCACCAACTTGCTTGAGTTGGAGAAAATGTCCATGCTTTTGCAACTATATATTTAGGTCTTGAGTCTGTAACTTTCTAATTTATGTACTTTTATCCTTTTTGTAATATATTAGGATGTGAGCTATGGCATGTCATAGTCACTAGTCAAAAGGCAATCTGCCTTTTGACTCTATACTGATTTTGTTGTCTTTCAATGTTCCAACTGGTTTTCCAAGTATAGCCAGTGGTAGGATGTAGTATAAAGTATCTCAGGGTCTCGTATTTTATTTAACAACTTATGCATTGTAACTCTTGTAAAAGAACTTGAGATTAATATACAACATTTTTGAAAACCATATATATTGTTCTTGAGTTCTATCTCATTGTTACTAGTGTTCTTTGTATCTTGTTCTGAAATCCGGTTCCCTATTTGAACTATTAAGTGTTTTAACACTCTCCTTATTGTGAGACTGGTCGTATTGACCATCCCTTGACCGGTCCTACAATAGTCAAATTAACTGCCTTTACAAATTTTATATGTTTCTTAAACAAATGTAGATGATTATTGTAGCAAATACGGAAGAATAAACTTGTCAGCATTTATGTACTGTTAGAAATGCAGAAGTGTAAAACTTGGCAGCATTTGTGTGTTGTAGCAAATGCGGAAGTTTTAACTTAGCAATCATTTGTGTACTGTAGCAAATGCTAAAGAGCATTTTACTTAGCCATATTTACTACAACAAATGTGGATGAACAATTTAGTTGTCCGCATTTCTTGAACTTCTAACACACCATGACAAAAGAGTGAGAGCACACTTCTAATTTATTTTGATACAAATACATAACAAAGTTTCTGTATTGAAGTCAACCACTATTAAAATATGCGACTAAGTAAACAAATACAGATGAACAAATGTGTCCGTGATAGGATCAAATGTATAGATTTGTGATTATATTAGAAGGAAATTCAATCAAATACAAGCACAGTAATCAAATCCATGCACAAAATCGAGAAAAATTCATAGAAGTTTATTGATAGTAGCAAAGACAATTAAAAGTGTAAGTAGCAGTTCATTCAAGTCTCATTTACTACACTAAACTATCTAAGCTATTTATACTAACAATAAACTATAGGAACACTGTTTACATAAACAGTCCCTATATTATGACAAAAACCTATACAAAAGACAAATAAAGACAACATGTTAATCTTTAAGAAGTTCTAACAATACTCCCCCTAAGATTTACATGGTCTTCAGTCTTCAAAAATCTTCTGTCTTCTTTAGCTTTGTCTTCTTTTTTCCTTTAACCTGTATTCTTCTCTTTTCCTTTGTCTTCTCTTTTCTTTCATCTTCTGTCTTCTCTATTCCTTTGTCTTCTGTTTTCTTTCATCTTTTGTCTTCTTTTTCCTTTGTCATATTTATTCTCTTTTCTTTCATCTATCTTCTTGTCTATTTCATCTTTAAACTTCAAAGAAGTCTTCTGGTTCTTCTTTGATTTTGAACATGGGCTTTTCCTTGTACAGATCTTGTTCCTTCAAGGCCTTAGCAATTGCAGACTTGAACCTGCTCGCTAAGATACCTTGTTCAGGCTTTGCCTCATTAGTCTTTATATCCATCTTGTTCATAACCTCTAGTGTATCTTTCGATAAACCTGTAATGTCAATATTGGCATACAACTCAATAGGTTTAGAACTTCCTCTTGAATATACCTCCAAAACTCCCTTGCTAGATATCCTCATAAACTCAATCTCCTTTATATCCTTCTTGACAATATTAGCATACGCTAAAGCTTTCCTTAAGGATATTCTCTCCATCGCTGCATTCATAACTTTGATAATTGAGAGAAAATATTTCTTCTCATTCTCAACAATTTTGGAGTTACTCGTTCAAACCTTTGGACAGACAAGAATGAAATATAGCTTGGATGTAGCAATTTAAGCTCAAATACTCCAAAAAGAGTGAACATGTCCTCATCCCAATTCTCGAGATTTCAGACCAATTTAAGCTCAAATGGTTCTGTATTGTATAACCATCTCAGGATTGGTTTAGACTATCGAGCCCCTTCAATTGCTTTTAATCCTGGATTGGTCACTTTCTTAAAGTATTGATCACAGAATTCTATCAAAAAGTGTTCATCTTCAGATTGTTTGCCTGTATACTTCCTATTCTTTTTCAAAGTATAGAAGTATTCCTTGTCTTGTTTTGAACATCTAGTTTGCAAAAATGAACTACCTTTAGTGATTCCTCGGTTAAGTAGCTCAACAAACATTTCACCTATTTTTGCTCCAGTAGGGTTGATCAAAGGCTGCTTATTCAACTCCTTTAAGTCTTGAACTGGGAGCTTGATTATGCTTGAATAGAAGTGATAAACATCACAAACAACATTGACTCGCTTAATTAAAAACGCATCAAAAACTTCATCGTACTTCCATGCTACGATCTTTACTTGGTTGGTAGAATCAGGAGAAATCATAGCATTTAACAACTCAAAAATTGATTGTCCTTTCTGTAATATGTTCCTTACCAAGTCACCAGCCGATCAAGCTTTGTTAAACAATTGTTTCTGATCAAGAGAGACTTTATAAGCTTGCTGCTCTGATTCAGGTAACATTTTTTATCAACTCTTTTCTTCTATCATAAACTGATCTTTTCAAGGCCATTGACTTAATTTCTTGTGGTTTAAGCATCCTTGTGTCTTTTTGTAATCTCTAAATATTAAGCATTGTCAGTGTCAAGTACAATCATCTTGTTTGATTGCTTTTCAGTTTCTTGAAAGCTTCTGACAAGATTCAGCTTGAAGTCTTTTAAGTCTTTTCCATGGGTAATTTCTCGCTTGCAGCCATGATCTCACAGCTATAACATTCATATCTTCTGAATCTGGATGGTGCAATTCTAATGATGGCATATCCTTAACATTAATGCTTTCTTGCAGAGGATTCCATTCTCCGTGCTCAACTACAATCTTATTCTTGTCAACTAGGGCTACTGACTCAGGTTATACTTCATTGATTGGACATACAGTTAAGCCATCCAGAAAGACTCTGTTATACTTCATCTTCACCAGATAGTTATACTTGTCTTCAAAATCTACAGGTATATCTTCATGAGTAGTTCCTACGGTGAGAATGTAGATTCAATATTGGCTTCTTCAATATCCTCAACTTCTAACACTTCATTATACCAATCATCATCAAATTCATCCTCTATATCATCTAGAGTTTCTATTGTCTATTGAATGAACTTATCACCTTCTTCTTGAATTTTAAAAATCCATTGAATTTTAGATGAAGACTCAGGTAAAACTGACTCATCTACTTTATCTATCTTTCTTTTACCCTTGTCAGCTTCAGAGATTTTCTTAACATCAATTGGAGTTATCTCAGACACAATCATCAAATCTGGAGAATGAGACTTTTTATCTTCTTTCAATTTTGCTAACTCCTCTTTCAAAGCCTCATGCTCTTCAGTTAACTTTTTGTATTTTTCCTCCATCAAGTCATAGTCTCTAATCATTACTTCAAATGTTTTCATATTTTCATCTTTGTCTCTAATAAGAGATTCAATTTCAGCTTCATTCTTTCAAATAATTTCTTTAAGCTTCACATTATCCTCTTTTAAATCTTCAATAATCTTTCCTTGAGCACTGTTTGATTCTTTCAGTGATTCAAGCTCATCCACATCCATAATATCTTCTGTTTGTACAGACACATTTTGTGTTGTAATAACTGGAGTTTCTTCAGTCTCTATCGGAGTGGAGCTTTGAAATACAGGCTCAGAAATTACAGCATCTAGAAATTAAACCCTAAAGTCTCTAATCATTACTTCAAATGTTTTCATATTTTCATCTTTGTCTCTAATAAGAGATTCAATTTCAGCTTCATTCTTTTGAATAATTTCTTTAAGCTTCACATTCTCCTATTTCAAATCTTTAATAATCTTTCCTTGAGCACTGTTTGATTCTTTCAATGATTGAAGCTCATCCACATCCATAATATCTTCAGTTTGTACAGACATATTTTGTGATTTAATAACTGGAGTTTCTTCAGCCTCTATCGGAGTGGAGCTTTGAAACACAGGCTCAGAAATTATAGCATCTATGAAATCAAACCCAAATTCTTGATTTTGAATATTTTCTTCATTAACATTCACATCTATATCATTATCAACTTGAGTTTCAGTCATTTCTTTGTCATGAACCATGCCAGCAGACATTCCTTCATCAACATCATGTGTCTCATCACCATGATTAGAAATAGTAGTTTCACTACTCTCTATCTGATGAATTTCAGCATCATCATCATCATTACTGCTTGAACTGTCATCATCTTCATTATCACCATCACCTTCATCATCATCATCATTGTCTTCATTATCATCATCAAAGATTACTTGAGGAATATCATCAATGAGATCAGTTGGATCCACTGGTTCACCTTCAATCAAGTGGAAGTGATCTATATTGATATCTACTTCATCTCTTGTAACATTCATCATGTACTCAAACATTGGTACATTATGAGCACCAATGATCATGGCCAATCTCTAACATGATATCTCAGTCATATGCTCAAGTTGTAAGATATCACCACCAACACCATAAGCATGGAAATCTAGATATTCTTCATTTATGATTATTTGCAAGAACCTTGGATACATCAGGTACTTGTTCCTGATACCTTTCTCAAAGTTGAAGATAAATCCATTCAGAATCCACTTGGCCATATTAAATGTTCTATTAGTGGCAATGGCTACTATTGGAGATGCAATGTATACTGGAAAGGATCTCCATCCAGCACTCCTCTTAGACATGCAATGTTGAGAGATGTAGCATAAAAGCTTCCAATGATTATATACTCTTGCTTTAAAGAATTGCTTCCTAGGAAAGAGATCAGGATGACCCATTTCCATGAATGTGTCTCTATATTCATTAAATGTCAGCTCAGACAAGTATTCTGGATCATTATGTCCTAATCTTAGAGTAACTCTGATAGAATATTTTGAGACTTCTATCATTCTATCATTAGTAACAAATCCCCTCACAACTTTCCTTCCATCATCATCTATTTCCACTAATGATGTGTTGTAGAATTTTGTAACACCCCGAAAAGTCAAAACGAGTCATCAAGGATAATGGGCTTAAGTAATGGGTAATTAATAAAGGAAAGAAATAGCCATTGGCTAAATTAGCCTTTTTGGGTAGTAGCCTAAGGGATAAAGGCCCACAATCAGCCCTTAAGCCACTTAACCGGCCATCATCTTCCTCATTTGAACCCTTGCCACCTAAATTCATAGAGAGTGAAAGTAGAGAGAGAAAGTGAAGAAAACTCAAGATTTGGAGCTTCAAGGTTAAGAGATTGAAGATCTGGGTGTTGGAGAATCAAACCATAAGAAAGGAGCAACAAATCCATGTAAGAATCGATCTCTAAACCCTTCTGTAGATCAAACCCGGATTCTAGGGTTTGGGGTTTTGAAAAGTTGCAAAGAATCGCATAAAGGTCACATTTTTACATATGAAAACATGTAAAAATCTTAGATATATCCTCATGGTTGATAAACTAAGAGATTGGACGTAAAAAGTTGCGATTTTGGGTTAAAACGGGCTGCTTCATATTTTTTATGCGTTCTGCGAAACTGTCTGTGCATCCAACGAAACTGGGTGTTCAAGCTACGAAACTGTGAGTCTTCTGTGAAACTATAGTTTCACAGGTAATTTCGCAGACATGTAATTCCAAGGAAAGTTGGGTGAAATTGCCATGCAAAACTGGCAGTGAAACTGTCAGCGAATCTGGCAGCGAAACTTTCAGCGAAACTAGCAGCGAAACTGACAGCGAAACTGCCAATGAAACTACCAGCGAAACAGCTTATCTGGCAGCGAAATTAGCAGTGAAATTAGACAGAAATTAACCCCTCTAAGTGTTAATTTATCTACAGGCTGTGTAGTGTGCTCCTAGCCTAGAAAGCTTAGTTTAGGAGTTACTCACGATATCCGGGTGAGTTCTAGATCCCCTTATTTAAAAGTTTTTCTATGTTTTTGGGGCTATTATGCATAGTAAACATAAGGTTTTCAAAGTAAAGATTTCAAGTGGTTTTAAGAAGAAAATAAATTTTCCTATAACAAAATATGCTATATAAAGTCCTTAAAATAAATAAGAAGTGGAACTTAACGAATGTTACCCCAGCCCGGCCCCAGCTAGGGGCGTTGCCCCTTGGACCCTACTAGGGGCTGCTACCCCTAGGACCCCGCTATCATGGGCTGCCACCACCGAACCCCCGCTGTCCCGTGGAGGGACGATTATATGTTATGATGACTAGTACTTTGTATATTGTGTAGTTAATAAGTTATATATTATATATTAAGTGGAATATAATATTATTGAGTAGTGGAACTTAACGAATGTTACCCCGGGCCCGTTTGATGATGAAAAGTCTTGCAAGAACTATGATAGACATCACTTATGTGAGTCTGACGTATAATGATGGATCCATATTCATGAGTGGGCTATGTGCCTTGCAGTGTGGATCAACTATCACGGGTTAGCTACCATGATGATGTGTACCGACGGGGATTGACATTCGTTGTCGATCAACATAGAGCCCTTGCATCGTGCAATCTCACTCATGATAAAGTGAAAGATAATGAAATAATGGAAGATAATGAAAATGCATAATATGATGCATGAAATGTTATATAGTATGATGCATGTGTGGTCATTATATGTAGGATAAAGCTTATAGTTTCTTATTTATGTAAAACTAGAACTCACTTAGCAAAGCTGACTTTTATGCATAATAGTGGGCAGGTAAATGTTGATGCTGAGGATGGCACCAGGGAGCTACTTGCAGAGCAATGGAAGGCATTCCTGTCTATGAAATCTTTATTGTAATTTAAGACCATGCACTATGTTTTTATTCTATTTAAAGACAAATGTATGATTTCAATATGATTTCCAAGTTTTAAATGAATGTCTATTTAATTCCGCTGCATTGTTTTGGTAAAAAAAATGATTTTATGATATGATTAACTAACAATGAGGTTTCCAGGGAACGGGGCCTTACAAATTTTTTGATCAATCTTGAGTAAATCACTGGCTGGTAACACATGGCATATACATACTTGGTCCTCAGTAGAAATCTAATTATCTCCTAATAAGAAACTGCTTCTTGTACATCCTCATTAAGCAGAGCAGCAACATTATGCTTTGGCTTAAATTTTAAATCAGCCATCTGCACAAATGAAAACAAGAACTTTAGACACTTTGAAGTTTTAAACACTTTGAATTTTACAAATTTTGATTAAAATTTTAATGAATTATTATATTTTAAAAATTAAAATTTTGTTTTACATCAAGTTATACTTCTACTTTTCTAAGAATTAAAAGAATTCTGTCCAAGACATAGTACAAATAAGTTGTTATATATATGTTTTAAAACACACCAATTCAATTAAATTTTAACAAAAGTATTAAACACTTGAGCTTTTTTTATGAATTTTTTATTTTTAATAAAAAATTCAAAATTTATGACTGTTCGTCTTCATCAATCGACTGATGAAGAACATCATCCGATCAATGTTCATGAAATTCAATGTCATACAAGTCAAACTGCTTAAAATCAAGAGTACATTAACAATTGATGATCAATTTCAGTTCTTAGTTCCATTTTAATGCACAACATTTAAATTTTCAGATATTTAGGGTTCAAAACGCCTGAATAGCTTAGAAACGCCCAATTTATTGTGAATCGAATACTTGAAATAGTATGATTTTGATTATGAACTTACATTTACAATCAAATACACAATCTATCGATCGCAATATATTAGGGCAAACAATCAAAATGAGTGTAATGAAGTGAAATCGAGAGTCGACAGAGTTCAAGGTTTTTTTTGGGAGTATGAATGAATGAAAAATACGAAGTGTTGTTTATATACTAAGTGAAAATTTTAGGCTCATGAGCACTGTTTGTACGCATGAAGTTGTATTTTTCACCAAGTTTTCAGGCGCATGAGCACTGTTTGTGAGCATGAGATTAGGCGCATGAGCATTGTTCAGCCGCATAAGCCCTGTTTAGACGCTTTTGCACTGTTTAGGCGCATGAGACTATCTGAAACGCCCAACACTTGATGAATTTTCACTTGATACGACTAACCCTAGAAAGTCTGGTACTATGTGGGCGCATGAGCATGTTGAAACACCCAACACTTAACCTATTTTTTCAGACATATGACAACTGTTCAGGTGCATGAGAATGATTGAAACGCCTAAAACACTTGTGAATTTTCTAAAAATCAATATGCTCCTGTTTGGAGTTCTGACCACTATTTAGGCGCATGAGATTTCTTACACTTGTATTTTTTTACATCTTCCACCTGAACACTGTTTAGACATATTAGTATTATTCACATACTAATATTCAAACAATTTTCATAATTGACCCTCAATTTTTGAATTTTTTACTTTCACTCAAAATCTTCATAATTGACCCTCAATTTTTTTGTTTTTGACATTTCATTTTTTATTTAAAATTGTAGAAAATTAATTTAAAATTAATTTCCCTTCATTTTAGTCTCAGAATTTAAACAAAAAGTCTTATTTAAAAATTCGCAAGAAGCTTTTCCACTTGAAAAATTTTATAGGCTTATTTTCACATTATCAAACACACACATGCTTTGAACTTTTAGCTTCATCCTATTTATTCAAACATTTTAATTTTGATTTTCTTAGAAACTATTACTTTTTATTACTCCCCATAAACTTTTAAGTTTACAAAACTTACAAGTTTCCCAAGTTGTCACATGAAGATCATGTTGGGTTTGTTAGAACATGAACATAGTTTAACCATTTAAACATTGTGAAAACGCAGCGGAAAGGAACTTTATAACATAGTTTATAAACTGAAAATTTCGAGTTCAAAGTGATATTATAAAGTTACAAACAAACCCAAGAACAAAGGACCTTTATATGTGAATCAGACTAGCTATAGAAACACATAAACATACAATATGGACAAACATAAAGAGGCCGCCATATACTACCTTCCATCAGCAAAAAGGACGGATATGGAGGATGATTGTAACACCCGAAATTTTGATTAGACAAAGAGAAACAATAAAAAGAAAAGAAAAGAAAGAATTTTGGAGGAAAAGGAAAAGAAAGAGAAAGTAGAAGGGGGTTTTGTGTAAAAGTACAAAGAAAAGAGAAATATCTGATATACATAGGGATGGCTGCCCACTCTTTTCTCACAACCCCAAATCAGCGAAAGTTTTAGAGAGAGAAAGAGCAAACCACGAGAGATGAAGAACGAACAAGAAGAAGAAAAAGAAGATAGATTCGAGGTACTGGGTTCCACGGCGACCGATTTTGAAGAAGCCACACCCAGCAACACAATGTGAGTTCTAAGACCCCTTCTTTTATGTGTTTTTGAATGATTTTGGGGGCTGGAACACATCGTAACCCTGTTTTTGAGCTTGAGTGCTCAATCCGTGTATGTATGTACGACTATGCGTGTGTATGGTCTATTCAGGTTGCTATGCTTACTGTATATAAGATTTCTAGGGCAATTATACGAGTTACAGCATGTTAGTTGTGTGTGTGCTGTTGATGTATGTTTTAGAAGTCTGCTATGATCTGTATGATGTGTAGCCTGTCCTAAGTAGATGATACGCTAGATTTGTGCTAAGGTGTGTTGAGATGATGATTTGGGAGCTGGAAAAAAGCACAGGTTAAGGACAGGACGAACTACTCATCCGCATGGACTAATGCGGGTGACCAAGTTAAAGCGGTCATAGCATGTTCCTCATCCGCATTGACCCAATGCGAGTATGTCCGGGAATGCGGCTAAGGCAGACCGCCGCATTAACCAATGCGGAAGGCTAAGGAAATGCGGGTCAGACAACGCCTCATCCGCATTGTCCTAATGAAAAGAAATGGCCAAGGCACCTCAGCCGCATTGACTAATGCGGTCGACCTATGCAATGCGGTAAGGCAACTGTCAACCGCATTGACCAATGCAGACAAGTACATGAAATGCGGATAAGGCATTCCTCATTCGCATTGACTAATGCGGATGAACAGATTAATACGGATGAGTTACAATGTGGAATGTGCATATACGTTCAGTAAGATCTGATCTAAACGAGTGTTATAGGCATGATGATGATGATGATGTTGCATGGGTACACCTATGGTATACCATATACGTGTGATGCTTGGTATGATGATGAATGTATGATATGTGTATGTTCCTTACGATTATGCATGTTTATCTTTCCAAAACTTTACAAATTATGAAAATGAATGAATGAAGTATTACGTAACGTAAAGTGAAAGATAATGAAAGAGGAACATGATGATGAGTGCATGTATTAACGAATGAACGAAAAAGGAAATATGATGATGAATACATGCTTTAATGAATTAACGAACGAAAGATGTCTTGCAAGCATTGATGAATACATGCATTAATGAGGATGGCACGAGGCGGCTACTCAACTCTTTTGGGATGGCATTCTCCTTTTGATAATGCTACAACATCATGTGTTGTGCGCCCGTAATGCACGCAACATATTATGTTGCATGCAAGTGCAAGATTTCTTAAGGATTCCCATAAACGGGATTACTTAAGGAATCTTCTTTATGATGAAAAAAAGAAATTTTTATATTTTATATTTTTATACTAGAGGTCACAGTTTATGACCCTATGATTGCTGAGGATTTGAATAAACAGGATTACTTAAGAAATCCCTGGCTTCATATGCTTCAGCAGCAATCATAGTAAAGCTAGGCAATGTAAAGGAAGCTTGTATTTTCTAATCAAGTCAACGATGTAATGCATTGTAAAAGCTTTTATGATGAAATGAGAATGTATTTCTTATTAATTCCGTTGCGTTACTTTACTTAATATATGTTGTTTATCTAAGATGCTTATGAATGTATACCAAATGTATGTTTTAAGTGCGATGAATGACCAACCGTGAGGTGCCCGGGAGCGGGGCCTTACAAGTTGGTATCAGAGCAAAAGTTTAAGTAAAATGGGTAAGTTTTCAAAATAAACCTAAACTTAAACTGAGAATGGGACAGAAAGGAAGAGAATGCCATCTGAGTAGTTGCATGCCATCATGTATTTTCTTAAAGATAAACTGGTATTATGTGCATATGTGATGTGATTTATGTGTACTGTTAGACTTAGATACTAATGTAGTCAGGACAGGTAATGCTCGGGGTGCGAAGAGTAGAGTAAGTGGCTAATCACAACTGGCCACTGTAATTAGGGACATACTATACATGACATGAACTGAGCTATTTCCTTGAATGACCATGTGGTATTTGAATCTTTCAGTGCGATAGAAGATGGTCGGTGGTAGATCATCTAAAGCTTCACGTGGTGGTGGACGTGGTACTGAACCGCGCGCCACGAGAGGAAGACCTAGGGTAGAGAAGGTAGTTCATGAGGAAACCAAGACCCCTCATCAGGAGGATGCAGACGAAAGCACCAATTTTGAGATCCTCGGTGAAAGAGGCAGTAGTTGAGGAGGTGCACCAGGTCATGCAGACGATCTTACCGTCTGTAGTGACCGAAGTGATTAAGGCTGTCAGGGAAGGTGAAAGAAGAGAGAGGAATCGATCATCAGGGACACATCAACAAACAGAGCTAGAAACGGTTCTATCTGATGAGGAAGAGGAAGAGGAGGAAGAGCAGGTAAGAGAGACAACACGAGGTTGTAACTACGGGGCATTTATGAGGTGCAAGCCCCCTACTTTTGATGGTTCTGGCACAACGGCTGATGCTCACCAATGGGTGAGAGAAATGGAGGCTGTCCTCGATATTAGTGATTGCCAGGAGGACAAGAAGGTGAAGTTCGCTACCCACTCTTTCACGGCGACGGCATTGTGCTGGTGGGACAATATAGTCCAGGCCGAGGGTAGCAGGGCCATTGGGAAGATGAAGTGGTCCGAGCTGAAAAGGATGGTGATCGAGGAGTTCAGTCCTCGTCGAGAAATGGATAAAATTGAGAGAGAGTTCCTACAGCTGGAGGCAGGGACGATGACTCACCAACAGTACATCACCAAGTTTAATGATATGGCGAGAATGGTGCAGGACCATGTGACGCCGGTGTCTCAAAAGATCAACCGGTATATTCAGGGGCTGCCGGCTGACGTCCGCAAACATCTGATTACTGCCCGACCGAGCACCTTTAGGTCGGCAGTGGATCTGGCGGGGAGATTGTATGATGAACGGGCAAGGGTGGTGAAGGCTGAGGTTAGTAAGAAGGGAGTTGGTGAGAGAAGTTGGCAGGGGAAAAGGTTTGGTCGAGGTGACACTTCGACGAGCAATAAAAAGGCAAGGGTGGATGACCGTCGTGTGGTCACGTCAGGAGCAGGGTTGAGGAAGTGTGGCCAATGTGGAAGAGAGCACTCGGGGGAGTGCAAGTAGGGATCCAACATCTGCTTCAAGTGTGGGAAGACAGGGCATATGGCCAAGGATTGCCGGATGGGCAAGTGTTTTAACTGTGGGGAAAGTGGTCATATGAGAAGAGACTGCAAAAAGCCGAGAGCTGAGGGCTCAGGGGCGAAGAAGACGGGAGGAGAAGAACCGAGGGCAAAGGCTAGGGCATTCACGATGGCGCAAGAAGAGGCTAGGACGGACCCTGATGTTGTGTCCGGTACGTTTTTGGTGAACCAAACCTTAGCCTCTGTATTATTTGATTCGGGTGCCAGTAGGAGTTTTATTTCTAATGCCTTCTGTACTAAGCTGCCTGTTAGTAGTAGACGTATTGATGTGCCCTTCGATGTAGAAACTGCCATAGGTAAGTCTACTAGGATCTCTGAGGTGATAGAGGGTTGTGATGTTGAATTGGAGGGCCATAAATTTCCTGTTAGACCTTTCGCTATGACTTTAGGTGGTTTCGATTTGGTGCTTGGGATGGATTGGTTGGCGGACTTTGAGGCGAACATCGTGTGTCGCAAGAAGATGATTCAATTGACAGCGCCCGGCGGTGGTTCAGTGACAGTTCATGGTGATCGGATTACTACGACTCCGAAGGTGATCTCAATGGATGTGGCGGGAAAATATATGAGGCGTGGGTGCAGCGCCTACTTATGTTATGTGAAAGATGTGGAAACGCCAACACCACAACTATCTGATGTTCCGGTTGTGTGTGATTTTCCAGACATGTTCCCGGAAGACTTATCGGGATTGCCACCTGACTGAGAGATCGAGTTCCAGATTGACCTGATACCGGGTGCTCAACCTGTCGCCAAGGCACCGTATCGATTGGCCCCGGCGGAAATGAAAGAGTTAATGGAGCAGTTGCAAGAGCTGTTGGATAAGGGGTTTATTAGACCGAGTATCTCACCTTAGGGTGCTCCGGTCCTGTTCGTAAAGAAGAAAGACGGTAGTATGAGAATGTGCATCGACTACCGCGAGCTGAATAAGCTGACGGTGAAGAACAGATACCCCTTGCCGAGGATCGATGACTTGTTTGATCAACTTCAAGGCTCCAGTTGGTTTTCACGAATAGATCTTCGATCGGGCTACCATCAACTGAAAGTGAAAGAACAAGAAATCCCTAAAACAGCTTTTCGTACGCGTTATGGTCTCTACGAGTTTCTTGTCATGTCTTTTGGTTTGACAAATGCGCCGGCTGCTTTTATGGATCTGATGAACCGAGTGTGTCGGCCGATGTAGGATAAATCAGTGATTGTATTTATTGATGACATCCTGATTTACTCAAGAAGTGAGATAGAACATGCCGGTCACATTCGAGAAGTACTAGAGACGTTGAGAAGGGAGAAATTGTACGCCACGTTCTCCAAGTGTGCATTTTGGTTGCGTGAAGTTCAGTTCTTGGGTCACGTGGTTAATCCGGAGGGGATTACGGTCGATCCGGCAAAGGTGGAAGCAGTAATGCAATGGAAGTCTCCAAAGACGCCATCCGAGATCCGTAGTTTCTTGGGTTTGGCGGGCTACTACAGAAGATTCATTAAAGACTTCTCCAAGATTGCTTCTCCACTGACCAAGTTGACCTGGAAAGATTTGAAATTTGCCTGGGGTCAAGCTCAAGAAAAGTTGTTTGAAGAGTTGAAGACGAGGTTGACCCAAGCTCCGGTATTGGCATTACCCGATGGAAGCGAAGACTTGGTGGTTTATTCTGATGCTTCCTACTCGGGGTTGGGGTGCGTATTAATGCAAAGGGGAAAGGTGATAGCCTATGCATCCCGACAGCTGAAAGTTCACGAGGTTAATTACCCCACCCATGACTTAGAGCTAGCAGCTGTGGTCTTCGCGTTAAAGATTTGGAGGCACTACCTCTACGGGACGAAGTGCACCATTTTCACAGACCACAAGAGCTTGAAGTATTTCTTCGAGCAAAAGGATTTAAATATGAGGTAGAGGCGATGGTTGGAGCTGATAAATGACTATGATTATGAGATCCATTACCATCCGGGCAAAGCCAATGTGGTGGCGGATGCCCTTAGCCGAAAAGAGAGGCCCGAGCCGATTCGGGTGAAGGCGTACCAATTAATTATGACCTCAGACGTGATGAAGCAAGTCAACGAGTTCCAAGATGAGGCACTGGAAGAAGATCATCTTAACTCTGAATGAATGAGAGGTCTGGTCGCGAAATTAGGAGAAAACACGTTTGGAATTAGAACTTGGTTTGGGCGTATGTGGATTCCTCGTCTTGGAGATCTGCGAGTAAAGATCATGGATGAAGCCCACAAGACTCGATATTCCATTCATCTCGGTGCTACCAAGATGTACCAAGACATGAAGAAGGATTACTGGTGGCCGGGTATGAAGCGTGATGTAGTGGAGTATGTGAGTAAATGCCTCACGTGTTTGCAAGTAAAAGCCGAGCACCAGAAGCCGTATGGAAAGATTCAACCGTTGGATATACCGGAATGGAAGTGGGAGCACATCACCATGGATTTTATCACAAAGCTGCCACGTACCCCGAAAGGGTATGATGCCATATGGGTGATCGTTGATCGTCTAACGAAGAGTGCCCACTTCATCCCGATACGCGAGACATATTCATCTGAGAGGTTGGCCGATCTTTTCATCAAAGAGATTGTGACTCGTCATGGTGTACCGGTGTCAATTGTGTCTGATCGCGACACCCGGTTTACATCTAAATTCTGGAAGAAATTCCACGATGCCATGGGGACGAGGTTGCATATTAGCACGGCTTATCATGCTCAAACTGATGGTCAGTCGGAAAGGACCATTCAGACTTTGGAGGACATGCTTCGAGCATGTGTTATTGACTTCGGGGGAAGTTGGGATGACCACTTGCCGTTAGCTGAATTCTCATACAACAACAGCTATCATGCCAGTATTGGCATGGCACCCTATGAGATGCTATACGGTAGAAGATGTAGGACACCCGTCTGTTGGGGTGACATTGGGCAGAAGGAACTGGGAGGTGTCGAGGTAGTTGAAGCAACGACTGAGAAGTTAGAAAAGATCAAAGCCTTCATGAAGGCGGCGAAAGATAGACAAAAGTCGTATGCTGATAAGAAGCGAAGACCGATAGAGTTCAAGGTTGGTGACCGAGTTATGTTGAAGGTCTCGCCTTGGAAAGGAATCATTCGGTTCCGAAAGCAGGGCAAGTTGAGTCCGCGGTACATAGGCCCTTTCCGAATCATTGCTCGAGTAGGAGAGGTGGCCTATAGGTTGGAATTGCCAGATGAAGACATGATCGTCCCACTGGAGGACATCGAGGTAGACGATCGGCTCAACTACGTAGAGCAACCAGTGGCGATCATCGATCACAAGGAGAAGAGGTTAAGAAATAAAGTGATTCCTCTTGTGCGTGTACAGTGGCGGCACAGGATGGGATCCGAATCAACGTGGGAGATTGAAGAAGAAATGAGGCAGCATTACCCACATTTATTCGAGGAATAACAGGTTTCGAGGACGAAACCTTTATAAGGGGGGTGGACTTGTAACACCCGAAATTTTGATTAGACAAAGAGAAACAATAAAAAGAAAAGAAAAGAAAGAATTTTGGAGGAAAAGGAAAAGAAAGAGAAAGTAGAAGGGGGTTTTGTGTAAAAGTACATAGAAAAGAAAAATATCTGATATATATAGGGATGGCTGCCCACTCTTTTCTCACAACCCCAAATCAGCGAAAGTTTTAGAGAGAGAAAGAGCAAACCACGAGAGCTGAAGAACGAACAAGAAGAAGAAAAAGAAGACAGATTCGAGGTACTGGTTCAACGATGACCGATTTTGAAGAAGCCACACCCAGCAACACAATGTGAGTTCTAAGACCCCTTCTTTTATGCGTTTTCGAATGATTTTGGGGGCTGGAACACATCGTAACCCTGTTTTCGAGCTTGAGTGCTCAATCCGTGTATGTATGTATGAGTATGCATGTGTATGGTCTACTCAGGTTGCTATGCTTACTGTATATAAGATTTCTAGGGCAATTATACGAGTTACAGCATGTTAGTTATGTGTCTGCTGTTGATGTATGTTTTAGTAGTCTGCTATGATCTGTATGATGTGTAGCCTGTCCTAAGTAGATGATACGCTAGATTTGTGCTAAGGTGTGTTGAGATGATGATTTGGGAGCTGGAAAACAGCACAGGTTAAGGACAGGACGAACTACTCATCCGCATGGACTAATGCGGGTGACCAAGTTAAAGCGGTCACAACATGTTCCTCATCCGCATTGACCCAATGCGAGTATGTCCGGGAATGCGGCTAAGGCAGACCGCCGCATTAACCAATGCGGAAGGCTAAGGAAATGCGGGTCAGACAACGCCTCATCCGCATTGTCCTAATGAAAAGAAATGGCCAAGGCACCTCAGCCGCATTGACTAATGCGGTCGACCTATGCAATGCGGTAGGGCAACTGTCAACCGCATTGACCAATGCAGACAAGTACATTAAATGCGGATAAGGCATTCCTCATCCGCATTGACTAATGCGGATGAACAGATTAATACGGATGAGTTAGAATGTGGAATGCGGATATAAGTTCAGTAAGATCTGATCTAAACGAGTGTTATAGGCATGATGATGATGATGTTGCATGGGTACACCTATGGTATACCATATACGTGTGATGCTTGGTATGATGATGAATGTATGATATGTGTATGTTCCTTACGATTATGCATGTTTATCTTTCCAAAACATTACGAATTATGAAAATGAATGAATGAAGTATTACGTAATGTAAAGTGAAAGATAATGAAAGAGGAACATGATGATGAGTGCATGTATTAACGAATGAACGAAAAAGGAAATATGATGATGAATACATGCATTAATGAATGAACGAACGAAAGATGTCTTTCAAGCATTGGATAGGGTGAACGGGTCCTTCTTGTTGATTGACCATATGTATGGTACCCCTACCGCTTACCTCTTGTACCGTGGCATACGTTTTTTGTTGTTCATTTTATGACTTCGGCCCGGTAGCTAAGACTGATCGAGGTTTAGCATACGGTAGAGGTGCAAAAGATGTCCAATGCGCAAGAAAAGATGGAACGGGATCCTTGTCATTCGACCACAGTAATCATCGCTACGTGCCATGAAGTGGATAAAGCCTGACAGGATCCATATGAGAACTGAATGATAAAGATGTAACGAATGAATGAATGAAAGAGATAATAAAGATATTATCTACATGTATGTATGATGTATGATCATGTGAAAGAAAGGAACGGTTTATAATGTAAATAAAGTATGTTTATTTTAAAAACTACATCTCACTCAGCAACGCTGACTTTTTATGTGTTTCCAGTTGGCAGGTAGTGTTGCTGAGGATAGCACGAGGCGGCTACTCAGCTCTTTTGGGATGGCATTCTCCTTTTGATAATGCTGCAACGTCATGTGTTGCGGGCCCGTAATGCACGCAACACATTATGTTGCATGCAAGTGCAAGATTTCTTAAGGATTTCCATAAACGGGATTACTTAAGGAATCTTCTTTATGATGAAAAAAAGAAATTTTTATATTTTATATTTTATACTAGAGGTCACAGTTTAAGACCCTATGATTGCTGAGGATTCGAATAAACGGGATTACTTACGAAATCCCCGGTTTCATATGCTTCAGCAGCAATCATAGTAAAGCTAGGCAATGTAAAGGAAGCTTGTATTTTGTAATCAAGTCAACGATGTAATGCATTGTAAAATCTTTTTTGATGAAATGAGAATGTATTTCTTATTAATTCCACTGCGTTACTTTACTTAATATATGTTGTTTATCTAAGATGCTTATGAATGTATACCAAATGTATGTTTTAAGTGCGATGAATGACCAACCATGAGGTGCCCGGGAGCGGGGCCTTACAATGATATGGACCAAGAAAACAACCAAGGCACCAAAAGAAGGTCCTCTCAAGCTTGTGTACCCCAAGCACTACAGCAAACACCTTTTTGCTAGGGAGAAGAACACCAAGATCAATCCAAAAACACTCTAAAACTGATGCTGCTGGCCGAGAGTTTGAGAGGAGAGAAGGAGTTTCCTTTTGTGTGAAATGATGATAATGAGTAGTGTCTTGTAAACTCTTTCTAATGGGTGTTTTCAAGACAAAATAAAATGATCCCATTGGACCATTGGGAGGCCGAAAATCAGCCATCTAGAAGGGGTTTTCCCACCCAAAGTTTTAAAAAAACACACATTAAAAGTCATGTGCATTATTTAAATTAAACCCATTTTAATTTAAATGACTCTTTCATTTTATTATTTAATGTTACTTAAACCTATTTAAATAACAATTCAAGTAATAAAATTCATCAACAAAATATCCTTATAATTTGTTCCACTACAAATGCAATATTTAGAAAACCTATTTTCTAAATTTGGTGTGATTATTTAATTGCATGATCACATAATTAATTAAATAATTGTTTGTGTTTGTAAAGCTTGTTACTGGGTATAACCCGACTTGTATCAAAACGTACTAACCGCATCAATATTCTACGTGTCTTGGGCATATAGAATCTAACAATCTCCCACTTGCACAAGATTCATAGAAAATTGATGCAAGCAGTAAATACCGCCTAACAACGGTTTACTACCCTTAATACGCATGACTTATAGCCATTCAATAACACCATCCCATTCAAGTATCCTACTTGAAATGATTTAGGTGAATTAATCATTTATCGTTTTGTTACAGATGTCATGTTAAATCCAAAGACACAAAATGATCATTCCTTATGTACTGTCCATTATTTCAGAGCAGTGAAGAACTAGCTTAAGGTATGACACATTGGTGAATATCAAAACCCAATATGTATCTCAGGTCGGAGGATACCAAATGATATTCACCTTTACTCAAATTTACTTATCAAAACCCAATATGTATCTCAGGTCGGAGGATACCAAATTTACTTGTATCCCACAAATATCTATGAACTTTGGCAGCAACCCTTTGCTTTATATTCATCCATATGAATATCTACCAATCCTAGTTCATAATAGTCTTACTTTCATACTTGTTCCCACAAGCATGAACGACGACAGACATTTTGAGTAAATAATTTACCCATGGATTAAACATGCTAAATTGGAACATTTATTGAAATATTATAACCAAATAATTTTATTTAAGTAATAAGGGAGTTCCAAATATCCTAATATGAAATTACAGATCAAATCCAATCACATATCTTTCCTTTCTCAACTTCATCTCGTATGTAGTTGAATCTCCGCTCAATGTGCCTAGTCTTTTGATGAGCACGAGGTTCCTTGATTTGAGCAATCGCATCCTCGTTATCACAAAAGATCTCTAGGGGGTCCTGAATGGAAGGGACAACCCCTAGATCGGTAATGAATTTCTTCAACCATGCAGCTTCTTGAGCTGCTAATGAGGCGGTGATGTATTTTGATTCTGTAGTTGATAAAGCCACCACATCCTGTTTAGAGCTCTTCCAAGAGACCGCTCTTCCATTCAGAATGAAAATGTATCCCGATTGTGATCGTGAATCATCACGATCCGTTTTGAAACTCGCATCCGTGTAACCTTTTACAACGAGTTCCTCATCACCAGATCTATAGATTAGGAACATATCTTTAGTCCTCCTTAGGTACTTAAGTATGTTCTTAACAGCCATCCAATGACTGTTTCTAGGATTTTGCTGGTATCGGCTTGTCATGCTTAAGGCGCATGAAATGTCTGGCCGAGTGTATATCATTGCATACATGACGGATCCACTAGCAGATGCGTATGGGATTGCCTTCATTTTATCTTGCTCATCCTTTGAGCTTGGACATTGAGTCGTACTCAATATCGTTCCTCTTTGAATAGGTACCGTACCTTTCTTAGAGTTCTCCATCTTGAACCTTTTTAAGATCTTATCAATGTATGCACTTTGATTTAAACCAATCAACCGCCATGACCTATCCTTATAGATCTTTATTCCCAGAATATAGGCGGCTTCACCAAGATCCTTGATGGAAAAACAACTTCCAAGCCAGGTTTTACACCTTCCAAGGTTGGAATATCATTTCCAAATAGTAGTATGTCATCAACATACAATACTAGGTAAGTTATGATGCTCCCACTTGCTTTCTTATATACACAAGCTTCATCAGCGTTCTTGATGAATCCAAATTTAATTACTTCTTCATCAAAACGGTGATTCCAACTTCTCGATGCTTGTTTCAATCCATAGATTGATTTCTTTAACTTGCATACTTTGTTAGGATGTTTTGGATCAACAAAACCTTCAGGCTGAACCATATAGGCATCTTCCTCAAGATATCCATTTAGGAAGGTGGTTTTGACATCCATTTGCCAAATCTCATAATCATAATGAGCAGCTATGGCAAACAATATCCTAATAGATTTTAGCATCGCAACAGGTGAAAAGGTTTCATCATAGTCAACCCCTTGAGTTTGAGTGAAACCTTTTGCTACAAGTCTAGCTTTATAAGTATCCAAGTTTCCATGCATATCGTTTTTCTTCTTGAAAACCCACTTACTTCCAACTACTTTGGAGTTAAGAGGTGGTAGAACCAAGTCCTAAACTTTATTGTCATACATAGATTGCATCTTAACGTTCATGGCCTCAAGCCATTTGTCACAATCCGAATTGGACAACGCATCATGGTATGTGATCCCACTAGCTTTCTTATATACACAAGCTTCATTAGCGTTCTTGATGAATCCAAATTTAATTATTTCTTCATCAAAACGGTGATTCCAACTTCTCGACGCTTGTTTCAATCTATAGATTGATTTCTTTAACTTGTATACTTTGTTAGGATATTTTGGATCGACAAAACCTTCAGGCTAAACCATATAGACATCTTCCTTAAGATATCCAATTAGGAAGGTGGTTTTGACATCCATTTGCCAAATCTCATAATCATAATGAGCAGCCATGGCAAACAATATCCTAATAGATTTTAGCATCGCAACAGGTGAAAAGGTTTCATCATAGTCAACCCCTTGAGTTTGAGTGAAACCTTTTGCTACAAGTCTAGCTTTATAAGTATCCAAGTTTCCATGCATATCGGTTTTCTTCTTGAAAACCTACTTACTTCCAACTACTTTAGAGTTAAGAGGTGGTACAACCAAGTCCCATACTTGATTGTCATACATGGATTGCATCTCAACGTTCATGGCCTCAAGCCATTTGTCACAATCCGAATTGGACAACGCATCATGGTATGTGATTGGTTCATCGGAATCTATCACATAGCATCCATCAGTGAAAAATCCATATCTTTCAGGTGGATTACTAGTCCTACTAGATCTGCGAATGTTTTTTGTGTATTGATCAACTATTTGATCATTTTCAACATCCTCAAGTTGAGTGCTAGTGTCAAAAAAATGTGTATCGGGTTGCGGTTCTTGATCCTCTTTAAGATCCATAGTTCTACTACCAGTTCATTCTATAAGGAACTTGGTTTCCAAGAACTCACCCTTTTTGGCAACAAACTCCTTTTGTTGTATTAGATCATAGAAATAATATCCCATAGAATCTCTTGGATATCCAATAAAGATACACTTAGTGAAACGACATTCTAACTTGTTCGAGGTGGGAGTCTTCACATAAGCCTCACACCCCCACACCCTCAAGTATGAAAATGATAGGACCCTTCCATGCCATATTTCATAAGGTGTCCTTTCCACTTTCTTGGTTAGGGCCATATTCAAAATACGGGCCGCGGAGAGGAGAGAAAAACCCTAAAATGGCAGAGGTAATGAGCTTCTAGCCATCATAGATCGAACCATATCCAATAGAGTTTGATTTCTCCGCTCAGACACGCCATTATGTTGTGGTGTTCCCGGTGTAGATAGTTGTGAGATAATCCCACAACTTCTAAGATGGTCCCTAAAAGCATCATTCAGGTATTCACCTCCTCTATCGGTGCAGAGAATTTTAATTGGCTTATTGAGTTGATTTTGTACTTCATTTTGAAAGATCTTGAACATTTCAAAAGCTTCATCCATGTGTCTTAACAAGTACACATACCCATATCAACTATAGTCGTCAGTAAAGGTAATGAAGTATCTTTCATTGTACCTTGTCATAGGTTTAAAAGGACCACATACATCCGAATGTATGATACCTAATAAATCCTTTGCCCTTTCAGCTTTGCCACTAAAAGGTGCCTTGGTCATTTTACCTTGTAAACAAATACATCAAATGAATCATATTCACTTGTTTTTAAAGACCATTCCTTTGTAGTGTTTGTATTCTTGTCTTGTTTATATGACCAAAATGGCAATACCAAAGGTAAGTGTCACTCAAATCTGATTTGAGCTTCTTGGTACTAGTTTGGTATAATAAGCTATCATTCAATTTATTTTCATGAACCAATTCATAGATACCATTGATGGGAATAACTTTAAAGTAAAATATGTCATTCAAAGTAACATGGATTTCATTTCCAATAAATGATAATACATATCCAAAATGTTTTAATAGGGCTACAGAAATAATGTTTCTAGTCAAACTAGGAGCATACAAAACATTGTACAAAATTACTTCCAAACCATTTGGAAGTTTCAAGATGTAGTCATCATGGGCTTCAACTTGAACTTTAGCCCCATTGCCCATGTAGAGGCTAACATCCCCTTTGTTGAAGTTGCTACTTCTTTAGAACCCCTGCAACAAATTGCAAATGTGAGTTCCACATCCGGTATCTAATACCCATGTGTTAGAGGACACTAAGTTTAAATTAATAGGGATCATGTATATGGTACCTGAGGTCTGCCCAGCATCCCTCTTTGCTTTCAACTCTTAGAGATGGACATGACAATTTCTTGCCCATTGTCTAATCTCCCCACACTTGAAGCATGGGTCATTGGAAGAAAACTTTTGCTTCTTCTCATGTGGTTTGGGTGGCACCCTTGCCACCACTTTCCCTTTTCCCCATACAGGTCCCTTACCCTTGGCAACTCTTGCCTTTGGTGCGGGATGAGGCCTTTTCTTGTTCCAACCTTCGTTGATGGTGAGAACGGGTAAAACCCTTTTACCCATGTCCGCCTTGGCCATTTTGAGCATAGAGTGAAGTTCACCAATGCTTTTGTCCCAAGCATTCATGTTGTAGTTCAACACGAACGTCTTGAACTTTTTGGTAAGGCCATTGAGGATCAAATCCGTGGCCAATTTCTTCGAGATGGGACAATTTAGCCTTTAGAGGCGGTCAATGTGACTTTTTATCTTAAGTACATAAGATGAAAGCGATTGGTTGTCGTCCATACGACATGCATGGAGTGCTCGAACCGTTTCAAAGCGCTCAACCCTCGCTTGCTGTTGGAACGTTTCCTTCAGTTGGGTTATCATGTCATAAGCTCCATGATGTTCATACTCCTTCTGTAGATTCAGAGTCATGCTTGCCAACATAAGGCAAGACACTTGGACGGAGTCCTTAGTCTACTTAATCAAATCGTTATAGTCCTCCTCATCATCCTCACTAGGTTGATCAGGGATAGGGTCGTCTAAAGCATATGATCGTTTCTCTTGCTTGAGAACGATTCTCAAGTTTCTATACCAATCCATAAAAATGTTATGATTTAGACGTTCCTTTTGGAGAATCGCTCGTAAAGATTGGGTGGACGTGGATGAATTATCATGATTATCATTCTTATTGGTGGCCATCTACAAAATTTAACAAAGATCAATTTTAGTATTTTCGATATTGTAATTTTAATAATTAATACCTTTTAAGGTCATTTTCATATTAAAATCTAGAACCCAACATTACATTTAAATAGTGGTTAGGTGACCTTTATCCCATGATTTAAATTAATAAGGTGGTCAACGATTGACGGTTGCAACCATTTGCAACTTCTAGAGGTATGGGATCGACTTGAAACATCATATGTAAAGTCGGCATGTTAATCCCATCAACACCATTTGCAAACCACATCGTAGGTGATCCATTTCACATGGTTTGCAAATCAAGATACCCTATTTACACACACGTGTGAGTTTGCCAAAATAAGCGGTCAGGTGACCTTTATCCCACGAATATGGCATTCTCACCTCAAGTCACAAGTTCCCTCAAAATGGTTAGGTGACCTTTATCTAATAGTTCCCTCTAATAGTTCCTGAGTGACTCAAGTGTTGTGTAAAAGGACGGTGTTGATCTCATTTTAAAATATTTAGAGATTTCATAATTCTAGTTTAGAAAACTCTATGTATTCATATTTGCATGCTTTCAAATACAAGATACCCTATGGTACATTGATTAAAGCCCTTTTATTCTTTAAAATCATTAAACAATATTAATAAAATATTATTACCTTTTAATGATTAAGGTCCATTTAGATAGTTTGTTATGATCATTGAAAGGATTGTTAAGCAAACATCATATATAAGCAATCAACCACAATACCATAACCAAACAACCATGAATCAACCAAATATTAGTGCATAACCATAGCATCTAAAGTGGCCACACTTGTTTTCCATCACAAGTGTGGTCCATAGGACATTCCTAAGGGACAAAACACAACACAAAAGGCTTCCATGAACCTCCCACTTGAAACCGCATCCAAATGCTCCATGTTTCTTGTGTCTTCCCTTTGTGCTTCTAACGCGTACATCTTCATATTACAAGATATTATATCCTAATACAAGATTTCTAGTGAAATGAAAAGTACATAATCTATTTATTACATCCCAATAATAAATAAATTACACTTTAAACCAAGCACAAATAAATGATTATACAAACCAATTGAATGAATAAATACAACCATTACAATCATCCAAATAACACAAGGTCAAGGGCTAGGTTATGCACCATAATAAACAGTGATCATATCATCCAAAATAACAATGAATCCCCATTAAAAACCATGAAATTTCAGCCAACACAAACTGAAATATTGGGTTTTATCTTGTCCAAACAAACAAATAATACAACATACATGTCTTTCAATGTTTAATCACAAGCATATGTGATATAACTTTGAAAGTTTGGGGATTCATAATACATGAACATAGCAGCCCATAAAGGGGTTTTAAAGTCCCATAAGATGAATTTTTCAAGGACAAAACAAGCTAGCTATCCACATAACCGGCTCTAGATGCCAATGTTGGATTTGTTAGAACATGAACATAGTTTAACCATTTAAACATTGTGAAAATGCAGCGGAAGGGAACTTTATAACATAGTTTATAAACTAAAAATTTCGAGTTCAAAGTGATATTATAAAGTTACAAACAAACCCAAGAACAAAGGACCTTTATATGTGAATAAGACTAGCTATAGAAACACATAAACATAAAATATGGACAACCAGAAAGAGGCTGCCATATACTACCTTCCAGCAGCAAAAAGGACGGATATGGAGGATGATATGGACCAAGAAAACCGCCAAGGCACCAAAAGGAGGTCCTCTCAAGCTTGTATACCCCAAGCACTATAGCAAACACCTTCTTGCTAGGGAGAAGAACACCAAGATCAATCCAAAAACCCTTTAAAACTGATGCTGCTGGCCGAGAGTTTGAGAGGAGAGAAGGAGTTTTCTTTTTGTGTGAAATGATGATAATGAGTAGTGTCTTGCACACTCTTTCTAATGTGTGTTTTCAAGACAAAATCAAATGATCCCATTGGACCATTGGGAGGCCGAAACTCAGCCATCTAGAAGGGTTTTCCCACCCAAACTTTTAAAAAAACACACACATTAAAAGTCATGTACATTATTTAAATTAAACCTTTTTAATTTAAATGACTCTTTAATTTTATTATTTAATGTTACTTAAACCTATTTAAATAACAATACCAATAATAAAATTCATCAAAAAAATATCCTTATAATTTGTTCCACTACAAATGCAATATTTAGAAAACCTATTTTCTAAATTTGGTGTGATTATTTAATTGCATGATCATAGCATCAATTAAATAATTGTTTGTGTTTGTAAAGCTTGTTATCGGGTATAACCCGACTTGTATCATAACGTACTAACCGCATCAATATTCTACGTGTCTTGGGCATATAGAATCCAACAATCTCCCACTTGCACAAAATTCATAGAAAATGGATGCAAGCAGTAAATACCGCCTAACAATGGTTTACTACCCTTAATACGCATGACATAGAGCCATTCAATAACATCATCCCATTCAAGTATCCTACTTGAAATGATTTAGGTGAATCAATCATTTATCCTTTTGTTACAGATGTCATGTTAAGTCCAAAGATACAGAATGATCATTCCTTGTTGATTTAACTTAATCAGGCCTTAGACATCTTGCTCTCGACGAATAAGAGGAACAAATGCCATCTTGACTAGATATGTTTCTCATAATCACCTCGTGTCATACCTAAACATAGTCATATGTACTGTCCATTATTTCAGAGCACTGAGGAACTAGCTTAAGGTATGACACATTGGTGAATATCAAAACCCAATATGTATCTCAGGTCGGAGGATGCCAAATGATATTCACCTTTACTCAAATTTACTTATGATCGATCTAGTAGATTCCATGAAGTAGAATTTGAGACGCGGGTCAGTCCAGTATTTGTATCCCACAAATATCTATGATCTTAGGCAGCAACCCTTTGCTCTATATTCATCCATATGAATATCTACCAATCCTAGTTCATAATAGTCTTACTTTCATACTTGTTCCCACAAGCATGAACGACTACGGACATTCTGAGTAAATAATTTACCCATGGATTAAACATGCTAAATTGGAACATTTATTGAAATATTATAACCAAATAATTTTATTCAAGTAATAAGGGAGTTCCAAATATCCAAATACGAAATTACAGATCAAATCCAATCACTAGAATATCGAAGTCCCATGGCACAGGTATGACCTTAATGCTTTGCCTTTTCTCGGAGCTTCGTAAGAGGATCCGTAATATTTTGATCTGTGTGAACATTACGGATACATATCTTTCCTTTCTCAACTTCATCTCGTATGTAGTTGAATCTCCGCTCAATGTGCCTAGTCTTTTGATGAGCACGAGGTTCCTTGATTTGAGCAATCGCACCCTCCTTATCACAAAAGATCTCTAGGGGTCCTGAATGGAAGGGACAACCCCTAGATTGGCAATGAATTTCTTCAACCATGCAGCTTCTTGAGCTGCCAATGAGGCGGCGATATATTCAGATTCCGTTGTTGATAAAGCCACCACATCCTATTTAGAGCTCTTCCAAGAAACCGCTCCTCCATTTAGAATGAAAATGTATCCCGATTATGATTGTGAATCATCACGATCGGTTTGGAAACTAGCATCCGTGTATCCTTTTACAATGAGTTCCTCATCACCAGATCCATAGATTAGGAACATATCTTTAGTCCTCTTTACGTACTTAATTATGTTCTTAACAGCCATCCAATGACTGTTTCCAGGATTTTGCTGGTATCGGCTTATCATGCTTAAGGCGTATGAAACGTCCGGCCGAGTGCATCATTGCATACATGATGGATCCAATAGCAGATGCGTATGGGATTGCCTTTATTTTATCTAGCTCATCCTTTAAGCTTGGACATTGAGTCGTACTCAATATCGTTCCTCTTTGAATAGGTATCGTACCTTTCTTAGTGTTCTCCATCTTGAACCTTTTCAAGATCTTATCAATGTATGCATTTTGATTTAAACCAATCAACCGCCTTGACCTATCCCTGTAGATCTTTATTCCCAGTATATAGGCGGCTTCACCAAGATCCTTGATGGAAAAACAACTTCCAAGCCAGGTTTTTACACCTTCCAAGATTGGATTGTCATTTCCAAATAGTAGTATGTCATCAACATACAATACTAGGAAAGTGATGATGCTCCTACTAGCTTTCTTATATACACAAGCTTCATTAGCGTTCTAGATGAATCCAAATTTAATTACTTCTTCATCAAAGCATTGATTCCAACTTCTCGATGCTTGTTTCAATCCATAGATTGATTTCTTTAACTTGCATACTTTGTTAGGATGTTTGGGATCGATAAAACCTTTAGGCTGAACCATATAGACATCTTCCTCAAGATATCCATTTAGGAAGGTGGTTTTGACATCCATTTGCCAAATCTCATAATCATAATGAGCAGCTATGGCAAACAATATCCTAATAGATTTTAGCATCGCAACTGGTGAAAATGTTTCATCATAGTCAACCCCTTGAGTTTGAGTGAAACCTTTTGCTACAAGTCTAGCTTTATAAGTATCCAAGTTTCCATGCATATCGGTTTTCTTCTTGAAAACCCACTTACTTTCAACTACTTTGGAGTTAAGAGGTGGTACAACCAAGTCCTATACTTGATTGTCATACATGTATTGCATCTCAACGTTCATGGACTCAAGCCATTTGCCACAATCTGAATTGGACAACGCATCATGGTGTGTGATTGGTTCATCGGAATCTATCACATAGCATCCATCAGTGAAAACTCCATAAATTTCAGGTGGATTACTAGTCCTACCAGATCTGAGAACATTTTCTATGTATTGATAAACTATTTGATCATTTTCAACATCCTCATGTTGAGTGCTAGTGTCAACTAAACGTGTATCGGGTTGCGGTTCTTGATCCTCATTAAGATTCACAGTTCTACTACCAGTTCCTTCCATAAGGAACTTGGTTTCCAAGAACTCACCCTTTTTGGCAACAAACTCCTTTTGTTGTATTGGATCATAGAAATAATATCCCATAGAATCTCTTGGATATCCAATAAAGATACACTTAGTGGAACGGCTTTCTAACTTGTTTGAGGTGGGAGTCTTCACATAAGCCTCACACCCCCACACCCTCAAATATGAAAATGATGGGACCCTTCCATGCCATATTTCATAAGGTGTCCTTTCCACTTTCTTGGTTGGGGCCATATTCAAAATACGGGCCGTAGAGAGCAGAGCAAAACCCCAAAATGATAGAGGTATTGAGCTTCTAGCCATCATAGATCGAACCATATCCAATAGAGTTCGATTTCTCCGCTCGGACACGCCATTACGTTGTGGTGTTCCCGGTGGAGATAGTTGTGAGATAATCCCACAACTTCTAAGATGGTCCCTAAAAGCATCATTCAGGTATTCACCTCCTCTATCGGAACTTTATAGCGTAGTTTATAAACTGAAAATTTCGAGTTCAAAGTGATATTATAAAGTTACAAACAAACCCAAGAACAAAGGACCTTTATATGTGAATAAGACTAGCTATAGAAACACATAAACATACAATATGGACAACCATAAAGAGGCTGCAATATACTACCTTTCAGAAGCAAAAAGGACAGATATGGAGGATGATATGGACCAAGAAAATGACCAAGGCACCAAAAGGAGGTCCTCTCAAGCTTGTATACCCCAAGCACTATAGCAAACACCTTCTTGCTAGGGAGAAGAACACCAAGATCAATCCAAAAACCCTCTAAAACTGATGCTGCTGGCCAAGAGTTTGAGAGGAGGGAAGGAGTTTTCTTTTGTGTGAAATCATGATAATGAGTAGTCTCTTGCACACTCTTTCTAATGTGTGTTTTCAAGACAAAATAAAATGATCCCATTGGACCACTGGGAGGCCAAAAATCAGCCATCTAGAAGGGGTTTTCCCGCCCAAAGTTTTAAAAAAAACACACATTAAAAGTCATGTACATTATTTAAATTAAACCACTTTTAATTTAAATGACTCTTTCATTTTATTATTTAATGTTACTTAAACCTATTTAAATAACAACAAAAATAATAAAATTCATCAACAAAATATCCTTATAATTTGTTCCACTACAAATGCAATATTTAGAAAACCTATTTTCTAAATTTGGTGTGATTATTTAATTGCATGATCATATCATCAATTAAATATTTGTTTGTGTTTGTAAAGCTTGTTATTGGGTATAACCCGACTTGTATCATAACGTACTAACCGCATCAATATTCTACGTGTCTTGTGCATAAGAATCCAAAAGATCACACTGATCACTGTTAAATTGCCTGCACACATAAAACATGCATAAAATCAAAATTAAAGCAGAATAAAAATCTAATATGTACAATAGAATCAATGTCTGCAGTAAGATCATATCAGTTAAGATCAGCACATTAAAAGAAAATAAATTATGAATAGTCATAGACAATGAATAAATCCTGATCAAGTGTGTTCCAGGCCAGTGATTTCATAGCAAAGGAGACAGAAGATCCAAGGACAGACAATGAGTGTTTTTGATAAAAAAATCAGCTCACTTATTTTTTCAATTCTTGGATTGATTAGGGTAGAATTAGATATGACATGATGTGACTCATACAAAGACTTAGAGAGATCAACTATCATCAAGACATGCAAGAAAGCATAAATTCTCAACTTATTACTGGACATATATTCATAACCAGAGTTCATGTTGATAATTTAGCAGAGAATTATCATGGATAAACTATTTGATAAACTCTAACCATCCATTTGAATGGGTTGTGCACATTGGCATCTTTTACATCAAAGGAGAATATCTAGGTTGTAATCACTTACAACAAAGGATATCTCATCACTTCAGGTCTATGATGACTCATAACAAAGAAGTGAGATGATGCTTGTAACAGATCTCATGGTTAGTCATATCACCACCAGGTGTGAATGTTATAACTTTACAAGCAATCAATCTGATATGCTAATACTACTTATTAGTACTAAGATGAACACACATACGTGCATAGATGACTTAGTTTAATCAAAATAATTTACTTTTTCAGTATAGTGACATGAGATTATCTACACATCATATCTGACCATGTCAGACTTTATTGTCGAGTGAAATATGCAACTGATCTCATTAATGTACTATCATTTCTCACATGTTACAAAAACACATTCATTCCTAAAACATGAATTAACAAGAAATACTCTATTTTTATGGTTTTTGTTTTATATTTTTATGTTTGATTTTTGATTTTCTATTTTTGTATTTGATTTTTCTTTATAAAGAAAACAACCACACACAGACTACAATTAGGCAATTAACTTTGATAGTTTCTCTTGCTATGACCTTTTGGATAAGGGAGGGTTCTAATCATGTTAAGACTCAAAGAACTAAAAACTCAAAAACTAATTTTACACATGGTTAATAAGACCAATTGACTCCATTAAATACTCAAACCATCATGGTAAGAAGGCTTTAGTAAATATATCTGTCAACTGTTTTTCAGTTGCAATTTGAATCAAAATGATTAAACCTTTTTCAGAGTTATCTCTAAGAAATTGATATCGAATCTCGATATGTTTTGTTTTTGAATGTTGGACAGGATTAGCTATAATGAATATAGCAGCAGTGTTATCAATGTAAATTGGGGTTTAAGAAAATTGAACCCATAATCCAGCAGTTGGTTTTGTAACCAAAGGATTTGAGAACATCCTCCTGAGGCAGCTATGTACTCAGCTTCTGCGGTTGAAACAGAGACATTTGTTTATTTCTTGCATTGCCAGGAGACTAATCTGGGACCTAAAAACTGACATCCACCCATAGTAGATTTTCTATCTTGAAAAACATCCTCAATATCACTATCAGTATATCCATGTAACTCAAAGTTTCCCTTGTAAGGATACCATAGCCCTAGAGCCGGTTTACCTCTGAGATACCTGAATATCCTTTTGATAGCAATTAAGTGGGATTCCTTCGGGTTTGATTGATACCTGGCACAGACACAAACATCATACATTATGTCTGGTCTAGATGCAGTAAGATACATCAAAGAACCAATCATAGATCTGTATAAGGTTTGGTCAACTAATTTTTCTTTTGGACGAGGCTCAATCTGGGAGTTTTCTTCAGCTGGAGTTCTAATGGACTGACAATCTTGCAGTTTAAATTTCTTCAAGAGCTTGTCAACAAACTTCTCTTGATTGATGAATATACCATCTGCAGAATGTTGAACTTGAAGTCCAAGAAAGAAATTGATTTCTCCTATAGAGCTTATTTGAAATCGAGACTTCATGATTTCTTTGAATTCATTGCATAATTTTGGACTGGTGGAACCGAATATGATATAATCAACATACACTTGTACACATAAGAGTTCATCAGCATCCTTATTTATGAATAAAGTTGGATCGATTTTCCCTCTTACGTATCCATGTTGGATTAAGTGTTGTGACAATGTTTCATACTAGATTCTTAGAGCTTGATGAAGTCCATAAAAAGCTTTGCTAAGCTTGTACACACGATGTGCAAATTCTGAATCTTCAAAACCCGGAGGTTCCTTCATATACATATCATCAGTGATTAGACCATACAAGAATGAACCTTTAACGTCCATTTGATAAACTTTGAATTTCATGAATGATGCATAATCCAGAAAGACATGAAAGGATTCAAGTCTTGTAACTGGAGCAAATACTTCATCATAGTCTATACCCTCTTTTGAGTGTATCCTTGTGCAACAAGTCTCGCTTTATTTTGAATGACGATTCCTTGCTCATCTATTTTGTTTTTAAACAACCATTTTGTGCCTATAGCATTTTCTCCTTCTGGTAAATCCACAAGATTCCACACTTCTTGTTTGCGAAATTGCAGTAATTCTTCTTGCATAGCCTCAATCTAACCATTGTCCTTTAACGCTTCAGTAACGTTTCTAGGAACAACTTTAGAAAGAAAACATGAGTATAAGCAAAGGTTTGCTTGTTCTGATTTGCTTCTCGTTGTTCTCTAACTCAATGGACCAATAATCTGAGATGTTGGATGGTTCTTATGAATATAAGATGTCAGAATCTCATTTCCTTGAACATTAACATCCAGATTTGTTTGATTCAAGTTGGAGAGCTGATGCAGTAGGCTTGAAGAATGTGGATTGAAATTTGGAACTTGAGTCGGTGATTTGATAAAGTAATCAAGATTACAAGAATCAACTACATCACCAGAAATGGATGATGTTCTAGACTCAGGTTGTACAAATTCAGTACCGTCATTATGAATTGGTTGAGAGACATGTTGATCGTGTGAAACTGAATGATCTACTTCCTGATTAGATTGATCATTTTCATTGAATCGAATCGTTGAATCTTTGATGAAAGAGAAGAATGGGTAATCTGGGCCTTGATCATCTGGGTCGTCTGAATCGGAGTCATCACTGAAAGAACCAAGATCTCCTTGAGCTTTCTTCTTACCTATAGAATCAAGGAAGTTAGATTAATCAAACAAGTTAGGCTAAAAAGATTTGACAATGAATCTAAATCAAATAACCAAGCAGGACCATTTGAAAGTAATGGAAATGAATTTTCCAAGAATTTAACATTGAATGTTTCAATTATAACATTATTCCTAGAGTTATAAACTTGATAGCCCTTTGAAACAGATGAATATCCAAAGAAAATCTATTATCAGATTTTGCTTCTAATTTTCCTAGATGATCACTTGAATTTAGAATCATGACAGGACAACCAAAAGATTTAAGAAAACCTATGTTTGGTTTCCTTCCAAACATCAACTCATATGGAGTTTTCAGTTTATCTTTCACGATTAACGTTTAATTCTGGATGAAACACGCAGTTGAGATAGCTTCATCCCAGAAAGTGATCGGAATTTTAGTATCTGCTGACATAGATCGTGCAGCCTCAATCATTTTTCTGTTCTTCCTTTCAGCAACTCCATTTTGTTGAGGAGTTCTAGGAGCACTGAAGTAATGAGCTATTCCTTTCTCTACACAAAACATGTCAATATTAGCATTTTTGAATTCCTTACCATTATCACTTCTTATTATTTTCACTTTTTGATCTAACTGATTTTCAACTTTTATGATAAATTCTTTTAATAATTTAGTTGTTTCAGAATTAGCATTCAAAAAGAAAACCCATGAAAATCTTGTATAGTCATCAATGATAACTATACAATATGATTTTCTTCCAATACTCTTGACATTGGTTGGTCAAAAGAGGTCCATGTACAACATCTTGAGTGGTTTGGAATTTGAGTTTAGCGGCTTGGTATTATAAGACGCTCTATGTTGCTTTCCCTTCAAACATGCTGAGCAGTGATCAGTAATTTCAAACTTCTTGGATGGAAGCCTAATAACATGATTTCCTGCTACAAGCTTGTTCATGTTCTTGAAGTTAGAATGATAGAGACGTCTATGCCATAGCTGACTTTCATCATTTGATGCTTTAGCAATAAGGCAAGTTGTTTATGATGATGGATCAACATGAGACATATCCAGTTTGTATACATCTTCATGCCTTTCATCTTTAACAATTACCCAATCCTTGCTAATCTAAAATCCTGGCTTCAAAACATAACAGAAAGAATCATTACGTAGAACAGAATATGATTTATCACATATTTGGGATACGCTTAAAGGATTAAAGTTCAACTGAGAACAGAAGTTGACTTTATCAAAGCTTATTATCCCATTGGATACTGTTCCTCTTCCGGTTATCTTTCCACCTGCATCATCACAAAAGTAGACATGTGTTTCATCCTTTAACTTAAAATCTTACAGTAAGGCATGAATGCTTGTCATGTGCCGATACACAAGCTATCCACATACCAAGTGTTGATTGGTCTTCTTGGGCGTACCTGCACACAACAAAGAAATTAAGTTGAGGTATATACCCAAGGCGAGATGGTCTTGGGTTTTCCAAATTTATCAACAATGGTAAATTGCTTGAAATGGTGAGTATTCAAATCTGGCTTGTTCTTAATGAATTTACCAATTTTGTTATGCATATGTTGTTGATCATTTTTATAAACATTCATACCAGTTGATTGACCAACTTCTGAAAAATATTGATAACCAACTTTTGAAAAATATTGATTACCAACATTTTTATTATTCATTCTTACAGATCTTGGTATGAATTGTTCTTTCAAAACTTGTTTTTGTCTCATATAATTGTTCCTTTAGAAAGATCTCAAACCTAAAGAAGGTCGGTTAGTTAATCTTTGAAATCAATCAGTTCTGATTTCTCAGATACTGAGGATTAACATAACCTTTGCTCAAGTTTGAATTGGCAAATCCTTTCTTAGGTGAACTCTTCCTAAAGTAACAATTTTCAGTGTTGTGAGTTCTCTCCTCATAATAGGTACAGTATTTGTTGAAATAACAATCTGCTGTGGAATGATTCCTTATTTCACAGATGTGACAATACATATTGAAAAAGCACTTGGCAGTATTATGATTGTACATATTATAAATTTCACAGTTCCTTTGTGGAGATTTAAACAACTGCTTGTTAACTTTTGATGTTGACGCAATATTTGATTCTTGTTTATATTTTGGCGTCAAAAAGTTAATTTGATGTTTTTGATTTGTCAAATTCTGCTTTTGAGTTGACATTTTGTTCTTCGACATATCATTTTTCAGCTTTTGCTCATCAACTTCCTTCTTTGATTCTTTAGGAACAAATCTTTTAGTAATAGCGGAAGTCTTAGAATCTGAACCCGTTTTCAGATTAGAGTGATATTTGTTCTTAGGACTTAGGTTAACTTCTTGAAGAGAGTTCATGTTTATCAAACCAGTTGTCACACCCCCGGGACCAGGTAGGGTGGGACGTCACAGATTAGCAACAACATATATGGCAGCGGAAACAAACCATTATAAGAGCTCAAAGGGAGAGAACATCACATGGCATAAAAGTTTTAAAAGACACCGGGCTGGAAACAGATCCAGTCCCAAATGTTTACATGTTCAACATAAATTTAAATTGTCATGATATCAAATTGTCAAAGTCATAAATTCTGGTCACACAAACAATGCCATGGTCTCGGGGTTGAGTCTAAGTCGTCCATAAGCTAAGAGTCTTCATAGGTTACCTGAAACATGCTCAAAATGAAAAAGAGTGTCAACTAAAAAGTTGGTGAATTCAAGTGATTAAAGTTTCAAAACAAATAAAAGGAACTATAAAAGTCCACAGTAAAGGTTTTAGAATCCAATGTGATAGTTTATAGAAATCTCGTTCGATTTTGAAAAGCATCGTTTTTAGTATCAGTCATTGTGGGGCATCACAATCAACCTTGCACTTGGTCCCCGGTTGGCCTCTTCTAAACTTGTGTTTAACCGGATATTCCCGTAGGAAAAAGGACCAAGCCTCAGAATAGTGAACCACTCCTGCTAGGATGGTTCACCGTAGTATCTTACCCAAAACCTGTTACATGCCACAAACGACCCCTCAGGATCTCAGTGGGGTACCTCCCTGTGGCGGGAGCCACTGTGCGTGGGGGATTCCCCAAGTAGATCTATTCACGTAAAGACAAGCGGTTCACAAAAGAATTAATGATTATGACTAAAGTATCAGCAGGTATCCCAAAAAGTCCCACATACAAGCATCAAGTAAGCACAATCAAAGTTCATAAAACAAAAGATCATGCAAAGCAGTAAACAGTATCACACATAAGAGTTTCAGTTTAAAAGGAGCATGCTTCATCCCCAAAATAAAAAGTAAAAAGGGGGAACACGAGAACTCACCTTAGGTATCAAGCAACTAGAAATTCTTCGCGTGCCGGGAATAGGTCAAGTCTAGCACCATATTAAGAATATATTAAGTGATTAGCTACTGCTCTAAACCTATTTAAGGAGCAACAATAGTGCCTAAGACTTAAATGGACGGTTTCAGTTTTGATTCGCTTAGGGTTTGTATAAAAGTTTCCTTTAATGGAAAGTTAAGGTTTCTCATACAATTAATGGTTTTTACATTACTAAGTCCAGAATGTATGATAATTATGCTAACAAAGTGACTAAAGTGCTCATTGGGGCCGATTAGGAAGTGTAACCAAATTTTACAGTTTAGCCCTAAAGTTTCAGAATTGACAGTTTCTACCCTTAAGTTTGGTTTCTTGTATTAAATGGCCTTTATAAACAAAAATCAGTTTCAAGGACTTAATATAACTTCATTTTAAGAACGTATACTCAAATTTTCAGTTTATGGACTCGGTTTCTAAAGTACGCGTTTAACGTTGCCGGTTACGGTAAGACCGAACGGTTTAAAATGGTTATTTATTAGTTTTCACCTTTTTGGAGTCTAAGTCCAGTAGCTATTTCTTAAAATCATTTTTATGGGTTTCAAACCTTTTAGATTATAAAAATTTGTCTCTAAAAGTGGAAAGGCTCGTTTTTACGTTTAAGCCGTTAAAACGCGTTTTTAGTCGGGTTGACCATTTTAAAGGCTTGTTTGACCAACTATTTGGCTTTTGAGGTTATTTTATCTATTAAACTACTGGAAAGTCATGATTTTTGTAAGTTGTAACATTTAACCCGTTTAACCTAAATTTTCCTTAAAAACGTCTTTCGGTTTGCACCCGGTTTTACTAAAAATCCATTTCAAATTATCTTTTGACCACTAAAACTTTCCATTGACTCCAGAACACTTTATTTGTTCATTTAGAACCTGTAAATTCTCTTTAAAACGTTTATGGTCCATGTTTCCTATTTTAAGTCGTTTTAACCCGTTTTCGGGTCCCGAAAGTGACCAAACTAGGCCTAAACACATTATGTCCTTTGTTCCAGAGGTCAAGCCATGTTACTAAACATAATATGAACCAAAACTTACTGAAATGACAGTCCCAAACTTTGCCTAGTTGTTCTATGCATCCATGGACCTTAAAACATGAAGAAAGTGTCATATATGGCCATTACACATGTGTAAATCCTTGTAACTTGAGTTTAACCATTACTTTAACTTTATCTAACTTAGAAATCAGATTATTAGGGTGTCTTAAAAGTCATTTTGAGCAGATTAAAACCCTTTTCTAAGAGGTTTTTCAAGAAATGACTAAAAGAAGTTACTACTAGTTGAATAAAGCATTGTTCAAGGTGTAAGGCATACTTTTACCACATGTAGGTGGTGTACGCCCTTGGGGACTTAAAAAACAGGTTGTTTATAGTCTTAGAACCCATTAATATGCAGGTTAGACGTTTATTTTTGAAGGGTTACAAGATTCACAAGTGCATGGTGACAAAAACACCAAAAAGTGGGTTTTCAAGGGGTAAATCGGATTCTAACCCTTGGAATGAGCATTATAAAGTGTGGTATACCTTCAAGAACGTGGGGAAATCCTCAAGAACAAGGTTAGGGTGATAAGTTTCTGCTACAACAAGAAAAAGATGTGTTTTTAGGTGAAAAATGAAGACTAGTTTAAGAAATGACCAAAACCGACACATAGAGCTTACACTTGATGTTACTCACGATTTGGAAGGTGTGGATGGTCGTGGATGGCTGGAACCTTCTTGGAGGAGGCTGGGGAAGCTTGAACAAAGGCTGGAACTTCAAGTCTTGTACGTTCAAGGCTTCAAAACATCATCCAAAGTCCACCCTTGTTGCGGTTTTGCTGCTGGCCGATTATGGCAGCTTGTTGTTGCGATTTTAGGGGCTGAAATGAGAGGATTTTTGGAGAGGATGAGAGTTCTTCAGCTGAGGATTTCGAAATGGGAGTGAGAGAAGAGTGAATTGGTGAAGTCTTGCAAGGAGAGAAATGCATGAAGAGGGAATGGTTGTAAGATAAAGGTGGAAGTGTGTAAGAAAGCAAAATCCTCCATTGGTTGGCATGGGGGCGGCCGAAATGGCCTTGTCCTCTAGTGCCATTTGAATTTTAAAGTTTAATTATTTAATTGGTAGTGTAGATTTTATAAAATGGTAGTATTTTTGGTGGTACAAGTTGTTAGTAAATTGACTAAGTGTTATGCATGGTAATGCATTACTTAAATCCGAAAATTTCAAGTATGTGTGTGTACACATATACTTTTAATTGTTTCAATTGATATTCTTAATTCTAGCTAGGGTGACTAATTAATATTCCCGGGCACGAATTTTTCTAAAAAAAAGGCAAGACCTAAAATGACTAAATTCACGTAAATCGCATAGAATCATAAAAATTGATCAGGTAAAAATTAGTGATTCTAACACTCTTGATATAATTGAATTGTTTCCATTATTAGTACTCATAAGACGGGATATGATGCAGTTAAATTAGGGTTTAGGATAGTGACTTTGGGACCGGTTGTCACACCAGTAGACACAAATTTTACAGGTTTGAGTTTAGTTGCTTGGTTTGGTGGTTTTATCAGATTTTCTTGACATTTGTTTTGATCATTTTTGGCTTTAGATGATTTTCTTCTTCTTCTTTGATTATTTGATTTTGAAGAACTTGTTTTAATTTTAGATTGAACACCTTCAGGTGAAGATTCTTTTTCATTATCTTTTAGTTTCAGATCAACAGAGTTTGAATCTTCTGATGTTCCTTCTTCAAGTTTTGCACTTTCTTTACTTTTGATTAAAACTTCTTCCAACACTGATTTTGTTAGAGCACAAGATTTCTAACTTTTCTTTTTAGGTTCATATGATTTAATCTTTATAGGATGACCATTTTGATCTTTTCATCGTCCTTTTCTTCATAGATTTTGATATTAGCTTTTTCTTCTTCATTGTCAGAATTCTTGTTTTTGTTCTGAAACGGTTTGAGTTTAGCTTTGTTTTCAGGAGAATGATCATGCGTGTCAAAGTTTTCTTGTAGAGTGTTGGTTATTGATTAGGCATTGGTTCATGAGTGAAGCCTAATCCTGTTTTTGAATATGTAACGCCCGGAAATTTCGATTTGGAGTGTCATGCGACTGGAGCGTCCAATCGCATGGAAGACATGCGATTGAAGCTCAACCACACGACTGGAACTCAATCGTACGACTGGAGTGTTCAATCGCATGGAGCTTGGACGACTGGAGGTCCAGTCACATGGAGAACTCGGGCGACTAGACATTAGTATTTAAGGGAGAGGGCAGCCCTAACTCTTTCCCAGACTCGCCAAAATTAGAGAGGAGAAGGAGACAGTTCGGTCCAAGCGGGTTCGTGAGCCAAAATGGACGTATAGCGGGTCAAATCAAAGCTCTAACCGAGGAGGCTACTAAGGTGAGTTCTAAGACCCCTCTTTTACAAGCTTTTGAATGATTTTGGGGCTGGAACACATCTGAATATTATTTTTCGGGTTTTGGGTGTTTAACCCATGTATGTACGTATGTGTATGTGTATGGTACATTTAGGGCTTGATTCCGGACTAGGATAGGCTTGTATGAGGTCGAGGTATGTTTCCATATGGATTAGAGGGGCTAATTTGAGCTCAAACGAGGTCTGGAAGGGTTTGAAAGACGAATGTCGCGGCTGCTGTTCATGATGAACTACAGTCGCTGCCCAGCTAGGGCTAGGCGACTGAAGGGCCAATTGGCCGACTGAGGGATGACTGAGGCTCAACCGCACGACAGAGGTCTAGTCGTACGACTGGGGATCCAGTCGCATGAGACTCAAGCGACTGAGGTCCAGTCACATAGGGGTCCAGCCGCATGGGGACCCAGTCGTATGGGAGTCAAGCGACTTAGGTCCATTAGCATAGATGTTTTTCCGCATTTGCTTAGTCGCATAGGTTCATTCACATAGCTGTTCAATCGTACAACTGAGGGTTCAGTCGCAAAGAAGCCCATTCGCTTAGTGTTCAGTCGCATGCAGGCCAGGTGACCGAAGGGTGCCCAAACGCCCAAGTAATGTTGTTGTGCACGAGGAGAGACATTGTTTGATTACTGGCCTTCGGGAAAAGAGTAAGGGTAAGTAATGATGTGATAGCTCCCGTTGGTACATGTGAGAGGACGGTCGAGGGTTAGAAGTTGCTTTGGGCACGATGACGATAGTGTTCCATGTATATGCTTGAGGTATGTATGTTAAGTATGATGTTGCCATAATAGACGGTGAATACTGATGATTTGTAAATACCGATGTTCCTTGCTTCGATGTATGTTTATCTTTCCGTATCTTTACGAGTAATGTTTATGAACGAATGAAAAGTATTAATAACGTAAAGTGAAAGATAATAAAGAGAAATACTATGATTGAATGAATCATTAATGAACGAATGAAAAACATGCGAGACTTGCAAGCGAAGTGTACCAAAGTGCACGGCTCTAGATGCCCCAAGCTCAACCGCGTGTGGTTCAGCTAATCTTTAAGGGTCCACGTAGAGGTTCCAGTCTTGTGACTGGCCTTCGGTGCGGTACATGGTGTTTAGTAGTTACCCACATAGTGGGGGTGTAGTATGTCACAGGTACCCACATAGTGGGGGTGTAGTATGTCACAGGTACCCACATAGTGGGGGTGTAGTATGTCACAGGTACCCACATAGTGGGGGTGTAGCATGTCACACGTACCCACATAGTGGGGGTGTAGTATGTCACAGGTGCCCACATATTGGGGGTGTAGTATGTCATAGTTACCCACTTTGGTGGGGGTGATGTTACCCATTTTGGTGGGGGTGTACTTACCCACTTCGGTGGGGGTGATGTTACCCACTACGGTGGGGGTGTTGATACCCATTTCGGGGGGGGTGTTGTTACCCGAGTTATGTTTAACTTCGGAGGTGTGACATAAAGCCAAGCATAGTTATGAGGTGAGCGACTTTGTGTCGCAACAGACTCAGATAGAGTTCAATCCAGGTGATTGACTCAAACGGGATCTTTGTCGCGTATCCCGATGCTGTGTCAGTCTACGGACATGAGTCGGGGGTTTGTGAGCAGGCCCCGACACAGCATCAGCTTTCGGGCATGAGTCGGGGATATTGCATGAGACAAGATCTAGTTGGATGAGTAGAGGATCGCATGCTCCGGTACTGTGTCAGTCTTCGGATATGAGTCGGGGGTTTGTGTATAGGCCTTGGCATAGTATCAGTCTTCGGACATGAGACGGGAGTAGTGAGAGAGAGTGAGATGAGACGAATGAGGAACAGATCGCGTGCTCCAGTACTGTGTCAGTCTTTGGACATGAGACGGGGGTTTGTGAGCAGGCCCCGGCACAGTATCAGTCTTCGGACATGAGTCGGGAGTATCGCGTGAGTTGATGAATGAGAGAGATAATTGTAAAAGAAAGAAAGTATGAAACAAACGAAAGATAATGAACGTAATGAAAGCTAAAGAACGAATGAATGAAAGTACTGAACGGAAGGAACATAATGATGACGTATGAAACGGGATCCTTGTCACTCGACCTCAGTAATCATGGCTGTGTGCCATGAAGAGGGTAAAGTGTGATCGAATCTAGATAGAAGTGAAAGATAGAGAATGCATGAACGTTAAAGATAGATAATGAACGAATGACAGACAGGGAATGAATGAAAGTTAAAGATAAAGAATGAATGAGAACAAAAGATAATAATGATATTATCTATGTGTATGTACGTATGATGTGTGTTCATATACGAAAGTATAGTATGTTTTTGAAAGAAGTAAAGAACGGTTTTAACGAAAGGATAGTATGTTTTTAATATAAAACTAGAACTCACACAGCAACACTGACTTTTGATGTGTTTCCAGTTGACAGGTATGTTGCTGAGAATGGCACGGGGCGACTACTCAGTTTCGTTGAGGATGGCATCCATATGTTGACATGTCATTGTATTTTGAAATGAAAAAGAATGTTGTAAAGTTATCAAATGACATGTTTTAGTTATTAAAAAAGTTTTAAATTCCGCTGCAAGATAAATGTACGTTTTAAAATGTTTTATGCGCGATGAATGACCAACTGTGAGGTGCCAGGGAACGGGGCCTTACAAGTTGGTATCAAAGCCAAAGTTTAAGTGAAATGGGTAAATTTTCAAAATAAACCTTAACTTAAACTGAGAATGGGACAGAAAGGGAAGGGATGCCAATCTGAGTAGCTGCGTGCCATCAGGTATTTTCTTAAAGTTAACTGGTATTATGTGCGCATGTTATGTGTTTATGTGTTGCTGATAGAGTTAGATGCTAATATAGTCAGGACAGGTAATGCTCGGGGTATGAAGAGTAGAGTAAGTGGCTAATCACAACTGATCGCTGTAGTTAGGGACTTACTATACTTGACATGAACTGTTCTATTCCCTTGAATGACCGTGTTAGTGTTTGAATCTTTCAGTGTGTTATAGAGGATGGCCGGTAGTAGAACTTCTAAGGCATCACGTGGTGGAGGCGGTGGCGGACGTGGTGTTGAACCACGAGTCACGAGAGGAAGACCTAGAGAGGAACAGGTGGTTCATGAGGAATCCGAAACCCCACAACCGGAGGGCGGTGATGGGAGTACAAATTTGAGAGCCTCGGTAAAAGAAGCGATAGTCGAAGAAGTGCATCAGGTCCTGCAGACGATCCTACCGTCTGTAGTGACCGAGGTGATAAAGGCTGTTAGAAACGAGGAGAGACAAGAAAGGGGTAGATCTTCGGGTGAAAGGAGACGGCCCGAGACTGAAACGGTTTTCTTTGATGACGAGGATGAGGAAGAAGAGGAAGCGCATGCACCGGTGGCGGCACGAGGCTGTAACTACGGGGAATTTCAACGATGCAAGCCCCCAACCTTTGATGGTAACGGCAATGCTACTGCCGCTCATCGTTGGGTCAGAGAGATGGAAGCGGTACTGGAAATTAGTGAGTGCCGAGAAGATCAGAAAGTTAAGTTTGCCACTCATTCTTTCGTGGACTCAGCTTTGTGCTGGTGGGACAATATAGTCCAAGCTGAGGGTAGTCGGGCTATCGGAAGGATGAGATGGTTAGAGTTGAAAAGGATGGTGATTGAGGAGTTCTGTCCCCATCGTGAAATGGATAAAGTTGAAAGGGAGTTCCTGCAGTTGGAAGCGGGGACGATGACGCATCAGCAATACACCACCGAATTCAACGAGATGGCACGACTGGTGTCGGATCAGGAAACACCTCTTTCGCGGAAGATCAAAAGGTATATCCATGGCTTGCCGATGGATATTCACTGGCACATGATCGCTGCCCGACGGAGTAAGTTTAGGTTGGCAGTGGATTTGGCGGGGAGGTTATACGATGAAAGATCGATGGTCGTGACAGAAGCTGGCAAGAAAGGAGAAGGTGATCGGGATTGGAATGGGAAGCGATTGGGACGTGGTGAAGTCGCTCCAAGTAACAAAGGTGCACGGGTGGATGATCAGCGTGTGGTCATAACTAAAGACAGGGTCGGAAAGGTGTGACAAGTGTGGACACAAGCAGCTCGGGGAATGTAGATTGGGGACCAATGTCTGTTTCCATTGTGGAAGGACCGGACATGTGGCGAAGAACTGCGGTATAGGGAGGTGTTATTCTTATGGGGAGGAAGGTCACACGAGCAGGGATTGCAAGAAACCGAAGGCGGAAGGTTCATGAGTGAAGAAGGCTGGAGGAAGGAGAACAGAGGGCGGAAGCTAGAGCTTTTGTCATGACCAAAGGGAGGTTAGAGCGAACTTCGACTTGACGCCAGGTACGTTTCTGATAATTTAAGTTTGTGCTTTTATGCCTTGAATGTGATGCTAGTAGTAGTTCGTTCCTACTTCCTTCCGTTGTGAGTTGCATGTTAGGAGAAGAAACATCGATGAGCCTTTCGATATATAGATTACTATTAGTGGATTCACTAGGTTATAGGATGCCCTAGAGTATTGCATGATGCAATTGAGAAAGCTGTGTCACCCGTTGTCTAAGGAACGGTTGCAGCCTGTGAATTGTCCTTGACTGCAAAGTACGCATAGCAAACAAGTAGAACGGTAGATCGGAAGCAAAAGAGAAAGGATAAAATTGGTTTGAGTCACCAAATAAGCCGATTTGCCTTTCTTTCCAGTTGTCTGGTTTGGAAGAGGGTCATTATTCATACATGAAGAACATGAAACAAGGGCGTGGGGTAAGCAGCAACTTTATGCAAGTTGAAGGCCTTGCACTTCAAGCACTAAAGCTGAAGGTTCCCAGTGATGCTCTGAAGCTCAATGATTATGACGCCGAGCCTTTGCTGGAATATTGTGATGTTTCTTTAATTGTAGCGACCGCAATCTATATGGCATGTTTGAGGTTGCTAGTGCTGGTCAAATGAACATTTACCGGTATGCATGGTTGCTGATGTCGATAGTCCAAGATAGACCCGAAGTCGAATGTTGACAAAGGATCTGGAGCGATAGGATTCCAAGTAAGAGACTGGAAGGGAGATGGGACAGTATTGCCTGCGAAGGTTTAAGGAACAACAGGTTTCAGGGACGAAACCCGTTTAAGGGGGGTGGACTTGTAACACCGGGAATTTTGATTTGGAGTGTCATGCGACTGGAGCGTCCAATCGCATGGAAGACATCGCTAAACGAACTATGATAAAATACTAACGCGGGTGTTTGTAGAGAATTCACATAAACGAGATCACCTAAGGAATCCTATTAATTAATAGAGCTCGCTCGTCTAAGTCGTTATCAACCGAAACAAATTCGGGAACTCGGTACCTAAGTGCAGGGACCAAATCTGACAATTTCCAAACTGGGGCTGGGTATAAATACCCACCCACCAGCCAAACACTCCCTTTTTCTGCTCTCTTTCTCCTCTACGCTCCCTACACCCCGATTGTTCATCCTAGCACCAAATCTCACCTGATTGAGCTCGTTTTCGCCGGATTAAGCCACGCAACAGCTAAGGAATCACGATCCCAGCAGGTAGGCGACCATTTTCATCCGTTTTATCACCCGTTTCACTGCTGCAAGTATGGGATTCGGGTGTTCGGGTTCAACCCGAATGCATGTGGTCGTGGGGGTGCGTGTGAGGTCAATCAGAGTATGCATTCCACTTAGACATGTTAGGAGAGTGTTTCTGGAAGTCTTAATTGTGATAAAACCCAGCACGGAACAGCCGAAGGCCGTTCGACCCAACCTGCAGTCCGGATCTGCTGCAGTCCGCGACTGGGCCAACCGTGCGACTGAGTCGTGCGATCGGTTCCTTCGCGCGATTGATCGGGGCGACTGGGATGAAACGTGCGAATGAATGGTGCGATTGAGTCAGCCGAATGAATGTGTGCGATTGAGTCAGCCGAATGAATGTGTGCGACTGAGTGACACCCGACTGAAGGCCCAACCGCACGAATGAGTGTCCATTCGTGCGATTGGTAGTTGATTCGGGCGATTGGGGAAATGTGTGGTACGACTGAACGCTGAGTCGCATGAATGAGGGTTCAATCGTACGAGGGAACTTGATTCGTACGATTGAAGGCCTATTCGTGCGAATGAAGTGTCCAGTCGTGCGTCTACCCTTGTTATGCAATTGGAGTCATTTCGAGTGAATTCTGCTGGTGTGCGATGTGTCTATCGTGTGACGATAAGTTAACATCAATAAAGTGTCATTTCTTGACCACAAAGATTAAAGTCAACGCAATCAACAAGCACAAACTTTTCAATCTGAAATAACCTAACTGTTTACAAATATCAACAACTCATTTGAGATCTACATGAAGTCTGATACGTGTATGCCTGCTTGTGTGTGTCACCCACGACCGAACCCATGCGACCCGACCCGACTAAACAGGTCTAGTAACTCTAAACACAACATTAACGCTTAACACAACTGTCAATAGGTGTTTGACAGCGCATCGTAAACGACACTTGGGAAACTATCATCCAACGCACTTGCTATATCATCTGTGAGTTTCACGGCCCCTTTTTACATCTCTTTCTGTTTGGGGGAGAAAACATGCAAAACACATTTACATTAATGGTTGTAGTAATATTGATATCGCTAGTTACGTTAGTGCAACACACTCATGTCCCCACACACTCGAACCGTTAGTAATGGGATTAGCGAGGTAATTTTGAGTAGTACTACTGGGTCTGACAAACCCCGCCCGGGCTAGTCGCGCTAGCTTGATTGGAGGTCAAACGGGCGCACAATTGACCTAACATACGATTGCCACGGTCGGTTAAGACGTGGAACACCCCGTCATGGTCTGATGAGACGTGACGGAACACACACGATTGCCACGGTCGGTCAAGACGTGGAACTTACGATTGCCACGGTCGGTCAAGACGTGGAACTTACGATTGCCACGGTCGGTCAAGACGTGGAACTTGCGATTGCCACGGTCGGTTAAGACGTGGAGAAAACACAATGGGACGTAAACAGTCAGCTTCGGTTCGAAACGCTAAGTAACTAGAACATAGGCTAGCTACCTAACGATATGCTTTATGTACTAAACCATTGAAACGCAAAAACATGGAAACGCTTATGAATACAGTTATTGTTGATTAAACCTGTGAACTCACCAACTTAATGTTGACACACTTTAGCATGTTTTCTCAGGTCACAGGAATGCATAAGCTTTTGAGGCACGCTTCAGGAAACGCACTCAGGACATGCATTCATCTAGTTTATTTTCAGCATTGAATATTTTGTTTAAACATGGCTTTTGTAACTGTATTGTAATGGATTCACTGCTTTTGTACATGCTTCCGCACTACTGTAAACTCTGATTATGTTCATTGAATGAAGTCAAATGTGTGTTTTTAAATTCATATAGCGTCGTTCGATATGACTGTGTCTGAGATCCTGGTATGTCACACGCCTAACGGTAAAACCCCGTTCGTGGAAATTGAGGGTGTGACAACTTGTAACACCGGGAAATTTTGATTTGGAGTGTCATGCGACTGGAGCGTCCAATCGCATGGAAGACATGCGATTGAAGCTTAACCGTACGACTGGAACTCAATCGTACGACTGGAGTGTTCAATCGCATGGAGCTTGGACGACTGGAGGTCCAGTCGCATGGAGAACTCGGGCGACTGGACAGTAGTATTTAAGGGAGAGGGCAGCCCTAACTCTTTCCCAGACTCGCCAAAATTAGAGAGGAGAAGGAGACAGTTCGGTCCAAGCGGGTTCGTGAGCCAAAATGGACGTATAGCGGGTCAAATCAAAGCTCTAACCGAGGAGGCTACTAAGGTGAGTTCTAAGACCCCTCTTTTACAAGCTTTTGAATGATTTTGGGGCTGGAACACATCTGAATATTATTTTTCGGGTTTTGGGTGTTTAACCCATGTATGTACGTATGTGTATGTGTATGGTACATTTAGGGCTTGATTCCGGACTAGGATAGGCTTGTATGAGGTCGAGGTATGTTTCCATATGGATTAGAGGGGCTAATTTGAGCTCAAACGAGGTCTGGAAGGGTTTGAAAGACGAATGTCGCGGCTGCTGTTCATGATGAACAACAGTCGCTGCCCAGCTAGGGCTAGGCGACTGAAGGGCCAATTGGCCGACTGAGGGATGACTGAGGCTCAACCGCACGACAGAGGTCTAGTCGTACGACTGGGGATCCAGTCGCATGAGACTCAAGCGACTGAGGTCCAGTCGCATAGGGGTCCAGCCGCATGGGGACCCAGTCGTATGGGAGTCAAGCGACTTAGGTCCATTAGCATAGATGTTTTTCCGCATTTGCTTAGTCGCATAGGTTCATTCACATAGCTGTTCAATCGTACAACTGAGGGTTCAGTCGCAAAGAAGCCCATTCGCTTAGTGTTCAGTCGCATGCAGGCCAGGTGACCGAAGGGTGCCCAAACGCCCAAGTAATGTTGTTGTGCACGAGGAGAGACATTGTTTGATTACTGGCCTTCGGGAAAAGAGTAAGGGTAAGTAATGATGTGATAGCTCCCGTTGGTACATGTGAGAGGACGGTCGAGGGTTAGAAGTTGCTTTGGGCACGATGACGATAGTGTTCCATGTATATGCTTGAGGTATGTATGTTAAGTATGATGTTGCCATAATAGACGGTGAATACTGATGATTTGTAAATACCGATGTTCCTTGCTTCGATGTATGTTTATCTTTCCGTATCTTTACGAGTAATGTTTATGAACGAATGAAAAGTATTAATAACGTAAAGTGAAAGATAATAAAAGAGAAATACTATGATTGAATGAATCATTAATGAACGAATGAAAAACATGCGAGACTTGCAAGCGAAGTGTACCAAAGTGCACGGCTCTAGATGCCCCAAGCTCAACCGCGTGTGGTTCAGCTAATCTTTAAGGGTCCACGTAGAGGTTCCAGTCTTGTGACTGGCCTTCGGTGCGGTACATGGTGTATAGTAGTTACCCACATAGTGGGGGTGTAGTATGTCACAGGTACCCACATAGTGGGGGTGTAGTATGTCACAGGTACCCACATAGTGGGGGTGTAGTATGTCACAGGTACCCACATAGTGGGGGCGTAGCATGTCACACGTACCCACATAGTGGGGGTGTAGTATGTCACAGGTGCCCACATATTGGGGGTGTAGTATGTCATAGTTACCCACTTCGGTGGGGGTGATGTTACCCATTTCGGTGGGGGTGTAGTTACCCACTTCGGTGGGGGTGAAGTTACCCACTACGGTGGGGTTGTTGATACCCATTTCGGTGGGGGTGTTGTTACCCGAGTTATGTTTAACTTCGGGGGTGTGGCATAAAGCCAAGCATAGTTATGAGGTGAGCGACTTTGTGTCACAACAGACTCGGATAGAGTTCAATCCAGGTGATTGACTCAAACGGGATCTTTGTCGCGTATCCCGATGCTGTGTCAGTCTACGGACATGAGTCGGGGATTTGTGAGCAGGCCCCGGCACAGCATCAGCTTTCGGGCATGAGTCGGGGATATTGCATGAGACAGGATCTAGTTGGATGAGCAGAGGATCGCATGCTCCAGTACTGTGTCAGTCTTCGGACATGAGTTGCGGGTTTGTGTACAGGCCTCGGCACAGTATCAGTCTTCGGACATGAGACGGGAGTAGTGCGAGAGAGTGAGATGAGACGAATGAGGAACGGATCACGTGCTCCGGTACTGTGTCATTCTTTGGACATGAGTCGGGGGTTTGTGAGCAGGCCCCGGCACAGTATCAGTCTTCGGACATGAGTCGGGAGTATCGCGTGAGTTGATGAATGAGAGAGATAATTGTAAAAGAAAGAAAGTATGAAACAAACGAAAGATAATGAACGTAATGAAAGCTATAGAACGAACGAATGAAAGTAGTGAACGGAAGGAACATAATGATGACGTATGAAACGGGATCCTTGTTACTCGACCTCAGTAATCATGGCTGTGTGCCATGAAGAGGGTAAAGTGTGACCGGATCTAGATAGAAGTGAAAGATAGAGAATGCATGAAAGTTAAAGATAGATAATGAACGAATGACAGACAGAGAATGAATGAAAGTTAAAGATAAAGAATGAATGAGAACAAAAGATAATAATGATATTATCTATATGTATGTACGTATGATGTGTGTTCATATACGAAAGTATAGTAAGTTTTTGAAAGAAGTAAAGAACGGTTTTAATGAAAGGATAGTATGTTTTTAATATAAAACTAGAACTCACACAGCAACGCTGACTTTTGATGTGTTTCCAGTTGACAGGTATGTTGCTGAGGATGGCACGGGGCGACTACTCAGTTTCGTTGAGGATGGCATCCATATGTTGACATGTCATTGTATTTTGAAATGAAAAGAGTGTTGTAAAGTTATGAAATGACATGTTTTAGTTATTAAAGAAAGTTTTAAATTCCACTGCAAGATAAATGTACGTTTTAAAATGTTTTATGCGCGATGAATGACCAACTGTGAGGTGCCCGGGAACGGGGCCTTACAAGTTGGTATCAGAGCCAAAGTTTAAGTGAAATGGGTAAAATTTTAAAATAAACCTTAACTTAAACTGAGAATGGGACGGAAAGGGAAGGGATGCCAATCTGAGTAGCTGCGTGCCATGAAGTATTTTCTTAAAGTTAACCGGTATTATGTGCGCATGTTATGTGTTTATGTGTTGCTGATAGATTTAGATTCTAATATTGTCAGGACAGGTAATGCTCGGGGTATTAAGAGTAGAGTAAGTGCCTAATCACAACTGATCACTATAGTTAGGGACTTACTATACTTGACATGAACTGCACTATTCCCTTGAATGACCGTGTTAGTATTTGAATCTTTCAGTGTGTTATAGAGGATGGCCGGTGGTAGAACTTCTAAGGCTTCATGTGGTGGAGGCGGTGGCGGACGTGGTGTTGAACCACGAGTCATGAGAGGAAGACCTAGAGTGGAACAGGTGGTTCATGAGGAATCCGAAACCCCACAACCGGAGGGTGGTGATGGGAGTGCGAATTTGAGAGCCTCGGTAAAAGAAGCGATAGTCGAAGAAGTGCATCAGGTCCTGCAGACGATCCTACCGTCTGTAGTGACCGAGGTGATAAAGGCTGTTAGAAACAAGGAGAGACAAGAAAGGGGTAGATCTTTGGGTGAAAGAAGACTGCCCGAGACTGAAACGGTTTTCTTTGATGACGAGGATGAGGAAGAAGAGGAAGCGCCTGCACCGGTGGCGGCAAGAGGCTGTAACTACGAGGCATTTCAATGATGCAAGCCCCCAACCTTTGACGGTAACGGCAATGCTACTGCCGCTCATCGTTGGGTCAGAGAGATGGAAGCGGTACTGGAAATTAGTGAGTGCCGGGAAGATCAGAAAGTTAAGTTTGCCACTCATTCTTTCGTGGACTCTGCTTTGTGCTAGTGGGATAATATAGTCCAAGCTGAGGGTAGTCGAGCTATCAAAAGGATGAGATGGTTAGAGTTAAAAAGGTTGCTGATTGAGGAGTTCTGTCCCCACCGTGAAATGGATAAAGTTGAAAGGGAGTTCCTGCAGTTGGAAGAGGGGACGATGACGCATCAGCAGTACACCACCAAATTCAACGAGATGGCATGACTGGTGCCGGATCAGGTGACACCTCTTTCGCGGAAGATCAAAAGGTATATCCAGGGCTTGCCGATGGATATTCGCAGGCACATGATCGCTGCCCGACCGAATACGTTTAGGTCGGCAGTGGATTTGGCGGGGAGGTTATACGATGAAAGATCGATGGTGGTGACAGAAGCTGGCAAGAAAGGAGAAGGTGATCGGGATTGGAATGGGAAGCGATTAGGACGTGGCGAAGTCGCTCCAAGTAACAAAGGTGCATGGGTGGATGATCAGCGTGTGGTCATAACTGAGACAGGGTCGGAAAGGTGTGACAAGTGTGGACACAAGCACCCCGGGGAATGTAGATTGGGGACCAATGTCTGTTTCTGTTATGGAAGGACCGGACATATGGCGAAGAACTGTGGTATGGGGAGGTGTTATTCTTGTAGGGAGGAAGGTCACATGAGCAGGGATTGCAAGAAGCCGAGGGCGGAAGGTTCAAGAGTAAAGAAGGCTGGAGGAAGGAGAACAGAGGGCGGAAGCTAGAGCTTTTGTCATGACCAAAGGGAGGTTAGAGCAGACTTCGACTTGACGCCAGGTACGTTTCTGATAATTTAAGTTTGTTCTTTTATGCCTTGAATGCGATGCTAGTAGTAGTTCATTACTACTGCCTTCTGTTGTGAGTTGCATGTTAGGAGAAGAAACATCGATGAGCCCTTCGATGTAGAGATTACTATTAGTGGATTTACTAGGTTACCAGATGCCCTAGAGTATTGCATGATGCAATTGAGAAAGCTGTGTCACCCGTTGTCTAAGGAACAGTTGCAGCCTGTTAATTGTCCTCGACTGCAAAGTACGCATAGCAAACAAGTAGAACGGTAGATCGGAAGCAAAAGAGAAAGGATAAATTTGGTTTGAGTCACCAAATAAGCCAATTTGCCTTTCTTGCCAGTTGTCCGGTTTGCAAGAGGGTCATTATTCATACGTGAAGAACATGAAACAAGGGCCTGGGGTAAGCAACAACTTTATGCAAGTTGAAGGCCTTGCTCTTCAAGCACTAAAGCTGAAGGTTCCCAGTGATGCTCTGAAGCTCAATGATTATGATGCCGAGCCTTTGCTCGAATATTGTGATGTTTCTTTAATTGTAGCGACCGCACTCTATATGGCATGTTTGAGGTTGCAGGTGCTGGTCAAATGAACATTTACCAGTATGCATGGGTTGCCGATGTCGATAGTCCAAGATAGACCCGAAGTCGAATGTTGACAAAGGATCTGGAGCGATAGGATTCCAAGTAAGAGACTGGAAGGGAGATGGGACAGTATTGCCCGCGAAGGTTTAAGGAACAACAGGTTTCAGGGACGAAACCCGTTTAAGGGGGCGACTACTCAGTTTCGTTGAGGATGGCATCCATATGTTGACATGTCATTGTATTTTGAAATGAAAAAGAATGTTGTAAAGTTATGAAATGACATGTTTTAGTTATTAAAGAAAGTTTTAAATTCCGCTGCAAGATAAATGTACGTTTTAAAATGTTTTATGCGCGATGAATGACCAACTGTGAGGTACCCGGGAACGGGGCCTTATAGTTTATCTTTTCTTTCATTTACCAGCTTTTCAACAATCATTTTTGTCACACCCCGGGCCCAGGTAGGGTGGGACGTCACAGACTAGCAACAACATACATGGCAGCGGAAACAATCCAATATAGGAGCTCAAAGGGAGAGAACATCATATGGCATTTTAAAGTTTTAAAAGACACCGGGCTGAAAACAGATCCAGCCCCAAATGTTTACATAGTTCAACATAAATCAAATAAACATTGGGTCAACATTTTCCATCACTATTCAAATCATAATTTTGGTCACACAAGAAAATGCCATGGTCTCGGGGTTGAGTCTAAGTCTTCCATAATAACTAAGAGTCTTCACGGGTTACCTGAAACATGCTAAAAAGAAAATAGTGTCAACTAAAAAGTTGGTGAATTCAAGTGCTTAAAATTTACAAAAACAACAAAAGGGACTCTTGAAGTCCACATTTAAATGTTTAGCATCAAGTGTAAAAGCTTAGAAAAATCTCATTTGATTTTAAAAGCATCATTTTTAGTATCAATCTTTATGGGGTATCACAATCAACCCTGCACTCGGTCCCCGGTTGGCCTTATCTAAACTTGCGTTTAACCGGATATTCTCGAAAGAAGGAACCAAGTCTTAAAATAGTGAACCATTCCTGCCAGGATGGTTCACCATGGTTTCTTACTCAAAATCTGTTACATGCCACATACGATCCCTCAGGATCTTAGTGGGTACCTCCCTGTGGTAGGAGCCACTGTGTGTGGGGATTCCCCAAATAGATCTATCCACATAAAACAAGCGGTTCACAAAATAATTAATGATCATGATATAAGTATCAGCAGGTATCCATTAGTACCACATACAAGCATCAAGTAAAGCACAATCATAGTTCATAAAATAACAGAGCATGTTTCATCCCAAAAACAGTAAGTAAAACGGGATCACTAGAACTCACCTTAGATATTAAGCAAAAGAAACTCTTCGTGTGCCAGGAATATCTCAAGTCTAGCACCCTAACATGAATATATTAAGTGATTAGCTACTACTCTAAACCTATTTAAGGTGCAACAAGAGTGTCTAAGTCTTAGTTTGTCAGATTCGGATTTTATTCGATTAGGGTTTGCATAAAAAGTTTCCTTTTATGGAAAGTCAAGGTTTCTCATGAAATCAAGGATTTTTACATTATTAAGTCAAGAATATATGGTAAATATGCTATTCAAGTGACTAAAGGGGTAATTTGAGTCGGTTATGAAGTTTGGCAAAAATTTTACAGTTTAGCCCCTTAAGTTTCAAAATTGACAGTTTTTACCCTTAAGTTTGGTTTCTTGTATTAGATGACATTTATTACCAAAAATCAGGTTCATGACCTTAAGCTAACTTATTTTTAAGAACATATTCCAAAATTTTCAGATTATGTGCTCGGTTTATTAATTACGCGTTTAACGTTCCCGGTTACGGTAAAACCGAATGGTTTTAAATGGTTACCTATGAGTTTTCATGTTTTTGAGCCTTAAACCAGTAGCTAACTTTATAAAGTCATTTTTATAAGTTTCCAACATTTTAAATCTCTAAAATTTGCGTCTAGTAGTGGAAAGACTCGTTTTTACATTTAAACCGTTAAAACGCGTTTTTAATCGAGTTTGAGAATTTTAAAAGCTTGTTTGACCAACCTTTCTACTTTATAAGTTATTTTATCATTTAACCTACTGAAATAACATGTTTTTTATAATTTCTAACTTTATACTCATTTTTCTTAGATTCTCCTTAAAAACGTCACTCGGTTAGTACCCGTTTTCACTTAAAAATCCATTTAAATTACCTTTTGACCACTAAAATTTCCCATTGACTCCAGAACACTTTATTAATCCTTAATGAACCTGGAATTCTCTTTAAAAAGTTTATAGCCCAAGCTTTCTTGTTTTTAAGTTGTTTTTCCATGTTTTCGGGTCCCGAAAGTGACTAAAATGGGTCCAATCACAACATGTCCTTTATTCCAGAGATTAAACATTATTAACACTCTTAATATTCATCAAAAACTTCTGAAATTTCAGTCCAAATCATGGCCTAGTTGTTCTACACATCCATAGACTTCAAATATATAGAAAATGTCATAACCGACCATTACACATGTGTAAATCATTGTAACTTGAGTTTAACCATTAGCAAAACTTCATCTAGCTTAGAAATCAGATTGTTGGGGTGTCTAAAACTTATTTTTGAGCAGGTTATGACCCTTTTTTGACAGGGTTTTCAAACAAGTGTTTAAAGTGTGTTGTTACTTGTAGAAAGAAGGATTTTCAAGGTGTTTTTATGCTATAACCTCCCATTCATGGTGTATACCCATTTGTAACATTCAAAACAGGTTATTATAAGTTTCATGAAACATTAAAAATCTGGTTACATGTTTAGTTTTCAAAGGTTACAAGGTACACAAGTTAGATGGTGCAAAAACACCCAAAATAGGGTTTTCAAGGGGTAAATCGGGCTCTACCCTTTAGAATGACTATCATATCATGTTGTTTACCTTCAAGAACGTTGGGAAATCCTCAAGAAAAAGGTGATGGTGAGAAGTTTCTGCTACAACAAGGAAAGGTAAGGTTTTTAGGTGAAAAATGAAGAAAAAGATGAGAATGTCCAAAACCGATAACATGGAGCTTACACTTGATGTAACTCACGGTTTGGAAGGTGTTGATGGTCGTGGATGGCTAGAACCTCCTTGGACTTGGCTGTAGAATCTCGAACAAAGTCTGGAACCCACGGTTTTGCAAGATTCAAGCACCAAAACATCACAAAAGAGACACCTTCTTGCGGTTTTGATGTTGGCCGATGATGTTTGATGTTGTTCTTCAAATAATGAGGTTGAAACAGAGAGGTTTTCGATTGTGGGTGTGTTTCTTGGTGATAGAATCTTAGAGGGAGAAAGAAGAGGGTGAGGGGAAAGGTGGAGTGTGATGTGAATTGCATGAAGGTGTAGTGGTGAAAAGGGAAGGTTGTGTGTAGTGGTGAGCATGAGAGGGGATTGGAGGAGAGGGGGGCGGCTGAATCCCTTGTCTTATAGTGGGATTGTTTTTAATTTTTAATTATTATTAAGATTGGATAATTTGCAGGGTAGTATAAGGTGGTATATTAGGTGGTAAATGTTGTTAGTTGATTATTATAAGGCATGCACATGCATGTTCCATCCGTGTATTTATAAGTATGTGTGTGTATGCACACATTTTATATGTTTCAATTAAGATTAAGTAATTTCTACTTAGGGTGACTAATTCACATTCCCGGGCACTAAGTTTCTAAAAGTTAAGACTTGAAATAACTAAAATTCATAAAAATCACATAAAATCATAAAATGTAAATAATAGCAATTGATGATTCTAAATTATTGATATAGTTAAATTTTTTCTATTATTAGTTCTCATAAAATGGGAAATGATGCAATTAATTTAGGGTTTAGAATAGTGACCTTGGGACCGGTTGTCACATTCTCCCATGTTGGACCAAAAGAACCAATGAGCCAGATCAGAAAAACCTTTAAGTCCCACAAGACATCACAACAACTGCTGAAGGCCTCATCAGCTGTTTGACTAAGACTGAAGACTTCATCAGCTGAAGATTAAAGAGCTGAAGATCAATAGCTGAAGACTAAAGTACTGAAGATCAAGAGCTGAAGACTAAAGTACTGCAGATCAACAGCTGAAGACTAAAGTACTGAAGATCAACAGCTGAAGTACAAAGACTGAAGACAAAGACTGAAGACATCAGCTGATGACAACAACTGAAGACATCAGCTGATGACAACAACTAAAGTTCAAGTCTGAAGTCCAAGTACTGAAGCCTTCAGAGTTTGTCACAAGAACTAAAGAAGTATTCTTCAGTTGTTGTGATGGTTTCCTTTCAGTCTTTTCTTTTCAGTAGTTTAATTTCTATTTCAGTACTTGTAAAACGACTGAAGAGCATGTTCTTCAATCGTTGTAGTTTCAGTAGTTGAAGTTTCAGTAGTTTCTTATCAGTAGTTGTAGAGATAGTTTACACTTGTCTTTTGTAAGAAGATGTTAGCTGTTTGACATCTTTACTAGTTGTGTAACTATCAGTAGTTTGTTGTAATAACAGTTAGATGTCACTGTCAAGTGACATCAGCTGATGTCATCTTTCCCTATAAAAGGAAAGATGACCTAATTGTAATGTTGTCATAGCATATATTGAATGAAATACATCTTTTGTGTAGAAACTCTCTCTTATTCTATAATCGTACTGTTACGTTGCTATATCTCTTGTGTTCTTGTTTGAATTTGTCTAATTCATGTACTAATTCCGCTGCAAATCTAATGTAATTGATCAAACTAGATGCTGAGCTCCTTTCAAATGGTATCAGAGCTGGTTAATCATTGATCGATTTAACAATTGATCATTGAAACTGCTCTTTTGCTATCTACGTTTGATTGAATTAGCAAATTTGCAAGAATCCATTATAGAAATTGAGTTTATGTTGCTTCTGGCCATTCAATTTAAGGTTCTAAGTGGTTTTGAGATAGATTTGTTTAGTTTACCTTGAATTTGTCTAAATTTTGAAATGTCGACACCAACAAATTATCCTCACAGTACTGGCTCCTCAACAAAGCCTCTGATGCTTGTTAGGAGTGAGTATAACATATGGCAACGACGTATGCTCCATTATCTGTTTATCAACAGCGCTGGTTGTTGGAAATCAGTGGTGCATGGACCATACAAGCCTATGGTGAGCGTTGCTGAATCAAATGAGAAGGTTCTGAAGAAACCTGATCAATATTCGGACGAAGATCTAAAGCTGTTCGAAATTGATGCTAAAGCCCATGGAATTCTGGCCATGGCACTGCCTAATGAAATCTATTCAGGGCTTATGCATCATGAAACTACTCATGATCTCTGGGTTGCTCTGAAGGAACAATTCGGAGGAACTGATGAGGTCTTAGCAAACACCAGGGAAATCCTTGCCCAACAATATGAGACATTCTCTCATAGGAAGGGTGAGACTCTGACTCAACAGTTTGAGCGATTCTCATGTTTGATTTCTGAGCTGAAAATGGTTAAACAAGAGTATTCAAACAGCTAAATGAACAACCGATTCCTCAGATCCCTGCCTGAGAGATGGGACACATACACTATTGTCCTACGCTCTAGTGCAAATCTGAGCACTCTATCTCTGACCCAACTACATGGGAAACTGCTTACATTTGAAAGAGAGATAGAACAGAAAAGGAAGTTGTCATCATCTTGTAAGCTCACTGATGACTTTGTATCAGGCAATACTGCACTGATAGGTCAGGAGTCAGAATATGCTGCATCAGAGAGTGCCTATGATGAGCATATTGATTTCTCTACTAATACTGAACATGCTTTTGTTGGTGTTGATGGTAGTTCAGGTGGTAGAAGTGATAACTTGTGTTTTCTAATAGAGGATCTGAAGGGCATTCCAGATGATGATCTGGAAGAGATGGATATTTTGAGCCAAATGGCAATAATCAATATCAGATCTCAAAACTTCTACAAAAGAACTAGTAGGAAATTCCCTGGACTCTCTAGCAAAACCAAAGTTGGTTTTGACAAGAGCAAGTTGAGGTGTCATAAATGCCATAGGCTTGGACACTTTGCTAGAGAGTGTAGATCTTCTGTATCTAACTCATCAGCACCCTTTGTGACTTTCCCAAGCAATAGCTCATAGAACAAAGGGCAACATTCTACCAGTTCTGGTCATCCATCACAAGCTCAGTCATCACCTGGATATTTTGTCCCTCAAGGTCATATGCCATATCCTTACCCCTGCTTCTAATGCCACAGACCAGTCAAGTTCAAGCACCCATTGCTCAATAACCACATGCTCTTCCTGAGCCTCAACCATCCCAATCTCATCAACAATCTCAACCTCAACAACACAGCTTTTTCACCCCAGGAGTTGTTGACTAGAGGAGTTTACCAGATGATATGTCTGGTCATGAACAACTGTTTCCTGTGCTGGTCAACATGGTGGTGACAATCCTTTTGGAAACCTTGCTCTCATGGCCCTTGAGTCTGCTAATAGCTCATCCTCCAATGCCTCCATATCATAGGTATCACAGGTATCCTCTGAGGCCAAAGCCAAGTTATGTTCCGAATCATGCATAGCCACATTTGCATCTATTAGGGAAGCAAAGGTAGTGTTAATTAACAAAAACCTTGAGCTAGAGCAACTAATTTCCAAAAGAAAAGCAGAATTTGAGTCTGTGCTTAGTGATAAGAATGATGAGATTTATAAACTCAAATGCCAAATCACTGATGATAAGGCTAGGGAAGAGGTACTTATAGAGAAGTACAGAGACCTCAAAGAAACACTTGCAGATACCCAGGTAGAGTGTGATCGCTGGGTACAATCCTGCAAGGGTTTTGAAATGCTTCTCAGCAAGCAGTCAGCTTCCAATGTGAAGTTTGGCATTGGTTATAATCACGCTGCTCCTCCTACAGATTTTACTCCCAGAGCAGAAGTAGAATCTGAAGGAGAAAGCAATAACCAATCCTTCTCATCATGTGATTTACTATCTGATACAACACCATCAGAGGTTGAAGTGAGCATTAATTCCTCACAGAACCAATCAGCTGATATTGATGGTTCAAATGCTGACATTCACATGATCAAAAAGTTGATCACTTCATGTGTTATCTCACAAAGTACTGAAAGTACTGAAGAGCAAGTTATAACACCTAAAGAACAAACCCAAACTACTGCAAGTAGAAAGGGTGGGAAAACTACTGAAGAAGATATCAGGAAAGCAAGTAGTGCAAGGAAGAAAACTGCAAGTACTGATAGAAAACTGCTGAAGAACAAGTCCTCAGTAGTTTCATCTTCTTCAGCAGATGATCAACTAAAGATGAAGAAAAAACCATGTGAAATATGTGGCTTATTCAATCATCTTACTGATGATTGCTGGTATAAAAAGGGCTCCAAACTCAAACATAATGAGAACATTAAAATGAAAATGGACAAAATGAAAACTGAGTTTGAGACCAAGTTTGTACCAGCAACATCAAAACAAGTAACCCCAAAGTCCAAAAAGAAATCCAAAAAGGAAGGGGTTAATCAGGCAACAACTGAGGTTGCTCAAGGGAAGATGGTACAAGACAGGAATCCATCAAACTCAAGTACTAATATGTCTGATGAGCTGAAGGCTTTATCACAAAATTAGACACAACTTGTTATGATGGTTCAACATCTATTGGGGAGAGTCAACCAATTAGATGCTCCTGTGCTGAAACCACAGAAAAGGAAATCCAAGCCAAAGGAATCCCCTTCTACACCATCTCCTTCACCTCAGGCTGTCATTCATAACAAACCAGTTAGTATACCATCTGTTGATGAGAACAGACCCAAAACCAAAAAGGTTTGGGTCTCAAAAAGTAATTAATTTGTTGTGATAAATGCAGGGTTCTTCAGCATACCAAAGAAGCATCTGGTATGTAGATAGTGGAGGATCCATGCATATGACAGGGAGCAGCTCTCTTCTTCATGAATACTCTCAAGGAAAGAAGGGGTTTGTCTCTTTTGGCAATGATGCTAAGGGTTACATCATCGACAAAGGCTTTGTTGCCAATGGGGAAATAAGGTTTGATGATGTTAACCATGTGGAGAATCTCAAGTACAACCTCTTGAGTGTCAGTCAAATGTGTGATAAAGGCCATGTTGCTCTTTTCACCAGTCAGAGCTGCAGGATTCTGTCATCCAAAGTTCTGAGTTTGATTGACAAGGTGTTGGATGATCATACTCTCCTGAAGGCCAACAGGACAGGAAGAGTATATGCCTTAGTTCTTTCTAAGGAAATAGATCTAAAAGGCCATCCTTGCCTATTCTCCAAGGCTTCTCCTCAAGAATCTACTCTATGGCATAGAAGGCTGGGTCATGTGAATCTCAAAAACATGAACCAGCTGATACACCATGGTTTAGTAAGTGGGTTGCCTATGAAGGAGTTCAAATGTGAAGACAACTGCACTGCTTGTTTAAAGGGAAAGCAACACAAAGTTTCATTCCCTCCAATAAAAGAGCCAAAGTCCACTGCCTGCTTGCAATTACTGTATATGGATCTTTTTGGTCCTGTCAGAGTGATGAGCATGGCAATGAAGAAATACTGTCTGGTAATTGTGGATGATTACTCCAGATTTGTATGGAATTTCTTCTTGCATTCCAAAGATGAAGCTGCAAAAGCTATTATGAACTTTGTGTTATATGTGGAGAAGCAGTATTCCCTTCCAGTCAAGTTTGCGAGGAGTGATAATGGCACAGAATTTAGAAATCACACACTTGATGACTTCTACCTGTCAAAGGGAATCAAGAGGCAGTTTAGCATTCCAAGAACTCCTGAACAAAATGGAGTGGTGGAGAGAAAGAACAGGACCCTTATTGAAGTTGCAAGGTCAATGTTGGCTGATTCAGGCTTGCCACTGACCTTTTGGGCTGAAGCTGTCAATACAGCTTGCTATGTGCACAATAGAGTGTTAGTAAATCAAAGGTTGATGAAGACTCCTTATGAAGTACTACATCATTTGGCCCTTTTGATTTCATTTTTTAGAGCATTTGGGTGTCCATGTTACATTCTCAACACAAGCAATCCACTCCATAAGTTTGAATCCAAGGTGGATGCAGGGTATTTTGTTGGTTATTCATCTACTTGCAAGGCATACAGAGTATTCAACTGCAGAACAAAGATAGTTGAAGAGACTTTGCATGTGAAGTTTAATGAATCTCCAAAGGACAAGATTCCACAAAACCCTGTGGAGTTATTTGATTTGGACATACTGCAATATGTTCCTTATCAGGCTCCAGCTGTTGCTCCTGTCAACAGTTCTCCACCTGATGGTACTGATGATGATGTAGCCAGTACTCACCTTTTCGGGTTTAGTGACCATCTGCCTGAGTCATCAAACCTGATGCTCCTATAGCTTCAGCAGCTCCATCCATAACAAATGCTGATGAGATTTCTGCTTCTTCAACTTCATTTAAGTTTCCATCACCAACTTGGTTTCAAGAATCTTCATCAACATCTGTTGCTGTTGGAAGTTATACAAACACTTGCACAGATCTCCTTGTGTATCAAGAACTGAAGGATCATCCAATGTCTCAAATCATTGGTGATATCAATGTTGGAGTCTCAACCAGAAGTCAATTGTCTAATTTCTGCTTCTATGCTCTCTTCGTCAGTCAGCAAGAGCCAAAGAACTACCATGTTGCACTAAGAGACAATGGATGGGTTGAAGCAATGTAGCTTGAGCATCTCCAGTTCAAAAAGCAGCAAGTGTGGGAGCTTGTTCCTTTACCCCAAGGTAAGTGTGCAATAGGCACTAAATGGGTGTTTAGGAATAAAACAGATGAAAGGGCCAAATTGTTAAGAACAAGGCCACACTGGTTGTACAGGGGTTTGCACAAAAAGAAGGTATTGATTATGATGAAACCTTTGCCTCTGTAGCTAGACTGGAGGCAATTAGATTGTTTCTAGCTTATGCTGCTTTTCATAATCTTAAAGTTTTTCAAATGGATGTCAAAAGTGCATTTTTATATGGTAAAATAAAAGAAGAGGTGTATGTGTGTCAACCACCAGGCTTTGAGGATAATAAACATCCAGATTGGGTGTATAAGCTTGATAAGGCTCTATATGGGTTGAAACAAGCTCCTAGAGCCTGGAATGAAACATTGTCTAACTTTCTTCTTTAAAATAATTTCACTAGAGGCTCCATAAATAAAACTTTATTTATTAAGAAAGTAGGGCAGCATAAGCTCCTTGTTCAAATTTATGTTGATGATATAATTTTTGCATCTTCTGATCCACTGTTGTGTGATGAATTTGCAAATTTAATGAAAAAGAAGTTTGAAATGAGTGCCATGGGAGAATTACAGTTCTTTCTAGGTTTGCAAATCAAACAAAGGACTGATGGAATCTTCATTCATCAGTCCAAATATACAAAGATCTTTTGAATAAGTTTGATTTACAAAACTGTAAGCCCTGTTCTACTCCCATGAGCAGCACCACATAACTTGATGTTGATCATAAAGGTAAAGCGGTTGATGAAACCCTTTACAGATGTATGATTGGGTCCTTGATGTACCTTACAGCTTCTAGACCAGACATTACGTTTGCAACATATGTCTATGCTAGATTTCACGCTGCACCTAAAGAATCCCATTTGATTGCAGTCAAGAGGATCTTTAGATACTTGCAAAGTAACCAATATCTAGGACTTTGGTATCCTACTGGGCACTCTTGTAAATTAGTTGTTTTCTCAGATAGTGACTATGAAGGGTGCAAAGTCACCAGAAAATCAACTTCTGGTGGATGCCAATTTCTAGGCAATTGTTTAGTTTCTTGGCAGAGTAAGAAACAAACTTCAATTGCTACATCCACTGCTGAAGCAGAGTACATTGCTGCTGCAAGTTGTACGTTCCAGGTACTCTGGCTTCAGAATCAATTGTTGGATTATGGCATTACAGAGACTAAGACACCATTACTCATGGATAGTGCTGCAGCTCTTTGTATTGTTAAGAATCCAGTCCAGCACTCTAGGACCAAACATATTGAGATCAGACATCATTTTATTGGGGATTGTTATGAAAAAGTTCTGATTGATCCAATGTTCGTTCCTAGTGCTGATGAGCTTGCATATATATTTACTAAGCCTTTAGACAGTGCAACTTTTCAAAATCTTGTACTAAGGCTTGGTATGCTGCAGCTAGAATAAATTGACTAATACTGATGCTCTCAGGTCATAAGTGCTGATGAGCATTAGTATACAAAAGTCAAAAATAAGTACTGATGAGTTATTTGTCTTCAGTATTTTTCATATCTACTGATATGTTCTAACTATTGAAGGCAAACATACTTCAAAGTACTGAAGTGCATTATTTATTGAAAACAACTGATGTAGTTACAACTACTAATGTAGTTATACCTACTGATTCCTAGTTTTCACAAATAAGTACTAAAGAACAAATTTGTGTCCACAAGTACTGATGAGTAATTTTACACATAAGTACTGAAGACAATATTTGTTCACAAGCTCTTTAAAATATTTTAGTTTATCAGATCTTCTGAACATCTGTTTACAAGAGCAGAAGAATAAATATTCATAAGAGCTTAAGGCCAATGAAACATCTGAAATTCAGACAAAGTCTGATGAGTAAATGTTGAGGTCAGAATGAAACAACTGAATTGACAACAACAGCTGATAAGTAAATTTTACTCTTCAGCTGATTTCAATATCTGTTGTTTCATATCCAAACAACTGAAGGACAAAACCATGTCTTCAGTAGTTTTACAACTACTTATGACTAACACCAAGTCCTCAGTTGTTTACAACAACTGAAGCAAAACCATGTCTTCAGTAGTTTACAACTACAGATGATTATCACCAAGTCTTTTGTTGTTTACAACGTCTGAAGATGAAAACCATGTCTTCAGTAGTTCTCAACTACTGATGATTAACAACAAGTCTTCAGTCGTTTACAACCTCTGAAAGCAAAACCATGTCTTCAGTAGTTTACAACTACTAATAACTGACACCACGCTTTCAGTCGTTTACAACCACTGAAGGTTCAAACCAAGTCATCAGTCGTTTCAAACAACTGATGACTAACACCGCAACCTTCAGTCGTTTCCTTTCAACTATTTCATAACCATTATAAATACCTAACCCTAATCAGAGTTTTTCATTCTCTCATAACCTAACGTTCAAAAACTCTGAAACCTCTCTCCTAACATTAATGGAGACCATGCAGCTTAAACCCAGACACAACTGTGTTGCCTACCTTACCAAATCACCATTTTGGACCAAGTTCGACAATGCTATTGATCTCATGGTCCATTCCCAATACAAAACGGCCTTTCTTCTCAATCCTACCATACACGCCAAATCCCTAAACCAATTTTACACGAACGTCACCCTCACTGGGGAGAATGACACCGAGGTCTCTCTCCAGTCGTTCGTCAACAACCACAAGGTGGTCATCACTTCAGCAATCCTTCGCCAAACCCTAGATTTACATGATGCCACCTTCCCCACTGGATATCCAAAGGGCACAACTGATCTATCCTTTGCCCACCATGGATATCAGGGTGATCTACATGCTTCTACCATCCTCAAGAAGCATTTCCATGACGCGGAACGCCTTATTTTTCACATGGTGAATGTCTACTTAGCCCCTAAGACTTCTTCTTGGGATCAAATGTCATCTAGGTGGCAGGAGGTATTATTCTCTATCCTTGAGCACCAAAACTTAAATTTTTCTGACCTCATATTTTTGGAACTTAAGGATATGGCTTCAAAACCTTTTGCTAACCGATGGATACTATATCCACGGTTCATTATGGCTATTATAGAGAACCAGCTGAATACTGAGGGACTTGTTGGCCTTGGAGTCCCTGCTTTGGCTGTATTGCCTGAAGTATACTCCAGGCGCAACTCTGACCAAATCCAAAGTCCCCACCAAACCCAAATCCAAAAAGCCCAAAAAGGCTACTCAGGGAGATGAGTCCCCTGAGGATGCCCCTACAACACAAAGGCAGGATATATCTACTGGCATTAATCCCCCAGTAGATACAAGGACTCCACCAACCTCAACCGCTCAGGCATCCTCTCAACAGGAGCCTGAAGCAACCATATCAGGGGCACCCGCACATCTGGAACCTTTCTCACTTGAGGAGGTTGCCATTGAAGAGCACCACTCTCCCCAGGTGCAAACTGCTTCACCCTAATCTCATGATACAACCGCCCCTCAAAGCCCAACACTTATTATTGCAAAAATGCTGACTCAGCTCAACACTCCACCCTCTCCCCAGGAACCTATAACAACTGGGCAAACCCCAACCAATGAGAGGTAGGAACAAAGTGTTGCTGAGAGCCCACAGCATAGGGATTATCATGTTCAATCTCCCAGTGTGGCAGAGGAGATTAGAACATCTGGTGAGGCTGCCACTTCTCCTGGTTCAGCACATGAACATGATGAAGCTAGTAACATCTCTAAGTCCTCACCAGAGGCAACTACTGATGAAGGATTTAATCCTGAGGCAGGAAGTCCCCAGTACCAAGAACAAGGGGCACATGTGGATACTGAGCCACACTCAGCACATGTACATCCTGATCCAATCAGAAGGTCAGGTGATTTAGCTATAGCTGATGATGACCTGGGCTTCTTTTATGATATTCTAGCCCAGAACACTATTCTTGAGGAGGAGATAAGTAGATTAAAAGAGATACTAGCCAAACTCTCTCAAGAATCAAGTCCATCTGCCGCCATAATAACCCAATAGATGGCACCTTCATCTGAAGGTCTCACAAACACCGAGCCACTCCTAAAGTCTCAACCACCAGCCTCTAATTCTAGCACTATTTCTTAGGGACAGAACCCCCCTGAGCAAATAGATGCTATCTTTCAAAATTCCTTGCCTCTCATCACACCCATTATCACTGATATTGTGATTAAAACCCTTGATGAGAGGCTTCCCTCTACTATACAGCCACTGGTGGATGCTGTTGTGACCAAGAAGCTTTCTGACAGTCAAACCCTTGCAACCAATGCAAACAAAAGGGGGAGACTCAGTCAGTGAAAGCCATCAAGAGAAAGAGAATGGAGGAGGAAAAAAGAGAAAGAGATAGAAACTGAGAAATATGTGGAAAAAGATAAGGAGTTGGTTATGGAGACTGAGAAGAAGAAGGAGGTTGAGAAGGGAACTAACATGGAGAAAGTGACTGAAAGTGCAAAAGACTTTCATGTCACATACAAGAAGAAGAAGGGAGAAAAGGAATCTGAGAAGAAGTTGAATGAGATGATAAAGGAAGTTGATGCCCAACACAGCCGATCAATGGATAACATCATTGATCAGTTGTTTAGGCAGGGTTTTGATACTGCTCACTTGACTCAGAGATCCGAAAGTTAGAGGTACAAGAGATAGAAAACCGATGGACTTGCTATAGCTAAGAAGAGAAGGAGAGACTTGAGGCTATGGCAAGGTTCACTTCGAAGTATCTGGGGAGATCAGTCCTGGAGATCAAGTCATGGTCCAGGGACAACATCTTAGTAATAACCACCAAGATCTGTTCGTCTGAGGAATTTACCAAGGGGCTGGTCATAGAAGCCCTGAGTAAAGCCGGTGCTGGGAACATGACTGCTCTAGCCAAGCAAACCAAAGCCTCATCCACATCCAAACTACTAGAACGGCCAGCCAAAATTCCCACACCAAAACAACCACTACCATAACCCACTAAACCAACTCCATCTCCCACAAAACCAATAGCCGATGATGCACCCTTGAAGAGGAAGGGAAGGGTGTTGAGGCTAGAAGAAGAAGATGATGATGATGATGAAGATGAGGACAGGCTGCCAATCTCAGCTGTCATTCAGTTGCCTAAGGCCAAAAGTCTCCCTCTGACAATTATTCCTGAGCTCCAAAGACAAACAGTTAAAGTGAAGCTAGAAGAAGAAGAGCATCACAAACTACATGACGAGGAGTTGTTGAGAAGGGTAGACAAAGCATATGCAGCCTCCTCATCAATCATAAGCATGAGGAAGCAAGCTCAGAGGCTATACACTCTCAAGCATACATTCCAATATCAGAAAGAGAGAGTGAGGATTTGGCCTGATCCTAGGGTGTCTCACAGGATCCAAAAGAGAAACATTCCTCAGAGATACAATGGGCAAGTGGAAAAGATTATAGATGAAGTGATCACACTTGCCGTTGTAGTATCACCCTGGGAGATCCTTGAAGATTTCAAGAAGGCCTATACATCCAACATGCCCCCACAAAAGATGCTGCAAAACAGAATGGTGAAGAAGGGGTTGGTGTATAAGAGGTTTGAGGAAATCAGGAAGGATGAGCTCCACTTACTACTAGAGGGTAATCACCCTGATGAGTTTGCATACAGAGAGTTCACAACAGTGGAGCTCAAGAATGGCAAACAGGTCAAATTCGTCTCTAAGTTCTATGGGCCTGAAGGATTCTTTGAGGGTGAGGCAGAAGAGCTAACAATGGAGGAACAGATTGTATTTTTGGAAGCCTACACCAGAGAATCATATAGGCTCATAGTTGGGAAGTAGGTCTCATGGATGGGGTAACATCTCTGTGTTTAGTTCCCCAAAACAGAGTTCCCATCCATCCTTTGCCAATCAGATCATTGAGACTTCTTCCTAGGCCTGTGCTGATATGGGTCATTCTGAGTTGATCCAGAAGAAAAAGACCAATCATTCTGCCTTAATAAGTGGGACATTCAATAAGCTTAAAGGTTTTGGCTGCATTGGTTCAGGGGAGTTTGTTGGACCAAAAGAACCAATGAGCCAGATAAGAAAAACTTTAAGTCCTACAAGACATCACAACAACTGCTGAAGGCCTCATCAGCTGTTTGACAAAGACTGAAGACTTCATCAGCTGAAGACTAAAGTCCTGAAGATCAATAGCTGAAGACTAAAGTACTGAAGATCAACAGCTGAAGACTAAAGTACTAAAGATCAATAGCTGACGACTAAAGTACTGAAGATCAACAGCTGAACTACAAAGACTGAAGACATCAGCTGATGATAACAACTGAAGACATCAGCTTATGACAACAACTGAAGACATCAACAACATGTTCTTCAGTCGTTGTTGTTTCAGTAGTTGTAGTTTTAGTAGTTTCTTATCAGTAGTTGTAGAGATAGTTTACACTTGTCTTTTGTAAGAAGATGTTAGCTGTTTGACATCTTCAGTAGTTGTGTAACTATTAGTAGTTTGTTGTAATAACAGTTAGATGTCACTGTCAAGTGACATCAGCTAACGTCATCTTTCCCTATAAAAGGAAGATGACCTAATTGTAATGTTGTCAAAGCATATATTGAATGAAATACATCTTTTGTGCAGAAACTCTCTCTTATTCTATAATCGTACTGTTACATTGCTATATCTCTTGTGTTCTTGTTTGAATTTGTCTAGTTCGTGTACTAATTCCGCTGCAAATCTAATCTAATTGATCAAACTAGATGCTGAGATCCTTTCATCCCACCGTTTAGGAAATTTTGTCCCGAAATTTTAGCTTCGATTAGAATCTGAACGGGTGGGTTTTAAGAGATGCGGGTAATTCTTCCTCATCTCGTCTTCACGTTCCCAGGGGAATTCCGGCCCTCGTCTCGAGTTCCATCTAACCTTGACCTTGGGTATGCGGCTTTGCCTGAGTTGCTTAACCAAGCGGTCCGTAATCTCTATGGGTTCTTCCACGAAGTTCAGCTTATCATTGATTCTTGTTTCCTTCAACGGTAGCTCCAAGGTTTTGTCTACCAGGCACTTCTTCAAGTTTGACACGTGGAAGGTATCGTGTTTATAACTCAACTTCTAAGGTAGTTTCAATTTGTAAGCCACTGGACCAATTCTTGCAAGTATTTCGAATGGTCCAATGTATCTCGGGCTTAACTTTCCTCTTTTTCCGAACCTCACGGTTCCTTTCTATGGTGCTACCTTCAGCATTACTCTATCACCTACCTAAAACTCTAATGGTTTTCGTCTCCTGTCAGCGTATTTCTTCTGACGGTCCCTTGCTGCCCATAGACGCTCCTTGATTTTGAAAATTTTATCGGTGGTTTCCAATACGATGTTGGGTCCCGATATTTGGCTATCACCAATTTCATTCCAACTCAATGGTGACCGACATTTCCTACCATAGAGAGCCTCATACGGAGCTGCATTGATACTTTCATGGTAACTGTTATTATAAGAGAACTCCAACAATGGGAGATGGTTATCCCAGTTCCCACCAAAGTCAGTCACGCACGCTCTCAGCATATGTTCTAAAGTTTGAATAGTCCTTTCGCTTTGACCGTCAGTTTGCGGGTGGTAAGCAATGCTTAAGTCCAGACGGGTTCCTAAGACTTGTTGGAGTGATTTCCAGAATCGCAAAGTGAAACGGCTATCACGGTCGGAGATTATTAATAGTGGCACACCATGCCTAGCCACTATTTCATTGATATATAGTTGAGCCAATCTTGTCATGTCATAATCTTCCTGAATTAGTAAGAAGTGAGCTGATTTAGTTAGTTTATCCACTATTACCCAAATAGCATCATGACCTCTAGATGTCCTGGGTAACATAGTAACAAAATCCATCGTGACGTTATCCCATTTCCATTTTGGGATTTCAGGCTGTTGTAACGTCCCCGACGGTTTTGGTTCTCAGCTTTTACCATGGCGCAAGTTAGACATTTTCCGACATAAACAGCGATTGATTTCTTGATTCCAGGCCACCAGAAAAGTGCCTTTAAATCTTGGTACATTTTATCACTTCCAGGGTGAACCGAATACCTAGATTTGTCAGCTTCGTCCAGAATTACCTCTCGAATTCCCCCATGCTTTGGCACCCATGTTCTCCCTTCGCACTTGTATGTACCATCGTTTCCTGTTTCAAATCGCTTTTCCATTCCAGTTAATCCTTCTCCTGCTAAATTTTCCTCCTTTAACGCTTCACTTTGAGCTTCTTTCAGCCTTGCAATTAGGTCGGTGTACACACTTATCCTTAAGGCTCGTACACGAAGAGGTTTTTCTCTCTCCTTTCTGCTCAAAGCATCTGCCACCACATTGGCCTTACCGGGATGATAACGGATTTCACACTCATAGTCGTTTAACAACTCAACCCATCTTCTCTGACGCATGTTTAGCATGTTCTGGTCAAGAATGTGTTACAAACTTTGATGGTCAGTGTAAATGACGCACTTCGTGCCATAGAGGGAGTGCCTCCACATTTTGAGAGCAAACACCACAGAACCTAATTCCAGATCGTGCGTAGTATAATTCTTCTCGTGATTGTTTAGCAGTCTAGATGCATAGGCAATGACCTTGTTGCATTGCATTAGCACGCATCCTAACCCTTGACGCGAGGCATCACAATAGACTACGAAGTCTTCGACTCCTTCTGGGAGGGCTAGAACAGGTGCACTGCATAACTTTTCCTTAAGCGTCTCAAATGCTTCATCTTGCTCTTGTTTCCACACAAAGGTTTTGTTCTTCTTAGTCAGTGCGGTCAAGGGTTGCGCAATGCGTGAGAAGTCCTTTATAAATCGCCGGTAGTATCCGGCAAATCCTAGGAATTGCCTGATCTCAGTGGGAGTTTTAGGAATCTTCCAATTCTTTATAACTTCAATCTTGGAAGGGTCGACTTAAATTCCATTCTCGTTCACTACATGCCCCAGAAATTGGATCTCTCGCATCCAAAATTCACATTTTGAAAATTTGGCATATAGTTGCTCATTCATGAGTAACTCAAGAATTAGCCTGAGATGCTTCTCGTGCTCTTCCTTATTACTAGAATAGATCAGAATGTTATCAATGAACATGATCACAAACTTGTCAAGATATGGGCGGCATACACGGTTCATGAGATCCATGAATGCTGCTGGTGCATTAGTCAGCCCAAAGGACATGACTAAGTACTCATAGTGTCCATACCTAGTTCGGAAAGCAGTCTTGGGTATGTCTTCTTCTCTTATCTTCAGTTGGTGGTAACCGGATCTCAAATCTATCTTGGAGAAGTAGCTTGCTCTTGAAGTTGATCGAATAGGTCGTCTATCCTCGGAAAAGGGTAACGGTTCTTTATGGTCAACTTATTGAACTCTCGGTAGTCAATGCACATGCGTAGGGTTCCATGCTTCTTTTTCACAAATAGCATCAGGGCACCCCATTGAGAGACACTCGGATGTATAAATGCTTTGTCCAATAGTTCTTGAATTTGCATCATCAGTTCCTTCATTTCAGGAGGGGCGAGTCGATACGGCGCTTTGGCTACCGATGCAGCGCCAGACAGCAAATCTATTTGGAACTCAACTTGTTGATTCGGGGGATGTCCCTATAGGTCTTCCAGAAACACTTCAGGGTATTTAGAAACCACTGGAATATATGCAATCTTCTTCTCATCTTTGGTCTTCATTAAGTAGACTATGAAAGCTGAGCATCCCTTCTTTAAGCTCTTGGTAGCCTTTAAATGGGATATCATAGGGCATAATGTGTTACTCCTTTCTCCTTGCACCAATAACACTTCCTTGTCGTTCAACGGTATTTTGAGTAGGCGTTCTTCACATACAATTTCGACTCTATTATTAGCTAGCCAGTCCATGCCAACAACCACATCGAATCCTCCTAACTTAATGGGCATCAGATCTATTTTAAATGTATTTCCATTTAGATTCATTGAACAATCCTTGATGATTTCATTCGTTTCAAAAATGTTGCCATCAGCTAATTCAATGGTAAATGTATCGGCTAAGGTACACGTAGCTAGGTCAATCAAGGATCTAAAAGCACTAGAGATAAAACTAGCAGTCGCTCCAGTATAAAACAAAACGGTAGCAGGATGATTGTTTACAAGGAACGTATCATTAACCACATCAGGTTCCTTTCGAGCTCCAGCCGGATCCATCACGAATGCTCTTCCCTTAGGCTTGTTGGGCTTGGCATCCTTATCTCTACCCAGCTTAGGACACATGCTCCTCATGTGTCCTGGATCCCCATATTCATAGCATTGCTTCCCTGGTGTGTAAGTACAATCCTTTATCAGGTGCCCAGTCCTTTTGCACCTAAAGCAGTGCATTGGGTTGCATTCCCCTTGATGGTGTAGCTTGCACTTGTTGCAAAATGGGCTTATCCCCGAGTATAGTCTCCGGGTCTTGCTTCCCGGATCATCACGTCTCACACCTTCGAAACTCTTTCTTCCTGACCTGCTACTACTTCCAACTGCTTTCTTTGCTTCAAACCACCTTCTTTTCTATCCAACAAACTTCTTCTTCTCATCACTCCTAGCTTGCTCAGTCTATCTAGCCCTAACTAGGTCATCGGTCAAACTGCTGGTGAGGTCAACTGCAGATTGTAGAGTCAAGGGCTTAGAGGATCGGACCATTCCCCTAACTCTGGGATGTAGCCCCCAGATGAATCATGCTACACCTTTAGATTCGGGTGTCACCAGATGTGGCACCAGTCGGGATAGGGCTAAGAAACGATTGATGTACTCCGTGTAATTGGGACCTTTCATCTCCAGGCTCAGGAACTCTGATTCTAGCTTCTCAAGTAAATTGATGGGGCAATACTTGTTGGTTATCAACTCTCTGAATTCGGTCCAGCTCATTTGCATTGAAGTATTCCTTCCCCGAGCTTTAGTGATCAACTTCCACCACTCCAATGCCGATCCTTTCAGTGATTGAGAAGCGAATCTCACCATGTGGTCCAGTTTGCATTCGCTGATGTCCAGTACAGCCTCCATCTCATCAATCCATCTGTAAGTCTCTATAGCACCCTCAGTGCCATAGAAGTCCTTAGGTTTGCATGCTATAAAGGTCTTATAGGAGCATCCGTTCCTTAACGCCTCAGATTCCTCGTTGTTTTCAGTCCCATTACTCCTCCGGCATCGTTCCGGTCAGCATTGATCTGAGCGATGATGGTTGGTATCGCGTGAGCAATCTGCTGTGCTATGAGATTTGCTATCCTCTCATCATTCCCTAGGTTAGCATTCCCCCCGATAGGAGTCTCTGGAGGAGTAGGAGGTTGATTTCTGGTTCGCCTTGCTCCTTCATGACGACCTCGGTAGGCTCCTTGTCTCCCGATACGTGTCCCTCTTCTGGTAGGCATTCTGATAGTATCACAGATAAAGTCGTTTTAGCGTCTCATCATTTGTTTGAAACAATCTATGCATCAATTCCCTACAAGGCTCCCTCGATATGAGGAGAGAATACGGTGTATAATTGTACACAACCTTCCAATTTCCCACAGATTACTAATTTAAAACAGTTTAAACAGTCATCAAGAATGGCATGGCCCATCACCATGAAATGCACAACACGTGGCAGATAATCATAAATGTTTCAACAGTATTGTATCATAGCAATCAGTTCAAAATAGGACAAAGTCAATAGTATCAGAGTCTAGCTCTTATAATTTGGAAGGTGCCATCACCCCCATTAATAATAATAATAATAGTGTCAGATAACGATAAGATTGTTTCCTTCAACTGTTCAAGACAGATATTCTTCCTCCTTCCACATGTCACCTTCACATCCACTTCTTCTTCAGCCATCCCATCCATCCAGAGCTCTTCTTCTTCTGTTCCTGCTCCAACCTCTACACCCCATGTGAAGCCATCATAGCCTTGAATTGAGCAGACTGGGAGGTCCGGGTAGCGTGCTGAAGAGTCAGCTCGTGGAGACGGACGGTCTTCAAGATCTCATCCAGTGATGCATCAGTGGGTCCTACGTCACTTGCCCGGCGGCTGGATTGGGAGTACCTATCTCCTGCCAGTACGCTAGGGCCGTCGTACATACTGTGCCTCGGTGGCATCCAGGGCTCATCCTGTGGGTGGCGTCGGAGTGAGTCAAATGGCGGTGGTGCTGGTATAGGAGTCCTAACCGATGGTGGAGGAGGAGGTGGCATCCGAAATGAAACTGAGGTCCGGGCCTAGCACTCTTACGTGGACGGGAGATGATGCGTGCTCCCCTATTCCCGATAGGTGGGATAGGCGAGTGAGCAGAAGCAGTAACGTGTGGAGAGTGGGAGCGTGTCCGGCTCCTGGAAGGTGTCGTTGAGGAAGAATCCTCGGAAGCTTCAGTGTCTTCTGATGTGACGGATATCCAAACCGGGTGTCCACACCTCCTAAGGTATTCCTCATACTCAGTGCGCGGTTTTGCCTTCTTGGTGTCCCATGTTGGTGCACTGCTCTCAGTAGGGTAAGCAGGTGTTTTTCCCTTATCAGCCATAGTTTGTTTCCTGTAAAAAGACATCATGAGTAATTTGGTTTCTCATAGCTCATGTTAGTCTTACTAATAATATTATTCTCATAGTACTAGTGATGGCATTAGTATCAGGAATCTCTATGTATTCCCTATCAATGATATTAGAATCAATTGTTTCTCAAAATAATGTCAGGTAAAATAGTTCATCTTTAAAAATCCATTTCAAATCCCTAGTCAAAATAAGTTTCAAAGTTCATCAGTATTAAAAAGAAAAGCCCAAACATAACTTAGAGGTTCGTGATGGAAATTACGCGTCCGGTAAATTCATGATTACGTTGATAAAGTGTAATCATCAATTTACCCAACCCGATCATCCCAACACTTTCCCACAAGGACAGTCCTAGGGTATCAGGGTTGAATCCTAAGGTCTACTATGGTATTCCCGATTTCTCTACAACCTTTGGCTCTGATACCAATCTGTCACACCCCGGGCCCAGGTAGGGTGGGACGTCACAGACTAGCAACAACATACATGGCAGCGGAAACAAACCAATATAGGAGCTCAAAGGGAGAAAACATCACATGACATTTTAAAGTTTTAAAAGACACCGGGCTGGAAACAGATCCAGCCCCAAATGTTTACATAGTTCAACATAAATCAAATAGTCATTGGGTCAACATTTTCCATCATTGTTCAAATCATAATTTTGGTCACACAAGCAAATGCCATGGTCTCGAGGGTTGAGTCTAAGTCTTCCATAATAGCTAAGAGTCTTCACGGGTTACCTGAAACATGCTCAAAAGAAAATAGTGTCAACTAAAAAGTTGGTGAATTCAAGTGCTTAAAATTTAAAAACAACAAAAGGGACTCTTGAAGTACACATTTAAAAGTTTAGCATCAAGTGTAAAAGCTTATGAAAAATCTCATTTGATTTTAAAAGCATCATTTTTAGTATCAATCTTTGTGGGGTATCACAATCAACCCTGCACTCGGTCCCTGGTTGGCCTCTTCTAAACTTGCGTTTAACCGGATATTCCCGAAGGAAGGAACCAAGCCTCAAAGCAGTGAACCATTCCCGCCAGGATGGTTCACCATGGTTTCTTACTCAAAACCTGTTACATGCCACATACGATCCCTCAGGATCCCAGTAGGGTACCTCCCTATGGCGGGAGTTACTATGTGTGGGGGATTCCCCAAATAGATCTATCCACATAAAACAAGCGGTTCACAAAAGAATTAATGATCACGATATCAGTATCATCAGGTATCTATAAGTCCCACATACAAGCATCAAGTAAAGTACAATCATAGTTCATAAAATAATAGAGCATGTTTCATCCCAAAAACAGTAAGTAAAATGGGATCACTAGAACTCACCTTAGATATTAAGCAAAAGAAACTCTTCGTGTGCCAGGAATATCTCAAGTCTAGCACCCTAACATGAATGTATTAAGTGATTAGCTACTGCTCTAAACCTATCTAAGGTGCAACAAGAGTGTCTAAGTCTTAGTTTGTCGGATTCGGCTTTGATTCGATTAGGGTTTGCATAAAAAGTTCCCTTTTATGGAAAGTCAAGGTTTCTCATGAAATCAAGGATTTTTACATTATTACGTCAAGAATATATGGTAAATATGCTATTCAAGTGACGAAAGGGGTCATTTGAATCGGTTATGAAGTTTGGCAAAAATTTTACAGTTTAGCCCTTGAAGTTTCAAAATTGATAATTTCTACCCTTAAGTTTGGTTTCTTGTATTAGATGACATTTATAACCAAAAATCAGGTTCATGACCTTAAGGTAACTTAGTTTTAAGAACATATACCCAAATTTTCAGATTATGTGCTCGGTTTATTAATTACGCGTTTAACGTTCCCGGTTACGGTAAAACTAAAGGGTTTTAAATAGTTACCTATGAGTTTTCATGTTTTTGAGCCTTAAACCAGTAGCTAACTTTTTAAAGTCATTTTTATAAGTTTCCAACCTTTTAAATCACCAAAATTTTCCTCAAGTAGTGGAAATACTCGTTTTTACATTTAAACCGTTAAAACGCGTTTTTAACCGAGTTTGACTATTTTAAAAGTTTGTTTGACCAACCATTATACTTTATAAGTTATTTTATCATTTAACCTACTAAAATAAATTTTTTTTTATAATTTCTAACTTTATACTCATTTTTTTAGATTCTCCTTAAAAATGTCACTCGGTTAGTACCCGTTTTCACATAAAAATCCATTTAAATTACCTTTTGACCACTAAAATTTCCCGTTGACTCGAGAGCACTTTATTAATCCTTAATGAACTTTTAATTCTCTTTAAAAAGTTTATAGCCCAAGCTTTCTTGTTTTTAAGTTGTGTTTCCATGTTTTCGGGTCCCGAAATTGACTAAAATGGGTCTAATCACAACATGTCCTTTATTCCAGAGATTAAACATTATTAACACTCTTAATATTCATAAAAACCTTCTGAAATTTCAGTCCCAAATCGTGGCCTAGTTGTTCTACACATCCATAGACTTCAAATATATAGAAAATGTCATAACCGACCATTACACATGTGTAAATCATTGTAACTTGAGTTTAACCATTACCAAAACTTCATCTAACTTAGAAATCAGATTGTTGTGGTGTCTAAAACTTATTTTTGATCAGGTTATGACCCTTGTTTGAGAGGGTTTTCAAACAAGTATTTAAAGTGTGTTGTTACTTGTAGAAAGAAGGATTTTAAAGGTGTTTTTATGCTATAACCTCCCATTCATGGTGTATACCCATTTGTAACATTCAAAAAAGGTTATTAGAAGTTTCATGAACCATTAAAAATCTGGTTACATGTTTAGTTTTCAAAGGTTACAAGGTACACAAGTTAGATGGTGCAAAAACACCCAAAATAGGGTTATCAAGGGGTAAATCCGGCTCTACCCTTTAGAATGACTATCATATCATGTGGTTTACCTTCAAGAACGGTGGGAACTCCTCAAGAACAAAGTGATGGTGAGAAGTTTCTGCTACAACAAGGAAAGGTAAGGTTTTTAGGTGAAAAATGAAGAATAACATGAGAAATGTCCAAAACCGACAACATGGAGCTTACACTTGATGTAACTCACGGTTTGGAAGGTGTTGATGGTCATGGATGGCTAGAATCTCCTTAGACATGGCTGTAGAATCTCGAAAAAAGGCTGGAACCCACGGTTTTGTAAGATTCAAGCACCAAAACTTCACAAAAGAGACACCTTCTTGCGGTTTTGATGTTGGCCGATGATGTTTGATGTTGTTCTTCGAATAATAAGGCTGGAACAGAGAGGTTTTCGGTTGTGGGTGTGTTTCTTGGTGATAGAATCCGAGAGGGAGAAAGAAGAGGGTGAGGGGAAAGGTTGAGTATGATGTGAATTGCATGAAGGTGTAGTGGTCAAAAGGGATGGTTGTGTGTAGTGGTGAGCATGAGAGGGGATTGTAGGAGAGGGGGGGGGGTGGCTGAATCCCTTGTCTTATAGTGGGATTGTTTTTAATTTTTAATTATTATTAAGATTGGATAATTTGTAGGGTAGTATAAGGTGGAATTTTATATGGTAAATGTTGTTAGTTGATTATTATTAGGCATGCACGTGCACGTTCCATCCGTGAGTTTATAAGTATGTGTGTGTATGCACACATTTTATATGTTTCAATCAAGATTAAGTAATTTCTACTTAGGGTGACTAATTCACATTCCCGGGCACTAAGTTTCTAAAAGTTAAGACTTGAAATAACTAAAATTCATAAAAATCACATAAAATCATAAAATGTAAATAATAGCAATTAATGATTCTAAATTATTGATATAGTTAAATTGTTTCTATTATTAGTTCTCATAAAATGGGAAATGATGCAATTAATTTAGCGTTTAGAATAGTGACCTTGGGACCGGTTGTCATAATTTTTGAACTTTTAACATTCACAAGATCAACTTGAGTAGCAGCATGTGCTATCTTCGCCTGTTCTTGATTTTTAGTCAGTTCCTCCAACTGTTTATAAACAATTTCTAACTCTTTTAACATTTTGTTCGATGATGTTTGAAGAGAAATGATCTTTTCATCTGCTATTTTATGGTCAGATTTTAGTTTATTATGCATTGACTCTTCTTGTTTAAGTTCTCACATATTTTATATGAGTAGCTTCGATAGTATTCGACATGTTCGAAGCATGATTTAGTACAAAGTTTTTCTCTTACTTCAGATGGTATTTCAGGATATTTTGGGGATGAAGTTTTAGAGTTTGAGGATGAAGTTTCAACCTTAGGCTGATCAGACTGAGCCATTAAAGCAATTTCATCTGAATCCTCTTTAGGATTAGATTTATCACTTCAGTCATAGTCTTCATTAGCATTCTCTATGTTACCTTCAGCTTTAGGGTTATAATCTTCTAACCAATCTTCTCCTTGAATTTATCTAACAAGAGATAAACATGAGGTTAGATCATTAGTAAATTGTTCAGCATATGCACTTCATCCTTCATACTAACTACAAGAGCTTTCTTTGGTTCATCAGATGATTTTGATTCATCTTTAAGCTCAAGCATTAGAAGACTTTGATATGGCTTTTGGAATGTATTCTGAGATGATTGAAACATCCGATTGTAAGAACTGGATTGAGCATTTCCTCCATTATTCCTTGGAGCTTTGCATTCCCTAGAGAAACGTCCATAACTATTGCAGTTGAAACACCTCGACTTAGACTTGTCAAAACCAACAGTCTTATTAGCACTAGGCTTGCATTTCCTATTGACATACGAGTGTTTTTGTGTTCTGTAGGCAATCATCACCATCTGCCAGTTCAGATCCATCTCTGCAACATCTTAAGGATCTATTTCAAACCATTCCTGTAAAACAAGATCTAATTGTGTTAGATGACTACCTTGATATGCTTGAAAGCTTGCCATGAAAGCAGTAAAGGCAGTTTTAGACTCTTCATCCTCTAATAGGATGTTTATCACATCTTTAATTTTGCTAGATTTAGCAGAGCTAACAGATGGAGTCTCTGTTTGAGGCCTAGAACTTTGAGAAATAGGAGAAGAATAAGGTTGAGGTTGAGGTTTGGTTGCATAGCAGGGCACTTGTGAATGATGAATCAGTGAAGAATCTTGCTCCTATAAACGTATCTCCCTCTTCTTCCGGTAAACTTTCATTCTTAGCCATGAAAGCATTCTGAAAGGACCGAGTACGAACTAGTACTAACCGAATCTACGTAAAAACCAGATCAAATAGTGCGGAATCCTATTTGATTGGCGATCCAATCAGGGAGAATGTTAATCTGATCAAAACTAACAATTAGAAAATGTTAAGAATTGATTAGGAATGATGAGGAACGCTCTATGAAGTTGGAAGGGACGACTTGGACGTTCTGGGACGGCTAGGTTTGTGAACTCTTGAAGTGTTTTTTTCCACGAATTAAGTGGTATTTATAGGTTACAGTCTTCATTCGTACGACCGAGCCATGAGTATGGCTCAGTCGTGCGACTGAATCATACGATCCATTCATACGTACGTATGAACCATAAGATTGAGTCATTCGTATGACTGAGTCCTTCGCATGACTCAGTAGTGCGACTGGCTCACACGCATGGTTCAGTCGTGTGACTGGATCATAAGACTTAGTTAAATACATCCCTGAATCTTTACTGACATAGAACTATGTATAACAATTGTAAACCCATATAACATGTTCATATAAGCGTGTAATCGACACTTATAAAAAGATACAAGACATTCAATAACAAATATTTATTCATTCAAGAGTCTTTCATTACAAATATCAAATGATTACATCAGTGTAACAAAATGAATGTCCTTAAACATTTAAGTACATTAGAACTGGAACTCGGGACATGTGTACCAACAAACTCCCCCTTGGACCTAATTCTACCTATTCTTTGACTTCCTTTGAAAACTCTTCATATTTCTTGAATCTCTCTTCCTTTAAAACCCCAGCATGAATATCAAATGCAAAGCATAAGCGTATAACGTGTTGAAACTGAAGTGCTTACATGTTATCCTGCGTATCAAAAAACAATGGCCACTTCTGCAAAGTATATATATCATCTACTGACAAGTTCATGAGCCACATTGGGTCGAACACCCTTATTGTCTCTAAAGTCCCCTTTCGATCCAACACAATGAATGCTTCTCCAGTACACCAGTCATAGTACCACCATTTAAAATGGGGTGTAAAGTCTTGTGGCATCTCCCTCATAGGTATACGTGACATCGTGTGCGGAGGTTGCCATTTCAAGACAACTTTTGGTCGACCAGAGATCGGATCAACTTCTGTTTTGTGTATAAACCTTCTGGGCTGTTTTGGCTTGAAGTTGACCCACCTCATGTGGTACTCTTTCTTCAATGCTTTCTCGAACCATCCCGATTTCTTTCAAGGAAGTGAATAAAGTAGGTTCAAGTAAGCAAGTCGATTGAGCTCAAATCTAGGAAGAGTTTTCAGATCGTGTGGAAATCTGAAATACTCGATTCCCTTCTCTATTTTCAAGGTACGCCTAGCTAATGATTTTGCCTGATGCCTTCTGATGTGTTTTGACCTTGTACAGCTTGGTGTAGGCGTTTGACTTTGTAGGTTCCCTCTGCTTTCACATTTCTTCCAGACATGCTTCCCACTCAGCTTTACGTTTTACCATGTCTTCATCATCAGCCTGAGATAAGTCTTTTGTGGCTTCTTTCTCAGCTACCCTCTCTTCTACTTTGTCAAAAGCACTGCTTGCAAACGTGTCTCCCAGATCTGGTAATACATCGCCATCGGCGCTAGTTTACTGGGGATAATAGTCAGTTGTCACATCTTCGATCTCAACCTCATCAACCCCTTGATGTTCTTCATCACTGACTACGTCAACTTCGGGAGCATCTTTGACCAATTCGTCTGGTTTGAGCCAGAACATCTCTGCAAGTTGCTCATCAGTAAGGTCATGAATTATTTGTCCTTCTTCAGGAGTATAACTCACAGACCTCCTGACTATCCCTTGCAAATCAAGTATCATAGTTAATTGAGACTTGATTTGCTATAGGGGAGCAACATCATACTCATCTTGCTGAGATGATTGATCTGCTTAATTAAAACATGTAACACATCAATAGTTAGTAAGTAATCAAGACAATCAAACATTTGATAACGAAATATAAACATTAATTTACATAACATTACTACTTGAGTCAAGTACAAAGCTTTCATAAATACATAGACATCTAAACTTTACTTTTGTCCTGAATCATGCTGGGATCTTCTGCAGTCGGGGAAGTAGGTGGGGCAGAGGATGATGCTCTTTGGTCTTGCTTTCGCTTTTTTCTTCTTTCCTAACCCTGAGCTGATACTGATGCAGCTACATCTCCTTCTTCATCATCATCATCTTCCCGCCTTTCTCTTGTTTCTCCATCACCATTGACCTCATCATCATCACTCTCATCATCTTCTCCATCATCATCATCATCATCTCCTTCTCCAATCTTAAGAGGCTCATCCTTAGATCCTTTGAGCTTGAGCATGATGGTCTTATTGGCAGCCTCTAACTCCTCTAGCTTCTTTGCTGATTCCACCTTATGCTCTTGGAGTTGGGAAATATGTTGGGCTTGCTGTGAGATCTGCTGTGCTTGGGTAGCATTAAGCTCCACAAGCTGACGTATCTGTGCAGTCTTCTTCTCATCAGCAGCCAACAGCTTCAGCACCATACAGTTCAGTGCTGAAAGCTGTTCCTCAACTCCAATGGGAGGAAGGGATGATCCTGTAAGGAATATGGGATGGGAAGATGGTCCGGCTTGGTGGCTAGTGGTGGCAGTTGTTGCTATGGTGAATATGGGTGGTGGTGAATGAATGGGTGGTGAAGTATGGGTTGTAGAAGTGAAATGTGGAGGTGTGGTAGTAGGAGTGGGTGGTGCGGTAGTAGTGGTGGTGGCTATAGTGGTAGAAGTGGTGGTAACCAACGTGAACCTCACCCTCTTCCCCTTCTTGCCATAGGATTGAGCCATCCTCTTTTTCCTCGAGCCCTTGGATGCGGAGGCTCCCCTTGGCTATTGGGCTGGTCTGGGGTGTAAGATAGATAAGAAGTAGCCTCTCCAGACTCACCCTGGCGTCCACCAATCGCCCTAACTCCTCTCTCAGTGGCTACGACCAGGCTCCCCACCGTTCACACTAGAGGCTCCTCATCAGACTCCTCCTCCTTCTCCATTTGGAACTCCTGATGGAATCCGACAGTCTCAGCACCTCCTTGGGTGGATGGTAGAGATGTTACATCAGTAGTAGGGGCCCTAGATTGGGTGGGGCCAGTATCTCCACCATCACCACTGTCATCATCATCGGAGTCATCAGAAAACACCACATTCTCCCCATCCGAATCACTGTCGTTATGCCTCCACTTTTTGCCTGTCGGTGCCATATAACCAGCCCTCGCTATATGCCCGAATAACCTTCAAACCGGGGGCTTTTGAGTCTTGCCCCTATACACTTTCATCCTTCCAAGTGTGGTGTCATCCATAATCTCTAGTTTCACCTCGTCAGCTGGACTCTTTGGCAAGTCGGGAAATTTGTTATTGAAGATCATCTGCAAGAAGCGCGGATACATGCAAAAACCTACCTTCCTTTTAGCTTCGATGTTTTCAACAAGATAGTTGAAAAACATCCTCGAGAAGCTGAATCTCGCGTTTAGCACCAATGCTACAAATGCATGTTGCATTTGATCGCTAAGGCTCATCAAATCCTCCTCTTCTTGAAGCAATGCACTTCAGTAAAACATGGGTGAGGTACTTGAATTGGGGGCACATGTTGCTTTTATTAAGCACACCGGCGTTAATGTCGCCGGCGTACTTAATGCGTAGAAAGCAACCCCGTACTACCCTCGGGTGCAACTTGGTGGGGTGGCTACCATCATCACCTAACGTCAAGATTCTCCTGAAATCATCTTTACTAACATCAATATGCTGGCCTAGTATGGAGCTCCAAATTATGTAAGGCTCCATTGAACGGTCAACTACAGCATTCTCCCAGAATAGCTGCTGATGGGAGTGGTATGGGGTGCAATGGGTGGAGATAGCAGTGTGAATCCGTGATCTCGTAAGAAACTCAAGAATCCGGGTGAAATCTGCGGCATTCCTCGATGTGGGGTCTAGGTGAGCACAGATGTTGTGCTTGGGGTTGATCACCCACCTTTCAGCCATCTGTAGAACAAGTTAAAGAAACATGTCACATTTAATGAACATAAACGATGTTGGCACACATGTCCCTAGTTCTAGTTCTAGTGAGCTTAAATGTAATTGACTTTCATTTTGTAACATTTATGTAATGTTTGATATATGAAATGAAAAAACTCTTCTTTGAATGTGTATTGGTTATTGAATGTTATATCTATTTATATGATTGATTGTTACACGCTTATATGAACTTGTTATATAGGTTTACAGTTGTTAGACATAGTTCTGTATTGTTAAAGGTTCAGGAATATGTTTAACTAAGTCTCATGATTCAGTCGCACGACTGGACCATGCGAATGGGCCAGTCGCACGACTGAACCAGGTGATTGAGTCAAACGCACTGTTGATCATAAGACTGACTCAATCATACGAATGAATCAATCGTACGACTCAGTCGCACGACTGAGCCATACGCATGGCTCAGTCGTACAAATGAAAACTGAAACCTATAAATACCACTTTATTCATGGAAAAACATAATACTTCGAGAATTCTTAACCCTAGCTGTGCTTGTTCATCCAGAGAGTCCATTCCAACTTCATAGAACGTTTCTGATCGATTCTAATCAATTCTTAACGTATTCTAATCGTTAGTTTTGATCGGATTAACATTTTCCCTGATTGGATCGCCAATCAAATAGGATTCCGCACTATTTGATCTGGTTTCACGTTGAATCAGTTAGTACTCCGTACGTAAACGGTCCTATCAAGTGGTATCAGAGCATTGGCTCTTGATTCTTCGTGGATTCAATCGCGTTTTTGCAAAAGTCAACGTTTTTTAACCAAAAGATCTGTTCTTTCTGCATAAAAACCCAGTCTTTATGAGTGAATGTGTTCAAAAGTTAGTCTTTTTCGAGTTTCAGCCGATTAGGGTTTTCAAAATTGTGTTTTTAGGTCGAATTGCGTGAAAAGTTTGAGAAATTTCTAAGTCAGCAGTCTCAGTCGCACGATTGACTCAATCGCACGACTGAACTCCATTCGCTCAGCTTAATCGCATGATTGGTCAGTCCCTTGTTTAATCACATGATTGGCCCAGTCGGTTTGTTCATTCGCACAACTGTCCTAGTCGTCTTCTCAGTCGCACGACTAAGCTCAATCGCACGGTTGAGTCTCAGTCGCACCCCAGTCGCATACACAGTTAGTTTTTCATGTTTTAAGACTAATTCAATATGGAGACACAGAACTTTGCACTCTCAGCAGGGAAGGACTCCAGGATCTAGAATCTATTGCTCTTGGAGAACGAGATCAGGAATCATAACAAACCACCAAAGCTTATGTCTCTTGACGATTATCCTCAGTGGAAGCAACGGTTTGAAATTCATCTGAATGGAGTAGACACAAACTTATGGAATACTATTGAGACTGGCTACACTATGCCCGTTGGAGCTGATGGTGTTCCACTGACTCTATGTGGTTTGAATGAGGCACAAAAGACTACGTATAATGCTGAGAAGAAGGATTATGCATTGTTGACACAGTCCATTTCGAAAGACATTTTCCATCAGTTCTCAGAACACAAGCAGTGCAAAAAGTTATGGAAGGCTCTTGAGAAGCGTTATGAAGGAAATGCAACACTTAAGTCTCTGAAAGTGAAAGCGTTGAAGAAAGAATTTGATAACTTCTTGTCTATTGGGAAGGAAAGTTTGGATGATGTGGTCGACCGCTTCTATCATTTGATGAGTGAACTGCACACTCATGGGGTTAAAACGTCCATGGAAGATAAAGTGGCGAGTTTTGCTGATGGGTTACCTGATAAGTGGGATTCATTTGTTTCCACTTTAAGACATAATGCTATGTTGGAGACTTTGGACATAAATGACTTTATTCTGAAATTGAGGGAGGAAGAGGTTCGACATAAGTACAAGTCTAAGAAGGGTAACTATACTCAGAATCCTTCTCTCTATAATATGACTCCCACTACAGCGTCTTCTAGTGCACCTTTGTAGACTGTTTTCGTGTCTAACACATCTGCAAGCATCCTAAGTGCATCCTCAGGTTGTGAATCAAGTGGATCATCAAGTGTCCAATTCAGTGCTCCAGAAATTCAACCGACGAAGTTAACTACATAGAATTTGGGCAATGTAACTGTTGAAGTTGCTAAGGAGCATATGGATCTACTTCCTGCCGTGGTACATTCTTATGACAGGTTAGTCACAGGAAAGATTGGAAATTGCCATCTAGCAGATGAAGATTATGAGCAGGTTGATGAAACATGAACGGATGGATATCCTGTGGGCTCTCGCTAGTGCTGTGCATAGAGAAAAGAAGCTTGTTAAGAAGATAGGACCGAATCTGGTGGCTACAAAGGATACAACATTTGGATTCGACAAGTCAAAAGTCACCTGTTTCAACTACGGTGAAAATGCCATTTCAAGCGAGAGTGTGTCAAACCTAAGAAGACAGGCAATGGCAACCCGTTTTCATCGTTTAACAGGCATGATAAAGACAAGACTCCAAAGTCAACATCAACCAGCCACGACTCCAAAGCAATGGTAGCACAGGGTGATGAAGGACAAGACTGGTCCTTCCGTTTCATGTCTGATGGTGAAGCTAACATTGCATCGGTTGATGATTTGAACGAAGACTCAACGAGTGAGGGGGAGAACTCAGTTGAGCTTGAGACGGCTAATTTGCATGACACTATGGCTGATGTTGATCAACTAGTGGAGGATGAACTAAATGCAGAATCTGAAGCACACCAGGAACCCCAGGCTGCTTTCATGGCTGGCACATCTACATCTGCACAGGTAGAATCGAAACACGATCTCTTTGATAAACATGTTTGCGTTGAATGTAATAAGTTTAGGGAATGCATCGATCTGAAATTTGCTAGGTTATTAGAACATAATGATAACTTAGTAAATGACTTAAAACTGTGCACTGAGGCCAATAGAGTATTAAAACAAAATGAAAGTAGCTTTAAAGAGAAAATTGATTTGCTGAGAAAATAATTAAAAGAAACTGAGGTTGTTGTCTTTAACCAAGAAAATGACATAAAGTTTTACTTAAAAAGAATTGAGGAAACCAAAACGGACAGAGCTTTTTTACAAGTTCAAAATGAGTCCTTAAAGCAAAAACTAAAAAGTTTAGCTAGTTCCTCTCACATTTTGAAAAACTTGGTTAAAGGAAGAAACAACAGGGAAGGGTTGGGTTATAAAGTTATGCCTCAACCACATGAGATCCTCCTGAACACCAAACAGAGACCTGTTAATTGTAGGATTCTGTGTGCCCAAGACACTTAGAATATTGATGTGGTTAGTACGTTATGATCCAAGTCGGGTTATACCCAATAACAAGCTTAGCAAACGCCAATTGATATTTAATTGATGATATGATCATGCAATTAAATATTTACACCAATTTAGAAAATGGGTTTTCTAAACAAGTTGCATATGATATGGAACAATTTATTAGGATATTTTGTTCAATGATATTATTTGTAATGTTATTTATCTAAGTTAGATGACATTACAAATTAATAATGGGATTATAAAGGTTATACAATTAAATGGTTAGTTGTATATATCTAGTAAGAGATCAAATTACAAGACCACTTAACATGTAGTATGTGTCTAATAAAAAAAAGGGGGGGAAACCCTTTTCAATTAAAAGATTGTGCCGCCCCCTTGTTTGTTCTATTGGACCAAAAGTTTCTTGTAAATACAACACCAATTAAGTGGTCTTGGGTATCTCTTAGACACCACCCATTCACAATACATGCAACACACACAAACTCTCTTTCTCTCTCAAGAAAACTCACGGCCAGCAACAAATTTTCATCAGAGTTTTGGAGCTCTTTTGTGTTATTTTGGTGTACATCTACCTAGCAAGAAGAGGGCTTTGCATAGAGCTTGGGGTATACTAGCTTGAGGGGTCCTTCCTTGGAGCCTTGGCCGAAATTCAAGCACCTAAAACCTCTATTTTTTGGTCGTTTTTTAGCTGGAGAAAGGTAGCAAATCACAGCTTCATATGGCTGTGATTTTATGTACATTTGTGTATTGTTCATAGCTTGTTTCATTCACATATATGATCCTTTTGATTTGGGTTTGTTTTCATCTTAAAACATCACTAAGAACATGAAATTTTCAGCCTTTAAAATCGGTTTTAAAAGCTACATATCCACTGCGTTTTTCTGAAAGTTTAAATGGTTAAACATGGATTTTGTGTTCTTGCAAACCCTTCAATGGCATCAAGAGCCGGTTATGTGGATGACTTGATTGTTTTGTCTTTAAAATTGATTTTAAAGCATGATTATAAACTTAGTTTAGGCTGATTTTGGGCTGCTATGTTTGTTTAAATGATTCCCCAAACTTTCAAGGTCATATCACACATGCTAGTAATTAGACCTTGAAAGAAATATATTATGAAACGTTGATTGTTTGGACAATGTTTAATACCCAAAATTTTAGTTTATGTTGGCTGAAATTTGGTGGTTTTAAGTGGGGTTTCATTATATGTTTTGATGATATGATCATTAGTTGTTAAAGTGCATAACCTAGCTTTTGGCCTTGTGTTGTTTGGATGATTCAAATGGTTGTTTTATTCATTCAATTGGGTTGTAATGTTTGTGTTTATTCAATTGGGTTGTAATTATTTATTCATTTTGTTATGTAATTAATAGATTAGATGCATTTCTTTTACTAGAAAAAAATGTATTAGTATACAATTTTGTAAAAGGAAGATGCACAAGATCAAGACCCAAGGATGGACATCAAAGACATGGACATTGAAGTATTTGGATATGGATTCAAGAGGGAGTCCATGAACACATGTAATTGTGTCATTACAAACCCTTAGGAAAGACCTTATGACAACACTTGTGATGGCAAACAAGTGTTGTCAACTTAGTAGCTAAGGTTATGCACTCATGTTTACATGTTTATGCTTGTTTGATTGTTTGTTGTTTGATTGTTTGGTTGATATTTGGATATTCATAACAAACTCATTAACAAACTTAACAAGCTGAAAATTGATGGTTCTTAAAAGTTAATAAAAGGTTATTAAAATGATTTAATGATTTTAAAGATTAAAATAGGTTTTAATCAAAGAACCATAGGGTACCTTGTATTTGAAAGCATACAAATACAAGTACATAGAGTTTTCTAAACTAGAATTATGAAACCTCTAAATATATGACAAACAAGTTTAACACCGTCCTTTTGCATAACACTTAAGTCATTTGGAAACTCTTAATGGGATAAAGGTCACCTAACCATTTTAAGGGAACTTGTGACTTAAGGTGGGAATACCACATTGGTGGGATAAAGGTCACCTAACCACTTATGTTGGTAAACTCACATGTGTGTGCAAGTAGGGTAACTTGATTTGCAAACCATGTTAAATGGATCACCTAAAATATGGTTTCCAAATGGTGTTGATGGGATTAACATCACGACTTTGCATATGATGTTTAAAGTCGATCCCATACCTCTAGAAGTTGCAAATGGTTGCAATCGTCAATCGTTGACCACCTTATTAATTTAAATCGTGGGATAAAGGTCACCTAATCACAATTTAAATGTAATGTTGGGTTCTAGATTTTAATATATAAAATTGACCTTAAAAGGCATTAATTATTAAAATTAGCAATATCGAAAATACTAAAATGGATCTTTGTTAAATTTTGTAGATGGTCACCAATAATAAGAATCACGATAACTCATCCGCGTCAAACCAATCACTACGAGCGATCATCCAAAAGGAACGTCTAAATCATAACAACTTTATTGATTGGTATCGAAACTTGAGAATCGTTCTCAAGCAAGAGAGAAGGTCATATGTTTTAGATGAACCTATCCCCGATCAACCTACCGAGGATGATGAGGAGGCCTATAACGATTGGCTGAAATACACTGAGGTGTAAGGCCCCGCTCACCGGGCACCCTACTGTTGGTTCTTCATTGCACATACAACATACATATAATACATGATCATAAAATACGCAGCGGAATTGATAAAAATATACATTCTCATTCATACATAAAAGCTTTTACATCATTGTCTTGATTACAAAATACAAGCTTCTTTACATTGCCTAACTTTACTATGATTGCTGCTGAAGCATATGAAACCTTTGATTACGTAAGTAATCTCGTTTATATGAATCCTCAGCAACCATAGGGTCATACAGCGACCTCTATAGAAAGAAAATAATAAAAAGAAAATATATTCTTCTTCATATAGAAGATATTAAGTTCAAAAACATATAGAGGAGATTTCTTAAGTAATCCCGTTTATGGGAATCCTCAAGAAATCTCATAATGGCAGGCAACGTGACATGTTGCGTGCATTATGGGCCCGCAACACATGACGTTGCAGCATTATCAAAGGAGAATGCCATCCCAAACGAGCTGAGTAGCCGCCTCGTGCCATCCTCAGCAACACTACCTGCGAACTGGAAAACACATAAAAGTCAGCGTTGCTGAGTGAGTTCTAGTTTTATAATAAAACATACTTTCATTCTCATTAATTGTTCTTACATTCATACGTTCACACATCATACGTACACGTAGATAATATTATTATTATCTTCATCATTCGTTACTTACTTTCATTCGTGTACCATTCTTCATTCTCGTTCACTTTCATACTTACATACTTTACGTACTTTCGTACATTCTTTACTTTCATTCATACATTTACTACATACATTCGAACATACATTACATTCATTACTTTCGTTCGAACGTTCATTACATTCGGTGACATGTTCAATACCCCCGTACATCATACTCACTGCTGGTGCTGGACCTGTGGTTTTCAACCACGAACGTTGTGCACAAATGCTGGTCCAGTCACCTGGGGTAGGTACATGCACCACTTATCTTTTCACTTTACTTCTAACGTACGTTAGCCGAGTCTGTTGTAGCGCACGGCTGCTCACCTCAGTGGCAATCTCACGATTGCCTGCTAACCGAGTCTGTTGCAACATGAAGTCGCTCACCTCATTATCAATCTCAAAGATTGACCCTGTGTGCATCCTTCGGGGTAGCTAACCCGCATCACAGTTGAGCTAACACCTGCCAGGGGTGTGCACCTCCTTACATTTGCTTGCAAGCCTTTCTTACATTCATTCATTCATTCGTTAATGCATGCATTCTTTCATCATGTTCCTTCTTTCATTATCTTCCACTTTACGTTCTTAATATATTCATTTCATTCTTTCATTCGTTCACGTAAAGTTATTAAAAGATATCATACGTCAAGGAACATAGATATTTACAAATCATCAGACATTACCATCATATAAGACTATATCATACTTCACATACACACATCATACATACGCTTCTCAATACATTCACATCAGCCCTGTTCGGGCGACTGAACCTATCCCAGTCGCATGTCCTCCATGCGACTGGACCGTGCGATTGGGCTCTCATGCGAATGGGCATACTATCGTGCGACTGGACTTCCTTCTGTAGGACTAACACTACACGACTGGGCTATATGCGACTAACTCTTAACCGTACGACTGAACTACTCTTGCGATTCGACCTATGCGACCGAAACCCTCAATCGCATGGCCTATCGTGCGACTGAGGCTCATTCGTGCGTCTGAGCCTCAATCGGGCGATTGAACATCAACTAATCCTCAGTCGACCGAATGGCACTTCAGTCGCATAACCCTAACTGGGCAGCGACTGGAGTTCTTCATAAACTGCAGTCGCGAACCAACGCACGTAAACACACCGTAGACCCATTTTCAGCCCAAATCGACCCTCCCAAGTGTCAGGGATTCGTACTAGGACATCATACAAGCATATACAAGTCCTAATTCTTACTATAAACACATATCTCAAGATTTACCCAAATGGGTCAAACTTACACTATTTCAAAAATAGGGTTTCTATGTGATTCCAGCCCCAAAATCGTTAGAAAACATGTAAATGAGGGGTTCTAGAACTCACAATAACAGGTAGGAGTTGATGAGCTTCGATTCGGCTAGCCTCTCGACAAATCCGGAGCTCGGTCAGCACTTTCACTCTTTCTTCTCTGTTTTCGTTCGCTCTCTGCTCTCTTCCCGATTGAAATTTCTAAGTGTTGAGAAGAGAATGAGAGCTGCTCCCCTTTTATAGGTACTTCTCAGTCGCGTCTGGTCTAGGGGCGACTGGACCTTCAGTCGCATACACACCATGCGATTGGACCCCAGTCGCATGTGTTCCATACGGTTCGTCCTTCATTCGGGCGGTTGAACTACAATCGTACGGTTGAGCTTCAATCGGCCGAATAGAATGCGATTGAACTTCCAGTCGCATAAATCCCAGGCGACTGAGGCTCAGTCGCATAACCTACCAGAAAGTCAAACTTTTGGGGCGTTACAAGTCCACCCCCCTTATTTTAGGTTTCATCCCCGAAACCTGTTATTCTTCAAACAATCGTGGGTAATGCTGCCTCATCTCTTCTTCAGTTTCCCACGTTGACTCGGATCCCTTCCTGTGCCGCAACTGTACACGCACAAGGGGAACCACTTTATTCCTTAGCCTCTTCTCTTTGCGATCGATGATCGCCACCGGTTGCTCTACATAGTTGAGCCGTTCGTCTATCTCGATGTCTCCCAGTGGAACGACCATGTTCTCGTCCGCCAAACATTTCCTCAGATGAGATACGTGGAAAGTTGGGTGGATTCCACTTAGTTCATCTGGTAAATCCAACCTATAGGCCACCTCACCTACTCGAGCAATGATTCGGAAAGGGCCTATATACCGCGGACTCAACTTACCTCGCTTCTGGAATCGGATGATCCCTTTCCAAGGTGAGACCTTCAACAAAACCCGGTCTCCCACCTGGAACTCAATCGGCCTGCGTCGTTTGTCGGCATACGACTTCTGTCGGTCTTTGGCCGCCTTCATATAAGCTTTAATTCTTCCGAGCTTTTCAGTCATAGCCTCGACCACTTTGACACTTCCCAATTCTTTCTGACCAATTTCACCCCAACAGACGGGTGTCCTGCATCTCTTACCGTATAGCATCTCATAGGGTGGCATGCCAATACTGGCATGATAGCTGTTGTTGTACGAGAATTCAGCTAACGGTAGGTGGTTATCCCAACTTCCCCCGAAGTCAATAACACATGCCCGGAGCATGTCCTCCAAAGTCTGAATGGTCCTTTCCGACTGACCATCAGTTTGAGGATGATAAGCCGTGCTAATATGCAACCTCGTCCCCATAGCATCGTGGAATTTCTTCCAGAATTTGGATGTGAACCGGGTGTCGCGATCGGACACAATCGACACCGGTACACCGTGACGAGTCACAATCTCTTTGATGAAAAGATCGGCCAACCTTTCGGACGAATATGTCTCTCGCATCGGTAAGAAGTGTGCACTCTTCGTCAGGCGATCCACAATCACCCAGATCGTATCATACCCTTTCGGGGTACGTGGCAGCTTTGTGATAAAATCCATGGTGATGTGCTCCCACTTCCACTCCGGTATGTCCAACGGTTGAATCTTTCCATACGGCTTCTGGTGCTCTGCTTTTACTTGCAAACGCGTGAGGCACTTACTCACATACTCCACCACATCTCGTTTCATGCCCGGCCACCAGTAATATTTCTTCATATCTTGGTACATCTTGGTAGCACCGGGATGAATGGAGTATCGAGTTTTATGGGCTTCATCCATGATCATCATACGTAGATCCCCAAATCGAGGAATCCACATTCGCCCAAATCGAGTCTTGACACCAAACGTGTTTTCACCCAGTTCCGCGACCAGACCTCTCATTCGTTCAGAGTTTAGATGATCCTCTTTCAGCGCTTCATCTTGGAACTCTTTGACCTGTTTCATCACGTCTGAGGTCATGATTAGTTGATACGCCTTTACCCGAATCAGCTCGGGCCTCTCTTTCCGGCTCAGGGCATCAGCCACCACGTTGGCTTTACCCGGGTGGTAATGGATTTCACAATCATAATCTTTTATTAGCTCCAACCACCGTCTCTGCCTCATATTCAGATCCTTCTGCTCGAAGAAGTACTTCAGGCTCTTGTGGTCGGTGAAGATGGTGCACTTCGTCCCGTATAGATAGTGCCGCCAAATCTTCAACGCGAAAACCACAGCTGCTAGCTCCGAGTCATGAGTAGGGTAATTAACCTCATGAACCTTCAGCTGTCGGGACGCATAGGCTATCACCTTCCCCCTCTGCATTAATACACATCCCAACCCGAGTAGGAAGCATCAGAATAAACCACCAAATCTTCATTTCCCTCGGGTAATGCCAATACTGGAGCTTGAGTCAATCTCGTCTTCAGTTCTTCAAATGCCTTTTCTTGAGCTTGACCCCATACAAACTTCACATCCTTTCGGGTCAACTTAGTCAGTGGAGAAGAAATTTTGGAAAAGTCTTGGATAAACCTTCGGTAGTAGCCCGCCAAACCCAAGAAACTACGGATCTCGGATGGCGTCTTTGGAGACTTCCATTGCATCACTGCTTCCACTTTTGCCGGATCGACCATAATCCCGTCCGGATTTACCACGTGACCCAAGAATTGAACTTCACGCAACCAGAATGCGCACTTGGAGAACTTAGCATACAACTTCTCCCTTCTCAACGTCTCCAGAACCTCGCGAATATGACCGGCATGTTCAGTCTCGCTCCTCGAATAAATCAAGATGTCATCAATGAATACAATCACTGATTTATCCAACATCGGCCGGCACACCCTGTTCATCAGGTCCATACAAGCAGCTGGCGTGTTGGTCAAACCAAAAGACATGACGAGGAACTCGTAGTGACCGTAGCGCGTACGAAAAGCTGTTTTAGGGACGTCCTGCTCCTTCACCTTCAGTTGATGGTAGCCTGATCGAAGATCTATTCGTGAAAACCAACTAGCACCCTGAAGTTGATCAAACAAGTCGTCGATCCTCGGTAAGGGGTATCTGTTCTTCACTGTCAACTTATTCAGCTCACGGTAGTCGATGCACATCCTCATACTACCGTCTTTCTTCTTTACAAACAAGACCGGAGCACCCCAAGGTGAGATACTCGGTCTAATAAACCCCTTATCCAGCAGCTCTTGTAACTACTCCATCAACTCTTTCATCTCTGTCGGGGCCAATCGATATGGTGCCTTGGCAACTGGTTGGGCGCCTGGTATCAGATCTATCTGGAACTCGATCATTCTGTCAGGTGGCAATCCCGATAAGTCTTCCGGGAACACGTCTGGGAACTCACGCACAACCGGAACATCGGATAGTTGTGGTGCTGGCTTTTCTACATCCTTTACATAACATAAAAAGGTGTTACATCCACGCCTCATACATTTCCCCGCCACTGCCATTGAGATCACCTTCGGAATCATAGTAACCCGATCACCATAAACTGTCACGGGACTACTGTCGGGCGCTGTCAAACTGATCATCTTCTTGCGACACACAATGTTCGCCTCGAAATCTGCCAACCAATCCATTCCAAGCACCAAATCGAAACCGCCTAACGTCATCGCAAACGGTTTAACTGGGAATTTGTGACCCTCCAGTTCTACATCGCAACCCTCGATTACCTTGAAAATCCTGGTGGTTTTACCTATAGCAGTCTCTACATCAAACGGCACATCCACACGCCTAATACTAACGGGCAATTTGGCACAAAAAGCAGCAGAAATAAAACTCCTACTGGCACCCGAATCAAATAATACAGAAGCTAAAGTTTGGTTCACCAGAAACGTACCGGACACTACATCAGGGTTTGTCCTAGCCTCTTCATGTGTCATCGTGAACGCCCTGGCGCTTGCCTTCGACCCTTCACCCACTGCCTTCTTCATGCCGGAACCCTCAGATCTTGGCTTCTTGCAATCTTTGTTCATATGACCACTTTCCCCGCAGTTAAAGCACCTCATAACCCTACACTCTTTAGCCATATGACCGGGCTTTCCACACTTGAAACAGACATTCAGCCCCCATCTGCATTCGCCACTGTGCTCTCGCCCACACTTTCCACACCTTCTCGACCCTGCACTTGACATGACCACACGGCGATCATCAACCTGTGCCTTCTTGCTACTTGTCGAAGTATCACCTCGACCAAATCTTTTCCCCTGCCACTTCTTTTCCTCACTTCCCTTCTTACTACCCTCAGCCTTTAACAATGCAGCCCGTTCATCGTACAACCTCCCAGCCATGTCCACCGCCGACCTGAAAGTACTCGGTCTAGCGGAAATCAAATGCCAACGGATTTCGGCTGGCAACCCCTGAATATACCGGTTAATCTTGCGAGACACCGGCGTCACTTGCTCGGGCACCAACCGTGCCATGTCATTAAACTTTGTGGTGTATTGTTGGTGGGTCATCGTTCCCGCCTCCAACTGCAGGAATTCTCTCTCAACTCGGTCCATCTCTCGACGAGGACTAAACTCCTCGATTACCATTCTCTTCAACTCAGACCACTTCATCTTTCCAATGGCCCTACTACCCTCGGCCTGGACAATATTGTCCCACCAGCACAACGCCGTCCCCGTAAACGAGTGGGTAGCAAACTTCACCTTTCTATCCTCCTGGCAATCACTGATGTCAAGAACTGCCTCCATTTCCCTCACCCATTGGTGAGCATCCGCAGCTGTGCCCGTACCATCAAAAGTCGGGGGCTTGCACCTCATAAATGCCCCGTAGTCACAACCCCGGGCTGTCTCCCGTACCTGCTCTTCCTCCTCTTCCTCTTCGTCATCAGATAATACTGTTTCTGCCTGTTTTTGTCTACCTGAGGACCGATTCCTCCCTCGTCTATCATCCTCGCGTACTGCCTTTATCACTTCGGTCATTACAGACGGTAAGATCGTCTGCATGACCTGGTGTACTTCCTCAACCACTGCCTCTTTTACCGAGGCTCTCAACTTTTCGCTTTCGTCTGTCTCCTCCTGATGAGGAATCTCGTTCTCCTCGTGAACTACTTTCTCTGCCCTAGGTCTCCCTCGCGTGACACACGGTTCAGCACCACGTCCACCACCACGGGAAGCCTTAGATGATCTACCACCGACCATCTTCTATCACACTGAAAGATTTAAACACCAACACGGTCATTCAAGGAAATAGCTCAGTTTATGTCAAGTATAGTAAGTTCCTAATTACAGTGGCCAGTTGTGTTTAGCCACTTACTCTACTCTTCGTACCCCGAGCATTACCTGTCCTGACTACATTAGTATCTAAGTCTAAAAGCACACATAATTCACATAACAAGCGCAAATAATACCAGTTAATCTTTAAGAAAAATACCTGATGGCACGCAACTACTCAGATGGCATTCTCATTCTCCCTGTCCCATTCTCAGTTTAAGTTCAGGTTTATTTTGAAAATTTACCCATTTTACTTAAACTTTTGCTCTGATACCAACTTGTAAGGCCCCCCTCACCGGGCACCCTACTGTTGGTTCTTCATTGCACATACAACATACATATAATACATGATCATAAAATACGCAGCGGAATTGATAAAAATATACATTCTCATTCATACATAAAAGCTTTTACATCATTGTCTTGATTACAAAATACAAGCTTCTTTACATTGCCTAACTTTACTATGATTGCTGCTGAAGCATATGAAACCTTTGATTACGTAAGTAATCTCGTTTATATGAATCCTCAGCAACCATAGGGTCATACAGCGACCTCTATAGAAAGAAAATAATAAAAAGAAAATATATTCTTCTTCATATAGAAGATATTAAGTTCAAAAACATATAGAGGAGATTTCTTAAGTAGTCCCGTTTATGGGAATCCTCAAGAAATCTCATAATGGCAGGCAACGTGACATGTTGCGTGCATTATGGGCCCGCAACACATGATGTTGCAGCATTATCAAATGGAGAATGCCATCCCAAAAGAACTGAGTAGCCGCCTCGTGCCATCCTCAGCAACACTACCTGCGAACTGGAAAACACATAAAAGTCAGCGTTGCTGAGTGAGTTCTAGTTTTATAATAAAACATACTTTCATTCTCATTAACTGTTCTTACATTCATACGTTCACACATCATACGTACACGTAGATAATATTATTATTATCTTCATAATTCGTTACTTACTTTCATTCGTGTACCATTCTTCATTCTCATTCACTTTCATACTTACATACTTTACGTACTTTCGTACATTCTTTACTTTCAGTCATACATTTACTACATACATTCGAACATACATTACATTCATTACTTTCATTCGAACGTTCATTACATTCGGTGACATGTTCAATACCCCCTTACATCATACTCACTGCTGGTGCTGGACCTGTGGTTTTCAACCACGAACGTTGTGCACAAATGCTGGTCCAGTCACCTGGGGTAGGTACATGCACCACTTATCTTTTCAGTTTACTTCTAACATACGTTAGCCGAGTCTGTTGCAGCGCACGGCTGCTCACCTCAGTGGAAATCTCACGATTGCCTGCTAACCGAGTCTGTTGCAACACGAAGTCGCTCACCTCATTATCAATCTCAAAGATTGACCATGTGTGCATCCTTCGGGGTAGCTAACCCGCATCACAGTTGAGCTAACACCTGCCAGGGGTGTGCACCTCCTTACATTTGCTTGCAAGCCTTTCTTACATTCATTCATTCATTCGTTAATGCATGCATTCTTTCATCATGTTCCTTCTTTCATTATCTTCCACTTTACGTTCTTAATATATTCGTTTCATTCTTTCATTCGTTCACGTAAAGTTATTAAAAGATATCATACGTCAAGGAACATAGATATTTACAAATCATCAGTCATTACCATCATATAAGACTACATCATACTTCACATACACACATCATACATACGCTTCTCAATACATTCACATCAGCCCTGTTCGGGCGACTGAACCTATCCCAGTCGCATGTCCTCCATGCGACTGGATCGTGCGATTGGGCTCTCATGTTAATGGGCATACTATCGTGCGACTGGACTTCCTTCCGTACGACTAACACTACACGACTGGGCTATATGCGACTAACTCTTAACCGTACGACTGAACTACTCTTGCGATTGGACCTATGCGACCGAAACCCTCAATCGCATGGCCTATCGTGCGACTGAGGCTCATTCGTGCGTCTGAGCCTCAATCGGGCGATTGAACATCAACTAATCCTCAGTCGGCCGAATGGCACTTCAGTCGCATAACCCTAACTGGGCAGCGACTGGAGTTCTTCATAAACTGCAGTCGCGAACCAACGCACGCAAACACACCGTAGACCCATTTTCAGCCCAAATCGACCCTCCCAAGTCTCAGGGATTCATACTAGGACATCATACAAGCATATACAAGTCCTAATTCTTACTATAAACATATATCTCAAGATTTACCCAAATGGGTCAAACTTACACTATTTCAAAAATAGGGTTTCTATGTGATGCCAGCCCCAAAATCGTTAGAAAACATGTAAATGAGGGGTTCTAGAACTCACAATAACAGGTAGGAGTTGATGAGCTTCGATTCGGCTAGCCTCTCGACAAATCCGGAGCTCGGTTAGCACTTTCCCTCTTTCTTCTCTGTTTTCGTTCGCTCTCTGCTCTCTTCCCGATTGAAATTTCTAAGTGTTGAGAGGAGAATGAGAGCTGCTCCCCTTTTATAGGTACTTCTCAGTCGCGTCTGGTCCAGGGGCGACTGGACCTTCAGTCGCATACACACCATGCGATTGGACCCCAGTCGCATGTGTTCCATACGGTTCGTCCTTTATTCTGGCGGTTGAACTCCAATCGTACGGTTGAGCTTCAATCGGCCGAATAGAATGCGATTGAACCTCCAGTCGCATAAATCCCAGGCGACTGAGGCTTAGTCGCATAACTTACCAGAAAGTCGAACTTTTGGGGCGTTACATGAGGACTCCGTCCAAGTGTCTTGTCTCATGCTAGCGAGCATGACTCCGGATCTCCAAAAGGAGTATGAACATCACGGAGCTTACGACATGATAACCCAGCTGAAGGAAACGTTCCAACAGCAAGCAAGGGTTGAGCGCTTCGAAACGGTTCGAGCACTCCATGCATGTCGTATGGACGACAACCAATCTGTTTCATCTTATGTACTTAAGATGAAAAGTCACATTGACCGCCTCGAGAGGCTAAATTGTCCCATCTCGAAGGAATTGGCCACGGATTTGATCCTAAATGGCCATACCAAAAGGTTCGAGACATTTGTGTTGAATTACAACATGAATGCATGGGACAAGAGCATTGGTGAGCTTCACTCAATGCTCAAAACAGCCGAGGCGGCCATGGGTAAAAGGGTTTTACCCGTTCTCACCATCAATTAAGGTGGGAACAAGAAAAGGCCTTATCCTGCACCTAAGGCAAAGGTTGCCAAGGGTAAGGGACCCATTTGGGGAAAAGGGAAAGGGGTGGTAAGGGTACCACCCAAACCACAAGAGAAGAAGCAAAAGGTTGCTACTAATGACCCATGCTTCAAGTGTGGGGAGATAGGACATTGGGCAAGGAATTGTCCTGTCCATCTCCAAGAGTTGAAAGCAAAGAGGGATGCCGGGCAGACCTTAGGTACAATATACATGATTCATATTGATCTTAATCTTACATCTTCTAACACAGGGGTATTGGATACCGGATGTGGAACTCACATTTGCAATTTGTTGTAGGGGTTCACAAGAAGTAGGGACTTCAAACAAGGGGATGTTAGCCTCTTCATGGGCAATGGAACTAAAGTCATAGTTGAAGCTCGTGGGGACTACATCCTAAGACTTCCAAGTGGTTTGGAAGTTATTTTCAAGAATGTTTTGTATGCTCCTAGTTTGACTAGGAACATTATTTCTGTATCCCAATTAAGACATTATGATTATGTATTATCCTTTATTGAAAATGATATTCATGTTTCTTTAAATGGTATGTTCTATTTTAAAGCTATTCCCATTAATGGTATTTATAAATTGGTTCATGAAAATACTTTAAATAGTTCATTGTACCAAACTAACACCAAGAAACTCAAGTTGGACTTGAGTGATACCTATCTTTGGCATTGTCGTCTTGGTCATATAAACAAGAAACGTTTACAAACACTTCAAAAGAATGGTCTTTTACAAACAAATGAATGTGATTCATTTGATGTTTGTGAATCTTGTTTACAAGGTAAGATGACTAAGGCACCCTTTAATGGAACTACCCAAAGGGCGAAAGATTTATTAGGAATCATACATTCGGATGTATGTGGTCCTTTTAAGCCAATGACTAGGAATGGTGAAAGATACTTCATTACCTTTACCGACGACTATAGTCGCTATGGGTATGTGTACTTATTAAGGCACAAACATGAAGCTTTTGAAATGTTCAAAATCTTCAAGAATGAAGTAGAAAATCAACTCAATAAGTCAATTAAAATTCTCTGTACCGATAGAGGAGGTGAATACCTAAGTGATGCTTTTCATGATCATCTTAGGAGTTGTGGGATTGTCTCACAACTCACTCCACCTGGAACACCACAACATAATGGTGTGTCTAAGAGGAGGAATCGAACCTTATTGGATATGGTCCGATCTATGATGGCTAGAAGCACATTACCTCTATCATTTGGGGTTTCGCTTTGCTCTCCGCTGCCCGTATTCTAAATATGGCCCCAACCAAAAAGGTGGAAAGGACACCTTTTGAGATGTGGCATGGAAGAGTTCCATCCCTATCATACTTAAGGGTTTGGGGATGTGAGGCTTATGTTAAGACTCCCACCCCAAACAAATTGGAAGTCCGATCCACCAAGTGTATCTTTGTTGGATATCCTAGAGATTCTATGGGATATTATTTCTATGATCCAATGGAACAAAAGGTGTTTGTTGCAAGAAAGGATGAGTTCTTAGAAGCAAAGTTCCTTATGCAAGGAGCTGGCAGTAGAATAGTGGATCTTGAAGAGGATCAAGAACCACAACCCGATGCACGCTTGGTAGAAACTAGCACTCAACATGAGGATGTTGAGGATGATCAAGGGGTTAATCAATACACACAAGATGTTCGCAGAAGTGGTAGAACTGGTAATCCACCTGAAAGATATGGATTTTTCATGGATGGATGCTATGTGGTAGACTCAGATGAACCGACCACATACCATAATGCAATGTCCAATTCGGATTGTGACAAATGGCTAGAAGCCATGAACGTTGAGATGCAATCCATGTATGACAACCAAGTTTGGGAACTTGTTGTACCACCTCTTAATTCCAAGGTAGTTGGAAGTAAGTGGATTTTCAAGAAGAAAACCGATATGCATGGAAACTTGGATACTTATAAAGCTAGACTTGTAGCAAAGGGTTTCACTCAAACTCAAGGGGTTGATTATGATGAAACCTTCTAACCTGTTGCGATGCTAAAGTCTATAAGGATATTGTTTGCCATAGCTGCTCATTATGATTATGAGACTTGGCAAATGGATGTCAAAACCGCTTTCCTAAATGGATATCTTGAGGAAGATGTCTATATGGTTCAGCCTGAAGGTTTTGTCGATCCAAAACATCCTAATAAAGTATGCTAGTTAAAGAAATCAATCTATGGATTGAAACAAGCATCGAGAAGCTGGAATCACTGTTTTGATGAGGAAATAAAGAAATTTGGCTTCATCAAAAACGCTGATAAGGCTTGTGTATATAAAAAGGCTATTGGGAGCACAATAACTTTCCTAGTATTGTATGTTGATGACATACTACTATTTGGAAATGACATTCCATCCTTGGAAGGTGTAAAAAACTGGCTTGGAAGTTGTTTTTCCATCAAGGATCTTGGTGAAGCCGCCTATATTCTGGGAATAAAGATCTATAGGGATAGATCAAGGCGGTTGATTGGTTTGAATCAAAGTGCATACATTGATACGATCTTGAAAAGGTTCAAGATGGAAAACTCTAAGAAAGGTACCGTACCTATTCAAAGAGGAACGATATTTAGTACGACTCAGTATCCAAGCTCAAAGGATGAGCAAGATAAAATGAAGGCAGTCCCATACGCATCTGCTATTGGATCCATCATGTATGCGATGATATGCACTCGACCGGACGTGTCATGCGCTTTAAGCATGACAAGCCGATACCAGCAAAATCCTGGAGATAGTCATTGGATGGCTGTTAAGAACATACTTAAGTACCTAAGGAGGACAAGAGATATGTTCCTAATCTATGGCTCTGGTGACGAGGAACTCGTTGTAAAAGGTTACACGGATGCGAGTTTCCAAACCGATCGTGATGATTCTCGGTCACAATCGGGATACATTTTCATTCTGAATGGAGGAGCGGTTTCTTGGAAGAGCTCCAAGCAGGATGTGGTGGCTCTATCAACTACAGAATCAGAATACGTCACCGCCACATTGGCAGCTCAAGAAGCTGCATGGTTGAAGAAATTCATTGCCGATCTAGGCGTTGTCCCTTCCATTCAGGACCCCCTAGAGATCTTTTGTGATAACGAGGGTGCGATTGCTCAAATCAAGGAACCCCGTGCTCATCAAAAGACTAGGCACATTGAGCGGAGATTCAACTACATACGAGATGAAGTTGAAAAGGGAAAGATATGTATTCGCAAAGTTCACACGGATCAAAACATTGTGGATCCTCTCACGAAGCTCCTCGAAAAGGCAAAGCATGAAGGTCATACTTGTGCCATGGGACTTCGATATTCTAGTGATTGGATTTGATCCGTAAATTTTGTATTTGGATATGTGGGACTCTTTATTATTTGAATGAAATTATTTGGCTATAATGTTTCAAATAATGTTCCAATTTAGCATGTTTAATCCATGAGTAAATTGTTTACTCTAAATGTCCGTAGTCGTTCAGACTTGTGGGAACAAGTAGTGAGGATAAGACTATTATGAACTTGGATTGGTTGATATTCATAAGGATGAATATAGAGAAATGGGTTGCTACCAAGGTTCATAGATATTTGTGGGATACAAATATTGGACTAACCCGCATCTCAAATTTTACAACATGAAATCTTATTGATTAATCATAAGTAAATTTGAGTAAAGGCGAATATCATTTGGTATCCTCCGACCTGAGATACATATTGGGTTTTGATATTCACCAAGTATTATACCTTGAGCTAATTGTTCACTGTCTTGAAATAGTGGACAGTACATAAGGGTATGTTCAGATATAACACGAGGTGTTTGTGAGAAACGTATGTAGTCAAGATGGAATTTGTTCCTCTTATTCGTTGAGAGTTAGATGTCTAAGGCCTGATTAAGTTAAATCAACAAGGAATGATCATTCTGTGTCCTTGGATTTAACATGACATCTGTAACAAAAGGATAGATGATTGATTCACCTAAATCATTTCATGTAGGGTACTTAAAAGGGATGATGTTAATGAATGGCTATAAGTCATGCGTATTAAAGGTAGTAAACCGTTGTTAGGTGGTATTTACTGCTTGCATCAATCTTCTATGAATCTTGGGCAAGTGGGAGATTGTAGGATTCTGTGTGCCCAAGACACTTAGAATATTGATGTGGTTAGTACGTTATGATCCAAGTCAGGTTATACCCAATAACAAGCTTAAGAAACGCCAATTGATATTTAATTGATGATATGATCATGCAATTAAATATTTACACCAATTTAGAAAATGGGTTTTCTAAACAAGTTGCATATGATATAGAACAATTTATTAGGATATTTTGTTCAATGATATTATTTTGTAATGTTATTTATCTAAGTTAGATGACATTACAAATTAATAATGGGATTATAAAGGTTATACAATTAAATGGTTAGTTGTATATATCTAGAAAGAGATCAAATTACAAGACCACTTAACATGTAGTATGTGTCTAATAAAAAAAGGGGGGGAAACCCTTTTCAATTAAAAGATTTGGCCGCCCCCTTGTCTGTTCTATTGGACCAAAAGTTTCTTGTAAATACAACACCAATTAAGTGGTCTTGGGTATCTCTTACACACCACTCATTCACAATACATGCAACACACACAAACTCTCTTTCTCTCTCAAGAAAACTCACGGCCAGCAGCAAGTTTTCATCAGAGTTTTGGAGCTCTTTTGTGTTATTTTGGTGTACATCTACCTAGCAAGAAGAGGGCTTTGCATAGAGATTGGGGTATACTAGCTTGAGGGGTCCTTCTTTGGAGCCTTGGCCGAAATTCAAGCACCTAAAACCTCTATTCTTTGGTCGTTTTTTAGCTGGAGAAAGGTAGCAAATCACAGCTTCATATGGCTGTGATTTTATGTACATTTTTGTATTGTTCATAGCTTGTTTCATTCACATATATGATCCTTTTGATTTGGGTTTGTTTTCATCTTAAAACATCACTAAGAACATGAAATTTTCAGCCTTTAAAATCGGTTTTAAAAGCTACATATCCGCTGCGTTTTTCTGAAAGTTTAAATGGTTAAACATGGATTTTGTGTTCTTGCAAACCCTTCATTAATAATAATCCCATCAAGGACCATGTGGTGACTACTCCTCTGGTTAGTGATCCGGACACTGCAGCTAAACCTGCTCCTCCGGTTGCTGATCAGAAGACATCAACTTCAGGCAAAAAGGATAAAACCATCATTGAGAACAGGGTGGAAGAGGATGTTCAAGCATCTCTTAGGTTGGGTTCAAAATCTGCTGTCACACAACCTAAGACTTCAAAAACCACTTAGTCTAAACCGGTTAAGCAAGATCACAATCATCTTAAAAGACAAAGTAATCATAATGTTAAACTAGTAAAATTTGTCAAAGAAGGTGAAAATCAAAAGGTTGAGACCAAAAAGCCCATACCTGAAGTTTACTCCCCACCCCGCAAGAGATCTCCTAGTCCTATTGAGAGGAGATCATGCTACACTTGTGGACAAAAAGGATACATTTCTTCATACTGTCCTCGCTATCAGACACCTAGGCTTAATGTTGAAGTAGATCAATAAGTTCAACAGTTTTCTTCAAAACAGAGATCTAAGACTCCTGTTAGGTCTAAAACACCTACTAGGTCTTTTACACCTCCCCAACACCACAGACAACACAGACAAGTCACTGGCAAGTTTATGATGCCTGAGGTGAAACCTGTTTTGAAAATAACCCAAAAGTTCAAACAGTAAATCAGTCATCAGTTTACCACAAACAATCCTTACACTAGGATGGTCTGTGGAAAGCTAAAACATCTGATGTGTTTGATAGTGTTGATAAGCTTAAGGATGAGGTCTCTCCAACTGCTAAAGGTCAGTGGGTTGAGTTTGTGATGTGTGATGCCTCTGGGAAACCCAAGCCAGTTAAGGCTTGGGTCCCCCTCCTTAACTAATTATTTTCTATTGTGTGCAAGTTGTCCGCTATAGTGCTTCTACCAACACATGGATAGTAGATAGCAGAGCTTCCAGGCACTTGAAGGGAAATCTGTCTCTCCTTTTCAACGTCAAACAAATTAAAGGGGGACATGTTTCTTTCGCTGGAAACAAAGGAGGTTACATTACCGCACAAGGATAAGTAGGTAATGGACAGGTAATGTTTGATAAAGTAAATTTTGTTCAACAGTTGGAAAACAATTTGCTTTCAGTTTCTCAGATATGTGACAAGGGCTTCAAAGTGATGTTTGACAATTGGAAGTGTTATATTCTAAAAAAGGAGATGGAGATTCCAGAGGAGCAGGTATTAATGTCAGCATCAAGGTACAATGATTTGTACGTCTTGGATATGTCAAATGCTTCTACTACTGAGTCCACAGTTCAGTGCTTTTTATCAAAAGCAACAGAGAAGGAGTCCATCTCATGGCACAAGAGAACGGGACACATAAATCACAGGAAGATGAATCATCTGATTCATGACAACCTAGTTGATGGAGTTACTGTAAAGAACTTTAAACTTCCATATTTTTGTGTCTCGTGCAAGAAGGGAAAGCAGACCAGGAAGTCTCACAAGACCAAGCACGTTAACTCTATTGAGATGCCCCTAGAGCTACTGCACATGGATCTATTCGGTCCTGTCAGCATGAAGAGTATCACTTGAGACTGGTACTGCTTTATCGTCATGGATGACTACTCACGTTTCTCCTGGGTGATGTTTCTGAAAGCTAAGTCGGAAACCTTTGAGTCATTCAAGGTGCTCGTCACAACACTGGAGTCTCTCTATAATTTGAAGGTTCAGAAACTTCGTTCAGACAATAGAACTGAATTCAAGAATCAGTGGATGATGCTTTCTGTTAGGAAAAGGGAATTGTTCATCAGTTCACCTCTGCATACACGCCACAAATGAATGGAGTTGCTGCACGCAATAATAGAAGCTTGATCGAGACTGTCAGAACTATGTTGGCAGATTCAAAACTGCCAGTACAGTTCTAGAATGAAGTTGTTGCCAATGCGTGCTACACGCTTAATCGTGTGTTAGTAGTCAAGCGGCATGGGAAGACTTTCTATGAGTTGCTTTAGAAGCGCAAACCTAACCTGGAGTATCTGGAACCATTCGGAGCTCCATGCACGTTACTGAAGAAAACTCCGGAGGGCAAGTTCAGCAAGAAAGAAGATCTGGGGATCTTTCTTGGATACAGCATACCAGACAAACGGGTTTATCACAACTCAACAGGTCAGGTAGAAGTATGGTGCAACGTCGATGTGCAACGATACACCATCCCCCCAGCAGGAAAAGGTCCATCGTCATTCTTCGACTACGATGGCTTTTTCAAATCATTCAACCTTCATCAGATAGATTCAGATGAAGAGATTGATGCTTAGATGATGTACGATGTTTTAAATACACCGAATCTGGATATCAGTAATATGACACCAGCCAGTGGTGCTTCGGGATATTCAACAACTGCTCAGGACGAGAGTGATGAGTCATCAAATGATGAAGAAGCAGATGCGACAAGAAATGAGCATAATGTTATTCAAGAAGGAAGCTCATCAGCTGCTGAACATGCATCAGGGAATCTAGATACTGAACCTATCATCACAAATCTTGATACTGAAGTTGTCGTTCCTACGACACCTATGGCTAGGATCAGTGTGAATCATCCCCCGGAGACTATCATTGGGGATCTTCACTCCGGTGTGCAGAAAAGAAATCAGCTATATGCTGCTAGTTATGCTGCAATTATGGAAAAGGGCTACGTGAATGACGGGGCTTTCAAATGTTTTGTTTCTCAAGTCGAGCCCAAACACGTAGGTGATGCCCTGAAGGATGAGGCATGGGTCAACGCTATGCAGGAAGAGCTGCTACAGTTCCAAAAACTGGGAGTGTGGACACTCGTTGACAGGCCCAAAGGAGTTAAAGTGATAGGCACCAAATGGGTGCTACGCTGCAAGAAGGACGACCAAGGTGTCGTAATCAGAAACAAGGCACATTTGCGTGTTCAAGGCTTCAGACAAGTTGAGGGAGTCGACTACAATAAAGTGTTTGCACCAGTGGCACGAATGGAAGCTATTCGTATATTTCTGGTCTATGCATCCTACATGAAGATCAAGGTTTATCAGCTGGATGTGAAGAATGCATTCCTTCATGGGGAAATCCGTGAAGAAGTCTACGTCAGTCAACCCAAGGGATTCGAAGATCCTTATCACTGGGACAGAATCCACAAGTTAGACAAGGCTCTGTACGAGCTACATCAGGCTCCTTGAGCTTGGTATGAGAAGCTCTCCACCCACCTGCTAAAACACAGGTTTCGCAGGGGTGTGATTGGCTGCACGTTGTTTATCAAAGAGAGAGATGGAGATTTACTAATGGTGCAAATTTATATGGATGACATTATCTTCGGTTTATGAAATGAAGATCTATGTAAACAATTCGAATCTGTGATGAAGGCAGAATTTGAAATGAGTACAATGGGAGAGATGAAGTTCTTCCTAGGTTTACAGGTGGATCAGACACCTACCGGCATTTTTTTGCATCAGACTAAGTATGTTGGAGACATGCTGAGTTGATTCGATATGGAAAATGTTAGTGTTGCCGGCACCCCACTCGCCACAAACCATAAAGTGGCACCTGTTGGACCAAAAGAACCAATGAGCAAGATCAGAAAAACCTTTAAGTCCCACAGACATCATAACAATTGAAGAAGACTACATCAGCTGAAGACAAAGTCTGAAGACAAGTACTGAAGACAAAGTCTGAAGACAAGTACTGAAAACAAAGTCTAAAGACATCTGTTGAAGATAAAGTCTGAAGACCAATCTTCAGAGGTTGTGACAACAGCTGAAGTAGTACTCTTCAGTAGTTGTGATGGTTTACTTTTCAGTAGTTGTTTTTATCATTTCAGTAGTTTGTAATCAGTAGTTCGGTAGTTTGTTTTTAGTAGTTATAGTATTAGTTAATACTTAGCTTCTTTTATAAGAAGATGTCCTCAGCTGTTGTGTACATCTTCAGTAGTTTTAGTCATTTTCAGTTGTTTATGTAAAACGGTTAGATGTCACTATCAGGTGATATCTGCTGACGTCACCTTACCTTTATAAAAGGAAGGTTGACCTAATTTGTAATTACTGAAGCTTATGAGTGAATGAGAACATTCTCTTTTGCAGAAAAGTTTCTCTCTTTATAACCGTACTGTTTCATTGAATATCCTTTGTGTTCTTGCTTAAATTTTGTCTAATTCTTATACTATTCCGCTGCAAATCATAACCTAATTGATCAAACTAGATCTGAGATCCCTTCAAATGGTATCAGAGCTGGTTAATCATTGATCAATTTAACAATTGATCATTGAAACTGCTCTTTTGATATCTAAGTTTGATCCAATTAGCAAATTTGAAAGAATTGGTTATAGAGTTTGATTTTCTGTTGCTTCTGGTGAATTAATTTGAGATTCTACATATTTAAAACAGAGTTGTTGAGTTTTTGAGCTAGATTTGTTAAAATTACATTGAATTGATTTGAATCTGTGAAAATGGCTACACCAACAAATGATCCTCATAATACTGGCTCCTCAACAAAGCCTCCGATGCTTGTTAGGAGTGAGTATAACATATGGCAACGCCGAATGCTCCATCACATGTCTATCAATAGCATAGGATGTTGGAAGTCTATGGTTCATGGACCATACAAGCCTATGGTGAGGCTTCCGAAGAAGAATGAGATGGTTCCGAAGAAACCAGAACAATATTCGGATGAGGATCTAAAACTGATTGAAATTGATGCTAAAGCCCATGGAATTCTAGCCATCGCGCTGCCAAATGAAATCTATTCAGGGCTTATGCATCATGAAATTGCTCATGACCTTTGGGTTGATCTGAAGGAACAATTTGGAGGAACTGATGTGGTTTTGGCAAACCTAGAGAAATCCTTGCCCAGCAATATGAGACATTCTCTCATAGAAAGGGTGAGTCTCTGACTCAGCAGTTTGAGCGATTTTCCTATTTGATATCTGAGTTGAAAATGGTTAAACAAGAATATTCAAACAGCCAGATGAACAACAAATTCCTCAGATTCCTGCCTGAGAGATGGGACACATATACTATTGTCCTACGCTCCAGTGCAAATCTAGACACCATACCTCTCGCCCAACTTCATGGGAAACTGTTGACATTTGAAAGAGAGATAGAACAGAAAAGGAAACTGTCTTCATCTGGGAAGCTCACTGATGACTTTGTACCAGGAAATACTACACTGGTCGGTCAGGAGTCAGAGTATGCTGCATCAGAAGGTTCATATGATGAGCATATAGATTTCTCTACAAACAGTGGAGAACATGCTTTTGTTGGTGTTGATAGTAATTCAGGTGGTAGTAGTGATAATTTGTGCTTTTTGATGGATGATTTAAAAGGAATTCCAGATTACGATCTGGAAGAGATGGATATTTTAAGTCAGATGGCAATGATCAACATCAGATCTCAAAAGTTTTACAAAAGGACTGGTAGGAAATTCTCAGGTCTCTCTGGCAAAACCAAGGTTGGTTTTGACAAGAGCAAGTTGAGGTGTCACAAGTGCCATAGACTTGGACACTTTGCAAGAGAGTGTAGATCATCTGGATCTTACTCATCTGCACCCTTTGTGACATTCCCAAGCAATAGCTCATAAAACAAAGGGCAACATTCCACCAGTTCTGGTCATCCTTCACAAGTTCAATCATCTCCTGCATATTTTGTCCCTTAAGGTCCTATGCCATATCCTTACCCCTGTTTTTACATGCCTCAGTCCAATCAGTTCAAGTACCCATAGCTCAACAAACACCTGCCCTACCTGAGCCTCAACTATCTCAATCAAATCAACAATCTCAATCTCAACCACAACAAAGCTTTTTCACCCCTGGAGTTGTTGACTGGAGTAGTTTACCAGATGATCTTTCTGGTTATCATGAACAACTGTTTCCAGGTGCTGGTCAACATGGTGGTGAAAACCCTTTTTGGAAATCTGGCTCTTATGGCCCTGGAGTCTACTGATGGTTCATGCTCAAATGCTTCTACATCACAGGTACGACAGGTATTGTAACACCTCTGAAATCTAGCCCAATTAGAAAGCTCAATGTATTATAGGAACCAATAAAGGTCCGGATTGATTTGGGCTTACCAAAGAAACCTTGCAAAACGAAACTAGCCTTTTGGGCCCAATAAGCACAATAAGGGCCCGAACTTATTAAAAGGCCCATTTAAGGCCCAAATACACGTTTAAGAACTAATTAAACAAGAAACCATGGAACAATAAATTATTAGGTGATTTGAAATCACTATGGAAAGATCCAAACTAAAAACAGATTCAGAACCCATGCCGGGTAAAATCCGGCAATTTACCGCGTACTACGTCTGAATTCCATCAGGAATTCCTTATAATGGCTTGTCATCAAATTTAAATCCTTGTTAATTCTAACAATATCATAAACAATGCTTGTTGAAAGATTTTTCATCAATCAAGTATAATCAACAGAAATTCGTAAGCGAAACGCGAAAACCGGTTTTCACCGGCATTTAACTTACGTCTGTTATGACGATCGAGTCTCGTAACTCTGAAAATATTTATCTAATCATTGTTTATTATCATAATATACTAAATTTGATGAGTGGTACGTTGTCCGGAATAAAGGCGTTCCGAAACGCGACCGTGACGTGAACCGGGTTACGATCAGGTCAAACCCGAGAATTTGTCAGATAAGGCTTTAACGTGACTAACATAGGAAGTTAACGCTCAAAATATCATTTAAATACTTAATTTCATGTATTTTGATAGCAAAATGATAATATTAACGCTCATTCGATAAAAACGCGTAAAACCACGGAACGTGTTAAATACGCGGTAAGTTACAAACTCGTTTGATTATCCGGCATGTTTTAAATGCATAATCTTAGAACACTTATAACGTTATGTATAGATTAAGACTAACGAGAAACGAGTTTAAACGTTACGTGAGAAAGCTTGATCAAACGTGTTGGAAGCGACTTCTTTTACGAACGCGTTTCATTTAACCCTAGTATATAAACCTCTCAAACTCCATGTTAGGGCTTCACCATCAAAATTAGGGCAGAAAGAGGGAGAGAGTTCGCAGCCTCTCTCCTCCCCCTCTCTCTCGGTCGACTTCTGGCCATCGGCCACCGGCGGCCCACTTCCGGCGAGGGACACCCCTCCCCCACGACTACCCTGTGGCCCTGAGTTCGATAGAGGTGCAGATTTCACCCGAAACATAGCAAGATGGCATGAATCGAAGGCGGAGATGACGACTATAGGTCGATTTTATAGGCGACGATGGTTCATGGTTGGGAGTCGGGACGATTGATCCGGGTGGGATTGTGGCCGTGACGGCTGACGGAGGTCGCGGTGGTTGTGGTGGCTGCAGACGGTGAGGACGCCCACCAGGCGCCGAGCAGCAGCAGCGGCGGTGGTAAGTCGTGTTCGATCTAGGGTCCCTGATGGCTTCCTAGGGCGGCTGGGATCCGGAGGCCTCTTGGTTCTCGACCGCATAGGCGGTCATAGCAAAGGGAGTTGTCGATTGAGTTATGGTTCCGGTGAATCGGGGTCCCGATGGTGGCGGTTATGGCGATGGCAGCAGTGGTTGTTGACCATTGGCTAGGATTTGTGACTGTGGGTGTTACTAGTCGTTTTGATGGTGTTGTGGGGTGGCTGTCGGTGGCATTCGTGGTTGCGGTGTTGTAGTTGCGGCTGGTGGTTGTGTGTTGGTAACCGATGGTAGTGCAGGACTGAAATGGGGATGATTTCGGTGGCTGATATTGTTGGTCTCGGCCGTGAATGTCAAGATTTTGAAGGCCGACCCCGGGTGTGGCCGCGGTCTTAGTGTTGTTGGTTGTGGTACTGGCTGATCACATGGTTGCATGCGGGTTTTGGATGGGGAAATCTGTTGGTTGTGGCGATGGTTGTTGTTGACTGTGGTTGAAGGTGAAAGTTGACTGCTGATTGGTGGTTGTGGTGGACTGCCGGTCGCGGTGTTAGTATTGGTCGCGGTTGTGGCTATTGATGGGTTGTGATGATGTAGGTTGGTGTTTATTGTTGTGGTTGTCGGGTCTTGATGGTGGTTTGTAGTGGGTGTTGCTGTTTGAGGTGAATTACATCCATTTGATGTTGTCCTTGTGGTTTGCATGTTGGGTTCTAGACTAGATCCATAGGATTTGGTTATGTTGATGCCCGATAACGGTAGTGATGTAAGCTGTGATGGTATTGGATGTGACGGTTAGTAGTGGGGGTTACAAAGTGATGGTTGTTGACTGCGGTTGTTGGCTGTTGTTGATTTTTGGCTGTGAGTGTGTCAATGGTTGTTGTTGATGTCGGGTGATAGTTGTGCTTGCGGTGGTGGTGTCGGTTATGGTAAGAGTTATAACCGATGGTGGTGATGTTGGAAAAGGCTAGTAGTGGTAATCTAGGGCTTTGGTTGTGGTTGCACGCGGTGATAATAATGGTAAGAGACACAACCGAGGTGTTTAGTAACGTATGTTGAGATTTTGGTGGTGTTTGGGTATTAGATAACAATATATTAGTGTTTGAATATGATTTTGGTACATTTTGGGTTAGGTAAAACATCGGTCAAAGCTGGTCAAACTTGGTCAACGAGCGGTCAACGGAACGAGAACGCGATTAAATCCCGTCGTAAACGAGTGGGTTAAAATGCATAACCGAGTGGAAGGTAATATCACACACGCAACGCATTGAAATTAAATTATAAATTGCATACGTGTTATTTGAGCTCTAATTATTTAAAGGATTAAATTATAAAATACGTGAATTATAAACGGAAATGAACGTCACTTGTTATAAATGTTTGATTTAAATGGATGGTTTGGATCCGAGATTTAAACAAAAACGCTAGCTATTAGAAACCAACCTAGATAAGATATATGAAACATTATATTTTTGAGAAATGGTTATAACATGTCATAGACGATACAAATAAGTTTATATCGTGTAACATTTAATCATACAAGACTTAGGGATGTAATTCATACAAATAACGATTTTACATTTGTATATTTATGCAATGAATATTTAGGTTAACCGGCATCTACACGTTCTATTTAAGACAAAAGACCTAAAACGCTATAGTGATCTATCATCTTGTTGTTATTAATTGTTGGTCATCTCATTGTTATTGACATAAATATTAATTGTAACACTCTTTATACAAATTATCGTCAATCAAGTTAACAAGTACGATATAAACGCGAGCATTATAAACGTCATTTGAAACATTATATATTACTTACATTGTTAATGCAAGTTATTTACAAAGATTTGGAATCCATGATATGAATTGATTTTTCGACATTCTTCATACTAAGACACAATTCTTGATTAAATACATAAATCAACCTAATGTACACGAATCAACTCATGATAATTAACAAATATACAAGAAGCTAAGGATACTAATCACCAACATTAATTTAACTAAAGAGCTCAACTGCACGCATGTAATAACATCGTGCTAAATCTAAATGTGAATCTTATATGTTTTAGTTAGGATTGCTTTGTTGGTGATCATCACTTTTCTTTATCAAGCTCTGAAATTATACAAGGATACCAGGTGAGTTCTCGTGTTCCCCTTTTTACTTTTGTTTTGGGGATGAAGCATGCTCCGTTAAACTGAAACTCTTATGTGTGATACTTTTTACTGTTTTGCATGGTCTATTGTTTTATGAACTATGATTGTGCTTACTTGATGCTTGTATGTGGGACTTTTTGGATACCTGCTGATACTTTTGTCATGATTATTAATTCTTTTGTGAACCGCTTGTTTTTACGTGAATAGATCTATTTGGGGAATCCCCCACACACAGTGGCTCCCGCTACAGGGAGGTGCCCCACTGAGATCCTGAGGGGTCGTTTGTGGCATGTAACAGGTTTTGAGTAAGATACTATGGTGAACCATCCTAGCAGGAATGGTTCACTATTCTGAGGATTGGTCCTTTTTCCTACGGGAATATCCGGTTAAACACAAGTTTAGAAGAGGCCAACCGGGGACCAAGTGCAGGGTTGATTGTGATACCCCACAATGACTGATACTAAAAACGATGTTTTAAACATCAAATGAGACTTTCAGAAACTATCACACTTGATTCTAAAACCTTCACTTGTGGACTCTAAGAGTTCCTTTTATTGTTTTGAAACTTGAACCACTTGAACTCACTAACATTATGTTGATAAAATTTTCTTTTGAGCATGTCTTCAGGTACAGCTAGGGAGAATAGTTGAGCTATAGAAGTCACCAAATCCGAAGCAAGATATGTGGGTAGAGGATAAAGACACAAGTTGAGCCTAGAAGCTTTAGTTACTGAAGCATCAAGAAACCTTTAACAAAAGATTGATCATAACGCCTATAGACTGTAGATTTAGGCACCTTTTGAATTGAAACAGAGCCAATATTCTGATGTAAATGTTGAAAGTTGTAATGTATTAAACCATTTAGTTTCCGTTGCATTTTGGTTGTTGTTTACTAATCGTGACGTCCCGCCTCTCTGGGCCCGGGGTGTGACAGATTGGTATCAGAGCCAAAGGTTGTAGCGAAGTAGGTCTGCTTCGCGAGACCTAAACTACAACCATATGAACCTCATAGGACCACCTTAGTAAGATGACTCTTCTGAGCTTTGCTGAACCAATGGTGTAGAAATACGGGTTTGCTTTGCAATACCTAAGGTGTAACCATAAATAGGACCAGCCTAGTAGGTTGTTTCCACGATACAGTGATCCAAAGTTTGTAGCAAGAATGAGTTTCCCTAAGAACACCCTTCTTTAACCTGGATACCTTAAGGATTTCGTATATCCTATTAAGAATTCTCTACCCTGTAAGAAACCTTGATAAATTAGGGTATTACCTATGATAGGTGCACCCGAGTAAACCATGAAGGTATGGAACCTCTTGGAGTTAACTCTTAGGACTACTAAATGTCAAGTACTAAGAATGTTAGAAACCAACACTGTGCACATATATCAAGACTTAAATCCTGGAGAGACACTTATCTGATTGCGTAGTTGACTTTTGTCACTATATGAAACAACTGCTGTTAGCTATACACTTGATACGACTTGTGTCGTTACCTGAGACAACTGTTATACTGATACTTGTTTGAAATGATGATACTTGCTATTATGCCTCATTTGTAAGATGATACATGTTGGAATTTAGTGATAAGATATTAACCATGGTGCCTTTTGTTTGTTCTGCTCCCTAGGATAGCATGTACCTGAATGCTCATTTATTGCTTGATTTGCTTAAACTTACTTTGAAACAATTTCGGGGTTAACTTGAATGATTTGCATAATTGGAATCTAAGTGTGCTTAATTGCAGATGATGACTAAATGAAAATCATTAACTCCAGGACCTAAATACACAAACTTGGAACTTATGATGGGAATGACTAGAATGATAGTGTAAGGTAAATTGACGATTACGGGTGCACACGTAATGGTGAATTTACAGGTACACTTGAATTCTGGTGGGCCCTGTCATGTAAACTAATATCAATGTAAAACACTTAAAGAACCAATAAATACAAGAATAAACACAAATATTTGGAATGTATTCAATAATTTCAGGTTCAAAACTTTCATGCTGGGCGAAAACCATTTGACACTTGAAGAGCTACCAAGGATGATGTTGCAGTAACTATTCCTTTTCTTCTTCTTGTCTTTTCTTTTATTCTACTCTCTTATTGGAATTATGATGATAAGACCACCAGACTCTAAAGATCATTAAATGATGTTCTCAAACTTAACTGGTCTCGTGCTGAGTTTGGCACTTCACCTCGTTGTGCGTGTACTTTAGCCATACTATTTTTAGCGATGCCTGAAATTTCCTTCCTACCTAACATTGAATTTGTCAAAACTTCTTTAACATAGTGGAAGACTCTCTAACAAGGCTCGTGCAACAGAGAACCTACCAGAGTAATAAATTTCCGAGAAACGCCTCTTGTGGTCAATGACATAGAAGACTTGTCACTCCTTTCTTTCTTAGTAGTTCACACTTCATAGGATCTTCTGGATTCTATAATTCCTCTGATTATTTTCTCAAAGCCTTTGAGGAATATGACTTCTCTCTACCTATTTATTGTAATGGAACAACCTAACTCAAAGGAATATTCTTAATATCAGCTCCGATTGTGATTGATAATAACCTTTCTCAGTACTACACTTGTGAAATCTTTCTTCATCTTCAACTGTTAGTCACCTAATGACAATCTTCACTCGAAACTTAAGTTGAGTTATCTTAACCATGCTTTTAACTGACCTTGTTGTTGGTAAATTTCTGAGCACCAGATTTCGCAGGAAATGAAACCTCGTTCTAAAAATTCAGATTCTCCGAAGATAAATGCTCAATGCTAGGGATATCTGCCGAGAAAAGCTAACCTTCAAGATTTCAAAACAAAAATATGAATGTACAACTTCAGTGGATCCCCGATTTTTCCACTCACCCTCTGTTCTCGATTTATTCTCTTAACGAGTAGTGCTACTCACTTTAAGCCCTCTAGCATAACCCTCATCTTTGGAAACGCGTGATAGCCGATGCGGGAAACTTTGAAACCTTGTAAGTTATCTCTACTCGTAGATCTCTACCATTTGGGTGATAAGTTCGTGATTCGAGCGCGAAGATCTGAAGTAGACTACGATCTCGAACTATACGATAAGTTATTAGAGTGGTAGTTAACCTTCTTGTGCTAGCGAGCACCTTCATAACGTCCTAAACTTGTTCGAATCGATGCGGTCGATAATAATGAAGAATTCATGGGAAGAACTCATGGTCGAACTTAAAGGATGGTTTTACTCCAAAAGATGTACTAAAAAGCATAGAAGATCAGCTACAAGAAATCTCATGTGTTAAATCACTTGAGATCCAACTACAACGAAGTGATAAACATGCAGCAGATTGTAGACAAAGAAGGTCTGCATAATCATCCCTGATCGTAAGCGTTGGTGTTATTCCTCTCTAAATTTTCAAACCTCTCCTAAAGTGATTCTATAATACCTTACCCTAGAACGCTCCGTACCGTCGGAAAATCAAGCTAAAAGTCTCACTCTCATATCTCGTGGAACAATCGATATGCTTATAAGAAATTAGAATCTAAACAAAGTTACTTGCTTCATGAATGGACCCCCTACAGGGCACAGTTACCTTGGGGATTATGGACCGCGGAAGAGGTCATGTAGAAGGTTGACCTTAATTGGGAAACACTATGAAGAAACTAGAAGAAACGTTTGCAGCAATTCTGTAGCTTAAGACAAAAGTTGAGGTTGCTCTTAAGGAAATTGCGTCGAGAATAGAAGTAAAGTATATAAATGGAGGTACTGGACTTGAAGCTCATATTAAGGAGCTGGTGGAAGGAAAGCAGATTCGATAGCTGTTAGATAAACATTTCATAAGACCTAGTATGTCGTCTTGAGGAAACTTAATGCTCTTTGCGGAAGGAAAATAGAATGCTCCAGTTATGGATGGACTATTAAGAGTTGAATAAAATCACCAAGGATAAGTGATATCGTTTTCTCAGAGATGATAACCTACTTAATCAATTTCAAGATGCTATCTACATCTTAATTGTTATCAGTCGTGTTTATAAGGAAAACGACACTACACAAATAACAGTTAAAAACAAGATATGGATAGTACGAAGGTTGTGGTCAAGCCCGTGTGGGAGGACCTACACATCACATGTAATCAGGAGTCTCATGGATAGGATCTGTAAGACATAATTAGACATGTCTGTCATTTTGCCACTACTACTAAGCACGAAATTCGAGACAAATCACTATAGTTGAAGCTATAAAATTTCGGGAAGAAGTAAAAACCACATTGAGATGCGTCAATGCTTAGGGAGAGGAGAAAGTTGTAAAAGGATTAAAAAAACTTGATCCATGTGGCTATACCACTAGCATCGTTATCCTTGGAGAAAAGCGGAATTCGTTTGGGCGCGTATAAGAAAGTTTCAGATGTGTGTTGATGCAACAGTATAAGACAATTTTCTAGTCGCCCGATTGAAGCCGAGAAAATGTATGGAGAGCTACATTAAGCATGAACTGGAAACTTTCATAAAATAAAAGGATGCACCTGGATACATCATTGATACAACACTACCAACTACACATCAGAATACTAGACCAAGCAAAATAGGGCGATCGACAATCGGTAATGACAACCGCATTGACCGGTGCGGATAAGTAGCTTCCGTCTGTATTATTCTAAGACATCCATATTTCTAAATGAGAGAGAACGAGTCCTGACCGCATAGGTATGTGCTTACCCTCTTTGACGAATGTAGATAGCCTACAATTAGGCTTTCCTTCTATTACCTACTCCGTATCATTTCTTGAATTTGTGATTCTACCAGCGTCAGTTCACGTGAATATGTATATATATCACATCCCAGTTTGGGGAAACTCTTGTCATACGTCAGATAAGATGAACGGATCTACTCGAAGACTGAGGTTCTGATATACAGAACCGTTCCGGAAAAGGATGCACACTAGAAGAAGCACGTAGTGGAAGAAAGGACTTAATCCCCTTAAGATGAAATCATAGAAGGAAGAGATCGAAGAAATTTTTCGGAAGGAAGTTGAGAACTAAAAAGGAGGCTTTGAAAGTTAAAGACCTCTGTGCATGACCTAATCTCTCTATTCTTAGAAATCGTTAAAACTTCTTAGTCTTAGCTTCATAGAAATGATCGCGCGATGCCTAGATGTTCATCTGTACTCGTTTGGAAAACCCAAACCCTTCTTGATTGAAAACTTTAATCTATTGTATTCGACTATCCTGTCTAATTAATGGCATTCACGCCAATATCATCTTCTTTCCAATCGTTCTTAAGATTCTCGGTGAGGACGGTAATACCGTTGGGAATTTGGGAATCGTCTCCTTGCTAGATCTATTTTGTAGGTCGGTGTATTGAACTACGATGGAGAGTCTCTTCTTGTTAATTCTGTACGATTGTTAAATGATCTGATTGTGAAGCCAAAAGCCTGCTCATGGTTTGACTCACTGATCCTGTCAAGCATCATTCTAACATTCGAATAGTTACTCCAATTCAAATTAAACCTGATTATTTGACACCTAATCATCAACATTTGTCCTGGGATGCTCAGCTAAATAACTTTAAATCTTCAAGACTCATACTATGAGTGTATCACACTTGGAAACAAATATTAACGATACTAAAATTTCGAGGATGAAATTTCTAAAAGGTGTGGAGAATGTAACACCTCTGAAATCTAGCCCAATTAGAAATCTCAATGTATTATAGGAACCAATAAAGTTCCGGATTGATTTGGGCTTACCAAAGAAACCTTGCAAAACGAAACTAGCCTTTTGGGCCCAATAAGCCCAATAAGGGCCCGAACTTATAAAAAGGCCCATTTAAGGCCTAAATACACGTTTAAGAACTAATTAAACAAGAAACCATGAAACAATGAATTATTAGGTGATTTGAAATCACTATGGAAAGATCCAAACTAAAAACAGATTCAGAACCCATGCCGGGTAAAATCCGGCAATTTACCGCGTACTACGTCTGAATTCCATCAGGAATTCCTTATAATGGCTTGTCATCAAATTTAAATCCTTTTTAATGCTAACAATATCATAAAAAATTCTTGTTGAAAGATTTTTCATCAATCAAGCATAATCAACAGAAATTCGTAAGCGAAACGCGAAAACCGGTTTTCACCGGCATTTAACTGACGTCTGTTATGACGATCGAGTCTCGTAACTCCGAAAATATTTATCTAATCATTGTTTATTATCATAACATACTAAATTTGATGAGTGGTACGTTGTCCGGAATAAAGGCGTTCCGAAACGCGACCGTGACGCGAACCAGGTTACGATCAGGTCAAACCTGAGAATTTGTCAGATAAGGCTTTAACGTGACTAACATAGGAAGTTAACGCTCAAAATATCATTTAAATACTTAATTTCATGTATTTTGATAGCAAAATGATAATATTAACGCTCATTAGATAAAAACGCGTAAAACCGCGGAACGTGTTAAATACGCGGTAAGTTACAAACTCGTTTGATTATCCGGCATGTTTTAAATGCATAATCTTGGAACACTTATAACGTTATGTATAGATTAAGACTAACGAGAAACAAGTTTAAACGTTACGTGAGAATGCTTGATCAAACGCGTTGGAACCGACTTCTTTTACGAACGCGTTTCATTTAACCCTAGTATATAAACCTCTCAAACTCCATTTTAGGGCTTCACCATCAAAATTAGGGCAGAAAGAGAGAGAGAGTTCGCAGGCTCTCTCCTCCCCCTCTCTCTCGGTCGACTTCCGGCCATCGGCCACCGACGGCCCACTTCCGGCGAGGGACACCCCTCCCCCACGACTACCCCGTGGCCCTGAGTTCGATAGAGGTGCCGATTTCACCCGAAACATAGCAAGATGGCATGAATCGAAGGCAGAGATGACGACTGCAGGTCGATTTCAGAGGAGGTGGCGACGATGGTTCATGGTTGGGAGTCGGGACGATTGATCCGGGTGGGATTGTGGCCGTGAAGGCTGACGGAGGTTGCGGTGGTTGTGCTGGCTGCCGACGGTGAGGACGCCCACCAGGCGCCGAGCAGCAGCAGCGGTGGTGGTAAGTGGTGGTCGATCTAGGGTCCCCGATGGCTTCCTAGGGCGGTTGGGATCCGGAGGCCTCTTGGTTCTCGACCGCATATGCGGTCATAGCAAAGGGAGTTGTCGATTGAGTTATGGTTCCGGTGAATCGGGGTCCCGAAGGTGGCGGTTATGGCGATGGCAGCAGTGGTTGTTGACCGTTGGCTAGGATTTGTGACTGTGGGTGTTACTGGTCGTTGTGATGGTGTTATGGGGTGGCTGTCGGTGGCATTCATGGTTGCGGTGTTGTAGTTGCGGCTGGTGGTTGTGTGTTGGTAACCGATGGTAGTGCAGGACTGAAATGGGGATGATTTCGGTGGCTGATATTGTTGGTCACGGCCGTGAATGTCGAGATTTTGAAGGCCGACCCAGGGTGTGGCCGCGGTCTTAGTGTTGTTGGTTGTGGTACTCGCTGATCACGTGGTTGCATGCGGGTTTTGGATGGGGAAATCTATTGGTTGTGGTGATGGTTGTTGTTGACTGTGGTTGAAGGTGAAAGTTGACTGCTGATTGGTGGTTGTGGTGGACTGCCGGTCGCGGTGTTAGTATTGGTCGCGGTTGTGGCTATTGATAGGTTATGATGATGTAGGTTGGTGTTTATTGTTGTGGTTGTCAGGTCTTGATGGTGGTTTGTAGTGGGTGTTGCTGTTTGAGGTGAATTACAGCCATTTGACGTTGTCCTTGTGGTTTGCATGTTGGGTTCTAGACTAGATCCATAGGATTTGGTTATGTTGAGGCCCGATAACGGTAGTGATGTAAGCTGTGATGGTATTGGCTGTGACGGTTAGTAGTGGTGGTTACAAAGTGATGGTTGTTGACTGCGGTTGTTGGCTGTTGTTGATTTTTGGCTGTGAGTGTGTCAATGGTTGTTGTTGATGTCGGGTGATAGTTGTGCTTGCGGTGGTGGTGTCGGTTATGGTAAGAGTTATAACCGATGGTGGTGATGTTGGAAAAGGCTAGTAGTGGTAATCTAGGGCTTTGGTTGTGGTTGCACGCGGTGATAATAATGGTAAGAGACACAACCGAGGTGTTTGGTAACGTATGTTGAGATTTTGGTTGCGTTTGGGTATTAGATAACAATATATTAGTGTTTGAATATGATTTTGGTACGTTTTGGGTTAGGTAAAACATCGGTCAAAGCTGGTCAAACTTGGTCAACGAGCGGTCAACGGAACGAGAACGCGATTAAATCCCGTCGTAAACGAGTGGGTTAAAATGCATAACCGAGTGGAAGGTAATATGGCACACGCAACGCATTGAAATTAAATTATAAATTGCATACGTGTTATTTGAGCTCTAATTATTTAAAGGATTAAATTATAAAATACGTGAATTATAAACGGAAATGAACGTCACTTGTTATAAATGTTTGATTTAAATGGATGGTTTGGATCCGAGATTTAAACAAAAACGCTAGCTATTAGAAACTAACCTAGATAAGATATATGAAACATTATATTTTTGAGAAATGGTTATAACATGTCATAGACGATACAAATAAGTTTATATCGTGTAACTTTTAATCATACAAGACTTAGGGATGTAATTCATACAAATAACGATTTTACATTTGTATATTTATGCAATGAATATTTAGGTTAACCGGCATCTACACGTTCTATTTAAGACAAAAGACCTAAAACGCTATAATGATCTATCATCTTGTTGTTATTAATTGTTGGTCATCTCATTGTTATTGACATAAATATTAATTGTAACACTCTTTATACAAATTATCGTCAATCAAGTTAACAAGTACGATATAAACGCGAGCATTATAAACGTCGTTTGAAACATTATATATTACTTACATTGTTAATGCAAGTTATTTACAAAGATTTGGAATCCATGATATGAATTGATTTTTCACATTCTTCATACTAAGACACAATTCTTGATTAAATACATAAATCAACCTAATGTACACGAATCAACTCATGATAATTAACAAATATACAAGAAGCTAAGGATACTAATCACCAACATTAATTTAACTAAAGAGCTCAACTGCACGCATGTAATAACATCGTGCTAAATCTAAATGTGAATCTTATATGTTTTAGTTAGGATTGCTTTGTTGGTGATCATCACTTTTCTTTATCAAGCTCTGAAATTATACAAGGATACCAGGTGAGTTCTCGTGTTCCCCTTTTTACTTTTGTTTTGGGATGAAGCATGCTCCGTTAAACTGAAACTCTTATGTGTGATACTGTTTACTGTTTTGCATGATCTATTGTTTTATGAATTATGATTGTGCTTACTTGATGCTTGTATGTGGGACTTTTTGGATACCTGCTGATACTTTTGTCATGATCATTAATTCTTTTGTGAACAGCTTGTTTTTACGTGAATAGATATATTTAGGGAATCCCCCCACATAGTGGCTCCCGCTACAGGGAGGTACCCCAATGAGATCCTGAGGGGTCGTTTGTGGCATGTAACAGGTTTTGAGTAAGATACTATGGTGAACCATCCTAGCAGGAATGGTTCACTATTCTGAGGCTTGGTCCTTTTCCTACGGGAATATCCGGTTAAACACAAGTTTAGAAGTGGCCAACCGGGGACCAAGTGCAGGGTTGATTGTGATACCCCACAATGACTATGAAGTCACTGGATCGATGAACATCCGAGCGTGTTCTTGACGGAAGGATAAATAACAGCAATAACCAAAAGTTAATCAATAATACGAACAATAATCGAATGATTTCATTGATAAAACATAACGATTTTAAGCTCGTTACAACTTAAGAATACAGACTCTTGGCAAGGGGAGATCGAGCATGATCTCCCTTCTCATCCGACAACACGTGGGCACCAGGAACCTTATCATAACCCTTAGGTTTCTACACATTGAAACTGGTATATATAGGCCTCGGCCCATATTTGATGCGACTGGGCCCATTCGTGCGATTGGACCATGCGTATGGTCCAATCGTACCACTGGACCATTCTTATAGTTCAGTCTTACGAATGCCCCAATCGCATCTTTCAGTCGCACGACTGGCCCATTAGCATGGCTCAGTCATACGACTTAGTCTCATTCGCATATGCTCCTGCGAATGACCTAGTTTCATGTGTTTACAACATATCAGGTGTATTACATTAAGCCTAGACTATTCGTCAAGCGACGGACACACCATATATGTGTTGGGTTTGTTGGACCTAAACAATATTGTTTAACCATTTTAAACAAGAAAACGCAGCGGATTAACATCAAACATCAACCATTTGAAGTCTGAAAATTATAGTTCATTGCATGTCTACAACAAACCCAAGAATGCAAGGATCTTATATATGTGTTTGAACTAGTTATCACAAATAAAACAACCCAAAGGAGCAATACATACTACCTTCAAAAACCTGCTGAAAATCGTGGATTAAGCTGAAAAGAATGATGTTCTTGAGCAGCCAAAACACCAAGAGAAGGTGTTCTCAAGTGTTCATACCCACAAGCTCCTTAGCAACACCCTTCTTGTTAGGATTTGAGCACCATAAACGAGTCATGAAAGCTGCTGGAATCTTGTTTCAGCCGTGAACTCCCTTGTTCCAGCCGTGAACAACTAACAAAGATATTAAACTCTTTGTTCCAGCCATGAACTCCTTCAAAATCGAGTCATCAAGGCTGCTGGAACCTTGTTCCAGCCGTGACATGCTTTGTTCCAACAGTGAACATCCAACATGGATGTTAAACTATTTGTTCCAGCCATGAGATCTTTCTTCCAAAAGAAAGATTTATGTTTTGTGACTCTTGCATGTGAGAAATTGAGAGAGAGAGATCTGAAAATGGAGAGAGTGTGTGTTTTCTTGTGAGATCCATATCTCTAAACACTTGAGAGAAAAGAAAACAAAAGAGAAAGGGAAGGCCAAGGGGGGGGCGGCCGAACCCCTTGGTTTTCTTAGGGTTTTCCCTAAAACCTCTCTTTTTATAAAATGTTACAAGATTTTAAATATTATACATAATTAACCTTTTAATTATATATAATATACACACACACATTTATTATTTGATGTTGCTTAATTAATTTAAACAACATAACAAACAATATCCATGAACAAAATATCCTTATAATTTGTTCTTTCTCACATACAATTTATTTAGAAAACCCATTTTCTAAATTGGTGCAATTATTTAATTGCATGATCATATCATCAATTAAATATTAATTGGTGTTTGCTAAGCTTGTTATTGGGTATGACCCGACTTGGATCATAACGTACTAACCACATCAATGTTCTATGTGTCTTGGGCATACAGAATCCAACAATATGACGATATATGCTCCAACAATGACTGATACTAAAAATGATGTTTTAAACATCAAATGAGACTTTCAGAAACTATCACACTTGATTCTAAAACCTTCACTTGTGGACTCTAAGAGTTCCTTTTATTGTTTTGAAACTTGAACCACTTGAACTCACCAACTTATGTTGACAAAATTTTCTTTTTGAGCTTGTCTTCAGGTACAGCTAGGGAGAATAGTTGAGCTATAGAAGTCACCAAATCCGAAGCAAGATATGTGGGTAGAGGATAAAGACACAATTGAGCCTAGAAGCTTTAGTTACTGAAGCATCAAGAAACCTTTACCAAAGATTGATCATAACACCTATAGACTGTAGATTTAGGCACCTTGTGAATTGAAACAGAGCTAATATTCTGATGTAAATGTGAAAGTTGTAATGTATTAAACCATTTAGTTTCCGCTGCATTTTGGTTGTTGTTTACTAATCGTGACATCCCGCCTCTCTGGGCCCGGGGTGTGACAGGTATCTTTAGAGGCTAAGGCCAAGTTATGTTCTGAGTCATGCATAGCTAGCTTTGCCTCAATTAGAGAAGCAAATTTGGCTTTAATCAATAAAAATCTTGAGCAAGAGAAAGTGATTTCCAAAAGAAAAGCTGAGTTTGAGACGGTTTTAAATGAAAAAGATGATGAGATTTATAAATTAAAATGTCAAATCACTGATGAAAAGGGAAAGTTAGAGAAATACAAAGATCTCAAAGAAACACTTGCAGATACCAGATAGAATGTGAACGCAGGGTAACATCATGCAAGGGGTTTGAAATGCTTCTCAACAAACTAACAACTTCAAATATGAAGTTTGGGGTTGGTTATAATCACACTGCTCCTCCTACAGATTTTACTCCCAAAATAGAAGTAGAATCTGAAGGAGAAAGCAATGACCAATCCACATCATCATGTGTCTCACCCTCTAGTAATGAATCAAAATCAGAGGATGAAGTCAGTATTAGCACCTCAGCAAATCAATCAGCTGATGGTCCCAATGCTGACAAACACATGATCAGGATAAAGCTGATTACTTCAGGTGTTGTCTCACAAAGTACTCAAAGTATTGAAGGACAAGTTACAACACCTGAAGAACAAACCAAACCCACTGAGAACAAAAATGGTTTGACAACTGCTGAAGAGTCTATTAGGAAGTCCAAAAGTACTGATAGAAACTTCTGAAGAACAAATCTTCGGTAGTTAAGAATCCGTCAGTACTTAACATAAGTATTGAAAGGAAGAAAGTACTGAAGAACAAACCTTCAGTGGTTTCATCTTCTTCAGTAGTTGATGGGAATGACTAGAATGATAGTGTAAGGTAAATTGACGATTATGGGTGCACACGTAATGGTGAATTTACAGGTACACTTGAATTCTGGTGGGCCCTGTCATGTAAACTAATATCAATGTAAAACACTTAAAGAACCAATAAATACAAGAATAAACACAGATATTGGAATATATTCAATAATTTCAGGTTCAAAACTTCATGCTGGGCGAAAACCATTTGACACTGGACGAGCTACCAAGGACGATGTTGCAGTAACTATTCCTTTCTCTTCTCCTCTTTTCTTTTATTCTACTCTCCTATTGGAATTATAATGATAAGACCATCAGACTCTGAAGATCATTAAATGATGTTCTCAAACTTAACTGTTCTCGTGCTGAGTATTGCACTTCGCCTCGTTATGCGTGTGCTTTAGCCATACTATTTTTAGCGATGCCTGAAATTTCCTTCCTACCCAACATTGAATTCGTCAAAACTTCCTCAACATAGTGGAAGACTCTCTAACAAGGCTTGTGCAACGGAGAACATACAAGAGTAATAAATTTCCGAGACATGCCTCTTGTGGTCAATGACATAGAAAACTTGTCACTTCTTTCTTTCTTAGTAGTTCACATTTCATAGGATCTTCTGGATTCTAGAATTCCTCTGATCATTTTCTCAAATCCTTTGAGGAATATTACTTCTCTCTACCTATTCATTTTAATGGAACCACCTAACTCGAAGTAATATTCTTAATATCAGCTCCGATTGTGATTGATAATCACCTTTCTTAATACTATGCTCGTGAAATCTTTCATCATTTTCAACCAATAGTCACCTAATGACAATCTTCACTCGAAACTTAAGTTCAGTTATCTTAACCATGCTTTTAACCAACCTTGTTGTTAGTAAATTTCTGAGCACCAGATTACGCAGGAAATGAATCCTCGTTCTAAAATCCAGATTCTTCGGAGATAAAGATTCAAGTGCCAGGGATAATTGCCGGGGAAAAGCTAACCTTCGAAATTCAAGACAAAAATATGAACTTACAACTTCTATGGATCCCCGATTTTCATTCACCCTCTGTTCTCGATTTATCCTCTTAACGAGTAGTGCTACATACTTTAAGCCCTCTAGCACAACCCTCATCTTTAGAAATGCGTGATAGCCGATGTGGAAAACTTTAAAACCTTGTAAGATATCTCTACTTGGAGACCTCTACTACTAGAGTGATAAGTTCGTGATTCGAGCGCAAAGATCTGAAGTAGAATACGATCTCGAACTATACGATAAGTTATTAGAGTGGTAGTTAACTTTCTCGTGCTAGCGAGCGTCTTGATAAAGTCCTAAACTTGTTCGATTCGATGCGGTCGATAATAATGAAGAATTCATGGGAAGAACTCATGGTCGAATTAAAGGATGGTATTGCCCAAAAGATGTATAAGAAGCATAGAAGATCAGCTACAAGAAATCTCATGTGTTAAATCACTTGAGATCCAACTACAACGAAGTGATAGACATGCAGCAGATTGTAGACAAAGAAAGTCTACATAATCATCCTTGATCGTAAGCGTAGGTGTTATTCCTCTCTAAATTTTCAAACCTCTCCTAAAGTGACTCTCTAATACCTTACCCTAGAACACTCCGTACCGTCGGAAGTTCGAGCAAAACAAAAAATCTTACTCCCATATCTCGTTGGGACAATCGATATGATTATAACGGATTGGAATCTAAACAGAGTTCCTTGCTTCACGAATAGACCCTCTACAGGGCACAGTTACCTTGTAGAATATGGACCGAGGAAGAGGTCATCTAGAAGGTTGACCTAAATTGGGAAGCATTATGAAGAAATTAGTGGGAACGTTTGCAACAATTCTGTAGCTTAAGACAATAGTTGAGGTTGCTCTTAAGGAAATTGAGTCAGAGAATAGAAGTAAAATATGTAAATGGAGGTACTGGACTTGAAGCTCATATTAAGGAGCTGGTGGAAGGAAAACAGATTCGATAGCTGTTACATAAACAGTTCATAAGACCTAGTGTGTCGTCTTGAGGAGACTTAATGCTCTTTGCGGAAGGAAAATAGAATGCTCCAGTTATGGATGGACTATTAAGAGTTAAATAAAGTCACCAAGGATAAGTGATATCGTCTTCCTAGAGATGATAACCTACTTAATCAATTTCAATATGCTACCTACATCTTAACTGTTATCAGTCATGTTTATAAGGAAAACGACATTACACAAATAACAGTTGAAACCAGATATGGCAAGTACGAAGGTTGTGGTCAATCCGTGTGGGAGGACCTACATATCTCATGTAATCAGGAGTCTCATGGATAGGATCTGTAAGACATAATTAGACATGTCTGACATTTTGCCATTGCTACTAGGCACGAAATTCGAGACAAATCGCTATAGAGAAGCTATAAAATTCCGGGAAGAAGTAAAAACCGCATTGAGATGCGTCAATGCTTAGGGTTAGGAGAAAGTTGAAAAAGGATTGACAAAAGCTTGATTCGTGTAGCTTTACGACTGGCATTGTTATCCTTGGAGAAAAGCGGAATTCGTTTTGGCGCGTATACGAAAGTTTCAGATGTGTGTTGATGCAACAGTATAAGACAATTTTCTAGTCGCCCGATTGAAGCCGAGAAAATATATGGAGAGATACATTAAGCATGAACTGGAAACTTCCGTAAAATAAAAGGATGCACCTGGACACACTATCGATGCGACACTACCCACTACACATCAGAATACTAGACCAAGCACAATAGGGTGATCGACAATCGGTAATGTCAACCGCGTTGGCAAGTGCGAATAGGAGGCCATCAATCGCATTGTCCTAAGACATCCGTATTACCAAATACGAGGGAACAAGTATGACGGGTTTGCTAGAACATAAAATTCATGTTTAACCTTTTAAACTTTCAGAAAACACAGCGGATATGTATGGCTTTAAAACCGATTTTAAAGCTGAAAATTATGTTCATTGTATGATCTTATAAGTGTATAAAACAAACCCAAATCAAAGGATCTTTTAATATGTGAATGAGCATGCTATGTAAACACTAAAACACATAATATGACAACCATAAGGGGCTGCCATAACTACCTTTCTCCAAGCTTTTAAAGTCGACAGAAAGAGTGGATTAAGGACTGAAATTCGTCCAAAGATTTGCCCAAAAACTTGAAGCTTTGAAGTCTCCAAGTGTTCACTCCCACTTGACTCTAATCAAGCACCTTGATTGCTCGGATTTGAACACCAATACTCCAAATGAAAGCTGCCAAAATGAGTCTTCAAGACCGTGATGTTCCAGCAGCAAAACAAGATGAGAATGGTGTTGAAATTGGCCAAGGTTTCAAGAGAGAAACCCTCAAGCTTGTATACCCCAAGCTTATGTGCAAGCACCCTTCTTGTTAGGTAGATTTTCACCAAAATCTACACAAAACACTCTTCTTGAAGCCCTTCTAATGCTGCTGGCCGAAAATTGTTTGAGAGAAAAGGGAGAGTGTCTTGTGTTTTTGCATGAAATGTGAATGGTGAGAAAAATGTTGAGTCCAAGACACTTTAATGTGTGTTTTTATTCAAAGAAAAATGTGGTCCAATGGCAAAAAGGGGGGCCGGCCATATGGGTTGTTCAAAAGGGTTTTCCCACCTTTTTTATGACACATTCACACACATTAAAAGGTCTTGCAACTTAGACATACAATTAACCAATTAATTGTAAGTACAAGTTATAACTTATAAAATTAATTATTTAACTTATAAGTTATAATTTCTCTTTATTATTTGGTGTCATCTAACTAATTTAAATAACACTCGAAATAATACCATTGAACAAAATATCCTAATAAGTTGTTCCATCTCATATGCAACTTGTTTAGAAAACCCATTTTCTAAATTGGTGTAAATATTTAATTGCATGATCATATCATCAAATAAATATTAGTTGGTGTTTGCTAAGCTTGTTATTGGGTATAACCCGACTTGGATCATAACGTACTAACCACATCAATATTCTAAGTGTCTTGGGCACACAGAATCCTACAATCTCCCACTTGCCCAAGATTCATAGAAGATTGATGCAAGCAGTAAATACCGCCTAACAACGGTTTACTACCCTTAATACGCATGACTTATGGCCATTCAATAACATCATCCCTTTCAAGTACCCTACTTGAAATGATTTAGGTGAATCAATCATCTATCCTTTTGTTACAGATGTCATGTTAAATCCAAGGACACAGAATGATCATTCCTTGTTGATTTAACTTATCAGGCCTTAGACATCAAACTCTCAACGAATAAGAGGAACAAATTCCATCTTGACTACATACGTTTCTCACAAACACCTCATGTCATACCTGAACATACCCTTATGTACTATCCACTATTTCAGGAAAGTGAAGAATTAGCCCAAGGTATGACACTTGGTGAATATCAAAACCCAATATGTATCTCAGGTCGGAGGATACCAAATGATATTCGCCTTTACTCAAATTTACTTATGATCAATCAATAAGATTCCATGTAGTAAAATTTGAGATGCGGGTTAGTCCAATATTTGTATCCCACAAATATCTATGAACCTTGGTAGCAACCCATTGCTATATATTCATCTTTATGAATATCAACCAATCCAAGTTCATAGTAGTCTTGCCTTCATACTTTCTCCCACAAGTCTGAACGACTACGGACATTTAGAGTAAACATTTTACTCATGGATTAAACATGCTAAATTGGAACATTAGTTGAAACATTATAACCAAATAACTTTATTCAAATAATAAAAGGTTCCACATATCCAAATACAAAATTTACAGATTAAATCCAATCACTAGAATATCGAAGTCCCATGGCACAAGTATGACCTTCATGCTTTGCCTTTTCAAGGAGCTTCGTGAGAGGATCCGCAACGTTTTGATCCGTGTGAACTTTGCGAATACATATCTTTCCCTTTTCAACTTCATCTCGTATGTAGTTGAATCTCCGCTCAATGTGCCTAGTCTTTTGATGAGCACGGGGTTCCTTGATTTGAGCAATCGCACCCTCGTTATCACAAAAGATCTCTAGGGGGTCCTGAATGGAAGGGACAACCCCTAGATCGGCAATGAATTTCTTCAACCATGCAGCTTCTTGAGCTGCCAATGAGGCGGCGACGTATTCTGATTCTGTAGTTGATAGAGCCACCACATCCTGCTTGGAGCTCTTCCAAGAAACCGCTCCACCATTCAAAATGAAAATGTATCCCGATTGTGACCGAGAATCGTCACGATCGGTTTGGAAACTCGCATCCGTGTAACCTTTTACAACGAGTTCCTCGTCACCAGATCCATAGATTAGGAACATATCTCTTGTCCTCCTTAGGTACTTAAGTATGTTCTTAACAGCCATCCAATGACTGTTTCCAGGATTTTGCTGGTAACGGCTTGTCATGCTTAAGGCGCATGACACTTCCGGTCGAGTGCATATCATTGCATACATGATAGATACAATAGCTGATGCGTATGGGATTGCCTTCATTTTATCTTGCTCATCCTTTGAGCTTGGATATTGAGTCGTACTCAACATCGTTCCTCTTTGAATAGGTACTGTACCTTTCTTAGAGTTTTCCATCTTGAACCTTTTCAAGATCTTATCAATGTATGCACTTTGATCCAAACCAATCAACCGCCTTGATCTATCCCTATAGATCTTTATTCCCAGAATATAGGCGGCTTCACCAAGATCCTTAATGGAAAAACAACTTCCAAGCCAGGTTTTTACACCTTCCAAGGTTGGAATGTCATTTCCAAATAGTAGTATGTCATCAACATACAATACTAGGAAGGTTATTGAGCTCCCACTAGCCTTCTTATACACACAAGCTTCATCAGCGTTTTTGATGAAGCCAAATTTCTTTACTTCCTCATCAAAACGGTGATTCCAGCTTCTCGATGCTTGTTTCAATCCATAGATTGATTTCTTTAACTTGCATACTTTATTAGGATGTTTTGGATCGACAAAACCTTCAGGCTGGACCATATAGACATCTTCCTCAAGATATCCATTAAGGAAAGCAGTTTTGACATCCATTTTCCAAATCTCATAATCATAATGAGCAGCAATGGCAAACAATATCCTTATAGACTTTAGCATCGCAACAGGTGAGAAGGTTTCATCATAATCAACCCCTTGAGTCTGAGTGAAACCCTTTGCTACAAGTCTAGCTTTATAAGTATCCAAGTTTCCATGCATATCGGTTTTCCTCTTGAAAACCCACTTACTTCCAACTACCTTGGAATTATGAGGTGGTACAATAAGTTCCCAAACTTGGTTGTCATACATGGATTGCATCTCAACGTTCATGGCTTCTAGCCATTTGTCACAATCCGAATTGGACATTGCATTATGGTATGTGGTCGGTTCACCTGAATCTACCACATAGCATCCATCCATGAAAAATCCATATCTTTCAGGTGGATTGCTAGTTCTACCACTTCTGCGAACGTCTTGTGTGTATTGATCAACCCCTTGATCATCCTCAACATCCTCATGTTGAGTGCTAGTTTCAACCAAATGTGTATCGGGTTGTGGTTCTTGATCCTCTTCAAGATCCACTGTTCTACTGTCAGCTCCTTCCATAAGGAACTTTGCTTCTAAGAACTCACCCTTTCTGGCAACAAACACCTTTTGTTCCAGTGGATCGTAGAAATAATATCCCATAGAATCTCTAGGATATCCAACAAAGATACACTTGGTGGATCGGACTTCCAATTTGTTCGGGGTGGGAGTCTTAACATAAGCCTCACATCCCCAAACCCTTAAGTATGATAGGGATGGAACTCTTCCATGCCATATCTCAAAAGGTGTCCTTTCCACCTTTTTGGTTGGGGCCATATTTAAAATACAGGCCGCAGAGAGCAAAGCGAAACCCCAAAATGATAGAGGCAATGTGCTTCTAGCCATCATAGATCGGACCATATCTAATAAGGTTCGATTCCTCCTCTCAGACACACCATTATGTTGTGGTGTTCCAGGTGGAGTGAGTTGTGAGACAATCCCACAACTCCTAAGATGATCTTGAAAAGCATCACTTAGGTATTCACCTCCTCTATCGGTACGGAGAATTTTAATTGACTTATTGAGTTGGTTTTCTACTTCATTCTTGAAGATTTTGAACATTTCAAAAGCTTCATCTTTGTGCCTTAATAAGTACACATACCCATAGCGACTATAGTCGTCGGTAAAGGTAATGAAGTATCTTTCACCATTCCTAGTCATTGGCTTAAAAGGACCACATACATCCGAATGTATGATTCCTAATAAATCTTTCGCCCTTTCGGTAGTTCCATTAAAGGGTGCCTTAGTCATCTTACCTTGTAAACAAGATTCACAAACATCAAATGAATCATATTCATTTGTTTGTAAAAGACCATTCTTTTGAAGTGTTTGTAAACGTTTCTTGTTTATATGACCAAGACGACAATGCCAAAGATAGGTATTACTCAAGTCCAACTTGAGTTTCTTGGTGTTAGTTTGGTACAATGAACTATTTAAAGTATTTTCATGAACCAATTCATAAATACCATTAATTGGTATAGCTTTAAAATAGAACATACCATTTAAAGAAACATGAATATCATTTTCAATAAAAGATAATACATAATCATAATGTCTTAATTGAGATACAGAAATAATGTTCCTAGTCAAACTAGGAGCATACAAAACATTCTTCAAAATAACTTCCAAACCACTTGGAAGTCTTAGGATGTAGTCCCCATGAGCTTCAACTAAGACTTTAGTTCCATTGCCCATGAAGAGGCTAACATCCCCTTTCTTGAAGTCCCTACTTCTTGTGAACCCCTGCAACAAATTGCAAATATGAGTTCCACATCCGGTATCCAATACCCATGTGTTTGAAGATGTAACATTAAGATCAATATGAATCATGTATATTGTACCTGAGGTCTGCCCGGCATCCCTCTTTGCTTTCAACTCTTGGAGATGGACAGGACAATTCCTTGCCCAGTGTCCTATCTCCCCACACTTGAAGCATGGGTCATTAGTAGCAACCTTTTGCTTCTTCTCTTGTGGTTTGGGTGGTACCCTTACCACCCCTTTCCCCTTTCCCCAAACGGGTCCTTTACCCTTGGCAACCTTTGCCTTGGGAGCGGGATGAGGCCTCTTGTTGTTCCCACCTTCATTGATGGTGAGAACGGGTAAAACCCTTTTACCCATGGCCGCCTCGGCCGTTTTGAGCATTGAGTGAAGCTCACCAATGCTTTTGTCCCATGCATTCATGTTGTAGTTCAACACGAATGTCTCGAACCTCTTGGTTAGGCCATTTAGGATCAAATCCGTGGCCAACTCCTTCGAGACGGGACAATTTAGCCTCTCGAGGCGGTCAATATGACTTTTCATCTTAAGTACATAAGATGAAACAGATTGGTTATCGTCCATACGACATGCATGGAGTGCTCGAACCGTTTCGAAGCGCTCAAACCTTGCTTGCTGTTGGAACGTTTCCTTCAGCTAGGTTATCATGTCGTAAGCTCCATGATGTTCATACTCCTTTTGGAGATCCGGAGTCATGCTCGCTAGCATGAGACAAGACACTTGGATGGAGTCCTCAGTGTATTTCAGCCAATCATTATAGGCCTCCTCATCATCCTCGCTAGTTTGATCGGGGATAGGGTCGTCTAAAACATATGATCTTCTCTCTTGCTTGAGAACAATTCTCAAGTTTCGATACCAATCAATAAAGTTGTTATGATTTAGACGTTCCTTTTGGAGGATCGCTCGTAGTGATTGGTTTGACGCGGAAGAGTTATCGTGATTTTCATTATTGGTGGTCATCTACAAAATTTAACAAAGATCTATTTTAGTATTTTCGATATTGCCAATTTTAATAATTAATGCCTTTTAAGGTCAGTTTTATATTAAAATCTAGAACCCAACATTACATTTAAATTGTGGTTAGGTGACCTTTATCCCACGATTTAAATTAATAAGGTGGTCAACGATTGACGATTGCAACCATTTGCAACTTCTAGAGGTATGGGATCGACTTTAAACATCATATGCAAAGTCGGCATGTTTATCCCATCAACGCCATTTGGAAACCATATTTTAGGTGATCCATTCAGCATGGTTTGCAAATCAAGTTACCCTACTTGCACACACATGTGAGTTTACCAACATAAGTGGTTAGGTGACCTTTATCCCACCAATGTGGTATTCCCACCTTAAGTCACAAGTTCCCTCAAAATGGTTAGGTGACCTTTATCCCATTAAGAGTTTCCAAATGACTTAAGTGTTGTGCAAAAGGATGGTGTTAAACTTGTTTGTTTAATGTTTAGAGGTTTCATAATTCTAGTTTAGAAAACTCTATGTACTTGTATTTGCATGCTTTCAAATACAAGGTACCCTATGGTTCTTTGATTAAAACCTATTTTAATATTTAAAATCATTAAATTATTTTAATAACCTTTTATTAACCTTTAATAATCATCAATTTTCAGCTTGTTAAGATGTTGGTGAGTTTGTTATGCATGTCAAAACATCAACCATTCAAACAAACAACAAACATTTAAACAAGCATAAACATTAACAATCATATGTGCATAACCATAGCCCTTATGTTGACAACACTTGTTTGCCATCACAAGTGTTGTCATTTGGTCTTTCTAAGGGTCAAACACATCATAAAAGTTCCAAGAATCTCCCACTAGAAACCGCATCCAAATGCTCCATGTTTCTTGTGTCTTCTCTTTGTGCTTTTGTCACGTACATCTTTATATTACAAGAAATAATGTCCTAATACAAGATTTCTAGAAATATGAAAATGACTAATCTATTTATTACAACCCAATAATAAATAAATTACACTTGGAACAAAAACAAATAATAGATTGTACAACCAAATTGAATGAATGAATACAACCATCACAAACATCCAAACAATCACAAGGTCAATGGCTAGGTTATGCACTAAAACATCCAATGATCAAATCATCAAAATATATAATGAACCCCACTTAAAGCCTTCAAACTTCAGCCAACATAAACTGAAATTTTGGTTTTAAATATTGTCCAAACAATCAACATATCAACATACATATCTTTCAAGGTTTAATCACAAGCATGTGTAATGTAACCTTGAAAGTTGGGGATTCAACAAGACATAATATACCATCCCAAAAACAGCCTATAACATGTCTAAAATCATCTTTTAAAACCAATTTCAAAGATAAAATAAGCAAGCCATCCACATAACCGGCTCTTGATGCCATTGACGGGTTTGCTAGAACATAAAATTCATGTTTAACCTTTTAAACTTTCAGAAAACGCAGCGGATATGTATGGCTTTAAAACCGATTTTAAAGCTGAAAATTATGTTCATTGTATGATCTTATAAGTGTATAAAACAAACCCAAACCAAAGGATCTTTTAATATGTGAATGAGCATGCTATGTAAACACTAAAACACATAATATGACAGCCATAAGGGGCTGCCATAACTACCTTTCTCCAAGCTTTAAAGTCGACAGAAAGAGTGGATTAAGGACTGAAATTCGTCCAAAGATTTGCCCAAAAACTTGAAGCTTTGAAGTCTCCAAGTGTTCACTCCCACTTGACTCTAAGCAAGCACCTTGATTGCTCGGATTTGGACACCAATACTCCAAATGAAAGCTGCCAAAATGAGTCTTCAAGACCGTGATGTTCCAGCAGCAAAACAAGATGAGAATGGTGTTGAAATTGGCCAAGGTTTCAAGAGAGAAACCCTCAAGCTTGTATACCCCAAGCTTATGTGCAAGCACCCTTCTTGTTAGGTAGATTTTCACCAAAATCTACACAAAACACTCTTCTTGAAGCCCTTCTAATGCTGCTGGCCGAAAATTGTTTGAGAGAAAAGGGAGAGTGTCTTGTGTTTTTGCATGAAATGTGAATGGTGAGAAAAATGTAGAGTCCAAGACACTTTAATGTGTGTTTTTATTCAAAGAAAAATGTGGTCCAATGGCAAAAAGGGGGGCCGGCCATATGGGTTGTTCAAAAGGGTTTTCCCACCTTTTTTTTATGACACATTCACACACATTAAAAGGTCTTGCAACTTAGACATACAATTAACCAATTAATTGTAAGTACAAGTTATAACTTATAAAATTAATTATTTAACTTATAAGTTATAATTTTCTTTATTATTTGGTGTCATCTAACTAATTTAAATAACACTCGAAATAATACCATTGAACAAAATATCCTAATAAGTTGTTCCATCTCATATGCAACTTGTTTAGAAAACCCATTTTCTAAATTGGTGTAAATATTTAATTGCATGATCATATCATCAAATAAATATTAGTTGGTGTTTGCTAAGCTTGTTATTGGGTATAACCCGACTTGGATCATAACGTACTAACCACATCAATATTCTAAGTGTCTTGGGCACACAGAATCCTACAAAGTATTGACCGCATTTGTACCTGCTTGCCCTCGTCGACAAATGCAGATAGCCTACAGTTAGGCTTTCCTTCTATTATCTACACCGTAACATTTCTTGAACTTGTGATTCTACCAGCGTCAGTTCACGTGAATATGTATATATAGCACATCCCATTTCGGGGAAACTCTTGTCATGCGTCAGATAAGATGAACGTATCTACTTGAAGACTGAGGTTCTGATATACAAAACCGTTCCGGAAAAGGATGCATACAAGAAGAAGCACGTAGTGGAAGTTGAGAACTAAAGAGTAGACTTTGAAAGCTGAAGACCTTTGTGCATGAGCTAATCTCTCTATTCTTAGAAATCGTGAAAACTTCTTAGTCTTAGCTTCATAGAAATGATCGCGCGATGCCTAGATGTTCATCTGTACTCGTTTGGAAAACCCAAACCCTTCTTGATCGAAACCTTTAATCTATTGTATCACGACTATCCTGTCTAATTAATGGCATTCACGCTAATATCCTCTTCTTTTCAATCGTTCTTAAGATTCTCAGTGAGGACGGTAACACCGTTGGGAATTTGGGAATCGTCTCCTTGCTAGATCTATTTTGTAGGTCGGTGTATTGAACTAAGGTGGAGAGTCTTTTCTTGTTAATTCTATACGATTGTTAAATGATCTGATTGTGAAGCCAAAAACCTGCTCATGGTTTGACTCACTGATCCTATCAAGCATGATTCTAACATTCGAATAGTTACTCCAATTCATATCAAACCTGATTATTTGACACCTAATCATCAACATTTGTCCTGGGATGCTCAGCTAAATAACTCTAAATCTTCAAGATTCATACTATGAGTGCATCACACTCGGAAACAAATATTAACGATACTAAAATTTCGAGGGTGAAATTTCTAAAAGGAGGGGAGAATGTAACACCTTTGAAATGGGCCCAATTGGAAACCACAAAATATTATAAAACTTAATAAATGTCCTAATTAAGTTGGGGTTATATAAGAAAACTTAGAAATTGAAACTAGCCTTTTGGGGCCCAATAAGCCCAATAAGGGGCCCAAACGTACAATCAAGGCCCATTTAAGGCCCAATGAAGCCTGACTTGGTAATTTAAGTACGAAAGTAAAAGATAAGATCAACAAGTCATGACGTTAACCTTTGTAACTCTCTAAAGAATGTTCAAGCTAAGAAACGGTTAAAGGTGTTAAAGACACGATTTAACGTATTCCGATTGTTGAGTCACAAGTTAATAACTCACACATAGTAATAATAATAAAATATTCTTAAATATTTATTACATGTAATATCAAGAATCTGGTAGGAAACTAAAAGAGCTTATGCGGATAGAACAAAATTCACAATAACCATAACTACTCAAGTTTGATTTAACACCTGATAAGTATTAATAATCGCTTAACGACTGAAAATGTCAACAAGCAGCATAATTGATTAGAATTTCAAATTCATCACTAATCTTTTAGTATTTAATTATTTTATATATATATATAACAATTAAATCGTAACTGGAAATCAAATCCGGAAAATAATTTAAATGCGTGATGTCCCATATCATCAATTTTAACTTTGCCCGTTAATTAACATTAAAAATTTCCACGCACGTCCGTTTACGAAATGGTATTCCTGAAACTAACGTAAAAGACGAAGACCCGATGCGAGGCATGACCCGATCGAGGACAGTGTCGAGAGGACACTGTGTAGAAAGGGCAGTATGGAAAACCCTAGGTATATAAACCTAGAATCCACCATTTCCACTCATTTTACACACAATCAAACACACACTTAGAGAGTGTGAGAGCAGGCGGAGCCTGGCCGCGGACCACGGCGGAAATCCGGCGGCGACCGGCGACCGGCCACCGCGCCCGGCGGCGCGTGGCCGTGCTCCTGCGAGTGCTGTACATCAAAAAGGAGATCTCATCAAGGTGAACGCAATGGCAGTGGTGGTTTTGGATAAGGAAGATTAGTGGGGTTTAGGTGGTCGAAAAGGACCCCTCCGGTGAACCCTGCGGTGGCGAATGGTGGTGTTGTCGTGGTGTTCCCGCACCACCGGTGATGGCAGCCGAGGCAGTGACTAGAAGGGAGTGCCGAGGGTGGCCTAGACCCCCCCACTGCCTTCTCTCTCGGTAAGATTAACCTAGAACTGATCTAGTGCATTCGTCTTTTGATTTCTTGAACTACAAACCAAAATTGGTTAGATCTGGGTTTCATGTGCAGATCTGTATAGATCGATGCTCAAGACAGTGGTGGTGGTGGACAGTACGGGTCACGATCGATGGATCTGCGGTACAAGGCCGCGGGGTGAATGGGCCGGTCCGACGGTGGTGTTGGAGGCTGTGGTTGTCGCGACTGTGGTTCTCGGGGCTGTGGAGATCGACCGTGACAAAGGTTGCGACGGTGATAATGTTGGCAGATGGCTGCGGTGGTAAAGGTGATATCAGCAGTCACGTAGGCTGTGGTTCGAGATGTCGGGTGTGGCTGCCAATGATAGTGGTATTAGAGTAGTGGTTCCGGTGGATCTGAGACCCGATGATGGTGGTCGATTTGGGGCACCCGAAGGCTGCCCAAGGTAGCAGTGACAAGGTAATAGGCTGCTGAGTTGGTTAGAAGCTGTCCAAGAGGATGGTTTGGTGTAGGTTAGGGCTGTAAGTGTCAATGATGGCGAAGGTGTTGACGGTTGTGGTTATGGTTGTGTTTGGGGTTGTTGATTGTAGTTAATAGTCGTGCAGGTCGTAGTTGTTGGCTGTTGTTGATTTTGGCTGTGAGTGTGTCAATGGTTGTTGTTGATTTCGGGTGATAGTTGTGCTTGCGGTGGTGGTGTCGGTTATGGTAAAGTTATAACCGATGGTGGTGATGTTGGAAAAGGCTAGTAGTGGTAATCTAGGGCTTTGATTGTGGTTGCATACGGTGATAATGGTGGTAAGTGCTGCGACGAGGTTGTTTGGTAACGTACCTTGCGATGTTGGTTGCGTTTAGGTAAAAGTCTATGTTGTTTTAGTGCATATAAATTATTTTGGTACGTTTTAGTTAGGTAAAACATCGGTCAAATCTGGTCAAACTTGGTCAATGAGCGGACAACGAAACGCGAACACGATTAGATCAAGATCAATACGAGAGGGTTAGCCAATGTGAACCGAGTGAAAGGTATAATCGCACGCGTAACGCATTGAAATTTAATTATAATTTATATACGTGTTATTTGAGTTCTAATTAATACAAAATACACAAATTATAAAGCGAGAGCGAATGACACAAGATTTAAATAGCAAGGATAGTTATTAGAAACCAACCTAGATAAGATATATGAAGCATTACATTTTGGGAAATGGTTATAACATGTTGTTAATTAAACAAATAAGTCGATATCATGTCACGTTAAATCATTACAAGACTTAGAGATGTAAAATACATTCAATTACGATTGTACATTTGTATATTTATACAATGAATATTTAGGTTTGTTGGACCAAAAGAACCAATGAGCCAAGATCAGGAAAACCTCTAAGTCCCACATGCCACTGCAACAGCTGCTGAAGACTTCCATCAGTTACAGTACTCTCTTGCTTGAATGTCAGACTCGAGAGCATCTGAAGACTCCCATCGGCTATTGTGTTCTCTTGCTTGAATGTCAAACTCGAGAGCATCTTAGCTCCATCATCTATTGTGTTCTCTTGCTTGAATGTCAAACTCGAGAGCATCTTAGCTCCAGTCTCAGCCGTTATGACAAAGTCTGAAGAACAAAGCATGAAGATCAAAGAACCAAAGAACAACAGCTGAAGACTCCAAAGTACTGAAGACCAAAGTACTGAAGTCTGAAGTACTGATCATTCAAGTACTGAAGGCTTCAAGTATTGAAGACCAAGTACTGAAGTATCAAAAGCTGAAGAACTGAAGAACTGAAGATCTTCTTCCGAAGCACAAAGTCTGAAGACAAAGACTGAAGACAACAACTGATGATATCTACTGAAGTCATCAGTTGTTACATCTTCCGAAGCTGTTCCTATCTTCCGAAGCAAAGTCTGAAGAAAAGACTGAGGACAACAACTGATGATATCTACTGAAGTCATCAGTTGTTACATCTTCCGAAGCCATTACATCTTCCGAAGCCAAGTCTGAAGACCAAGTACTGAAGAATCAGAGTTTGTCACAACAACTGAAGAAGTCCTTTCAGTTGTTGTGGTGGTTTTTCCTTTCCGTAGTTTATTTATTTCAGTAGTTGTACAACAGCTGAAGAGCATGTTCTTCAGTTGTTATAGTATCAGTAGTTTACTTTTGTCAGTACTTAGGAACTTTTGTAAGAAGATGTCAGTTGTTGACATCTTCAGTAGTTTTATGTTTTTGACAGTTGTAATTTGAATATTCAGTGATGTCAGAAAAGGACATCACCACCATGCTTTTGCCGCCTATATAAGGATGGCAAACCATGCTGTTTTAATTGCCGAAACGTGTTTAGTAATGAACATTTAATGTTTCGCAGAACTCTTCTCTCTCTATGTTTATGCTTTTAATTGCAATATATTTTATGTTCTTGATATAATTGCTAATTAATGTGCTAAATCCGCTGCAAACATAATCTAATTGATCAACACGAGAGGCTGAGATCCTGTCAAATGGTATCAGAGCAGGTTAATCATTGATCGATCTACCATTGATCATTTTAAACTGCTCTTTGATCTCTCAGTTTGATCGAATTAGCAATTTGCAAGAATTAGCCATAGAGAGTGAGTTTCTGCTGTTTCTGGCCAAGATCTTGAGGTCTTTCGGTGGTTTTGAGTCACATTTGTCTGGTTTAAACTTGTTTTTGACTAAAACTGAGATGACAACACCAACTAATGATCCTCACAATACTGGTTCCGCTACCAAGCCTCCGATGCTGGTTAGGAACGAGTATAACATATGGCAAAGACGTATGCTACACCACTTGGCTGTCAACAGTGCTGGTTGTTGGAAGTCAGTGGTGCATGGGCATACAAGCCAATGGTGAGCGTCCCGGAATCTAATGAACAGGTTGCAAAGAAACCTGAACAATATTCGGACGAAGATCTAAAGCTGTTCGAAATCGATGCTAGAGCCCATGGAATTTTAGCCATGGCCATTCCAAATGAGATATACTCAGGGCTCTTGCATCATGAGTCTGCTCATGACCTATGGGTTGCTCTAAAGGAACAATTTGGAGGAACTGATTCGGTCTTAGCAAACAATAGGGAAATCCTTGCCCAACAATATGAGACCTTCTCATATAGAAAGGGTGAGACTCTGACCCAGCAGTTTGAGCGGTTCTCTTGTTTGATATCTGAGCTGAAGATGGTCAAACAAGAGTACACCAACACCCAGATGAACAACAGGTTCCTCAGGTCACTTCCTGAGAGATGGGACACATATACCATTGTCCTACGCTCCAGTGCAGACCTGGAAACTCTATCTCTCACCCAACTTCATGGAAGCTACTCACTTTTGAGAGAGAGGTAGAGCAAAAGAGGAAGTTGTCCTCATCTGGCAAGCTCGCTGATGACTTTGTCCAAGGTATGCTGCCTTGATAAGTCATGAGTCAGAATATACTTCATCAGAGTTCTTATGATGAACATATTGATTTCTCTACTAACTCAGAACAAGCTTTTGTTGGTGTTAGTAGTTCAGGAGGTGGTGGTGACAACTTGTGTTTTCTGATGGAGGACTTGAGGGGCATTCCAGATGATGATCTGGAAGAGATGGATATTTTGAACCAAATGGCAATGATAAATATCCGCTCTCAAAAGTTCTACAAGAGAACTGGAAGGAAATTCCCTGGACTCTCTGGCAAAACCAAAGTTGGTTTTGACAAGAGCAAGTTGAGGTGTCACAAGTGCCAAAGGCTTGGACACTTTGCAAGAGAGTGTAGATCATCTGGATCTAACTCATCTGCACCCTTTGTGACTTTTCCCAGCAATAGCTCACAGCACAGAGGGCAACCTTCTTCCAGTTCTACCCATCTCTCAGGCACAGGCACCACCTGCTTATTTGTGCCACAGGGTCATATGCCATATCCTTACCCCTGTTACTACATGCCTCAGCCTAGTCAAACTCAAGTACCCCCGGCTCAACCACCTCATGCTCTTCCTGAGCCTCAATCTTCCCAATCTCATCAACACACACAACCTCAACAACACAGCTTTTTCACCCCAAGTGTTGTTGACTGGAGTAGTCTACCAGAAGAGCTATCTGGTCAGGAACAACTACTCCAAGATGCTGGTCAACATGGTGGTGACCAACCTTTTGGAAATCTTGCTCTGATGGCCCTTGATTCTGCTGAAGGGTCATCATCCAATGCCTCATCTCAGGTATCCACTGAGGCAAAAGCCAAGCTTTGTTCTGAATCATGCATAGCAGCATTTGCTTCTATTAGAGAAGCAAATGAGCTTTAATAGATAAAATCTTGAGCTTGAGCACACTATTTCCAAAGAAAAGCTGATTTTGAGGTTGCTCTAAAAGATAAAAATGATGAGATTTACAAGCTTAACTGCCAAATCAAAGATAGTAAAGCTAGGGAAGATGTACTTCTAGAGAAGTACAAAGACCTCAAGGAAACTCTTGCAACCACCCAAGTTGAGTGTGATTGATGGGTGCAATCATGCAAGGGTTTTGAAATGCTTCTTAGCAAGCAATCAGCTTCCAATGGGAAGTTTGGCATTGGTTATAATCACACTGCTCCTCCCACAGACTTCACTTCAAGAGCAGAAGTTGAATCTGATGGGGAGAGCAATAACCAATACTGTTCATCATGTGACCTACTATCCTCTAAAACAGCATCATCAGAGCAATAACCAATACTGTTCATCATGTAACCAATCAGCTGATGCTACAACAGCTGATGGTTCAAATGCTGACTGTCACATGACCAAAAGGCTGATCAACTCAGGTGTTGTCACTAGAAGTACTGAAGGTACTAGAGAGCAAGTGACAACATCTGAAGTTCAAACCTCTAATACTATTAGAACTGAAGAGAAGAAAACTAACAGTAGGAAGGTTTGAAGACAGCTAGAGAGGATACCAGGAAAGCAGGCACTAGGAAGAAAACTGCTAGTACTGATGTCAAACAGCTGAAGAACAAGTCTTCAGCAGTTAAATCCTCTTCAGCTGATGATCAGCATAAGATGAAGAAGAAGCCATGTGAGATATGTGGCTTATTCAATCATCTTACTGATGATTGCTGGTACAAAAGGGGTTCCAAACTCAAACAGAAGGAGAAAATTACTGAGAGCATCAATAAAATGAAGAATGAGTTTGAAACCAAGTTTGTACTAGCAACATCCAAGCCTGAAATCTCTAAGCCAAAAGTTAAATCTAAGAAAAAGGTAGGGATTAGTCAGGCAACAGCTGAGGTTGCTCAGAAAAAGATGGTACAACATAGGAACTCATCATCAGTAAACTCCAATGTGTCTGAAGAGCTGAAGGCTTTATCTCAAAACCAGACACAGTTGGTGATGATGGTTCAGTAACTAGTGGGAAGAGTCAACCACTTAGATGCTCCTATGTTGAAACCACAGAAAAGGAAGTCCAAGCCAAAAGCTTCCTCTTCTGTACCATCTTCTTCACCTCAAGCTGTCACACACAACACACCTGTTGTGCTACATCTGTAGCTGAGATCAGACCCAAAGCCAAGCAGGTTTGGGTCTCCAAGACTAACTAACACATGGTTGTGTTTGCAGGGTTCTTCAACATGCCATAGAAGCATCTGGTATATAGACAGTGGAGGATCCATGCATATGACTGGAAGCAGCTCCCTTCTTAATGACTACTCTCAAGGAAAGAAGGGATTGTTTCTTTTGGCAATGATGCAAAGGGTTACATCATTGGAAAGGCTTTGTTTCCAATGGGGAAATAAGGTTTGATGATGTTAACCATGTGGAGAATCTCAAGTATAACCTCTTGAGTGTCAGTCAAATGTGTGACAAAGGCCATGTTGCCCTTTTCACAAGCCAGAACTGTAGGATTCTGTCATCCAAAGTTCTGAGTTTGATTGACAAGGCATTGGATGAACATACTCTCCTGAAGGCCAACAGGACAGGAAGAGTGTACGCCTTAGATCTTTCTAAAAAGATGGATCTAAAAGGCCATCCTTGTCTATTCTCCAAGGCATCTCCTCAAGAGTCTACACTATGGCATAGAAGGCTGGGTCATGTTAATTTTAAGAACATGAATCAGCTTATAAGCCATGGTCTAGTAAGAGGATTGCCTCAGAAGGAGTTCAAATGTGAAGATGACTGCACTGCTTGCTTGAAAGGAAAACAACACAAAGTTTCATTCCCTTCAATAGAGGAACCAAAGTCCACTGCCTGCTTACAGCTTTGCACATGGATCTCTTTGGTCCTGTGAGAGTGATGAGCATGGCAAAGAAGAAATACTGCCTGGTAATTGTGGATGATTACTCCAGGTTTGTATGGACTTTCTTCTTGCACTCGAAGGATGAAGTAGCAAAGACAATAATGAACTTTGTGTTACATGTAGAAAAGCAGTATTCCCTACAGGTCAAGTGTGTGAGGAGTGACAATGGAACAGAATTTAGAAACCACACACTTGATGACTTCTACCTGTCCAAGGGAATTAGAAGGCAGTTTAGCATTCCTAGAACTCCTGAGCAGAATAGAGTGGTGGAGAGAAAGAACAGGACCCTCATTGAAGCAGCAAGGTCAATGTTGGCTGACTCAGGGCTGCCACTGACCTTTTGGGCTGAAGCTGTCAATACAGCTTGCTATGTACAGAATAGAGCCTTAGTAAATAAGAGGTTGATGAAGACTCCCTATGAAGTTCTTCATCATTTGGCCCCTCTTATTTCATTCTTTAGAGCCTTTGGGTGTCCTTGTTTCATTCTCAACACTAGCAACCCACTCCATAAGTTTGCTAGTAAGGTGGATGCAGGGTATTTTATTGGTTATTCATCAACTTGCAAGGCATACAGAGTCTTCAACTGTAGAACTAAGGGGGTTGAAGAAACTCTGCATGTTAAGTTCAATGAATCTCCAAAGGACAAGATTCCACAAAACCCTGTGGAGTTGTTTGATCTGGACATACTGCAATATGTTCCTTATCAACCTCCATCTGTTGAGCCTGTCAACAGATCTCCACCTGGTGGTACTGATGATGATGTAGTCAGTACTCACCTCTTCAGGATCAGTGACAACCTGCCTAAGTTCACTGAACCTGATGCTCCTGTAGCCTCAGAAGCTCCATCCACTACAAATGCTGATGAGATTTCTGCTTGCTCTACTTCGTTTGAGCTGCCATCCTCTACATGGTTTCAGGAATCTCCATCACCATCTGTTGCTGCTGATGGGTCTACAAACACTTGCACAGATATCATAGTCTACCAAGAGCTCAAGAATCACCCCACTTCACAAATCATTGGTGATATCCATGCTGGAGTTTCAACCAGGAATCAATTGTCCAACTTCTTCTTCTATGCTCTCTTCATCAGTCAGCAAGAGCCAAAGAACTATCATATTGCGTTAAGAGACAATGGATGGGTGGAAGCTATGCAGCTTGAGCTACTTCAATTCAAGAAACAGCAAGTGTGGGAGCTTGTTCCATTACCCAAAGATAAGTGTGCTATAGGCACCAAGTGGGTATTCAGGAACAAAACAGATGAGAAGGGCCAAATTGTCAAGAACAAGGCCAGACTGGTTGTTCAAGGGTTTGCACAGGAGGAAGGCATCGATTATGATGAGACCTTTGCACCTGTGGCCAGACTAGAAGCAATTAGACTGTTCTTAGCTTATGCTGCCTTTCACAGTCTTAAGGTTTATCAAATGGATGTCAAAAGTGCCTTCCTATATGGGAAAATAAAAGAAGAGGTTTATGTGTGTCAACCACCAGGCTTTGAGGACAATAAACATCCTGATTGGGTGTACAAGCTTGATAAGGCTTTTTATGGGCTGAAGCAAGCACCTAGAGCTTGGTATGAGACACTCTCAACCTTTCTTCTGGAGAATAAGTTCACTAGAGGCACCATTGATAAAACCTTATTCATCAAGACTGTGGGACAACATAAGCTCCTTGTTCAGATTTATGTTGATGATATCATCTTTGCATCCTCTGATCCAAAGTTGTGTGATGAATTTACAAAGCTTATGAAGCTTAGGTTGAAATGAGTGCTATGGGAGAATTACAGTTCTTTCTAGGTTTGCAAATCAAACAACAGGATGATGGAATTTTCATTCATCAGTCCAAGTATACCAAGGAGTTGTTGAATAAGTTTGATTTACAATCCTGTAAGCCCTGTTCTACTCCCATGAGCAGCATCACACAACTAGATGTTGATCAGAAAGGTAAAGCGGTTGATGAAACCCTTTACAGAGGTATGATTGGGTCCTTGATGTACCTTACAGCTTCTAGACCAGACATCATGTTTTCAACATGTGTTTGTGCTAGATTTCAGGCTGCACCTAAAGAATCCCATTTGATTGCAGTCAAGAGGATCTTTAGATATCTTCAAGGTACTCAATCACTAGGACTTTGGTATTCAGCTGGGCATTCATGCAAATTAGTTGCTTTCTCTGATAGTGACTATGCAGGATGCAAAGTCACCAGAAAATCCACTTCTGGTGGTTGCCAATTCCTAGGCAATTGTTTAGTTTCTTGGCAGAGTAAGAAACAAACATCAATTGCTACATCCACTGCTGAAGCTGAGTATATTGCTGCTGCAAGCTGTACCTCTCAGATACTCTGGCTTCAGAACCAACTTCTGGATTATGGCATTACTGAGACTAAGACTCCATTATTAATGGACAGTGCTTCAGCTCTTTGTATTGTTAAGAATCCAGTCCAGCACTCTAGGACCAAACATATTGAGATCAGACATCATTTTATTAGAGATTGTTATGAAAAAGGTCTTATTGATCCCAAGTTTGTGCCTAGTGCTGATGAGCTTGCAGACATTTTTACTAAGCCTCTAGATAGTGCCACATTCCAAATTTGGTACTAAGGCTTGGTATGCTGCAGCTTGATTGATTTGACCTTTGCTGATGCTCTTCTTCACAACTACTGAAGAGCAAAGGTCAAATATAAGTACTGATGAGTAATTTAGTCTTCAGCTCTTTCACAACTACTGAAGACTAAAACAACTCACAGTACTGATGTACATTATTTATTGAAAACAACTGATGTAGTGAGGTGGATTACAACTACTGATGTGTGATTTTCAATTAATAAGTACCGAAGAACAAATTTTGCTCACAAGTACTGATGTGTAATCTTACACAAATACTGAAGACAAAATTTGTTCACCAGCTCGGAGACTATTCATCAGCACTTGTGAACATCTGATCACAAGAGCTGAAGGCAAATATTCTCAAGAGCTGAAGGGTCAATGAAACATCTGAAGGTCAGCCAAAGAGCTGATGAGTAAATGTGGAGGCCAGTATGAAACAACTGATTTGACGGAAACAGCTGATGAGTAATTTCACATCAGCTGATACCAACAGCTGCTGTTTCATATCCAAACAACTGAAGGACAAAACCATGTCTTCAGTAGTTTCACAACTACTGATGACTAACACCAAGTCCTCAGTTGTTTACAACAACTGAAGCAATACCATGTCTTCAGTAGTTCACAACTACTGATCTCAGTAGTTCACAACTACTGAAGGCTAACACCAAGTCTTCAGTTGTTACAACGTCTGAAGAAGAATACTAGATCATCAGTAGTTCATAACTACTGAAGACTGACAGTAATTCTTCAGACGTTTACAACATCTGAAGGACAAAACCAAGGTCTCAGTAGTTTCAACTACTGAAAACTAATACCAAGTCCTCAGATGTTACAACCACTGAAGGTTAAAACCACGTCATCAGTCGTTACAACAACTGAAACTAACACCAAAACCTTCAGTAGTTTTCTTTCAACCTTTGCCCTACCCTATAAATACCCGACTAATACCAAGTCCTCAGTAGTTTTCTTTCAACCAAATCGCCATTATGGCCCAAGTTTCACAATGCCGTCGATCTCATGCACGACTCACCCTACCAAACGGCATTCCTCATCAACCCCACCATATACACCGACTCCTTGACGGAGTTTTGGACGAATGTAACCGTCCAATCCGGAGAGCATGATGGTGAGGTCTCTCTCCGGTCCTCCGTCAACAGCCATCCCGTGGTTATCACTCCAGCTGCTATACGTCAAACCCTAAAGCTGGAGGATGCCACCTACCCAACCTCCTACCCCAAAGGTACCCTGGATCTCTTATTCACATCCAACGACTACCAGGGTAACCTATCAGCCTCTACCTTGTTGAAGAAACACTTCCCTGACCCTCAACGATTGATCTTCCACATGGTGAATGTTTGTCTGGCTCCCAAAACCTCTTCGTGGGACCAGATGTCAACAAGGTGGCAACAGGTATTGTATTCTATCCTTGAGAAACAACCACTAAATTTTACTGATATTTTATTTTTGGAACTCAAGGACATGGCCACAAAACCATTTTCTAACCGTTGGAACTTATATCCACGGTTCATAATGGCCATGATCGTAGACCAGCTTCAGGCTGAGGGACTAGTTGGCACTGGGGTCCCTGCCATGGCTGTTCTAGCCGAGGTATACTCCAGGCACAACACTGACCACACACTCAAACAGGCTGGCCGGCTGCGAAAACCCACGCAGCAGGAACCCACAGCCTCCACCTCCAAATCCAAAGTCCCCACCAAGCCAAAAGCCAAAAAGAAGGTCACAAAGGCTACTCAGGGAGATGAGTCCCCTGAGGATGCCCCCGCAACACAAAGGCAGGATGTGCGGCTGGTTCGATTCTCCCAGCAGGTACCACGACTCCACCCACCACAACCGCGCAGGCTTCCTCTCAACAGGAGCCTGATGTAGCCAACATTGGGGCAACCACATTACTGGGGTCTATCTCACTTGAGGAGACTACCATTGAAGAGCACAGTCCTCCCCATGTGCACACTGCTTCTAGCCCATCTCCTGATGAGACCACCCCACTAAGCCCAACATTGGCAATAGCCAAAGTGCTGACCGATCTGAGCACTCCACCCTCTCCCCAGAAACCTATTACACCTGGGGAGACTCCAACCGAAGAGGGGGTGGGTACAAGTGCCGATGGGAGCCCACAGCACCGAGAATCAGTTCAATCTCCCAGTGTGGCTAGGGAGATGGAACAATCTGGTGAGGCTGCCACTTCCTCTGCATCAACATCTGAGCAGGGTGAAGCTGGTAACATCACTAAGACCTCACCAGAGGCAATGGCCGATGATGGATCCAATCCGGAGGGTAGAAGTCCCCAGTACCATGAACAAGGGGCACATGTTATTACTGAGCCACACTCAGGACATGTACATCCTGACACTGTCAGGAGGTCAGGTGATTCAGCTCATGCTGATGATGACCTGAGCTTCTTCTACGATGTAGTAGCTCAAAACACTATCCTAGAGGATGAGATAAGCAGACTCAAAGAGCTGCTTGCTCAAATGACTCAGGATAGAAGTCCATCTGCCACCACTACCCAACAGATGGCACCTTCACCCGAAGGTCTCACAAACACTGAGCCAACCCCACAAACTCGGCCACCAGCCCCTACTTCTGGCACTAGCTCTCAGGGTCAGAACCCCCCTGAGCAGCTGGATGCTATCTTCCAGAAATCCCTACCTCTCATCACACCCATACTTCAAAACATAGTAATTCAGACCCTTGATGAGAGGCTTCCCACATACATACAACCCATGGTGGAGGTTTCCATTTCTAAGGCACTTGCTGATAGTCAAACCCCAACCAATGCACCCAAAAAGGGGGAGACATCAGTGCAAGTCAAGAGGAAGAGGGGTGAGGAAGAGAAAGAGGCAGAGAAAGAGGTGGTGGTTGAGAGGGAGTTGGTTGAGGAGACTGGGAAGGTGAGGGAGAAGGGGAAGAGGAAAGAGAGGGAGGTAGAGCCAATAGCAGTGACTGAAATCCAAAAGGATTTTAGTGTCACTAATAAGAATAGGGGAGAGGGAGAGAAACTGGATTCTGATCTAGCAGCCCCTGTCAAGGAGGCTGAAGCTGAACACAACAAATCAATGGATTCTGCCATTGATCAGCTGTTCAGGCAAGGCTTTGACAAGGACACTGCCTTGCTAGATCAGGAGCTCAGAAGGATGGAAACCAAGGAGATAGAATACCGATGGTCTACTTATAGCCAAGAGGACCAAAAGAGACTTGAGGCTATGAGTAGATTCATTTCGAAGTATTTGGGCAGACCAGTCCTTGATATCAAAGCATGGACCAGGGACAGGATCTTGGCTATAACCACCAACATCTGTTCAGCTGGTAACTTCACTAAGGGACTGGTTGCTGAGGCCCTCTCCGAAGCCGGTGCTGGGAACAGGACACTTCTAGTAAAACAGACTAAGCCTGCTCTCATATCTAGATTACTAGAAGTGCCTGCCAAAATTCCCACACCAACCACCAAACCACAACCCATAAAACCAATCCCTTCACCATCAAAACCCGCAGCCAATGATCCACCCTTGATGAAGAAGAGAAGGATGTTGAGGCTGCAAGAAGAAGAAGAGGAGGATGAGGAGGATAGCCTGCCACTTTCAGCAGTTATACCTCTACCCAAAGCCAAACCACAAACCATCACTCCCACCTCACAGCAGGACACTGTGAGGGTAAAGTTAGAAGAGGAGGAGCAGCAAAAGCGACATGATGAGGAAATGCTGAAAAGCATTGACAAATGTTATGCTGCTTCAACCTCTATAATAAACATGCACAAAGAAGCTCTGAGATTATTCACCTTGAAACAAACCTATCAATATGAAAGGGATAAGGTGAGAACTTGGCCTGACCCAAGGGTGTCTCACAGGATAGTCAAAAAGGACATGCCTGTGAGATACAAAAGCCAACTAAAGAGAATCGTAGATGAAGTGATCTCTATGGCTTTTGTAATAACACCCTGGGAAATAGTAGAGGAATTCGAGAAAGCCTATAGAGCCGGCCAATCACCCTTTTCAATGCTAGAAAATAGGGTGGTTAGGAAGGGTCTGGTCTATAAGAGGCTTGAGAATATCCATAGGGATGAGCTCAACCTGTTGTTGGAGGGTAAACATCCTGATGAGTTTGCATACAGGCAAACCACAACACTTGAGCTCAAAAATGGAAGACAGGTCAAGTTCATCTCAGAGCTGTACGGTCGGGAGGGATTATTTGATGGTGTGCCTGAAGATCTCTCCAAAGAAGAACAAATGATCTTTCTTCAGGCCTACACCCGAGAATCCTACCGGCTTGTACATGGGAGGTAGATCTCATGGATGGGGCAACAACTCTGTGTCCAATTCCCCAAGACAGAGTTCCCATCCATACTTAGCCAAACAAACACTAGAGACTACCTCTCCGGCCAGTGCTTATCTGGGTCAACTCCTAATCTGATCTGGGAGGAAGTAGACCAATCTTTATGCCACCAATAAGTGGGACATCCAATAATTAGAGGTTTTGGCTGCATTGGTTCAGGGGGAGTTTGTTGGACCAAAAGAACCAATGAGCCAAGATCAGGAAAACCTCTAAGTCCCACATGCCACTGCAACAACTGCTGAAGACTTCCATCAGTTACAGTACTCTCTTGCTTGAATGTCAGACTCGAGAGCATCTGAAGACTCCCATCGGCTATTGTGTTCTCTTGCTTGAATGTCAAACTCGAGAGCATCTTAGCTTCCATCAGCTATTGTGTTCTCTTGCTTGAATGTCAAACTCGAGAGCATCTTAGCTCCAGTCTCAGCCGTTATGACAAAGTCTGAAGAACAAAGCATGAAGATCAAAGAACCAAAGAACAACAACTGAAGACTCCAAAGTACTGAAGACCAAAGTACTGAAGTCTGAAGTACTGATCATTCAAGTACTGAAGGCTTCAAGTACTGAAGACCAAGTACTGAAGTATCAAAAGCTGAAGAACTGAAGAACTGAAGATCTTCTTCCGAAGCACAAAGTCTGAAGACAAAGACTGAAGACAACAACTGATGATATCTACTGAAGTCATCAGTTGTTACATCTTCCGAAGCTGTTCTATCTTCCGAAGCAAAGTCTGAAGAAAAAGACTGAGGATAACAACTGATGATATCTACTGAAGTCATCAGTTGTTACATCTTCCGAAGCCATTACATCTTCCGAAGCCATTACATCTTCCGAAGCCAAGTCTGAAGACCAAGTACTGAAGAATCAGAGTTTGTCACAACAATTGAAGAAGTCCTCTTCAGTTGTTGTGGTGGTTTTTCCTTTTCCGTAGTTTATTTTATTTCAGTAGTTGTACAACAGCTGAAGAGCATGTTCTTCAGTTGTTATAGTATCAGTAGTTTACTTTTGTCAGTACTTAGGAACTTTTGTAAGAAGATGTCAGTTGTTGACATCTTCAGTAGTTTTATGTTTTTGACAGTTGTAATTTGAATATTCAGTGATGTCAGAAAAGGACATCACCACCATGCTTTTGCCGCCTATATAAGGATGGCAAACCATGCTGTTTTAATTGCCGAAACGTGTTTAGTAATGAACATTTAATGTTTCGCAGAACTCTTCTCTCTCTATGTTTATGCTTTTAATTGCAATATCTTTTATGTTCTTGATATAATTGCTAATTAATGTGCTAAATCCGCTGCAAACATAATCTAATTGATCAACACGAGAGGCTGAGATCCTGTCAAGGTTAACCGACATCTACACGTTTTGTTTAAGATAAAAGATCTAAAATGCGATAATGATCCATCATCATCTTGTTGTTATTAATTGTCGGTCATCTCATTTTTATTGAGATAAATATTATCGGTATCACCCTTTTTTTATTAGAAATATAGTCAACTACCATCAATAATTGAATTACTTAGCGTCAATCAAGTTAACCGATATGATTATAAACGTGAAGATTATAAACATCGTTTGAAACATTATATATTACTTACATTGTTAATGCAAGTTATTTACAAAGATTTGGAATCCATGATATGAATTGATTTTTCGACATTCTTCATACTAAGACACAACTCTTGATTAAATACATAAATCAACCTAATGTACACGAATCAACTCATGACAATTAACAAATATACAAGAAGCTAAGGATACTAATCACCAGCATTAATTTAACTAAAGAGCTCAACTGCACGCATGTAATAACATCGTGCTAAATCTAAACGTGAATCTTATATGTTTTAGTTAGGATTGCTTTGTTGGTGATCATCACCTTTCTTTATCAAGCTCTGAAATTATACAAGGATACCAGGTGAGTTCTCGTGTTCCCCTTTTTACCTTGGTTTTGGGGATGAAGCATGCTCTTTTAAACTGAAACTTTTACTTGTTATACTATTTATTGTGCTTTCTTTGATGCTTGTATGTGGGACTTTTTTTTGATACCTGCTGATACTTTTGTCACGATCATTAATTCTTTTGTGAACCGCTTGTTCTTACGTGAATAGATCTATTTGGGGAATCCCCCATGCACAGTGGCTCCCGCTACAGGGAGGTACCCCACTGAGATCCTAAGGGGTCGTTTGTGGCATGTAACAGGTTTTGAATAAGACACTATGGTGAACCATCCTAGCAGGAATGGTTCACTGTTCTGAGGCTTGGTTCTTTCCTACGGGAATATCCGGTACAACATAACTTTAGAAGAGGCCAGCCGGGGACCAAGTGCAGGGTTGACTGTGACACCCCACGATGATTGATACTATAATAATGCAAACTTTCAGAGTTGCTTTTGTTTAAGACTTTAAGCACACATGATTTGAAAATTTTACTAATGGATCCTAAAAAGACTTTTGTTTTCTGAAACTTTAACCACTTGAACTCACCAACTTTATATTGACACGCTTCTTTTTGAGCATGTCTTCAGGTACAGCTAGGGAGAATAGTTGAGCTATAGAAGTTACCCAAATACGAAGCAAGATATGTGGGTAGAGGTTAAAGACACAAGTTGAGCCTAGAAGCCTTAGTTGCTGAAGCTTCAAGAAATATTTACCGCGAGATTGATTACGACACCTATAGATTGTAGGTTGAAGCACCTTGTGAATTGGAAATAAAGCCAATATGTTAATGTAAATACCATCTGACACTATGTAATAAACCATTTAGTTTCCGCTACATTTTTGGTTGTTGATTTCTGATCGTTACGTCCCGCCTCTCTGGGCACGGGGTGTGACAACTTGCTTTGATTATGATTGTGTTTGTATGTTACCGGGCGAACCTGTTTTGGTCGCCTGGTGAAGTTAGACAGTTTTGGCTGAACAGATTCGCTGATAGCGAATCTGTCACCGAACCTAGGACTGGTACTATAAATTGTATGTTTGATCATTGTTAATGGAACTTTTGCATATTTTATTGAAAACCTATCTTTGTGTGTGTGCTTGCTGAGGTGCTAGGACCTTATTCTGATTATCATTGTAGCTTTAATACCTCTAGTGGATCCTAATCGTTCATATCAAGTAAGTATCTATTGAATCGATTATCATCAGTGGGACTTGTAAATGTTATTAGATCATTAGCACTGTTATTAGATCTGTATGGACCAACAATATGGTATCAGAGCCGTAGTGCTCTTGATGATTTGCTAATTCTGAAATTTTTGTGGTTATATGATATAAACACTGTTTGATTCTGTTCGTAACTGTTGATTGTGAATTAGCCATGAAAATTGATTGAGGATTGCATGTTTTAACTGTACGAAGCTATAGAAACAAACTGCATGCTAATTGGTTATGTTTTGAATGATTTATGCTTGATTTCGTGCTGTTGAAAAGCTTTCTGTTAGACAGCGAATCTGTATCTTCATGGAGCGAATCTGTTAATTCAACTAGCGAATCTATAATTTTTGTATGCTTTGATGGTTTGAGTTTTTAATCAGCAAGCTATTACTTAAGAACGAAAGTTCACCATATTTCCTTGGCAAGCAAGCAAAGTTGCTGCCGAATCTATTTTGAACGAAAGTTCAATTCTGCTGACCGAACTTGGGCAGCGAACCTGTGATTCTAAGCACAAGTGCAGCGAAACTACTGCCAGTTGGTTGAGCGAATCTGTCAAGGTTCACCGAGCGAATCTACCAGCAAATTTACTTAATTTGCAACGAATTTACTAATATATCAACGAATCTGTCCCTGTCACAACAATGATGACCACAAACCCTACCACTACTGAACTTGAAAGCATCCAGTCTAATAGGCCACCAAGGCTTGTTAATGGTGAGAATTTTGAAGACTGGAAAAGATGTCTGAAAGCCTTCTTCTTTTAGACCGACCACAGTCAATGGGATTCTATCATAAATTGACCACACTTACCATTACATGTTGTGGGTCACTCGACTACTCCTGACAATGACCCACATACCTTCACTGAAACTGATGTCAAGCTGCTGGATCATGATAAGAAATCTCTTGGAGCTTTAATTCTGTGCTTACATCAACATATCTACAACAGATTTGCTGAACACACGACTGCTAAAGCATTATATGATGCTTTGTGTGAATTCTATGATGGGAATGAGGATGTGAAACTTGACAAGAAGGCTCAAGCTGAGAAAGAATTCAACTCCTTTGTTGGTTACAAGCATGAGACTCTGACTGATATAACCAACCGCTTTCTGTCTGTATCCAGCAATCAGAAAAAATATGATGAAAAATTGGGTAATCATGAACAAGTTACAAAGCTTCTGGACTCACTTCCTCCACAGTGGAGCCTTCAAATCAAAATGCTGAAACAAGAAAGGAACTTTCCTGATTACAAGCTCATGGACGTTATCAACAAATTAAAGTCATTTGATCTTGACGTGAAAAGAAGGGAATACAATCAGTCAATGATGTCACCCAATGTTACCTCACAAAATGCTGCATTCATTTCATCCTCTGCAAACTCTTACTCTCAAGGTGTAGCATATGGTGGTTTACCGGGTTATGGAAATTCTATAAGTCCTGGTTATGGTGGTGGTCATGCTAATTTTGGTGGTAGTCCTAGTGCTGGTTCAAACTCAATGCATCCATCACTACTCAGATTCCTCCTGACATGATGGCTTTGTTTGGTATGTTCGTTCACAGTTATGAGGCTTTGGTAGCAGATGAGTTGAAAGGAAAAGGAATGACTGTTGAAGATATGTATCAAGTGGATCTAGATGATCTCGAGGAGACAGATATTCAGTGGCAGATTGCCATGCTGCCTCTTAGAGCTAGACCATTTATGGAAAGAACGGGCAGAAGAAACTTTGGTAATCAAGGTCAAAACAATAGAATTGGGTATGATATGTCTAAACTCAGATGTTTCAACTGCAAGCAGCTTGGTCATTTCAAGCGTGAATGTCCATCTCCAATCATCACTGAACCAGTCAATTCCGGAACCTCCAAAGTAATCCCAATCATGGAGAAAGTGGAAGAAGAGAAACAAAAGAAAGAAACAGCGCTGTTAACAAATTTTGACTGGAGTGCAGAAATCAAAGAAACAAAAGAAGAAATCAACCACGCCTTAGTTGCTGAAGTGGCTGATACACATACTTCTGCTGATGATTATGTTAACAGTTTTGATCCTTTCAGAGAATTCTTTGAAGAAGCTTGTGTAGAAGATGTTTATGATAATGCTGGTGGTAAGCAAATGGAGTCAAAAGTGGTTCAAGTTGACGAAGATGTTATTGCTCAAGGAGATCAGGGTAAAGAACAGTCGGTTCAATCTGAGTTTGTTTGTGAAATGGTAAATGAGAAAGTTAAGCAAGTGACTGGGTTAGAAGCTAACAAGGATGCTGTGAAAGATGCTGCTGGGAACATGGAAGCTATAATTAAGGTAGCCAAAAAGGCAGCTATGGCAAAATACAAGAAGAACACACCCTACTGCCAATGTGACAAAGCTCTAGCAGCTGAAAAGCTGGTAATGAGTATTCCTTATGATGAAATTATGGATTTATGTTCCCCGGCTTGCAAATTTTGATTTATGGGAATTTACCAAGTTAATCAAATTCTTTTATCAAGTGAAGGAGACTTAAAAAGAATAAACAAAGAGCTTAAAATAAATGAATCAAAATATTTTGTCAAATTAAGAGAAGCTTTAAAAGAAATTGAACATTTGAAAAGAATCCTTTTGGAAAAGAATTGTGAAGTAAACTATTTAACTGAACAACTTACTCTTACTAAATTTGAAGTCAAAAAATTTAAAAATAAACTAGAACAATGGACTCTTTCTGGAATGAAAAGGGAGGAACTTTGCAAAAGACAAAGGGAGGCTAGAATCAAGACCGGTGTGGGTATTGAAGTTGATTCTTTTGTACATCCTCCACCTAGTACTTTCTGTTATTCTCCTACGCCCACTCCTGATCCTTCAAATGAGTTGATACAAGAGATTATACAGAATGATACTAACAGCTCTATTGCAGGTTTAGAAGGAGTTAACGTTAAGGAAGTACGAGAGGAGTATGCCTATGGTAGAAGTAGGGGTCTTGGATGTTCTAGTAATCCTAATGTCAAGTCAAAGAAGTCCATTGAAGATAATAGTTTAAGTAGATTTGTGTCTAGTAATGTTTTGAATTCAAACAATGTTTCATGTAATCTTAATTCTGGAAATGATGTTTCGAATTTAAATACTTTGAATGCTGATGCTATGAATGATGATTGTGTGAATGTTAATGCAGAACTTACAGGTCATGTCTCTGAAAGTCAAAATAAATCAAATTGTTTTCAAAAATTCTTTTCTCATCCAATTCCATCTTTCACACCTATAAGGATTTCAAAACGTAATGATCAGGAATCATCTTCCTCATCCATGAACACAAATACTGAATCTGAATCTGGTAAGGTAAAAGTCACAACAGGTAAGTCTAAAGTGCCTTATGACTCTTACAGTGATTCAAGCTCTCAGTTATCAGAATGTGATAAAGAGATATGTATAGATAGAATTTCTACATCCAAATGCTCCAAGATAAGTTTGAAATCTCATTGCTTTAGATGTGGTAAGGATGATCATGTCATTAAGCATTGCCCTATGCTAGTTGGTTGTAGTATACAGAATAGATCATTAGGAAGAAAATTGAAAACCTTTGTGAATGATTTTTTCTGTAAAAAATCTACCATTCAAAGACCCAAACACACCAAGATTTGGGTTCCTGTTTCAAAAACCTAATTCTTCTTTTCAAAATGTTAGGAACATTCCAGCACCGCTGTAAATAGTTATTGGCATGTAGATAGTGGATGTTCAAGGCACATGACCGGGTTGAAGGATTTGCTGACTAATTACAAGATCATTAATGGTGGATATGTTGCTTTTGCTGGAGACAAGAAAGGATTAACAGAAAGTCAGTCACAGGTGGATGCCAATATCTTGGGGACTGTCTTGTTTCATGGCAAAACAAAAACGCAAACAACAGTATCCTTGCCCACAGGAGAAGCTTAATATATTGCTGCATCTAGCTGCTGTTGCCAAGTGCTTTGGATTCAACATCAGATGATGGACTGCGACATCAATTTCCTTCATACACCACTATTCTGTGACAATGAAGCTGACGTTGGCATTGCCAAGAATCCAATTCATCACACTCGGACAAAAGCACATTGAAACAAGAATTCATGCTATTCGTGATGCTCAGGAAAAGGGGTTTATAGATATTATTCCCATTGAAACTCGGAAGCAAAAAGCCGATCTTTTCACTAAAACTATTGATAAACCTCGTTTTTATGAATTGATCAATATGCTGGGTTTAATATCTTTCTAAAAACAAAATCCCTTTTTCTGAACAAGAAGTTTTGTTTAATCTGTCTTTTATGTACATATTCTTTATTTTTGCCTCGAGAATTCTTTTATGTCCCACATTTCTTCTCTCATTTCTTTTATTTCTTTAAGTCAAATTCTTTTAAAAAAAAATTTATTAGATAGCTATCAAATAAAAATTTTGGGGGAGAGTTAAAAATAAAAATCGAAATTCTGATTTGAGATGACTGAGAAATGATAGAATTTTCTCTTGATATGCTTTATTTACATGACATGCCATATGTGAGAAATGATAGTAACTGATAAAGATGATTGTTTTGTAATAGAAATTTTATAACAAGTTTGAAAGTTTCATTATATGACATGCTCGGCAGGCTCAGCATTTCAACAAAGTAAACGGTAACCTCGTGACAAACTAAGCTATCTGCATAAAAAATCTGGATATCCATCTTATCATCGATCTGCACGAAACTGAGTCCCATCAAAAAGGGGTTGAGAGCTTGGCTTATTTGTCTTACTAATGTATATTACCATCTTTCATCTCCGTTGTAAATTATATCTCGTGTTAAAAATCCTCTTCTATGCGAAAGTGTTGACCTGGAGAAATGGACTTCTCTACTATACGAAAGTATTGGCCTGAAGCTCCGTTCACACGATTACAAATGATTATCTCCTCTACTACACGAAAGTGTCGACCTGGAGCTCTGATTGTTCTGTAAACCATGTAAATTATTATCCCTGACCATCATCCATTAGTTAGTCATCAGACAAATTCAAATAAGCCGGATATGCTCAACAAACCATGAGGATGGGTAGGTTTTACCAAATGAGTGTGGGATCCTAATTTGAATGCATAATCATACCAAAACATGATAAAGAATCATGAGTTACGTGTTGAAAGAATGATTGTTTGAGTTTAAGTGGATAAACATACCGATAGTCGTTTATGAACTATCTTAAACTTGAATAAAATTAAAGTTTTGAAACTGTCTTTAAATCAATATGATCTCACTGCTGTCGATGTTTAATTACATCCCTGTGTTAAGCATTTCTTGAGAATGTGATCTCATGATCGAATCTGTTCTTGATTTTGAAAATAGATGTATCCCTCTTTTGAACGAGTTTGTTTTTGTGTTAGTTTCTTTGTTCAAAAGGCTTTTTATTTCTGTCTAGCGAATCTGTCAGAGAATCTATAGTTTCGCCCAGCTTAGTTCTATATATGTTGATCATGTTGCCGAGCGAACTTAGGGTATATATATATATACTGGTCACAGTGCACGCGAACATCACATTCGCTAACACTGTGACTGGCCTTTTTTTTATTCGGCTGAGACTCTTTCTTCAATTGCTTCTTTCTTGTGTTGAATTCGTGTGTGAATCATCTTCAAGTAAGTGTTCTGATTCTTCTTATTGCTTTACACTTGTTTACAACATCTTTTTGACCTAGATTTTGACCGATTAAATCCTAGAACTCTCTATATGTTCAAATAGAATGTTTAAGCATAGGTTTCTGTGTTTTTTGTGTTTTGTTGGTGTTGCTTGATGCTATTGAATCTGTTGAAATGTGCTTTATGCTTATGTGTTCGTATTTGTATTTATTTTGAATCTCAATGGTTCTAGCAAACCTAAAGTTCTGTCAGCGAATCTGAACGAAAGTTCAAAACATTGAGCGAATCTATGGCGTTATGCTGTCTGTGCGCAAACCATAGGTTCGCCCAAGGGTTTCCAGCGAACCTATAAGTTCGCCCGGCAACACTTCTTGTGCCTGCCAGTCAGCGAACCTGTAGATTCCACTTACATTTAGATTCTCTGACCAGCGAATTTATTTTTTTTTAGCGAACCTATCCTTCTTCTTTGAATTTCAAATTCTCTTCCGTTTACATTGTTATATCTCTCATCTAATCAACTTCCGGTTATGTTTCAATCATTATGTCGACTCTCATATTTCGGGAAAAGCACAACATGTGTGCTCTATTGAATGAAAACCATGAGAAGGCCGTAGGCTACAAAGATGCAATCAAGTGGCTGATATCTTCACATATTCACTATGCCGTATTATTAATGACTTGAAGCCTAATCTACCAATAGTTGGTGACACATTGAAAATCTGGCCAATGAATATCAGAATTTTTGGGGACTGTAAATCTGTCAGACACGACTGTGTTGGGAAAATCACATACTTTTGGGAAAATATGTACCCTGCTGACAGATGGCTACACATTTTGAAATTAAAAGAGTTAGAGAGCAAGAGGAGTTAGAGCTGAGATTAAGTCTCTAAATGAAAAGTAAGAAGAACTGATGATCATAACATGGAGATGGGTGATCTAGCAAGACAAATGGATCAAACAATTCAAAAGCGATTCAAGAAGCCGGTGACCGGAGAAACAAGCAGCGCAAAAACTCAGGAGGAGATTTTGTTCTAGATGTGCCTAAGACAGAAGTCACCGAAGCTAAACTGGCAGAACAATTTGTGTTTGAGCATGATGAGGAGGCCGGTTCTGAAGATGTCACAAATCCATTGGCAGGTATTTGGTTAAGAGGCGAAGCATACTTGGAGAACTTAGAGCCTGGAGACAATGAACAAGCCAGAGCTGATTAAGAGTTTATTCACAAAGCTGGAGCTAAACAAAAGACTCCCTGGGTGAGGTCCAACCTAGGGGGAGTATTGATGATCTAGATAAGTTGGACTCACCGGCATGTCGGTGTTATTATCTTTGTATTTTGATGTTTTCTTTGTAGCGAACCTAAGGGCGAACCTATAGGTTCGCCCAGTAGACTAAACTTGCTTTGATTATGATTGTGTTTGTATGTTACTGGGCGAACCTGTTTTGGTCGCCTGGCAAAGTTAGACAGTTTTGGCTGAACAGATTCGCTATCAGTGAATCTGTCAGCGAACCTAGGACTGGCACTATAAATTGTATGTTTGATCATTGTTAATGGAACTTTTACACATTTTATTGAAAACCTATCTTTGTGTATGTGCTTGCTGAGGTGCTAGGAGCTTATTCTGATTATCATTGTAGCTTTTATACCTCTAGTGGATCCTAATCGTTCATATCAAGTAAGTATCTCTTGAATCAGTTATCACCAGTGGGATTTGTATATGTTATTAGATCATTAGCTCTGTTATTAGATCTGTATGGACCAACAAATGGTGAATCACAGGAACCAATCAAAAACAAGAACTGATGTGTCTGATGAACTGAAGGCTTTAGCAAATAATTAGACACAACTTGTTATGATGGTTCAACATCTGTTGGGGAGAGTCAACCAAATAGATGTACATGTGATTAAACCACAGAAAAGGAAAACCAAGCAAAAATTAAAGGACTCCGTTTCAACACTATCTCCACTTCCACAGGCTATTAATCATGATAAACCAGTTAGTGTAAAATCTGTTGATGAGAACAGAGACAAAAGCAAAATGGTTTGGGTCTCAAAAACTAACTAGTTTCTTTTGACAAATGAAGGGTTCTTCAGCATGCCAAAGAAGCATCTGGTCATGTGAATCTTAAAAACATGAACCAGTTGATCCATCATGGTTTAGTGAGAGGATTGCCAATGAAGGAGTTCAAATGTGATGACAACTGCTCTGCTTGTTTAAAAGGGAAGCAACACAAAGTATCTTTTCCTTCAATAGAAGAGCCAAAGTCTACTGCCTGCTTGCAATTACTGCATATGGATTTGTTTGGTCCTGTAAGAGTGATGAGCATGGTAAAGAAGAAATACTGTCTGGTAATTGTGGATGATTACTCCATACTTGTATGGACTTTCTTCTTGCATTCAAAAGACGAAGCTTCACAAGAAATTATATACTTTGTGTTGTATGTGGAAAAACAAAACTCCCTTCTAGTCAAGTGTGTGAGAAGTGATAATGGCACTGAATTTAGAAACCACACACTTGATGAATTCTACTTGTCTAAGGGAATCAAGAGGCAGTATAGCATTCCAAGAACTCCTGAACAAAATGGAGTAATGGAAAGAAAGAACAGGACACTTATTGAAGCTGCCAGGTCAATCTTGGCTGATTCTGGTTTGCCACTAACCTTTTGGGCTGAAGCTGTCAACACAGCTTGCTATGTGCAGAATAGAGTCTTAGTAAATCAGAGGCTGATGAAGACTCCTTATGAAGTGTTACATCATTTGGCCCCTCTGATTTCATTTTTTAGAGCATTTGGGTGTCCCAGTTACATTCTGAACACAAAGAATCCACTTCAGAAGTTTGAATCAAAGGTGGATGCAGGGTACTTTGTTGGATATTCATCTACTTGCAAGGTATACAGAGTTTTCAATTACAGAACAAAGGTAGTGGAAGAGACCTTGCATGTGAAGTTTAATGAATCTCCAAAGGACAAAATTCCATAAAACCCAATGGAGTTATTTGATTTGGACATACTGCAATATGTTCCTTATCAGTCTCCAGCTGTTGCAGTTCTTGAAAATCCATCACCTCCTGTAAACAGTTCTTCCTCTGGTGGTACTGGTGATGATGATGATGCCAGTACTCACCTTTTCAAGTTTAGTGCTCAACTGCCTGAGTCATCTAAACCTGATGTTCCTATAGCTTCAGTAGCTCCATCCACAACAAATGCTGATGAGATCTCTGCATCATCTACTTTGTTTGAATTGCCATCTGCTTCATGGTTTCAAGAGTCTGAATCAACATCTGTTGCTGCTGAATCTCCTGCAAACACTTGCACAGATATTATTATCTATCAAGAGCTGAAGAATCACCCAATGTCTTAAATCATTGGTGGTATCAATGCTAGAGTTTCAACCAGAAGTCAATTGTCCAATTTCTGCTTCTATGCTCTCTTCATCAGTCAGCAAGAGCCAAAGAACTATCATGTTGCTTTAAAAGACAATGGATGGGTTGAAGCCATGCAACTTGAACTTCTTCAGTTTAAAAAGCAGCAAGTGTGGGAACTGGTTCCTCTACCCCAAGGTAAGTGTGCAATAGGCACTAAATCGGTGTTTAGGAATAAAACTGATGAAAAAGGTCAAATTGTTAAGAACAAGGCCAGACTGGTTCTATAGGGGATTTCACCAGAAGAAGGTATTGATTATGATGAAACCTTTGCCCTTGTAGCCAGACTGGAGGCAATCAGATTGTTCTTAGCTTATGCTGCTTTCCACAATCTTAAAGTTTTTCAAATGGATGTCAAAAATGCATTTTTATATGGTAAAATAAAAGATAAGGTTTATGTGTGTCAACCACCAGGTTTTGAGGATAATAAACATCCAGATTGGGTGTACAAGCTTGATAAGGCTCTGTATGGGTTAAAACAAGCTCCTAGAGCCTGGTATGAAACACTGTCTAATTTTCTTCTTCAAAATAATTTCACTAGAGGCTCCATAGATAAAACTTTTTTCATAAAGAAAGTAGACCAGCATAAGCTACTTGTTCAAATTTATGTAGATGACATCATTTTTGCATCCTCTGATCTACAGTTGTGTGATGCATTTACAAAGTTGATGCAACAAAAGTTTGAAATGAGTGCCATGGGAGAATTACAGTTCTTTCTGGGTTTGCAAATCAAACAAAGAGCTTATGGAACTTTCATTCATCAGTCAAAATATACAAAGGATCTTTTGAAAAAGTTCGATTTACAAAACTGTAAGCCCTGTTCTACTCCTATTAGCACCACTACACAACTGGATGCTGATCAAAAAGGTAAAGCGGTTGATGAAACCCTTTACATATGTATGATTGGTTCCTTGATGTACCTTACAGCTTCTAGACCAGACATTATGTTTGCAACTTGTGTCTGTGCTAGATTTCAGGCTGCACCTAAAGAATCCTATTTGATTGCAGTCAAAAGGATCTCTAGATACTTGCAAGGAACTCAATCTCTAGGACTTTGGTAGTCTACTAGGCACTCTTGCAAATTGCTTGCTTTCTCTGATAGTAACTATGAAGGGTGTAAGGTAACCAGAAAATCAACTTCTGGTGGATGCCAATTTCTAAGCAATTGTTTGGTTTCTTGGCAGAGTAAGAAACAAACTTCAGTTGCTACATCAACTGTTGAAGCAAAGTACATTGCTGCTGCAAGTTGTTCATCTCAGGTACTCTTGCTTCAGAATCAATTACTGGATTATGGCATTACGGAGACTAAGACTCCATTATTGATGGATAGTGCTTCAGCTCTTTGTATTGTTAAGAATCCTGTCCAGCATTCTAAGACCAAACACATTGAGATCAGACATCACTTCATCAGGGATTGTTATGAAAAAGGTCTGATTGATCCAAAGTTTATTCCTAGTGCTGATGAGCTTGCATATATTTACTAAGCCTTTGGACAGTGCAACTTTTCAAAATCTTGTGCTAAGGCTTGGTATGCTGCAGCTAGAATAAATTGACTCATATTGATACTCTCAGATCATAAGTACTGATGAGTATTAGTATACAAAAGTCAAAAATAAGTACTGATGAGTTATTTTTTCTTCAATATTTTTTTAGCTACTGAAATGTTAAAAAGACTGAAGACTAAATTACTTAAAAGTACTGAAGTACATTATTTGTTGAAAATAACTAATGTATTTACAACTACTGATGTAGTTATAATTACTGATGTCTATTTCTAACAGATAAGTATTGAAGAACAAATTTGTCCAAAAGTACTGATGTGTCATCTTGAACATAAGTACTGAAGACAAAATTTGTTCACAAGTTCTGAAGAATAATTTGTTTCAAAAGCTCTCATGCACAAATATTCAGAAGAGCTGATGAATAAATATTCAAAAGAACTGATGACCAATGAAACGTCTGAAAATCAGACAAAGTCTGATGAGTAAATGTTGAGGTCAGAATGAAACAACTGAAACCTGTGAATTGATGAAAACAACTGATGAGTAACTTTACTCTTCAGCTGTTTCAAACAACTGCTGTTTCATTTGAAAACAACTGAAGCCAAAACCAAGTCTTGAGTAGTTTCCAACTACTGATGACTAACACCAAGTCTTCAGTTGTTTACAACATCTGAAGGTTAAAACCATGTCTTCAGTCATTTCAGACAACTGATCACCAACACCAAAACCTTCAGTTGTTTTCCATCAGCGGTTTCATAATCTATAAATACCAAACCCTAACCTCAGAACTTTACATTCCCCGAACGTTATTATTCAAAATTCTCAAACCTTCATTCCTGTATTAATGGCGACCATGCAACTCAAACCACGCTATAACTGTGTAGCCTACCCCACCAAACCAGCCTTCTGGAACAAGTTTGATGACGCCATCGATCTGATGGTTGAATCCCCATGCCAAACGGCCTTTCTTTTGAATCCAACCATATACGCCGAATCCCTACAACAATTCTGGACAAACGTCACCCTCATAACTGGTGAGAATGATGCCGAGATCACTCTCCAGTCATTTGTCAATCAGAAGAAGGTGGTCGTCACTTCTAACATTATTCGGCAAACCCTAACTCTGAATGATGCCACCTTCGTCATCGAATATCCTAAGGGTACAACAGACTTATCCTTCGCCCATCATGGATACGAAGGTGACCTAAGTGCTACCACAATCTTGAATAAGCACTTCCATGACCCTGAATGCCTAATCTTCCACATGGTCAATGTCTGCCTTGCTCCCAAACCTCCTCATGGGATCAAATGTCTTCAAGGTGGCCGCAGGTATTGTATTCTATTCTTGAACGCCAAAAAGTATAAATTTTTCTGAAATTATATTTTTAGAACTAAAAGATATGGCTTTGAAACTTGTGGCTAACAGATGGATATTATATCCAAGGTTTCTAATGGCTATCACTAAAAATCAATTAAAAGCTAAGGGCCTTGTTGGTAGGAGTCCCTGCTGTGGCAGTTTTGCCTGAGGTATACTCCAGGCACAACTCGAACACATAACTTAAAGAAGCTGCCAAGCTGCTAAAACCCAAGCAGCGGGAAGCCATAGCCTCATCCTCCAGATCCAAAGTCCCCACCAAGCCAAAAACTAAAAAGCCCAAAAAGGCTACTCAGGGAGTTTGAGTCCCCTGAGGATGCCCCTACAGCATCAAGGCAGGAAGAAACTACTGGTAGTAATCCACCAGTAGTTATAAAGATTCCACCAACCATAACCGCTCAGGAACCCTTTCAAAAGGATCATGAAGCAACCATTTCAGGGGATGCCACATTACAGGAACCACTCTCATTTGAGAAGGTTGCCATGAAATAGCACCATTCACCCTAAGTGCAATCTGCTTCCCACCTATCTCCTACTGCAACCACCCTACAAAGCCTAACTTTTATAATTGAAGAAGTGCTGACTCAGTTAAACACTCCAACCCCTCCTAAGAAACCTATTACAACTGGGAAAACCTCCACAGTTGAGGGGGAGGATTCTAGTGTTGCTGATAACCCACAGCACAGGGATTACACAGTTCTATCTCCCTGTGTGGAGGAGGAGATAAGAACTTCTGGTAAGGCTGCCACTTCTCCTTCTTCAGCACATGAACAGGATGAAGTTGGTAACATCTTTAAGACCTCACCAGAGGCAACTGCCGATGAAGGACATCATCTTGAGGCAGGAAGTCCCTAGTTCCAAGACAAAGGGGCACATGTGAATACTGATCCACACTCAGCAAATATTCATCCTAATGAAATCAGGAGGTCAGATGATTCAGCAACCACTGATGATGACTTGGGATTTTTCTTTGATGTTCTAGCCCACAACACCATTCTTGAGGCTGAGATAAGCAAACTACAAGAACTGCTTGCCAAAATGTCTCAAGAATCAAGTCCATCTGCCCACATTAACCCACAGATGGCACCTTCTTCTAAAGGTCTCCCAAACACTGAGCCACTCTCAATAAATCAACCACCAGCCTCTCCTTCTAGCACCATTCTCAGGAACAGAACCCCTATGAGCAAATGGTTGTTGTCTTTAAATCTTCCCTGCCTCTCATCACTCCCATTATCACTAACATTGTGCATCAAGCCCTTGATGAGAGGCTCTCCTCAAATATACAAACCCTAGTTGATGATGCAGTCACTACAAGACTTTCTAACATTCAAACCCCTGAACCTAATGCAACTAAAAAGGGGGAGTCTAAGTTAGTGAAAGTAAACAAGATGAAGAGAGTTGAAGAAGAGAAAGAGAAAGAAGAGGAGAAGGTGAAAGAAAAAGAGAAGGAGAAAGAAGAGGAGAAAGAGAAAGAAAAAGAGAAGGAGAAAGAAAAGGATTTTCATGTCACATACAAAAAGAAGAAAGGTGGTGAAAAGACTCCTGATGAGAAGAAGTTGGATGAAATGATTAAAGAAGCTGATGAGCAACATAGCAGATCCATGGACAAAATCATTGATCAGCTATTTAGACAAGGATTCGACACTGCAAAACTTGATTCTAAGATCAGAAGGCTGGAGATACAAGAGATTGAGTATAGATGGGCTAGTTACAGTAAGAAAGAACTGGAAAGACTGGAAGCTATGGTCAGGTTCATATCAAAAAATTTGGGGAGATCAATTCTTGAAATGAAATCATGGACCAGGGATAGTATTTTGGAGATAACCAACAAAATCTGTTCGTCTGAAGCATTCACCAAAGGATTAATCATAGAAGCCCTTAATGAAGCTGGTGCTAGGAAGAGGCCTGATCTGACAAAGTACTCCAAAGCCACACTTGCTACTAAAATGCTAGAGCAGCCTGTACAATCTCCCACACCAGAACAACCAAAATCACAACCCATAAAACCAACTCCTTTACCTAAGAAGCCAACACAAACAACTGCCGATGATGCACCCAAGAGGAAGAGAAGGGTGTTGAGGCTTCAAGAAGAAGAAGAAGAAGTTGATGATGAGGAAGACAGGCTGCCTATTTCAGCTGTTATTAAGATGCCTGAGGCCAAGAGTCAACCAACAGTGATCACTCCTGCCATCCAGATGCAAACTGTCAAAGTAAAGCATGAAGAAGAAGAACTGCACAAACAACATGATGAGCAGCTGTTGAGTATGGTTGATAAAGACTTTCCTCAGACTAAATCAATACAATCTATGAGGAAACATGCTCAGAGGTTGTATGATCTTAGATTTACCTTTCAATATCAGAAGGAGAGAGTTAGAATTTGGCCTGATCCCAGGGTGAGTCATAGAATTCACAAGAAGAACATTCTAAATAGATATAATGGCCAGGTAAAGAAGATTGTAGATGCAGTGATCATGTTGGCCATTGTAGTGTCACCCTGGGAAATCCTAGAAGACTTCAAGAAAGCTTACAAAACTAATATTTCCCCCCTAAAGTTACTAGAAAACAAAATGGTGAAAAAGGGGCTAATTTATAAGAGGCATGAAGAAGTCAGAAGCAATGAGCTCCAGTTGTTACTTGTGGGTAATCATCCTGATGAATTTGCTTCTAGAGAAATAACAACTGTGGAGCTGAAGAATTGGAAACAGGTCAAATATCTGTCTGAATATTATGGGCCAGAGTTCTTCTTTGAAGGAAAAGCTGGAGAACTCACTTTGGAAGAACAAGTTGTCTTTCTGGAGGCCTATGTAAGAGAGTCTTAGAGACTCATTGTAGGGAAGTAGGTTTCACGGATGGGGTAACAACTCTGTGTCCAATTCCCCAAGACAGAGTTCCCATCCATCCCTTGCCAATCAGATCTACCGAAACCTCTTCCCAGGCCTGTGCTTAAAATGGTCACTTCTAAGCTGATCCAGAAGAAAAAGACAATCTTTTTGCCTAATAAGTGGGACTCCAATAAACTTAAAGGTTTTGGCTGCATTGGTTCATGGAGAGTTTGTTGGACCAAAAGAACCAATGAGCCAGATCAGAAAAACCTTTAAGTCCCACAGACATCATAACAACTGAAGAAGACTACATCAGCTGAAGGCAAAGTCTGAAGACAAAGTCTGAAGACAAGTACTGAAGACAAAGTCTTAAGACAAGTATTGAAGACAAAGTCTGAAGACATCAGCTGAAGATAAAGTCTGAAGACCAAGTTTCCAGAGGTTGTCATAACAGCTGAAGTAGTACTCTTCAGTAGTTATGATGGTTTACTTTTCAGTAGTTGTTTTTATCATTTCAGTAGTTTGTAATAAGTAGTTTGTAATCAGTAGTTCAGTAATTTGTTTTCAGTAGTTATAGTATTAGTTAATACTTAGCTTCTTTTGTAAGAAGATGTCCTCAGCTGTTGTGGACATCTTCAGTAGTTTTAGTCATTTTCAGTTGTTTATGTAAAACGGTTAGATGTCACTATCAGGTGACATCTGCTGACGTCACCTTACCTCTATAAAATGAATGTTGACCTAATTTGTAATTACCGAAGCTTATGAGTGAATGAGAACATTCTTTTTTGTAGAAAACTTTCTCTCTTTATAACCGTACTGTTTCATTGAATATCCTTTGTGTTCTTGCTTAAATTTCATCTAATCCTTATACTATTCCGTTGCAAATCATAACCTAATTGATCAAACTAGATCTGAGATCCCTTCAGCACCTGATGAGAATGGGGATTTGGTGGATGCCACTATGTATCATGGGATGATCGGATCTCTTATGTATCTCACTGCCTCACGTCCCGATGTCATGTACGCCGCATCTTTATGCTCAAGATATCAAGCCAAACCAAAAGTAAATCATCTAATCAAGGTGAAAAGAATTTTTCGTTATCTGAAGGGTACTCTAATACTAGGATTGTGGTATCCTCAATATGATGACTTTGAGCTAACTGCGTATAGTGATTCCGACTGCGGCGGCCACAAGATGAACTTCAAGTCAACATCAGCAGGGTGTCAGTTCTTTGGCAGATGTTTAGTCACTTGGCAATGCAAGAAGCAGACATCTGTTGCTTTGTCAACATGTGAAGCTGAATACGTTGCTGCTACAAGTTGCTGGTCTCAGATTATTTGGATCCAACAGTAAATACGGGACTACGGTTTGCAATTTTCTAATACCCTTATTTTTGTTGATAATTCTGCTTCCATATCTGTAACTAAAAATTCTGTTCAACACCCTAAAACAAAACACATCAGCATAAAGTATCATTTCATACGCGATTTCTATGAAAAACAATTAATTGATGTGATTAAAATAAACACGGATTTTCAACGACCTATGCACCAAACCCTTTGATAAACCCATATTTTTATATCTGTTAGAGGTCAACGGCGTGAAAAAGAAAAGTGACATCATTTCAGAAGACACAGACACTTAGTCCGACACTTGTTTAGCTTTTCATTTTTTTTATTTCTATTTGTTTTAATTTCCTTATGCAGGACCGGTTAAAGGGTGGCACTTACAACACAACAACACAATGAGGAGAGTGTATTTAGAACACTTAATAGATCAAATGGGAAACTGGTTATGGTGATGCAAAGAACACAAGTAAACTTTGAACAAAACAGAACAAGATAACAACACAAGTAGTTGATTTTCAAGGATGGCGTATATTGCTTCTCAAGTTCAAAGTTACAAGTATTCAAGCATAAGAATACGCCACTACTAAGTTAAAAGACTTGAGACACTATATACTACAACCTACAGACGGTCATACTTTGAAGGCCAGCTGGATACATGAACTAGACAACAAAATGCATGTAGAGTCAAAAGGAAGATTGCCTTTTGACTAGTGACTATGACATGCCATAGCTCATATCCTAATATATTACAAAAAGGATAAAAGTACATAAAGTAGAAAGGCTTGACCCCAAGACCTTAATGTACAGTTTTCCTAAAGCATGGACCTTTTCACCAACTCATGCAAGTTGGTGACCAATCAGAGTGGGCAACGGTAAAGTGGTTCAGCTTTACACAAATAGAACATCAGATAAAAGCATGTATGATAAAAGTCTTCAGAAGAATCTGTCTTGGTTCTTTGGCTTCGGAAGACTTTGTCTTTGAAGCTTCGGAAGAATTCATTTCTGGCTTCGAAAGATATTGGTCTTGGCTTTGGAAGATTTTACACTTAGAACATTTTTGAAGTGTAAAACTTTCGAAGCATTTGTACTTCATGTTCTGTGCAGCATGCAGGAAGACTTAGAGTGTTTTGGCTGCATCAGACTTATAGGAATCCTTACAAACTCCCCCTAGGCTGATGCTACCAAAACACTTGAAGATACTTAGCTGTTCACAGTCCTCAACATGATCATGACCATTCCTTTCTTCATTAGAGGGTCATAATCACTCAGACTTGTGAAGTATCTTCTCATGTCAAAAAGATCATGCAGAGGTAAATTGAAGAGGTCTTCCCAAGAGTAGACATTTTCTTCACCTTGATCTCTAACTACACGCCATCTCTCTGATTAGTTGAATAAGTCCAGTATAAGATGGGTCTTCCTTATACAAAAGGAGACATTTGAATTGGAGGTGATTGGGCTTCCTCTTCTTGCACTTCCTTAGGACGTTCTGATTCATCCTGAGGAACAGAGGAGGTTGATTTTGACTTCTTCTTTCTCTTTGAAGATGGTCTAGAAGCCATCCTCTTCTTCCTCTATGCAGTCTTTAACTGAGTAGACTAGCCTACAACACCTTGTTGATCAGTTGTGTCCTCCTCAGTTGGGTGTTCCTCCCTCACAGGTTCAGAAGGAGAGGGAGTTTGACCCTGTTGTGGGTTAGATGATGAGGCTAGCCTTTGACCTTGCTGTGGGTCAATAGATGAAAAGGATGGCCTTTGACCCTGCTGTGGATCAGAAGATGAAGCAGGAGGTTCAGTTTGTGTTATCTCAAGTTGTTCAAACTTAACCTCTACTTCAGGTGGAGCTTGACTTGGAGGAGTGTGTAAGTCAACAAGCTCTCCACTCTTGATCTTCTGCTTGATTCCCCTGATATGCTCATCCATAGTGGATAGAGACATAGGGCCAAGTCTCCTTCCAGAGAATCCATACAGCTTCAAGAAGCTCATCATTCTTTGTCTATCAGTAGACTTTTTCAAGTTTTTCTGAATGAGAGCTCTTGACTTAGCAGCTTCTTCCCTTATTTTCTTCTTTGTTGTCTTCTGCTCTTTGAGTACTTGAAGTTCAAGTTGTTTGAGATACTCAAACTCAATGTACTCAAAGGGTAAGGGAAGAAGTGCTTCTGCCTGGTAGAGGCCTATGGCACTTAGGTAGTCTATCATCCTTTGTCTGCTCTGTTTCTTTATCTACCTGAGGTTCTTGTGTAGCAGCCAGAGCCTCTTGCACAGGGCTTTCTTGAACTGGTGAGAGAGTAGGAACATGCTTGTATAGCCTTTGTTGTCTTTTCTTCTCTTTGACCTCAAGAAGAATTCTTGCATCTTCAACTTCCTTCCTCTCTCTTGACATTTGCATGTCAGCCAGATCATTCAATTCTTCTAAGGGGAGAGAGATAATTTCATCTATGTCATAGTTCCTGGTCTGTAAGTAAGTAATCCTGACTACCCTCAACTCATCATTTTGAGTGTTTGGTCTGGTGGCAGCCCTGATTGCAGCTTGTATGAAGCTTGAAGACCCAGTGGAACTTACTCCCCTTAGCTTCCTCCTTCTCTCTCTTTCCTCCTCCTCAATCTCCTCAGGGGTTAGAACCTTTTCCCTTTGTCACCCACAGACCTTTGTGACACAGGGTGGAGAGAGCTTTGGCCTTCATTGCTTGGTGTAGTATCCAAGCTCTGGCCAGAGAGACTGTGATACACCTTCACCAGCATGTGTTTCACGGAGGGGTTGAGTTGCTGAAGTAGTTGTTGTTGTGACAGGTGCTTCAATCTCTGTCACTTCATCAATGGATTTTAAGACAGGGCTCTCAGGCTCTATCACTAGGCCTTCAGTCAAGGTTTTCACTTTGAAGCTAATCTCAGGGTCTGCCTCAACATCCAGTTGACCAATGACATTACCTGATTGCCTTAGTCTATCTTCTTCAGCTTCTTGCCTGGATATACCCTCCCTAAAAAGACTCTGAAACAAGTAGTCTAGGAAGTTCACATCAATGTCAACTTGAGGAGGTTGTTGAGTAGGTACAATTACAAAAGAGGATGGTGATTCCTTAATGTCCATTCTCCTTGAAGAACTCCTAGGTTCTGTGATTGTAGTGACTTTCTCCCCCTTTTTGGTAGCATCACCCTCTTGTATAGGTGAGGTAGGAGTTAGGTCAACCACATCCTCAGGTTCTTGTGTTCCTGGTTGAGCTCTTCTTAAAGGTTTCTCAGGTAGTTTTTCCTTAAGATAAGATATCTCAAGTTGCTGATCATTGACCCTATTGGTTAAGGTAGTCACTTGAAATTCAAGATGACTAACCTTAGAGACTAAGTAGGTGCATTGTTTTGACAGTTGTTGCACCTTTAGTCTCAGATTCCCCTCATCTTCATCAGAAAAATCATGGGGGATGAGAGAATTGGACCTAAGTCCTCATTCTCATCACCAGCTTGGTCTTCTGGGCTGCTGGATTTCCTCCGCTCATTGACAGTCTCAGATGAAGTGTCAATGGGCTGAGTTGCCATGGTTGAGGTCTTAATGATATAATCACTTGCAGAAGTGAGAGCCTCTTCCATATGGATCCCCTGAACAGGTTCAGAAGGACCCACCTCAGCAATAGGTGACTGATGTGGGGTAGACATAGGGAATTAAGAAGCACTCCTCTCTCTTTGAGTAGGTGATGAGTAGAGAGACTCATGGTGCTCACTGAAGCCTAAGTCCTCATCAGTGTAGAATTTAAGGTTAGGAATTTGGTTGTTGAAGTCCAAAGGATGGGGATGGTAACTATCCCCTGAAGGTTGTTCACTTGAGTGTTGAGACTCAGAGTGAAGGCTTAAGGCAGTTGGGCTTATGAGCTCATTAGGCTGACCATAAGGAACATCAGCACTGATCCTCGAAGAGATGGGAGTGGTTTGCTCCTCAAGAGAAGTGGGAGCTCTAGTGTCCACTTCTTCCTGTATGGGTGAGTGTATGGGGGCCTGCACAGGCTCAATAACTTGAGCAGGGGTTTGTTTGGACTTTCTTTGGTAAGTGTAGGTTACATGGGGTCTTTATGAGGGTAAGTAGATGATAGGTGTGGGTTCAACACTAGCTTGTGTTGCTAGGTTGTAACCTTGAGAAATGAGATCTAACATTTTGGGGACAAGGGCTGTTTCTACCCCTGAGAAGCCTACAGTTGGCTTCTTCATAATTTTAAAGATGTCTGGCTTCATCTGTCCCAGTTTAAGAATATTATTTGTTTCCCTCAACTGTGAGCCAAGTTCAGAGTTGAGAATGTGTTGAACATATCTAGGAAACTTATAGTATTCTAAGGAGGCCAAGTTAGCAAGCAAGTTTGTGTATACAAATTGAGTGTAGCTGAACTTGACCCCTTGCACCATTCCATGAATTATGAAGGAGAGATCCTCAAGAATCTAGTCCCACCCACCATGCTTGCTAGACAAGCTGTGAATCACTACATGGAGTAGGTATTTCCGCTGGGATGAGACCTTCCCTTTCCTGAAGGTCTTTACAGCAAATCTCCCTCATAGCCTATCTGCTCAAAGGAATAGTTAACAGCTTCCTTTGGAAAAGACAGTTCACCTTCTTCATCATCCAGCTGAAGATGGGTGTTTTAATGGCTGGAGTGATGAGGACTGTCCTCCCTTGCACTGTGGCAGACAGTGCCTTCTCCCCATCCATGATAACCTCTTGACAAGTCCTCCAAAAGTCAAGCAGATGATCCTCATAAAGAGTAGGATCAATGGTGAGGGAGGTGTAGTAGTTGGATAGAGCCAAAAAACGACAAACCTCTGAGAAACTATCATTTTTCTCAGAGTGCAACGGAGCAACTTGGTTGTGTTGCCTGTGAAGCTGCATGGAGAAATCAGGGTTGTTTCTGTTGTGAATACTGGCCATTTTGAAAGGCTTAAGGGTGAAGAAAGGTGAATAACAAATGCGATTTGAGAGAGATTAGGTCTAAGGTATGGTCGAATTTTGAGCAGGTAGAGGAAAGAGGGGTAACTGTTGAGTATTGTATGAATTGGATTTGAGACAAAGTAAACGAAAGATGATAAACTTTGAAATCCGTGTGTCGGTCCCACCTCTGAAAAGCAGTTTTCTTTTGCCCAACAAGTAGTTTTCTTGGAAGTCGAGAAATCTTCCGAAGGTTATTTAGTTTCGGAAGTTTTGACTGAAAAGCTTCCGAAGGTTATTTAACTTCGGAAGTTTTGACCAAAAACCTTCCGAAGGCAAATTTTTTCCTGGGAAGATATTTCAAAGATTTTGAAGAATTTTGCTTCGAAAGCAATTTATACCAACCTTATTCTAAGATGAATAAAAGCTTCCGACGGCAACTTTAAATCTTCCGAAGTTTATTTAAATCTTCCGAAAGATAAAAAGAGTAAAATTCTAAAAAATCTAAGGAATATCTTAAAAGAATTTTCTTCCAAAGAGAAACTGGGGCTTATTTAAGTGATAGAATAGACAAATTAGAACACACATAGTTTTAGAAATAATATGATTAAGTTTTAAGAAAAGCTATTCAAAGTTAATCATCCCAATAGCTGATATAAGATATTTAAATCTCTGTTCATCAAAAGCCTTTGTGAACATATCATCATATTGTTCATCTGTGTGAACTTTGACTAGTTTGATTAATCCCTTTTCAAAATTATCTCTAATCAAATGATACATGATGTTGATGTGCTTAGTTCTTGAGTGCTGCACAGGATTCTCTGTGATTGAGATAGCACTGTTGTTGTCTATGTGCATAGGAGTCTCTTTGAAGTTGAATCCATAGTCTAGTATCTGATTTTGAATCCAAAGCACTTGAGCACAGAAGCTTGCAGCAGTAATGTATTCAGTCTCAGCAGTTGATGCAGATACACAGGATTGTTTCTTGCATTGCCAAGAGACTATCCTTCCACCAAGAAATTGACATCCCCCTGATATAGACTTTGCAGTCATATTGCATCCACCATAATCACTATCTGTATATGCTTACAGATTGAAGTCAGATCCTTTTGGATACCAAAGGCCAAGAGATGAAGCTCCTCTAAGGTATCTTAAAATTCTTTTGACAGTGATTAGGTGTGACATCTTAGGATTGGCCTGATATCTTGCACATATGCAAGTAGCAAACATAATATCTGGCCTGCTAGCTATAAGATACATAAGAGACCCAATCATAGCCCTGTAGAGATGTTCATCAACACACTCCCCTTAAGATCAGGTCCAAGGGAGTGGTTTCTAGTTATGGGTTTCTTAGCAACCTTACATTCAGTCATGTTGAATCTTTTAAGTATGTCTTGCACATACTTTGACTGATTTACGAAGATACCAGTGTCAACTTGCTTCACTTGAATCCCTAGAAAGAAATTGAGTTCCCCCATGGCACTTATTTCAAATCTACCCTTCATCAGTTTCTCAAAGTCTTTGTAGAGCTTTAGATTAGTTGACCCAAAGATGATATCATCCATATACACTTGAACTAGCATTATGTCATTTCTTGTTCCTTTGATGAAGAGAGTTCCATCAATGATACCCCTTTTGTAGCCATGCTGACAGAGATACTGAGATAGAGTCTCATACCACTTTCTTGGTGCCTGATGTAGCCCATAGAGAGCTTTGTCAAGCTTGCAGATATAATCAGGATGATCAGGGTCTGCAAAACCAGGTGGTTTTCTGGCATACACCTCTTCATCAATTACTCCATAAAGAAAAGCACACTTGACATCAAGTTGATAGACCTTGAAGTTCTTGGATGCAGCAAAAGCTGGGAATATCCAAACAGCTTCAAGTCTTGCTACAGGAGCAAAGACATCTGTGTAGTCAATCCCTTCTTCTTGAGTATACCCTTGAACAACTAGTATAGCCTTGTTCTTGATGACAAGTCCTCTATCATCCTTCTTATTCCTGAAAACCCATTTTGTACCTATGGTAGTCTTCCCTTGAGGAAGAGGACATAAGTTCCAAACCCTTTGCCTCTTGAATTGAAGCAACTCCTCTTGCATAGCTTCAACCCAACTTCCATCCTTTAGAGCTTCATCAATCTTTTTAGCTCTATTTGGGATAAGAAACAAGAGTGAAGACAGATGTTGACATTATGAGACTGTCCTCTTGTTCTTACACCTGTACTAACATCTCCAATGATGTTCGTAGAAGGGTGAGACTTGTGGATCCTTAGTTAAGGGATCACATAAAGTTGTTTAGACAGATCTAAATTAGAGAAATTCTGATCTGGCAAGGAGGATTCACCCTCTACAGCAGCACACTTATCAAGATTAACTTGATCCAATGAGTGTGTGACATCATTGAGATTTTCTTCAATGGGATGGTTCTCAGCATCAAGAAATTCCTGATCACTGTCACCACCTCCATGTTCTCCAACATTTGAAGTTCCTACATTTGAGTTTTGTGACTCAACACTGGAAGATGAATGCAACTCAGATGTATCAGTAGAATTTGTCATTGATGTGCTGGTAGAAACTTCATTTGCAGGATTAGTTAGCACTGGAGCGGGAGATATGTAGCTCGAAAATCTTCTCAGCTCAAGTCTACGATTCGGATCACCTGTAGGCAATATATCTGTGGATCCTGAAACATGCTCACAAGATTTGTTAAAACAGTTGGTAACTAAATCAAGATGAAACAGCCAATCCGGGCCAAAACCTTTCACACTGTGAGTGTGTTCATTGAAAGTCACATTGACTGACTCCTCAACTACTCTAGTTCTAAGATTGTATACTCTATATGCTTTGGCTTGAGAAGAGTATCCAATGAAGTGTCCATCACCTGATTTCTCAGCAAACTTGGCAATATGATCTTTGGTATTCAAGATGGTGCAAGGACACCCAAATGACCTGAGAAAACCAATAAAAGGTTTCCTCTTGTGCCAAAGTTCATAAGGAGTCTTACCATATGTCTTAACTACTAAAACTCTGTTCTGCACATAGCAGGCAGTGTTGACTACCTCTGCCTAGAAGGTGATGGGCAGTTTAGAGTCAGACAACATAGTTCTTGCAGCCTCAATTAGTGTCCTGTTTCTCCTCTCAGCAACTCCATTTTGCTGAGGAATGCAGGGAGCACTATATTGTCTTGTAATACACTTTTCATCACAAAATGTATCAAGTATTTTATTCTTAAATTCAGTTCCTTGATCATATCTTATGGTTTTGACCTTATGATCACATTGATTTTCAATCTTTAAGATGAAATTCTTCAGAATCTCAGGAGTCTCATCCTTAGTTCTAAGAAAGAAGACCCATGTGAATCTTGTAAAGTCATCTGTGATCACCAGACAGTAAGAGGTCCTTCCTAAACTCATTACACTGGTGGGGCCAAAGAGATCCATATGTAACAAGTGTAGGGGTGTAGAGATGGAGTTTCTTTCCTTAGGCTTGTTAGATACCTTGTGTTGCTTCCCTTTCAGGCATGCAACACAATGAGCATCACTTGTAAACTCTCTTTTTGGTATTCCAGTTACCAAGTCATTCTTAATTAATTTATTCATGTTATTAAAGTTTACATGGCACATTCTTTTATGCCAAAGGAAAGACTCATCACTGTTTGCTTTAGATAGAAAGCATGAAACTTTTCCTGAGGGAGATGTTTCTTGCAAGTCCATCTCTCATGAGGAATGATCACCCCGGGCTTGAGAACAAAGCACTCATGCTCAGTAAACAACATGTTATGACTCTGATCACAAAATTGAGATACATTCAATAGATTGTATCCAAGCTCCTTGACAAAGTTTACCTTGTCAATGCTGAGCTTACCATTTGTGACCTTGCCCTTTCCAGTAATGTAACCACCTGCATCTCCTCCAAAATTAACTGGTCCTCCATCAATTCTTTCAAACTTTTGGAGTAGTGACCTATGGCCTGTCATGTGCCTGGAACAACCAGTGTCAATGATCCACACATTTTTGTTGGTCTGTAGCTGTTCCTGCATAAAGAGATAGCTAGTTATATTTGGAAACCCAAGCCTCATTGGTCTTGGGCTCATTTAAAACAGTTGAAGACAATGCAATAGTAATAGATCCTATAGTTGTGCTTTGAGGATCTTGTGCTGTTGTTGATGAAGAACCTTCACTCATTTGGTCTTTCTTTAACTTCCACACCACCTTTGGAAGTTTGGACTTGACCTTCAATACTTTGGAAGCTTTTGAGACTTTGGAAGTTTTGATGACTGGACCCTCGGAAGAGCTTGCCTTTAGTGCAGCAAGCTTCAGTACTTCGGAAGCATTCCTTTCTTTCGAGACCAAATTTTCTTCCGAAGGCAGTTTTCCACTTGCCTTCTTCTTTATTTTGGAACTTCCAAAGGAAACAGATTTTCCTTCCGAAGCTAAGTTCTTCTTGGAATTCTTGGAAGTCTCTTTGTTTATCATGTGAAGAGTACCTTTAGGATTGTATGGACAATCCTTGGCCAAATGAGAAGTACTCTCACACATGACACACATCAGTTTCTTCTTTCCAAGAGTCATCTTCATAAAAGAGAACTGACTTTGGTCACATCCATTTTCCACCTTCACCTTTGTAGGAGCTGAAATAGTTCTTTTGGGTTGAGAACTGTTCTTGGAGTTGGATGCTCCAGGCTGTGTAGCAGTAACACACAACTGATTAGTTTTCTTCTTGTTGCTAAGATGAGTTGCACATGAACCAGAGTTCATGTCACCAGTCTTAACCACTTCAAACCCTGCAGAGATAAAAACTTGTTTCTGCTTAGAGTCAAAGGTGGCCTTGATCTCTTGAGCCTTCCTTGATTTTCGTTTGGCTTTCCTGATCAAGTTCTTTCTTCTTGACTTGGTTATCTCAACAGTTTTACTCTTCTCGGAGGAATGGTGACCCTTTTCAGAATGCTTTTCTTCACTCAAACCAAAGTCATTCTTCACCATCTCCTCTTCATCCTCTTTAGTCAAAGGATCTATGAAGGGAAGCTCATCTTCACAAGTTCCACACCTAGGAGATCTTACAGACAAGATAGTGTGTGGAGGAGCTATCTCACTAGATCATAGTCCCTTCTTGTTTTGATAATACACTTTTGCATGCAAGGATGAGGATATTATGTTCTTGAAGGTTTCTTCTTCAAGAACACAGTTTTCTGCCTTAGCTTTGCTATTCACAAGCTCAGCTTGGCATTCAGTTAACTTAGCTATAAGATCTTTGATTTGAGTCCTAGAGTTTGTTAGCTCATGTTTAAGAGTTGAAATTGTTTTCTCTAAATCTTCTATTTTCAGTTTATAATCATTTTCAGCTCTTTTAAAATCAGCTTTCAAGATGTTTAATGACTCTAGATCAGATCTCAGCTCTAAGTTTATGACCTGTATCTATTAACTTTAGCAATGCATTCAGAAGAGCAAAGATTTTCCATTACCTTGGTTTCATCATGCTCTGCCATAAGAGCTTGGTTTGGAGATGCATCTTCTATCTGAAAGCTCCAGTCAAAGCCTCCTTCTTCAACAGCAACTGCAGCTTGCTGCTTTGGCTTCTCATTCTAGTGGGCTTTCTCAGTGTAGTTTGGTCTGGTCTGTGTTTGGCCACCATTTGTTCTTGGTGCCTTACACTCTCTTGCAAAGTGCCCCATCTGGTTACAGTTGTAGCACTTCACTTTGCTTTTGTCCAGCCCAAACTTTCCACTGGATGTATTGCTTGGAAACTCTCTCCCACTCCTCTTGTAGAACTTCTTGGCTCTGTGAGTGAGAAGAGCCATCTGCTGAACTATCTCCATATACTCCAGATCATCTGAATGGATACAGTCCAAGTCTTCAAGAGTGAAAAGAAAGCTGCCAGTGGTTTCATCAGCTGAGACAAAGGCATAAGAAGAACTTGTCTCTTGGAAGGGACTCCCTTGAGTGTAGCTTTCTCTTGGTGTCTCAGGGAAGGTGATGAAAGGCCCCTTTTGTGAGTTGTCAGGGTAGCATAGCAACTGATGTTGTGGTTCAATGATTTCCTTTTCATTCACATGAAGAGCTAAACTCAGTTGGTTATTGGAGTTACCAGAGGAATTTTGCATGTTCATCTCCATCTGGAATGCACTCAGAATACCAAATAACTCTGTAAAAGTAAGAGTCTTAAGGTCTGAGGTTCTCTTGATCATAACACAATAATGTGTCCATAGTTTAGGAAGAGAAGACATGAACTTCCTTACTATGTCCCTGTTCTCAAGAGTTACTCCAATATCCACCAGAGTGTCCACTATCTCAACTTACCTGAAGTATTGTTGAGTCAGTGTCTCACCAGCCTTGAAAGTGAAGTTTTCAAACTGCTGCTTTAAGAGATCTTTCTTGTTCTCTTTGATTTCCTTGGATCCTTCATACATGAGCTTCAGTGCTTCCCATAAATCTTTAACTGTCTTGCACTTCTTGAAGCCTCTGTAGATGGAGTTTGGAAGAGTAGTTTGAAGACAAGTCATGGCCCTTTGATCAAGCTCTATTCTCTTCCTGTCTTCTTCTGAGTAATCATCTACATCTTTTGGGATGATACGATTACCAGTAGTAGAAGTAGTGCTTGGTATGAAGGGACCATTAACAACTGAGTCCCGCATCCTTGAGTCTTGACACTTCATGAAGCCTTCCATTCTTGTGCACCATGTGTCAAAGTCTTCAGGAGTGATCAGTGGGGACTTGGTCATAGTACCAATTTCCATATCAGCTTTAGAAAGAGCTACCATTTGAGTTGTTAAGTATTTTGTGTGTGTGAGGGATCTTAAGATGGTGGGATCTTATATCAACAGCCTGAATGCTCTGATACCAAATGCAGGACCGGTTAAAGGGTGGCACTTACAACACCACAACACAATGAGGAGAATGTATTTAGAACACTTAATAGATCAAATGGGGAACTGGTTATGGTGATGCAAAGAACACAAGTAAACATTGAACAAAACAGAACAAGATAACAACACAAGTAGTTGGTTTTCAAGGATGTTGTATATTGCTTATCAAGTTCAAAGTTACAAGTATTGAAGCATAAGCATGCGCCACTACTAAGTTACAAGACTTGAGACACTATATACTACAACATACAGACGACCATACTTTGAAGGCCAGCTGGATACATGAACTAGACAACAAAATCCATGTAGAGTCAAAAGGCAGATTTCCTTTTGACTAGTGATTATGACATGCCATAGCTCACATCCTAATATATTACAAAAAGGTTAAAAGTACATAAAGTAGAAAGGTTTGACCCCAAGACCTCAATGTAAAGTTTTCCTAAAGCATGGACCTTTTCACCAACTCATGCAAGTTGGTGACCAATCAGAGTGGGCAGCGGTAAAGTGGTTCAGTTTTACTAAAAAAGTACACTAGATAAAAGCATGTATGATAAAAGTCTTCGGAAGAATCTGTCTTGGTTCTTTGGCTTTGGAAGACTTTGTCTTTGAAGCTTTGGAAGACTTCATTTCTGGCTTCGGAAGATATTGGTCTTGGCTTCGGAATATTTTACACTTAGAACGTTTTTGAAGTGTAAAACTTCCGAAGAATTTCTACTTCATGTTCTATGCAGCATGCAGGAAGACTTAGAGTGTTTTGGCTGCATCAGACTTATAGGAATCCTTACACCTTATCTTATAAAATTCAAAAGCACAAAAAGATTTTTTTTTTAATTTTAGGGGGAGATTAGTTTCCTTTCCGTATTTATTTACATAAAAAATGGGGGGAGGGCAGATAAGCTAAAAAGGCAAAAACAAAATATTTAAGATTGTGATTCAATGCTATGGAAAGTGATAGTACACAGATGTCGAGTTACTTGGAACACCAAAAAGATTTTCAATTTTTGTAATTTTAGTTTAATTAAATCATAGAAAATTGTTAGTCAGAGAATTCTAAGTCTAACAAATTGGGAAAATGATAGTACGCTTGTTTTGTAACTATAATTACACGGAGAAAGTCGATCTAGGGAGGTGCTAGTTCATTATATGATGTGTCGGTAGATTCAACACAATAGACTAGTAGACATCATTGGTGAACTCGATTTAAACTAATCTATTCAACTGATTGTGGGTTCCCATCTTATCACTGGTTAAAATAATCAGTTATTTCCAATAAGGGGTGACGAGCAAATAAACGCCACTAAAAGTGTGCGGATGACCACAAAATGAGCAAAGCATGAAAAATGAAAATAAACGCAATCAAGCTGATAACCTATGTTGTTGGTGCGTTATGTACAATAGAAAAATTTAAAGGTGCTCTAACAAGAAGATAGGTTGTGTGCCTCTCTGTTGTGTGATAGCACTGACCTGAGGATAAGAATAACCTAGATATTCTAGAATTCATTGTTGTTTGTCGCCTCTCTGTTGTGCGATGGCATTGACCTGAGGCTTGGCTTCTCTTTGAAAGCTCTATGAATAGTCTCTTCTTGTCAAAATACCCGTAGACCGCTCAAAAGTGTCCTGAGGAATGTTGATTACCATATAAGCTTGGGATCCGCAAATGTTGGTTGAAATAATATAACCAAATACATCACCAATATGTGTCAAAAATTTGTGTATGGATTTAAATGGACAAGCATACTGACAATCATCGTGGCTGCACCGCCTGATATTCAAAATCAATGTGTGTTACATATCAGATCAAGCATGATTTCCAGTTAGGGCTTAGAAGTCTTAGATGAATGAGAAACTGTGATATGTAAATCAGTTAGTTCCCATTTCAATATATATATAAAAGTTCCAAGTAATTGAGTTTACACCTGTCTGATTCCATATGAATCTGTCTTAGAAACGTTGTGAATGCTAATAGGCTACTCTACCCTACCCTAACAAAATCACAAAAACATGTTTATTTTGTTACTTAGTTTTGTCTTTCAAGTTACTTGTAAAGTGTGTCAGTGTCGGACTGTGCCATGTTATTCATCTTTGAATAGGTCACACAATGAACTTAACGGTGATCTTAAATCACTTGTTTCTGAAAAAGTAAATGGTGATGGGTTTGTAAGAACATAAAAACTAGTTTAACCTTTTAAACTTTCTGAAAAACGCAGCGGATATATAGCTTTATAAACTTGTATATAAAGCTGAAAATATGTTCTTAAGGTGACCATATAAGTGTATACAACAAATCCATATTACAAGGATCATTTTTATGTGAATAGACAAGCTATGAAAGCATAAAATGTGCATTATGGACAGCCATATTGAGGCTGCCATATACTACCTTTCAGCAGCTCAAAAGGGTCGAAACTTTGAAGATAATGATGTTAGTTGAGCAGCAATCCTTCAAGGGGAGGACCTCAAATCTCGATACCCACAAGTCTTGCAAACACCTACTTGGTAGGTAGTGTTACACCAAACCTTGAACCACTTCTTGAACTCGATTTCCAGCCAACAATTAGCTTGTAGTTCAGCCAAGAAAACTCTTGAAACAGCCAAGTTTTTCGTGAGTTTGGAAGAGAGAAGAAGGAGAGAATCACTCTTGCATGTGTGACAGAGAAAAAGAGTTGGAATGAATGAAGAGTGTTGCATTAGTTGAGTGTTGTAGCAAACAAGAAAAGTGGGTTCTCCAAGAACCCATGGGCGGCCGAAATAATGGGTTTAAATGGGTTTCCCACCCATTTTAATCTATTGTATTAGTTACACTCTTTTAATTCATTCTTGTTATAAAATTAAAACCAAGTTGTAATTTTATAACACAAGACTCTTTTATAAGTCATTATCTAACCATTTTAAATAATGAAACTATAAATCTCTCTTGAACAAAATCATCCATATAATTTTGTTCCAACACAAGAGCAATATTTAGAAAACCAATTTTCCAAATTAGGTGTCTATTTGTTGTATGATCCTATCAATAAACAAATATTTGTTGGTGTTTGTATAACTTGTTATTGGGTATGACCTGACTTGGATCATAACGTACTAACCACATCAATCTTATATGTGTCTTGGGCATATAAGATCCAACAATCTCTCACTTGCACAAGATTCATAGAAGATTGATGCAAGCAGTAAATACCGCCTAGCAACGGTATACTACCCTTAATACGTATGACTAAGTGCCATTCAATAACATCATCCTCTTCAAGTATCATACTTGAAATGTTTTAGGTGAATCAGTCATCTATCCTTTTGTCACAGATGTCATGTTAATTCCTAGAGACACGAAGTGATCATTCTCATTGATTTAACTTTATCAGGCCTTAGACATCTTACTCTCAACGAATAAGAGGGACAAATCCCTTCTTGATTACATACGTCTCTCACAATTACCTTATATTATACCTAAATTCAGACTTTTGTACTGCCATATTTCAGAACAACAAAGAACTGAGTCAAAGTATAACATTTGGTAAATATCAAGACCCAATATGTATCTCAGGTCAGAGGATACCAAATGATGTTCGCCTTAACTCAAAATTACTTATGATCTATCAGGAAGATTCCATGTAGTAATATTTGAGATGTAGGTCAGTCCAATATTTGCATCCCACAAATATCTATGAACCTTGGTAGCAACCCATTGCTCTATATTCATCCTTATGAATATCAACCAATCCAAGTTCATAATAATCTTACCCTCACACTTGTTCCCACAAGTATAAATGACTACGGACATTTAGAGTAAACAATTTAGTCATTGATTAAACATGCTAAATTGGAACGTTAATTGAAACATTATAACCAAGTAATTTTATTCAAATAATTAAAGAGTTCCACATATCCAAATACAAGATTTACAGATCAAATCCAATCACTAGAATATCGAAGTCCCATGGCACAAGTATGACCTTCATGCTTTGCCTTTTCAAGGAGCTTCGTGAGAGGATCCGCAATGTTTTGATCCGTGTGAACTTTGTGAATACATATCTTTCCTTTTTCAACTTCATCTCATATGTAGTTGAATCTCCGCTAAATGTGCCTAGTCTTTTGATGAGCACGAGGTTCCTTGATTTGAGCAATCGCACCCTCGTTATCACAAAGAATCTCCAGAGGATCCTGAATGGAAGGGACTACCCCTAGATCGGCTATGAATTTCTTCAACCATGCAGCTTCCTGTGCTACCATTGAAGCGGCGATGTACTCTGACTCTGTAGTGGACAACGCTACGACTTCTTGCTTTGAGCTTTTCCAAGAAACAGCTACCCTATTCAGAATAAAGATGTACCCCAATTCAGATCGTGAATCATCTCGATCAGTTTGGAAACTCGCATCCGTGTAACCTTTTACAACGAGTTCCTCTTCACCAGACCCGTAGATCAAGAACATGTCCTTAGTCCTCCTTAGGTACTTTAGAATGTTCTTGACAGCCATCCAATGATTATCACCAGGATTTTGCTTGTATCTACTTGTCATGCTTAAAGCGCATGACATGTCCGGTCTAGTGCATATCATTGCATACATGATGGATCCTATAGCAGATGCATATGGGATTGCCTTCATTCTATTCTGCTCCTCCTTTGAGCTTGGACATTGAGTCGTACTCAATATTGTCCCTCTCTGAATAAGTACAGTACCTTTCTTAGAGTTTTCCATCTTGAACCTTTTCAAGATTTTGTCAATGTATGCACTTTGATTCAAACCAATCAGCCGCCTTGATCTATCCCTATAGATCTTTATTCCCAGAATATAGGCGGCTTCACCAAGAACCTTGATGGAAAAACAACTTCCAAGCCAGGTTTTTACACCATCCATGGTTGGAATGTCATTTCCAAATAGTAGTATGTCATCAACATATAATACTAGGAAGGTTATTGTGCTCCCACTAGCCTTCTTATACACACAAGCCTCATCAACGTTTTGATGAAGCCAAATTTCTTTACCTCCTCATCAAAATAGTGATTCCAGCTTCTCGATGCTTGTTTCAATCCATAGATTGATTTCTTTAACTTGCATACTTTATTAGGATGTTTTGGATCGACAAAACCTTCAGGCTGAACCATATAGACATCAACCTCAAGATATCCATTTAGGAAAGCGTTTTTGACATCCATTTGCCAAATCTCATAATCATAATGAGCAGCTAGGGCAAACAATATCCTTAAAGACTTTAGCATCGCAACAGGTGAGAAAGTTTCATCATAATCAACCCCTCGAGTTTGAGTGAAACCCTTTGCTACAAGTCTAGCTTTATAAGTATCCAAGTTTCCATGCATATCGGTTTTCTTCTTGAAAACCCACTTACTTCCAACTACCTTGGAATTAAGAGGTGGTACAACAAGTTCCCAAACTTGATTGTCATATATGGATTGCATCTCAATGTTCATGGGCTCAAGCCATTTGTCACAATCCAAATCGGACACTGCATCATGGTATGTGGTTGGTTCATCTGAATCCACCACATAGCATCCATCCATGAAAAATCCATATCTTTCAGGTGGATTACTAGTTCTAGCACTTCTGCGAACGTTTTGTGTGTATTGATCAACCGCTTGATCATCCTCAACATCCTCATGTTGAGTGCTAGTTTCAACCAAACGTGCATCGGGCTGTGGTTCTTGATCCTCCTCAAGATCCACTGTTCTACTGCTAGTTCTTCCATAAGGAACTTTGCTTCTAAGAACTCACCCTTTCTGCCAACAAACACCTTTTGTTCCAGTGGATCAGAGAAATAATATCCTATAGAATCCCTAGGATATCCAACAAAGATACACTTGGTGGATCGGACTTCCAATTTGTTTGGGGGGGAGTCTTAACATAAGCCTCACAACCCAAGATCCTTAAGTATGATAGGGATGGAACTCTTCCATGCCATATTTGAAAAGGTGTCTTTTCCACCTTTTTGGTTGGGGCCATATTCAGAATACGGGCCGTGGAGAGCAAAGCGAAACCCCAAAATGATAGATGCAATGTGCTTCTAGCCATCATAGATCGAACCATATCCAATAAGGTTCGATTCCTCCTCTCACACACACCATTATGTTGTGGTGTTCCAGGTGGAGTGAGTTGTGAGATAATCCCACAACTCCTAAGATGATCTTGAAAAACATCACTTAGGTATTCACCACCTCTATCCGTGCGGAGAACATTAATTGACTTGTTGAGTTGATTTTCTACTTCATTCTTGAAGATTTTGAACGTTTCAAAAGCTTCATCTTTGTGCCTTAATAAGTACACATACCCATAGCGACTATAATCGTCGCTAAAGGTAATGAAGTATCTTTCACCATTCCTAGTCATTGGCTTAAAAGGACCACATACATCCGAATGTATGATACCTAATAAATCTTTTGCCCTTTCATTAGTTCCACTAAAGGGTGCCTTAGTCATTTTTCCTTATAAACAAGATTCACATATATCAAATGAATCACATTCATTTGTTTTTAAAAGACCGTTCTTTTGAAGTGTTTGTATACGTTTCTTGTTTATATGACCAAGACGACAATGCCAAAGATAGGTATCACTCAAATCCAACTTGAGTTTCTTGGTATTAGTTTGGTACAATGAACTATTTAAAGTATGTTCATGAACCAATTCATAAATACCATTAATGGGAATAGCTTTAAAATAGAACATACCATTTAAAGAAACATGAATATCATTTTCCACAAAAGATAATACATAATCATAATGTCTTAATTGAGATACAGAGATAATGTTCCTAGTCAAACTAGGAGCATACAAAACATTCTTCAAAGTTACTTCCAAACCATTTGGAAGTTTTAGGATGTACTCCCCCACGAGCTTTAACTTGGACTTTGACTCCATTGCCCATGAAGAGGCTAACATCCCCTTGTTTGAAATCCCTACTTCTTTTGAACCCCTACAACAAATTGCAAACATGAGTTCCACATCCGGTAGCCAATACCCATGTGTTAGAAGATATAACATTAAGATCAATATGAATCATGTAAATTGTACCTGAGGTTTGCCCCGCATACCTCTTTTCTCTTAACTCTTTGAGATAGACTGGACAATTTCTCATCCAATGCCCTATCTCACCACACTTGAAGCATGGGTCGTTTACAACAACCTTTTGCTTCTTCTTCATGGGATTCGGAGGTTCCGCCCTAACAACCATCTTCCTTTTCCCCCAACGTGCCCCTTTCCTTTGGCAACAATTGCCTTTGGAGGGGGTAGAGACCTTCTCTTTCTCCCACCTTCATTAATGGTGAGAACAGGTAAAACCCTTTTACCCATTCCCGCCTAGACTGATTTGAGCATTGAATGAAGTTCATTTATGCTCTTGTCCCATCCGTCCATGTTGTAATTCATGACGAATGCCTCAAACCTTTTAGTTAGGCCATTAAGGATCAAATCCGTGGCCAACTCCTTTGAGACAGGACAATTTAGCCTTTGAAGGCGGTCGATGTGGCTTTTCATCTTAAGAACATAAGATGAAACCGATTGGGATTCCTCCATCCGACATGCATGAAGTGCTCGAACCGTTTCGAAGCGCTCCACCCTAGCTTGTTGCTGGAACGTTTCCCGCAACTAAGTGATCATGTCATAAGCTCCATGGAGCTCATACTCTTTTTGGAGGTCGGGAGTCATACTTGCTAACATTAGGTAAGAGACTTAGATGGATTCTTCCACATATCTAACCCAATCATTATAGGCCTCCACATCCTCCTCGTTAGGTTCATCGGGGATGGGATCATCAAGGATGTAGGCCTGCTTTTCTTGCTTGAGAACGATTCTCAAGTTGCGGTAGCAATCCACAAAGTTGTTAGGTGTTAGACGATCCCTTTGAAGGATCGCCCTTAGAGATTGGTTGTTTTGGTTTGGTACATCGTTATTAGCGTTGTTGTTGTCCGCCATCTACAAGATTTTACAAAGTTCCATTTTAGTATTCGTTGATATAACTATATTTCATTTATTAATACCCTTTTATGTCTCATAGACGATTAATAAATAAATTTTAGAATCCAACGTTATGTTTAAATATTGGTTAGGTGACCTTTATCCCATTATTTAAATTAACAAGGTAGTCATGAATGACAATTGCAACCTATTGCAACTTCTAGTGGTATGGGATCGTTTGATCATCTTATGTTTATAACGGCATGTTTATCCCATCAACACCTTTGTAAAACATATTTTAGGTGATCCATTCACTATATTTTACAAATCAAGTCGTCCTACTTACACACACATGTGAGTTTACTACATAAGTGGTTAGGTGACCTTTATCCCACAAACATGGTATTCTCACCTCAAGTTACAAGTTCCCTCAAAGTGGTTAGGTGACCTTTATCCCACTAAGATTTTGCAAGTAACCTAAGTGTTGTGTAAAGGATGGTGTTAAACTTGTTTTCAAAAGGGATTTACATTTTCATAATTCTAGTTTAGAAAGCTCTATGTACTTGTATTTGCATGCTTTCCAATACAAGGTACCCTATGGTCCTTTGATTTAAACCTATTTTAATCTTTAAAATCAATAAATCATTTTAATAACCTTTTATTAACTTTTAAGAACCATCAATTTTCAGCTTGTTAAATTTGTTAATGAGTTTGTAATGTATATCCAAATATCAACCAAACAATCAAACAACAAACATTCAAACAAGCATAAACATATAAACATGAGTGCATAACCTTAGCCACTATTGTGACCACACTTGTTTGCCATCACAAGTGTGGTCATTTGGTCTTTCCTAAATACAACACAAAATTGAGGTCATCATAGACCCCACTTGAACTTGCATCCGTATGCTTCAAGTTCCATATCTTTGATGTCCATCTTTGGGTCTTGATCTTGTGCATCTTCCTTTTACAAAATTGTATCCTAATACATTTTTTTCTAATAAATGCAATGCACCTAATCTATTAATTACATAACCAAATGAATAAATAATTACAACCCAAATGATAATCATAAAGATTACAACCCAATTGAATGAATAAAACAACCATTTGCAATCATCCAAATCATAAGGCCAAAGGCTAGGTTATGCACTATCAAAGAACAATCATAATCATCATTCACCAAACTAAATAAACCCCATCAAACCCTAAATTTTCAGCCAAGATAAACTGAAAATTTGGGTTTGTTTGTCCAAACAAACAATAACCAAACATGTCAACCAATTGATATTTCTATCTTTCAAAGTTTAACCATTTGCATGAAGATATAACTTTGAAAGACATAGGGTTTATTGAACCATCCAAAATCAGCCTATAATTAGTTGCTAATCCTCCTTTAAAACCAATTTTAAAGGACAAGAACAAGCAAGTTATCCACAGAACCAGCTCATGATGCCATTGATGGGTTTGTAAGAACATAAAAACTAGTTTAACCTTTTAAACTTTCTGAAAAACGCAGCGGATATATAGCTTTATAAACTTGTATATAAAGCTGAAAATATGTTATTAAGGTGACCATATAAGTGTATAAAACAAACCCATATTACAAGGATCATTTTTATGTGAATAGACAAGCTACGAAAGCATAAAACGTGCATTATGGACAGCCATATAGAGGCTGCCATATACTACCTTTCAGCAGCTCAAAAGGGTCGAAACTTTGAAGATGATGATGTTATTTGAGCAGCAATCCTTCAAGGGGAGGACCTCAAATCTCGATACCCACAAGTCTTGCAAACACCTACTTGTTAGGTAGTGTTACACCAAACCTTGAACCTCTTCTTGAACTCGATTTCCAGCCAACATTTAGCTTGTAGTTCAGCCAAGAAAACTCTTGAAACAGACAAGTTTTTCGTGAGTTTGGAAGAGAGAAGAAGGAGAGAATCACTCTTGCATGTGTGAGAGAGAAAAAGAGTTGGAATGAATGAAGAGTGTTGCATTAGTTGAGTGTTGTAGCAAACAAGAAAAGTGGGTCCTCCAAGAACCCATGGGCGGCCGAAATAATGGGTTTGAATGGATTTCCTACCCATTTTAATCTATTGTATTAGTTACACTCTTTTAATTCATTCTTGTTATAAAATTAAAACCAAGTTGTAATTTTATAACACAAGACTCTTTTATAAGTCATTATCTAACCATTTTAAATAATGAAACTAATAAATCTCTCTTGAAAAAAATCATCCATATAATTTTGTTCCAACACAAGAGCAATATTTAGAAAACCAATTTTCCAAATTAGGTGTCTTTTTGTTGTATGATCCTATCAATAAACAAATATTTATTGGTGTTTGTATAACTTGTTATTGGGTATGACCTGACTTGGATCATAACGTACTAACCACATCAATCTTATATGTGTCTTGGGCATATAAGATCCAACAAATGGATCACGTCTGAGGTGATCAGGTGGATAAATGGATCACGTCTGAGTTGATCAGGTGGATAAATGGATCACGTCTGAGGTGATCAGGTGGATAAATGGATCACGTCTGAGGTGATCAGGTGGATAAATAGATCACGTCTGAGGTGATTAAAAGGTTTCTAATCTTAAATTCACAATGTCTGAGATGATCAACTGCTCAAAATGTTTTATCTACTGTTAGAAGGAACTAAGTGTCTAACGGTCAAAAAGTCAAAATTTCATAAGTATGACCCATTCACACGACTGGATCATTAGTATGGGCCAGTTGTACGATTGGACCATACGAATGAGTCCAATTATACGATTGGACCATACGAATGAGCCCAATCGCACGATTGGAGGTGACCGACTGTGACAGTCGCACGAATGATCCTCAATCGTACGATTGGAGATGACTGAATGGGCGAGTCGTACGACTGAAGCTCAGTCGCACGAATCAATCATGCGACTAGGTTCAGTCACACGACTGAAGGTTGCCCTAGTATAAATAGAGGGGGAGTCGGTCTCAGTCTTTTCATTCACCCAAATCGCCTCTCAGACGCACGACACAAACCCATACTGTCAAAATTTGATTTGATCATTATAGAGCACTATTTGACACTCTCTGACGTTTGTTTCGATTCTATAGGTACTGCGAGAAAACATTTGTACGAATAATCGGTTACTACAACGTCAAAAAGAGCGAAACAATGACCTAATGTAAACCGAACCAAATCTGACAAATAAACCACTAAAACTAAGTTTTTTGATCAAATGAAAGTTATTAGGGGTTTAGTCGGTGTTCTGCGAACCTAATGTGCCAATCCTAAACGTTGAACGTCAAGTATAGCTCAAAATTGAATTTGAATGAACCAACAGTCGGACATGCGACTAGACACCCTGATGAACTTCAATCGCACGACTGAGTGAGGCGAATAGCTCAACCGCACGACTGAGCTGGACGAATGGTTCAATCGTATAACTGAACCATGCGTATGACCTCAGTCTCACAACTAAGTCCAGTCACATGACTCAGTCGTACGTATGAGCTAAATCGCATGACTAGATCTCAGTCGCTCAGCTCAGTCGCACCACTAAACAAAATTTTCAAGTTCATGAAACAAGTCTGGAATTCTTTGACACATACTAATGTTTATTTACTTTATGTCACAGATGGATAGTCGGTGGATGATGAGTACCAAGCACAACATCTGTGCTCATCTCGATCTCTCTTCCCGCAACGCTGCGGATTTTGCTGGCATTATCATATTTCTACGTCGTTCGAGGATTTTCCAAGCGATCTCTACGCCATGCACACCTTACAGATCCATACAGCAGGTGTTTTAGGAAGGCGCTACTGTTGATAGGTTCACTGAGCCCCATACTATCTGGAGTTCTATATTTAGGGAGGCTATCGAGATTACTGAGAGGATATCCAGATAGTATTAGAGTTCGGGGACTGCCCCACCTGATTACATCCCCTCACTATACGAGGTTGCTTTATGAGGGCTAAGTACTCTGGGGACATTAACGCAAGTATGCTCAAAAAGAGCAACTTATGCCCCCAGTTCAAAGACTTAGCCCATGTACTACTGAGATGCATCGCATCCAGGAAGGGTGGATTCGATGAGCTGTCCGACCAGATACAGAATGCCTACGCGGCGTTGGTGCTTAATCATCCATTCAGCTTTTCTAGGATGATCTTCACCTATCTGGTAGAGAACATCGAGGTGAAGGGGAAGGAAAGCTTCTGTATGTGTCCACGGTTTATACAGATGATCATAGATTAGAAGCTCCCCTCACTGCCTAAGGAGAAAGAGGATGCTGTGGTCCTGGAGGTTATGTATGACACTACACTAGGACGGATGACAGTCTACCGGGGGAAGCAGGTGAAGCCTAAGGTGAGGAGACTATTCGGGCATCTGGCCCGGGAGGACTACGTGTCTCTAGCTAGGTGAAAGTGGTGCCACGATGACAGTGATTCTAATGTAGAGCAGATAGTCCTTCCAGATGATGACTCTAAGGACGATGATAGTGGTGATGGTGGAGATACAGGTCCGTCTCACACTCAGACCACTACCGCTGATGTTACATCTCCACCATCTCCACACAGTGATTTAGAGACAGCTGGGTTCCATCAGGACTTCCAGCCTGATGAGGAGGAGGAGTCTGATGAGGAGACACTGACTCGGACGGTGAGCAGCCAGGTGGTTGCCACCGAGAGGGGGATTAGGACGGTTGGTGGACGTCCAGGAGGGTCTGGGGAGACTACTTCAGATCCATCATACACCCCAGACCAGCCCAGCAGGCAAGGGGGAGCCTCCGGGTCCAGGGGGACTCGGATGAAGAGGATGGCTCAACCCTATGGGATTAAGCCAAAGAGACGGAGGATCACGTTGATTACAACCTCCACCACCACCTCTACCACTACACCACCTACCACCACTACACCACCTACCACCACTACACCACCTACCATAGCCTCCCCCCATACCACTCAACCCATTCATACTCCACCACCCATATTCACCTTAGCCACTGCTACCACCACCAGCCACCAAGCTAGCCCTTCCACATTCCCCACCGGATCATCCCTCCCTCCTATTGGAGTGGAGGATCAGCTGGCAGCACTAAATAGGATGGTGCTGAAGCTGTTAGCAGCTGATAAGGAAAAGTCTACTAAGTTACGTCAGCTAGAGTAGCTCAATACTTCTCAAGCTCAGCAGATTTCTCAGTAGGCTCAGCAGATAGCTCAACTCCAAGAGCACAGGGAGGTGTCTGCCAAGAAGCTGGAGGAGTTAGAGGCTACAAATAAGAAGATCATGCTCCAACTAAAAGGATCTAAAGAGGAGCCTCTGAAGATCGGTAAAGGAGATGATGACAGTGATGATGATGAGGATGATGATGAAGAGGATGATATTGATGGTGATGATGAGGGTAATGGTGAAGCAAGAGGTAGGGAGAATGATGATGATGAGGACGATGAAGGAGATGCAGCTGCATCTGCCTCTTCACAAAGAAGAAACAAGACCAAGGAGTATCATCGTCTGGCCCGCCTACCTCACCATCAGCTGAAGACACAGAGAGGATTCAAGACAAAAGTAAAGATTAGATGTTATATTTTGTTCAACTTTTGTACTTCAAATCGTCATTTGATGTTATGTAATTAATGTATATATTTATTATTCAGCGTTTGATTATCTTGATTACATACTAACTATTGTTGTGCTACATGTTTAAATCAAGCAGATCCAGTATTTCAGCAAGATGAGTACGATGTTGCTCCCTTATAGCAGATCAAGTCTCAACTGACTATGATACTTGATCTCCAAGGGATCGTCAGGAGGTCTGTGAGTATACTGACCGAGAGGGTAATGTGTTTCCCGATGAGCAACTTGCTGAAATGTTCCAGCAGAATCCGGATGAGATAGTGAAGGATGCTCCTACCTTTGATGTGGCTAGTGATGAGGAGCTGAATGATATAGATGAGATAGAGATCGAGGACGTCACTGTTCAGCACTATCCTGAGTATACTGACCAAGAGGGTAATGTGTTTCCCGATCTGGGTAGTACTCTCAGCAGTTATACTTTGGAGAAGCTGAATCAGAAGGAAAAGGAAGCAGAAGCATCTACAAGTCAAGCCCCAGCCTCGGACGCCGATGTAGATATCAGAAAGGCTGAATAGGCGGCTTGTTTTTCAGAGATCCGAGCTCAGCGCGCTGCAGCTAAGCCAAGTAACTACACCAAGATCTACAAAGTGAAGAAGCATCTGAAGGTGTCAGGGAAGATTGTATCATGGGCTTATTTTGAGGATCTTAACGTTTACGCAGTGAAGAGGGAGAGGGGAATAGAGTACTTTAGATTTCCACATGATCTAAAGACTCTCCCTGGTTTTGAGCTCAACCAGCTGGCACGACTGAAGCTGCTGTATGCTGACCCAAAGAAAATGCCAGGCTGGTTTGAGGCTGCGTTGAAACGAGAGTATCTTACTAGGTGGGTGAACTTCAAACCTCAACAAGCTACGAGGTATAGTAGAAGATCTGAGGTAAACCCATGAATGGAAGACCAAAGATAGTCTTGAAATGGCACCCTCCACGCACGATGTCTCGTATTCCATTGAGGGAGATGCCACAAGATTTTGCACCCTATTTTAAATGGTGGAATTATGACTGGCACACTGGAGAGGCCGTCATAGTTTTGGATAGGGAGGGGACGGTAGAGACAATAAGGGTATTTGACCCAATGTGGCTCACAAATTTGTCTGCAGCTGATGTTTACATATTGTACAAGTGGCCACTATTTTTCATACGTAGGATATAGTGCAAGCACTTTAGTTCCAACATGTCATACGCTTATGCTTTGCACTTAATATCCATGATGGGGTTTCTAAAGAAGAACGAGCTAAGAGCTTTGAAGAGTTTAAAAAGAAAGTCAAATATTAGATAGAACTAGGTCCAAGGAGGAGTTTGTTGATACACATGTCCCTAGTTCTAGTTCTAGTGAGCTTAAATGTAATTGACTTTTATTTTGTAACACTTATGTAATGTTTGATATATGAAATGAAAAAACTCTTCTTTGAATGTGTATTGGTTATTGAATGTTATATCTATTTATATGATTGATTGTTACACGCTTATATGAACTTTTTATATAGGTTTACAGTTGTTAGACATAGTTTTGTATTGTTAATGGTTCAGGAATATGTTTAACTAAGTCTCATGATTCAGTCGCACGACTGGACCATGTGAATGGGCCAGTCGCACGACTGGACCATGCGAATGGGCCAGTCGCATGACTGAACCAGGTGATTGAGTCAATCGCACTATTGAGTCATAAGACTAACTCAGTCGTACGAATGAATCAATCGTACGACTCAGTCACACGACTGAGTCATACGCATGGCTTAGTCATACAAATGAAAACTGAAACCTATAAATACCACTTAATTCATGGAAAAACATAATACTTCGAGAATTCTTAACCCTAGCCATGCTTGTTCGTCCAGAGAGTCCCTTCCAACTTCATAAAACGTTTCTGATCGATTCTAATCAATTCTTAACGTATTCTAATCGTTAGTTTTGATCGGATTAACGTTTTCCCTGATTGGATCGCCAATCAAATACGATTCCGCACTATTTGATCTGGTTTCACATTGAATCAGTTAGTACTCCGTACGTACATGGTCCTACCAGATAGAATGATTGAATTTGAATTTCTTTTACAAGTGTGATTCAACCGTGCGATTGAGTCACACGACTGAGGCTAATCGTACGATTGAGAATCCCACTGAGTTGAGTCGTGTGACAATCCATACGGTTGAGCCAGTCGGACGACTGGATGGATGATTGGTTCAACCGTACGATTGAATCATGCATATGATTCAGTCGTACGATTGAAGTTTATTAGGGGCGTCCAGTCGCACACAGACAGACCGCATCTTGTGATTTTGAATTTTCTGCATTTTATCATCATTTTGCTTGAACAACGTATCCACAGACTCGTCTCAACATTCTAAACACCCAGGGCATGATTAACTTGACTTTAATGATAGTTTAGGTGTCGTTTTAAATAATTTTAAGTCCAGTTTCCTTTTGGTACTGTACGATCAGAATTCAGACAAATACGGCATGATTTCGACATGAAAATACCTGCAAATGGTACTATAATGATCAGTAGGCGAATGCGAACAAATATATCAGAGGAAAAAGTCGAAAAGGGGTCCTTAGTAAATCGAAGTTTGGGAGATCAGTCGCATGAGCATGTAGGGTTTGCGAACGACTGACCCTATTTTATACTCACAGCACATTCAACCGTGCGAATGAGTTATACGCATAGGCCATTCGTGCGATTGAAACTCACTGACCCTGCCATTCATGCGATTGGTCCATACTGACCTTGCCATACGCACGATTGGTCCATACTTATGATTCAATCGTGCGTTTTGGCCATACTTATCCTTCAGTCGTGCGACTGAGCCATACTCATGGTTCAGTCGTACGACTAGTCCATACTCATCCTTCAGTCGTGCGGCTGAGCCATACTCATTATTCAATCGTACGACTTGTCAATACTCATGGTTTAACTTTGGCAAACTCAGTTATAATCTCAGTTACGTTATATAAACGTTCAAGAACTTATGATCATCTCAGACATGATCCATTTATCCACCCGATCATCTCAGACGTGATCCTTTTACTTGAAAATCGTTAATCACCTCAGATGTGATTATTTTAAGAACAAAAACTGATGATCACCTCAGACGTGATCTTTTTAATTTTCCTCAGAATCAGGTGATTCAAGATTAACGTTCAGTTCGTTTTGTGACATTCACAGAGATAAATCTTGTTGCATAGTCTGACACTGACACCCTACGAATAGAAAGACTTGAAAACTAGAAAAATTAACTAAATTACCGAAATAAACATTATTTTGTGATTTTATTTGGGTAGAGTTTGAGACATTTTAATATTCATTTTAAAATGATTCTCCCCCTGAGTAGAACAGTCTATTAGCATTAACTTCATTTCTAAGATAGATTCATATGGAATCAGACAGGCATAAACGTAATTTCTTGGAACTTTTGTTGATATATTGAAAAGGAAACAACATATTTACATATCACAGTTTCTCATACATCTAAGACTTCTAAGCGCCAACTAGAAATCATGCTTGGTCTATTATGTAACACACATTGAGTTTGAACATCAGGTGGTGCAGCCATGACGATTTTCAGTATACTTGTCCACTTAAGTCCATACACAGATTTTGACACACATCATTGATAATTAAGTGGATAAGTGTTTGTGCGTCCCACTAGTATATGGTAATCAATCTTTCTCAGGAGATTTTTGAGCGGTCCGGTGGTTAAGAAGATTTTGTTTCTAAGAGCTTTCAAAGAGATTCAAAGCCTCAGGTTAGTGTCATCGCACAGCAGAGAGGCGCAAACAATAGTGAATTCTTAGAACGGATAGGTTATGCTAAGCCTCAGGTCAGTGCCATCGAACAGCAGAGAGGCGCAAGACCTATCTTCTTCTTAGACCAATATACTATAATATACATTTCAGCAGTGACTTTTGCCATCAACAATATTTCATTTTGCTTATTTTGCTGCTTTTATAATATTTCTCATATTTTGCTCTGTTTTTTGGGCCTTTGCACATATTGTGGTCTTCAATTGCTCCTCACCCTTATTGGAAATTGATTGATTGTGCAAACCAGGGATACTATGGGAACCCACAACTTGTTGATTGATTTTGGTTTAAGTGAATCACCGATGATGTTTACTAGTCTTTGTGTTGAACCTACCGACACATCGTATAATGGACTAGCACCTCCCTAGACGTACTTTCTCCGTGTAATTACAGTAACAGACAAGCATACTATCATTTTTCCAATATGTTAGACATAGAGTTGTTAGACTTACAATTTTCTGTGATTTAAATTAAACATTGCAAAATGGAAAATCTTTTGGTGTTCCAAGTAACACGACGCCTGTGTACTATCACTTTCCATAGTGTTGAATCACTTTCTTAAATTTGTTGTTTTTGCCTTTTTGTCTTTTCTGCTCTCCCACCCTTTTTTTAAGTAACTAAATACTAAAACTAAACTAATCTCCCCTAAAATTCTAAAACCAAAATATTTTTTTGTTTTGGTTTTTTAAGACAGGAAATTAAAATAAGATAAATAAAAGAAAATAAAAAGAAAAAAAACTAAACAGGTGTGGGACTTATCATTTTCATCTTCTGGAATCACGTCACATTTCTTTTTCACACCGTTGACCTCTAACAGATATAAAAATATGGGTTTATCAAAAGGTTTAGTGTAGAGGTCGGCGCGTTGAAAATCCGTGTTTATTTTAATCACATCAATTAAATGTTTTTCATAGCAATCACGTATGAAATGATATTTTATGCCGATGTGTTTAGTCTTAGGGTGTTGAACAGGATTTTTAGTTATAGCTATGGCAGCAAAATTATCAACAAAGATAGGAGTGTTTGAAAATTGCAAACCATAGTCCCGCATTTGCTGTTGTATCCAGATGATTTGTGGACAGCAACTTGCAGCAGCAACGTATTCAGCTTCACATGTTGACAGAGCAACAGATGTCTGCTTCTTGCATTGCCAGGTGACTAAACTCCTTCCAAAGAACTGACACCCGGCTGATGTTGACTTGAAGTTCATCTTGCAGCCACCGTAGTCTGAATCACTATAAGTAGTTAGCTCAAAGTCATCATCATGAGGATACCACAACCCCACTGTTAGAGTACCTCTCAGATAACGAAAAATCCTTTTCACCCTGATCAGATGATTTACTTTTGGTTTGGCTTGATATCTGGAGCATAGACATGTGGCGTACATGATATCCGGATGCGAGGCAGTGAGATACATGAAAAATGCGATCATCCCACGATACATAGTGGCATCCACCAAATCCCCATTATCATATGGTGCCACATCATGGTTTGTGGCAAGTGGGGTACCGGAAACAGTGACATTTCCAAATCAAATCGACTTAGAATGTCTCCAACATACTTAGTCTGATGCAGAAAAATACAGGTAGGTGTCTGATCCACCTGTAAACCTAGGAAGAACTTCATCTATGCCATGGCACTCATTTCGAATTCTACCTTCATCACAGATTCGAATTCTTTACATAATTCTTCATTTTGGGAACCAAAGATTATGTCATCCATATAAATCTTCACTATTAGTAAATCTCCATCTTTCTCTTTGATAAACAACCTGCAGTCGATCACACCCCTACAAAAACAATGTTTTAATAGGTGGGTGGACAGCTTCTCATACCAAGCTCGAGGAGCTTCATGTAGCCCGTACATAGCCTTGTCCAGCTTGTAGACTCTGTCCCGATGGTAAGGATCTTCAAATCCTTCGGGTTGACTGATGTATACTAGTTCACGGATTTCCCCATGAAGGAATGTACTTTTAATATCCAGCTGATAAACCTTGATCTTCATGTAGGATGCATAGGCCAGAAAAATGTGAATAGCTTCCATCCTAGCCGTAGGTGCAAACACTTCATTGTAGTCGACTCCCTCGACTTGTCTGAATCCTTGAACAACCAATCTTGCCTTGTTTTGAATACTACACCTTGGTCGTCCTTCTTGCAGCGCAACACCCATTTGGTGTCAATCACCTTAACTCCTTTAGGCCTATCCACGAGTGTCCACACTCCAAGCTTCTTGAACTGTAGGAGCTCTTCCTGCATAGCATTTACCCAGGCCTCATCCTTCAGGGCATCACTTACGTGTTTAGGCTCGACTTGAGAAACAAAACATTTGAAAGCGCCATCATTCACTTAACCTTTTTCCATAATATTAGCATAATCAGCAGAGTATAGCTGACTTCTCGTCTGAACATAGGAGTGGAGATCCCCAATGATGGTATCGTGGGGATGATTCATACTAATCCTTGTCACAGGTGTTGTAGGAACGACCACTTCAGTATCTATGTTTGTGACGACAGGTTCAGCATCCGGGTTCCCTGATGCGTTCTCAGCATTTGTTGAACTGCCAGCTTGATTGACATTATTCTCAATACCTATTCCAACTGTTTCTTCATCATCTGATGAGACATCACTAACGTCCTGAGCAGTTTCTGAAGAGCCAGAAGCACCACTAGTTGGTACTTTATTGCTGAGATCCAGATTTGGAGCGTTTAAGGTGTCGTACATCATCTGTGCAGTAATCTCATCATCTGAAGATGCTGGAGGAAGGTTTAAAGATTTGAAAAATCCATTATAATCGAACAATGAGGATGGACCTTTCCTAGTAGGGGGTGGTGTGTCTTTGCACATCTATGTTGCACCATACTTCTACCTGACCTGTAGAATTGTTATAGACTCGTTTGTCAGGTATGCTATATCGGAGAAAGATGCCTTCATCCGCTTTCTTACTGAACTTGCCCTCCGGAGTTTTCTTTAGTAACATACATGGAGCTCCGAATGGTTCCAGATAACTCAGATTTGGTTTGCGTTTCTGAAGCAACTCATAGCAAGTCTTTCCATGTCGCTTGATTACCAATAGACGGTTAAGAGTGTAGCACGCATTGGCAACTGCTTCATTCCAGAATTGTACTGGCAGCTTTGAATCTGCCAACATCATCCTTGTAGTTTCTATCAAGCTCCTATTCTTGCGTTCAGCAACTCCATTCATCTGTGGCGTGTATGAAGAGAAGAACTGATGAACAATCCCCTTTTCTTTGCAAAAAAGCATCCATCCACTGATTCTTGAATTCAGTCCTGTTGTCCGAACGAACCTTCCTTACCATTAGTTTGTACAGAGATTCCAGTGTAGTCACGAGCACTTTGAACGATTCAAATGTCTCTGACTTAGCTTTCAGAAACATCACCCATGAAAATCTCGAGTAGTCATCAGTGACTACGAAGCAGTACCAGTCTCCTGCTATACTCCTTGTGCTGACAGGACCAAAGAGGTCCATATGTAGAAGCTCCAGGGGCATCTCAATAGAATTAACGTTCTTGGACATGCGAGACTTCCTGGTCTGCTTTCCTTTCTTGCATGAGACATAAAAATCTAGAAGTTGGAAGTTCTTAATAGTTACTCCCTCAACTAAGTTGTTCTGAATCAGATGATTCATCTTCCAAGGATTTATGTGTCCCATTCTCCTGTGCCATGAAATGGACTCCTTCTCGTTGCCTTTGATAAGAACCATTGAGCAGTGGACTCAGTTGTAGAAGCTTTAGACATGTCCAAGACGTACAAATCATTGTACCTTGAAGCTGACATTAGTACCTGCTCCTCAGGGATATCCATTTCCTTCTTCAGAATGTAACATTTCCTATTGTCGAACATAACCTTAAAGACCTTGTCACATATCTGAGAAACTGAAAGTAAATTGTTATCTAAATGCTAAACATAATTCACCTTATCCAATTTTACCATCCCATTACCTACTTCTCCTTGAGCGGCGATGTACCTACCTTTGTTACCAGCAAAGGAAACAAGTCCCCCTTTAATTTGTTTAATGTTGAAAAGGAGAGAGTGAGTTCCATTCATGTGCCTGGATGCCCCGCTATCAATAATCCATGTGTTGGTAGAAACACTATAGTGGACAACTTGCACAAAAACAGAAAAAGATTAGTTAAGGAGGGGGACCCAAGCCTTTACAGGCTTGGGTTTCCTAGAGGCATCGCACATCATAAACTCCACCCACTGTCCATTTGGAGTTGGAGAAACCTCATTCGTCTTCTGATCACCACTATCAGACACATCAGATGTTTTATCTTTCCACATACCATCCCTGTGTAAGGCTTGTTTGTGGTAAACCGGTGACTGATTAACAGTTTGAACTTTAGGCCTATTTTCAAAAATCGGTTTTGCCTCAGGCATCACAGACTTGTCTGTGGCTTGTCTGTGTTGTCTTTGGTGTTAGGAAGGGGTGTAAGACCTAGCAGGTGTTTTAAAACCTATGTTTTGAAAAAGAAGGTTTAACTTCGTGAACCAATTCAATTTTACGTCTAAGTGTCTAATAGCGAGGACATCATGAAGAAATGTGTCCTCTTTGTCCATAGTTATAGCATGATCTCCTCTCAACAGGACTAGGAGATCTTTTGTGGGGTGGGCAATACACTTCAGGATTGGTCCTTTTGGTCTCAACCTTTGGTTTTTCACCATCTTTGACAAATTTGATTTGTTTAACACTTTGTTTGTTTTGTCTTTTCATATTGTTCAGATCTTGCTTGATCGGTTTAGACTGAGTTGTTTTTGAAATTTTTGGTTTTGACATAGCAGTCGGTGATCCCAATCCAAGAGGTACGTGATCATCCTCTACCACCCAGTCCCCAATTAAGACTTCATCTTTTGTGCCCGAAGTTGATGCCTTCTGATCAGTCACCTGAGGTAAAGATTTAACTGCAGTATTAGGATCACTGACCAAAGGTGTAGTCACCATATCATCCTTGATAGAATTATTGTAAACAGGACGCTGTTTTGTGTTCAAAAGGATCACATGTGGTGGAGGCACAACTTTATAACCAATCTCTTCCCCATTGTTTCTTTCTATAACCATGTTTTTTATGATATGTGAGGAACTAGCTAAACTATGCAATCTTTGTTTTATGACTCATTTTCCACTTGAAGAATAGCTTTTTCCTTTTTAGTTTCCTTAATTGAATTTAAATAAAACTTAATGTCATTTTCTTGGTTAAAAGCCACAACCTCGGTTTTTCCCTTAGTTGTTTTCTCAATAATTCAATTTTCTCTTTAAAACTACTTTCATTTTGCTTCAACACTCTGTTAGCCTCAGTGTAGAGTTTTAAGTCATTTACCAAGTTATCATTATGTTCTAATAACCTAGTAAATTTTAAATCAATGCATTCCCTGAACTGATTGCATTCAACACAATCATATTTATTGAATAGGGTTGCTTTAGATTCTACCTGTGCAGAGTTTGAGGTGCCAGCAACAAATGCAACCTAGGGTTCCTGGTGAGTTTCAGAAGCATCATTTAGTTCATCCTCTACCAGATGATCAACAGCAGCCATTGAGTCATTTACATCAACAGTATCAAACTCAGCCAAGTTCTCCCCCTTACTTGCTGAGTCGTCATTTAGATCCTCAACCAACGCGATATTAGCTTCACTGTCAGATAAGAAGCAAAAAGACCAGTCTTGACCTTCATCACCTTATGCCACTATAGCTTTGGAGTCCTGACTTGTTGGAGCTATCTTCTTGTCTTTTTCTTGTCTGTTGGTTGATGAAAACGGGTTACCATTTCCTATTTTCTTAGGTTTAACACACTCTCTCTTGAAATGGCCTTTTTCTCCACAGTTGAAACATGTGACCTTTGACTTTTCAAATCCAAAAGTAGTATCCTTTATGGCCACAGGTTCTGTCCCGTTTTCTTGACAAATTTCTTAGCTCTTCGCACAGCACTAGCTAGAGCCCACATGATATCCATCCTCTCTAGCTCGGTTTCATCCACTTGCTCGTAATCTTCATCTGCCAAGTGACAGTTACCAATCTTCCCTGCTACTAACCCGTCATACGAATGGACCATAGTAGCAAGTAAATCCATATGCTCCTTAGCAACTTCCACAGTTACGTTGCTCAGATTCTCTGTCGTTAACTTCGTTGGTTGAGCTTCTGCAGAACCATATTGAACACTTGATGAACCACCTGACTCACAACCTGAAGATGAACTTTGAACGTTTGCAGATGTGTTAGACACAAAAGCGGTCTGCAAGGGTGCACTTGAAGATGCAGTAGTAGGAGCCACATTGTATAGAGAAGGATTCTGAGTGTAGGTTCCCTTTTTAGACTTGTACTTCTATCGTAGCTCTTCCTCTCTCAGTTTCAGAATGAAGCCATTTATATCCAACGTTTCCAGCACTTCATTATGTCTTAAAAAAACAAATGAATCCCACTTATCAGGTAGACCATGAGCAAGACTCGATACCTTATCTTCCATAGACATTTTAACTCCTTGAGTGTGCAGTTCACTCATCAAATGATAGAAGCGATCATTAATGTCATCTAGACTATCATTTTTGATTGACTAGAAGTTATCAAATTACTTCTTTAAAGGTTTAGCCTTTAGAGACTTAAGCGTTGCATTTCCTTCATACCGCTTCTCTATAGCCTTCCATAACTTCTTGCACTGCTTGTGCTCTGAGAACTGATGAAAAATATCTTTTGGGATGGACTTTGTCAACAATGCATAGGCCTTCTTCTCAGCATTGTACGCAACCTTTTGCACCACATTCAAACCACTTAGAGTCAGTGGAACACCGTCAACTCTAACTGGCATAGTGTAGCCAGTCTCAATTGTGCTCCATAAGTTGGTGTCCACTCCATTCAAATGAATTTCAAACCGTTGCTTCCATTGAGGATATTCGTCAAGTGTCAGAAGCTTCGGTGGTTTGTTGTGATTTCCGATCTCATTTTCCAAAAGATGGAGATTCTGAATTCTGGAGTCCTTCCCAGCTGAGAAAGCAAAGTGTTGTTCGTCCATGATGACTTAGTCTGAAAAACTTGACAATCTAACTGATTGATGCGACTAGGGAATGCGAATGAGACTTAACCGTGCGATTGAAATGTGTGACTGAATTCACACGTGCGGTAGAGGTCAACCGTGCGTATGAATCTATGCGTATGAGTTCAGTCGTATGAATGAACTATACAACTGAGCTGAACCAAACGAACTAGCTTAATCGTGCGAATGAACAGACGATTGGACCAATCATGCGAATGAGCTATGCGTATGAAGTTCAGTCGTGCGATTGGATCAATCGTGTGACTGAGACGTCTGACTTCGAAATTTTTCAAAAATTTTTCACTCGATTCGACTAAAAAACATGATTTTGAAAACCCTAGTCAGCTAGAACTCGAAAAATACAAACCTTTGACCATATGCACTCGTAAAAATCGAATCCTTGTGCAAAAAGAACGGATCTTTGATTGAAAAACGTTTATTTTTGCAAAAACTTGATTGAATCCACATAGAATCGAGTGGCAAAGCTCTGACACCACTTATTAGGACCGAGTATGAACTGGTACTAACCGAATCTACGTAAAAACCAGATCAAATAGTGCGGAATCATATTTGATTGGTGATCTAATCAGAGAGAATGTTAATCTGATCAAACTTAATGATAAGATAACGTTAAGAATTGATTAGGAATGATCAGGAACGCTCTATGAAGTTGGAAGGGACGACTTGGACGTTTTGGGACAGATAGGGTTGTGAATTCTTGAAGTGTTTTTTTTCCACGAACTAAGTGGTATTTATAGGTTACAGTCTTCATTCGTGCGACCGAGCCATGAGTATGGCTCAGTCGTGCGACTGAGTCATACGATCCATTCATACGTACGTATGAACCATAAGATTGAGTCATTCGTATGACTGAGTCATTCGCATGACTCAGTCGTGCGACTGGCTCACACGCATGGTTCAGTCGTGCGACTAGATCATAAGACTTAGTTAAACACATTCCTGAAACTTTACTGACACAGAACTATGTATAACAATTGTAAACCCATATAACATGTTCATATATGCGTGTAATCAACACTAATATAAAGATACAAGACATTCAATAACAAATATTTATTCATTCAAGAGTCTTTCATTACAAATATCAAATGATTACATTAGTGTGACAAAATGAAAGTCCTTAAACATTTAAGTACATTAGAACTGGAACTAGGGACTGTTGGGGTTTGTTAGAACTTGAAACGTAGTTTAGCCATTTAAACTTTGTAAAAACGCAACAGAATAATAGGTTTATAACCTTGTTTATAAGCTGAAAATTTCAAGTTCTATTTGATGTTTTAAGATGTAAACAAACCCAAGAACAACGGGGATCTTATATATGTGAATAAGCAAGCTATGTAAACATAAAACATGCATTATGGACAGCCTTATAGAAGCTGCCATAAACTACCTTTCAGCAGCCCAAAAGATCGAAATGTTTGAAGATGATGATGTTCTTGAGCAGCAAATCTTCAAGGTAGAGGACCTCAAATCGTGATACCCACAAGCCCTCCAATCACTTACTTGCTAGGAAGTATTACACCTTGTCCTGTTCAGCTTCTTGAACCCGAAAATCAGCCAATAACTACTTCTATTTCAGCCAAAGATTTTGAGTTTTAGGAGAGATGAAGAAGAGAGAACTTCTTTTGCATGTGTGAGAGAGAAAGAGGGAGTTGGAGTGAATGAATGGAAGAGTGTTGGAATTGTTTTGTCTTGCAAAAAACAAGAAAAAGTTGGTTCTCGAAAGCCCCATGGGCGGCCGAAGCATTGGTTTTAAAATGGGTTTCCCACCCATTTTAATCTTTTGTCAAAACTACACTCTTTCATTCATTTTAGTTATAAAGTTAAAGCCTAGTTTAATTTTTATAACCCAACACTCTTTTATGTGTCATTATTTAACTATCTTAAACAATGAAACAAATAAATTTCTCTTGAACAAATTATCCATATAATGTTGTTCCATCACAAACGCAATATTTAGAAAGCCAATTTTCTAAATAGGTGTCTATATTTGTTGTATGATCTTATCAATAAACAAATGTTTGTTGGAGTTTGTATAGCTTGTTATTGGGTATGACCTGACTTGGATCATAACGTACTAACCACATCAATCTTGTATGTGTCTTGGGCATATAAGATTCAACAATCTCCCAGTTGCACAAGATTCATAGAAGATTGATGCAAACAGTAAATACCGCCTAGCAACGGTTTACTACCCTTAATACGTATGACTAAGTGCCATTCAATAACATCATCCTCTTCAAGTAAAATACTTGAGTTGTTTTAGGTGAATTAATCATCTATCCTTTTGTCACAGATGTCATGTTAAATCTCAGAGACACAGAGTGATCATTCTCCATTCATTTAACTTTATCAAGCCTTAGACATCTTGCTCTCAATGAATAAGAGGGACAAATCCCATCTTGACTATATACGTCTCTCACAATTACCTTATATTATACCTGAACTCAGACTTTTATGCTACCATATTTTAGAACAGCAAAGAACTGAGCCAAAGTATAATATTTGGTAAATATCAAGACCCAATATGTATCTCAGGTCAAAGGATACCAAATGATGCTCGCCTTTACTCAAATTTACTTATGATCAATCAGGAAGATTCCATGAAGTAATATTTGAGATGCAGGTCAGTCCAATATTTGCATCCCATAAATATCTATGAACTTTGGCAGCAACCAATTGCTTTATATTCATCCTTATGAATATCCACCAATCCTAATTCATAATTGTCTTACCCTCATACTTGTTCCCACAAGTATGAACGACTACGGACATTTAGAGTAAACAATTTAGCCATGGATTTAAACATGCTAAATTGGAACATTAATTGAAACATTATAACCAAAGAATTTTATTCAAATAATAAAGAGTTCCACATATCCAAATACAAAATTTACAGATCAAATCCAATCACTAGAATATCGAAGTCCCATAGCACAAGTATGACCTTCATGCTTTTCCTTTTCAAGGAGCTTCGTGAGAAGATCCGCAATGTTTTGATCCGTGTGAACTTTGCGAATACATATATTCCCCTTTTCAACTTCATCTCGTATGTAGTTGAATCTCCGCTCAATGTGCCTAGTCTTTTGATGAGCATGAGGTTCCTTGATTTGAGCAATCGCACCCTCGTTATCACAAAAGATCTCTAGGGGGTCCTGAATGGAAGGGACAACCCCTAGATCGACAATGAATTTCTTCAACCATGCAGCTTCTTAAGCTGCCAATGAGGCGGTGACGTATTCTGATTCTGTAGTTGATAGAGCCACCACATCCTGTTTGGAGCTCTTCCAAGAGATCGCTCCTCCATTCAGAATGAAAATGTATCCCGATTGTGACCGTGAATCGTCACGATCGGTTTGGAAACTCGCATCCGTGTAACCTTTTACAACGAGTTCCTCATCACTAGATCCATAGATTAGGAACATATCTCTTGTCCTCCTCAGGTACTTAAGTATTTTCTTAACAACCATCCAATGACTGTTTCCAGGATTTTGCTGGTATCGACTTGTCATGCTTAAGGCGCATGACACGTCCGGTCGAGTGCATATCATCATATACATGATGGATCCAATAGCAAATGCATATGGGATTGCCTTCATTTTATCTTGCTCATCCTTTGAGCTAGGACATTGAGTCGTACTCAATATCGTTCCTCTTTGAATAGGTACGGTACCTTTCTTAGAGTTCTCCATCTTGAACCTTCTCAAGATTTTATCAATATATTCACTTTGATTTAAACCAATCAACCGCCTTGATCTATCCCTATAGATCTTTATTCCAAGAATATCGGTGGCTTCACCAAGATCCTTAATGGAAAAACAACTTCCAAGCCAGGTTTTTACACCTTCTAAGGTTGGAATATCATTTCCAAATAGTAGAATGTCATCAACATACAATACTAGGAAAGTTATTGTGCTCCCACTAGCCTTCTTATACACACAAGCCTCATCAGCGTTTTTGATGAAGCAAAATTTCTTCACCTCCTCATCAAAACGGTGATTCCATCTTCTCGATGCTTGTTTCAATCCATAGATTGATTTCTTTAACTTGCATACTTTATTAGGATGTTTTGGATCGACAAAACCTTCAGGCTAAACCATATAGACATCTTCCTCAAGATATCCATTTAGGAAAGCGGTTTTGACATCCATTTGCCAAATCTCATAATCATAATGAGCAGCTATGGCAAACAATATCCTTATAGACTTTAGCATCACAATAGGTGAGATGGTTTCATCATAGTCAACCCCTTGAGTTTGAGTGAAACCCTTTGCTACAAGTCTAGCTTTATAAGTATCCAAGTTTCCATGCATATCGGTTTTCTTCTTGAAACCCACTTACTTCCAACTATCTTGGAGTTAAGAGGTGGTTCAACAAGTTTCCAAACTTGATTGTCATACATGGATTGCATTTCAACGTTCATGGCTTCAAGCCATTTGTCACAATCCGAATTGGACACTACATTATGATATGTGGTTGGTTCATCTGAATCTACCACATAGCATCCATCCATGAAAAATCCGTATCTTTCAGGGGGATTACTAGTTCTACCACTTCTGCGAACGTTTTGCGTGTATTGATCAACCGTTTGATCATCCTCAACATCCTCATGTTGAGTGCTAGTTTCAACCAAACGTGCATCGGGTCGTGCTTCTTGATCCTCCTCAGGATCCACTGTTCTACTGCTAGTTCCTTCCATAAGGAACTTTGCTTCTAAGAACTCACCCTTTCTGGCAACAAACACCTTTTGTTCTAGTGGATCATAGAAATAATATCCCATAGAATCTCTAGGATATCCAACAAAGATACACTTGGTGGATCAGACATCCATTTTGTTTGGGGTGGTAGTCTTAACATAAGCCTCACAACCCTAGACCCTTAAGTATGATAGGGATGGAACTCTTCCATGCCATATTTTAAAGGGTGTCCTTTCCACCTTTTGGTTGGGTCCATATTTAGAAAACGGGTCGCGGAGAGCAAAGCGAAACCCTAAAATGATAGAGGCAATGTGCTTTTAGACATCATAGATCGGACCATATCCAATAAGGTTCGATTCCTCCTCTCAGACACACCATTATGTTGTGGTGTTCCAGGTGGAGTGAGTTATGAGACAATCCCACAATCCTAAGATGATCTTGAAAAGCATCACTTAGGTATTCACCTCCTCTATCGGTGCGGAGAACTTTAATCCACTTGTTGAGTTGATTTTCTACTTTATTCTTGAAGATTTTGAACGTTTCAAAAGCTTCATCTTTGTGCCTTAATAAGTACACATACCCATAGAGACTATAATCATCGGTAAAGGTAATTAAGTATCTTTTACCATTCCTAGTCATTGGCTTAAAAGGACCACATACATCCGAATGTATGATTCCTAATAAATCTTTTGCCCTTTCGTTAGTTCCACTAAAGGGTGCCTTAGTCATTTTTCCTTGTAAATAAGATTCACATACATCAAATGAATCACATTCATTTGTTTTTAAAAGGCCATTCTTTGAAGTGTTTGTATAAGTTTCTTGTTTATATGACCAAGACGACAATGCCAAAGATAGGTATCACTCAAATCCAAGTTGAGTTTCTTGGTGTTAGTTTGGTACAATGAACTATTTAAAGTATTTTCATGAACCAATTCATAAATACCATTAATGAGAATAGCTTTAAAATAGAACATATCATTTAAAGAAACATGAATATCATTGTCAACAAAAGATAATACATAATCATAATGTCTTAATTGGGATACAGAAATAATGTTCCTAGTCAAACTAGGAGCATACAAAACATTCTTCAAAATAACATCCAAGCCACTTGGAAGTTTTAGGATGTAGTCCCCACGAGCTTCAACTATGACTTTAGTTCTATTGCCCATGATGAGGGTAACATCCCCTTGATTGAAGTCCCTACTTCTTGTGAACCCCTGCAACAAATTGCAAATATGAGTTCCACATCTGGTATCCAATACCCATGTGTTAGAAGATGTAACATTAAGATCAATATGAATCATGTATATTGTACCTGAGGTCTGCCCGACATCCCTCTTTGCTTTCAACTCTTGGAGATGGACAGGACAATTCCTTGCCCAATGTCCAATCTCCCCACACTTGAAGCATGGGTCATTAGTAGCAACCTTTTGCTTCTTCTCTTGTGGTTTGGGTGGCACCCTTGCCACCCCTTTCCCCTTTCCCCAAACTGGTCCCTTACCCTTGGCAACTTTTGCCTTGGGTGCGGGATGACGCCTTTTTTTGTTCTCACCTTTATTGATGGTGAAAACGTGTAAAACCCTTTTACCCATGGCCGCCTCGACCGTTTTGAGCATTGAGTTAAGCTCACCAATGCTTTTGTCCCAAGCATTCATGTTGTAGTTCAACACGAATGTCTCGAATTTCTTGGTAAGGCCATTTAGGATCAAATCCGTGGCCAATTCCTTTGAAACGGGACAATTAGGCCTCTCGAGGCGGTCAATAATGCTTTTCATCTTAAGTACATAAGATGAAACCGATTGGTTATCGTCCATACGACATGCATGGAGTGCTCGAACCGTTTCGAAGCGCTTAACCCTTGCTTGCTGTTGGAGCATTTCCTTCAGCTAGGTTATCATGTCATAAGCTTCGTGATGTTCATACTCCTTTTGGAGACCCGGAGTCTTGCTCGCTAGCATGAGACAAGACACTTGGACGGAGTCCTCAGTGTACTTCAGCCAATCGTTGTAGGCCTCCTTATCATCCTTAGTAGGTTGATCGGGGATAGGGTCGTCTAAAACATATGATCTTCTCTCTTGCTTGAGAACGATTCTCAAGTTTCGATACCAATCAATGAAATTGTTATGATTTAGACGTTCCTTTTGGAGGATCGCTCGTAATGATTGGGTGGACGCGGATGAGTTATCATGATTGTCATTATTGGTGGCCATCTACAAATTTAACAAAGATCTATTTTAGTATTTTCGACATTGCTATTTTTAATAATTAATGCCTTTTAATGTCATTTTTATATTAAAAACTAGAACCCAACATTACATTTAAATTGTGGTTAGGTGACTTTTATCCCGTGATTTAAATTAATAAGGTGGTCAACGATTGACGGTTGCAACCATTCGCAACTTCTAGAGGTATGGGATCGACTTTAAACATCATATGTAAAGTCGGCATGTTAATCCCATCAACACCATTTGGAAACCATATTGTAGGTGATCCATTTAACATGGTTTGCAAATCAAGTTACCCTACTTGTACACACATGTGAGTTTATCAACATAAGTGTTTAGGTGACCTTTATCCCACCAATGTGGTATCCCCACCTTAAGTCACAAGTTCCCTCTAAATGTTTAGGTGACCTTTATTCCATCAAGAGTTTCCAAATGACTCAAGTGTTGTGCAAAAGGACGGTGTTAAACTTGTTTGTTAAGTATTTAAAGTTTTCATAATTCTAGTTTAGAAAACTCTATGTACTTGTATTTGCATGCTTTCAATTACAAGATACCCTATGGTTCTTTTAATAAAACCCATTCTATTATAAAATCGTCAATCCTTTTAATAACCATTTATTAACACTTAATGATTAAGAACCATTCTATATTAGCTTGTTATGATCATTTTTATTAAGATTGTTTAATATATCCAAATATCATGCAATCATTCACAAAATCACAATCAAACAAGCATAATATAAAACAACCACAATGTGCATAACCATAGCTACTATTGTGACCACACTTGTTTGCTATCACAAGTGTGGTCATTTGGTCTTTTCTAAGGGTTGAATACGACATAAAATTGAGGTCTTCATAGACCCCCACTTGAACTTGCATCCATATGCTTCAAGTCCTTCTTTTGTGTCTTCCTCTTGTGCTTCCTTCTCGAGCATCTTCTTTTACAAAATATATATCCTAATACATATTTTCTAGTAAAAGAAAATTACTCCTAATCTATTACTACATCCCAATGAATAAATAGACAAAATACATTTTTAAACAAAGCACGAATTAATATACAACCCCATTGAATGAATATAATCAAATAAATACATTCAATCCAAACCAAACAACACAAGGTCTAAGCTAGGTTATGCACTATCATATGAACAATCATAAACAACATTCAACAAACAAAATAAACCCCATGAAACCCCAAATTTTCAGCCAACATAAACTGAAAATTAGGGTTTGTTTGTCCAAACAAACAACAACCAAACATATCAACCAATTGACATTCCTATCTTTCAAAGTTTAATCATAAGCATGAAGATATAACTTTGAAAGACATGGGGTTTATTGAATCAACCAAAATCAGCCTACTATGAGTTGATAATCATCCTTTAAAACTGATTTTAAAGGACAAGAACAAGCAAGTTATCCACATAACCGGCTCTTGATGCCATTGATGGGTTTGTAAGAACACAAAAAACTAGTTTAACCTTTTAAACTTTCTGAAAAACATAGCGGAATTACAACTATATAAACTTGTTTATAAGCTGAAAAATATGTTCATTAGGTGACCATATTAATGTATAAAACAAACCCATATATCAAAGGATCATATTATGTGAATAAGCAAGCTATTAACACATAAAACATGCATTATGGACAGCCATATAAAAGCTGTCATATACTACCTTTCAGCAGCTCAAAAGGATCGAAATATTTGAAGATGATGATGTTTTGAGCAGCAAATCTTCAAGGTAGAAGACCTCAAGCTTTGTATACCCACAAGTCCTTCAAGCACCAAGCTTGTTAGGAGAGCAATCACCAAAAGAAAACTCTTTGTAGAACAATCCAAATCAAAGAAGGCAGCCAAGAAAAACGTTTTTTTTCAGCTTCTTTTCCTCACTTGAATCCGAAAATAATGTGTTCTTTGGAGGTTTTTTGCCTTGTGTGTGTGTAGAGAAAAGTGTGTTTGTGATGGAAGAGTGTTGAGAGGAGTAAACTCTTGCAAGGACCAAGCGAAACTTGTATTCTCCATGCCCACATGGGGTGGCAAAATGTGTTTTTAAAAGGGGTTTCCCCCCTTTAATTTGTTTTATTAAATTGTCACACTCCTTGCCATCTATTATATAAAATTGAAACCCATTTTAATTTTATAAAATAACACACTTACATTTGTTTTATATTTAACCAACTTAAATAATAAAACAAACAATTTCTCATGAACAAATTATCCACATAATTTTGTTCTATTACAAAAGCAACATTTTAGAAAACCTATTTTCTAAATTGGTGTCATTATTTATTTGTATGATCACATCAACAAACAAATATATAGGTGCTTGTTTAGCTTGATATTAGGTATGACCCGACTTGGATCATAACGTACTAACCACATCAATCTTGTATGTGTCTTGGGCATATAAGATCCAACAGTTATAGGAATATATGGTTCTTTTTCTATAGATTTCCAAATATCAGTATCAATGGAATTAAGGTGATGTTTTAACCTAAGTGACCAATTTTTAAAATCTGCTCTGTTTTTAAGCTTAGGAACTCTACTTTCAGAATCTTCTAATTTCACCATTTTTCTATTTTGATTTTAAGAAGAAAACTATTTTTTGTTTACTTTTAAAATTTTGAATTAAAGAAATGAATTAAAAATATTTTTGGATTTTTCAAATTTTTAAGAAAATTTTCCAAGTGTTAAAGGGATGCGCTTGAATAGTACTGAAACACCTTAATAGTTGTGGTACTTTTGACTTAGAAACGTCTAGGGGATTGCCTTAGAATAATTCTCAAAAAAGCCCAACTAGATACGCCTGAACAGTAGTGATGCGCCCAAATAGTTGTCACCTGGGAGTAAAAACACCCAAACAGTTCTAATGCGCCCAAATAGTTGAAATGCACCTAGAATTACTTAGTTTCTGAGTAATTCCAAAGTGTCCACACAGTTGAAATATTTCTCAATAGTTGTAAAACACCTGACCCAAAAACGCCTTAACAGTTGTAAAGCGCCTGAACAGTTGTCAAGCGCCTAAACACTTATGCAATTTTTAGCAGTTTTCAACCATAATGCGCCAAATTCAACATGTTCTTATGAACATTAGGAACTCAAATCTTCTTAAATTCTTCAAAACTTGATGAATTGATTTGAAATCTTCCAATTCAGTAGATTTTATATTGATTAGCAATCCTTTCACTTCAGTTTCTTCAATTAAAAACAACAAATCATTGTTTTACTCGATTTTCTGTTCGAAAATAAAGACAACTTCCGAACACAAATTTGATCAATTCATTGAAAGTGGACAAATTAAACCGCTAATTGTGATTCAATTCATGTTTCTGATGATCAAACACAACTAAAATCAACAATATTTCAATCGAATTGCATATCAATCACTGATTCAAGTGATTTATGAGTTTGCAAGTTTATTCAAGTTCAATCACTGAACCAACGGCTCTGATACCATTTAATAGGATCAAATGTATAGATCTGTGACGATATTAGAAGTCAATTCAATCAAATACAAACACTAAAATCAAATTAATGCACAAAATCAAGAAAAATTCATAGAAGTTTATTGATAATAGCAAAGACAATTACAAGTGTAAGTAGCAGTTCATTCAAGTCTCATGTACTACACTAAACTATCTAAGCTATTTATAATATCAATTAACTATAGGAACACTATTTACATAAATAATCCCTATATTATGACAAAAACTTATACAAAAGAGAAATAAAGACAACATGTTAATCTTTAAGAAGTTCTAACAGTCCGCATAAGTTTTTATACTTAAAACTTGTTGTAACCATTTGTTGCTAGACTAATATGGAAGAGTTAACTTATCCATATTAATTTCATGTTTTTTCATGAATCAAAACGATCAGTAACATTGGTTATATGCTTGGGTTACCTTCACCCGTATTAACAAATGCTCTTACCTGCATTAAATTTTGAACTTGTCAAAATATATTGTTTTTGTTGTGGATAGTTTTGCTGTTCTTGATTCAATGCTTTGACTTTTATAAAGATGTGTCTTTTGCTTTTGACTATTATGAAGATGAGTCTGTTGATTTGATTTTTATGAAGTTTTTGACTGTTGCTAGGTTTGTCAATTCTGGCTTGGGTTGAATTGTTCACCAGATGTGATACAAGTTTTCTAGTGTTGACTGATCTTGGACTTTTGTGCTTCAAGATATACGCATATGTTGAGATACTCTGGTATAAATTCTGCACCAACACAGTCATTTTTCTGATTTTTATATTTTTTAAGAAGAGAAACAACTGTACATAAAGGTCAAAATTTTAATTACTCCCCCTAAAGTTTATATCCATAAGGGATGAAAACTTTAAAGATTTAAAAATTTGAAGAAAAATATTTTTGTGATTTTTGGTTTTTTATCTGCACATGAAGAGGAAGTATAACTTACTTGGGATCCTATCAATCTTACCTTTCACAAGTGCAAGCAAATGTTAGTAAAACAGACATAATCATGCAGATATTGATTGAAGGTATATTTGTCCTCTTAAACTCATGCTTGGTTAATATTTTCATGCTTGTGATGTAAGGCCCCGATCCCAAGATGCTTACAGTTGGACATGCATCGCACATAATATTTAAAACATATTAAGATTCATAACATATCGTAAAAACATTGCGGCGGAATAATTTAATAAAAACCTCTTCATGCATTAATAGTTACTTTTGCCAAGTAATACATCGTTATCACGTTACAAAATAATATTTAGTTGCATTACAAGAAAAAAATAACATGTATGCAGAAGATGGATGACAGTCTCTTATTTGCCAAGTAGCTTCACCCGCGTGCCACCCTCAGCAATAATTACCTGCCAACTGAAAATGCATAAAAGTCAGCGTTGCTGAGTGAGTTCTAGTTTTAAAAGTGTTAAAATACCTTGTATGATTTATATATGAAAATACCCTGTTCAATAAAATACTTCCTTTGCTATCGTACGTGAGCATTCATCGTACATACATCAAACTATACATATTATTTTTCATTATCATACACATTCATTCGTTCCATACTTTTTCATTATGTTTCACTATTTCTAGATCCTGTTATAACTATACCCCATCGTTGGGTACAAAGCCACCTCATTCTCGAGGTTAAGTGACAAGGATTCTGTTTCGTACTTATGGATCAATCACTAAGACTGATCCCCCTGTGTGTGAACCCTCATGGGTTAGCCAAGATCGCATGCTATATGACTCATAGTTGAGCTAACAACCCTCAATGGGTTGTGATCCTCCTTAAACTTTGCTTGAAAGACTTTTCATTCATTTATTATGTTCCACTTTGCATTAATCATTAATCTTTCACTTTCTTTAATGATAATACTTTACTGCAGGACCGGGTGAAGGGTTTATGAACTTGTACAACACAACAACACAAAGAGGAGAGTGTAGGATAACACTTAACAATTCAAATGGAGAACTGGTAAACTAAGTTTAGAGAACTAAGAAACACAAGATGTAAATGAGACAAAAACTAGAACAACCCATAAGCTGTTGGTTTTCAAGGTTGATGTATATTGATCTTATAGTTCCTTACAAAATGGTTTACAAAGTTCTTTTCAAAACTTACAAAGTTACAAGGATCAGAAAATACTTATACTACAACCTACAGCCGGGCATACTCTGAAGGCTAGCTGGATACATGAACTAGACAACAAAATCCATGTAGAGTCAAAATGCAGATTGCCTTTTGACTAGTGACTATGACATGCCATAGCTCACATCCTAATATATTACAAAAAAGATAAAGTACATAAACTGGAAAGTTATAGACTCAAGACCTCATTGTACAGTTTACCAAAAGGATTGACCTATTCACTAACTGATGAAAGGTTGGTGACTTATCAAAGTGGCAGCAGAAAGTGGTTCAGCTTTAGGTAAAATCTACATCAGATAAAGCATGTAATATAAAGTCTTTGGAAGAAATCTGTCTTCAATGGTTGGCTTCGGAAGACTTTGTCCTTGAAGCTTCGGAAGACTTCATCTTTTGGCTTCGGAAGATATTGGTCATGGCTTCGGATGATACTGAGATAGAGTCTCATACCACTTTCTTGTAGCCCATAGAGAGCCTTATCAAGTTTGCAGACATAATCAGGATGATCAGGATCTGCAAAACCAGGTGGTTGTTAGACATACACTTCTTCATCAATCACCCCATACAGAAAAGCACACTTGATATCAAGTTGATAGACCTTGAAGTTCTTGGATGCAGCAAACGCCAAGAACATCCTTACAGCTTCTAGTCTTGCTACAGGAGCAAAGACATCAGTGTAGTCAATTCCTTCTTCTTGTGTGTATCCTTGAACAACTAGTCTAGCTTTGTTCTTGATGACAATACCTCTATCATATTTCTTATTCCTAAATACCCATTTGGTTCCTATAATAGTCTTCCCATGAGTAAGAGGACATAGGTTCCAAACCTTCTGTCTCTTGTATTGAAGCAGCTCCTCTTGCATAGCTTCAATCCAACTTCTATCCTTCAGAGCCTCATCAACTTTCTTGCGCTCCATCTGGGACAAGAAGCAAGAGTGAAGACAAGCATTTGCTTCATGGGTTTGTCCTCTTGTTCTTACCCCGGTGTTAACATCTCCAACGATGTTTGTGGTAGGTTAAGACTTGTGGATCCTTAGTTGAGGGATCACAACAAGTTGTTGAGACAGATCTAAATTAGAGAAATTTAGATCTGGCATAGATGCTTCTTCCACCACTTCAACACACTTATCAAGAGAAACTTGATCCAATGAGTGTGTGACATCATTGATATGTTCATCTATGGGGTGGTTATCAGCATCAAGAAATTCTTGATCACTGTCACCACCACCATCATCTTCTTCTGCATTTGAAGTTTCTTTGTTTGTCTGTTGAGCCTTTGAGTTGGAACTTGAAGGCATCTCAGATGTATCAGCTGAATTTGTCATTGTTTTGCTGATAGAAACTTCATTTGCTGAAGTAGTTATAACTGGAGCTGAAGATGTGTAACTTGAAGGTCTTCTTAGCTCAAATCTTGGATCAGGATCACCTGGAGGTAAAATGTCTGTAGACCCTAAAACATTCTCACAAGATTTGTTAAAACAGTTGGTAACTAAGTCAAGATCAAATAGCCAATCTGGACCAGAACCTTTGACACTGGGAGTGTGCTCATTGAAAGTCACATTGGCTGACTCCACAACTACTCTAGTTCTGAGATTGTATTCTCCATAAGATTTAGCTTGAGAAGAGTATCCAATAAAGTGTCCATCATCTGATTTCTCAGCAAACATGGAAATTTGATCTTTGGTATTTAAGATGCTGCATGAACATCCAAATGGCCTGAGAAAACCAATGAAAGGTTTTCTCTTGTGCCAAAGTTCATAAGGAGTCTTACCATGTGTCTTAACCACTAAAACTCTATTCTGTACATAGCAGGCAGTGCTGACTGCCTCTGCCCAGAAGGTGATGGGCAGTTTAGAATTAGACAGCATGGTTCTAGCAGCTTCAATTAGTGTCCTGTTTCTCCTCTCAGCAACACCATTTTGCTAAGAAGTCCTAGGAGCACTGTATTGTCTTGCAATACCCTTTTCATCACAAAATGTGTCAAGGATTTGGTTCTTATGTTCAGTTCCTTGATCACATCTTATAGTTTTGACCTTGTGATCACATTGATTCTTAATCCTTAAGATGAAATTCTTCAGAACCTCAGGAGTCTCATCCTTAGTTCTAAGAAAAAAGACCCAAGTGAATCTTGTAAAGTCATATGTGATCACCAGATAGTAAGAGGTCCTTCCTAGACTCATTACACTGGTGGGGCCATAGAGATCCATATGTAACAAGTGTAGGGGTGTAGTGATGGAGTTTCTTTCCTTAGGCTTGTGAGATACCTTATATTGCTTCCCTTTCAAGCATGCAACACAATGGTCATAACTTGTAAACTCTTTCTTTGGCATTCCAATTACCAAAGCATTCTTAATTAACTTATTCATGTTCTTAAAGTTTACATGGCACATTCTTTTATGCCAAAGACTTGCTACCATATACCCCTCCCAGACCCTGCCCTCCAGCGGGAGACACTGGGTATGTTTGTTTGTTTGTTTGTTTGTTTATTCTTTTATGCCAAAGAAAAGACTCATCACTATTGGCTTTAGATAAAAATCATGAAACTTCTCTTGAGGGAGATGTTTCTTGCAAATCCATCTTATACATGTTCCCTTTCCCAGGGGCTCTAAGCAGGATATGCTCATGAGGAATAATCACCCCAACTTTGAGAACAATGCACTCATGCTCAGTAAAGAGCATGTTATGACTCTGATCACAAAATTGAGATACACACAGAAGATTGTACCCAAGCTCCTTGATAAAGTTTACCTTCTCAATGCTAAGCTTACCATTTGTGACCTTGCCCCTTCCAGAAATGTAACCTCCTTCACTCCTTCAAAAGCAACTGGTCCTCCATCAATCATTTCAAAGTTCTGGAGTAGTGACCTATTGCCTGTCATGTGCCTGGAACAACCACTATCAGTGATCCATACATTTTTGTTTGTCTTGAGCTGTTCCTGCACAAAGAGAATGATTAGTTACATTTGGAAACCCAAGCCTTATTTGTCTTGGGCTCATCAAAGGAAGTAGAAGGTAATGAAATAGTAATAGATCCGATAGTTGTGCTCTCAGGATCTCTTGCTGTTGTTGATGGAGAACTTTTAGTCACTTGGTCTTTCCTTGACTTCCACAACACCTTTGGAAGTTTGGACCTGACCTTCAATACTTCGGAAGCTTTTGAGACTTCAGAAGTTTTGATGACTGAAACTTCGGAAGATCCTGCTAACACTGCAGCAGACTTCAGTGCTTCGGAAGTATTCCTTTCTTTCGAGACCAAATCTTCTTCCCAAAGCAATTTTCCACTTGCCTTCTTCATTCCTTTGGAGCTTCCGAAGGAAATAGATTTTCCACTTGCCTTCTTGGGAGTCTCCTTCTTGGTCACATGAAGAGTACTCTTTAGATTGTATGGACAATCCATAGCAAGATAAGAGGTACTTTCACACATGACACAACTTATTTTTTCTTCCCAAGATTTTCTTCTGAGAACAAGGCTGACTTTGATCACTTCCTTTCTCCACCTTCATCTTTGCAGATGCTGAGACAGTCCTTTTAGATTGAGGTCTGTTCTTGGAGTTGGATGGTTCAGGCTGTGTAGCAGTGGTACACAACAGATCAGCCTTCTTCTTGATGCTGAGATGATTTGAACATCAACCTGAAATCTTGGTAGACGAGTTGAGGTTTATGTCTTCAGTCATAACCATGTCAAATCCTGCAGAAATAAACACTTATTTCTCCTTAGAGTTGAAAGTGACCTTGATCTCTTGAGCCCTCCTAGCCTTTCTCTTGTTCTTTCTGATCAAGTTCTTCCTTATAGACTTGGTCATCTCAGGCTTCCTTCTCTCCTCAGAAGGATAGTGACCCTTCTTAGAATCCTCCTCTTCACTCTTCTCAGAGGAACTCTTCACTACCGCTTCTTCATCCTCTTCACACAAGGGGTCTATACGAGGAAGCTCATCTTCACAAGTTCCATACTTAGGTGATCTTACAGATAAGATTATGTGTGGAGGAGCTATCTCACTAGATCCCAGACCCTGCCTATTTTGATAACAAACTTTTGCATGCAATGATGAGGATATGATGTTCTTGAGGGTCTCTTCTTCAAGAACACATTTTTCTACCCTGGCTTTGCTGATCACAAGCTCAACCTGGCATTCAGTTAACTTAGTTATGAGATCCTTGATCTGAGTCCTGTAATTTGAATGCTCATGTTTTAAAACTGAAATGGTTTTCTCTAAGTCCTCTATCTTTAACTTATATTCATTTTCAGTCTTTCTAAAATTAGATTTTAAGATGTTTAAGGACTTAAGATCAGATCTCATCTCTAAGTTATAGGACCTGTATCTGTTGACTTTAGGAATACATTCAGGAGGGCAAAGATGTTCCAATACCTTGGTTTCATCATGGTCAGCCATCAATGCTTGGTTTGGAGATGCATCTTCCACTTGAAAGCTCCAGTCAAAGCCTCCTTCTTCAACAGCAACTGTAGCTTGCTGCTTTGGCCTCTCATTTTGGGTAGCTTTATCAGTGTAGTTTGGTCTAGATTGTGATTGTCCACCATTTGTTCTTAGTGCCTTGCATTCCCTAGCAAAGTGACCCATCAAGTTACAGTTATAACACTTAACTTTGCTTTTGTCCAGTCCAAACATTCAACTGGCTGTATTGCTAGGAAACTTCCTTCCTGTCCTCTTATAGAACCTTTTGGCTCTGTGAGTGGGAAGAGCCATTTGCTGGACTATCTCCATGTACTCCAGGTCATATGGATGGATACAGTCCAAGTCTTTAAGGGTGAATAGGAAGCTGCCATAACTTTCATCAGAAGACACAAAGGCTTGAGAAGAACTTGTCTCTTGGAATGGGCTTCCTTGAGTATAGTTCTCCCTTGGTGTCTCCGAGAAGGTGATGAAAGGACCCTTTTGTGAGATGTCAGGGTAGCATATGAGATGATGATAAGGTTCTATGCTATCCCATTCAGTCACATGAAGGGCTGAACCCATTTGATTGCTGGAGTTACCGGATGAACCTTGCATGTTCATCTCCATCTGGTATCCACTGAGAATACCATACAAATCTGTCAGAGTGAGAGTCTTAAGGTTCTCAGTTCTCTTGATTACCACACAATAATATGTCCATTGCCTAGGAAGAGAGGACATAAACTTCCTTACAATGTCCCTGCTCTCAAGAGTTACTCCAACATCCACTTGGGTATCCACAATCTCAACATACCTGAAGTATTGTTGAGTCATGGTCTCACCTGTTTTGAAGGTGAAGTTTTCAAATTGCTACTTCAGGAGATCCTTCTTGTTCTCCTTGGCTTCCGTAGAACCCTCATACATTAGTTTCAATGCATCTCACAGCTGTTTAGCTATTTTGCATTTCTTGAAAACTCATTATACAGAGTTTGGAAGAGCGGTCTAAAGGGTTGTCATGGCTTTTTGATCAATTTCTACTCTCTTTCTATCTTCTTCTGAGTAGTCAGCCACATCCTTGGGGATCATACCACCTCCAGCAACAGCTGAAGGAGTTTATGGTATGTAAGGTCCAGAGACAATAGATTCGCACATTCTTGAGTCTTGACACTTGATAAACCTTCCATTCTTCAGCACCAGGTGTCAAAGTCATCAAGAGTGATCAGTGGGGACTTTGTCATGGTTCCAGTTTCCATATCAGCTTTAGAGATAATTGCCATTTAAAGCGTTAAGTATTTTGGTGTGTGTGAGAGATCTTAAGATGGTGAGATCTTATATCAAGAGTCTGAGAAGCTCTGATACCTATTGAAGGACCGGGTGAAGGTTTTATGCACTTGTACAACACAACAACATAAAGAGGAGAGTGTGGGATAACACTTAACAATTCAAATGGAGAACTGGTAAACTAAGTTTAGAGAACTAAGAAACACAAGATGCAAATGAGACAGAAACTAGAACAACACACAAGCAGTTGGTTTTCAAGGTTGATGTATATTGATCTTCTAGTTCCATACAAAATGGTTTACAAAGTTCTTTTCAAAACTTACAAAGTTACAAGGATTAGAAACTACTTAAACTACAACCTACAGCCAGCCATACTTTGAAGGCCAGCTGCATACATGAACTAGACAACAAAATCCATGTAGAGTCAAAAGGCAGATTACCTTTTGACTAGTGACTATGACATGCCATAGCTCATATCCTAATATATTACAAAAAGGATAAAGTACATAAAGTACAAAGTTACAGATTCAAGACCTTTTCACCAACTCATGAAAGGTTGGTGACTTATCAGAGTGGTAGTGGAAAGTGGTTCAGCTTTAGGTAAAAAGTACATCAGATAAAACATATAATATAAAAGTCTTTCAAAGAAATCTATCTTCAATGGTTGGCTTCGGAAGACTTTTTCCTTGAAGCTTCGGAAGACTTCATCTTTTGGCTTCGGAAGATATTGGTTTTGGCTTCGGAAGACATTGGTCTTGGCTTTGGAAGATTTCACACTTAGAATAATTTCTAAGGAAGTGTGAAACTTCTGGAGCATCCCACTCCAGTATACTTGTGCATGCATGCAGGAAAGACTTAGAGTGTTTGGGTTGCATCAGCCTTACTAATAACCTTACATTTACGTATATGAATATGATCACACCACGTAAAGCCACATAATAGATATGTAATAGGGAACATAAATAGGCCATAACCATGCAAAAACATAAACAAATAAAGCCATCAAAACATCCCAAGGCTAAACCTTAAATTTACTTTTTCCCAAAATTTCATAAAATTTTCTATGTGTTATAGGCGCATGAGTACTATGTAGGCGCCTGAGCACTATGTAGGTGCCTGAGCACTATACAGACGCATGGGTATTTAATCCAGGTGCATGGGCACTGTGTGGGAGCATGAACCTAACATTTAAGCATTGGAGCACAAATTTTGGGTGCTTGAGGTACTGTTTAGGCGCATGATCTACACTTAGGCACCTGAGCAAAATGATTGGGCGCATGGGGTACTGTTTGGGTGAATGAGCTTCACTTAAGTTTTCTAAGCCAAAATTTCAGGAGCATGTGCCCTATTTGGGCACCTGACCAACAACTATGCCTATTTCAGAAATATTTCCCAACCCAATCTGCATGTTAGCTTGTTCTAATTTTATATCTATCATTCCAAGCATCAATAACACATATATAACTATGAAACAAAAGAACACATACACAAATACATATGAGTATGTATATAACAGTTGTAAAACATTTAAACATGCATCTTCAGCCCCAAGAAGTCTAAAAACACATAAAACCAGGGTCTAGTACTCACCTATGCAGCCAAAAATTAAAACTCCTCCAAACTTGAGTGCACAAGAGTTCAAACACCTAAAACACAGCAAAATGGACAACCAAACACATAGAACACATAAAATCGGTTTCAAGGTCAAAAACCCAACAAAACCGAACTAATTATACAAGAAACATATACCAAAAGCAAACAGAACTTCTTCTTCCACTAGCAACCGAGAGAAAAGGTTTTTGCTTTTTCTTTCTTGTTCTCGATCGAAAAAGCACGGTAGAAGTGGATATAGTGGGCGGCTATACTCAAATAATTTTAAAATATTAGTGTTTTGTACCTTTTACACTTCGGCCCCCTCCACTTTTGCTCCTTTCTATTTCTTCCAAGATACTTTTTATTTTCCCTCTTAATGTTTTCTTCTCTTTTGATTTGACAAAAATTTCAGGTGTTACAACTCTACCCCCTTAAAAAGTTTTCATCCATGAAACCTGTCACTCTTCAAACAATTATGGGTAATGTTGTCTTATTTCTTCCTCAGTCTCCCACGTAGACTCAGAACCCTTTCGGTGTTTCCACTACACATGCATAAGTGGAACCACCTAATTTCTCAATCTCTTCTCCCTCCGATCGATGATTGTCACTGGTTGCTCCACATAATTGAGCTGTTCATCCACCTTGATGTCCTCTAGTGGTACAATCATATCTTCATCAGCCAAACACTTTTTCAAAAGAGATAAATGGAATTTTGGATGAATTCCACTTAACGAATCGAGTAGCTCTAACTTATAGGTCACCTATCCTACTCGAGTAATGATTCGGAAAGGCCCTATGTATCTCATGCTTAACTTACCCTTTTTCTGAACCGGATGATTGTCTTCCAAGGTGTGACCTTCAACATGAATCTATAACCCACGTCAAACTTGATGGGTTTGTTGATACATTATGTACCTAGTTTAGGATCTTAAATGTAATAGTCTTTCATTTCTTACACTGATGTAATCTTATGACTCAATGATAAATGAAATGCATTTTAATGTTTATTTGTGTTTGATTATTTCATATTATTATTGTATTGAGTATGATTCACATGTATGAACTTTATATATATGTTTGAAGTTGTTGTACATAGTTCTAAGTCAATAATGACTTAGAAATGTGTTCAACTTAGTCAAGTGGTTATTCATGCTAATGGATCATACTATGGACCATACACACGAATGAACCATACTTATGGACCAGTCACATGACTGAACCAGGTGACTGGATTAGTCGCATGATTGAGACATAAGATTGACTCAGTCGCACGACTGAACCTTCAGTCGTGCGTATGAGTCAACCGCATGAGTCAGTCGCACGACTGAACCATGCTAATGGTTCAGTCTTATGAATGAACACTAAAAATCTATAAATACTACATAATTCGTGGAAAAACAAAAAATACTTCAAACACTTTCATACCCTAGTCGTCCATAGCATCCTAAGTCGCCCATCCAAGTTCATAGTTCGTTTCTGATCGATTCCAACTCATTCTTAACGTTTGTTTGATCGTTTGATCAATCAAGTTGTTCGTTCTCACTGATTGGATCGCCAATCAAATAGAATTCTGCGCTATTTGATCTGGTCTCATGTAGAATCCGTTAGTACTCCGTACAAAAACATCCTAACAAGTGGTATTAGAGCTTAGGCTCGTGATTTTGCATGGATTCAATTCGTTTTGGTGTTAAAATCATCGTTTTCAATCAAAAGATCCAGTTTTCGGCTACAAAACATGTTTTTGACGAGTCTCAGTGTTAAAGTTTCAACCTTTTACCATACGGCAGATTAGGGTTCGTAAAAATTCGTATTTTTGTGTCAAAATGTTCAAATTTGATTTTTTCCCGCAATAACAGCCTCAGTCGCTCGATTAGCTCAATCGCACGACTGAATCTCATTCGCATAGTTCAATCGCACGACTGAACTCATTCGCACAATTCATGTGACAACCAGTCCTAAGGTCACTATTCTAAACCCTGATTTATTTGCATCATATCCCGTCTTATGAGTACTAATAATGGAAACAATTCAATTATATCAAGAATGTTAGAATCACTAATTTTTATTTGATCCATTTTCATGATTCTATGTGATTTATGTGAATTTAGTCATTTTAAGTCTTGCCTTTTTAGAAAATTCATGCCAGGGAATATTGATTAGTCACCTTAGCTAGAATTAAGAATATCAAATGAATCAATTAAGTGTGTGTGTACATTAAAAATTTCGGACCTAGCATGTGCCTTGTGCAAGACTAAACCAATTAATTAACAACTTATACCATCAAAAATACTACCCTTTTATAAAATCTACTCTACAAAATAATTAATAAAAATTCAAATTCAAATGTCCACTAGAGGACAAGGCCAAATCGGCCGCCCCCCATGTCCTCCAATGGAAATCCTTGCTTTCTTCCACATGTTACACCACCATATCAACCATTCACCATACATGCATTTTCAATCTTTCAAGACACAAAGCTATACTCCTTCTCTCTCTCTCATTCAAAATCCTAGCTGAAGAAACCGTCTCCCTCTCCAAAATTCTCTCCATTTACTTTCCATTTTCAGCTCCAAAATAGCAAACAACAAGCATATACCCATCGGCCAGCAGCAAACCGCAAGAAAGGTGACTTTTGGTGAAGTTTTGAAGCTTGGAACGTGCAAAGCTTGAGGTTTCCAGCTTGTGTTCGACTTCTTCAGTCAAGTCCAAGAAGATTCCAGCCATTCACGACCATCCACACCTTCCAAATCGGGAGTTACATCAAGTGTAAGCTCCATGTGTCGGTTTTGGTCATTTCTAAAGCTTGTCTTCATTTTTCACCTAAAAACCTATCTTTTTCTTGCTGTAGCAGAAACATCTCACCCTCACTTTTTTCTTGAGGAGTTCCCCATGTTCTTGAAGGTATATCACATGATATAATGCTCATTCTAAGGGGTAGAACCCGATTTACCCCTTGAAAACCCTCTTTTTGGTGTTTTTGTCACCATTTACTTGTGTATCTTGCAACCCTTCAAAACCAAACGTTTAACCTGCATATTAATGGGTTTTAAGACTACTAACAACCTGTTTTTAAAGTCTCAAAGTGTATACACCACCTACATGTGGTACAAACATGCATTACACCTTGAACAATCACCCTTTCTACTAGTAACAACCTCTTTTAGACATTTCTTGAAAACCCTCTTAGAAAAGGGTTGTAATCTGCTCAAAATGACTTTTAAGACACCCTAATAATCTGATTTTTAAGTTAGATAAAGTTTTAGTGATGGTTAAACTCAAGTTACAAGGATTTACACATGTGTAATGGTCACTTATGACACTTTCTATATATTTTAAAGTCCATGGATGTGTGAACTACTAGGCAACGATTGGGACTGTTATTTCAGTAAGTTTTGGTGCATATTAAGTTTAATAACATGGCTTGACCTCTGGAACAAAGGACATAATGTGTTTAGGCCTAGTTTGGTCACTTTCGGGACCCGAAAACGTGTTAAAATGACTTAAAAAAAGGAAAACATGGACTATAAACTTTTTAAAGAGAATTACAGGTTCTAAAAGGATAAATAAAGTGTTCTGGAGTCAATGAAAAGTTTTAGTGGTTAAAATATAATTTAAATGGATTTTAAGTGAAACCGGGTGTAAACCCAGAGGCGTTTTTAAGGAAAAATCTATGACAAATGGGTTAAATATTACAACTTATAAAAATCTTGACTTTCCAGTAGGTTAATAGATAAAATAACCTCAAAAGTAAAATGGTTGGTCAAACAAGCCTTTAAAATGGTCAAACCCGACTAAAAACGCGTTTTAACGGTTTAAACGTAAAAACAAGCCTTTCCACTTTTTGAGACAATTTTTTGTAATCTAAAAGGTTTGAAACTTATAAAAAATGATTTTAGAAAGTAGCTACTGGTCTTAGACTCAAAAAGGTGAAAACTCATAAATAACCATTTTAAACAGTTCGGTTTTACCGTAACCGGCAACGTTAAACGCGTATTTTGGAAACCGAGACTATAAACTGAAATTTTGGTTATAAATTCTTAAAACTTAGTTTAATTAAGGTCTTTAACCTGATTTTTAAGAATAGAGGACACTTAATGCAAGAAACCAAACTTACGGGTAGAAATTGTCAATTTTGAAACTTCAGGGGCAAAACTGTAAATTTTACAAAACTTCATAACCGACTCCCATAAGTTCATTTGCCCCCTTAAATGGCATAAATTACTATATAATGTTGTTTTATTAATGTAGAAACCTTTGCTTTCACGAAAAACCTTGACTTTCCTTAAAAGGAAACTTCTTACGCAAACCTAACCGAATCAAAACCGAAACCGTCCATTTAAGTCTTAGGCACTATTGTTGCTCCTTAAATAGGTTTAGAGCAGTAGCTAATCACTTAATATATTCATGTTATGGTGCTAGACTTGAGTTATTCCCGTCACGCGAAGAATTTCTATTTGCTTGACATCTAAGGTGAGTTCTCGTGTTCCCCTTTTTACTTTTGTTTTGGGGATGAAGCATGCTCTTTTAAACTAAAACTCTTATGTGTGATATTGTTTACTATTTTGCAAGATCTTTTTTTTTATGAACTATGATTGTGCTTACTTGATGCTTGTATGTGGGACTTTTTGGATACCTGCTGATACTTTAGTCATAATCATTAATTCTTTTGTGAATAACTTGTTTTTATGTGAATAGATCTATTTGGGGAATCCCCCACGCACAGTGGCTACCGCTACAGGGAGGTACCCCACTGAGATCCTGAGGGGTCGTTTGTGGCATGTAATAGGTTTTGAGTAAGATACTATGGTGAACCATCCTAGCAGGAATGGTTCACTATTCTGAGGCTTGGTTCTTTCCTACGAGAATATCCGATTAAACCTAAGTTTAGAAGAGGCCAACCGGGGACCAAGTGCAGGGTTGATTGTGATACCCCACAATGACTGATACTAAAAACGATGTTTTTAAAATCGAATGAGATTTTTATAAACTTTCACACTGCATTCTAAAACCTTTACTGTGGACTATTGTAGTTCCTTTTATTTGTTTTGAAACATTAAGCACTTGAATTCACCAACTTTTTAGTTGACACTCTTTTCTTTTGAGCATGTTTAAGGTAACCTGTGAAGACTCTTAGCTTATACATGACTTAAACTCAACCCCGAGACCATGGCATTGTTTGTGTGTGACAAATTTATGACTTGAATAATTTTGATACAATGCCTATTTAACTTGTGTTGAAATATGTAAACATTTGGGGATGGATCTGTTTCCAGCCCGGTGTCTTTTAAAACTTTAAATGCCATGTGATGTTCTCTCCCTTTGAGCTCGTATATTGGTTTGTTTCCGCTGCCGTGTATGTTGTTGCTAATCTGTGACGTCCCACCCTACCTGGGCCCGAGGGTGTGACAGTTCATTCGTACGGTTGACTTATTACAGTCGGTTGACCTCAAACGTCGTGTTCATTCATACGACTGAATCCAATCGCACGAAAGTCATTCGCATCCTTCAATTGCATGATTGACCAAGTCATCTTGTTCCATCGCATAAGTCAATCTCTCTAGTTCTAAGTCACCCATCCAAGTTCATAGTTCGTTTCTGAGTGATTCCAACTCGTTCTTAACGTTTGTTTCATCGTTAGATCGATTAGGTTGTTCGTTCTCACTGATTGGATTGCCAATCAAATAGAAGTACGTGCTATTTGATCTAGTCTCACGCAGAATCCATTAGTACTCCGTACGAAAACAGTCCTAACAAGTGGTATCAGAGCTTAGGCTCGTGATTTTGCGTCGATTCAATTGGTTTTTGTGTTAAAATCAACGTTTTCTATCAAAAGATACACTTTTTGGCTACAAAACGTGGTTTTGACGAGTCTCTGTGTTAAAGTTTTCACCTTTTCCTATACGGCAGATTAGGCTTCGTAAAAATTCGTATTTTTGTGTCAAAGTGTTCAAAAGTTCGATTTTTTCCCGCAACAACAACCTTAGTTGCACAATTAGCTCAATCGCACGACTGAATCTTATTCCTATAGTTCAATCGCACGACTGAATTCATTTGCACAGTTCATTCGTACGGTTAAGTTATTCCAGTCTGTTTACCTCAAACGTCCTGTTCATTCACACGACTGAATCCTATCGCACGATTGAAGTCATTCGCATCCTTCAATCGCATGATTGACACAGTCGTCTTGTTCAATCGCATAAGTCAGTCTGTCCTGTTCTAAGTTCATCAAGTTCAAAGCAATGGAAGATCAGTTCTCTGCATTCACTGCTGGAAAGGACTCACGTATCTAGAATATTCTACTTCTGGAAAATGAGATCGGGAACCACAACAAACCGCCAAATCTGTTAACATTGGATGAGTATCCTCAGTGGAAATAGCGGTTTGGGATTTACTTGAATGGAGTTGGCCCCAATCTGTGGATGTCAATAGAGACTGGTTATACTATACCAGTCAGTGCTAATGGGGTGAAATTGACATTGGGAGGAATGAGTGAATCCCAGAAGACTCTGCATAATGCTGAAAAGAAAGCATATGCCTTATTGACTCAGTCTATTCCTAAGGATATTTTCCATCAGTTCTCAGAGAACAAGCAGTCGAAGAAGTTATGGGAGGCCTTAGAAAAATGATATGAGGGGAATGCAACTCTGAATGCACTGAAGGCTAAAGATCTTAAAAAGGAATTTCGTAATTTTTCACCGATAGGAAAAGAGAGCTTAGATGACATAATTGATAGATTCTATCACTTTATGAGTGAGTTGCACACTCATGGCGTGACCACATCCATGGAAGATAAAGTTTCCAGTTTTGCTGATGGTCTGCCAGACAAATAGGATCCATTTATGTCTATGTTTGTCCATAATGATCAATATAATAGTGCTATGATTTAAAATAAAGTGCAAAACCAGCTCTACATTAAAGAACCATGATGAATACACACTTGAGAATCAATATAATGGTCTATACACACTCAATAAAGGTTATAATGCTACAAAGATCAATGAAATATGCACCTAGCACCTCTAGCCATCACAAACACTTTTGTGTTTGATGAAAGACTTGTCAAAAGCTACATTAGAATGAGAAAACAAGACATTATATAGACAGACTTTAGGTTCGCTGACAGATTCACTGGTGAGCGAATCTGTCAAGCCACCTGACACACATTCGTCGGGCGCCTTACTAGGTTCGCCCGGTAACTAATCTAAACATACTTGACATAACAAAGACTACTACAACCCGACGAACCTATAGGTTCACCCGTAGGTTTGCTGGACTACCAAAAACCAAAATATATACAAAGCTAAACACCGACATGCGGGTGAGTCCAACCTACGTAGAACATCAATACTCCCCTTAGGTTGGACCTCACCCAGGGGAGTCTTCTCAATCAACTCCCTATTCTTGATTCTATCTCTGCCATTGGATTCATAACATCATCAGTTCCGGCTTCTGAATATGTTTCTGTTTCAGCTCCAGCAATACTTTGACTTTCCGCCTCAAGATCTTGAACGTATGCACCTGCTCTCAACTCAATCCCGGCGAATAGATTTGTTACATCATCTGATCCGTATTCTATATCTCTATCCACTTCAACCTCAGACTTATCAGCAGCAGTCTCAGGCATGTCTAACACAATAACCTCCTCCTGAGCTGTCTCTTGAACATCCTGCTTTTCACCAACCTGAACCCCTGACCCACTGGCTTCAGCTGCAACTAGCTTGTCAAACCTCATTGTGATGGATTGATCCATTTGTCTTCTTAGATCATCCATATCGATCTTCAGATCTTCAGGCTTTCGGACCCTCTCATCCAACCTCTTAATCTCATCACAAACACCTCTTGCTTTGTTGGCAACTTTCACAAACAAATTTGCCTGAATATCAGTATCAACACCAGCACCATTGTTGATTTTGTTTTCACACAGAATTTTCAAATCATTATCACAAAAGAGAACATTTCCATGGGGTCAAACACTCTGATTTCAGGCTGATTTTTCCCTTTCAATCTAATCACTGCATCCCCAGTGTTATTGTCATACAACCACTTATCAAACCTTTGTAATCTGGGCGGCTGCGTATCTGGAACCCTTACTCTGTTCATGATCTTAGGAGGTTTCACACTCAAGACCACTTTCCCTTTCCATGAGACCCAGTGCTTGTCTTTTTTGAATCTCCGTTTTAGTGGCTTTTGGTATCCAAATTTAACAAAGTTATCACTAGCAGCCTTTTGGAGAACTACTTCAAACGCCTTTGCCCTCGGATTGTCCTCCTTGCTAAGAAAGGGAGTTCAGCCAACCTCCTCAGATTCCAATGAGGGAGGGTATTGAAGTGCTTTCTGCGCTTGATATAGCTGATATCTCCACCTCGCCTTTTAATCATATAAGCATCGACCATTGCATTATATTTCCACGAGATTATTTTTCTGTCTAGTACCTTCGTGTTTGGTTCCTTCAGGTGCTGGAACAGAGGAGTCTCTTTTGCTTTCTTCAGCACCTTGTTAAACCAATCAGATTTAGATCAACATAGTCATTTCCCTCCGGCTCTTTAAAACACAGATAAGTCACCTCTTTATCCTCAGTATTGTACTCCTCCGGCTTATCCTCGGGATCATCCCCTACCTCTTCTTCACTTCCCAAATCAGTCTTAATATTCGGTTCATCTACCAACTTGAACTCCTGATTAGATCCAACTGCAACCTCTAGACCTGTGAAGGTGTCTAAATCAATTCCCATCTGATCATGATACACTGAATCATCCACAGCCTTCTTTCCTTTACCCTCTAAACTCTCCAAGTTTACAAACTCAGCATCACGAACCTCTTCAGATCCTTCAGCAACACCAGAACCCTTACCAAGACCGGACGACCCACCATACTTCATTATTGGATATGTGTAAGCATCCATCAAGCTTTTCAACTCGTTTTCAGACATGGCAGTACCAAACTAGCTTTCTCTTTCATCTCATTCATTTCCCGGAATAACCTGACCATCGAATATTATTAATCCTTTATCATCCTGGCCATTCCCTTAATGATGTCTCCTTTATCCTTATCCTTCCTTTCCAACTAAGTATATTTAACCTTAAGCGCAGCTAACTCAGCTTCAACATTAGTTTCGGAGCTTTTGGCAGACTCGGCTGCTGCCTCATGCTTTCTCTTAGATCTCCTCTCAGTCTGAGAGCTAGAATCCCCTTCTGCCTTCCTCTTTGTCGTCCTTTCTCTCTTAGCATCTAAATCAGCTTGAATTTCATCAATATCCTTATCGGGTGTATAGTCTTTATCCCTTGCATATTGTTTCCTCTTTTTCTTTTCTTTTTGTGTTTCCTCATCCTTTTCCTCAGCTTGTTTCTTCTCTATCTCGATAAGTTTCAAGATTTGTGGCCACCTCTCAGCTGGATACATATTTTCCCACATATATGTTATCCTACCCACACAGTCGTGCCTAGTAGCTTTACAGTCAGAGAAAATTCTTATGTTAATTGGCCATATCATCATGGTGTCTGCAACTTCAGGCAGATCAGCTTGATGTCGTTGAGAATCATCTGCATAAAGCGAGGATTCTTGGCTGCATTGATATTTTCTACCATGTAGTTGAAAATGAGTTTGGCAATATTTGCCTTCTGGCCCTTACAGAACACCGCCATTGCCCTTGCCCATTCCAAGTTAAGTCCATCAGTCCCACCTTTTCTATGACCTAAGCACATAATGAAAACATGTGCTATGTATCTCTGATCTCTGATCAAATATGACTTTACAAATTCCATCTTCTTTGAACCAGGCATGGAACCCTCATAACCAGCTGTTCTAAAGGCTCTATATACATCTCTAGCAGACATCTGAACTTCATCACCACAATCTTCTTACAACTTCAATATCCTAGCCAAATCAGCTTCTGAAAAGGCAATGTCGTGCCCTTGCACCTTAGAACAAATCTGAGATGGACTTACACCAACATTCAACTTAGCATTTCTCCAGAAATCTCGAACGTGAAGATTATATATAGTGGGGGAACAAGAGATAGCATGGTGAATGTGTGAGGATCTAAGCCACATGATGCAATCTTGGTAGGCAGTAGCTTTGTCATGGTTCTCATTCAACAGTGCACACATATTGTGCTTCTCCTCGAAAAATAAGGTCGACATAATAACTGAAACACAAAACGAAAGTTGGTCAGACAATATTCAACACTTAAATCTGACAAAAATTCAAAATGCTGAGAATTTATTAGATTCGCTGAAAAATCATAAATTCGCTAATAAGTGAAGTTAGATTTGGCTTAGAGAATCTATAGGTTTGCTGGCATCTGGACACAGCAGATGTGTCAAGCGAAGTTATAGATTCGCTGGACAGCGACGGGCAAATCTGTGGTATGCGCACGGACAGCATAACCTCATAGATTCGCTCGCAATAATGAACTTTCGTTTAGTGCAACAAGAGCCCTAGGAACACAACGAAGAGCAGAACATTTAAAATCTCAATCTTATCACACGGGCAACAACTTAAGAGCATTTCTAAGGTGTCTAATCATGCTTTAATCATTCATTCATGTCACAAATAACGCAACTAAGGCCAGAGAGACGTAGGTTAACCAGTTCAAATCTAGAACAAATTAACAAATGATAGAATGATAAATCACTAGATTAGGGTTGGAACAAGTTACCTTAACGATTAGACACACTAAAAACATAATGAAATAGCATGGTTTGGATATCGAATATTAGGGGTAGCGCGAACCGTTCAACAGTCGTAACGAATGTGTTGAACTAGTTCGCTGCTGATATGAACATATACCCCTAGATTCGCTATGCAGCGAATCTATAGGTTCGCTCGGCACATCAACACCAATTTGATCAAGATCAAGCAACGCTGTGCGGGGTGAATCGGTAAATTCGCTCACAGATTCACAAAGCTTTAAAAATATTTTTTTTGAATGCCTTTTGAATACTTTACCTCCCCACAATTTCAACACTCATAAAAATATAAATATAAATAAAAATAAGAATAAAAATAAAATAAAATAAAAAAATGAAATAAAATAAAAGATAAGAAAATAAAAGGATATATATATTTTGGTCTTTTTCAAGAAGTGCCAGGAGAGTCCTAGATTTGCGAGATTGCAGATATTTTTGTCCATTTAAACCCATGCCTTTATAATTTCAACAAGTGACCTGCAACTGATTTTATCATCTTTTCTATTTGATTAAAGAATCTCAGGTAACTCGGTCCCCACAGACATTTTGGCAAAGAACTCATCCCGTCATCAAAGCTTATTGAGCAATATTATTGACTTCGCTTGATTTTACTTTGAGAAGCAATTCTTGAATATTGTTCTTTTCCACGATGCTTGATGCTCTTTTGATTTTGAGAGTGGGCAAAGACAATGATGAATTGAGAACCATTGTGAGTGCCATATGGATATTTAGGAGTGGAGCATTTGACAATGATCCTTTTTGATTTTGGACACATTGTGACTTTATTATTGGGAAAGACACAAATGATGAGAGCTCCAGGTCTATACCGACGTATAGCAGAGGAGATGATCATCTGAGTGTGCTCGGTGAATCTTCAGGCCTATACCGATGTATAATAGAGAAGATCACCAACTCCAGGTCATTGTTCACACCAAGCAGAGGAGTTAAGCACTTAATTTATTATTTATAAGGAACTAACGAGTAGCTCAACTTAGAGGCTTTTCTGAAGAGCAACACTAGTAGTAGTTTTTGTTTTACCAACTAGAAGCTCAATTCAAGGCTAGGGTTAGGGTGATTTAGGATATTTGGGGAAATCAACGCAAAGATTTTGACACTCTCAACCCGTTTTTGACAAGAACTTCTAACTTTGTGTAGGCCAATCATGTCATGAAGATAATCCTTATCACCGAGTTCTTGAACTTTATGTTTGGCTGCGTAATCACCGTTTACTTTATTTTTGGGCTGAGCCTATCTTGCATATCCCAAGCATGAAGGATTTGATCTGCCCAAGACATATATTAAATTGATGTGGCTAGTGTGATATGGTCCAAGTCGGGTCATACCCAATAACAAGCCAAACAAACACCGATAAATATTTATTCGTTGATAAGATCATACAAATAAATATTAGCACCAATTTAGAAACCGGGTTTTCTAAATCATTGCTTTTGCAAATGAACAAGATTATATATAGATAATTTGTTCATAAAGGATTATTTGTTTCATTACTTAAATTAGTTAAACAATGACAAATAATAGTGTGTCTTAGTGCTATAAAATTAAAATGGTTTAATTTTATAAAAACCAAAGTGCAAGAGTGTATAATTTTATAAAACTTTAAAATGAGAGGGAAACCAAAGGGGACCAAAAATCAGCCCCCCTTTTGGTCTTGGGAAGTCCATCTTGTTTTGTTCCAAGGACATGCAAGACTCTCTCTACTAGAACACTCTTTCACTTACACTTCTCTCTCACACACACAAGAGCAAAAGTTCTCTCATCTCTCTCTCTAATCTCGTTTTTTAGAGCTGAAAGAACGAGAAGTTTTCAGCTTTCAAGATGTGTTCTTGGCTGAAAAGTCCATCTTGAAGAGGGTTCTACAAGTTGGTGTTGGAAGACCTAGCAAGTGGGTGTTTGTACAAGCTTGGGGTATCATCTCTTGAGAACTTCTACCTTGAAGTTTCAGCCACAAAACTCATCCTTTTCACCTCAAGAATCTCGATTTCCAGCAGCTCCAAAGGTTGTATTTTAAACATCCTATGTTCATTTCACTGTTTGTAATTTGTATAATGATCCATGGTTTGGGGTTTGCTTATTAAATGGGTTTAATAATCATCATATTAACATGTTTTAAAACTAATAATCTGCTGCATTTTTCATATAAACAAGCTTATATGAACTTTGATAAACTTGTTAAATCCCTACAATGGCATCAAGAGCCACTTATACGAATGCATACATGTATAAGACATGCTAGTTCACGGTTTTGTGGTGTGTGACACCATATAGCAGAGAGTTAGAGGGCTAAAATGTTACCCCTTTTGATTTTTTAAAGATATTACTTTATGCAAGTAAGGATCTTTAAAAATCTAGATCATGAGATAGTTGTTTGTTTGGACAAAACCCATTTGTTCTTGGTTTATGTTGGCCAAGAATATGGGTTAAAATGGGGCTGCCAAAAATCGATAGAAATGTACATATTTGGATATGTTGTTTTGGTTATGCATAACAAAGCCTAGACCTTGTGGATTGATTGATTGGTTGTCATGATATATTCATTTGGCTATGTAATAATTTAATTTTATGTTTCAAGTCTTGTTTTGTAATTTATTTATTCATTTGGTTTGTAATAAATAGATTAGGAGTTTTTCCTTTACTAGAAAAATTGTATTAGGATACATATTTTGTAAGGATGCTCAAGATCAAGATTTGAAGAAAAGATGGACAAAGAGGATGCTTGAAGATGTGGATTCAAGTGCGAGTCCTTTTGTCATCCATGTGTCATGTTCTTAACACTTAGGACAAGACCTTATGACACACTTGTTTTGGCTAAACAAGTGTGCTCAATTTAGTACGCTTTGTTATGCATATGTGAATGGTTTGTTTATACTTGGTTGAATGCTTATGTTGATGTTTGTTTTAAATATTTGGATGTGATTAACAAACCGTCAATTAAAACAAACTATAACAAGAAATTGGTTCTCAAATCATTAAGCACAAATAGAATGGTTTTATAAAAGGGTTAATGGTTTGCAAAATAAAATGAGTTTTATTTAAAAGAACCAATAGGGTACCATATGGTTGAATGCATACAATCATATGGTACATAGACCTTTCTAAACTAGAATTGTGAAAATGTAAATCCCTTTTGAAAACAAGTTTAACACCATCCTTTTACACAACACTTAGGTTACTTGCAAACTCTTAGTGGGATAAAGGTCACCTAACCACTTTGAGGGAACTTGTAACTTGAGGTGAGAATACCATGTTTGTGGGATAAAGGTCACCTAACCACTTATGTAGTAAACTCACATGTGTGTGTAAGTAGGACGACATGATTTGTAAAATATATTGAATGGATCACCTAAAATATGTTTTACAAAGGTGTTGATGGGATAAACATGCCGTTATAAACATAAGATGTTCAAACGATCCCATACCACTAGAAGTTGCAATAGGTTTCAATTGTCATTCATGACTACCTTGTTAATTTAAATAATTGGGTAAAGGTCACCTAACCAATATTTAAATATAACGTTGGATTGTAAAATTTTATTTATTAATCGTCTATGAGACATAAAAGGGTATTAATAAATGAAATATAATTATATCAACGAATAATAAAATAGAACTTTGTAAAATCTTTTAGATGGCCAACAACAACAACGCTAATAACGATGTACCAAACCAAAACAACCAATCTCTAAGGGAGATCCTTCAAAGGGATCGTCTAACACCTAACAACTTCATGGATTGGTACCGCAACTTGAGAATCGCTCTCAAGCAAGAAAAGCGGGCCTACATCCTTGATGATCCCATCACCGATGAACCTAACGAGGAGGATGTGGAGGCCTATAATGATTGGGTTAGATATGTGGAAGATTCCATCCAAGTCTCTTGCCTAATGTTAGCACGTATGACACCCGACCTCCAAAAGGAGTATGAGCTCCATGGAGCTTATGACATGATCACTCAGTTGCGGGAAACGTTCCAGCAACAAGCTAGGGTGGAGCGCTTCGAAACGGTTCGAGCGCTTCATGCATGTCGGATGGAGGAATCCCAATCGGTTTCATCTTATGTTCTTAAGATGAAAAGCCACATCGACCGCCTTCAAAGGCTAAATTGTCCTGTCTCAAAGGAGTTAGCCACGGATTTGATCCTTAATAGCCTAACTAAAAGGTTTGAGGCATTCGTCATGAATTACAACATGAACGGATGGGACAAGAGCATAAATGAACTTTATTCAATGCTCAAATCAGCTGAGACGGGAATAGGTAAAAGGGTTTTACCCGTTCTCACCATTAATGAAGATGGGAGAAAGAGAAGGTCTCTACCCCCTCCTAAGGTAACTGTTGCCAAAGGAAAGGGGCACGTTAGGGTAAAGGGGAAGATGGTTGTTAGGGCCGAACCTCCAAAGCCCAAGGAGAAGAAGAAAAAGGTTGCTGTAAACGACCCATGCTTCAAATATGGTGAGATAGGGCATTGGATGAGAAATTGTCCAGTCTATCTCAAAGAGTTGAGAGAAAAGAGGGATGCGGGGCAAACCTCGGGTACAATTTACATGATTCATATTGATCTTAATGTTATATCTTCTAACGCATGGGTATTGGATACCAGATGTGGAACTCATATTTGCACTTTGTTGCAGGGGTTCAAAAGAAGTAGGGATTTCAAATAAGGGGATGTTAACCTCTTCATGGGCAATGGAGCCAAAGTCCAAGTTGAAGCTCGTGGGGAGTATATCCTAAAACTTCCAAATGGTTTGGAAGTAACTTTGAAGAATGTTTTGTATGCTCCTAGTTTGACTAGGAACATTATCTCTGTATCCCAATTAAGACATTATGATTATGTATTATCTTTTGTTGAAAATGATATTCATGTTTCTTTAAATGATATGTTCTATTTTAAAGCTATTCCCATTAATGGTATTTATGAATTGGTTCATGAAAATACTTTAAATATTTTATTGTACCAAGCTAACAACAAGAAACTCAAGTTGGATTTGAGTGATACCTACCTTTGGCATTGTCGTCTTGGTCATATAAATAAGTAACGTATACAAACACTTCAAAAGAATGGTCTTTTAAAAACAAATGAATATGATTCATTTGATGTATGTGAATCTTGTTTACAAGGAAAAATGACTAAGGCACCCTTTAGTGGAACTAACGAAAGGGCAAAAGATTTATTAGGTATCATACATTCAGATGTATGTGGTCCTTTTAAGCCAATGACTAGGAATGGTGAAAGATACTTCATTACCTTTACCGACGATTATAGTCGCTATGGGTATGTGTACTTATTAAGGCACAAAGATGAAGCTTTTGAAATGTTCAAAATCTTCAAGAATGAAGTAGAAAATCAACTCAACAAGTCAATTAAAGTTCTCCACACCGATAGTGGTGGTGAATACCTAGGTGATGTTTTTCAAGATCATCTTAGGAGTTATGGGATTGTCTCACAACTCACTCCACCTAAAACACCACAACATAATGGTGTGTTTGAGAGGAGGAATCGAACCTTATTGGATATGGTTCGATCTATGATGGCTAGAAGCACATTGCCTCTATCATTTTGGGGTTTCGCTTTGCTCTCCGCGGCCCGTATTCTGAATATGGCTCGAACCAAAAAGGTGGAAAAGACACCCTTTGAGATATGGCATGGAAGAGTTCCATCCCTATCATACTTAAGGGTCTAGGGTTGTGAGGCTTATGTTAAGACTCCCACCCCAGACAAATTGGAAGTCTGATCCACCAAGTGTATCTTCCTTGGATATCCTAGAGATTCTATGGGATATTATTTCTATGATCCACTGGAACAAAAGGTGTTTGTTGCCAGAAAGGGTGAGTTCTTAGAAACAAAGTTCCTTATGGAAGGAACTACCAGTAGAACAGTGGATCTTGAGGAGGATCAAGAACCACAGCCCGATGCACGTTTGGGTGAAACTAGCACTCAACATGAGGATGTTGAGGATGATCAAGCGGTTGATCAATACACACAAAACGTTCGTAGAAGTGGTAGAACTAGTAATCCACCTGAAAATTACGGATTTTTCATGGATGGATGCTATGTGATAGATTAAGATGAACCAACCACATATCATGATGCAGTGTCCAATTTGGATTGTGACAAATGGCTTGAAGCCATGAACGTTGAGATGCAATCCATGTATGACAATCAAGTTTGGGAACTATGGGATATATGGGATATATATATATTGGACCGACCCGCTCTCAATTATTTCTACATGGAATCTTTGTGATTAGTCATAAGAGGTATTGAGTAAAGGCGAATTTCATTTTATCCTCAAACCTGAGATACATATTAGGTCTTGATATTCACCAAGTATTGTACTTTGACTGAGCACTTTGCTGTTCTGAAAATTGGCAGTACATAAGGCTGAGTTCAGGTATGATATGAGGTGATTGTGAGAGACGTATGTAGTCAAGATGGAATTTGTTCCTGTTATTCGTTGAGAGTTAGATGTCTAAGGCTTGTTAAAGTTAAATCAACGGAGAATGACAATTCTGTGTCTCTAGGATTTAATATGACATCTGTAACAAAAGGATAAATGATTGATTCACCTAAATCATATTCAAGTAAGGTATTTGAAAAGGATGATGTTATTGAATGGCACTTAGTCATATACATTAGGGGTAGCAAACCGTTGCTAGGCGTTATTTGCTGCTTGCATCAATCTTCTATGAATCTTGTGCAAGTGGGAGATTGAAATATTTGATCTGCCCAAGATACATATTAAATTGATGTGGCTAGTGTGATATGATCCAAGTCAGGTCATACCCAATAACAAGCCAAACAAACACTGATAAATATTTATTCGTTGATAAGATCATACAAATAAATATTAGCACCAATTTAGAAACCCGGTCTTCTAAATCATTGCTTTTGCAAATGAACAAGATTATATATAGATAATTTGTTCATAAGGGATTATTTGTTTCATTACTTAAATTAGTTAAACAATGACAAATAATAGTGTGTGTTAGTGCTATAAAATTAAAATGGTTTAATATTTTATAAAAACCAAAGTGCAAGAGTGTATAATTTTATAAAACTTTAAAATGAGAGGGAAACCAAAGGGGACCAAAAATCGGCCGCCCCTTTTGGTCTTGGGAAGTCCATCTTGTTTTGTTCCAAGGACATGCAAGACTCTCTCTACTAGAACACTCTTTCACTTGCACTTCTCTCTCACACACACAAGAGAAAAAGTTCTCTCATCTCTCTCTCTAATCTCGTTTTTTAGAGCTGAAAGAACGAGAAGTTTTCAGCTTTCAAGATGTGTTCTTGGCTGAAAAGTCCATCTTGAAGAGGGTTCTACAAGTTGGTGTTGGAAGACATGGCAATTGGGGGTTTGTACAAGCTTGGGGTATCATCTCTTGAGGACTTCTACCTTGAAGTTTCAGCCGCAAAACTCATCCTTTTCACCTCAAGAATCTCGATTTCCAGCAGCTCCAAAGGTTGTATTTTAAACATCCTATGTTCATTTCATTGTATGCAATTCGTATAATGATCCATGGTTTGGGGTTTGCTTATTAAATGGGTTTAATAATCATCATATTAACATGTTTTAAAAATAATAATCTGCTGCGTTTTTCATATAAACAAGCTTATATGAACTTTGATAAACTTGTTAAATCCCTACAAAGCACAATGCTTCTGACCTCCTTCTAATTCTCCTTCTGAAATCTATCAAAATTTGAAAAACTACAAATTTTTTTAATCTCCCCCGAAATTTCTATTTGATAGCTATCTTTATTTTTCTTTTTCTTCTATTTTAGATCTTAAGAAAAATTAAAGATAAAATGAGTGAATGAATATGTGACACAAGGATTCTCAAGGCAGAAAACAAAAGAAGAATATTTACATATTTACATATTTACACATTAAACAGATACTTTTTTTAGAAAAGGTTTTTCAGAAGGATATCAATCCTAACATGGAGATTAGTTCATAAAAACATGGTTTATTAAATGTTTTTGTGAAAAGATCAGCTTTTTGTTTTCTTGTTTCAATAGGAATGATATCAATAACCCCTTTTCTTGAGCATCATGGATGGCATGAATTCTTATTTCGATGTGCTTGGTTTGACTGTGATGAATGGGATTCTTGGCAATTCCAATTGTAGCTTCATAATCACAGAAAAGTGGTGTATGAAGGAAATTGATGCCATAATCCATCATCTGATGTTGAATCCAGAGCACTTGGCAGCAGCAGCTTGATGCAGCAATGTATTCAGCTTCCCTTGTGGACAAGGAGACAGTTGTTTGCTTTTTGCTCTGCCATGAAACAAGACAATCACCGAGATATTGACATACATCAGTGACTGATTTTCTATTTATCTTGCAACCACCATGAATATTATCAGAATAAGCATGTAAATCAAAGTTCCCACCTTTTAGGTACCAAAGCCCCAAACGGGAGGAACCCTTAAGGTAACGAAAAATGTGTTTAACAGCTTTTTCATGTGATTCTTTAGGGTTATCCTGGAAACAAGCACAGTAGCACACTGTGAATGTAATATCTGGACTGCTTGCGGTCAGATACATGGGGGATCTGATCATCGAGTGGTAGCGATGAGCGTCCACGGACTCCCCATTATCATCAGGAGTCAAGCATATTTGAGCAGTGAAGGGGATCAGTTCTGTATCTGAGTTATCCATGTTGAACATTGTGGGGATTTCTTTGATATACTTCTCTTGGTGAATGAAGCATATCTCCCCCATCATGCTCATTTCAAAGCGATGCTTCATCACATCTTAAAATTCTCTACACAGCTTCTCATTTGTCAACCGGAAGATAATATCGTCAACATACACTTAAACTATCAGCATCTCACCATCAACCTCCTTCTTCAACAGTGTCATATCTATAGTCCTATAAGAGAAACCTTTGCTGAGCAGATACTGTGTTAGGGTCTCATACCAGATGCGGGGAGCTTGATGCAACCCATACAATGATTTGTCAAACTTGTACACTTTGTCTGGATAATCTGGATCCTCGAAACCTGGTGGTTGACATACGTAGATCTCCTCATCAATATATCCATATAGAAATGCACACTTTACATCCATCTGAAAAACATTGAAGTTCTTGTGAGCGGCATGTGCCAGAAAGATTTTGATGCCTTCAATGCGAGCAACTGGAGCAAACATTTCAGTGTAGTCTATCTCCTCCTCTTGAGCAAATCCCTAAACGACCAATCGGGCCTTGTTTCTGATAACCACACCACGATCGTCCGGCTTGTTCCTGAACACCCATTTGGTACCAATAAGGCACTTGTTTGGAGGAAGATCAACTAACTACCAAACCTTTAACTTCCTAAATTGTTACAACTCCATTTTTATAGAGTCTACCATATTTGGATCTTCAACTACTTGTTTATAATTCTTTAGAATGACCTGTGATAAGAAAGCCGCATAAAGGCACTCATTAATCAACCCACTCTGACTTCGAGTCCTTACACCATCAGTGATTGATCCAATGATGTAATCATGTGAATGGTCTTTCAAGGTTATGAAGTTTGTGTTAAGTAGTGGGGGATTGGATTGTAATGTGGGTGCGGAATTGGATTATTGAGATGGAATGGATGAATTTGTAGGGGAAATTGGATCGGTAGAGGGAATTGGATTGGAATTTGATGAGGATGGTATATCTGATGGAGGAATTGGATTATATGGTGGCAGTGGAGAAGATCGAATATCAAATGAGATGTGAGGAGATTGAGTGACAGCTGCATGTGGTTGTGTTGGAATGAGATTAAAAGAAGTGTGAGGAATGATGGCATCATCATCAGGGATTAGGAGATTGAATGATTTGAAGACAGTGGTAGAATGATAAAACCATGCTGGTTCACTTCCAATGTTTGTAGAATTAGATTCTTGCTAGTCAACATAATAGGATTCTTGCACAATCCACGTCCATTTGTTGTACACACGATATGCCTTTTGTGTTTTCGAGTACCCCAAAAAGAAGTATTCATCAGAAACAGCTCCAAACTTCGTTTTCTGATCTTAAGTATTCAGTAGAGTACAAGAACATCCAAACAGGCGCAGAAAATCGATTAACGGCTTAATTCCACGAAACAACTAATAGATGTCTTCATCATGCTTTTGACAATCAGTACCCGGTTCAGAACATAAGCTGCACAATTGACTGCTTCTGCCCAGAAGATAATATGAAGCTTTGAGTCCATCAGCATAGTCCTGGCTGCTTCCACAAGAGTTCAGTTTTTCCTTTCAGCAACACCATTTTGTTGTGGTGTCCTTGCAGCACTGAACTGTCTGAGAATAACCGTTTGCTCACAGAAGGAATTGAAGATATGGTTTCTGAACTTAGTTCCATTGTCACTTCTGATGGCTTAAACCTTTCTTTTCCCAAGAACTTCAATTAAGGGAATTAACTTCATCAACTCATCATCAGTCTCGCTCTTGTGTGCTAGAAATCTCACCCATGAGTATCTTGAATAGTCATTTGTGATAACCAAACAATAAGATTTCTTAGCAATTGATTTGACACTTATAGAGCCAAATAGGTCAGTATATGTAACAATTCGAGGGGATGAGAAATTGAGTTTTGAATTTTCATTTTGTGAGGCTTTTTGTGTTGTTTTCCCTTAGCACAAGCCATGCACTTCTCTACCACCCAATAGTCTTTCAGTGGTAGTCCCCTTACCAAATTGTTCTTAACCAACTTATTTAAAATTTTAAAATTAATATGCCCTAAACGTCTATGGAACTGAAAAGATTCATAAGAAGAAGCTTTACACAGAAGACAGGTCACAGTAGAAGTTGATTCTTTTGAGCCCATATTTAGCAAATAGGTATCATTTCGCCTTGGAGCTCTCATGATCCCCAACTCTTCATGGATAGGAAACTCTGGCTTTAAAAATAGGCATTCATTTTCAAGAAATAGCACTGGAATATTCTTATCACAGATTTGTGATACACTAAGAAGATTGAACGCCAACTCAGGAACATAGTTAACTTTCTCCAAGGTTAGGGAACCATTGAAACATCTCCTTGGCCAATCATCTTTTAACCTTTCTTGTCTCCAGCAAAAGCCACATAACCTCTTTTTTCATATGTCTCCAGCAAAAGCCAATGATTCTATAATTTGCCAACAGGTCCTTCAATCCGGTCATATGTCTGGAACATCCACTATCTACATGCCAAAAACTATTTACAGCGGCTCTAGAATGTTCCTGACACATGAGAGGAATTAGTTACTCTTTTGAAATTGGGATCCAAGTCTTAGAGTACTTAGGTCCTTGAATTGTAGATCTTTTGCAGAAAAAATCATTCACAAAAATTTTTAATCTATTTCTTAAAGGTCTATTCTACATTCTACTGCCAACTAACTTAGGACATTGCTTTACTATATGATCATCCCTTCCACATCTAAAACAGTGAGATTTCAAACCTGTCTTGGAACAATTTGATAAAGGAATTCTATCACTAGAATGTTCCTGACACATGAGAGGAATTAGTTACTCTTTTGAAATTGGGATCCAAGTCTTAGAGTACTTAGGTCCTTGAATTGTAGATCTTTTGCAGAAAAAATCATTCACAAAAATTTTTAATCTATTTCTTAAAGGTCTATTCTACATTCTACTGCCAACTAACTTAGGACATTGCTTTACTATATGATCATCCCTTCCACATCTAAAACAGTGAGATTTCAAACCTGTCTTGGAACAATTTGATAAAGGAATTCTATCACTAGATATCTCTTCTTCACAATTTCAAATCAGAATCGCTGTAAGAGTCATAAGGCTCTTTTTGACTTACCTGTGGTGATTTTTGCTTTAGCAGGTTCTGGTTTAATTTTATCATTTTTGTTCTCAGTAGAAGAAAATATTTCCTTATCTTTTGGTTTTGAAATCCTTATTGTTGTAAATGATGGAATTGGATGAGAAAATAACTTTTGAAAATAGTTTGTTTTTATTTGACTTTCAGAGACATGACCTGAAAGATTAGCTTTATCATCCACACAAACATCATTAACAATATCATCATTCAAATCATCATAATTTGAAACAGAACATCCTAAATTAAGATTACATAAACCATTGTCTGAATTTAAAGTAATACTTGACAGTCTACAAAAGACTTCTTCGAATTTATACTAGGGTTACTAGAGCTGCCAAGACCACTACAGCCACCATAATCATACTCCTCTCGCACCTCCTTATGGTTTACTCCAACTAAACATGCAAAGAGACTATTAGTATCATTCTGTATAATCTCTTGTATCAACTCATTTAAAGGATGAGGAGTGGGTGTAGGAGAATAACAGAAAGTACTAGGTGGAGGATGTACACATGCATCATCTTTATTACCCAACCCGGTTCTGATTCTAGCCCCCCTTTGTCTTTTGCATAATTCCTCCCGTTTCATACTCGAAAGAGTCCATTGTTCCAACTAATTTTTAAGCTTTCTGGTTTCAAACTCAGGATGTGTGACTTGTTCACTTAAGTAATTGACTTCACAGTTCTTTTCCAAAAGAGTTCTTTTCAAATGTTCATTTTCTTTTAAAGCTTCTCTTAATTTAACAAAATATTTTGATTCATTCATTTTAAGTTCTTTGTTTACCTTTTTCAATTCATTTTCATTATTTATTAATAATCTATTAGCCTTATATATACCAATTAAACGTATATTACAAGCAGAGGAACACATATCTTCTATAATTTCATATGGAAGACCCATTACCAGTTTTTCAGCCACTAGAGTGACCTTTTCGTAGTACTCCACGGCTGCTTGCTTGGCTTCTTGAATCATTGCTTCTATGTTCAGCTTTGACTCTTCAGCTTTGTCAGCTTCAGCATCAACAATCTTTGAGCCACTAGCAGCTTTCCCAGCTCCCACAGCAGCATCTTGTTCTTAGCAACATTCCCGAGCACCTGCCCAACCTTATCCTTAACAACCACAGCTTCACAAACAAGACCTGCATGAACAACTTCTTCCTGGATAAGATTTTCTTCATCTTGAACCACAACGACACTTTCCATGACCTCTTGACCTTCACCATCTTTGCCATCAGCAACACCATCATCATTATCTTGAACTATGCCAACACAAACTTCTCCACTCGAAACACCATGATCAGAATCCTTACAAGCTTTACCCCATAATTCTTTAAAAGGATCAAAGCAATCAATGTAGTCATCATCAAGAATAGGCACCTCAACCACCTCAGCAATTAAAGCATGGTTGATTTCTTCCTTTGATTCTTCAATTTCAGCACTCCAATCAAAGTTAGTAAGCGGAGCAGTTTCTTTCTTTGGTTTGACCTCTTCCACCTTATCCATGATTGGGATGACTCTAGAGCTTCCAGAGTTAAATGGTTCTGTGATAATTGGAGAAGGACATTCTCTCTTGAAGTGACTAAGCTACTTGCAGTTGAAGCACCTGAGCTTAGACTTATCATACCCAAGTCTGTTGTTTTGACCCTGGTTTCCAAAGTTTCTTCTGCCGGTTCTTTCAATAAACCTTCTTGCATGAAGAGTGAGCATTGCTATTTGCCACTGAATGTAAGTCTCCTCAAGATCATCAGGATCCACCTGATACATGTCCTCAACAGTCATACCTCTACCTCTCAATACTCCAGCAACAAAAGCTTTATATCTATGAACAAACATCCCGAACAATGCCATAGTGTTAGATGGAATCTGAGTGGTGACTAATGCTTTTGATCTTGAACCCACATGTGATGCGCCACCAATTGACTTATCTGAGCTAACATGAAAAGCTAACCCTCCATAACGTCCACAAGCTGCACCATAATACTGAAAGTTTGCAGGAGATGATATCAATGCAGCATTCTAAGATTGAACTGTAGCCGGCATCATTCCCTGGTTATATTCCCTTCCCTTGAGATCGAGATCAAATGACTTGAGTTTGTTGATTACATCCATAAGCTTGTAATCAACAATGTCCCTTTCTTACTTGAGCAACTTGATTTGCAGACTCCACTATGGAGGAAGTGAATCCGGTAACTTAGTAACTTGCTCATGGTTTTCCAATTGCTCATCATACTTTTTGAGAGTGCTTGAGACTGATAAGAAGCGGCTTGTTATGTCAGTGAGATTCTCATGCTTGTATCCCACAAATGAGTTAAACTCCTTCTCAGCTTGAGCTTTCTTGTCCTTCTTCAGATCTTTGTTACCATCATAAAACTCACACAACGCATCATACAAATCCTTAGCAGTTGTGTGTTTAACAAATCTGTTGTAAATGTCCTGATGCAAACAAAGAATCAAAGCTCCAAGAGCTTTCTTGTCCTTGTCAAGTAACTTCATGTTAGTCTCAGTATAAGTACTTGGGTCATTGTTTGGTGAGGAGACAGCTCCATCAGTGGTTGTTGGTCTGTGAGGTCCATTTACAATTGATTCCCACTGGCTGTGACCTGTGTAGAAGAAGAAAGCATTCAAACATCATTTCCAATCTGTAACACCCGAAAGTTTGACTTCTCAGCATGTGATGCGACTGAGCTTCATTCGCCTGTGATTTATGCGATTGAGGTTCAACCGCATGGCTATTCGGCCGATTGGAGCTCAACCGCACGATTGGAGTTCAACCGCCCGAATGAAGTATGAGCCGAAGGGAACACGTGCGATTGGGGTCCAATCGCATAGCGTTGATACGACTAAAGGTCCAGTCGCCCCTGGACCAGGTGCGACTGAGCTGTGGGTATAAAAGGGGAGCAACTCCATTCTCCAACCCAACACCTTCACATTTTCAGTCGGGAAGAGAGCAGAGGGCGACCGAGAGCGAAGAAGAAAAGGGGGAAAGTGCTGTCCGAGCTCCGAATCCGTCGAGAAGATAGCCAGAGTCGAAGTTCATCTACTTCTACCTGTAATGTGAGTTCTAGAACCCCTCATTTACATGTTTTCTAACGATTTTGGGGCTGGAATCACATAGAAACCCTATTTTTGAAATAGTGTAAGTTTGACCCATTTAGGGTAAATCATGAGAAATGTGTTTTTAGTAAGAAGTATGACTTGTATATGCATGTATGATGTCCTAGTATGAATCCCTGAGACTAGGGAGGGTTGATTTGGGCTAAAAATGGGTTTTAGACGAGTTTGGGTGCGGGGGTTCGCGTCTGCTGTTCATGAAGAACTCCAGTCGCAGCCCAGTTAGGGTTATGCGACTGAAGGGCCATTCGGCCGAATGAGTGTTAGATGATGTCCAATCGCCCGATTGAGGCTCAGGCGCCCGATTGAGCCTCAATCGCACGATAGGTGATGCGATCGAGGGTTTCGGTCGCATAAGTCCAATCGCAGAGTAATTCAGTCGTACGGTTAAGAGTTAGTCGCATATAGCCCAGTCGCATAGCGTCTAGTCATACGGAAGGAAGTTCAATCGCACGTTTGAGTACCCATTCGCATGATAAGTCCAATCACATGGCCCAGTCGCATGGAGGACATGCGACTGGTGTAAGTTCAGTCGCCCGAACAGGGCTGATGCGAGTGAATGTAGAAGTGTATGTATGATGTATGTATGTTAGTATGATGTTGCCATGATAGATGGTGAGTACTGTTGATATGAAAGTATATAAAAGTATTTATGTTCCTTATGTATATGTGTCTTATCTTTTAATAACTTTACGTGAATGAATGAACGAATATAACGAATGTATTAAGAACGTAAAGTGAAAGATAATGAAAGAAGGAACATGATGAATGAATGCATGCATTAACAAATGAAAGTAAGAAAGGCTTGCAAGCAAATGAAGGAGGTGCACACCCCTGGCAGGTGTTAGCTCAACGGTGTGCGGGTTAGCTACCCCGAAGGATGCACATCGGGTCAATCATTGAGATTGATAATGAGGTGAGCAACTTCGTGTTGCAACAGACTCGGTTAGCAGGCAATCATAAGATTGTCACTGAGGTGAGCAGCCGTGCGCTGCAACAGACTCGGCTAACGTATGTTAGAAGTAAAGTTAGCAGGCAATCATAAGATTGTCACTGAGGTGAGCAGCCGTGCGCTGCAACAGACTCGGCTAACGTATGTTAAAAGTAAAGTGAAAGATAAGTGGTGCATGTACCTACCCCAGGTGACTGGATCAGCATTTGTGCACAACGTTCGTGGCTAACCACCACAGGTCCAGCACCAGTAGTATGTATGATGAAAGGGGGTATTGTACATGTCACCGAATGTAATGAACGTTCGAACGAAAGTAATGAAAGTATGAACGAATGTAATGAACGTTCGAACGAAAGTAATGAAAGTATGAACGAATGTAATGAACGTTCGAACAAAAGTAATGAAAGTACGAACGAATGTAATGAACGTTCGAACGTAAGTAATGAAAGTATGAATGAAAGTAAAGTACGTACGAAAGTATGTAAAGTATGTATGTATGAAAGTAAACGAGAATGATGAAGTGTACACGAATGAAAGTAAGTAATGAATGATGAGATAATAATAATATTATCTACGTGTACGTATGATGTGTGAACACATGAATGAAAGAACCGTTAATGAGAATGAAAGTATGTTTTATTATAAAAACTAGAACTCACTCAGCAACGCTGACTTTTATGTGTTTTCCAGTTCGCAGGTAGTGTTGCTGAGGATGGCACGAGGCGGCTACTCAGCTATTTTGGGAGGGCATTCTCCATTTTATAATGCTGCAACGTCATGTGTTGCGGGCCCATAATGCACGCAACATGTCACGTTGCCTGCCATTACGAGATTTCTTGAGGATCTGAATCAACGAGATTACTCAAGAAATCTCCTTTATATATTTTTTGAAAATATCTTCTATAGAGGTCGCTGTATGACCCTATGTTTGTTGAGGATTCTCATAAAAGAGATTGTTTAGGTAATCTCGGGTTTTATGTGTTTCCACAGCAATCATAGTAAAGTTAGGCGATGTAAAGAAAGTTGCATTTTGTAATCGTGTCAATGATGTAATGACTTTTATGAATGAATGAGAATGTATATATATTTTATCAATTCCGCTGCGTTATTTTATGATTATATACATTATGTACGATATATGTGCGATGAAGAACCAACAGTAGGGTGCCCGGTGAGCGGGGCCTTACACAATCCTCAAAATTCTCACCATGGATAAGCCTCGGTGGCCTGTTAGGTTGAACACTCTCCAAATCAGTCATGGTGATGGTTGTTGTAGTCATCAATTTTATCAGATCTTAGATTCGCTGAAATTTGGCAGATTCGCCAATAGATTCGCTTGGGTGAATCTACACAGGTTTGCTCGACGTGTGCTCGGCAACAAAGATTCGCTGAGCAGGTCCGCTCGGCGGATCAGAACTGTTGTTCAAAGATTAGGTTTGGTAGCAACTTTGCTTGCACACCAAACACACTGGGTGAACTTTCGTTCAAAAACTGATAGGTTTGCTGGCCACAAAACAACAATCTACAAATCACAAAATTCTGTAGATTCGCTCGATGAAGCTACAGGTTCGCTCAATGAATGAATAGATTCGCAGAGATACGGGGAAGCCTTCTTCTGCACGAAATCAACCAAAACGACCCCAAAACACAACCAATTTGAGATCCGCTTGATCCTACAGCTTCTTACAACTAAAAACTATAACCCTCAATTAATTTCCATATCAAAAACACAATCTACAGCTACGAAATGAATCAAACAGTGTTTTGCACCCAAACCCTCAAAACTCAAACAATCAAGAGCACTAAGGCTCTGATACCATATTGTATATCCATAATGATCAATACAACAGTGCTATGATTTAAAACAAAGTGCAAAACCAACTGTAAATTAAAGAACCATGATGAATACACACTGGAGAATCAATATAATGGTCAATACGTACTCAATAGAGGTTATAATGCTACAAAGATCAATGAAATATGCTCCTAGCACCTCTAGCCGTCACACACACTTTTGTGTTTGCTGAAAGACTTGTCAAAAACTACATTAGAATGAGAAAACAAGACATTATATAGACAGACTTTAGGTTCCCTAACAGATTCGCTGGTGCGAATCTGTCTAGCCACCTGACACACATTCGTTGGGCGCCTTACTAGGTTCGCCCAGTAACTAATCTAAAAATAGTTGACATAACAAACACTACTACATCCGGGCAAACCTATAGGTTCGCCAGTAGGTTGGTTAGACTACTAAAAACCAAAATACATATAAAGCTAAACACCGACATGCCGGTGAGTCCAACCTACATAGATCATCAGTCTAATCTGAGACAAAATGACACTCTTGCTACATTAGACATAAATGATTTCATTTTGAAGTTAAGGGAGGAAGAACTGCGTCAGAAATACAAGTCAAAGAAAGGATCCTACGCTTATTATCCTGCATTATACAATCTGTTCCGACTCCTGCCACATCAGGCGCACCGCTACAAACGGCGTTTGTGTCTAACTCTTTTGCTTCTTCCCAAAGTAGTTCCTCAGGAAACGAAACGTCAGGGTCAGACGGGTTTGCTAGAACACAAAATCAATGTTTAACCTTTTAAACATTCTGAAAATGCAGCGGATATATGGCTTTTAAAACGATTTTTAAAGCTGAAAATCTTATGTTCTATATGTTCATTTATTATGAAAAACAAACCCAAATCGTAAGGATCATTCTTATGTGAATAGACAAGCCATGTGTACATAAAATAACACAATATGGCAACCTCAAAGGGCTGCCATAAACTACCTCCTTCCAGCAGTTAGATGTTGATGAAAGAAAGGAGTTTGAAGGCTGAAATGTTGCCAAAGCTTCCAAGTTGGACGTCCTCTAATGTTGACTCCCACAAAGCTTTGAGTTACCTTCACCCTTGCTTGGATTTGGACTCCAAAACACCAAATGTAAGCTGCCAAATTGAGGCTTCCAAAACCGTGAGTTTGAGCAGCAATTTTGATGATGTTAGAAGATGGAATCGACCCCAAGGTTCCAAGGAAGGAACCCTCAAGTGTTTATACCCCAAGCCTTGTACAAACACCACTCTTGCTAGGTAGAGATACACCAAGATCAAGCTCCAAAACCCCAATTTTCTGCTGCTTATTTCCGTGAACAAGAGGAGAGAAAGAGAGGGTTTTTGAGAGTTTTTCTTTTGTTGCATCTATGATGAATAATGGCTGGTCCAAGATCTTTCAAGACCCCTTAATTGTGTATTGTCTTTTCAAGAAAAATGGTCCAATAGAAACAAAGGGGGGGTTGGCCGAAAATCTAGTTTGAAAAGGGTTCCCCCCTTTTTTATTTAACACAATACACATGTTGTCGGTCTTATAATTTGGTCTCTCTTAGAAAATGTATACAACTAACCAATTAATTGTATAACATATATAGCCATAATTAATTTGTAATGTCATCTAACTAATATAAATAACATTACAAATAATATCATTGAACAAATAATATCGTCTAAAACATATGATCTTCTCTCTTGCTTGAGAACAATTCTCAAGTTTCGATACCAATCAATAAAATTGTTATGATTTAGACGTTCCTTTTGGAGGATCGCTCGTAGTGATTGTTTTGACGCGGATGAGTTATCGTGATTTTCATTATTGGTGGCCATCTACAAAATTTAACAAAGATCAATTTTAGTATTTTCGATATTGCTAATTTTAATATTTAATGCCTTTTAAGGTCAATTTTATATTAAAATCTAGAACCCAACATTACATTTAAATTGTGGTTAGGTGACCTTTATCCCACTATTTAAATTAATAAGGTGGTCAACGATTGACGATTGCAACCATTTGCAACTTCTAAAGGTATGGGATCGGCTTTTAAACATCATATGCAAAGTCGGCATGTTAATCCCATCAACACCATTTGGAAACCATATTTTAGGTGATCCATTCAACATGGTTTGCAAATCAAGTTACCCTACTTGCACACACATGTGAGTTTACCAACATAAGTGGTTAGGTGACCTTTATCCCACCAATGTGGTATTCCCACCTTAAGTCACAAGTTCCCTCAAAATGGTTAGGTGACCTTTATCCCATTAAGAGTTTCCAAATGACTTAAGTGTTGTGCAAAAGGATGGTGTTAGACTTGTTCGTCAAATGTTTAGAGATTTCATAATTCTAGTTTAGAAAACTCTATGTACTTGTATTTGTATGCTTTCAAATACAAGATACCCTATGGTCCTTTGATTAAAAACTATTTTAATCTTTAAAATCATTAAATCATTTTAATAACCTTTTATTACCTTCTAATGATTAAGAACCATTATTTTTATAACTTGTTAAGTTTGTTAATTAGTTTGTAATGCATGTCCAAATTCCAATCATACAATCAAATAAAAAACATCTAAACAAGTCATAAACATAACAACCATAATGTGCATATGTGCATAACCATAGCATCTAAAGTGGTCCACACTTGTTTGCCATCACAAGTGTGGTCCATAGGTCTTTCCTAAGGGTCACAAACAATCACATGGAAAGCTTCCAAAAACCTCCCACTTGAAACCGCATCCAAAATGCTCCATGTTTCTCTTGTGACCTTCCTTTGTGCTTCCAATGTGTATGTCTTCATATTACAAGATATAAAGTCCTAATACAAGATATCTAGTAAAATGAAAATACACCTAATCTATTTATTACAACCCAATAATAAATAAATTACATTTGAAACAAAACACAAACAACAAATAATACAACCCAATTGAATGAATGAATACAACCAATACAAGCATCCAAACATCACAAGGTCAATGGCTAGGTTATGCACACTATCATCCAATGATCATATCATCAAAACATATAATGAAACCCCTTTTAAAACCACTAAATTTCAGCCAACATAAACTGAAATTTTTGGTTTTAAATATTGTCCAAACAATCAACATTTCATAATGTGTTTCTTTCAAGGTCTAATCACTAGTATGTGTGATATGACCTTGAAAGTTGGGGAATCATTCAACCAAACTATAACAGCCCAAAATAAGCCTATAACTAGTTTATTATCATGCTTTAAAACCAATTTTAAAGACTAAACAAGCAAGTCATCCACATAACCGGCTCTGATACCATTGACGGGTTTGCTAGAACACAAAATCCATGTTTAACCTTTTAAACATTCTGAAAACGCAGCGGATATATGGCTTTTAAAATGATTTTTAAAGCTGAAAATCTTATGTTCTATATGTTCATTTATTATGAAAAACAAACCCAAATCATAAGGATCATTCTTATGTGAATAGACAAGCCATGTGTACATAAAATAACACAATATGGCAACCTCAAAGGGCTGCCATAAACTACCTCCTTCCAGCAGTTAGATGTTGATGAAAGAAAGGAGTTTGAAGGCTGAAATGTTGCCAAAACTTCCAAGTTGGACGTCCTCTAATGTCGACTCCCACAAAGCTTTGAGTTACCTTCACACTTGCTTGGATTTGGACTCCAAAACACCAAATGTAAGCTGCCAAATTGAGGCTTCCAAAACCGTGAGTTTGAGCAGCAATTTTGATGATGTTAGAAGATGGAATCGACCCCAAGGTTCCAAGGAAGGAACCCTCAAGTGTTTATACCCCAAGCCTTGTACAAACACCACTCTTTCTAGGTAGAGATACACCAAGATCAAGCTCCAAAACCCCAATTTTCTGCTGCTTATTTCCGTGAACAAGAGGAGAGAAAGAGAGGGTTTTTGAGAGTTTTTCTTTTGTTGCATCTATGATGAATAATGGCTGGTCCAAGATCTTTCAAGACCCCTTAATTGTGTATTGTCTTTTCAAGAAAATTGGTCCAATAGAAACAAGGGGGGGGGGGTTGGCCGAAAATCTAGTTTGAAAAGGGTTCCCCCATTTTTTATTTAACACAATACACATGTTGTTGGTCTTATAATTTGGTCTCTCTTAGAAAATGTATACAACTAACCAATTAATTGTATAACATATATAGCCATTATTAATTTGTAATGTCATCTAACTAATATAAATAACATTACAAATAATATCATTGAACAAAATATCCTAATAAATTGTTCCATGTCATATGCAACTTGTTTAGAAAACCCATTTTCTAAATTGGTGTTAATATTTTATTGCATGATCATATCATCAATAAATATTATTTGGTGTTTGCTAAGCTTGTTATTGGGTATAACCCGACTTGGATCATAACGTACTAACCAAATCAATATTCTAAGTGTCTTGGGCACATAGAATCCTACAATCTCCCACTTGCCCAAGATTCATAGAAGATTGATGCAAGCAGTAAATACCGCCTAACAACGGTTTACTACCCTTAATACGTATGACTTATAGCCATTCAATAACATCATCCCTTTCAAGTACCCTACTTGAAATGATTTAGGTGAATTAATCATCTATCCTTTTGTTACAGATGTCATGTCAAATCCAAGAACATAGAATGATCATTTCTTGTTGATTTAACTTAATCAGGCCTTAGACATCTAACTCTCAACGAATAAGAGGAACAAATTCCATCTTGACTACATACGTTTCTCACAAACACCTCGTGTTATACCTGAACATATCCTTATGTACTGTCCACTATTTCAGGACGGTGAAGAATAAGCTCAAGGTATAATACTTGGTGAATATCAAAACCCAACATGTATCTCAGGTCTGAGGATACCAAATGATATTCGCCTTTACTCAAATTTACTTATGATCAATCAATAAGATTCCATGTAGTAAAATTTGAGATGCGGGTTAGTCCAATATTTGTATCCTACAAATATCTATGAACCTTGGTAGCAACCCATTGCTCTATATTCATCCTTATGAATATCAACCAATTCAAGTTCATAATAGTCTTACCCTCACACTTGTTCCCACAAGTCTGAATGACTACGGACATTTAGAGTAAACAGTTTCTCATGGATTAAACATGCTAAATTGGAACATTAATTGAAACATTATAACCAAATAATTTTATTCAAGTAATAAAAGGTTCCATATATCCAAATACAAAATATACAGATCAAATCCAATCACTAGAATATCGAAGTCCCATGGCACAAGTATGACCTTCATGGCACAAGTATGACCTTGGGCACATAGAATCCTACAATTTGGAACCCAATACATTGTTCCTGAGGCAAATACAACCAAGCTGAAGACCGAGAATCTCGAAAATGTCACTGTCGAAGGTGCTAAAGAGCACATGGATCTTCTAGCTACTATTATTCAATCTTATGATGGATTAGTCGCTGGAAAGATTGGAAACTGTCATCTTGCTGACGAGGACTACGAGCAAGTTGATGAAACTAAGTTGGAACGCATGGATTAACATGTGGGCCTTAGCCAGTGCTGTTAGATGGGCTAAGAAGTTTGTAAAGAAGACGGGGCAGAACTTGGTTGCTACTAAAGATAGTACTTTGGGGTTTGATAAAACCAAAGTCACGTGCTTCAACTGAGGAGAAAAGGGACACTTCAAATGTGAATGCGTAAAGCCAAAGAAGACTGGGAATGGAAATCCTTTTCCTACATTCAACCGTCAAGATAAAGAGAAGGCAGGAGCATCGTCAAGTAAAGAATCTAAGGCTTTGGTTGCTCAGGGAGATGAAGGAAAAGACTAGTCCTTCCGATTTGTATCTGAGGGAGAATCAAATTCTTCATTAGTTGATACCTTGGATGATGGATCTGCAAGTGAAGGAGACATCCTAGCTAGGCATGCACGTTCAGATATCAAAGAAGCTATGGATGTCATTGATCATCTTGTTGAAGAGGAACTAAGTGCTAAAAACTCAGAATCTCCAGTTTCTGAAGAGTCTGACACTGCATTGATGGTTGATTCGTCTGGTTCTACATAGGTATACTCTAAAGACGAATTAGTTGAGAAACATGCTTGTCCTGAATGTAATAAATTTAAAGAAAGCATCGATTTAAAATTTGCTAGGTTATTATAACACAATGATAATCTATTAAATGATTTACAACTTTGCACTGAAGCAAATCATGTTTTTGAGTGCAGCTTCAAAGAAAAGTTAGGAACTTTTTGGGAAACAACTAAGGGAAACCGAGGTTGTTGCCTTAAATCAATCAAATGACATTAAGTTCTACTTAACCGCTTTGGAAGAAACTAAAAGGGAAAAAGCAGTTTTACAAGTGGAAGTTGAATCATTAAAACAAAAACTGCACAGTTTAGCAAGCTCCCCTCCATAGTTCAAAACTTAGTGAAAGAACGAAATGGCGGGGAAGGACTGGGAAATAAGATAGTACCGCCACCGCATGCAATCCTTTTAAATACTAAATGCAGACCAATCAATAATAACCCAGTAAAGGATCATGTGGTGTCTACTCCTCTGGTCAGTGATCCAGATTCTACAGGTAAAACTGTGTAGTCTGTCACTGAACAGAAGGCTACTACTTCGATATCTAAAGATAAGATGCCTGTTGAGGATTTGGATGATAAAATTTAAATGGTTAACTTTGGGTCAGGTTCACAAACGTCTATTTCAGAACCTAAACAGTCTAAATCAATGAACCCTAAACGTGTAAATCATCAAAATCCTAATAAAATGAAAGCAAAAGATGTTCAAAATGTCAAAACAATTAAGTTTGTTAAAGAAGGTGAAACATCTAAAAAGGAAGAGAAGCTACCCAGCCCCCGACCAAACTCAACCCCACATCAAAACTTTCCTCATACTGTCGAAGGGAGATCCTGCTACAGTTGTGGAAAACGAGGACATATTTCACCAAATTGTCCTTACTATCAGACACCTAAAAAGAAAATTGAATTTTTGATGATGAAAAACCAAGATTTTCGAAAATTAGATCTAATACTCCTCCAAAACACCGAAGTCAACACAGACAAGCTCAAAGCGAAGCTGTGCCACCTAAGGTTAAACCTAGGATTATTAGTGAACCGAAAGTTCAAACCATAGGCCAGTCGTCTGTTTACCATAAACATGCCTTACACAAAACAAGTTTATGGAAGGAAAAACCATGTAATGTGTCTGATAGTGATGACAAGAAAAAGAAATATGTGTCCTCATCCTATAAAGGTCACTGGGTTGAGTTCATGATGTGTGGTGCCTCTGGGACACCCAAGCCAGTTAAGGCTTGGGCCCCAAACCTAAACTAATCATTTCCTTCGTATATGCAGGGTGTCCGCTACAGCGCTATCACTAATACCTGGATTATTGATAGTGGGGCTTCCAGGCACATGACCAGGAATTTGTCCCTCCTTTTCAACGTTAAGCAAATTAAAGGGGGACATGTTTCATTTGCTGAGAATAAAGGAGGTTACATCACCGCACAATTCAGCAATTGCAAAACAATTTGCTTTCCGTCTCCCAAATCTGTGATAAGGGATTCAAGGTTGTGTTTGACAACAAGAAGTGCTACATACTGAAGAAGGAGTATGTCATCCTGGAGGAGCAAGTTCTAATGTTGGCTTCAAGATATAATGACCTGTATGTCTTGGACCTATCCAAAGCCTCCACAACCGAGTCTAGTGCTCAGTGCTTCTTGTCAAAAGCAACAGAAAGAGATTCAGTTTCTTGGCATAGGAGAATGGGACACATCAATCCCAGGAAGATGAATCATTTAGTTCAGAATGATCTGGTGGATGGAGTTACTATTAAGAACTTCCAGCTTCCCGACTTTTGCATAGCATGCAAGAAAGGGAAACAGACAAAGAAGTCTCACAAGTCAAAGAAAGTTAATTCTATCGATATTCCTCTCGAGCTTCTAAACATGGATCTGTTTGGCCCAGTAAGCACAAAGAGCATAGCTAGGGATTGGTACTACTTTGTGGTGACGGATGATTACTCAAGATTCTCTTGGGTGATGTTTCTAAAAGCTAAATACGTTCAAACATCTTGTTACCACATTAGAGTCACTCTACAAGCTGAAAGTTAGGAAAATACGTTCAGACAACGGGACAGAATTCAAGAATCAGTGGATGGAGGCATTCTGTCATGAGAAAGGGATTTTTCATCAATTCACTTTTGCCTACACTCCACAGATGAATGGTGTTACTGAATGGAAGAATATGAGCTTCATAGAAACAGCAACGACTATGCGAGCTGACTTAAAACTACCTGTTCAATTTTGGAACGAGGCAGTGGCTAATGCATGTTATACTCTAAATCGGGTCTTAGTGGTCAAATGTCATGAAAAAACTAGTTATGTGTTGCTCCAATAACTTAAACCCAATTTAGAGTATCTGGAACCATTTGGCACACCCTGCATGCTTCTAAAGAAAAATCAGACTGGGAAGTTCTGCGAGAAGGCAAAAGATTGTATCTTCCTTGTATACAGTATACCAGACAAAACGGTTTACAATAATTCAACTAGTCAGGTAGAAGTGTGGTGCAACGTTGATTTACAAAAATACACCACCCCCCTGCGGGACAAGGACCTTCCTTTATCTTCGACTATGATGGATTCTTTAAATCCTTCAATCTACCTCCTTCCCATTCTGATGATGAGTTAGCTGCTCAAATGATGTACGATGTTCTGAAAACTCCTACACCAGACATGACATCATCGGTGTCATTAGAAGATACTTCTAGCCCTTCAGGGGGAGAGCTTGAGGTAAATGATTCTTCCTCCGACGATGAGGATGTTGAAACTGAGAGTGCAAACCAGGAGGAACAGGTTCCCACTACTGAAAGTACACCAGCATCTGATCATGATGCAACTGGAACTTCTGAACCACATACTCCAATAGCCACAGAAACTGAATCTGGGATTCAGAATCTGGAAAATGTAGTAGCAGTACCCACCACTCCCAGAACTCGAGTCAATGTGCATCATCCGCTGGATAACATCATCGGGGATATTCTCTAAGGAGTTCAGACAATAAATCAGCTATACTCAGCTGATTATGCGGCAGTCATGGAAAAGGGATATCTACACGATGGTGCTTATCGATGTTTCGTGTCTCAAGTTGAGCCAAAGTATGTAAGCAAGGATTTAAAAGATGAGGCATGGGTAAGTGCTATGCAAGAAGAACTCTTTCATTTTAAGAAGTTAGGAGTCTAGACTCTTGTGGACAGACCAAAAGGTGCAACGGTGATTGGCACTAATGGGTTCTTCAGTGTAAGAATGATGACCAAGGGGTCATAATCAGAAACAAGGCTAGGCTTGTAGTTCAAGGGTTTAGGCAAGTCGAAGGAGTTGACTACAATAAAGTGTTTGCACCTGTGGCAAGGATTGAAGCAATTAGAATCTTCATAGCCTATGCATCCTTTATGCAGATTAAAGTTTATCAGCTGGATGTGAAAAATGCATTCCTTCATGGTGAGATCTGTGAAACAGTGTACGTCAGTCAACCCGATGGATTCGAGGATCCTCATCATCGGGATAGAGTTTATAAACTAGACAAAGCTTTGTACGGGCTCTATCAAGCCCCTCGAGCCTGGTATGAGAAACTCTCCACTCATCTGCTGAAACATGGATTTCGCAAAGGTGTAATTGACTGCACGTTCTTCATCAAGGATGGTGATTTAATACTGGTGCAGATATACGTGGATGACATAATCTTCGGTTCCAAGAACGAAGCATTATGTAAAGAATTCGAATCTGTGATGAAAGCTGAGTTTGAAATGAGTGCCATAGGAGATATGAAGTTCTTTCTTGATATACAAGTAGATCAGATACCAAATGGTATCTTCCTGCATCAGACCAAATATGTTAGAGATATCCTGAGTCGGTTCGACATGGAGAATGAAACGGTTGTAGGTACTCCACTTGCCACGAACCATGATGTGTTACCCGACGAAAATGGTGATCTAGTTGATGCCACTATCTATCGAGGAATGATCGGATATCTCATGTACCTCACAGCTTCTCGTTGTGATATTATGTATGCCACGTGTCTCTGTTCCAGATATCAGACTAAACCAAAAGTAAATCATCTGATTGGGGTAAAAAGGATATTTTGTTATCTGAAGGGTACTCCAACACTTGGGTTGTGGTGTCCTCATGATGACGACTTTGAGCTTACAGCGTATAGTGACTCGGATTACGGTGGTTGCAAGATGAATTACAAGTCAACATCTGCGGGTGTCAGTTTTTTGGAAGACGATTAGTCACCTGGCAGTGTAAGAAGCAGACGTCTATTGCGCTGTCAACATGTGAAGCTGAATACGTTGCAGCTACAAGTTGCTGTTCCCAAATCATTTGGATTCAATAGCAAAGGCGAGACTATGGATTGCAATTTTCTAACACCCCTATTTTTTTGATAATTCTGCTGCTATTGCTGTCACTAAAAATCCTGTCCAACACCCAAAAACTAAACACATCGGAATTAAATATCACTTTATACGTGACTGTTTTGAAAACAATTAATCGATGTTGTTAAAATAAACACGGATTTTCAACATGCCGACCTCTACACAAAAGCTTTTGATAGACCTCGATTTCAGTATCTATTAGAGGTCAATGGTGTTAAAAAGAAAGATGATGTGATTCCAGATGAATCAAGTGATAGTCCGACTCTATGTTATATTTTTTTAATTTTCTTTATTTTCTTTTATTTTTTCCGTCATTAAAAATTCAAAAACACAAAAAGATTTTCGGTTTTAGAATTTTAGGGGAGAATAGTTGTAGTTTCAGTAGTTAGTATATAATTACTAAAAAAAGGGCGGGCAGATAAGCTAAAAAGCAAAGACATCAAATCTGCGAAATCGATTCAACTTAATGGAAAATGATAGTACACGGGCATCGAATTGTTTGGGATACCAAAAGATTAAAATGTTCTAAAATGTTATATCCAAAGCTACAGAAATTTATAAGTCTAAGAAGTCATAGCCTAATGAGTGGAAATATGATAGTAAGCTAGTCTGCTACTGTGGTTACATAGAGAAAGTAGATCTAGGGGTTCCTAGTCCATTATATGATGTGTCGGTAGATTCAACACAATAGACAAGTAGACTTCATTGGTGAACAACTTTAAAACTAAATCGTTCAACAAGTTATGCGTTTCCATCTTATCTCTGGTTAACACAATCAGCTTACTTCCAATAAGGGGTGAAGAGCAAAATGAACACCACAAATGTGTGCGGACGGCCATAAAAATGAGCAAAATGAAAAAAGAATGTGAAACGCAATCAAGCTAATGACAATTGTTGTTGGTGCGTTATATGTAAAATAGAATTGCTCTAATAAGAAGATAGGTTGTGTGCCTCTCTGCTGTGCGATGGAACTGACCTGAGGATAAGCACAACCTAAATATTCTAGAATTCATTGTTGTTTGCGCCTCTCTAATGTGCGATGGCACTGACCTGAGGATTGGCATCTCTTTGAAAGCTCTTAGAATTGTTTCTTCTTGTCTAATCCCGTAGACCGCTCAAAAATATCCTGAGGAAAGTTGATTACCATATAAGTGTGGGATCCACAAATGCTTGTTAAAATAATAAACCTAAATAATCACCAATGTATGTCAAAATCTGTGTATGGATTTAGGTGGACAAATATACTGACAATCATCGTGGCAGCACTCCCCGATGGTCAAAATCAATGTGTACCACTTAACAGCTCTAGCATGATTTCCTGTGAGTGCTCTTGACTCTTAGATGAATAAGATTCTGTGATTGGTAAATATAACTTTCTATGTATTTACATAAATATAAAAAGTCCCAAATAATTATGTTTATGCCTGTATGAATCCATAAGAATCTTTCTAGATAAGATAAGAATGCTTGAAACTGTTCTGCTCAGGGGGAGAACTCATTTAAGGAAAGTTAAAATGTTTTCAACCCACCTCACATAAAAAATACAAAAAGATTATCTTAATTAAGTTTGTTTAAAGTTTTCTTAGTTTTAGTTATTTTTGTATCGAGTCGTCGGACTCTGTAACAAGAGGAAATCTGTGAATGTCACAAATTGAACCTAACATTAATCTGATAAAAGCCTATTTCTAGAATGTTAAAAGGATCATGTCTGAGGTGATCATAAGGTCTTAAAGTTTAAAGGATCACGTCTGAGGTGATCAAATGTTTTTCAAGTAAAAGGATCACGTCTGAGGTGATCAAACAGTTTTGATTAAAAGGATCACGTCTGAGGTGATCAATAGTTTTCAGTTAAAAGGATCATGTCTGAGATGATTAATGGTCATAATGTCTTATATAAAATTCAAGTTTTGAAAGGTTGGGAATGTGAAGTCAAATTCATAGGAATGAGCCAATCGCACGATTGGGTCATAAGTATGGACCAATCACACAATTGGACCATAAGTAAAAACCAATCGCATGAATAGACCATGAGTATGAGCCAATCATACGAACGGACCATGAGGATGAGCCAATCACACGATTGGACCATGAGTATAGGGCAAAGTATACGATTGGATCATAAGTATGAACCAATCGTACGACTGGCTGAAGAAGTTTAAGTCAGTCGTATGACTGAACCTCAGTCGCACGAATGAATCATGCGTATAGGTCCAGTCGCACGACTGAAACATAGATTAGTATAAAAAGGGGCTCAGTTGGTCGTAAACCCTACTTGACTTCAAAACTCTCAAAAACCGCCTAACTACCCAGCCACTCTGCCTAAAATTTTCTTAGTATGATTACCTCTCCGATTGAGTTACTGACCATTTATTGTTCATATACCGGTACTTTGAGAACAAAATCGGGACTGATGAGGAGATTAAATGACCAAAAATGACTGAGATTGTTAAAAAAACAAGAACTGTGACTAAAAGCCTAAAATAGAACACTTAAATGGATATAAACGTTAATTAAAATGAAATTAAGTGTTCTATCGAGTCCCTGTGAACCTAATGAATCTAAACTCGAAGTGTAATTGAATGTTTTGACAAAGATTCAAATTCTTGGAGTTGAACAATGCAGATGCGAATGGACAGGCTGATGAACTTCAGTCACACGATTGAGCCAGATGCATGATTCAATCGCACGATTGAATCAATCGATTACTCAGTCGCACGACTGACTCAACTACACGACATAGCATACGACTAAGTTCAATCGTAGGCTCAAGTGTATGACTGAGCTTAGTCGCATGGTTCAATCGTACGATTAAACCAGTGGTCATAATCTGTTCAAATTCAATTGTTCTTTCTTATGAACGGATCTAAAGTATTTGTTTCTTGTGTTGCAGCAACATGGCTGAGAGATGGACGATGAGCACCAAGCACAACATCTGTGCTCATCTAGATGCTACATCCCGGAACGCTTCTGAGTGAGCCGGGATCATTGCTTTTCTGCATAGATCGAGGATTTACAGAGCCATCTCGACTCCCTTCACACCGTACAGGTCTATTCAGCAGGCATTCTGGGAGAATGGCACATTCGATAGATCAGTTGAGCCATGCCGCATCCAAAGTTCTATCTTCGGTCAAGACATCGACGTAGGGGAGGACGACTTACGGAGAGTCTTGGATCTGGGTGAGGACGAAGCCTACCCAACCAAGCTACATCCCCTGACTGTTCGGGGATGTTTCATAAGGATCAAGTATGCCGACGACATCAATGTCGGCATGCTAAACAAGAGCAACCTGTGCCCCCAGTTTAAGTATCTGGCACATGTGATCCTTAAGTGCATTGCCTCCAGGCGTGGAGGATTTGGTAAGATGTTTGACCAAATCCAGAATGCATACGTTGCACTGGTACTGAACCACCCGTTCAATTTCTTTTGTATGTTCTTCACGTATCTAACAGAGAACATCAAGGCGAAGGGAAAGGAAGGCTTCTGCATGTATTTGGCGTTTTTACAGATGATTATAGACGAGAAGCTTCCTCAGTTGCCCATGGAGAAGGATGACGCGGTGTGTTTAGAGGTGATGGATGACATGTAAGGCCCACCTTTCTCAGGGGAGCCTCACAGTTGGTCATTCATAGCAAACATAGATTTAAAGCAATCATTTACTCGTATATATATAAATATATATTGTAGCGGAAAAGTATAATGTAATTCAACCCATTACAACGAGTTAAATTAAATTATAAACATTGTCTTTAAACATCAAAACTATTTAAAGGTCCTTTTAAGCTTTTCTTCATCGGGGATGCCAGCCTTTGAGTGCCAAGAAGCTTCCGTTCCGTGCTCACATCCCATAAGCTCTAACTCTTACCTGTCAACTGATATGCATACAAAAGTCAGCTTCGCTGAGTGAATTCTAGGTTTACTTTGCTAAATAACTTTCGTAAGAGATATTAGCTTTATCAGTTGAAAATAGTCATTGTCTATCAAAATATAAATACACATAGGCTATCACTTTATCATTACTTATCATTGATTGTTATTTATTACTCTTTTTTATCCGTCAATTCTCTGTCACTATCGGTGCCTAGGCTCGCCTAGGACTTTACCGACATGCTAATTAAGGACTTACTGCCATACCCGATCAGGCCATTATTGTCATGCCAATTAAGGACTTACTGACCTGCCTGTTCGAGCATACTTTATCACTTTATCACTGGTGAGGGTACAACGAATGCAACCCTCCTTTATCAATTGCTTGCAAGGCTTTACTTTATCACTTTATCAAGGTACATGTTATGGGCCTCATAACCTTTCTTTATGTTTCACTGTCATGTTTAAGTTATAAATAATATAACACAACACAATACATAATAAGAAGCAAACTCTTAGTCTAAGCATTCAAATTTCATCAATCCTAAGAGATAAACCAGATAACTGACCCTCCGCGGGACAGCGGGGGTTCGGGGGCGGCAGCCCCTGATAGCGGGGTTCTAAGGGCGGCAGCCCCTAGTGGGGTCCAAGGGGCACCGCCCCTGGCTGGGGCCGGGCTGCCAGGTCAGCGCGCCCGAAAATTATTTTGAACAATTTACATGACACATTTTACTTTAGGAAATTTTATTTTCTTGATAAAAGGTCTTAAAAACCGTCATCATAAAAGTATGTAATTTAGTATGCATATCACCCCAAAACATTGAAAACGGGTAAAGGAGGGGTCTAGAACTCACCTGAACTTGTCCAATAGCTTAGATTCTAAGTCACTTAAGCTATAGCCTGAATACTCTAGCTGCACGAAAGTTAATATGCAAAAACGTCATTTTCTTCATAGTTTCGTCCACAGTTTCGCTGGTAGTTTCGCTGCCAGTTTCGCTGGCAGTTTCGCTACCAGTTTCGCTGGGCAGCACTTCTGTCAGTTTCGCTGGACAGATTCGCTGGCATGAGCGCCCAACTTTCGTTGGAATTTCCTAGTTTCGCAATGTCTAAGGTCAGCCTAAGTACTTAGCGAGGCTATCAGCGAAACTATAGTTTCGCTGTAGCGAAACTGTAGTTTCGCTAGGATTCTCCTAGTTTCGCTGGTTAAATGCACAGTTTCGCTGGATGAATACTTAAATTCGCTGGATCGGGGCCCAGTTTCGCTGGATGAACAAAAACTCAGATCCAGCCCGTTTTTAACCCAAAATCTTAACTTTTTACGTCCAAATCCTTAGTTTACCTTTCATGAAGCCAAATCTAAGCTTTTTACACGTTTTCATACGTAAAAATTCGACCTTTATGTGTTTCTTTAAACTTTTCAAAACCCCAAAACCCTAGAATCCGGGTTTGATCTACAGAAGGCCTTAGAGGTCGATTCTTACCTTGTTTTGTTGCTCTTTCCTTATGTTTTGATGCTCCAATCCACCAGAACTTCAATCCTTCCAACCATCAAGCTCCAAATCTTGAATTTCTTCACTTTCTCTCTCTACTTTCTCTCTCTATGAATTTGGTGGCTAGGGTTGTAATGTGATGGAATAGGACTGATTATGCATGTTTAAGGGCTAATTAGGGCCCTTAAACCCACCAAGTCTAGCCCATTAAGGCTAATTTGATCTATAGCCCACTAACTTACCCTTTTATTTCTTAAATTAACCCTTAAAAGCCCATTATTATTAAATGGCTCGTTTCGGGAAATTTCGGGGCGTTACTAGTCTCCCCCCTTATTTACATTTCGTCCTCGAAACCTGCCTTTCGGTGTTTCCATTGCACCTTGACTTGCTTGACTACTTTATTTCACAATTGTTTCTCCTTCCGATCCAGTATAGCCACTGGTTGTTCTACATAGTTCAGCTTCTCGTCCACCTCGATGTCATCTAGAGGTACGACTGCCTCATTCGGTGCTAAACATTTTCTTAAGTGCGACACATGAAAGGTAGGGTGAATCCCACTTAACTCATCTGGAAGGTTTAGCCTGTAAGCTACATCCCTAACTAGTGCTAGTACCTCGAATGGCCCGATGAACCTGGGACTCAGTTTCCCCCTCTTCCTAAATCGGATAATCCCCTTCCATGGCGACACTTTTAACATTACCCTGTCACCCACACTAAATTCGATAGGTCTCCTTCTTCTGTCGGCGTATGACTTTTGTCTATCCTTTGCAGCCTTCATATACGCCTTGATTTTCTCCAACTTTTCCGTTGTGGCTTCCACGACTTCTAAGCTTCCTAACTCCTTCTGTCCGACATCACCCCAACAAATAGGAGTTCTGCACCGTCGACTGTACAATAACTCATATGGGGGCATCTTAATACTGGCGTGGTAGCTGTTGTTATAGGAGAACTCTGCTAGTGGAAAATGATCATCCCAGTTATTTCCAAATTCGATAACGCATGCCCGAAGCATATCCTCCAGTGTCTGGATCGTTCTCTCCGATTGCCCATCGGTCTGCGGGTGGTATGTGGTACTAACATGCAACCTCGCACCCATCTCTTCATTGAACTTTTTCCAGAACTTTAAGGTGAACCGCGTATCTGTATCTGAAACAATTGATACGGGCATACCATGTCGCGCCACAATTTCTCGGATAAACAGTTCAGCAAGCTTTTCTGAACTAATTGCTTCCTTGATTGGAAGGAAATGCGCACTCTTAGTTAGTCTGTCAACTATCACCCATATCGCGTCGTGGCCTTTTGCCGTGCGGGGTAGTTTGGTGATAAAGTCCATGGTAACATGTTCCCACTTCCACTCTGGCACTTCTAATGGCTGAACATAACCATAAGGTCTTTGGTGCTCAGCCTTCACCTGTAGGCACGTGAGACATTTATTTACATACGCAACCACATCTCTCTTCATCCCGGGCCACCAATAATCTTTCTTCAAATCGTGGTACATCTTATTTGCGCCTAGATGTATTGAGTAGCGGGTCTTGTGCGCTTCATCCATAATCTTTTCCCGCAAGTCACCATGCTTCGGAACCCATATCCTGCCATGGAAGGTCTTAACACCCAAGGTGTTCTCTACCAATTCATCCACCTTTCCCACCATCCTTTCCTTATTGATTTGCTGCTCTTTTAAAGCGTCTATTTGAGCTTAGCTTATCATCCTCATAACATCTGGGGTCACTACTAGTTGGCACGCCTTCACCCGGATCGGTTCGTATCCTTCCTTTCAGCTCAGGGCATTGGCTACCACGTTCGCCTTACCCGGGTGATAATGGATTTCACAGTCGTAATCCTTTATCAACTCCAACCACCTCCTTTGTCTCATATTTAGGTCCTTCTGCTCAAAGAAATATTTCAGACTTTTATGGCCGGTAAATATGGCGCACTTAATTCCATACAAATAGTGTCTCCAGATCTTCAATGCGAACACTACTGTGGCAAGTTCCAAATCGTGAACCGGGTAATTAACCTCCGTGTCCTTTAGCTGTCTGGATGCGTAAGCTATAACCTTTCCTCTTTGCATCAACACACAGTCTAGCCCGCAGTAAGAAGCATCGGAGTATACCGTTAGGTCTTCATCTCCCTCCGGCAGGGTTAGCATAGGAGCTTTGGTCAGTCTATCCTTCAATTCCAGAAACGCATCTTCCTGTTCTTTCCCCCAGTTGAATACCACGTCCTTCCTTGTTAACCTTGTTAATGGGGAAGCTATCTTTGAGAAATCCTTGATGAACCTCCTATAGTAGCCAGCTAATCCCAAGAAACTACGGATTTCGGATGGCGTCTTTAGGGAATTCCATTGCGTAACTGCCTCGACTTTTGCTGGATCAACCATAACTCCCTCGGAATTAATAATGTGCCCTAAAACTTGTACTTCCCGTAGCCAGAAGGCACATTTAGAGAACTTCGCATATAGTTTCTCCCTTCGTAAAGTTTCTAACACCTCCTTGATATGACATGCGTGGTCTCCTTCATTCTTTGAGTATATCAAGATATAGTCAATGAAGACTATCACCGATCTGTCCAACATCGGGCGACACACGCGATTCATTAAGTCCATGAATGTCGCAGGAGCATTGGTTATCCCGAAAGACATAACCAGAAACTCGTAGTGGCCATAGCGCGTTCGAAAGGCCGTCTTTGGGATATCTTGCTCCCTTACCTTCATTTGATGATATCCAGATCGGAGATCTATTCGGGAGAACCAGCTTGCCCCTTGCAACTAATCAAACAGGTCATCTATTCTGGGCAGAGGGTATCGATTCTTCACGGTCAGCTTATTCAACTCCCTATAATCTATACACATCCTCATGCTGCCGTCCTTTTTCTTCACGAATAGCACGGGAGCACCCCATGGAGACATGCTGGGCCTAATGAATCCTTTGTCAAGGAGTTCTTGCAGCTGTGACATGAGCTCCTTCATCTTGGAGGGAGCTAGGCGGTAGGGTGCTTTGGCAATGGGTTGGGCTCCTGACAGCAAGTCAATTTGGAACTCTATCTCTCTATCCGGTGGTATTCCGGGCAGATCCTCTGGGAATACGTCAGGAAAGTCCCGCACCACTGGTACATCGGACAACTATTTTGCTTTATCTTTAACATCCTTGACATACGCTAGATAAGCTCCGCACCTTCGCCTCATACATTTCTCCGCCTTGATCATGGAAATGATCCTTGGAACCTTGCAATCGTTATCACCGTAGATCGTAATCGGACTACCATCTGGAGCCGTTAATCGGATCATCTTTTGCTGGCATACTATGTTAGCATCGTGGGCAGCCAACCAATCCATCCCTAGTACGACGTCAAAACCTCCTAAGGGCATGGCAAACAATTGTGCGGGAAAGTAATGACCTCCTAGTTTAATGTGGCAATCCTCTATCACTCGGGCTATTCTAATGGACTTACCATCGGCCGTTTCTACTTCGAAGGCATCATCTATTTTCTTAGTTTGAGCATCTAGTGTAGCACAGAAGGATACGGATACAAAACTCTTACTGGCACCACTATCAAATAATATGGATGCGCAAAATCATTGACAAGGAACGTACCTGACACTACGTCCGGGTCCTTCCTTGCTTCCTTCTTGTTCATGGTGAAAGCCCTTGCCTTGACCTTGGGCTTTCCATCATCCCCTTTGTCATCCTCCCCGCTTGTTCCCGAGCCTCCCGCCTTAGCTTTCTTTCAATCATTGCTACGGTGCCCCGACTCGTGGCAGTTGAAGCACTTGTCCACTTTCGGGCACTCTCTCGCCAAGTGACCAGTCTTCCCACACCGGTAGCACCCAGGGCTACCCATCCGGCATTCTCCAGGATGCCTCCTCCCGCACTTCCCACATTCCTTAATTTCTTCTACCCCCTTCACGATCGCTTGTTTTGCATCCACTCTCGTTTTCTTGTTTCCCGGTTGGTAGTTACCACTTCCATGCCTCTTCCCATTATTGTTCCAAACTTTCCTCGTCTCACCCACTGCCACCGGCCTGCGATGATCGTACAACCTCCCACTGAGGTCCACTGCTGACCTAAAAGTACTAGGTCGAGCAGTGACCATGTCCCTACGAATGTCTAGAGGCAACCCTTGTATGTACCTCTTGATCCTTTTGGCTTCAGGAGTTACCAAATCAGGCACCAGACGTGCCATTTCATTGAATTTTGTAGTGTACTCCTGGTGAGTCATATTTCCAGCCTCCAAACTCACAAACTCTTGCTCGATCTTGTCAAGCTCTCTTTCCGGGCAGTACTCCTCTATCACCAACCTCTTCATCTCCGGCCATTTCATCCTCTCAATGGCCTCCTCTCCGTAAGACTCAGCAATGTTATCCCACCAACATAGTGCTGGATCCAAAAGGGAATGGGAAGCAAACTTCACCTTTTGGTTTTCACGGCACTCACTGATCTTCAGTACGGCCTCCATTTCCCTAATCCAACGCTGAGCAGTGGCAGCGTTACCAGTACCATCAACCGTTGGGGGCTTACACCTCTGAAAATCCCCGTAGCTGCACCCCTTCGCCCTCTCTTCCACTTCAGGGCCATCATGGTTACCCAGACGATCTCCCTCGTCGCTCAACTCCTCAGTCTTGACTGCCCCTTTCTTATCAACTTTTTCTGAAGCAGTACTCTTCTTACTGTCACCCTTAACCTGCTCCACAAATTCTGCAAGCAGAGCGGGCATCACTCCAGACAGGACCTGATGCACCTCTTGGGCAATAGCTTCCTTTACTGTCTCTTTCAGTTTGGCCTGATCAGGGGTAGACCCCTCGGCTCCCGTTCCTAACTCAACCTCCTCCTCCTTAATCGGCTCCTCAACCGGCTTTCTGGTTGACCTTTTTGTTGGCTTCACAGTTGCACTTGCAGTATCCTTTGCCTTAGTCGGGGGCCTTCCCCTAGTGCTTCTCTGGGTGACCATGGTTGGAACTTCTTTCTTAGGTGCCATTCGTTCTACTTCCTATAAGATTCAGAATGTTAATATGGTCTTTCAAGGCAAGTTCAGTTCACGACAAGTTTTGTATATTTTTAATAACAGTGGCCAGTTGTGATTAACTACTTACAGAACTTCCCGTGCCATAAACTTTCCTATCCTGAACCACACCAACACCAGAACCTACTATACCTAGTCTATGCACGTATAAGTCACATAAATTCAGATAAGCATCACACATAACATTATCATACTCTACCTCGACTCTTACTTAAATAAGAAGGCACTACCCCTCAGAATAATTCCTACAACATACTTGTTACCTCTTGGCATGGAGCTTCTTGGACTGGCATCCTTGACACTTGGTCCCATTATCTGTTTAAGTTTAGGTTTATAAAATGATTTTCCCAAATCCCTTAAACATTGGCTCTGATACCAACTTGTAAGGCCCACCTTTCTCAGGGGAGCCTCACAGTTGGTCATTCATAGCAAACATAGATTTAAAGCAATCATTTACTCGTATATATATAAATATATATTGCAGCGGAAAAGTATACTGTAATTCAACCCATTACAACGTAGTTAAATTAAATTATAAACATTGTCTTTAAACATCAAAACTATTTAAAGGTCCTTTTAAGCTTTTCTTCATCGGGGATGCCAGTCTTTGAGTGCCAAGAAGCTTCCATTCCGTGCTCACATCCCATAAGCTCTAACTCTTACCTGTCAACTGATATGCATACAAAAGTCAGCTTCGCTGAGTGAATTCTAGGATTACTTTGCTAAATAACTTTCGTAAGAGATATTAGCTTTATCAGTTGAAAATAGTCATTGTCTATCAAAATATAAACACACACAGGCTATCACTTTATCATTACTTTATCATTGATTGTTATTTATTACTCTTTTTTATCCGTCAATTCTCTGTCACTATCGGTGCCTAGGCTCACCTAGGACTTTACCGACATGCCAATTAAGGACTTACTGCGGTACCCGATCAGGCCATTATTGTCATGCCAATTAAGCACTTACTGACCTGCCTGTTCGAGCATACTTTATCACTTTATCACTGGTGAGGGTACAACGAATGCAACCCTCCTTTATCAATTGCTTGCAAGGCTTTACTTTATCACTTTATCAAGGTACATGTTATGGGCCTCATAACCTTTCTTTATGTTTCACTGTCATTTTTAAGTTATACATAATATAACACAACACAATATATAATAAGAAGCAAACTCTTAGTCTAAGCATTCACATTTCATCAATCATAAGAGATAAACCAGATAACTGACCCTCCGCGGGACAGCGGGGGTTCGGGGGCGGCAGCCCCTGATAGCGGGGTTCTAGGGGCGGCAGCCCTAGTGGGGTCCAAGGGGCAACGCCCCTGGCTGGGGCCGGGCTGCCAGAAAATTATTTTGAACAATTTACATGGCACATTTTACTTTAGGAAATTTTATTTTCTTGATAAAAGGTCTTAAAAACCGTCATCATAAAAGTATGTAATTTAGTATGCATATCACCCCAAAACATTGAAAACGGGTAAAGGAGGGGTCTAGAACTCACCTGAACTTGTCCAATAGCTTAGATTCTAAGTCACTTAAGCTATAGCCTGAATACTCTAGCTGCACGAAAGTTAATATGCAAAAACGTCATTTTCTTCATAGTTTCGCCCACAGTTTCGCTGGTAGTTTCGCTGCCAGTTTCGCTGGCAGTTTCGCTACCAGTTTCGCTGGGCAGCACTTCTGTCAGTTTCGCTGGACAGATTCGCTGGCATGAGCGCCCAACTTTCGTTGGAATTTCCTAGTTTCGCAATGTCTAAGGTCAGCCTAAGTACTTAGCGAGGCTATCAGCGAAACTGTAGTTTCGCTGAGTTTCGCTAGGATTCTCCTAGTTTCGCTGGTTAAATGCACAGTTTCGCTGGATGAATACTTAAATTCGCTGGATCGGGGCCCAGTTTCGCTGGATGAACAAAAACTCAGATCCAGCCCGTTTTTAACCCAAAATCTTAACTTTTTACGTCCAAATCCTTAGTTTACCTTTCATGAAGCCAAATCTAAGCTTTTTACACGTTTTCATACGTAAAAATTCGACCTTTATGTGTTTCTTTAAACTTTTCAAAACCCCAAAACCCTAGAATCCGGGTTTGATCTACAGAAGGCCTTAGAGGTCGATTCTTACCTTGTTTTGTTGCTCTTTCCTTGTGTTTTGATGCTCCAATCCACCAGAACTTCAATCCTTCCAACCTTCAAGCTCCAAATCTTGAATTTCTTCACTTTCTCTCTCTACTTTTTCTCTCTACAAATTTGGTGGCTAGAGTTGTAATGTGATGAAATAGGACTGATTATGCATGTTTAAGGGCTGATTAGGGCCCTTAAACCCACCAAGTCTAGCCCATTAAGGCTAATTTGATCTATAGCCCACTAACTTACCCCTTTATTTCTTAAATTAACCCTTAAAAGCCCATTATTATTAAATGGCTCCTTTCGAGAAATTTCGGGGCGTTACATGACACCACACTGGGTCGGATGAAGGTGTACTGGGGGAAGCAGGTGAAGCCCTGGTTAGGAGACTTTTCAGCCATCTGGGCAATGAGGACTTTGTGGCGCCCTCTCGAATGAAGTGGAATCATAACGACAGTGATTTGGATGTTGACCCCATTGTGGTTCCAGCTGACGACGACGACGATGATGAAAACCATGATGATGGTTAGAGTGGTGGAGACGCTGGCTCTAGTCATCCACGACCCACGGACACGTCTACTACGTCTCCACCACCTCCACACAGTAGTTCCTCAGCTCCCGGTGGATATGAGCAGGCTGCCATCCATCGGGACTTCCTGGTAGATAAAGACGAGAAGGAGTCGGATGATGAGCCCCTAACGAGGAGAGTAGGTAGCCGAGTGGTAGCTACCAAGAAGGGGAAACAGGCGGTCGGGGGACTCCAAGCTGGTTCTTAGGGTGGTGATGCTGATGTCACAGATCCCACGTACACACCCGACCAGCCGATCAGCCCAGGGGGAACCCCAATCGGCAAGGGCTCGAGGAGGAAGAGAATGGCCCTGCCTCATGGCAAGAAAGGCAAGAGGCAAAGGATCGTTTTGATTACTACTTCGACCACCACAGCTATTGCCACCACCATTGTTCCTCACCCTACCACCACCACTATTCCTCACCCTCCCACCACCACTGCCACCACTACAACCACTACTACTTCCTCCACCACTCAAACATCCATATCCACCTCAACCACCCATACATCAATTCTACCATAACCCGCTCACATTCCCACTACCATCTATACCACATCCACCACCACACCTACCCCAAGCTGGCACTTCCACATTATTCCCACCTCCATAGGGATCTTCTCTACCCACTGTTGGGTTAGAGGAGCAGTTAGCTAGCCTCAACAGACTGGTGCTCAAGCTTCTAGCAACAGATGATATGAGAGCTCAACAGATGAATCAGTTGATGGCGGTTAACACCGCTCAGGGCAATCAGATAGCCCAGCTGACAGAGAAGAACACAGCTCACGAGAGAGCATTAGCTCGAGCTCATAAGGCCCTGACTACACAAAATAAGCTGTTGATGGCATCTATTAAGAGGATAGAGGAAGTGGAGAAGAAGAACAAGAAACTGATGTTGAGGTTAAAGGGGACTAAGAGTGAGCCCTTGAAGATTAAGGGTGATGGTGATGACGCTGAAGATGATGATGATGATTCCTCTAATGATGAATCGGATGACGATGATGAGGATGATGAAGCGGGAGGTAGTGGAAAGGGCAAAGACGGTGCTAATGACGACGAGGATGATTAGGAACGTGATGCATCTGCATCAGCCTCAAATCCATCTGCTCAGGAGAGGCGCACAAAGCGAAATCAAGATCAGAGACCCTCCTCCTTAGCTCCTCAAGCTGAAGAGACGCCCGATCAAGGCAAAAGTAATGATTAGATTTTTATGTATTTAAAACTTTTGTACTTGAATTATGTATTACATTGATGTAATTAATGATTATTCTTGTTTAAATGTCTTGATTAATGAATTATGTTTTTTATTTTGAATGTTTAATCAAACAGAGGAAGCTCAACAGATAGATGACTATGATGTTGCCCCCTTCAGCAAATCAAGACTCAGCTCACTATGATTCTTGATTTGCAAGGGATCGTACGACGATCTGTGAGATAGAATCCTGAGGAAGGAGAGATCATCCACGACCTAACTAACGAGCAGCTCGCAGACATGTTCAGATTAAATCAAGACAAGCTCGCCAAAGACGCTCCTGAGGTCGATGTTATTAGTGATGAAGAGCTTCAAGGCGTGGATGAGATCGAGATTGAGGATATTACATCAGAGTATTATCCAGAGTACACTGAACATGAGGGTAATGTTATCCCCAATCTGGGTGAAACATTTGGCAGTGATACGTTTGGAACTCTTGATGAGAAAGAGTAAGAGAAAGAAAAGGATGAACATAAAGCCCAAGCCACAGACGCTGATGTTGAGTTAAAGAAGGCTGAATGGGCAGCTTGTTTGAAGGAGATGAGAGCCCAACGAGAATCTCCAAAGCCAAACGCCTACACCAAACTGTACAAGGTAAAGAGACATCAGAAGGTGTCAGGTAAAATCATCAGTTGGGCCTATTTTGAAGACTTGGAGGTGTATGCGGTGAAGAGAGAGAAGGGAATTGAGTAATTTAGATTCCCTCATGATCTGAAGACTCTTCCCGGGTTTGAGCTGAACAGGTTAGCCTGTTTAGACCTTTTGTACGCCAACCTAAAAAAGATGTCGGGTTGGTTCGAGATGGCGCTTAAAAGAGAATACCACACCAGATGGGTGAACTTCAGGCGTCAACAACCTAAAAGGTTTGTTCATAGGACTGAAGTTGACCCTAATACAAGGAAGCCGAAGGTAGTGCTGAAGTGGAGTCCCCCGCGCACAATGTCTAAGATCCCACTGCGGGAGATGCGTCAGGACTTCACTCCACACTTCAAATGGTGGTATTATGATTGGAGGACAAGTGAAGTGGTCATAGTTTTGCATAAAGAGGGAAAAATAGAGACTATCAGGGTATTTGACCCGATGTGGCTAACCAACTTGTCTGTAAAAGATGTTTACACACTCTACAAGTGGCCACTGTTCTATGACTCATAGTATATTGTACAAGCTCTACAATTCTAACATGTTATACGGCTCTGCTTCGCGTTTGAGATTCACGCGGGAGACATAAGAGAAGTGAAGTATAAGAAATTCAAAGAGCATGTGAAGGATGTAGGACAATAGGCTAAACTAGGTCCAAGGGGGAGTTTGTTGATACATTATGTACCTAGTTTAGGATCTTAAATGTAATAGTCTTTCATTTCTTACACTGATATAATCTGATGACTCAATGATAAATGAAATGCATTTTAATGTTTATTTGTGTTTGATTACTTCATATTATTATTGTATTGAGTATGATTCACATGTATGAACTTTATATATAGGTTTGAAGTTGTTGTACATAGTTCTAAGTCAATAATGACTTAGAAATGTGTTCAACTTAGTCAAGTGGTTATTCATGCTAATGGACCATACTTATGGACCATACGCACGAATGAACCTTGCTTATTGACCAGTCGGACGACTGAACAAGGTGACTGGATCAGTCGTATGATTGAGACATAAGATTGACTCAGTCGCACGACTGAACCTTTAGCCATGCGTATGACTCAATCGCATGAGTCAGTCGCACGACTGAACCATGCTAATGGTTCAGCCGTATGAATGAATATTGAAAACCTATAAATACCACATAATTCGTGGAAAAACAAAAAAGTCTTCAAATACTTTCACACCCTAGCCGTCCAGAGCGTCCTAAGTCACCCATCCAAGTTCATAGTTCGTTCCTGATCGATTCTAACTTGTTCTTAACGTTTGTTTCATCGTCAGATGGATCAGGTTGTTCGTTCTCACTGATTGGATCGCCAATCAAATAGAATTCCACTCTATTTGATCTGGGTCACGCAGAATCCGTTAGTACTCCGTACGAAAACGGTCCTAACAGGGTTTACACTTTTTGTCGACATACGACTTCTGTCTATCCTTTGCCACCTTCATAAAGGCTTTGATCTTTTCTAACCTTTTCGTCATAGACTCAATCACCTTGATACTTCCCAACTCCTTCTGTCCAATGTCTCCCCAACATACGAGCGTCCTACACCTCCTACCATATAGCATCTCGTATGGTGGCATGCCAATGCTCGCATGATAACTGTTGTATGAGAATTCCACTAACGGTATGTGTTCATCATAACTTCTACCAAAATCGATGACGCATGCCCGCAGCATATCTTCTAGCGTCTGTATGGTCCTTTCCGACTGACCATCTGAGGATGGTAATCCGTACTGATATGTAACCTCGTCCCCATCACATCGTGAAATCTCTTCCAAAACTTGGATGTAAACCGAGTGTCGCGATCAGACACAATAGACACCGGTACACCATGACAAGTTACAACACTTTGATGAAAAGATCCGCCAACCTCTTAGAAGAATATCTCTCGTGGATCGGTAGAAAGTGAGCACTCTTCGTCAGATGGTCAACTATCACCCATATGGCATCGTAACCTCTGTCCGAACACGGCAACTTCGTAATTGATGGGTTTGATAGAACACAAAAACGAGTTTAACCACTTAAACTTTCTGAAATACGCAGCGGAATAACAACTTAAAAAAACCGATTTTATAAGCTAAAAATTATGTTCTTATGGTGACATATATTTGTTTAAAACAAACCCAAAATCAAAGGATCATAATATGTGAATATGCAAGCTATATATAAGCAATGAACAACATAATATGGCAACCACAATGGGCTGCCAATATACCTTCTCTTCCAGCTAGAAAACCCAATAGAAAAAGAGATGTATATGTTGCTGAAATCGGCCAAGACCTCAAGATTGGAAGTCCTAAAGCTTCTATACCCTAAGCTTGTTTGCTAACACCTTCTTGTTAGGAAGAATAACACCACAATGCAGCTCCAAAAACCCCTTTCTTCCTGCTGAAAGTTCCAAAACTTGAGAGGGAGAGGAGAGAGTTTTTGTCAAGTTTTTGCTGTTAAGTTTGTTAGAACACTAAAACATAGTTTAACCTTTTAAACTTTCATAAAACGCAGCGGATGTAAACGATTATAACATGTTTATAATCTGAAAATTTTGTGTTCTAAATGTGGTTTTAAGATGAAAAACAAAACCCAAAACAATAGGATCTTAAATATGTGAATGGACAAGCTATAAGACATGTAAAACATCATAAAATCACAGCCACAATGAGCTGTGATTTCTACCTTTTGAGCAGCAAGAAATCGACCAAAAGAGGAGTTGTTAGATGCTCCAAGATGGCCAAAACTTCAAGGTGGAATGTCTTTGAACGTTGGCTCCCACAAAGCTCCAAGTAAGCCTCACACTTGCTTGGATTTGGACATTAAAACACCAAGATATGAGCTGCCAGAACACCTTCCAAAACGTGGACTTTCAGCAGCTTGTAGATGAGCTTGGATGTCACATAAACGGCCCAGAACCCAAAGGAGGACTCCTCAAGTGTCTATACCCCAAGCTCTTGCAATACACCCTCTTGTTAGGATGAGAACACCATAGAAAAAGCTCCTTGAACCCCCTTTTTCAGCTGCCAAAACCGTGGACTAGGAAGAGAGATGAGAGCTTTTTCTTTTGCATGTAAAATGAGGAAGTGTGTAGAGAAAACCAAGACCCCAACAATACTTATGATGTGTGTAGCTTCCAAGACAAGTTGGTCCAATCAAACAAGAGGGAGGGGGCGGCCTAATTTGAAGACAAAAAAGTTTCCCCCCTTTTTTTTTGCTATATCACACATTAGTATGTTGTATGGTCTTTTAGCTAGACATGCTACTAACCATTTAATTGCACGTACAAATTTTATAACTTATGCAATTAACCATTTAATTCATAAGTTATAACTTTTCTCATTTTTATTTGATGTCATCTAACTAATTTAAATGACGTTTCAAATAATATCATTGAACAAAATATCCTAATAAGTTGTTCCTTCTCATATGTAATTTATTTAGAAAACCCATTTTCTAAATTGGTGTAAATATTTAATTGCATGATCTTATCATCAATTAAATATTAATTGGTGTTTGCTAAGCTTGTTATTGGGTATAACCCGACTTGGATCATAACGTACTAACCACATCAATATTCTAAGTGTCTTGGGCATATAGAATCCTACAATCTCCCACTTGCCCAAGATTCATAGAAGATTGATGCAAGCAGTAAATACCGCCTAACAACGGTTTACTACCCTTAATACGCATGACTTATAGCCATTCAACAACATCATCCCTTTCAAGTACCCTACTTGAAATGATTTAGGTGAATTAATCATCTATCCTTTTGTTACAGATGTCATGTTAAATCCAAGGACACAGAATGATCATTCCTTGTTGATTTAACTTAATCAGGCCTTAGACATCTAACTCTCAACGAATAAGAGGAACAAATTCCATCTTGACTACATACGTTTCTCACAAACACCTCGTGTTATACCTGAACATATCCTTATGTATGTCCACTATTTCAGGACAGTGAAGAATAGGCTCAAGGTATAATACTTGGTGAATATCAAAACCCAATATGTATCTCAGGTCGGAGGATACCAAATGATATTCGCCTTTACTCAAATTTACTTATGATCAATCAATAAGATTCCATGTAGTAAAATTTGAGATGCGGGTTAGTCCAATATTTGTATCCCACAAATATCTATGAACCTTGGTAGCAACCCATTGCTCTATATTCATCCTTATGAATATCAACCAATCCAAGTTCATAATAGCCTTACCTTCAAACTTGTTCCCACAAGTGTGAACGACTACGGACATTTAGAGTAAACATTTTACTCATGGATTAAACATGCTAAATTGGAATATTATTTGAAACATTATAACCAAATAATTTTATTCAAATAATAGAAAGTTCCACATATCCAAATACAAAATTTACAGATCAAATCCAATCACTAGAATATCGAAGTCCCATGGCACAAGTATGACCTTCATGCTTTGCCTTTTCAAGGAGCTTCGTGAGAGGATCCGCAATGTTTTGATCCGTGTGAACTTTGCGAATACATATCTTTCCCTTTTCAACTTCATCTCGTATGTAGTTGAATCTCCGCTCAATGTGCCTAGTCTTTTGATGAGCACGGGGTTCCTTGATTTGTGTAATCGCACCCTCGTTATCACAAAAGATCTCTAGGGGGTCCTGAATGGAAGGGACAACCCCTAGATCGGCAATGAATTTCTTCAACCATGCAGCTTCTTGAGCTGCCAATGAGGCGGCGACGTACTCTGATTCTGTAGTCGATAGAGCCACCACATCCTGCTTGGAGCTCTTCCAGGAAACCGCTCCTCCATTCAGAATGAAAATGTATCCCGATTGTGACCGTGAATCGTCACGATCGGTTTGGAAACTCGCATCCGTGTAACCTTTTACAACGAGTTCCTCATCACCAGATCCATAGATTAGGAACATATCTCTCGTCCTCCTTAGGTACTTAAGTATGTTCTTAACAGCCATCCAATTACTGTTTCCAGGATTTTGCTGGTATCGGTTTGTCATGCTTAAGGCGCATGACACGTCCGGTCGAGTGCATATCATCGCATACATGATGGATCCAATAGCAGATGCGTATGGGATTGCCTTCATTTTATCTTTCTCATCCTTTGAGCTAGGACATTGAGTCGTACTCAATATCGTTCCTCTTTGAATAGGTACCGTACCTTTCTTAGAGTTTTCCATCTTGAACCTTTTCAAGATTTTATCAATGTATGCACTTTGATTTAAACCAATCAACCGCCTTGATCTATCCCTATAGATCTTTATTCCCATAATATAGTCGGCTTCACAAAGATCCTTAATGGAAAAATAACTTCCAAGCCAGATTTTTACACCTTCCAAGGTTGGAATGTCATTTCCAAATAGTAGTATGTCATCAACATACAATACTAGGAAGGTTATTGAGCTCCCACTAGCCTTCTTATACACACAAGCTTCATCAGTGTTTTTGATGAAGCCAAATTTCTTGACCTCCTCATCAAAACGATGATTCCAGCTTCTCGATGCTTGTTTCAATCCATAGATTGATTTCTTTAACTTGCATACTTTATTAGGATGTTTTGGATCGACAAAACCTTCAGGCTGAACCATATAGACATCTTCCTCAAGATATCCATTTAGGAAAGCGGTTTTGACATCCATTTGCCAAATCTCATAATCATAATGGGCAGCTATGGCAAACAATATCCTTATGGACTTTAGCATCGCAACAGGTGAGAAGGTTTCATCATAATCAACCCCTTGAGTTTGAGTGAAACCCTTTGCTACAAGTCTAGCTTTATAAGTATCCAAGTTTCCATGCATATCGGTTTTCTTCTTGAAAACCCACTTACTTCCAACTACCTTGGAATTAAGAGGTGGTACAACAAGTTCCCAAACATGATTGTCATACATGGATTGCATCTCAACGTTCATGGCTTCTAGCCATTTGTCATAATCCGAATTGGACATTGCATTATGGTATGTGGTCGGTTCATCTGAATCTACCACATAGCATCCATCCATGAAAAATCCATATCCTTCAGGTGGATTACTAGTTCTACCACTTCTACGAACGTCTTGTGTGTATTGATCAACCCCTTGATCATTCTCAACATCCTCATGTTGAGTGTTAGTTTCAACCAAACGTGTATCGGGTTGTGGTTCTTAATCCTCTTCAAGATCCACTGTTCTACTGCCAGCTCCTTCCATAAGGAACTTTGCTTCTAAGAACTCACCCTTTCTGGCAACAAACACCTTTTGTTCCAGTGGATCGTAGAAATAATATCCCATAGAATCTCTAGGATATCCAACAAAGATACACTTGGTGGATCGGACTTCCAATTTGTTTGGGGTGGGAGTCTTAACATAAGCCTCACATCCCCAAACCCTTAAGTATGATAGGGATGGAACTCTTCCATGCAATATCTCAAAAGGTGTCCTTTCAACCTTTTTGGTTGGGGCCATATTTAGAATACGGGCCGCGGAGAGCAAAGCGAAACCCCAAAATGATAGAGGTAATAAGCTTCTAGCCATCATAGATCGGACCATATCCAATAAGGTTCGATTCCTCCTTTCAGACACACCATTATGTTGTGGTGTTCCAGGTGGAGTGAGTTGTGAGACAATCCCACAACTCCTTAGATGATCTTGAAAAGCATCACTTAGGTATTCACCTCCTCTATCGGTACGGAGAATTTTAATTGACTTATTGAGTTGATTTTCTACTTCATTCTTGAAGATTTTGAACATTTCAAAAGCTTCATCTTTGTGCCTTAATAAGTACACATACCCATAGCGACTATAGTCATCGGTAAAGGTAATGAAGTATCTTTCACCATTCCTAGTCATTGGCTTAAAAGGACCACATACATCCGAATGTATGATTCCTAATAAATCTTTCGCCCTTTCGGTAGTTCCATTAAAGGGTGCCTTAGTCATCTTACCTTGTAAACAAGATTCACAAACATCAAATGAATCATATTCATTTGTTTGTAAAAGACCATTCTTTTGAAGTGTTTGTAAACGTTTCTTGTTTATATGACCAAGACGACAATGCCAAAGATAGGTATCACTCAAGTCCAACTTGAGTTTCTTGGTGTTAGTTTGGTACAATGAACTATTTAAAGTATTTTCATGAACCAATTCATAGATACCATTAATTGGTATAGCTTTAAAATAGAACATACCATTTAAAGAAACATGAATATCATTTTCAATAAAAGATAATACATAATCATAATGTCTTAATTGAGATACAGAAATAATGTTCCTAGTCAAACTAGGAGCATACAAAACATTCTTCAAAATAACTTCCAATCCACTTGGAAGTCTTAGGATGTAGTCCCCACGAGCTTCAACTAAGACTTTAGTTCCATTGCCCATGAAGAGGCTAACATCCCCTTTCTTGAAGTCCCTACTTCTTGTGAACCCCTGCAACAAATTGCAAATATGAGTTCCACATCCGGTATCCAATACCCATGTGTTTGAAGATGTAACATTAAGATCAATATAAATCATGTATATTGTACCTGAGGTCTGCTCGGCATCCCTCTTGGCTTTCAACTCTTGGAGATGGACAGGACAATTCCTTGCCCAATGTCCTATCTCCCCACCCTTGAAGCATGGGTCATTAGTAGCAACCTTTTGCTTCTTCTCTTATGGTTTAGGTGGTACCCTTACCACCCCTTTCCCCTTTCCCCAAACGGGTCCCTTACCCTTGGCAACCTTTGCCTTGGGTGCGGGATGAGGCCTCTTGTTGTTCCCACCTTCATTGATGGTGAGAACGGGTAAAACCCTTTTACCCATGGCCGCCTCGGCCGTTTTGAGCATTGAGTGAAGCTCACCAATGATTTTGTCCCATGCATTCATGTTGTAGTTCAACACGAATGTCTCGAACTTCTTGGTTAGGCCATTTAGGATCAAATCCGTGGCCAACTCCTTCGAGACGGGACAATTTAGCCTCTCGAGGCGGTCAATATGACTGTTCATCTTAAGTACATAAGATGAAACAGATTGGTTGTCGTCCATACGACATGCATGGAGCGCTCGAACCGTTTCGAACCGCTCAACCCTTGCTTGCTGTTGGAACGTTTCCTTTAGCTGGGTTATCATGTCGTAAGCTCCGTGATGTTCATACTCCTTTTGGAGATCCGGAGTCATGCTCGCTAGCATGAGACAAGACACTTGGACGGAGTCCTCAGTGTATTTCAGCCAATCGTTAAAGGCCTCCTCATCATCCTCGCTAGGTTGATCGGGGATAGGGTCGTCTAAAACATATGGTCTTCTCTCTTGCTTGAGAACAATTCTCAAGTTTCGATACCAATCAATAAAGTTGTTATGATTTAGACGTTCCTTTTGGAGGATCGCTCGTAGTGATTGGTTTGACGCGGATGAGTTATCGTGATTTTCATTATTGGTGGCCATCTACAAAATATAACAAAGATCTATTTTAGTATTTTCGATATTGCTAATTTTAATAATTAATGCCTTTTAAGGTCAATTTTATATTAAAATCTAGAACCCAACATTACATTTAAATTGTGGTTAGGTGACCTTTATCCCACTATTTAAATTAATAAGGTGGTCAACGATTGACGATTGCAACCATTTGCAACTTCTAGGGGTATGGGATCAACTTTAAACATCATATGCAAAGTTGGCATGTTAATCCCATCAACACCATTTGGAAACCATATTGTAGGTGATCCATTTAACATGGTTTGCAAATCAAGACATCCTACTTACACACATGTGTGAGTTTGCCAAAATGAGTGGTTAGGTGACCTTTATCCCACAAATTTTGCATTCTCACCTTAAGTCATAAGTTCCTCAAAGTGGTTAGGTGATCTTTATCCCACTAAGAGTTCCAAAGTGACTTAAGTGTTGTGTAAAAGGACGGTGTTGATCTTGTTTGTTAAATGTTTAGAGGTTTCATAATTCTAGTTTAGAAAACTCTATGTACTTGTAATTGCATGCTTTCAAATACAAGGTACCCTATGGTTCTTTGATTAAAACCTATTTTAATCTTTTAAAATCATTAAACCATTTTAATAACCTTATTTAAACTTTTAGAACCATCAATTTTCAGCTTGTTAAGATGTTAATGAGTTTGTTATTCATGTCAAAACATCAACCATTCAAACAAACAACAAACATTTAAACAAGCATAAACATTAACAATCATATGTGCATAACCATAGCCCTTATGTTGACAACACTTTTTGCCATCACAAGTGTTGTCATTTGGTCTTTCTAAGGGTCAAACACATCATAAAAGTTCCAAGAACCTCCCACTAGAAACCGCATCCAAATGCTCCATGTTTCTTGTGTCTTCTCTTTTGTGCTTCCAATGTGTATGTCTTCATATTACAAGATATAAAGTCCTAGTACAAGATATCTAGTAAAATGAAAATACACCTAATCTATTTATTACAACCCAATAATAAATAAATTACATTTGAAACAAAGCACAAATAACATATAATACAACCCAATTGAATGAATGAATACAACCATCACAAATATCCAAACAATCACAAGGTCAATGGCAAGGTTATGCACTAAAACATCCAATGATCAAATCATCAAAAAATATAATGAAACCCCACTTAAAACCTTCAAATTTCAGCCAACATAAACTGAAATTTTTGGTTTTAAATATTGTCCAAACAATCAACATATCAAGATACATATCTTTCAAGGTTTAATCACAAGCATGTGTAATGTAACCTTGAAAGTTGGGGATTCAACAAGACATAATATACCAGCCCAAAAACAGCCTATAACATGTCTAAAATCATCTTTTAAAACCAATTTCAAAAGATAAAACAAGCAAGCCATCCACATAACCGGCTCTTGATGCCATTGTTAAGTTTGTTAGAACACTAAAACAAAGTTTAACCTTTTAAACTTTCAGAAAACGCAGCGGATGTAAACGATTATAACATGTTTATAATCTGAAAATTTTGTGTTCTAAATGTGGTTTTAAGATGAAAAGCAAAACCCAAAACAATAGGATCTTAAATATGTGAATGGACAAGCTATAAGACATGTAAAACATCATAAAATCACAGCCACAATGAGCTGTGATTTCTACCTTTTGAGCAGCAAGAAATCGACCAAAAGAGGAGTTGTTAGATGCTCCAAGATGGCCAAAACTTCAAGGTGGAATTTCTTTGAACGTTGCCTCCCACAAAGCTCCAAGTAAGCCTCACACTTGCTTGGATTTGGACATTAAAACACCAAGATATGAGCTGCCAGAACACCTTCCAAAACGTGGACCTTCAGCAGCTTGTAGATGAGCTTGGATGTCACATAAACGGCCAAGAACCCAAAGGAGGACTCCTCAAGTGTCTATACCCCAAGCTCTTGCAATACACCCTCTTGTTAGGATGAGAACACCACAAGAAAAAGCTCCTTGAACCCCCTTTTTCAGCTGCCAAAACCGTGGACTAGGAAGAGAGATGAGAGCTTTTTCTTTTGCATGTAAAATGAGGAAGTGTGTAGAGAAAACCAAGACCCCAACAATACTTATGATGTGTGTAGCTTCCAAGACAAGTTGGTCCAATCAAACAAGAGGGAGGGGGCAGCCTAATTTGAAGACAAAAAAGTTTATTTGTATGTATGGGTAAGAGAGAAAAATGAGTGTTTTGCTAGTTAATATTTATGTGTTCTCAAGAAACCAAGAGGTCCAATCAAATCAAAGGGGGGGACGGCCAAAGAGCTTTCAAATGAGTTTCCCACCTTTAAATTTGTAACACACAACCTATTTAACTAGTCATATATCACACATTAAAAAAGTCACCATCTAGACTTATTTTATAATTGTGACATATGTGTTCTTTAATTAAATAATTTAATTACAGTACACTCATATGTTATTAGTGTTATTTAAACCCCTTTTAAATGACAAGAATAACAATAAACTCATCAACAAATTATCCTCATAATTTGTTCCATCTCATATGCAATTTATTTAGAAAACCCATTTTCTAAATTTGGTGTAAATATTTAATTGCATGATCATATCATTAATTAAATATTAATTGGTGTTTGCTAAGCTTGTTATTGGGTATAACCCGAATTGGATCATAACGTACTAACCGCATCAATATTCTACGTGTCTTGGGCTCATAGAATCCTACAATCACCCACTTGCCCAAGATTCATAGAAGATTGATGCAAACAGTAAATACCGCCTAACAACGGTTTACTACCCTTAATACGTATGACTTATAGCAATTCAATAACATCATCCCTTTCAAGTACCCTACTTGAAATGATTTAGGTGAATCAATCATCTATCCTTTTGTTTTAGATGTCATGTTAAATCCAAGGACACAGAATGATCATTCCTTGTTGATTTAACTTAATCAGACCTTAGACATCTAACTCCCAACGAATAAGAGGAACAAATTCCATCTTGACTACATACGTTTCTCACAAACACCTCGTGTCATACCTGAACATACCCTTATGTACTGCCCACTATTTCAGGACAGTGAAGAATTAGCTCAAGGTATGATACTTGGTGAATATCAAAACCCAATATGTATCTCAGGTCGGAGGATACTAAATGATATTAGCCTTTACTCAAATTTACTTATGATCAATCAATGAGATTCCATGTAGTAAAATTTGAGATGCGGATTAGTCCAATATTTGTATCCCACAAATATCTATGAACCTTGGTGGCAACCCATTGCTCTATATTCATCCTTATTAATATCAACCAATCCAAGTTCATAATAGTCTTACCTTCACACTTGTTCCCACAAGTCTGAACGACTACGGACATTTAGAGTAAACAATTTACTCATGGATTAAACATGCTAAATTGGAACATTAATTGAAACATTATAACCAAATAATTTTTATTCAAATAATAAAGAGTTCCACATTTCCAAATACAAAATTTATAGATCAAATCCAATCACTAGAATATTGAAGTCCCATGGCACAAGTATGACCTTCATGCTTTGCTTTCTCAAGGAGCTTCGTGAGAGGATCCGCAATGTTTTGATCCGTGTGAACATTGCGAATACATATCTTTCCCTTTTTAACATCATCTTGTATGTAGTTGAATCTCCGCTCAATATGCCTAGTCTTTTGATGAGCAAAGGGTTCCTTGATTTGAACAATCGCACCCTCGTTATCATAAAAGATCTCTAGGGGGTCCTGAATGGAAGGGACAACCCCTAGATCGGCAATGAATTTCTTCAACCATGCAGCTTCTTGAGCTGCCAATGAGGCTGTGACGTATTCTGATTCTGTAGTTGATAGAGCCACCACATCCTGCTTGGAGCTCTTCCAAGAGACCGCTCCTCCATTCAGAATGAAAATGTATCCCGATTGTGACCGTGAATCATCACGATTGGTTTGGAAACTCGCATCCGTGTAACCTGTCACACCCTCAATTTCCACGAACGGGGTTTCACCGTTAGGCGTGTGACATACCAGGATCTCAGACACAGTCATATCAAACGACACTATATGAATTTAAAAACATACATTTGACTTCATCCAATGAACATAAACAGAGTTTACAAAATGCGGAAGCGTTTACATAATTTGTGAATCCATTACGGTACTGTTACAATAGCCATGTTTATACAAAATGTTCAATGCTGAAAATAAACTAGATGAATGCATGTCCTGAGTGCATTTCCTGAAGCGTGCCTCAAAAGCTTATGCGTTCCTGTGACCTGAGAAAACATGCTAAAATGTGTCAACATAAAGTTGGTGAGTTCACAGGTTTAATCGACAATAAATGTGTTCGTAAGCGTTTCCATGTTTTGCGTTTCAATGGTTTAGTACATAAAGCATATCGTTAGGTAGCTAGCCTATGTTCTTGTTACTTAGTGTTTCGAACCGAAGCTGACTGTTTACGTCCTATTGTGTTTACTCCACGTCTTAACCGACCGTGGCAATCGTATGTTCCGTCATGTCTCATCAGACCATGACAATGTGTTTCCTCCACGTCTTAACCGACCGTGGCAATCGTATGTTAGGTCAATTTGGCACCCGTTTGACCTCCAATCAAGCTAGCATGACTAGCCCGGGCGGGGTTTGTCAGACCCAGTAGTACTACTCAAAATTACCTCACTAATCCCATTACTAACGGTTCGACTGTGTCAGGACATGTTGTGTGTTTGCACTAACGTAACAAGCGATACCAATAATACTAAAAACCATTTATAAAATATGTTTGCATGTTTTCTCCCCCAAAAAGGAAAGAAAGTAAAATAGGGGCCGTGAAACTCACAGATGATGTAGCAAGTGTGTAGGATGAAAGTTTCCCAAGTGTTGTTTACGATGCGCTGTCAAACACCTATTGACAGTTGTGTAAGCGTTAATGTTGTGTTTAGCGTTAATAGACATGTTTAGTCGAGCCGGGTCGCATGGGTTCGGTCGTGGGTGTCACACACACAAGCAGTCATAGGCATATTAGACTTCATGTAGACTTCTAATGAGTTGTTGATATTTGTAAACAGTTACGTTGTTGCGTTGACTTTAATCTTTGTGGTCAAGGAATGACATTTTTATTGTTGTGAACTTATCATCACACGATAGACACTTCGCACACCAGAAGAATTCACTCGAAATGACTCCAATCGCATAACAAGGCTAGACGCACGACTGGACACTTCATTCGCACGAATAGGCCTTCAATCGTACGAACCAAGTTCCCTCGTACGATTGAACCCTCATTCATGCGACTCAGCGTTCAGTCGTACCACACATTCCCCAATCACCCGAATCAACTACCAATCGCACGAATGAACCTTCATTCGTGCGGTTGGGCCTTCAGTCGGGTGTCACTCAGTCGCACACATTCATTCGGCTGACTCAATCGCACACATTCATTCGGCTGACTCAATCGCACACATTCATTCGCACGTCTCACCCCAGTCGCCCCGATCAATCGCGCGAAGGAACCAGTCGCACGACTCAGTCGCACGGTTGGCCCAGTCGCGGACTGCAGCAGGTCGCGACTGCTGGGCAGGTCGAACGGCCTTCGGCTGTTCCGTGCTCGGTTTTCTCACAATCAAGACTTCCAGAAACACTATCCTAACGTGTCTAAGTGGAATGCATACTCTGATTGACCTCACACGCACCCCCACGACCACATGCATCCGGGTTGAACCCGAACACCCGAATCCCATACTTCTAGCAGTGAAACGGGTGATAAAACGGATGAAAATGGTCGCCTACCTGCTGGGAACGTGATTCTTCAGCTGTTGCGGGGTTTAATCCGGCGAAAACGGGCTCGATCGGGTGGGATTTGGTGCTAGGATGAACAATCGGGGGTGTAGGAAGCGTAAGAGAGAAAGAGCAGGTTATGTGGGTGTTTGGGGCTGGTGGGTTGGTATTCATACCCAGCCCCAGTTTGCCAACTTGGCAGGTTTAGTCCCTGCACTTACGTACCGAGTTCCCGAATTTGTTACGGTCGATAACGACATAGGTGAGCGAGCTCTATTAATTAATAGGATTCCTTAGGTAATCTCGTTTATGTGAATTCTTTGCAAACACCCGCGTTAGTATTTTATCATAATTCGTTTAACGATGTCTGTGGCGATGTTTGTATATGTTTCGAGTACTTGCAAGTACGGGTCAATGTTAACGACAACAATTTGAAAAATGTTAATCTGAAATTACGGGGTGTCACATAACCTTTTACAACGAGTTCCTCATCACCAGATCCATAGATTAGGAACATATCTCTCGTCCTCCTTAGGTACTTAAGTATGTTCTTAACAGCCATCCAATTACTATTTCCAGGATTTTGCTGGTATCGGCTTGTCATGCTTAAGGCGCATGACACGTCCGGTCGAGTGCATATCATCGCATACATGATGGATCCAATAGCAGATACGTATGGGATTGCCTTCATTTTATCTTGCTCATCCTTTGAGCTAGGACATTGAGTCGTACTCAATATCGTTCCTCTTTGAATAGGTACCGTACCTTTCTTAGAGTTTTCCATCTTGAACCTTTTCAAGATTTTATCAATGTATGCACTTTGATTTAAACCAATCAACTGCCTTGATCTATCCCTATAGATCTTTATTCCCAGAATATAGGCGGCTTCACGAAGATCCTTAATGGAAAAATAACTTCCAAGCCAGATTTTTACACCTTCCAAGGTTGGAATGTCATTTCCAAATAGTAGTATGTCATCAACATACAATACTAGGAAAGTTATTGTGCTCCCACTAGCCTTCTTATAAACACAAGCCTCATTAGCGTTTTTGATGAAGCCAAATTTCTTGACATCCTCATCAAAATGATGATTCCAGCTTCTCGATGCTTGTTTCAATCCATAGATTGATTTCTTTAACTTGCATACTTTATTAGGATGTTTTGGATCGACAAAACCTTTAGGCTGAACCATATAGACATCTTCCTCAAGATATCCATTTAGGAAAGCGGTTTTGACATCCATTTGCCAAATCTCATAATCATAATGAGCAGCTATGGCAAACAATATCCTTATAGACTTTAGCATCGTAACAGGTGAGAAGGTTTCATCATAATCAACCCCTTGAGTTTGAGTGGAACCCTTTGCTACAAGTCTAGCTTTATAAGTATCCAAGTTTCCATGCATATCCGTTTTCTTCTTAAAAACCCATTTATTTCCAACTACATTCGAATTAAGAGGTGGTACAACAAGTTCCCAAACTTGATTGTCATACATGGATTGCATCTCAACGTTCATGGCCTCAAGCCATTTGTCACAATCCAAATTGGACACTGCATCATGGTATGTGGTTGGTTCATCTGAATCTACCACATAGCATCCATCCATGAAAAATCCATATCTTTCAGGTGGATTACTAGTTCTACCACTTCTACGAACGTTTTGTGTGTATTGATCAACCGCTTGATCATCCTCAACATCCTCATGTTTAGTGCTAGTTTCAACCAATCATGCATCGGGTTGTGATTCTTGATCTTCCTCAAGATCTACTGTTCTGTGACAACCGGTCCCAAGGTCATTATTCTAAACCCTAATTTATTTGCATCATATCCCGTCTTATGAGTACTAATAATGGAAACAATTCAATTATATCAAGAATGTTAGAATCACTAATTTTTATTTGATCCATTTTCATGATTCTATGTGAATTTAGTCATTTTAAGACTTGCCTTTTTAGAAAATTCATGCCCGGGAATATTGATTAGTCACCCTAGCTAGAATACAAAGCACTAATTGAAACAATTAAAAATATGTGTACACACCCACACACTTGAAATTTCGGTTCTAGCATGCATTACCATGCATAAGACAATTTACTAACTAACAACTTATACCTCCAAAAATACTACCCTCTTATAAAATTTACACTACAAAATAATTAATAAAAATTAAAACTCAAGTGTCCACTAGAGGACAAGGCCAAATCGGCCGCCCCCCTTCTCCCCCAATAGAAATTCTTGCTTTCTTCCACATGTTGCACCACCATAACACTCCACTCACCTTTCATGCAATTCATTTGCATATCTCCTTCTCTCTCTCTCCCATTCAAATTCTTAGCTGAAGAAACCTCTCCCTATCCAAAATTCTCTCAAAACTCTCACCATTTTCAGCTCCAAAAATCACAACTGCAAGCATACAACCATCGGCCAGCAGCAAACCGCAAGGAAGGTGAACTTTTGGTAATGTTTTGAAGCTTGGAACGTGTAAAGCTTGATGTTCCAGCTTTCGTTCGACCTTCTCCAGCCTCATCCAAGAATATTTCAACCATCCACGACATTCTACACCTTCTAAACCGTGAGATACATCAAGCGTAAGCTCTATGTGTCGGTTTTGGTCATATCTTAAGCTTATCTTCATTTCTCACCTAAAAACCTATCTTTTTCTTGTTGTAGCAGAAACATCTCACCCTCACTTTTTTCTTGAGGAGTTCCCCACGCTCTTGAAGGTATATCAGACGATATAATGCTCATTCTAAGGGGTAGAATCCGATTTACCCCTTGAAAACCCTCCTTTTGGTGTTTTTGTCACCATCTACTTGTGTATCTTGTAACCCATCAAAATAAAATGTATAACCTGCATATAAATGGGTTTTAAGACCACTAACAACCTGTTTTTGAAGTCTCCAAGGGTGTACACCACCTACATGTGGTAAAAACATGCATTACACCTTGAACAATGCTTCATTCTACTAGTAATAACCTCTTTTAGACATTTCTTGAAAAACCTATTAGACAAGGGTTATAACCTGCTCAAAAATGAGTATTAGACACCCCAACAACCTGATTTTTTTAGTTAGATGAAGTTTGGTAATGAATAAACTTGAGTTACAATGATTTACACAAGTGTAATGGTCATTTATGACACTTTCTACATGTTTTAAAGTCCATGGATGTATAGAACAACTAGACAACGATTGGGACTGTTATTTCAGTAATTTTTGGTGCATATTATGTTTAATGACATGGCTTGACCTCTGGAACAAAGGACATAATGTGTTTAGGCCTAGTTTGGTCACTTTCGGGACCCGAAAACGTGTTAAAATGACATAAAAATAGGAAAACATGGACTATAAACTTTTTAAAGAGAATTCCAGGTTCTAAAAGGATAAATAAAGTGTTCTGGAGTCAATGAAAAGTTTTAGTGGTCAAAAGATACTTTAAATGGATTTTTAGCGAAACCGGGTGTAAACCGAAAGACGTTTTTAAGGAAAAAGCTATGATAAATGGGTTAAATGTTACAACTTATAAAAATCATGACTTTCCAGTAGTTTAATAGATAAAATAACCTCAAAAGTAAAATGGTTGGTCAAACAAGCCTTTAAAATGGTCAAACCCGACTAAAAACGCGTTTTAACGGTTTAAACGTAAAAACGAGCCTTTCCACTTTTAGAGAAATATTTTTGTAGGTTTGAAACTCATAAAAATGATTTTTAGAAGTAGCTACTGTACTTAGACTCCAAAAAGGTGAAAACTCATAAATAACCATCTTAAACCGTTCGGCTTTACCGTAACCGGCAACGTTAAACGCGTATTTTAGAAACCGAGTCTATAAACTGAAATTTTGGTTAGAAATTCTTAAAACTAAGTTGAATTAAGGTATTGAACCTTATTTTTAAGAATAGAGGACACTTAATGCAAGAAACCAAACTTAAGGGTAGAAATTGTCAACTTTGAAACTTCAGGGGCAAAACTGTAAATTTTACAAAACTTCATAACCGACTTCCATAAGTTCATTTTCCCCATTAAATGGCATAATTTCTATATATCCCTGGTCTAGTAATGTAGAAACCTTTTATTCCATGAAAAACCTTGACTTTCCTTAAAAGGAAACTTTTTACGCAAACCTAATCGAATCAAAACCGAAACCGTCTATTTAAGTCTTAGGCACTATTGTTGCTCCTTAAATAGGTTTAGAACAGTAGCTAATCACTTAATATATTCATTTTAGGGTGCTAGACTTGAGTTATTCCTGGCACGCGAAGAATTTCTATTTGCTTGATATCGAAGGTGAGTTCTCGTGTCCCCCTTTTTACTTTTGTTTTGGGGATGAAACATGCTCTTTAAACTGAAACTCTCATGTGTGATATTGTTTACTGTTTTGCATGATCTCTTGTTTTATGAACTATGATTGTGCTTACTTGATGCTTGTATGTGCGACTTTTTGGATACTTGCTGATACTTTTGTCACGATTATTAATTCTTTTGTGAACCGCTTGTTCTTACGTGAATAGATCTATTTGGGGAATCCCCCACGCACAGTGGCTCCCGCTACAGGGAGGTACCCCACTGAGATCCTGAGGGATTGTTTGTGGCATGTAACAGGTTTTGAGTAAGATACTATGGTGAACCATCCTAGCAGGAATGGTTCACTATTTTGAGGCTTGGTCCTTTCCTACGGGAATATCCGGTTAAACACAAGTTTAGAAGAGGCCAACCGGGGACCAAGTGCAGGGTTGATTGTGATACCCCATAATGACTGATACTAAAAATGATTTTTTTTAAATCAAATGAGATTTTTATAAACTATCACACTGGATTCTAAAACCTTTACTGTGGGCTATTGTAGTTCCTTTTATTTGTTTTAAAACTTAAGCACTTGAATTCACCAACTTTTTAGTTGACACTCTTTTCTTTTGAGCATGTTTCAGGTAATATGTGAAGACTCTTAGCTTATGGACGACTTAGACTCAACCCTGAGACCATGGCATTGTTTGTGTGTGACCAATTTGTGACTTGAACAATTTGATACCATGACTATTTAAATTATGTTGAACATGTAAACATTTGGGGCTGGATCTGTTTCCAGCCCGGTGTCTTTTAAAACCTAAAATGCCATGTGATGTTCTCTCCCTTTGAGCTCTTATAATGGTTTGTTTCCGCTGCCATATATGTTGTTGCTAATCTGTGACGTCCCACCCTACCTGGGCCCGGGGGTGTGACAGATTGGTATCAGAGCCAAAGGTTGTAGAGAAGTTAGGAATAACATAGTAGACCCTAGGCTACAACCCTGATACCCTAGGACTGTCCTTGTGGGAAAGTGTTGGAATGATCGGGTTGGGTAAATTGATGATTACGCCTGATCAACGTAATCATGAATTTACCGGACGCGTAATTTCCATCACAGACCTCTAAGTTAAGTTTGGACCTTTGTGTTTGATGCGTATTAACTTTAAAGTTTATTTTGACTGGGGATTTGAAATTGATTTTTTTAAGATGAACTGTTTTGCCTGACATTATTATGAGAAACAATTGATTCTAACATCATTAATAAGGGATACATAGAGATCTCTGATACTAATGCCATCACTAGTACTATGAGTATATCATTATTATTAAGACTATCATGAGCTATGAGAAACCAAATTACTCATGATGTCTTTTTACAGGAAACAACTATGGCTGATAAGGGAAAAGCACCGGCCTATCCTGCTTAGAGCAGTGCACCGACAGGGGACGCCAAGAAGGCAAAACCGCGCACGGAGTACGAGGAATACCTTAAGAGGTGTGGACACCCGGGTTGGATCTCCACCACGTCAGAGGACACTGAAGCTTCCGAGGATTCTTTTTCGACGACACCTCCCAGGAGCCGGACGCGCTCCCGCTCGTCACATGTTGCCGCTCTATCCCACTCACCTATACCTCCCATTGGGAATTGGGGAGCACGCACCATCACTCGTCCACGAAAGACTGTTAGACCTGGAACTTCGGTTTCATTTAGGATGCCTCCTCCTCCACCACCGGTCAGGACTCCCATACCCGCACCACCGCCGTTCGAGCCACACCGACGCTACCCATAAGAGGAGCCCTGGATGCCTCCAAGGCACAGCATGTACGACGGCCCTAATGTACTGGTAGGGGATAGGTATTCACAATCCAGCCGTCGGGCTAGCGACGTAGGACTTACTGATGCGGCGCTAGAAGAGCTCCTGAGGACTGTCCGTCGCCACGAGCTGACTCTTCAGCACGCTACCCGGACCTCCCAGTCCGCTCAATTCCAAGCTATGATGGCGTCGGAGGGTGTGCAGAGATTTGAGCAGGAACAGAGGAAGAAAAGCTCTGGATGGATGGGATGGCTGAAAAAGAAGTGGATGTGAAGGCGACATGTGGAAGAGGAAGAACTATCTGTCTTTGAACATTTGAAGGAAACAAATTTATCACTATCTGACATTATTATTATTATATTTCATGGGGGTGATGGCACCTTCCACTTTGTAAGAGCCAGACTCTGATACTATGAACTTTGACTTGTTTTGAACTGATTCCTATGATACAATGTTGTTGAAACATTTACGATTATCTATCATGTGTTATTCATTCATGGTGTTGGGCCATGTTATTCCTTATGACTGCTTAAGCTGTTTAAATTGGTAATCTGTGGAACTTGCTAAGTTGTGTGTAATTATACACCGTATTCTCTCTTCGTATAGAGGGAGCCTTGTTGGGAATTGATGCATAGATTATTCGAAACAAATTTATGAGATGCTAAAACAACTTTATCTGTAGTACTATCAGAATGCCTACCAGAAGAGGAACACGCATCGGAAGGCAACCAGCAAACCGAGGTCGTCACGAAGGAACAAAGCGAACCAGAAACCAACCACCTACTCCTCCAGGGACTCGCACTGGGGGAAATGCTAACTCAGAAATGACGAGAGGATGGAAAATCTTGTGGCACAGCAAATTGGGAACGCTATGCCAACCATCATTGCTCAAGTCAATGCTGACCGGAATGACGCCAGAGGTGGTACTGGGGCTGCAAACAACTAAGAATCTGAAGCTATCAGGAAAGGGTGCTCCTACAAAACATTCATGGCTTGCAAGCCAAAGGACTTCCATGGCACCGAGGGTGCAATTGAAACATATAGATGGCTGGACGAAATTGAAGCTGTGTTAGACATCAGTGAATGCAAGTTGGAACACATGGTGAGGTTTGCTTCTCAATCTCTCAAGGGACCAGCACTTGAGTGGTGGAAAACCATCATCCAGCCTCGAGGCCAAGATGCCGTGGGTAGGATGAACTGGTCTGAGTTCAGGGAGCTAATCACCAATAAGTACTGTCCGATCAACCAGCTAGAGAAACTGGAGGCTAGATTTCTGAATCTGGAGATGAGGGGTCCGAACTACACCGAATACATCAACCAGTTCCTTGCATTGTCCCGACTGGTACCACACTTGGTGATGCCAGAATCCAAGGGCGTGGCCCGCTTCATCTGGGGGTTGCACCCAAGGGTAAGGGGCATGGTTCGGTCATCCAGGCCTACAACCATACAGGCGGCGGTCAACCTTACCAGTAGTCTGACCCACGACCTAGTTAGAGATGGGTGGATTGAACATGGGAAAATTTAGGACAAGAAGAAGGCTGTGGAAGAAAAGAGGAAGTGGGTTGATACAAGGAAGATGGTCGGTAGCAGCAGCGGTTCAAACAAGAAACCTAGAGAAGAAGCGAGACGAAGTGACCATGGTGGAAAGGCAAGGAGGTTGTATCTAGGCACAAGCCCCTTCTGCGATAAATGCAAGCTTCATCACCAAGGGGAGTGCAATCCCATGCCTTGTTATCGGTGCAAGAAACCTGGTCACCTGATTAAAGACTGTACCTACGAGCCTGGAAAGCAATGCTATGGGTGCGGGGATCCCGGGCATATGAGGAACAAATGCCCCAAACTAGGAAGAAACAAGGACAACCGACCCAATAAGCCCAAGGGAAGAGTTTTTGTGATGGACCCAGCTGGAGCCCGAAAGGAACCCGATGTGGTTAATGGTACGTTTCTTGTAAACGATCATCCTGCTACCGTTTTATTTGATACTGGAGCGACTGCTAGTTTTATCTCTAGTGCTTTAAGATCCTTGATTGACTTAGCTATGTGTACCTTAGCCGATACGTTTACCGTCAAATTAGCTGATGGTAATATTTTAGAACTAACGAAATCATCAAGGATTGTTCAATAAATCTAAATGCACATGCATTTAAGATAGATCTGATGCCCATTAAGTTAGGAGGATTTGATGTGGTTGTTGGCATGGACTGGTTAGCTAAGAACAGAGTCGAAATTGTTTGTGATGAATGCCTACTTAAGATACCATTGAACGACAAGGAAGAGTTAGTGGTGCAAGGAGAAAGGAGTAACACCTTATGCCCCATGATATCTCATTTAAAAGCTACCTAGAGCTTAAGGAAGGGATGCTCAGCTTTCATCATCTACATGATGAAGACCAAAGAGGAGAAGAAGATTTAGGACATCCCAGTAGTTTCTGAATACCCTGAGGTATTTCCGGAAGACCTACTAGGACTTCCCCCGAATCGACAAGTTGAGTTCCAAATAGATTTGCTGCCTGGTGCTGCACCGGTAGCCAAAGCACCGTATCGACTCGCCCCTCCTGAAATTAAGGAACTGATGACGCAAGTTCAAGAGCTATTGGACAAAGGATTCATACGTCCGAGTGTCTCTCCATGGGGTGCTCCGGTGTTATTTGTGAAGAAGAAGGACAGCACCTTACGCATGTGCATCGACTACCGGGAATTGAATAAGTGGACCATAAAGAACCGTTACCCTCTCCCGAGGATAGACGACCTATTCGATCAACTTCAAGGAGCAAGCTACTTCTCCAAGATAGATTTGAGATCATGTTACCACCAACTGAAGATAAGAGAAGAAGACATACCCAAAACGGCTTTCCGAACTAGGTATGGGCACTACGAGTACTTAGTCATGCCCTTCGGACTGACTAATGCACCAGCAGCATTCATGGATCTCACGAACCATGTATGCCGCCCATATCTTGACAAGTTTGTGATTGTGTTTATCGACGACATTCTGATCTACTCCAGTAATAAAGAAGAACACGAGAAGCATCTCAGACTAATCCTTGAGTTACTCAAGAATGAACAACTATATGCCAAATTTTCTAAATGTGAACTTTGGATGCGAGAGATCCAATTTTTAGGGCATGTAGTGAATGAGAATGGAATTCAAGTTGAGCCTTCCAAGATTGAAGCTATAAAGAATTGGAAGATTCCTGAGACTCCCACTGAGATTAGGCAATTTCTAGGATTGGCCGGATACTACTGACGATTCATAAAAGACTTCTCACGAATTGTGCAACCATTGACCGCACTGACTAAGAAGGACAAAGCCTTTGTGTGGGAACGAGAGCAAGATGAAGCATTCGAGACGCTTAAGGAAAAGCTATGCCGTGCACCTGTTTTGGCCCTTCCAGAAGGAGTCGAAGACTTCGTAGTCTATTGTGACGCCTCGCGTCAAGGGTTAGGTTGCGTGCCAATGCAACGCAACAAGGTCATTGCCTATGCATCTAGACTGCTAAATGATCACGAGAAGAACTATACTACGCACGATCTGGAATTAGGTGCCGTGGTGTTTGCTCTCAAAATGTGGAGGCACTACCTCTATGGCACGAAGTGCATCATTTACACTGACCATCAAAGTTTGCAACACATTCTCGACCATAAGATGCTAAACATGCGTCAAAGAAGATGGGTTGAGTTGTTAAACGACTACGAGTGTGAAATCCGTTATCATCCTGGTAAAGCCAATGTGGTGGCAGATGCTTTGAGCAGAAAGGAGAGAGAAAAACCTCTTCGTGTACGAGCTTTGAGGATAAGTGTGTACACTGACCTAATTGCAAGGCTGAAAGAAGCTCAAAGTGAAGCGTTAAAGGAGGAAAATTTAGCAGGAGAAGGATTAACTGGAATGGAAAAGCGATTTGAAACAGGAAATGATGGTACGTAGAAGTGCGAAGGGAGAACTTGTGTGCCAAAGTATGGGGGAATTCGAGAGGTAATTCTCGATGAAGCTCACAAATCTAGGTATTCAGTTCACCCTGGGAGTGATAAAATGTACCAGGATTTGAAGGCACTTTTCTGGTGGCCTGGAATCAAGAAATCAATCGCTATGTATGTCAGTAAGTGTCTAACCTGTGCCATGGTAAAAGCTGAGAATCAAAAACCATCAGGGATGTTACAGCAGCCAGAAATCCCATAATGGAAATGGGATAACGTCACGATGGATTTTGTTACCAAGTTACCCAGAACGTCAAAGGGTCATGATGCTATTTGGGTAGTAGTGGATAGACTAACCAAAACGGCTCACTTCTTACCAATTCGGGAAGACTATGACATGTCAAGACTGGCTCAACTGTATATCAATGAAATAGTGGCTAGGTATGGTGTGCCACTATCCATAATCTCCGACCGTGATAGTCGTTTTACTTCGCGTTTCTAGAAATCACTCCAACGAGCTCTAGGAACCCGTCTGGACTTAAGTACGGCGTACCACCTGCAAACTGATGGTCAAAGCGAAAGGACTATTCAAACCTTAGAAGATATGCTGAGGGCATGCGTAATTGATTTTGGTGGGAACTGGGATAATCATATTCCATTGGTGGAGTTCTCCTATAATAACAGTTACCATGCAAGTATCAATGCTGCTCCGTATGAGGCTCTCTATGGTAGGAAATGTCGGTCACCCTTGAGTTGGAATGAAATTGGTGATAGTCAAGTATTGGGACCCGACATCGTATTGGAGACCACTGATAAGATTTTCAAGATCAAGGAACGTCTACGGGCGGCAAGGGATCGTCAAAAGAAGTACGCTGACAGAAGACGGAAACCATTAGAGTTTCCGATAGGTGATAGGGTAATGCTGAAGGTAGCACCGTGGAAAGGAACCGTGAGGTTCGGAAAAAGAGGCAAGGTAAGCCCAAGATACATTGGACCATTCGAAATACTAGCAAGAATTGGTCCTGTGGCTTACAAGTTGAAACTACCTCAGAAATTGATTTATATACACGACACCTTCCACATGTCAAACTTGAAGAAATGCCTGGTAGACAAAACATTGGAGCTACCGTTGAAGGAGACAAGAATCAATGATAAGTTAACTTCGTAAAAGAGCCTATAGAGATCACAGACCGCTTAGTTAAACAACTCAGATGAAGCCGCATACCCAAGGTTAAGGTTAGATGGAACTCGAGACGAGGGCCGGAATTCACTTAGGAACGCGAGGACAAGATGAGGAAGAACTACCCGCATCTCTTTAAATCCACCCGTACCAATGCTAAGCGAAGTTAAAATTTCGGGATGAAATTTCCTAAACGGTGGGAGAATGTGACAACCGGTCCCAAGGTCACTATTCTAAACCCTAATTTATTGACATCATATCCCGTCTTATGAGTACAAATAATGGAAACAATTCAATTATATCAAGAATGTTAGAATCACTAATTTTTATTTGATCCATTTTCATGATTCTATGTGAATTTAGTCATTTTAAGACTTGCCTTTTTAGAAAATTCATGCCCGGGAATATTGATTAGTCACCCTTGCTAAAATACAAAGCACTAATTGAAACAATTAAAAATATGTGTACACACCCACACACTTGAAATTTTGGTTCTAGCATGCATTACCATGCATAAGACATTTTACTAACTAACAACTTATACCACCAAAAATACTACCCTCTTATAAAATTTACACTACAAAATAATTAATAAAAATTAAAACTCAAGTGTCCTCTAGAGGACAAGGCCAAATCGGCCGCCCCCCTTCTCCCCCAATAGAAATTCTTGCTTTCTTCCACATGTTGCACCACCTTAACACTCCACTCACCTTTCATGCAATTCATTTGCATATCTCCTTCTCTCTCTCTCTCTCCCATTCGAATTCTCAGCTGAAGAAACCTCACCCTCACTTTGTTCTTGAGTATTTACCCATGTTCTTGAAGGTATATCACACGATATAATGCTCATTCTAAGGGGTAGAATTCAATTTACCCCTTGAAAACCCTCCTTTTGGTGTTTTTGTCACCATCTACTTGTGTATCTTGTAACCCATCAAAATAGAACGTCTAACCTGCATATAAATGGATTTTAAGACCACTAACAACCTGTTTTTGAAGTCTCCAAGGGTGTACACCACCTACATGTGGTAAAAACATGCATTACACCTTGAACAATGCTTCATTCTACTAGTAATAACCTCTTTTAGACATTTCTTGAAAAACCTCTTAGACAAGGGTTATAACCTGCTCAAAAATGAGTTTTAGACACCCCAACAACCTGATTTTTTTAGTTAGATGAAGTTTGGTAATGAATAAACTTGAGTTACAATGATTTACACAAGTGTAATGGTCATTTATGACACTTTCTACATGTTTTAAAGTCCATGGATGAATAGAAAAACTATGCAACGATTGGGACTGTTATTTCAGTAAGTTTTGGTGCATATTAAGTTTAATGACATGGCTTGACCTCTGGAGCAAAGGACATAATGTGTTTAGGCCTAGTTTGGTCACTTTCGAGACCCGAAAACGTGTTAAAATGACTTAAAAATAGGAAAACATGGACTATAAACTTTTTAAAGAGAATTCCAGGTTCTAAAATGATAAATAAAGTGTTCTGGAGTCAATGAAAAGTTTTAGTGGTCAAAAGATACTTTAAATGGATTTTTAGTGAAACCGGGTGTAAACCGAAAGACGTTTTAAGGAAAAAGCTATGATAAATGGGTTAAATGTTACAACTTATAAAAATCATGACTTTCCAGTAGGTTAATAGATAAAATAACCTCAAAAGTAAAATGGTTGGTCAAACAAGCCTTTAAAATGGTCAAACCCGACTAAAAACGCGTTTTAACGGTTTAAACGTAAAAACGAGCCTTTCCACTTTTAGAGACAAATTTTTGTAATATAAAAGGTTTTAAACTCATAAAAATGATTTTTAGAAATAGATACTGGACTTAGACTCCAAAAAGGTGAAAACTCATAAATAACCATCTTAAACCGTTCGGTTTTACCGTAACCAGCAACGTTAAACGCGTATTTTAGAAACCGAGTCTATAAACTGAAATTTTGGTTAGAAATTCTTAAAACTAAGTTGAATTAAGGTCTTGAACCTGATTTTTAAGAATAGAGGACACTTAATGCAAGAAATCAAACTTAAGGGTAGAAATTGTCAACTTTGAAACTTCAGGGGCAAAACTGTAAATTTTACAAAACTTCATAACCGACTTACATAAGTTCATTTGCCCCCTTAAATGGCATAATTACTATATATCCCTGGTCTAGTAATGTAGAAACCTTTGATTCCATGAAAAACCTTGACTTTCCTTAAAAGGAAACTTTTTACGCAAACCTAATCGAATCAAAACCGAAACCGTCTATTTAAGTCTTAGGCACTATTGTTGCTCCTTAAATAGGTTTAGAACAGTATCTAATCACTTAATATATTCATGTTAGGGTGCTAGACTTGAGTTATTCCCGGCACGCAAAGAATTTCTATTTGCTTGATATCTAAGGTGAGTTCTCATGTCCCCCTTTTTACTTTTGTTTCGGGGATGAAGCATGCTCTTTAAACTGAAACTCTCATGTGTGATACTGTTTACTGTTTTGCATGATCTCTTGTTTTATGAACTATGATTGTGCTTACTTGATGCTTGTATGTGGGACTTTTTGGATACCTGCTGATACTTTTGTCACGATCATTAATTCTTTTGTGAACCGCTTGTTCTTACGTGAATAGATCTATTTGGGGAATCCCACACGCACAGTGGCTCCCGCTACAAGGAGGTACCCCACTGAGATCCTGAGGGGTCGTTTGTGGCATGTAACAGGTTTTGAGTAAGATACGGTGAACCATCCTAGCAGGAATGGTTCACTATTCTGAGGCTTGGTCCTTTCCTACGGGAATATCCGGTTAAACACAAGTTTAGAAGAGGCCAACCGGGGACCAAGTGCAGGGTTGATTGTGATACCCCACAATGACTGATACTAAAAACGATGTTTTTTTTTAAATCGAATGAGATTTTTATAAACTATCACACTGGATTCTAAAACCTTTACTGTGGGCTATTGTAGTTCCTTTTATTTGTTTTGAAACTTTAAGCACTTGAATTCACCAACTTTTTAGTTGACACTCTTTTCTTTTGAGCATGTTTCAGGTAATCTGTGAAGACTCTTAGCTTATGGACGACTTAGACTCAACACGAGACCATGGCATTGTTTGTGTGTGACCAATTTGTGACTTGAACAATTTGATACCATGACTATTTAAATTATGTTGAACATGTAAACATTTGGGGATGGATCTGTTTCCAGCCTGGTGTCTTTTAAAACTTAAAATGCCATGTGATGTTCTCTCCCTTTGAGCTCTTATAATGGTTTGTTTCCGCTGCAATATATGTTGTTGCTAATCTGTGATGTCCCACCCTACCTGGGCCCGGGGGTGTGACATGTTCTATTGCTAGCTCCTTCCATAAGGAACTTTGCTTCTAAGAACTCACCCTTTCTGGCAACAAACACCTTTTGTTCCCGCGGATCATAGAAATAATATCCCATAGAATCTCTAGGATATCCTATAAAGATACACTTGGTGGATCGGACTTCCAATTTGTTTAGGGTGGGAGTCTTAACATTAGCCTCACAACCCCAAACCCTTAAGTATGATAGGGATGGAACTCTTCCATGCCATATCTCAAAAGGTGTCCTGTCCACCTTTTTGGTTAGGGCCATATTTAGAATACGGGCCACGGAGAGCAAAGCAAAACCCCAAAATGATAGAGGCAATGTGCTTCTAGACATCATAGATCGGACCATATCCAATAAGGTTCGATTCCTCCTCTCAGACACACCATTATATTGTGGTGTTCCAGGTGGAGTGAGTTGTGAGACAATCCCACAACTCCTAAGATGATCTTGAAAAGCATCACTTAGGTATTCACCTCCTCTATCGGTACGGAGAACTTTAATTGACTTGTTGAGTTGATTTTCTACTTCATTCTTGAAGATTTTGAACATTTCAAAAGCTTCATCTTTGTGCCTTAATAAGTACACATACCCATAGCGACTATAATCGTCGGTAAAGGTAATGAAGTATCTTTCATTATTCCTAGTTATTGGTTTAAAAGGACCACATACATCCGAATGTATGATTCCTAATAAATCTTTTGCCCTTTCGGTAGTTCCACTAAAGGGTGCCTTGGTCATCTTACCTTGTAAACAAGATTCATAAACATCAAATGAATCACATTCATTTGTTTTTAAAAAACCATTCTTTTGAAGTGTTTGTAAACGTTTCTTGTTTATATGACCAAGACGACAATGCCAAAGATAGGTATCACTCAAGTCCAACTTGAGTTTCTTGGTGCTAGTTTGGTACAATAAACTATTTAAAGTATTTTAATGAACCAATTCATAAATACCATTAATGGGAATAGCTTTAAAACAGAACATACCATTTAAAGAAACATGAATATCATTTTCAATAAAGGATAATACATAATCATAATGTCTTAATTGGGATATAGAAATAATGTTCCTAGTCAAACTAGGAGCATACAAAACATTCTTCAAAATAACTTCCAAGCCACTTGGATGTTTTAGGATGTAGTCCCCACGAGCTTCAACTAAGACTTTAGTTCCATTGCCCATGAAAAGGCTTACATCCCCTTGATTGAAGTCCCTACTTCTTGTGAACCCTTGCAACAAATTGCAAATATGAGTTCCACATCCGGTATCTAATACCCATGTGTTTGAAGATGTAACATTAAGATCAATATGAATCATGTATATTGTACCTTAGGTCTGCCCCACATCCCTCTTTGCTTTCTACTCTTGGAAATGGACACGACAATTCCATGCCCAATGTCCAATCTCCCCACACTTGAAGCATGGGTCATTAGTAGCAACCTTTTGCTTCTTCTCTTGTGGTTTGGGTGGCACCCTTGCCACCCCTTTCCCCTTTCCCCAAATGGGTCCCTTACCCTTGGCAACCTTTGCCTTGGGTGTGGGATAAGGCCTTTTCTTGTTCCCACCTTCATTGATGGTGAGAACGGGTAAAACCCTTTTACCCATGGCCGCCTGAGCATTGAGTGAAGCTCATCAATGCTTTTGTCCCAAGCATTAATGTTGTAGTTCAACACGAATGTCTTGAACTTCTTGGTAAGGCCATTTAGGATCAAATCCATGGCCAATTCCTTCGAGACGGGACAATTTAGCCTCTCGAGGCGGTCAATATGACTTTTTATCTTAAGTACATAAGATGAAACAGATTGGTTGTCGTCCATACGACTTGCATGGAGGGCTCGAACCGTTTCGAAGCGCTCAACCCTTGCTTGCTGTTGGAACGTTTCCTTCAGCTGGGTTATCATGTCGTAAGCTCCGTGATGTTCATACTCCTTTTGGAGATCCGGAGTCATGCTCGCTAACATGAGACAAGACACTTGGACGGAGTCCTCAGTGTATTTCAGCCAATCGCTATAGGCCTCCTCATCATCCACATTAGGTTGATCGGGGATAGGGTCGTCTAAAACATATGATCTTCTCTCTTGCTTGAGAACGATTCTCAAGTTTCGATACCAATCAATAAAGTTGTTACGATTTAGACGTTCCTTTTGGAGGATCGCTCGTAATGATTGGTTGGACGCGGATGAGTTATCATGATTTTCATTATTGGTGGCCATCTACAAAATTTAATAAAGATCTATTTTAGTATTTTTGATATTACTATTTTTTAATAATTAATGCCTTTTATGGTCATTTTTTTATATTTAAAATCTAGAACCCAACATTACATTTAAATCGTGGTTAGGTGACCTTTATCCCATGATTTAAATTAATAAGGTGGTCAACGATTGACGGTTGCAACCATTTGCAACTTCTAGGGGTATGGGATCGACATTAAACATCATATGTAAAGTCGGCATGTTAATTCCATCAACACCATTTGGAATCCATATTGTAGGTGATCCATTTAACATGGTTTGCAAATCAAGACATCCTACTTACACACACGTGTGAGTTTGCCAAAATAAGTGATTAGGTGACATTTATCCCACGAATATGGCATTCTCACCTTATGTCATAAGTTCCCTCAAAATGGTTAGGTGACCTTTATCCCACTAAGAGTTCCCAAGTGACTTAAGCGTTATGTAAAAGGACGGTGTTGATCTTGTTTTTATTTTGAATATGTAGAGGTTTCATAATTCTAGTTTTAGAAAACTCTATGTACTTGTATTTGCATGCTTTCAAATACAAGGTACCCTATGGTACTTTGATTAAAACCTATTTTAATCTTTAAAATCATTAACTCATTTTAATAACCTTTTATTAACTTCTAATGATTAAGATCCATCATTTTTAGCTTGTTAAGTTTGTTAATTAGTTTGTAATGCATGTCAAAATATCAACCATACAATCAAATAACAAACATTCAACCAAGCATAAACATAAACAACCATATGTGCATAACCATGGCTACTATTGTGACCACACTTGTTTGCCATCACAAGTGTGGTCATTTGGTCTTTCCTAAGGGTTGAATACAACACAAAAATTGAGGTCTTCATAGACCCCCACTTGAACTTGCATCCATATGCTCCAAGTCTTTCTCTTTGTGTCTTCCCCTTGTGCTTCCATCTACTGCATCTCCATTTACAAAATTTATATCCTAATACAAATTTTCTAATAAAGTAAGTGCACTTAATCTATCTATTACATTTCAAATGAATGAATAGATAAATTACATCCCCAAAAAAAAACACAAAAGAATAATATTACAACCCAAATGAAAACAACCAAAACAACCATCCATTCCAAACCAAATCAACATAGGGCCAAGGCTAGGTTATGCACCATTATTAACAAAGATTATATCATCCAAACATACAATGAAACCCCACTTAAAACCACCAAAATTTCAGCCAACATAAACTGAAATTTTGGGTTTTAAACATTGTCCAAACAATATACATAGCACAATATATATCTTTCAAGGTTTAATCACTAGCATGTGTGATATGACCTTGAAAGTTTGGGGAATCATTCATACAAAACATAGCAGCCCCTAAAGGGGTTTTAAAGTCCATAAACACATTTTTAAAAGACCATACAAGCTAGGTATCCACATAACTGGCTCTAGATGCCGTTGATGGGTTTGATAGAACACAAAAACGAGTTTAACCACTTAAACTTTCTGAAATACGCAGCGGAATAACAACTTAAAAAAGCCGATTTTATAAGCTGAAAATTATGTTCTTATGGTGACATATATTTGTTTAAAACAAACCCAAAATCAAAGGATCATAATATGTGAATATGCAAGCTATATATAAGCAATGAACAACATAATATGGCAACCACAATGGGCTGCCAACATACCTTCTCTTCCAGCTAGAAAACCCGATAGAAAAAGAGATGTATATGTTGCTGAAATCGGCCAAGACCTCAAAATTGGAAGTCCTCAAGCTTCTATACCCCAAGTTTGTTTGCTAACACCTTCTTATTAGGAAGAATAACACCACAATGCAGCTCCAAAAACCCCTTTCTTCCTGCTGAAAGTTCCGAAACTTAAGAGGGAAGGGAGAGAGTATTTGTCCAGTTTTTGCATGTATGGGTAAGAGAGAAAAATGAGTGTTTTGCTAGTTAATATTTATGTGTTCTCAAGAAACCAAAAGTTCCAATCAAATCAAAGTGGGGGACGGCCAAAGAGCTTTCAAATGAGTTTCCCACCTTTAAATTTGTAACACACAACCTATTATAACTAGTCATATATCACATATTAAAAAAGTCACCATCTAGACTTATTTTATAATTGTGACATATGTGTTCTTTAATTAAAAATTTAATTAAAGTACACTCATATGTTATTAGTGTTATTTAAAGCCCTTTTAAATGACAAGAATAACAATAAACTCATCAACAAATTATCCTTATAATTAGTTCCATCTCATATGCAATTTATTTAGAAAACCCATTTTCTAAATTTGGTGTAAATATTTAATTGCATGATCATATCATCAATTAAATATTAATTGGTGTTTGCTAAGCTTGTTATTGGGTATAACCCGACATGGATCATAACGTACTAACCGCGTCAATATTCTACGTGTCTTGGGCACATAGAATCCTATAGTAATGAAGTCCATGGTGATGTGCTCCCACTTCCACTTGGGTATATCCAATGGTTGGATCTTCCTTTATGGCTTTTGATGCTCTGCCTTCACTTGCAAGCAAGTAAGGCACTTACTCACATACTCTACTACATCACACTTCATTCCTGGCGACTAGTAATCTTTCTTCATGTCTTGATACATCTTGGTAGCGCTGGGATGAATGGAGTATCGAGTCTTATGAGCTTTATCCATGATCCACCCCCATAAGTCTCAGTAACAAGGGATCCACATCCGCCCAAAGCAGGTTCTAACTCCATGGGTATTTTCTCGCAACTCTACAACTAAACCTCTCCTCTATTCAAAGTTAAGTCAATCTTCTTTTAATACCTCATTTTGAAATTCCTTGACTTGGGTCATCACGTTAGAGGTCATCACTAGTTGATAAGCATTCACCCAGATTGGCTCGGGTCTCTCCTTTCGACTAAGGGCATCAGCTACTACATTGGCTTTACCCGGATGGTAGTGGATCTCAAAATCATAATCCTTGATCAACTCAAACCACCTCCTCTGCCTCATGCTGAGATCCTTTTGCTCAACGAAATACTTTAACCTTTTGTGGTTTGTGAAGATTGTACTTTGCCCCATACAGGTAGTACCTCCAAATCTTTAATACGATAACCACACCCGCTAGCTCCAAATCATGGGTGGGGTAGTTGACTTCATGGATTTTCAACTGTTGGGAGGCGTAGGCCATTAACCTTCCACGTACACGCAACCCAGTGCCGAGTAAGTGGCATCCGATTATACCACTAAGTCTTCACTCCCTTCGGGTAATGTCAAGACAGGAGCTTGAGATAATCTTGCCTTTAACTCCTCGAAATCATCCTCCTGTTCCTAACCCTACATAAACTTCACGTCCTTACAAGTCAATTTAGTCTAAGGTGAGGCTATTTTGGAAAAGTCTTGAATAAATCTTCTGTAGTAGTCCGCCGATCCAAAGAAACTACGAATCTCGGATGGCGTCTTTGGAGACTTCCATTGCATCACTGCCTCAACCTTTGCCGAGTCCACCATAATTCCTTCAGAATTCACCACGTAACCCAAAAATTGAACTTCGCGCAACCAAAAAGCACACTTAGAGAATTTAGCATACAACTTCTCTCTTCTAAGTCTCTCCAATACTTCGCGTATGTAGCCGACATGTTCTTCCTCATTTTTCAAAATGTTAGCACCTCTTAAAGATTTAACATGTTGTCTTTATTTGTCTTTGTAGTTTACTTTTGCATTGTATTTTACTTTTGCAATAGTATAGGGACTTATTATGTAATATATGTTCCTTTAGTTTCTTTGTTTAGTATAAATTGGATTAAGTGTATTGTCTAGTTAGACGTTTTGAACATTTCTCTCAATTGTACACTGTAATCCTTGCAATTGTTGTTACTTTGTTACTTTGTTTAGTATAAATAGAAACTGATTTGAATCTTTGCAATTGTTGTTACTTTGTTCTTTTAATTGTTGATTGCTTAATCATAACACAGAATCGATCCATTTGAACCTATCAAATGGTATCAGAGCTTTCGGTTCAGTGATTTGGAGCTTGAAACGACTTTCAAGCACTGTTAATCACTTGAATTTGTGTTTTTATAGCAATTGTTTAATTAATTGATGAATTCAGATGTGTTTCATCATTTGAAACATGAATTGAATCACAATTGAGTGATTTTACACTTATAGATCTGAATCAGATTTAAGTGCGAACTGTTCTTCATTCATTCGAACACAAATTTCATCAAAATCATAAACTTTTGTTGTTAATTGAAGCAAAATGATGCTAAACGATTGATATTCGCTACCTTATACAATTGATTGACAAGTTTTGAGATCAATTAATCAAGTTTTGAAAAGTTTGTTAAGATCAGGTTATTACGAAGAGGATGAATTAGGCGTTTGATGTGTTGAAAATCATCTGAAAATTACTAAGTGTTAGGCGCTGGAACACTGTTCATACGCTTTAACACTGTGTATGCGTTTTCAGATTGGGTGTTTTAACATTGTTTGAAGGCGTTTAAGCACTATTTGGATGTTTTTTAGAAACTAAGTCCCAGGCATTTTGGAACTGTTTGGACGTTTGACAATTGTTCAGACGTTTGAGAACTGTTCAGATGTTTGACCATTGTTTGGACGTTTCAGAATTGTTCAGACGTTTCTAAGCTTGCAAGTTTCAGAAATACACTAAGGCGTTCCCTTAGGCGTTTCAAAGACAAAGTGGGCGCTTCTATGCTGTTCAGACGCATCAGAATCATACTTTTCTTTCAACGCTTAGAAAATTTTTCAAAAATCTAAAATCCAAAAATATTTTTTCTTTATTTCATTTTCAATCAAAAACAACAAAAATATTATATTTTCATAAATTCAAAAATTAAACATGGTTAAGTCTGAAGATTCTGAGAATCGTGTACCAAAGTTGAAGAACAGAGCAGACTTCAAGAACTGGTCACTCAGGCTAAAACACCATCTGACTTCTATAGATACTTATCAATAGAAATCTATTGAGAAAGGGTCTTATATTCCTGTCACCTCTAACGGTCCAGATAGAGGTTTTGTGTATGCAAAAGATTCACAAGAACCTTATCCTGAAGATGATTTACATGGAGATGATCCGAAGAAGGTGAAGAATGATATTAAGGCTTATTCACTCATGTGTAAAGGATTGCCTTTGGAAGTTCTATCAAGGCTTGAGAACTATCAAACTGGATACACAATGTACAAAGCCTTGAAAGTCATGTGTGAAGGAGGAAAAAAAATTCAAGACCTTAAAAAATATAAATAGAAAAGGCAACTTGAATTGTTTGAGCATATATCAGGAAAGACCATAAATCAGATGATGAATAGATATGTGTAACTTATATTAGAGATGTCAACTCTAGGGATTAAGAATGATCTTAAAAACCTAAACAATAGACTTCTAAATGCACTACCATCATCTTGGAAACAAACTGTGACTTTGTTGAAACGTACTGAAAAGTTTCCAATGGATCTTTACCTTCTCATTGCTAAAATTAAGTCAGTAGAAATTGATGAGAGTTCAAGAAATAGTGACAGAAACGCATCAACATCTCAATACAAGTATGTTGCTTTTCCAGCAAATACTATAGAGAATGCTTTTCTAGCTAAGGATGAATCAACTCCTGAAGATAACGGTGATATGTTTGTGGGAGCAGGATTCTTCACCAGTACACTTGTCTATTCTAGTCAACCACAACCACAGTCTCCTCCAAAAGGTCAAATTCCTAAACCTTAGAATGAGACTCCATCTTCTAACTCTGCTAATCCTAGCAAAGTTAAAGATGTTAAAAACATCCTTTTACAGGATGAAGAGTCCAAATCTGCCTTTACAACCTTCATGGCAAGTTTTCAAGCATATCAAGGCAGTCATCTAACTCAAGTTGATTTGATTTTGCAGGATTTGTTTGGGATGGATCCTGATGATGTAGAAGAGATGGACCTTAACTAGAAGATAGTCATGATAGCTTACAGGACTCAAAATCACTCTTACCAGTGCAAATAAAACTGTTGGGTTTGATAAATCAAAGTCAAGGTGCTTTAACTGTAACAGCTATGGCCACTTTTCAAGAGAATGCAAAGCTCTAAGAACTCAAGGAGGAAATGGTCAAAGTAGTTCTAACAGTCATAAATATCATCAATAGGCCTATAAAGACATTTCAAAAGCCTTATCAAAGCCTACTAATGCCTGAACTCAAAGAAGAAAAGACCATTGAAGAACCAAAGAAAGCACTGGTTGTAAGCATCAAGGATGGTTATGACTAGAGTGCGCATGCTAAACAGTTTACAGCTGATCTTACTCCTGGTTTAGCACTGGTTGGTGAAATAAATGATGAAGACTGGTCTGAAGACAAGGATCCAAAGACAGAAGTTGAATCAGACAATGAGGCAGACTATGATGGGAGCGACAAAGCTGACCCAAAGGAAAATGCTAAAGAAGTTGCTCTCATAGCACAATCTGAACAACCAAAGGTTACGAACTCATCATCTGACTCTGAGTCTTCAAACTCTTATCCAGAAATTCCAGTGGAAGTAAGGGAGAAAATGTGCACAAAAGCATGTTTTGAACAAGTAGAACACTACAGAACTTACTCGTTCAAAATATATGATAAACTTAAACAAGAACAATCAAAGCACAACAAGCTGAAAACTGATCATAAAATTTCTGATGATAAAATCATATCTCTTCAACCTTCTTGGAAAAAAACATTAAAAGAACTTGAACTTGTTCAGAAACAACTTGAAGAGATGACAAAAACTCTTGAACAAGAAAAATTGGCACATGCAACAACTTAAATTGATTTGGCCAAAGTTAAAAGCTCAAAGACAATTGTTGAGCAACTGGTGAATGGTAGAAAAGATAAATATAAAACAGGATTAGGATTCATACATGAGCCTATGCCGGAATCAATTACAAATACATTACCTGAAAATTTTAATACTCATGATCATTCACCAGAGAATAAAGCTAAACTTAAACAATTTCAAGAAAAGAAGAAGATTAGTCAATCAAATGTTGAGAGTGAAATAAAAAAGATAAACATTGAAATATTTGAAGAGAAAGATTCTGCAAAGATAAAGAATGGTCATCCTATTAAAGTAAAATCTATGAACGAAAACAAATGAAAAAAAAGATCTTTGTACCAAAAGGTGAGAGTGTTATTGAACAAAGTGAATCTGAACAAAAGATTGAAAAATCTAACGATGTCAATAACAAAATGAATGGAAAATGTGAAGAAGCTAAATCAGGTACATCATGTTCTGATGATTCAACCTCAAATGAATCAATTAAAATCAAAGAATGTGAAAAAGAATCTTCTCAAGATTCAATAAAAATCCAAAGCAACAAAACTTCATCAAGAACAAGAAATCAAAAAAGAAAAAAAAGCTGCTAAAGCTAAAAATGTTGAACCAATCAATCAATTCAACTTAAACCAGTGATGTTTGTGTCTGTAGGAACTTTTGACATGAACACAATCTCTGAAACTACATCTAAACCTAAGATCAAAACTAACTCTGATCTGAAAACAGGTTCAGGTCCTAAGTCTTTCGCTGTTTATAAAAGATTTGTATCTAAGGAGTCAAAGAGTTGTGATCAAACTCAAAAGCAAAATCCTAAGAATCAAAAGACCAAATTCACATAAAAGAAACAACATATTAACCAAACTACCCCTAAATCCAAACAAGAATCAAATGTGTCTTCCACATCAAAGGTTAATAACGTGTTGTTTAATCATGCTCAAAAGTATTATGATATATGTGATATGTACAATCATGACATATCTGAATATTACTTTAACAAGTATTGTCACATATGTGATATGACAAATCACACAACTGCTGATTGTTACTTTAACAAATATTGTGCATTATGTGATGAACAAAATCAAAATACTGTGGATTGCTTCTTCAGAAAGAACTCACCTAGGAAGGATTTTGGTAATCAAGGATATGTTAATTCATAATTTCAAAGAAATTATAATCTTGGTTTTCTATATCTACAAAAACAACCTCCTTGGGTTTGAGATCATTCAGAAGAATCAATTCTGATTATGATGATCAGTATGATGTCAAATCACAGCAATACAATCAAGGAAAATTTATTCCACGTTCTGTGAGAATGAAAAATGAAACATTTAACAAGAAAACTTTTCTAATGTTTCAAATGATGGTTCAAAATTTCTTGATGATGATCTTGAAAATAGGTTTAATGCTTTGAGATCAAAACAAAGCAAAGATAATCAGAATGTTTTTCAAAGAGGATTTGAAAATCAAAAATTCCAAAGGAAACCTGGTGTAAACAAACTCCATTTTAAGTAGTTTTGTGAAGTTGTTGGATCGGTAAACATCCGAGCATCTACTTGACGGAAAGAGAAAAATCAAAAGATAAACTAAAGTACGAACAATAATCGAATGATTTCATTGATAAAACATAACGATTTTAAGCTCGTTACAACTTAAGAATCACAACTTTTGGCAATGGGAGATCGAGCATGATCTCCCCTCTCATCCGGCAGTACCTAGGCCCCGGGCAGACTCCCTCTGAAAACCCCTCCTCTCTACACATTGAAACTGGTATATATAGGCCTCGGCCCAAATTAGACGTGACTGGGCCCATTCGTGCGATTGGACCATGCGTATGGTTCAATCGTACGACTGGACCATGCATATGGTTCAATCGTATGACTGGACCATTCTTATGGTTTAGTCTTACGAATGCCCCAATCGCATCTCTCAGTCGCACGACTGGTCCATTTGCCTGGCTCAGGCGTACAACTGAGTCTCATTCGCATATGCTCCTGCGAATGACCCAGTTTCATGTGTTTACAACATATCAGGTGTAATACATTAACCCTAGACTATTCGTCAAGCGACGGACACACTATATATGACAATATATGCTCCAAGAAGTTTACCATTGTAGATAAATTTGGAAAACCCAAGACCATCTGGCTTGGGTTACTAACTCATCTTAAATGTCTTTGAATGTAGGTATGCCCGCGGAGACCAGTAAACACATGGTATATTGACAGTGGGTGTAGCTGACTTATGACAGGCAATCAAGCCTTACTTCAAGACTTTAAGACAAAAGATGGTACTCATATGGCTTTTGGTGGAGATCCAGGTGGAAAGATAACCAGTGAAGGAACGGTATCAAATGGAATTGTAAGTTTTGATAAAGTCAACTTCTGTGAACAGCTAAACTTTAATCTTTTGAGTGTTTCACAAATATGCGATAAATCTTATTCTGGTTTATTGATGACTCTCATTGTTATAATTTAAAGCCAGGATTTCAGATCAGCAAGGAGTAGGTTGTTGTTAAAGCTGTTCGAGATAGAGATGTCTACAAGTTAGATATGTCTCCTGTTGACCCTTCAACAGAAACAACTTGTCTCGTTGCTCACGCATCAAATGATGAAAGCCAGCTTTGGCATAGACATCTCAGTCATTCTAACTTCAAAAACATAAACAAACTTGGAGAAGGAATTCATGTAGTAGGAATTCCATCAAAGAAGTTCGCTACATCAGATCTCTTCAAAGTATGTTTGAAAGAAAAACAACACAGAGCGTCTTACAAGTCCAAACATGTAAACTCTACATCAAAGCCTCTACAGATGTTACACATGGATTTATTTGGTCCTGTAAACATGCAGAGCATTAGAAAGAAATCATATTGTTTAGTTATCATAGATGTCTATACAAGATTCTCTTGTGTTTTCTTTTTGCGTGCAAAATCTGAAACGGCTGGACTGTTAAACGAGTTTATCACTAAAGTAGAAAATCAAATTGATCTAAAAGTCAAAATAATAAGAAGTGATAATGGAATAGAGTTCAAAAATGTCACACCCCCGCTGAGAGCGGAAACATGGGGGCGTAACGAGACGGTATCGTCATAACACATTGTTAACAATAGAGATGCAATATATGTAATAGATGATAAAAGCGTGTCATGACGACACCTAACACAAAGGAGACTTGTGTCGTGTTTAGTCAATATTCACGACAGCAGAGCCATAAGCATTAACTTGTAAATGATTCATATAACCTGAAATAACATCATTGTAATGCAATTCCCATAACCCGGGAACAAGTATCAAAAGAATAATTGTATGAAATCAGACTACAATGTTTGCAAAAGAATGTTTGTCAAGTATTGTATAGTCTCAAAATGCATCCTAGGGTCTCCACTAAGGCAGCACACCTAGATCTTCAATTATCATTGTCACCTGAAAAGATATGCTAAAAACGGTTAACAATATTGTTAGTGAGCTTCGCAGGTTTAAATTGTAAATATATAAATTATGTTGTATAGTAAATGTCTGTGGAATACCATGCATACAGTTATAAGCAACCAAAACCATATAAGCATGAGTTTTACAACCAAACCTAATGACGTACACACAGCAACTTGTCAGAATATATTCACCCAAGGCCCGTTCCTGGCAAAATGATGGTACCAACTAGTAACCATCTGACGAGGGTGGGGGTGTTAACCCAGTAGCACTACCAATACCTATCCATCGGTTCTAACACCGGAATTAAATGGTTGTAAGAAAGAACCACACAACAACTCATGTATGTATCACATAAGTACTCACAAAACAGTATCACGTTGATTCCAAGTATGTAAATTGTATGTAAGTTGTACAGCATAGAAAACGGGGCCACGAAACTCACTTGTTAAGTGGTAAGTATGAATGATCTAGTTTCCAAATGTTGTATGTAGTAGATGGTCAAACACCTATTGACAGTTATTGTTAAGCGTTAATGATATGTATAAAGCATATAGTATCGTTTGATCGGTTCGGGTTGTATTGGTTTGGTCGCGGGTAACACACACACACATACACACGTGATGGATCTAATGTAGATCCAAATACTAGAACGTTGCCATTATCGATGATATTTGTGTAAAAGTGTCATTGTTGTTAGAGAAATACTTAGTAAGCATTAGTGTTACAAATCGATTGTTGTTAGCTGTAAAATGTTAAGTTAATTCAATTTGGTTTAACTTCAGTGAATTTGATAGTGTAAATTTGAAGATTTTCATTAGCAATGGCAACCGTGTCGATGTCACCTTAACATCACAAGACAAACACACCGCACACAAGAGGAAATCACACACACGCCAACTCCAATCCCACGATAGGACCAGACGCACGACTTAACACTCCATTCGCACGAATCAACCTTTAATCGTACGAATCAGCTTCATTCGTACGATTGAACCCTCATTCGTGCGACTCAGCATTCAATCGTACCACACAACACTCAATCGCACGACTCAACATCCATTCGCACGATTCAACCTTCATTCGTAGGAATTAGCTTCATTCGTACGACTGAACCTCCATTCGTGCGACTAGGCATTCAGTCGTGAGATACACGCACAATTGCACACACTCATCCGCATGGACTCAATCGCATGACAATATTCATTCGCATGACTCAATCGCACGACACACATAATTGCATGGACTCAATCTCATGACACACACAATCGCATGGACTCAGTCGCACGACACACTTAGTCGCACGGCTCAATCGCATGACAAACTCAGTCGCCTGAACAGCAGGTTGCGATAGCTGCAGGTGCAGGGCAGCATCCGGCTACTCCGTGCATGAGTTTCACGCCACAAGTACTTCCAGAAACATTTATCTAACATACCTAAATAAGATGCACACGCAGAAAGGTAACACACGCACCCACACGACCTCATGTGCTCGGGTTGAACCTGACCACCTGAAACCCTAAAAACACAAAACTAAACGAGCAAGAAAAGGGACAACCAAGGTCGTCTACCTGCTAGAAATGAGTAGTCTCAGCTGTAGCCAAGGTTTAGCCGGTGAAAACGTGACGAAACGGGGTGATTTTGGTGCTAGGAAGGTGGAGAAAGTGAAGAAGAAGAAGATGAAGGTAAATAGGGTGGCTAGGGCTGGTAAGGGGTATTTATACCCAGCCCTAGTTTCACAAAATGTCACATTTGGTCCCTGCACTTAGCCCCGAGTTCCCAAATTTGTTTCGGTTGAAAACGACGTAAATAGGCTAGATATATTAATGATAAGGATGTATTTAATGATATTTGTATCCTAAAATGATGTTATTAATGATGTTAATATTGTATAACATTATATATTTAATGATGACGGTGGTGATATTTGTAACCGTTTTAGGTGATAACGACGTAAACAATGATAACACAAGCGTATAGGATAACCAAGCAAGTGTGATATCCACACGAATAGTTTATAAAAATGAGGAATGAACGTTCTAAGGAAAAGTTAACAAAATCCATGTTAAATGTCGGACCTTTTGGTGACGGATGTCACAGTATCCCTCAGTTGAGAGAATTTCGGCCCGAAATTCAACTGGTGTTAGGTCCAGCAGTGTCATCCTCGAATAGATGTGGATATTTGAGTTTCATTTGATCTTCCTGTTCCCATGTAAATTCTGGTCCTTGTTTTGAGCTCCATCTCACACGGATAATCGGTATCTTGCTGCGCCTTAATCGTTTGACCTTTCGGCCCATGACCTCTATAGGTTCTTTGATAAAATTAAGCTTTTTGTCAATCTTGATTTCCTCAATTGGTACGTGAAAGGACTCATTGGCCCAACACTTTTTGAGGTTTGACACTTGAAATGTATCATGTACAGCGCTAAGTTCTTGTGGCAACCTTAATCGGTAAGCCACCGGACCGATTCTTTCTGTAATCTCGAATGGTCCTATGTATCTTGGGGCTAACTACCCCTTCTTTCAAAATCAAATGACTCCTTTCCAAGGAGTGACCTTAAGTAAGACGTGATCTCCCGCGTTGAATTCCAGAGGTTTCCGACGGTTGTCGGCGTAGCTATTTTGGCGATCTCTGGCTGCTTTTAGTCTATCTTTGATCTGGAAGATTTTGTCTGTTGTTTCCTGAATGATCTCTGGGCCTGTCAACTGGCTTTCACCAATCTCTACCCAACAAATGGGTGATCTACATTTCCTTCCATACAATGCTTCAAATGGAGTGCATCCAATGCTAGTATGGTAGCTGTTGTTGTAGCAGAACTCAATTAGTGGTAGATGAGTGTCCCAACTACCACCAAAGTCGATTACACAAGCCCTAAGCATGTCTTCCAATGTTTGTATGGTTCGTTCACTTTGGCCATCTGTCTGTGGGTGATAGGCGGTACTCATATCTAATCGTGTGCCCATCGCTTTCTGTAGTGTCTACCAAAATCGTGAAGTAAATCGGCTGTCACGGTCAGATATGATCGACACCGGCACCCCGTGCCTTGTCCCGACCTCTTTTATGTACAATCTCGCCAACTTATCCATCTTGTAATCCTTTCGGATTGGTAAGAAATGAGTGACTTCGTCATACGGTCCACTATAACCCATATCGAGTCATGTCCACTACTTGTTCTAGGGAGTTTGGTAATGATATCCATGGCTATATTCTCCCATTTCTACTCGGGAATTTCATGTTGCTGTAATAATCCTTATGGTTTCTAGTGTTCAGCCTTAACTTTCAAGCACGTCAAGCATCGGTTTACATACATAGCAATGTCTTTCTTCATACCTGGCCACCAGTACAGATCTTTAAGATCGTGGTGCATCTTGTCTGCACCAGGATGAACAGAATATCATGTCTTGTGTGCTTCATCCATGATTAGGGTACGGACATCTCCCCATTTAGGTACCTATATACGATCCATGAAGTACTGTACACCATCATCCTTGCAATTCATCTGTTTATCCAACCCTTGGAATTCTTCTCCTGCAAGTTTTTCCTCTTTCAATGCCTCACTCTGTGCAACTTGGATCTGAGCTTTCAGATTCGTTTGAATAGTCAATCCCAATGCTTGAGCACGTAGTGGTTTCACACGTTCTTTGCGGCTTAAAGCATCAGCCACCACGTTTGCTTTCCCCGGATGATACTAGATTTCACAATCATAGTCACTAAGTAACTCTACCCAACGTCGCTGACGCATATTGAGTTTTTTCTGATCCAGGATATGTTGAAGGCTCTTATGATTTGTGTAGATGATGCATTTGGTTCCATACAGTTAATGCCTACATATCTTAAGTGAAAATACTACGACACCCAACTCTAGGTCATGAGTTGTATAGTTCTTTTCGTGCACTTTAAGTTGTCGCGATGCGTAGGCAATCACCCTGTCTCTTTGCATTAACACACATTCTAATCCTTGATGTGAAGCATAGCAGTACACCACAAAATCATCGGTTCCGTCAGGGAGGGACAATATTGGTGCATTGCACAACTTTTCTTTCAGTGTTTGGAACACTTGCTCTTATGCATGTCCCCAATCAAACTTCTTGTCTTTCTAAGTCAACAGAGTTAATGGTTGAGCGATCTTTGAAAAATTCGCGATGAAGCGACGATAGTATCCGGCCAATCCTAAGAATTGTCGTATCTCTGAAGGTGTCTGGGGTGTATCCCATTTCTTCACCGCGTCAATCTTTCTAGGATCTACGTGAATCCCATTTTCGTTAACCATGTGACCTAAAAACTTCACTTCTCGCAACCAGAATTCACACTTCGAGAACTTGGCGAAAAGTTTCACTTCTTGTAATAGACTCAGTATTACCCGAAGGTGTTCCTCGTGGTCCTCATTCGATCGGGAGTAGATAAGTATATCGTCTATGAATACGATCATGAACTTATCCAAGTAAGGTTTGCACACTCGATTCATCAGATCCATGAACACAGCTGGTGCATTAGTCAATCTGAATGGCATGACTAAGAACTAACAGTGCCCATAACGAGTCCTGAATGCTGTTTTCGGTATGCCATCCTCGAAAAACCTTAGTTGATGGTATCCCGAACGAAGATCGATCATGGAGAAATACGAAGCTCCTTGCAACTGATCAAACAGATCGTCAATCCTGGGAAGAGGATATCGGTTCTTCACGGTCAATTTGTTCAGCTCGCGATAATCGATACACATACGGAACGACCCATCTTTCTTTTTGACAAATAATACCGGTGCTCCCCACGGTGAGTGACTCGGCCGAATAAAACCCTTCTCCAGTAGTTCCTGTAATTGACTAGATAACTCTTGCATTTCCGATGGTGCCAATCGATACGGTGGTTTTGCTACCGGCGTAGCTCTAGGAACCAGCTCTATACAAAATTCCACTTGGCGTGGGGGAGGCAAACCCGACAAGTCATCAGGGAATACATCCGGATAGTCTTGTACTACAGGAATATCTACCAATTGGTTGTTCTCTTCTTTCTTTTCCACTACATGGGCTAGAAACGCGTTACACTGCTTTCATAAACATCGACGTGTCTTCATGCAAGAGATAAGCTTTAGGGTTCTTCCCGATCATTCCCCTTGAATTTTGAGTATTTCCCCGTCTGGCATGGGGATTCGTACTACTTTTTCCCGACATATAATCTCAGCTCCGTGTTTCGACAACCAATTCATTCCCAAAATCACATTGAAACTTCCCAGCTCAAAAGGTATTAAGTCTATATCGAAGCCATGGTCTTCCAATATCATTGAGCATTTTCTAATAATCTCATCGGTCTGTACAACTCTACCGTTGGCCATTTCTATAGAGAAGCTAGTTTCTAGTCTACTAGGGTTCAAGGCAAGCATATGAGCAAATTCAGAAGATACAAAACTATTGTCTGCTCCAGTATCAAACAATATAGATGCGAAGTGGCGATTGAGCAAGTACGTACCCGTAATGACATTCGGGACCTGACGAGCATCGTTAGCTCCGATGACAAATGCACATCCCCGAGCGGTATTCCCTTGATTAGCCAGGCCTTGATTCCCAGCTATGGCCATCACTTGTTGTTGGTTATTCCCTTGTTGACCCGGTGCCCTATTAAGTTTGGGGCAAATGTGTCGGTAGTGGTCAAGGCCTGCACACTCATAACAAGCCCTGGCATTCCCGACAGGGTTAACCGCGTTGACGGGTGCCACCAGGTTCGACACCACTCTGCAGTCTCTCGCTTGATGCCCCGGGCGTCACCAGTTCAGACACACCCGACACAGCATTGCTGGGGGATGATGATAGTTGCACCTGTCATATTTGAGGTGTGGCCTAACATACTCTCTTTTGCCCTGAGTTACAGCCACAAAATTTCAGGTTGTCTTGGCCCTCTTATCAAACCTCCCGGCGCTCGACCAACTCGTTTCTCCAGCCTCCTTTCTCTTCTCTGTTCCCCTACCGAACACCCTGTTCTTACCATCTAATTAGTTAGGGCGCTAGCCTTTAGAATTACACTTTGGATCGTTGGAGGAGCAGCTGCTGTTACCATTGCTCGGATTTGAGGTGCAAGTCCCCAAATGTACCTCTTGATTCTCTTTGACTCCGGGGTCACAAGATGTGGAACTAGCCTCGCCAACTCATGGAATCGATCAGTATAAGCTGCGTGTCCGGCCCCTACCATAGCATGATTCCAGAATTCATGCTCTAGTTTCTACATTTCATTGAGGGGGCAGTACTCCTCAGTAATCAATGCCTTGAACTCATCCCATGACATCCGCATTGCGGACTCTCTTCCTCAAGCTTTAACCTGGGTATTCCACCAGGTTAGTGCCTTGCCCTATAGTGAACACATGGCATACTTAATTCTTTGACTGTCGAGGCACTCATTGATATCAATCACTACCTCCATCTTTTCAAGCCACCTAGTTAGGGCTATCGCCCCACCTTTCCCATCAAATTCTCGGGGTTTGCAAGCCATGAATTCCTTGTAGGAACATCCCCGTCTTGTATTAACAACCCAGTTTCATTACCAGCTGTTCCACCGTTCTCAGTATCCTCCCCTGTTCCTTGATTATGCTCATTGTTAGTATCATTATCCTCGTGCAGATTATGATTCAGAAGAGTGTCGCTCACTTGAGTCACTATCGTTGGAATCAGTGCGGCTAGCTGCTGAGTAATCATAGCAGCTATATCGGGGTTTTTAGTTCCCTGATTGTTGCCGGCGGGAGCACCACCTGTTCTTGGTGGCCTACCTCTACCTCTGCCTCGTGGGGTCTCACCCTCGCGATTTGTACTGCGCGTGACTCTTCGAGGCAGCATTTTCTAATCACAAAAGGAGTAAACATGTAAACTTTAGTCACTTTAAGATACACGTATAACTCCACTCATCAAGTTCCAACAATTCATGCTCCGGTCAATCAAGATCATCATGTAGACCGTTTCAAGCACATTCTTTGTATACCAGTGATGCTTATATATAGGGTTCCCCGCAGCGTTCCCACCATAGTCCCGATATACCTAGAATGATGCTTAAACCGGTTATATGACATCCGATTTTCCTTAACATCATCTCAATGTATAACGTAATGTATGTGTAGAGAGTATCATCACTCTTCTACAACTCTTTGAAGTCCACATTCATTCTAAGCAATTAAATCAGTTCTATAGTTACTGAAATGATAAGTGGAGGAATGTTTCATGGAGAATAAAACCAATGTCATGATTGAAATACTATGAAGGCTCTAAGTAGGATAGGACTTAGGTAATAGTAGAGGTTAGTAATGTTTTATCATCCTTAACAAGGTATTACTAGAATTATAATTCTAGTGTCCTTAGGTATAGAATAGGAGGCTTGTGCTAACCATGATCGTTACCTTAGGATAAGACTGGCCAGACTTCACATACACTGCAAATTGCAATTACGTGTGCACCCATAATGGTAATTTGCCCTGCATGGTCACCCCTAGCTTCACCTACCCAAGCTAACATCACAGTATTGTTAACATTCATCAAGCATGATTCATGTAATGTCCTCCTGTCCATGAGCCAATAGTATTCCAATAGTAGTCCATCATAACAAATAGATTCTAGGTACATAAGCTCAATTAGTCTAGCGAGAGTTGCCTATCCTTCATTCTTTCGGGACTTCAGGCATAACTATCTCAGGGTCGGATTTAATATCTGAGATCGACGCTGCGCGTGATTTGTGAAGATCCCTTCTGGTTGGGTATCCCAACCTAATGGTATAATGCGGCAAGCATAAGATTTGGAGATTCTAGTAAGAGACATCCCGTGAGGTTGGTGTAAGAGTAATAATGCCTTCCTCAGGATGGTCAGATAACAACACATAGAGACAAAGAGAACGTATAGAGATATTGAACAAGTATAGAGTATGAAGGCAAAGAAGAAGTATAGAGGAACATACATGTAATATCAGGTGCAAGCCAATCCAAGCATGCATTCTACATGAAGGTTCCTAGGTTATAGTCTAGGTCAAGTGAATTGCCTAATTCTCTATAACCAATGGCTCTGATACCAGTCTGTCACACCCCCGCTGAGAGCGGAAACACATGGGCATAACGAGACGGGATCGTCATAACACATGTCATGACAACACCTGACACAAAGGAGACTTGTGTCATGTTTAGTCAATATTCACAACAGCATAGCCATAAGCATTAACTTGTAAATGATTCATATAACCTAAAATAACATCATTGTAATGTAATTCCCACAACCCGGGAACAAGTATCAAAAGAATAATTGTATGATATCAGACTACAATGTTTGCAAAAAAATGTTTGTCAAGTATTGTATAGTCTCAAAATGCATCCTAGGGTCTCCACTAAGGCAGCACACCTAGATCTTCAATTAACATTGTCACCTGAAAAGATATGCTCAAAACGGTCAACAAAATTGTTGGTGAGCTTCGCAGGTTTAAATTGTAAATATGTAATTGATGTTGTATAGTAAATGTTTGTGGAATACCGTGCATACAGTTATAAGCAAGCAAAATCACATAACCATGAGTTTTACAACCAAACCTAATGACGTACACATAACAACTTGTTAGAATATATTCACCCAAGGCCCGTTCCTGGCAAAATGATGGTACCAACTAGTAACCATCTGACGAGGGTGGGGGTGTCAACCCAGTAGTACTACCAATACCTATCCCTCGGTTCCAACACCAGAATTAAATGGTTGTAAGAAAGAACCACACAGCAACTCATGTATGTATCAGATAAGTACTCACAAAACAGTATCACGTTGATTCCAAGTATTTAAATTGTATGTAAGTTGTACAGCATAGAAAACGGGTGAGCATACTTTTCCCCCATGTTTGTAAACGTTGAAATATTGTATAAGCATAAAAAGGGGACACGAAACTCACTTGTTAAGTGGTAAGTATGAATGATCTAGTTTCCAAATGTTGTATGTAGTAGACGGTCAAACATCTATTGATTGTTATTGTTAAGCGTTAATGATATGTATAGAGCATATAGTATCGTTTGATCGGTTTGGGTTGTATTCGTTTGGTCATGGGTAAGACACACACACATACACACGTAATGGATCTTATGTAGATCCAAATACCAGAACGTTGCCATTGTTGATGATATTTGTGTAAAAGTGTCATTGTTGTTAGAGAAATACTTAGTAAGCATTAGTGTTACAAATTGATTGTTGTTAGCTGTAAAATGTTAAGTTAATTCAATTTGCTTAACTTCAGTGAATTTGATAGTGTTAATTTGAAGATTGTCATTAGCAATGGCAACCGTGTCGATGTAACCTTAACAACACATGACAAACACACCGCACACAAGAGGAAATAACAAACACACCAACTCCAATCGCATGATAGGACCAGACGCACGACTCAACACTCCATTCGCACGAATAAACCTTCAATCGTACGAATCATCTTCATTCATACGATTGAACCATCATTCATGCGACTCAGCATTCAATCGTACCACACAGCACTCAATCACATGACTCAACATCCATTCGCATGATTCAACCTTCATTTGTACGAATTAGCTTCATTCGTACGACTGAACCTCCATTGAGGCGACTAGGCATTCAGTCGTGCGATACATGCACAATCGCACACACTCATCCGCATGGACTCAATCGCATGACAATATTCATTCACATGACTCAATCGCACGACACACACAATCGCATGGACTCAATCGCATGACCCACACAATCGCATGGACTCAGTCGCATGACACACTCAGTCGCATGGCTCAATCGCACGACAGACTCAGTCGCCTGAACAACAGGTCGCGATAGCTGCAGGTGCAAGGCAGCATCCGGCTGCTCCGTGCATGAGTTTCACGCCACAAGGACTTCCAGAAACACTTATCTAACATACCTAAACAACATGCACATGCAGAAAGGCAACACACGCACCCACACGACCTCATGTGCTCGGGTTGAACCCGAGCACCCGAAACCCTAAAAATGCAGAAGTAAACGAGCAAGAAAAGGGACAACCAAGGTCGTCTACCTGCTAGAAATGAGTAGTCTCAGCTGTAGCCGAGGTTTAGCTGATGAAAACGCGATGAAACGTGGCGATTTTGGTGCTAGGAAGGTGGAGAAAGTGAAGAAGAATAAGAAGATGATGATGAAAGTAAATGGAGAGGCTAGGGCTGGTAAGGGGTATTTATACCCAGCCCTAGTTTCACAAAATTTCACATTTGGTCCCTACACTTAACCCCCGAGTTCCCAAATTTGTTTCGGTTGAAAACGACGTAAATAGGCTAGTTATATTAATGATAAGGATGTATGTAATGATATTTGTATCCTAAAAATGATGTTATTAATGACGTTAATATTGTATAACATAATATATTTAATGATGACGGTGGTGATATTTGTAACCGTTTTAGGTGATAACGACGTAAACAATGATAACACAAGTGTATAGGATAACCAAGCAAGTATGATATCCACACGAATAGTTTATACAAATGAGGAATGAACGTTCTAAGGAAAAGTTAATGAAATCCACGTTAAATGTCGGACCTTTTGGTGACGGATGTCATAAAAAATGCTGATATTGAATTATTTTGTGCCGGAAAAGGGATCACTCATCAATTCAGCGCTCCTAGAACTCCACAACAAAATGGAGTTGCAGAAAGGAAAAACCGAACATTGATTGAAGCAGCCCGTGCAATGTTAGTAGATGCTATGATTCCAATCACTTTCTAGGATGAAGCCATATCTACTACATGTTTCATTCAGAATCGTACTCTATTGGTGAAAGACAAATAGAAAACTCCTGATGAGTTGATGTTTGGCAGGGAACCAAACATAAATTTTCTTAAATCTTTTGGTTGTCCTGTTTAGATTCTAAATTCGAATGATCAGCTAGGAAAATTTGATACAAAATCTGATGATGGATTTTTTCCTAGATATTCGTCAGCTTCTAAAGCTTATACAGTTTATAACTCTAAGACGAATGTTATCATTGAAACGTTCAATGTTAAATTTCTTGAAAATTCTTTTCTATCAGTTGCAAATGGTCCAGCATTGTTATTTGATTTAGACTCATTATCAAACTCTTTCAATTCTAATCTGTTTGAATCTTCTTCTATCAACGGGAAACAGGTAGGAGATCTTGGATCCTTTAGTGACGACTCAGACTCTGATGATATGGATGATTCAAGCCCAAACTATCCATTTTTCTCATTTATGAGAGATCCCATCTTCAATTCAGAGAATAATGATCAACAAATTCCTGAGCAACGACAAGTTCCTGAAAACTCTATTGATTCTCAACAAATTCCTAATGATGGTAATGAGTTTGTGCAACCGGGGTCCGGAACATCATCTATCTCTTGTGATGCAGTTGATACCGGTAACTTTGATTACTTTATCAACTCACCGACTCAATTTCCAAACTTCAATCCACATTCTTCTAACCTACTGCATCAGCTCTCCAACTTGAATCAAACAAATCTGGATGTTGATGTTCAAGGTGATGAGATTCCGACATCTCGTATTCACAAGAACCATCCAACATCTTAGATTATTGGTCCATTGAATGAGAGAACAACAAGGAGTAAATTAGAACAAGCAAACCTGTGCTTATACTCTTGTTTTCTTTCTCAAATTGTTCCTAAAAACGTTACTAAAGCATTAAAGGACAATGGTTGGATTGAAGCCATGCAAGAAGAATTACTTCAATTTCGCAAACAAGAAGTGTGGAATTTGGTGTAATTTCCTGAAGGAGAAAATGCTTTAGGAACAAAATGGTTGTTTAGGAAAAAAACCGATGATCGAGGGATAGTAATTAGAAACAATGCGAGACTAGTTGCACAAGGATACACACAAGAAGAAGGAATTGACTATGATGAAGTATTTGCTCTAGTTGCAAGACTCGAATCCATTCGTGTCTTCCGGGCTTATGCATCATTCATGAAATTCAAGGTGTATCAAATGGATGTTAAAGGTGCATTCTTGTACGGTCCAATCACTGATGATGTGCACATGAACCAACCTCCAGGCTTTGAGGATGCAGAATTTCCCCATCGAGTGTACAAGCTTAGCAAAGCTCTGTATGTACTCCATCAAGCACCTAGAATCTGGTATGAGACATTGTCACAACATTTGATCCAAGATGGATACACAAGAGGGAAAATCGATCTAACTCTATTCATAAAGAAGGATGCTGATGATCTCTTATGTGTGCAAGTGTACGCTGATGATATCATATTTGGTTCTACTAGTCAAAAACTGTACAATGAATTTGAAGAAATCATGAAGTCTCGTTTAGATGAGTTATATGGGGGAAATCAATTTCTTCCTTGGACTATAAGTTCAATAATCTGTAGATGGTATATTCATCAATCAAGAGAAGTTTGTTGACAAACTCTTGAAGAAATTCAAACTACAAGATTCTCAGTCAATAAGAACTCCAGCAGACGTAAACTCCAAGATTCAGCCTGATCTCAAAGGAAAATTAGTTGACCAAACTATATACAGATTTATGATTGGTTCTTTGATGTATCTTACTGCATCTAGACCAGACATAATGTATGCTATTTGTGCCTGTGCCAGGTATCAATCAGGCCCGAAAGAATCCCACTTAATTGCTGTCAAGAGGATATTCAGGTATCTCAAAAGTAAACCAGCTCTACGACTTTGGTATCCTTACGAGGCAAACTTTAGCTACATGGATATACAGATAGTGATTATGCAGGATGTTGTCAAAATAGAAAATCTACAACGGGTGGTTGTCAGTTTCTTGGTCCCCGATTAGTCTCGTGGCAATGCAAGAAACAAACGAATGTCTCTGTTTCAACTGTAGAAGCTGAGTACATAGCTACATCAGCAGGATGTTCTCAAATCCTTTGGTTGCAAAACCAACTGCTAGATTATGGGTTCAATTTTCTTAAAACACCCATTTACATTGATAACACTACTGCTATGTTCATTACAGCTAATCCAGATCAACATTCAAAAACAAAACATATCGAGATTCGATATCATTTTCTCAGAGATAACTCTGAAAAAGATTTAATCATTTTGATTCAAATTGCAACTGAAAAACAGTTGGCTAATCTATTTACTAAAGCCTTCCTACGAGGACGTTTTGAGTACTTAGTGGAGTCAATTTGTCTTATTAACCATGTGTAAACCTGGTTTCTAAGTCCTTCTTTCAGTTTTTTGAATCTTACCATGATCAGAAACCTCTCTAATCCAAAAGGTCATAGTAAGAGAACCTGTCAAAGTTAATTGCCTGATTTTAGTTTGTGTCTGTGTGTTTTCTTTTATAGAAAAACCAAATACAAAAGTAGAAAACTCAAAAATTAAAGACAAAAATATAAAACAAAAACTACAAAAATAGAGTCTTTCTTTATTTGTCAATTCATTTTTAGGAATAAATCTGATTTTGCAATATGTGAGAAATGATAGTACATTAGTGAGATCAGTTGCATACTTCACTCGATAATAAAGTCTGACATGATCAGATATGAAGTATAGACAATCTCATTCTATTATACTGAAAAGGTATATTCTTGTGATTCAACTAAATCATCTATGTATGTATGTGTGTTCATCCGAGTACTTTTGAGTTGTATTAGCTTATCAGATTGATTGCTTGTTAAGTTACAACCCTCACACTTGATGGTGATATGACTAATCATGAGATCTATTACAGGTACCATCTCACTTCTTTGTTATGAGTCATCATAGACCTAAAGTGCTAAGATATCCTCTGTTGTAAGTGATTACAGACCTGGATATCCTCCTTTGATGTAAAAGATGCCAATGTGCACAACCCATTCAAATGGATGGTTAGAGCTGATCAAATGTAAAATATAATAATTCCTTAACATTAATTCAAAGTTTGATAAAAACCAAGTGTTTAAAACATAATAATTCCTTAATATTAATTCAAAGTTTGATAAAATCAAATTATTTCAAGTAAATCAAGATATGTAAATTTTGTGTCTTTGTTTGTCCAGATGGCTGAATTGAAATTTGAACCGAAGCATAATGTAGTTGCTTATTTAGATGAAGAAAGTAGAGAAGCAGCTGGTTATGAGAAGATTATTAGATTTCTGCTAAGAACAAAATATGTATATGCCATGTATGCTAGACCTGTGATTAATGCAAGACTTATTAGGAGATTTTGGAGAATAGCTGAGGTAGAAAGAGATGAAGAAGGGAACAAAGTTGTTAGAGCATTCATAAAAAGTGATAGGATGATTGAAGTCTCTGAGCAAGCAATTAGAGTAGCTCTTAGACTGGGAGAGAATGATCCTCAAGACTTAGCAGAATATATATTCAATAAATGTAGAGAGGTATTTATGCTGATGGGTCACCTTGACCATTTCCCTAAGAAACAAGTTTTCAGGGCTAGGGTGTATAACCATTGGAAATTACTCTGTTATATATTCTAACAATGCATGTCCAAAAGAAGTGCAGGATGGGATTCATTCCCAGTGGACATTGCATCTCCTATCATAGCCTTAGCCACTAACAGAAGATTTAATATGGGTAAGTTGATTATGAATGGATTCATCTACAATTTGGAGAGAGGAAAAAGAAATAAGTATTTGATGTATCTGAGATTTCTTCAGCTGCTCATAAATAAAGATCATCCTGAGTTGTATATAGACGGAGTTAAAGGTGATAGACTGGAGCTGGAACATATGTCTGAAGTTGTATACAAGAGACTGGCAATTATCACTGGAGCTCTTAATATTCCTCTATTTGATTACATGAGAAATGTAGCTATGGATGAGGTTGATATTAATAAACAACATATTCATTTGTCTGAGGATGAACCAATAGATCCAAATGATCTTATTGAGGATGTTGTTGATGAGATTATTGATGAAGAGGATGATGAAAGTGGATGATGAGGAAAGTTCTGATGATGATGAAGCTGCTGAAAGCTCATCTGATGATAGTGGTAATGATGATGATGATAGTGCAACCGAGGCACATCAAGCTGATAGCAGTGAAGCCACTTTGTTTGATCATGCTGATGAAACACATGATATTGGTGAAACTCATGATGATATAATGACAGAAGCACAAGGTGATGAAGAAGCTGAGGCTGATGTACAAAATCAAACATTTGATTTTGAGTTTATAGAAGCTATACTCTCTGAGCCTGTCTTTCAAGGCACATCTCATGTAGAATCTGAAGACATTCAAGTCATTACAACACAAAATTTGTCTGTACATACTAATGATATCATAGATATTGATGAGACGGAAAAGTTAAAAGAAGTCATTATGTCTCAAGGAAAAGAGATAGCTGAGTTAAAAGAAGAAAACTTGAAGTTGAATGAAGAAAACATGAAGTTGAAAGAAGTTATTAAACTGAAGGATGATGAGATAGTGAGTATGGTTAATGACAAATCTGAGATCATGAAGACATTTGATGTAATGATCAGAGATTATGATGTCATGGAAGAACAGTATGAAAAGATGAATGAAGAAAATGAAATGCTGAAAGAAGAGTTGGCGAAGTTAAAAGAAACTCAAAAGATTGATTCTCCATATCTTAAGATTGTCTCTAAAGTAAATCCAATTAATACTGAAGAAGATCCTGCAGTTGATAAAGGTAAGAGGAGGTTAGATGAACTGAATGAATCGGTGTTACCAGAATCTTCATCTAAAGTTCAAAAGCTTTCTGAAGTACATGATAAAGGAGAGAAATATGTGCAAGAAACTATTGAGGCACTGGATGATACTGAAGAAGAATTTAATGATGATTGGTATGATGAGGTATTGGAGGATGAAGATATAGATGAAGCAATCCTTAAAAAGGACTTCACTCCTGTGGAAACAGTTCCAGATATAGTTCCAATTGATTTTGAGGATAGATAAGATGAAGTATAATCGAGTATTCCTCGATGGACTGATAGTGATGCAGATAAATGAAGAATATGAGAAATGTATAACTACGGAGTCACTAGCTCTAGTAGATCCAAACGAGATTGTAGTGGAGCATGAAGAATGGAATCCACTGCAAGAGAGCATAAACGTTGAAGAAATGCCAAGCTCAGAGCTTCACCATCCAGATCCTGATGAAATGAGCATTGTTGCTTTGAGATCTTGGTTACAGGCCCGAAACTACCCATGGAAAATATTAAAGAGACTCTAAGGTGAATCCTTGAGGAACCTTGTTAGAAGTTTTCAAGCTACAGAGAAACAGTCTAACAAGATGATTATTCTGGACATGGATAATCCTCAATACCTGGAGATCACCAAAAGAACAAGGGTGCTAAAGCCTCATGAAATCAGATCAATGGCACAGAAGACAAATGTTTATGAGCAAAGGAAAGAGCTGATGAGGATGTTTCCTGAGATAGAGAAACAAGCTTATAAAGTTTCTCTTGATCAGAAACAAATATTTAACAAAGCCAAATCAACGGGTGACTTGGTGAGGAATGTACTGCAAAAAGGACAATCTATATCAGAATTGCTAAATGCCATGATTGCTCTAGATTCCACCAACCAAATTAAGATTGTAGCCTGGAAATATGATTAGATTTTTTATGCTTTCTTAATCAAACGAGTAAATGTTGTATGTGATGTTTATCATTTTTACTCGAGCATCATAAAGCTCCCAGTTCAAGACTTTAAGGAGTTGAATAAACTTCCTTTGATCAATCCGACTGGAGCTAAACGTGGAGAGATGTTTGTAGAGCTGCTGAATAGAGGAATTACAAGAGCAAGCGATTTCTTGGAAACAAGATGTTCTCAAGAGGACAAAGAGTACTTTGCTATGTTGAAAAAGAATAGAAAGATAAAAGGGAAAACAATCAGAGGATGAGCATTTCCTGGTTGAGTTTTGTGATGACTACTTTGAAAAGGTAATGACTCCATGGTTGAAGGTTATTGATGGAACACATAAATCAAAACCTATCCTGCGATGGTTTTGCAATACTGAAACATTTGAGCTAAAGTTAGTCAGAAATCTCATTAACTGGGATGAGGATATGATTACTCTTTTTGGTGTGTTTGAGCTTAAATTGTTGCATCCAAGCTATATATCTTTCTTGTCAGTGCAAAAGTTTGAACGAGTAACTCCTGAAGTTGCAGAAAATGATAAGAAATATTTCTTGTCAATTATTAAAGTGATTAATGCTGTTATGGAGAGAATTTCACTGCGGAAAGCTTTGGCTTATGCAAACATCAAGGAGAAAGATATTAAAGATATAGAGTTCATGAGGATATCCAGTAAGGGAGTGTTAGAAGTATACTCAAAAGGTAATTCAAAGCCTATTGAGTTATACGCTAACATTGACATTACATGATTATCTAAAGAGACACTTGAAATCATGAACAAAATAGAGATAAAGACGAATACGGCGAAGCCTGAGCAATGTGTATTAGGTAGCAAATTCAAATCTGCTATTGCTAAAGCCTTGAGAGAACAAGAGCTTTATAAGGAGAAGCCAATGTTTAAAGTTAAAAAACAACTAGGGGATTAGTTTGAAGATTGAAGATGGATGCACAGGAAGAAAGAAGATTGCAGATAAAGAGAAGAGAGAAGAATGTAGCTGAGAAGACTGAAGAAGATAGAAGATTGAAGCTGAAGAAGATCAAGAGAATGAAGGTTGAAGATAACTAAATACTGAAGACCATGTACATCTTAGAGGGAGTATTGTTAGCACCTCTTAAAGATTTAACATGTTGTATTTATTTGTCCTTATAGTTTACTTTTGCATTGTATTTTACTTTTGCAATAGTATAGGGACTTATTGTGTAATATATGTTCTATTAGTTTCTTTGTTTAGTATAAATAGGTTTAAGTGTATTGTGTAGTTAGACGTTTTGATCATTTCTCCCAATTGTACACTCTAATCCTTGCATCTAATCTATAGAAACTGATTTGAATCTTTGCAATTGTTGATTACTTTGTTCTTTTAATTGTTAATTGCTTAATCATAACACAAAATCGATCCATTTGAACCAATCACAAATAAATCAGGTGTTAGACCCTAAAAGGATCATACATGCCAATTCAAGAGGTGGATGGTTGTTCTGCTACTTTCTCCCCAAGTCCAAGAAGAAAATGCACATAAAGAAGATCCTGCATGTGAAGAAAATTACAAGTGTCGGCTATCCGCATTTGTTAATGCGGATGACCAAGAACAAATGCTGACAAGTAATTGTTCTTCCGCATTAACTAATGCGGACAGCCGATGAAATGTAGACAAGGCATTTGTTCTTCCGTATTAACTAATGCGGATGACCAGCAACAAATGCGGCCAAGTGTTTGCTCATCCGCACTAACTAATGCTGATGACCAAACACTAATGCTGCTAATAGAAGACTAATGCTGATGAAGAATTTCTCATCCGCATTAGTTAATACGGATGACAAAGAAACAAACGCTGATGAAGACTTAGACTAAGGGTAGTTTAGTCATTTTGTACAAGCTGTGTGTCAGCTTATAAATAGAATAGAAACCTCGTATGTGAGGTAGATTTTTTTTTGTGACTGTTTACACATCTTTTGAGAATAGACAATCAGAATATACTTTGTTTCTCTCCCATGTTAGTTTTCTTGTTACTGTAGCTTGCTAAACCCTAGCATTTACTCTGTAACAGTTCATCTAATAAAATACAAGAATGCATTTATGAGTATATCAAGAGTTTCATGTTCATTGATTGCTTGATTCCACCTTTCAATCTTTGACTCAATCTTCATATTCGATCCTTGTTGATTCATATCAACAGAGAATATCATTCTCCAAAAAGTCCAGTCAATTGGTATCAGAGCTTTGGCTATCGGTTATTACTCAGATCTGCTCAGATCTAGGTTTAACCTGATTGATCTGTTGATTGAGTTACTGTTTAGAGGTTTCAACCATCTCTTCTCAGTATTCCAACTGAATACTCGCTGATATACTCAACTGCTACTGTTCACCCGATGATCTGCTCTTCGAACAAATTGTTCAGGTTGCACAATCACTAAAAACATAAAATCAAAAGCTGAAATTACATATTCTCAGCAGATCCATTGTTACAGGACTAAGTTCAGACTTGTTGGACTATTTGGACTAATTAACTATAAAGTCACTTAAATCCAGATATAAACAAGTTAAAACAAACAAGTAACTATGGATTCACATAATTATTCTGAACTTGGGCATGCCTCAAAACCACCCATGCTCAAACATAAATCAGAATTCAAACAATGAAAAATCAGATTCATGAACTATATCACAGGTGTTGATCCTGATTATTGGATCTCAATATGCAAAGGCCCACACATTCTAGTTACACTATCTTGAGATCAAGCTGCACTGTACAAGACCACAAGAATTCCTATTGAAGATCTTACTCTTGATGATGATGATTACAAGAAGATCAAGATTGACCTTAAAGCTTACTCCATACTTAGTCAAGCACTTAAAATGGATATGCTTAAAAGATTGGAAAAGTATGGCACTGTAAAAGCTGTATGGGATGCACTGCAAATCATGTGTGAAGGAAGCAGTGAAGTGGCTGAAATCAACAAAGACAAGCTTGTGAACCAGTATGAGACATTTCATCACCTCAAAGGGGAGTCCATCTCTAAACAGTTGCATAGATTTGTGTAGCTGGTGAATGATTTAGAGATCATGGGTTTTACTTACAAGTCAAAGGATTTAAACAAGAAGATGATTCATAGTCTTCCTGAAAATTGGAAACAAAATGTGACTATGCTAAAGAATACTCTTGATTTGGAGAGCACCACCCTGGATATCATGATAGCAAAGATAGAAGCTTTGGAACTGGATGAAAGAAGCAGAAATCTGGGAGGACCCAGAGTAGTTGAAGCTTACAAGTTTCCCATAGACAATCACTCTGTGGAAAATGCCTCATTACTGAAGAGGATGATTTCATTTCCTCAAGGGATCAAACTAAAACAACTGGATTCACTACAGCCCCACCATCCAACCGACCAACAACATCTTCCCCATCAACTTCAACAAGTCAAGCATCAGGATTCTCTGCAACTCCTACTCCTGATGATTCAAAATCTGAAGAACAAAAGGCAACTTACAATGCATTTGATGCAAGCTTTGAAGCCTATTTGGGTGGAAGACTTACATCTGCACATCTGATCCAAGAAGATCTGGAAGAAATGGATCGAGATGATGTGGAGGAAATGGACTTGCAATGGCAAATGGCCATGATTGCTATGAGAGCAAAGAAGTTTTTCAGAAAAGGGAAAAAGCTTGACCTTCATGAAAACACCAAGCTTGGATATAACAAATCAAAATTGAAATGCTTCAATTGTGGTATAACTGGCCACTTCTCTAGAGAATGCAATGCTCCCAGAAGAAACTACAACGCTCAAAGCCCTCTCAGAGCCAGTCATCATCACAACCATCTTCAAGCTTTCACTCTAACAGTCATCAACAACAGCTTCATCATCCTCAATAATCACATCAGATTCAACCCCAACTGACCAATCAAGCTTATGGAAGCAATCAGTCATGAGCAAATGCTCTTGTTATCAGGCAGGATGGAGTGTGTGACTGGAGCATGTATGCTGAGGAGGTAAAGCCTCAATTTCAAAATCATGCACTCGTGGCTCACATCAATGATGGACCTTCTCCCATGCCTACTGAGGTAAAACCTAACCTTTGTAGTGATAAATGCATAAATAAACTGCAAGGGTATAGAGAGCATAATCATAAATTGGCTGATAAAATTAAAAAAGAAAAGGTGAAGTCAGAGATGCTTAAGAGAGAAATAAAAAGCTTTAAAATCAAAATTAAATCTCTCATATCTGACATTGAGAAATTGCATGGTGAAAAGTACACTCTTGCCGCTGAGAATGAGAAACTGACTGAAAAATTAGCTCAATCTAAAACTGAACAAAATCTTACAGAACTGAAACTAGAAAAGTTTCAGCAGTCATCAGTAAAGCTGCAAGAGATGCTTGATTCTCAAAAGGATCCCAAAGACATGTCTTGTATTGGATACAACTGTTGTCCACCACCATACAATGATAACTACACTGTCATGCCTGATTCTGTCACACTCAAACAGGAAAATGAACCTAACACTATTGAACCTAAAACAATAGTAAAACAAGTCACCAATCCTCAAATAAACCTAGTGTTTACATTGAAACAAATGAGGATAAAATCAAATTAGGTCACCCAGTTAAAATCAAGGAGTGTTAAGACAAGACAGTGAGTGTGATCAAAACAGATAGCCCAATCAAGGCTATTGTTCCTTTTGTGAAATTCATTCCTGCAATTTCCAAGGAAAAGAAAATGAAAGCTAATGAGGTGAATCTACCTACTGAAAGTAGATCTGATAGTGAGATAAACTCTCCTAAAAATTCAAGCAAATCAGACACTGATTCACCATCAATCTAAAGAAAAGTTTCTCAGGTCACAAAAACTAAAATTAACTCAGACCCTCAAACTTCAAAATCAAAGCAAGGGGTTGGCTTTGATATTTTCAATAAATAGCATGTGAATCAATTTGAAAGAGAGATTAGGCAAAAATCAAGAAAGGATGATCAGCCTTAGAAAAGCAAAATCAGGAGTATTGTGAAACAAACTACCAACAAGGTTGATCAGGCTTTGTCATCAAAACTAAGGAATGAATCTAATTCCAAATCTGCCAAAGCTACAAAATCCGCAACACCAGGATCTGTAGCTAGAAACAAACACATGTATTGTGATGTGTGTGAGAGGTCTAATCATAGAACAAATAAATGCTTTTACAATCAATACTGTTCAATCTGTGATATGAACATGCACTCCACCAAGAACTGTTATTTCAACAAATATTATTTTGTCTGCAACATGACAAATCACAATACATCTGATTGTTTCTTTAAACAATAGAGATTGAGAATAGCTCAAAACAAACCTATATCTCCAATCATGTCTGAGAAACATAAGATCAATGGTCGTCCTCATCACAAAGTCTCTAAGTCTGATGATGATGTAAAAATCTGAGAACTTCAAACAGAATAAATAGAAATAAAAATCAAGTAGTCAAACAAACTAATGATTTTTATAATTCTAAAACAAAGTTTGATAACAAAAAACGAATAAACTTTCTGAAAAGAAACAGGGATCAAAGGTTTGGATACTCATCTGACTCTTCAGTTGAATTAATAAACCATTCGAGTTTCAGAAACAAATTAAGCATGATTCCATCATCAAAGCACCAGTTTAGAGGAAAATACCAACAGGTTACTATCATGGATAGAAACGTAAGCACAAGACTGTTGGTACACATGTCCCCAGTTCTAGTCTAGTGAGCTCAAATGTAATAGACTTCTATCTTGTAACACATATGTAATGTTCAATCAATCTAATGAGAATCTCTTCTTTATATGGTTGTTGATTAGATAATGTTATATCTACTTACATTATTAGTTGTTACACGCATATTATGACCATGTTATATAGGTTTACAGTTGTGAGACATAGTTCTGAATCATTAAAGGTTCAAAAATGTGTTTGACTAAGAATCTGATTCAGTCGCACGACTGGACCATGCGAATGGTCCAATCGCACGGTTGAACTGGGAGATTGAGTCAATCGCACGGTTGAGTCATCAGAATGACTCAAGCGTACGAATGAGTCAATCGTATTACTCAATCGCACAACTGAGCCAGTCGCAAGGCTCAGTCGCACGAATGAGATCTGTAACCTATAAATACCACTTAATTCGTGGAAAAACGAAACACTTCGAATACTTGCAACCCTAGTCGACCCAGAGTGCCTTGTTCGTCAAATCCAAGTTCATAGAACGTCTGAGATCGATCCTAATCCATTCTTAACGTTTTCTAATCGTTAGGTTTGATCTTGATTTCGTTCTCCCTGATTGGATCACCAATCAAATAGGATTCCGCACTATTTGATCTGGTACAACGAAGAATCAGTTAGTACTCCGTACGTACACGGTCCTAACAAGTGGTATCAGAGCCTTGGCTCTTGATTCTTCGTTCGATTCAATCAAGTTTTTGTCAAAAGTCTACGTTTTTGGCGATAAGATCGGTTCTTTCTGCTCAAAATCGATTCTTTACGTGTGCATGTTCTACAAAGTTAGTGTTTTTCGACTTCCAGCCGTCTAGGGTGTAAAAAACCTCGTTTCAGGTCAAAAGTTTGAAAAATTTCGATTTCTGCAGTCTCAGTCGCACGATTAGCTCAATCGTACGATTGAAGTCCAGTCACCCAGTACAATCGCCCGATTGAGTCAGTCGTTTAGCCAGCCGCCCGTTTGAGTCAATCGCCAACTCCAGTCGCCCAGCTGAGTCGTTCGGTCTGTTCAGTCGCCTAAGTATCTCAGTCGCCTGTTCAATCGTACGTTTGAGTCCAATCGCATACAGCTAGTGTTAGTCGCATTCCAGTCGTACACCCCAATCGCATTAGCAGTTTAATTCACAAGTTAAATTAATAAAAGAATGGACTCAGAAAATTATGCCATGTCAGCTGGAAAGGATTCGAGGATACAGAACTTGTTGTTACTGGAGAATGAGATAGGGAACCATAACAAGCCACCTAAACTATTGACTATAGAGGACTTTCCACAATGGAGACAACGTTTTGAGATTTATCTTAATGGCATGGATACTAACTTATGGAACTCTATTGAGGTTGGTTATAAAATACCCGTGGGGGCTGATGGTGTTCCTTTGACTTTGAGTGGACTCACCGATACACAGAAGGTTGCCCACAATGCAGAGAAGAAGGCCTATGCTATTTTGACCCAGTCCATTCCCAAGCCCATTTTTCACCAATACTCAGAGCACAAGAAAAGTAAAAAACTGATGGAAGTTCTTGAGAAGAGGTATGATGGAAATTCTAATTTAAAGGCACTGAAAGGTAAAGCGTCGAAGAAGGAGTTTGATAACTTCTCAGCAATTGGGAATGAAAGCTTGGATGAAATCGTCGATCCTTTCTATCATCTGATGAGTGAACTTCACACTCATGGTGTTAAGACATCAATGGAAGACAAAGTTTTAAGCTTGGCAGATGGTCTACCTGAAAATTGGGATTCATTCATTTCCACTTTGCGATACAACTCAGTTTTAGAAACCTTGGATATAAATGACTTTATTCTAAAACTGAGAGAGGAAGAAGTGCGACACAAGTACAAGGCAAAGAAGGGTTCTTATGCTCAAGACCCCTCACTCCTACCCCTGCTGCAAAGTCTTCTTGTGCACCTCTGCAAACAGCCTTCGTGTCCAATGCATCTCCAACTGTTGAACAAGGCTCATCATCTGCAAATAAGTCTCATGGTGCATCTGGAGTTATTCAAAGTCCCATTGTTACTCAGTCTGCAAAGTTGATGACAGAAAATCTGGGAAAAGTAACAGTGGAGGTTGCTAAAGAGCACATGGATCTACTTGCTGCTGTTGTGCACTCTTATGATGGTTTGGTGGCGGGCAAGATTGGTAATTGCCACCTTGCTGATGAAGATTACGAGCAAGTAAATAAGAATGAACTGGAAAGAATGGACATTATGTGGGCTCTTGCAAGTGCTGTCCGAAGAGCCAAGAAATTTGTGAAGAAAACAGGGCAGAATCTCGTGGCTACTAAAGATACAACCTTTGGTTTTGACAAGTCTAAAGTCACGTGATTCAATTGTGGAGAAAAGGGCCACTTTAAAAGAGAGTGTTCGACGCCTAAGAAGACTGGGAACGGGAATCCATTTTCCTCGTTCAACAGGCAAGATAAAGACGAGAAACCAACGTCCACGGGAAGTGATTCTAAAGCTATGGTAGCACAAGGAGATGAAGGACAAGACTGGTCCTTTCGATTCGTGTCTGATGAAGCTAACATAGCGTCTGTGGAGGACTTGAACGAAGACTCAGCCAGTGAAGGAGAAAGCTCAGCTGAGGTTGATACTGCTGATTTGGAAGAGACGTTTGATGCTGTTGATGAAATTGTCAAGAATGAGTTGAATTCAGAATCTGAAACTCAACCTACGTCTCAGAATGCTTTCATGGCTGGCACGTCGACATCTACACAGGTACAATCTAAAGATGAATTATTTGACAAACATGCTTGTGTTGAATGTGATAAATTTAGGGAAAGCATTGATCAAAAATTTGCTAGGTTATTAGAACACAATGATAACTTAGTAAATGACTTAAAACAGTGCTCAGAAGCTAATCGTGTCTTAAAACAAAATGAGAGCAGTTATAAGGAGAAGTTAGATGCGTTGAAGAAGCAACTAAAGGAAACTGAAGTTGTTGCCTTTAACCAAGAAAATGACATTAAATTCTACTTAAAGACCATTGAAGAGACTAAAAAGGACAAAGCGGTTTTACAAGTAGAAAATGAGTCTTTGAAACAAAAACTACATAGTTTAGCGAGTTCTTCGCACATTTTGAAAAACTTGGTTAAAGAACGCAACAATGGGGAGGGATTGGGTTACAAGGTAGTTCCACCACCACATGAGATCCTTTTGAACACAAAACAACGTCCAATTAATAACAACCCAATTAAGGATCATATGGTGACAACTCCTCTGGTTAGTGATCCGGACTCAGCAGTTAAGCCTGCTTCTCCGGATGGTGATTAGAAAACCTCAGCATCAAGCAAGGTCAATGCTGAGAAACGGGTGGAAGCTAATGTCCAATCATCTCTTAGTTTGGAATCAAAATCAAATATTACTCAAACCAAGACATCTAAAACCACTCAAGTTAAACCAGTTAAAAGGGATAATATTCAGCCTCAAAGACAAATTAATCAAAATATTAAACAAGTTAAGTTTGTTAAAGAGGGTAAATGTTCAAAGACTGAGACCAAAAGGCCCATTCCTGAGGTTTACTCCCCACCCCACAAGAGAACTCCTAGTCCATTTGAAAAGCGATCCTGCTACTCTTGTGGGAAACGAGGTCACATCTCTTCAAATTGTCCTCGTTATCAGACACCTAGGGCTAAGATCGAATTAGATCAAGATGTCAATCCGGTTCCAAAACAGAGATCTAAGACTCCAGTGAGGTCTAACACACCTGCTAAGTCTTATACCTCTCCTGCTCACCACAGACAAAATAAACAAGTCACTGGCAAGTCTGTGATGCCTGAGGTGAAACCAGTCTTGGAACCTAAACCAAAGATACAAACTGTAAATCAATCACATATCTACCACAAACAATCTTTCCATAAAGATGGTATGTGGAAGCCTAGAACATCTGAAGTGTCTGATAGCAATGACAAGTTGAAGGTTGATGTCCCACCAACTGACAAAGGACAGTGGGTCGAGTTCATCATGTGTGATGCCTCTGGGAAACCCAAGCCAGTCAAGGCTTGGGTCCCCCTCCTTAACTGATTGTTTTCAATTGTGTGCAGGTTGTCCGCTACAGTGCTTCAACAAATACATGGATTGTGGATAGCGGAGCTTCCAGTCACATGACAGGAAACAAGTCTCTCCTTTTCAATGTCAAACAAATTAAAGAGGGACATGTTTCCTTTGCTGGGAACAAAGGAGGATACATTACTGCTCAAGGCCAAGTAGGTAATGAGAAGGTAAAGTTTGATAAAGTAAATTTTGTTCAACAACTAGAAAACAATTTACTTTCAGTGTCTCAGTTATGTGACAAGGGCTTCAAAGTTATGTTTGACAACCGAAAATGTTACATACTGAAAAAGGAGATGGAGATTCCAGAGAAGCAGGTTTTGATGTCTGCATCCAGGTACAATGATTTATATGTCTTGGATATGTCTAATGTTTCTACCTCTGAGACTACAGCTCAATGTTTTCTATCAAAAGCGACAGAGAAGGAATCCATCTCATGGCACAGAAGGATGGGACACATCAATCACAGGAAGATGAATCATCTGATTCACAACAACCTAGTTGAAGGAGTTACAGTCAAGAACTTCCAACTTCCTGATTTTTGTGTCTCATGCAAGAAGGGAAAGCAGACCAGGAAATCTCACAAGACCAAGCACGTCAACTCAATTGAGATGCCCCTGGAGTTGCTACACATGGATCTCTTTGGTCCAGTCAACACAAAGAGTATAGCAGGAGACTGGTACTGCTTTGTAGTCACAGATTACTACTCAAGATTCACCTAGGTGATGTTTCTGAAAGCTAAATCAGAAACGTTAGAATCATTCAAGGTGCTCGTCATGACACTGGAGTCACTCTATAACCTGAAGGTGAGGAAAATTCGTTCCGACAATGGCACAAAGTTCAAAAATTAGTGGATGGATGCTTTCTGCAAAGAAAAGGGGATTGTTCATCAGTTCACTTCAGCATACACGCCACAGATGAATGGAGTTGCAGAACGAAAGAATCGGAGCTTAATTGAGACTGCGCGAACCATGTTAGCTGATTCAAAGCTCCATATTCAGTTCTGGAATGAGGCGGTTGCAAATGCCTGCTACACGCTTAATCGTGTGTTAGTAGTCAAAAGGCATGGCAAGACTTGTTATGAGCTACTTCAAAAGAGAAAGCCAAATTTGGAGTATCTGGAACCATTTGGAGCTCCATGTACATTGCTGAAGAAGACTCAGGATGGCAAGTTCAGTGAGAAAGCTGATCAAGGAATATTCTTAGGATACAGCATCCCAGACAAGTGAGTTTACAATAACTCGACAGGTCAGGTAGAGGTGTGGTGCAACGTGGATGTTCAGAGACACATCACCCCTCCTGCTGGAAAAGGTCCATCATCATTCTTCGATTATGATGGCTTTTTCAAATCCTTCAATCTTCCACAGTTTGATTCAGAGGATGAGGTTGCTACCCAGATGATGTATGATGTTCTTACCTCACCGAATCTGGATTCAAGCAACATCACACCTACTGATGGTGCCTCAAGTTCTTCGACTCCTGCTCATGACGAGAGTGATGATTCATCTGGTGATGAAGAAGCAGCTGATCCTAACCCTGAGCATACAGCTAATCAACAAAGTGAGTCATCAGCTGCTGAACCAGTTGTAGAAAATCCGGATACTGAACCAGTAGTCACCAATCTGGACTCTGAGGTTGTGGTTCCTACCACACCAGTGACTAGGATCAGTGTGAATCATCCCCCCACTTCTATCATTGGGGACATTAAATCCGGTGTGCAGACAAGAAATCAGCTGTACTCAACTGATTATGCTGCAGTCATGGAGAAGGGTTATGTCAATGACGGGGCTTTCTCATGTTTTGTTTCACAAATCGAGCCTAAATACGTCTGTGACGCCCTGAAAGATGAGGCCTGGGTCAATGCCATGCAAGAAGAGCTACTCCAGTTCAAGAAACTTGGATTCTGGACACTAGTTGACAGGCCGAAAGGAGTTAAAGTGATTGGTACCAAATGGGTACTAAAGTGCAAGAAGGATGATCAAGGTGTTGTTATCAGAAACAAGGCACGCTTGGTTGTTCAGGGCTTTAGACAAGTCGAGGGGATCGACTACAATGAAGTCTTTGCTCCTGTAGCTAGAATGGAAGCCATTCGTATCTTTCTAGCCTACGCCTCTTACATGAAGATCAAAGTTTATCAACTAGATGTAAAGAGTGCATTCTTGCATGGGGAAATCCGTGAAGAGGTATATGTAAGTCAACCCGAAGGATTCGAAGATCCTTATCATCAGGACAGAGTCTACAAGTTAGACAAGGCTCTGTATGGGCTACATCAGGCTTCTCGAGCTTGGTATGAAAAGCTCTCCACTCATTTGTTGAAACATGGTTTTCGCAGGGGTGTGATTGACTGTACATTGTTCATCAAAGAAAAGGATGGTGACTTGCTTATGGTGCAGATCTATATGGATGACATCATCTTTGGATCTAGAAATGAAGCATTGTGCAAAGAGTTCGAATCTGTGATGAAGGCAGAGTTTGAAATGAGTGCAATGGGAGAAATGAAGTTCTTCCTAGGATTACAGGTGGATCAAACACCAACCGGCATTTTCTTACATCAGACCAAGTATGTCGGCGATATTCTAAGTCGCTTTGACATGGAGAATGTGTCTGCTGCCGGTACCCCTCTCGCCACAAATCATGATGTGGCTCCTGATGAGAATGGGGATTTGGTGGATGCCACTATGTATCGTGGGATGATCGGATCTCTCATGTATCTCACTGCCTCGCGTCCAGATATCATGTATGCAACATGTTTATTTCTAGATATCAAGCGAAGCCAAAAGTGAATCACTTGATTGGGGTGAAAAGGATTTTTCGTTATCTGAAGGGTACTCCAACACTGGGATTGTGGTATCCTCATGATGATGACTTCGAGCTTACTGCGTACAGCGATTCAGATTATGGTGGCTGCAAGATGAATTTCAAGTCTACATCAGCAGGGTGTCAGTTCTTTGGAAGACGGTTAGTCACGTGGCAATGCAAAAAGCAGACCTCGGTTGCTCTATCAACCTGTGAAGCTGAATATGTTGCTGCTGCGAGTTGCTGCTCTCAGATCATCTGGATTCAACAGCAAATGCGCGACTACGGTTTGAAATTTTCTAACACTCCTATTTATGTTGATAATTCTGCTGCCATAGCTGTCACTAAAAATCCTGTTCAACACCCCAAAACAAAACACATCGGGATTAAATATCATTTCATACGCGATTGCTATGAAAAACAATTAATTGATGTGATTAAAATTAACACGGATTTTCAGCGCGCTGACCTTTACACCAAACGGTTTGATAAACCAAGATTTTTATATCTGCTAGAGGTCAACGGCGTTAAAAAGAAAAATGATGTGATTGCTGAAGAAGCAGATACATAGTCTGACTCGTGTCTATTTGTTTATTTTCTTTTTCTTTCATTTTATTTTATTTTTAATTCTCATGTCGTATAAAAAATCCAAAAACACAAAAAGAATTTTTGTTTTAGAATTTTAGGGGGAGATTTATTTCAGTATTCATTTACTTAAAAAAAAGGGGGGGGGGAGGTAAGTAAAGCTGAAAAGGCACAGACATATAAACTGGAAATGCGACTCGATAAAACTGGAAAGTGATAGTACACAGGTATCGAGTTACTTGGAACATCAAATTGGTTTTCATTTTCAAAAAGAAAAATCATAAATCAGAGAAGTCTAAGTCTAACAAAATGGCAAAATGATAGTAGTTTTGACTGGTATTGTAATCACTCGGAGAACAAGTACACCATACGATGTGTCAGTAGATTCAACACAATAGATCATTAGACATCATCAGTGAACTGGCTTAAACTAAATTTATTCAACTAGTTGTGGGTTTTCATGGTATCCCTGGTCTGCACAATCAATCAATGTCCAATAAGGGGTGAGGAGCAAGCTAATGCCACAAATGTGAGCAAAGACCTGAAAAACAGAGCAACAGATGACAAATGTCATTAAAAATAATGTATATGCAAATATGCTGCTCTAAGAAGATAAATAGGTATTGCGCCTCTCTGCTGTGCGATGGCAGTGACCTGAGGCTTAGCATAACCTATTCATTCTAAGAATTCATTGTTGTTTGCGCCTCTCTGCTGTGCGATGGCACTGACCTGAGGCTTTGCATCTCTTTGAAAATTTTTAGAACCAAATCTTCTAAGTTCCAAGACCGCTCAAAATTCTCCTGAGGACGATTGATTACCATATACCTGTGGAACACACAAATACTTGTTGATCTAACTCATTTAATTAATCACTGATGTGTGTCAAAAGTCTGTGTATGGATTTAAGTGGACAATTATCCTGACAATCGTCGTGGCTGCATCGCCTGATGTTCAAAATCAATAAGTATTACATACTAGTTCAAACATGATTTCCAGTTAGATCTTAGAAGTCTTAGATAAGTGAAAAACTGTGCAACCTTATCATGTAAAGTGTAATAAGCACTAAATGTTCCAAGTGATGGTGTATATGCCTGTCTGATTCCACATGAGTCTGTTCCGGATAAAATGGAAATGCTAATAAGCTATACAAGCCTGCCCTAACAAAAATCACAAAAATATGTTCTTTCTATTCATAGGTTAAGATTTGTCTATTCTTAGTATAATGTGTCATGTCGGACTGTGTATATTGTTATCTGCTAAATGTCACTGAATGTGCTTAATGTTTATCTAAACAGATTGTTTCTGAAAGGTTAAAATGATCACGTCTGAGGTGATCGGGTGGATAAATGGATCACGTCTGAGGTGATCGGGTGGATAAATGGATCACGTCTGAGGTGATTGGGTGGTTAAAATGGTCACGTCTGAGGTGATAGGGTGGTTAAATGGATCATATCTAAGATGATCAATTGCTCATAATGTTTTATCAATTGGTTAAGAAAACTAAGGGTTGGTCCATATCTTGAAAAAAATGGCACAAGTATAGCCCAATCGCACGACTAAATCTGATATGACCCAGTCGTACGAATGGGGTATACGATTGAACACAATCGTACGATTGGGCCATGCGAATGAGCCCAATCGGCCGATTGATTGTGACAGACTAGGTCAAACGTGCGAATAGGATGTGCGTATGAATCAAATGGAACGATTGGAGGTGACCAGCTATAACAGTCGTTTGGATGAACCTCAATCGCCCGATTGGAGACGAACGATTGGGTAGATTGCACGACTGAGACCCAGTCGCCCGATTGACCTATACGACTAGGTTCAGTCGCCCGACTGAACAAGACGACTAGGCTCAGTCGCCCGACTGGAATGTGCCCTAGTATATATACAGGCCGAATCAGAATCAGTCGCTCATTCTCCCAAATCGCCTCCTCTATTCGCCCAACCTAAAGAACCTCTGTCAAAATTTCATTTGATCCATCTTTACCTTCGTTTTGCGGATTCTAACATTCATTGGTGTTTATACAGGTAATACTCGAGGTGTTTCATAGATAAAACAGATAAATGCCATCCAGAACCTCTCGAATTCTGACCAAACAGTACCCGAGAACATGATGAACAAATAGGCTATCCAAACTAACCTAAACGTTCAAAAAAAAGTTAAAACATGCTTAATCGGTAGTTTCCGAGTGTAATGAGCCTAATTTCGACGTTTAACTTCAAGTATAGCTCAAAACACGAATTTGAATGGACAAACTGTCGAGTAGGCGACTGGACACGCTGATGAACTCCAATCGCCCGACTGAGAAGACGACTAGTCTCAGTCGCCCGACTGAGATGGACGAATGAATCAATCGCCCGACTATGCTCATTAGCTTGACTTAGTCGCCCGTATGAATAAATTCACTTTTAAAGCTCATTCGTTCCACTCAGTCGCACGGTTATGTTCATTCGGCTGCTCAGTCGCCCGACTAACCAAAGTGGGAAATTAATTGATTTTAATAAGCTATCTTCTACATGTACTGATGTTTACTTACATTGTGACAGATGGCGAGTCGTTGGGTTCTAAGCACAAAGCACAACATCTGTGCCCATCTTGATCTGACCTCAAGGAATGCATCGGAGTTTGTGGGAATAATTTCATTCTTACGAAGATCGAGGATCTTCAGGGCGATATCCACACCCTGCACTCCGTACCTCTCATTACAGCAGGCATTCTGGGAGAATGCTACTGTAGATAGATCAGTTGAGCCCTATCGGATCAGGAGCTCTATCCTTGGTAATGCTATAGAGATAACCGAGGAGGACCTAAGGACAATCCTAGAGTTAGGAGATGATGGTGACTGTCCTATTCGTTTACATCCGATGACTGTTAGAGGGTGCTTCCTGAGGGTTAAGTACACTGGGGACATCAACTCAGGGATGCTCAACAAGAGCAATCTTTGCCCCCAGTTCAAATACCTTGCCCACGTCATGCTCAGATGTATTGCCTCAAGGAAAGGAGGCTTCGACGAACTCTCTGAGCAAATGCAGAATGCCTATGTTGCATTAGTGCTGAACCATCCGTTCAGCTTCTCCAGGATGATCTTCACTTACCTAGTGGAGAACATAGAGGTGAAGGGGAGAGAAGGCTTCTGCATGTATCCTCGCTTCCTGTAAATGATCTTTGACCAGAAGCTTCCTATGTTACCAAAGCAGAAGGAGGATGCAGTTGTGCTCGAGGTGATGGATGATACCACCTTGGGAAGGATGAAGGTATACCGGGGCAAGCAGGTCAAGCCCCCGGTAAGACGTTTGTTTGAGCATCTGGCCCGTGAGGAGTATGTGGCGCCAGCTAGGAGAAAGTGGCGTCACGAAAATAGTGATTCTGATGTAGAGCAGGTGGCTCTACCCTCCGATGATTCCGATGATGATGACCACGGAACTGATCAGGGAGGAGATGGTCAAGGAAGACCTGAGCCAACTCCAATCCACCCTGACTTCATGTAGGAGGAGGAAGATTCAGATGAGGCGCCACTAACCCGGACTGTGGGAAGTCGGGTAGTGTCAACCGAGGAAGGATTACGGGCGGTTGGTGGACGCCCAGGAGAGTCTGGGAGCTCTGTAGCAGACCCATCATACACCCCAGCCTCTCCCAGCAGCCAAGGGGGAGCCTCCGGTCAAGGGGGACTCGGAGGAAACATATGGCTCGTCCTCATGGGATGAAGCCCAAACGCAGGAGGATCACGCTTATCCCTACCTCCTCTGCACCAACCACTTCCACCACACCTACCCAAACCACCCGAACCACTCAAACCACCCAATCCACCACATCCCAAACACCCCAAACCACCACCACCACTATACCTCCACTTCATACTCCCATATCTTCCACTACCACCACCACTGTACCACCCTCTACAGCCTTTACTACTACTCCCATATTCACCACAGCCACCACAACCACCACTACTCACCAAACAGGACCCTCATCTTTTCCATCCAGCTTATTCATACCACCAGTTTCTGTGGTAGAGCATCTTGCTGCCCTAAACAGCATGGTGGTTAAGCTGATGGCGTCGGATGCAGCAAAGACGGCTCAGATACAGCAGCTGAGAGAGTTGAGTTCATCCCAGACTGCTGAGATACATCAGTTACGAGAGTTGACTTCTTCCCAAGCCCATGTGATCACTTCACAGACCGATCAGATCACTGGGTTGCTTCAGCATGAGGCAGAGACTGATGCGAAGTTAGGAAAGCTGGAGGCGGCTCACAAAACTCTGTTGCTTAAGCTAAAAGGCACTCAGAGTGAGCCCCTTAAGATCGGGGAAGGAGATGATGATGGTGACGATAGTGATGATGACAATGATGACGAGGATGAGGATGATGATGAAGAGGATGATGATGCAGAAGGTGAGGGACATCAAGACAAAGAAGGTGATGATGATGAAGGAGATGCTACAACTTCACCCTCTGATCGTACACACGAACAAAGGACAAAGCGAAAACAAGATCAGAAGACACCTACATCTGAGCCATCAGCCTCCTAATCTGCTGAAGATCCACCAGAGATACAAGGCAAAGTTCAAGACTAGATGTTTATTTATTTTGTTGAAACTTTGTACTTGAAATTATGTATTCTAGTTTGTTATATATAAAATTGTGTGGATATAAATCAACTTTGGTTATGTGATCAATGTATACTTACTTGCCATATATTTGATTTTGTTACAGGATCAGCAAAACAAGTCGATGAGCATGATGTCATGCCCCTTCGTCAGATTAAATCCAAGTTGACTATGATTCTTGATCTTCAAGGGATAGTACAACGGTCTGTGGGATATTCAGCTGAAGAAGGGGAAATTATTCACGACTTGACAGATGAACAGATTGCAGAACTGTTCAGTCTGAATCCGGATGAGTTGGTAAAAGATGCTCCCGAAGTCGATGTAGTCAGCGATGAAGAACTTCAAGATGTCGACGAGGTGGAGATTGAGGACATGACGACGGATCATTATCCCCAGTACACTAACGCCGAAGGCGAAGTACTTCCAGATGTGGGGGAAACCTTTGACAACAATATCTTTGATAAAGTGGAAGAGATGACAGCAGCTAAGGCAGCTGCAGAAGAGATTCCTCAGGCAGATGAAGCTGATCTTGCAACCAAAAAGGAGGAATGGATTGCATGCCTTGAGGAGATGAAGAAATAGCTTGTGCCTACAAAGTCAAATGCCTACACCAAGCTTTACAAGATTAAAAAGCATCAGAAGGTGTCAGGAAAGATTATCAGCTGGGCATACTTTGATGACCTTAAAGCATATGTAGTGAAGAGAGAGAAGGGAATAGAGTATTTCAGATTTCCTCATGATCTGAAAACTCTCCCAGGATTTGAGCTTAATCGTCTAGCCAACTTGAACCTCCTATATGCTGTTCCAGGAAAGATATCAGGATGGTTTGAGCAGGCACTAAAGAAAGAGTACCATACAAGGTGGGTCAACTTTAAACCTCAACAGCCCAGAAGGTTATTTCATAGGACTGAGGTTGACCCCACCTCAGGAAGACCAAAGGTGGTCTGGAGATGGCATCCTCCGCGCACTATGTCGCGTATTCCATTGAGGGAGATGCCCCAGGATTTTGCACCCCATTTCAAATGGTGGTATTATGACTGGCGAACTGGTGAAGTTGTCATAGTCTTGGAGAAAGAAGGAACGGTCGAGACGATAAGGGTTTTTGATCCGATGTGGCTAACCAACCTGTCTGAGTCTGATGTCTATATCTTATTCAAGTGGCCACTGTTTTTTGATACACAGGATATCGTGCAAGCACTGTAGTTCCAACATGTTATACGTATCTGCTTTGCATTGAATATTCACTCTGGGGTCTCGAGAGAAGAAAGGGTGAAAAGATATGAAGAGTTCAAGAAAGAAGTTAAATCTTAGATAGAACTAGGTCCAAGGGGGAGTTTGTTGGTACACATGTCCCCAGTTCTAGTCTAGTGAGCTCAAATGTAATAGACTTCTATCTTGTAACACATATGTAATGTTCAATCAATCTAATGAGAATCTCTTCTTTATATGGTTGTTGATTATATAATGTTATATCTACTTACATTATTAGTTGTTACACGCATATTATGACCATGTTACATAGGTTTACAGTTGTGAGACATAGTTCTAAATCATTAAAGGTTCAAGAATGTGTTTGACTAAGAATCTGATTCAGTCGCACGACTGGACCATGCGAATGGTCCAATCGCACGGTTGAACTGGGAGATTGAGTCAATCGCACGGTTGAGTCATCAGAATGACTCAAGCGTACGAATGGATCAATCGTATTACTCAATCGCACAACTGAGCCAGTCGCAAGGGTCAGTCGCACGAATGAGATCTGTAACCTATAAATACCACTTAATTCGTGGAAAAACGCAACACTTCGAATACTTGCAACCCTAGTCGACCCAGAGCACCTTGTTCGTCAATTCCAAGTTCATAGAACGTCTGAGATCGATCCTAATCCATTCTTAACGTTTTCTAATTGTTAGTTTTGATCTTGATTTCGTTCTCCCTGATTGGATCACCAATCAAATAGGATACCGCACTATTTGATCTGGTACAACGAAGAATCAGTTAGTACTCCATACGTACACGGTCCTAACAAAGACCATCATGGCTTGGGTTTCATACTCTAATTAGTTCTTTCTGTGCTTGTAGCGATATTCATACAGGTCCAACAGTTTATGGTATGTGGACAGTGGATGCTCCCGACACATGATTGGAGATCGTTCCCTCCTTCATGATTTTAAGCATATTCAAGGAACTATTGTGGCATTTGGAGGAGATTCACAAGGTGGTAGAATTACAGGTGAAGGATCTATGACAAGTGGAATGCTGAGCTTTGATAGAGTGAACTACTGCGAACAACTGAACTTCAATCTTCTCAGCGTGTCTTAGATCTGTGACAAGAAATATTCCAGTCACTTCACTAACACTCATTGCTATATTCTGAGATCAGGATTTCAAATTCTTGAAGAATGGGTTGTCTTGAAAACATCGAGGAAGAATAACACCTATGTCATTAACCTCAATTCTGCATCACCAAAAAGAGAAACATGTCTTCAATCAAAAGCATCTTTTGATGAATCACAACTTTGGCACAGACGATTGGGACACACAAATTTCAAAAACATGAACAGACTGGTCAAGGGAAATCATGTTATTGGTTTACCTCAAAAAGAATTCCACTTCATTGACCACTGTTCAGCGTGTCTCAAGGGAAAACAACACAAGTCGTCTCACAAGCTAATATTGGTGAACACCAACAATTCTCCATTGAAACTACTTCATATGGATCTTTTTGGTCCAACTCATGTTATGAGTATGGAAAAGAAGCAATATTGTTTGGTGATGATAGATGACTTTTCTAGATTCACATGGGTCTTCTTCCTACTTCATAAAAATGAAGCATCCCAATTAATAAAAGATTTTATCACCAAAATTGAAAAACAAATTGATCTTAAAGTCAAAACAATCAGGAGTGATAATGGGACAGAATTTAAAAGTGAAGATATGAGTTCATTTTGTACAACCAAAGGCATAGCTCATCAATTTAGTGCAGCTAGGACTCCTCAACAAAATGGAGTAGCTAAAACAAGAAATAGAACACTAATTGAAGCAGCACGTACTATGCTAGCAGATGCTAAACTACCAATAACCTTTTGGGCAGAAGCAGTTAACACATCGTGCTTTGTACAAAATATAACTTTGATCGTAAAAGAAAGTAACAAGACACCTTCTGAACTAATTTTTCACAGAAAACCATTCATTGGATTTTTCAGATCATTTGGCTGTCCTATCTCAATATTAAACACCTATGACCATTTGGGAAAGTTTTCATTCAAGTCTGATGAAGGATTCTTTATAGGATATTCTTCTGTTTCAAAGGCTTACAGAGTGTTTAATCCTAGATTAAACATTATTGATGAATCAACATATGTTCAATTCAAGGAACATTCATTTCCCAAAGCAACTAACGGTCCAGATTGGTTGTTTGATATTGACTCATTTACTAAATCTTTTGACCAATTTCACATGTCTAATGTAAGAAGCCTACAATCAACTGTACCTTCATCTTTAGTAGAAAGAAGGAGTGACTTTCCAATGATTCCTCCAACATCTACTGAGCAACTTGATAAAGATGTTCCACTACAAGCTGATCCTGTCAGACATACTGTTCAACATCAAAGTGCTTCAATTAAGGATGGTCCGAGTACAATACCCTCTCAATCAGAGATGCCATCTATTGAAGTCAGAAAACAAGAAGAAGTTAGAACTCAAACTCATGTCATCTCTCCGGTTGACACTGAAAGAACTTCAAATGATGGGAGTAATCAAATCCCTGCTGACACTGAAGCAGGAACTGGAACAAATTTTGATTACTTTCATAGCTCCCCAACATTACAAGAAGAAGTTGCCTCGCACCAAGATGAACTGAATCTCTCCAATCTTTATGTAACCATTGCTGGTGACTCAATTCCAACCACAAGAATACACAAAGATCATCCAGTTGACAACATCATAGTGAACTAAATGAACGGGTGACAAGGAGCAAGTCAAGCATAGCTAACATGTGCTTGTTCTTATGCTTTCTGTGTCAAACAGTACCTAAAAATATCAAAGAGGCTCTTCAAGACAACAGTTGGATTGAAGCAATGCAGGAAGAGTTGTTGCAATTCAAGAAACATGATGTATGGCAGCTGGTAGATCTTCCCGAAGGACAATACCCAATCAGTACCAGGTGGCTATACAGAAACAAAATTGATGACAGAGGAATTGTCATTAGAAACAAAGCAAGACTAGTAGCTTAGGGATACACACAAGAAGAAGGAATTGACTATGATGAAGTATTTGCCCCTGTAGCCAGACTAGAAGCAATAAGAATCTTTCTTGCATATTTAGCATCCATGAAATTCACTGTTTATCAAATGGATGTGAAATGTGCATTTCTGTATGGGAAGATTGCTGAAGACGTCTACATAAGTCAACCTCCTAGATTTGAAGACCTAGATTTTCCCCACATGGTATACAAGCTAGACAAAGCCTTGTATGGTCTTCATCAAGCTCCAAGGAAGTGGTACGAGACACTTTCATCGTTTCTTCTTGACAATGGGTATGAGAGAGGGAAGATTGATCAGACCCTCTTCAGAATAAGAAAAGTAAAGGACATGTTGCTTGTACAGATATATGTGGATGATATCATTTTTGGCTCAACAAACAAGACTCTATGTAAAGACTTTGAAAATCTCATGCATTCAAAATTCCAAATGAGTGCTATGGGAGAACTCACTTTTTTTCTGGGAGTACAAGTCCAACAGACAGCAAACAGAATCTTCATCAATCAATCAAAATATGTGGAAACAATGCTGAAGAAATTCAAGTTTGCTGACTGTCAGTCCATCATAACTCCTATGGATACTAAAGTGAAGATTGGACCTGATCCTGAAGGCAAATCAGTGGATCAGACATACTATCATTCCATGATAGGTTCACTAATGTATCTAACAGCCAGTAGGCCTGACATTATGTTTGGTGTTTATGTGTGTGCTAGATATCAAGCAGATCCCAAGGAATCTCATGTCAATGCAGTCAAAAGGATATTCAGATATCTTAAGGGCAAGCCTGCTCTTGGACTATGGTATCCAAAGGAAGGAGATTTCAATCTTGATTATGGTTTTCAAGTTCTTTGGATTCAAACTTGATTATGGTATCCAAAGGAAGGAGATTTCAATCTTAAGGGCAAGCCTGCTCAAGATGAGTATATAACAGCATCTGCATGCTGTTCTCAAGTTCTCTAGATTCAAAACCAGATGCTTGATTATGGTTTTAACTTTCTGTAAACTCCAATTTACATTGACAACACACAGTAGTGTTTATAACAAATAATCCAGTTCAACACTCAAAAACAAAACATACTGAAATTAGATATCACTTTTTGAGAGATTGTGCTGAAAAAGGATTAATCAAATTGATGCAAGTTCACACTGATAATCAATTAGCTGATTTATTCACTAAGGCATTTGATCCAACCAGATTTGAATTCTTAGTTCAATCAATTGGCATGATTAATCTTGAGTAAAATGAAAACAAACAAAAACATTCAAATATTTCAAAAATTATCAAAAAGAAATCAAACGAAGAAGTATATAGTTTATCTATGGGATATGATATAATTACAGTCATTATATCATTCACTGTGCTTATTTACAAAACTTAAATGACTGACAAGACTTATCTGATATGTTTATAGGCTCAACTTGGAAAAGAAACCACATGCAGTGATAAATTAAAGCTTATATTCAACTGTGATGCTGTCATCTCATAGTATGTGTAAGTTTTGACTTATCCAAATGTATGTGTGTAGCAACCAAAACACCCTAGGTAATGATGACTTATGAATCTCTTTCACTCACATCAGTTCCTCCTTTGTTTTGCTAAGCAAAGACCTGGATAAACTTGCACATAGTGCTGATGTCCTGATCCATCAAGATTCCCAATAAGGAACACATCCAACATGGATGAAACAAACAGAATAAAAATCATTCAAAATGAATGAAACAAAAGAATCCTAAGAGATCACCTTCCAAAGTGAAGTGAAAAGAATCCCAATGTGGATCAAAAGTGATAAAAGGATCAAAATTAAAAGAATCCCAATGAGGATCAAGTAATATGAGATTTCTAAGTTTAAGTATCCTCGTCAAGTAAGATGTTGAAAGTTCTACCATACATTGCATGCAGATGGTTGACCTTGCCATGCTTTTGAATGTAAGGTACATGTTGAAGACCCAATCAACCCAAAAACATGATAAGATCATTTGCATGAGAATATTAACCAAGTATGAGTTTAAGAGGATAAACATACCTGCAATCAATATGTTCATGACCATGTCTGTTTTACTAACAATTGCTTGCACTTGTGAAAGGTAAGATTGATATGATCCCAAAGAAAGGTATAACTCAACTTCTTGTACAGTGAAGAAAGCAAAAATCATAAAGAGATTTTATTTTCAAAAATTTTTAAATCCTTAAAAGTTTCTATCTATTATGGATATAAACTTTAGGGGGAGTAATTTAAAAAAATTGATCAATTTTGTACAGGTGTTTCCTTTCTTAAAAATTAGAAAAACCAAAAACAATTTACCAAATCAGAAAATCTGTCTGTGTTGTTGCACAAGTTAAACCATAGTATCTCAGTTCTTGCAGACATCTTGATACACAAAAGACCAATATCAATCAACAATGGGAAACTTGATAAGAATCAACCACTGATGAACAAGTCAATCCAAGCAAGAATTGATATCACAAAAATCAATCAAAACTTCATAAGAATCAACCAACAGACACATCTTCATAAAGGCAAAGACATTGCTTCATAAAGCATCAGAGAAAATTCATCCAAAACCAACCAAAGCAAAAACATTAAGTACAAAACTTAATGCGGGTAAGAGTATTGGTTAATGTGGGTGAAGGTAACCCAAACAGTTAACCAATGCGGGTAACGGTTTTGTGAACTGACACGTGAAAAACTAATGCGGACAAAGTCACTCTACCGCATTAGTCTCAACACCAAGTTTTAAGCAAAACTAATGTGGACGAAATTTATGCTCATCTGCATTTGTTTTCCTTAACTGTATCTCTTTGAAAAGATGAAATTAACATTTAAACTTGGGTGTAAACTTGTGTCATCATAGAGCATGATATGTGATCACACTCTTCTATCATCAAGCGCACATGGAAGAAATGCGGACAAACTTTTACTCTACCGCATTTGATGAAAGTTGAAAAATTTGTTCATCCGCATTTGCTACAGTGAACAAATGCTGACAAGTATTTGTTCATCCGTATTTGCTACAGTGAACAAATGCTGACAAGTATTTGTTCATCCGCATTTGCTACAGTGAACAAATGCTGACAAGTATTTGTTCTTCCGCATTTGCTACAGTGAACAAATGCTGACAAGTATTTGTTCTTCCGCATTTGCTACAGTAAAATACTGATGAACATTTCTTCAACCGCATTTGGTACAGTAATTTTAAAACTTGGGCGCATTTGTTTTAAAACTTATCAAAATTTGAAATCCATATTAAATAGACTATATAAACCAAAATCAAAGGGTCATTCAATACTTTTCAAAATTGAGAGATTTAAAGTGAGACGAGCGCTATTAAAGTTACTGTTCATCTTCATCATCTTCCTCATCATCCAAACCTGTGTTCTAAGTTCGATTCATCACCATTTACTCATCTTCGATTCACTACAACAGTATTATCGAGGAAAAGGTGAAAATCCCAAAAATGTTGATAACCCTAATTGTCGAACATTCATCCGAACCATGATCTTAGTAACCTAGGTCAAGAAAGAATCATGCAAAATCAAACAAATGTTCATGAACCATTGACGATTTCAACTGAAAGACACATACTAATCATGAAGAAATCAACAAACAAAGGATTTTCATCATTTCTGTTTGTCGTATGAACAGGGTATGTCAAAACTAAAATGTTGAAATCAAATGACAGTTTAATGGTTGAAATGAGTTAAAACTAAGAGATGATAATAAATACAATCATGAATAACTCATCAAAATGAACATGCATCACTAAATCAGATTAGGTCAAATTCATATGAAACAGTATACATGAACACTCAATTTTAACCAAGAAAAGTCAAAATGTGATAAACTTAGTCTGATTTATGATAAACCTTCTGATATACAGTATTCATTATTCTAATTCATATGCCTTGAATGCAGGGTATAATGGCTAACCTTAAATGCAGCAAGCTCTATAATGTTAGTGGTTTTCTTGACCCTGATGTTGTTGAGGCTGAAGGATTAAGAGATATGATTCGATTCATGTTGACTACAAGAGTTGCTTATGCTATGACAGTTAGACCCATTATCTATGAGAATTTCATTAGATCATTTTGGGGAACTGCTGAAGTAGTAGAACTTGATGGTGTGAGGACCTTAACTGGATGAATCACAGATGACCACACTCTTGCAATCACTGAGCAAATTGTGAGACAGTGTCTACAGTTTGGAGATGATGCTGATACTCCTTTAGAGCTTGAGGATAAAGAGATTATGGACTTCTTTTCCAACATTGGTTATGAAGGTGGTTTTGAAGTAAAACAAATAGTGAAAGGATTAGTAGATCCGTAATGGAGGTTTCTAATTCATTTCTTCCAACATTGCTTATCCAATAGGAAGACTGGATGAAATGATATTCCAGTGACTACATCCTCAGCCATATGTGCCGTGTGCACTAACCAACCTTTCAACATGTCTGCATATATCTTCAATGGATTGGTCTCAAATGTCCAAGAGGGTAGAAGGCACATGTTTTTTATGTACCCCAGATTTATACAGTGCTTCATTAATGAAGCTTACCCTAATCTTGCACCAATAGAACCAATGATGGACATCCCTCACTACAATGCTAAGTCCTATCAGTACATCAAAAAGAGAGATCCAAGGAATTTCTAAAGTGGTACATTCTTCCCTCTGTTGCCATGGATGTTGCAACAGATCAATCAAGGAGGAATACAAGAACAAGAGGCTCCTGTTGATGAGCCTGCTCATGAAGAAACACAAGCTGCTCCAAGTCAATAACAACATGTTGAGGAGCATGCTGCTATGACAGAGGAAAGACAAATGTCAGTCTCACCACAAGGTGATGTAGGTGGTGATCTTCACACTGATCCTTTTCTACAAGAAGCTGACATAGCCTCTCCAGTTATCCACTCTCCAATACCATCGCCACCCATATCACAAATTCCATCTTCACAACCACAACCCATGATCTCACCCCACATCTGTCCTATACACTCACCAATCCATCACCCTATCCAATCTCCTATTCACCATACACCTGTCCCATCACCACCCTCAGCTGAACCTCAAGAGTTTGGTGACTCTTCCAACTCTTCTGAGAAATCCAAATCATCATCTGATGAGGAGGATCATCCCACCAGGATGCCTGTAAGGAAAGTTGTATCAGAGGCTGCTCCTTCAGAAAGTTATACTGAATCTGGAGTGAACAAGCCTGATGAGAAAGATGAGATGATTTCTAACTTGCTTCAGAAGATTGCCAAGATTGAAAAGACGCAAAGAAATAGATCAGTTATCTTGCAAGACAGGTTGTTGGAATTGAATGAGAAGGAGAAAGAACTAAAGGATGTGAAGGAAAAACATGAGAGTGAAAAGAAGGAGAAGGATAAAGAGATTGAGATGTTGAAAGATGCTCTTCAACACTCAAGAGAAGAAATTAGTGGTCATGTGGACACCTTGAACATTCAAACAATAGTAATGAAAGATCTAGAAGAAGTTATTGAAGAACAGTCTACCATTATCCGTGACCTTGATTGGCAAGTGGAAGCTCTTAAAAACAGAGTCTCTGAGTTGGAAATGCTTGTCAAACTAAAGGAGGAGTCCGAGAAAGACAATGAAGATGAAGGTGATAAGATGGCTGAAAAGAGAAAAAGAGAGGATGATAAAGATGATAGTGACAAAGAGTCATCTAGAGACAGTGGTGATGATTGCCCTCCAGCTAAAAAGATGAGATTTACTGAGGCTGAAAAAGAGGGAGAACCTAGTGGATCAAAGCACACATCATCTAGCATGGAGATGATTGTTTACACATGTCAGCCTGAAGAAGTCCACATTGATGAAACTGAGTTCAGTGACATGATAGAAGAACTGGACATGTTCTCTGCTGAAGAATTTGTTATTGGTGAGGAGTTCTGGGACTTCATAGTGAACCAAGGGACTGATACTGAGCCTTTTGTTGTCATACCTCAATCTCCAGTGCCAATTGAAAAGGAATTGAGTATGCAACTGGTTCCTACTGTGACCCTATCTGATGAGCAAAAGGAATTAATCAGAAAACTTTATGAAGAATAGCAGCAAAGAGAATCTGCTGCTGCAGTAGATGAGCAAGAAAAGGCTGAACCTGAACCTCTTCCTAAAGAAGCTGAAAAAGCTGAATCTTCTTCTGATCCCTTAGTGCAAACTTACACCAAAAGGAAGAAGTATCTAGATGAAAAAGCAAAGGGTAAAAGACCAGTTGAAGAGGAAGAGCCAGTGAAGAAAAAGCAGAAAGATGACCCAAGAAGTCTAGCAGCCATTGCTTGATTCTTGGATGAACATGAACAAGCAGAGGCGTTACTGAAAAGGAATACTGAAGTGATTGACTTAGAAGAAGGAGAAATTCCAGGTGGATACATGGTTGATGAGCCAGTGATCAGAAAAATCCCTGTGAATGAAGATCTTTCTGTCTTTGAGATTGATGAAAAGGCCAAGTCTGATGATTTGATGAAAAAGGCCATATTTTTGATTGACCATGGTTATGACCCTGATGAAGTCTTTGGGGTGACATATGAAGGGATGCTAGCAGAAGAAGAAAAGTTAACCAAGCTGCTAGATCCAACTTTTGAAACTAAATATGAGAAATCTCAATCTCCCAAAGCTTCTGAGGTCAAGGCAACAAAAGCCAAACCTGCTACTTCTCCTCAACCTATGTATCCTGATCCATACAGCATGACAGATAAGGAGATGAAGGATTATTTGTCTGCTTAAGGATTCACTAAAAGAAAACTAGGGAACATGAAAACCAATTCCCTAAGGGCTGCTGTCCTTAGGATGATACTTGAAAAGAAAGACAGATTGAAAAAGATGGAGGAGGAGATCACAAGAACCCAACCAAGAACAAGAGTTTTAGCTCAAGATATGAGCCTCAATCAGGGAGATCATGATTCCCTGGCACACATTCTTCATAGATACCCAGAGTGGTTTGTTGAGCCTTCACAACTAGAACTACATGAAGGACTCACAACTGCTGAAATGATCAAGGGCGTGTCTACTCTAAAAGGCAAGACTGATCAAAAAATTATTTCTTGGAAGTATGAAAGTGATTGGAATATGTTCATGGTGAAGAGATTATCTGGATTAGTCCAATTCTTCACAGAGTACTCTGCTCTGGTGAAATCTCTAGAGATCCATGATCTAAAGGAACTAGCCAATTTAAGACTGATCAATCACAAGGATATGTTCAGGGGATATGAGTTTGAGGACATTCTAAGGATGTTCAAGAGAACTGACAAGTTCAAATCATTGAAGACTATCTGCATGAGTAAGGATAGATCATTTGTCAATCCTCTTGATAAGAAGAAAAAGAACCCAGCAGAAGAAGTGGTATTCCCTGAGCTTAGGGTAAAGCCCACCGAATCACTGAAGAGAAAGATGGTTGCTGGTACTCACACTTCTGTGCCAATCTCTAATGTTTATTATGACGAGAAAACATATGAGTTGGTGATTGAAAGGAAATGGGGAGGAAAGGAAGGAGCAGAGATCAGACTGTTTAGTGGATATGAGGTAAGACTGTTAGATGAATCCTATATGCACTACATCTACTCTAGGAACTTCAGGGAGATCAGAAATAAGCTTGGTGAAGCTGATATGTACTTCTTTCTAAAGTGCATCAAACTCCTGAAAATGGCATATGATAGAATCATCAAGAAGAGAGAGCAAAGGAGGAAGAGGAATACTCCTTTGTAGTTTGGAAACATTGTGAGTTAGAGTTAGAGGAACAAATTCCATCTTGACTACATACGTCTCTCAAAAACACCTCGTGTCATACCTGAACATGCCCTTATGTACTGTCCACTATTTCAGGACAGTAAAGAATTAGCCCAAGGTATAATACTTGGTGAATATCAAAACCCAATATGTATCTCAGGTCGGAGGATACCAAATGATATTCGCCTTTACTCAAATTTACTTATGATCAATCAATAAGATTCCATGTAGTAAAATTTGAGATGCGGGTTAGTCCAATATTTGTATCCCACAAATATCTATGAACCTTGGTAGCAACCCATTGCTCTATATTCATCCTTATGAATATCAACCAACCCAAGTTCATAATAATCTTACTCTCACACTTGTTCCCACAAGTATGAACGACTACGGACATTTAGAGTAAACAATTTACTCATGGATTAAACATACTAAATTGGAACATTAATTGAAGCATTATAACCAAATAATTTTATTCAAATAATAAAGAGTTCCACATATCCAAATACAAAATTTACAGATCAAATCCAATCACTAGAATATCGAAGTCCCATGGCACAAGTATGACATTCATGCTTTGCCTTTTCAAGGAGCTTCGTGAGAGGATCCGCAATGTTTTGATCCGTGTGAACTTTGCGAATACATATCTTTCCCTTTTCAACTTCATCTCGTATGTAGTTGAATCTCCGTTCAATGTGCCTAGTCTTTTGATAAGCACGAGGTTCCTTGATTTGAGCAATCGCACCCTCGTTATCACAAAAGATATCTAGGGGGTCCTGAATGGAAGGGACAACCCCTAGATCGGCAATGAATTTCTTCAACCATGCAGGTTCTTGAGCTGCCAATGAGGCGGCAACGTATTCTGATTTTGTAGTTGATAGAGCCACCACATCCTGTTTAGAGCTCTTCCAAGAGACTGCCCCTCCATCTAGAATGAAAATATATCCCGATTGTGACCGAGAATCATCACGATCGGTTTAGAAACTCGCATTGGTGTAACCTTTTACAACGAGTTCCTCATCACCAGATCCATAGATTAGGAACATATCTCTTGTCCTCCTTAGGTACTTAAGTGTGTTCTTAACAGCCATCCAATGACTGTTTCTAGGATTTTGCTGGTAACGGCTTGTCATGCTTAAGGCGCATGACACGTCCGGTCAAGTGTATATCATTGCATACATGATGGATCCAATAGCAGATGCGTATAGGATTGCCTTCATTTTATCTTGCTCAGCCTTTGAGCTAGGACATTGAGTCGTACTCAATATCGTTCCTCTTTGAATAGGTACGGTACCTTTCTAAGAGTTCTCCATCTTGAACCTTTTCAAGATTTTATCAATGTATGCACTTTTATTCAAACCAATCAACCGCCTTTATCTGTCTCTATAGATCTTTATTCCCAGAATATAGGCGGCTTCACCAAGATCCTTAATGGAAAAACAACTTCCAAGCCAGGTTTTTACACCTTCCAAGGTTGGAATGTCATTTCCAAATAGTAGTATGTCATCAACATACAATACCAAGAAAGTTATTGTGCTCCCACTAGCCTTCTTATACACACAAGCCTCATCAGCGTTTTTGACGAAGCCAAATTTCTTTACTTCTTCATCAAAACGGTGATTCCACCTTCTCGATGCTTGCTTCAATCCATAGATTGATTTCTTTAACTTGCATACTTTATTAGGATGTTTTGGATCGACAAAACCTTCAGGCTGAACCATATAGACATTTTCCTCAAGATATCCATTTAGGAAAGCGGTTTTGACATCCATTTGCCAAATCTCATAATCATAATGAGCAGCTATGGCAAACAATATCCTTATAGACTTTAGCATCGCAACAGGTGAGAAGGTTTCATCATAATCAACCCCTTGAGTTTGAGTGAAACCCTTTGCTACAAGTCTAGCTTTATAAGTATCCAAGTTTCCATGCATATCGGTTTTCTTCTTGAAAACCCACTTACTTCCAAATACCTTCGAATTAAGAGGTGGTACAACAAGTTCCCAAACTTGATTGTCATACATGGATTGCATCTCAACGTTCATGGCTTCAAGCCATTTGTCACAATCCGAATTGGACACTGCATTATGGTATGGGGTTGTTTCATCTAAATCTACCACATAGCATCCATCCATGAAAAATCCGTATCTTTCAGGCAGATTACTAGTTCTACCACGTCTACGAACGTCTTGTGTGTATTGATCACCCCCTTGATCATCCTCAACATCCTCATGTTGAGTGCTAGTTTCAACCAAACGTGCATCGGGTTGTGGTTCTTGATCCTCTTCAAGATCCACTGTTCTACTACCAGCTCCTTCCATAATGAACTTTGCTTCTAAGAACTCACCCTTTCTGGCAACAAACACCTTTTGTTCCAGTGGATCATAGAAATAATATCCCATAGAATCTCTAGGATATCCAACAAAGATACACTTGGTGGATCGGACATCCAATTTGTTTGGGATGGGAGTCTTAACATAAGCCTCATAACCCAGACCCTTAAGTATGATAGGGATGGAACTCTTCCATGCCATATCTCAAAAGGTGTCCTTTCCACCTTTTTGGTTGGGGCCATATTTAGAATACGGGCCGCGGAGAGCAAAGCGAAACCCCAAAATGATAGAGGTGAAAGGATTTCAGCCTCTAGTTTGATCAATTAGGTTGTATTCGCAGCGGATTTAGCACAAGAATTAAGCAAATTATACTAAGAACACACGAGATATATCAATGAAGCAGTAAGTTATAGAGAGAGAGGAATTCTGCAAAAAGGTATTTTCTATTAGATTACACGCTTCGGCAAGGATTACAATTAGGTCATCTTCCTTTTATAGGAAGAATGACATCAGCTGATGTCACTTGATAGTGACATCAAACCGTTATTTTAACAAACTACTGAAAATAACTAAACTACTGAAGATGTCAAACAGCTTACATCTTCTTACAAAATGCTAAGTGTTACTTATTACAACAACTAAAAAGAAACTACTGAAAAACTACAACGACTGAAGAACATACTCTTCAGTCGTTTTACAAACTACTGAAATGGAAGAATAAAACTACTGATAAGAAAGAGCTTAAAGGTAAACCATTACAACAACTGAAGAATATTTATTCCGCTGTTGTGACAAACTCTGAAGCTTCAGCACTTGTCTTCAGACTTTAACTTCAAATGTTTCATCAGCTGATGACTTCAGTAGTTGTCATCAGCTGATGTCTTCAGTCCTTGTCTTCAGCCTTTGTGCTTTAGCTGTTGATCTTTAGTACTTTGATCTTCAGCTGATAGTCTTCAGCACTTGAGTCTTCAGCACTTGAGTCTTCAGTACTTGAGTCTTCAGCACTTGAGTCTTTAATACTTGAGTATTTAGTACTTGTACTTCAGTTGTTGATCTTCAGTACTTTGATCTTCAGCTGTTGAGGTCTTCAGACTTTCTCAAACAGCTGATGAAGCTTTCAATAGTTGTTGTGATATCTTGTGGACTTAGAGGTTTTTCTGATCTGGCTCATTGGTTCTTTTGGTCAAACAAACTCCCCCTGAACCAATGCAGCCAAAACCTCTAAGCTTATTGTTGGTCCCACTTATTATGGTAGAATGATTGGTCTTTTTACTTCTTGATCAATTTCAGAAGTTGCCCCATATAAGCACTTGTGACATCCGTCACTTTCAGGTCCGTCAATTGACTCGAAACTCGTTAATTCTCTCCGTACATTTATTATTTCGCGTAATTAATTCATTTTTTATCGAATCCTTTCGTATACCCGTTTCATGTCAACCCTAATATTATCACAAGACGTTTTTGACTAATATTATATAATAGACAATTAACAAAACTAATTATTTTTAGTTTAGTTAATACTAATATTATGATTATTAGTCCTATTACTAATATTATTATTAATAATATTATTAATATTATTAATATTAATAATATTGTTGTTATTATTATAATTATAGTTAAGGGTTTAAAGTGTAATTTAATGAAACTCGAGGGAACAACTAATTTAAAGTTGTGGACTAAATTGCAAATAATAAAAGTATATATACATTGCGCGGCCGTAACCTATTTCGCAGCTCCTTTCGAACTCCTTGCCACCGTATCAGCCCTTTTCAGCCACAATTCGCCGCCGTTAGCCACCGTCGGTTGCCGTCGCACCACCGTTTAGCCATTCCGCAGGTAACCAATCGTATTGCACTTTGTTTCGCTCTGTTTCGCGGTGTTCGCTTCGGTATTTTCCGTTCCGATTGGCTTCGGTTGGTTCCGTGTGTAGGACACGGCTGCGTGTACGACCGTGTGTATATATATGTGTGTATTTCACTTGTATGTATGTATTTATGGGACAAGAAACACCACACAGCAGCCCTCGGCTGCTGCTGTGGGTGTACATGCGGGTGTTTCGGGTATAGGTTCATATATATATGTGGTGTGTGGATTCGTATGCATCGGTGTGCATATGTTTGTGTATATACTTTGTACGTGGGTGTATGTATATGTTCTGCGCGTATGTATATGTTGCGATGTATATATATGTATATAATGTATGTGAGTGCTCAAGTGTGTGTATGTACATATAAAGTGTGTGTTATGTATATGTTGTGTGCATGTGTGTATGATATGCATGTGTGTGGATATAGTGTTTGGTGGTGTGTTGAGAAGAACCAAACACAGCAGCCGAAGGCTGCTGTGTAGTTCATACAATGTGTTTTTCTTTTTTTTTTAATTAATTTGATCATTTTTCTTTTCGTTTCTCTTAATAATAATATAGCGTGTGTGATTAGTATCGTGTATGGGTGTGAAGTATGAGCCAAGAGTATATATAATTATATATGTTGTGGGTGTGAGCAATATACATTGGTTACTATATGTTGAAGTATATATAAATGCATTTTGTTATTTATATGTATATATATATATATTGAGTGTGTGTGTTGTGTAATGTATATATATTATGTGTGTTTGTTTGTTACTGTGTCTGTGCGTATGTCTGTATGTATGCTGCTGTTTATGTAAGTATGTTGCTGCGTATGTATGTATGTATGCTGCTGTTTATGTAAGTATGTTGCTGCGTATGTATGTATGTATGCTGCTGTTTATGTATATATGTTGCTGCGTATGTATGTATGCTGCTGTTTATGTATGAATGTTGTTGCGTATGTATGTATGCTGCTGTTTATGTATGTATGTTGCTGCGTATGTATGTATGTATGCTGCTGTTTATGTAAGTATGTTGCTGCGTATGTATGTATGCTGCTGTTTATGTATGTATGTTGCTGCGTATGTATGTATGTTGCTGTTTATGTATGTATGTTGCTGCGTATGTATGTATGTATGCTGCTGTTTATGTATGTATGTTGCTGCGTATGTATGTATGCTGCTGTTTATGTATGTATGTTGCTGCGTATGTAGGTATGTATGCTGCTGTTTGTGTATGTATGTTGCTGCGTATGTATATATATGTTTCTGTTCGTACGTGTATGCTGCTGTATGTACATGCTGTAATCGTGTAAATATATGTTTCTGTTCGTACGTGTATGCTGCTGTATGTACATGCTGTAATCGTGTATATATATGTTTCTGTTCGTACGTGTATACTGCAGTATGTGTTAGTGTGTATCAGTGTATGTATAGGTGTGTGCGTGCGCGGGCAGAAGGACACAAACACAGCAGCCGAAGGCTGCTGTGTGCGGGCGTATATGTGTATATATATGCGGTAGTGTGTATATATAGGGTGTGTGGGTGTTCGGTATGTGTTTGGTTTATATATATGTTTGGAACCGTAAGTGTGTAGGTGTGTAGAGTTTGTGTTGCAAGACGTGAATGGTGTGTGGGTGTTTAGAATGTGTTTGTGTGTATGCAGGTTGAAGGGAAACAAGGTTATCATGTGTGTGTGTGTCTGTGTGCGATTTGTGTGTTTGTGGTATGTGTGTAATGGTGGGTGGACATGATTGAATATGGTTGAAGATTTATGTATGATCATATATGTGGGCTTGTGACTGTACACGTGTTGTGTGTATATATATATACATAAATATATATATAAGCTTGATCGTGTGCGTGCTAGTATATATATGTAACCGTGTGTGTGTTGGATGAACATACATGTATGTTGTTCTATTATGTGTTGGTTGGGTTGTATATATATATAAATACGTAAATAATAGTGGGTGTATATAAAGTGTTAGAAGTACATTAAATATATAAAATAAGAATATAATGATGGTGTATTTGAACTAGTTATATATATAATTATATATTTTCATTTATGCCTAACTATACGAGTAATCAAATTATTATATATATTTATATAAATATAACTAAAAATATATCTTCTGAGCAAGTCACGCGATACACCCGAACCGAACCGAAACTGACCGAACGTATCAATTCCCTTTTGACTTGTCTTAAGATTCTTTTAATGTAATTAATTATAGGCGTTGATCATTCGTTACCCGCACTCTTTGAAGTTTTTGTTCAAGTTATTTTCTTCACAATCAAGGTGAGTTTCACGGCCCCTTTTTAATATATTTTCTTGGGGGAAAAGCTTGCTCAAATGTTTTGTTCTGCGCCGTGTTATAAATAACTTGTGTGTGGTTTGGACCATAGGATTTAGTCTAGAGTTCTTACAAATGTGCTATCTGTACTTAGACTGTATGTGGACTGGACTGTCATGGAGAGGTATTGTTAGTACTAACGGGCTGACACCCCACCCTTGTTGTTGGTATGCTAGCTAAGACCAACTTGGCCTTGTGCGAGCCCTTGGGTGAATATAATCCGGTTGTGGACATGGGCATAACTATTGATTTGTATGGATTCTATGGCTACTATGTTCTCTTACTCACACACTCTCTTTTCTGTTTTACATGGATACACGGCAAGTTTTGTACATTAAACCTCTGAACTCACCAACGTATGTTGACCTTTATGAGCATGTCTTTTCAGGTAACAATGCATAAGTGGAATGGATGTGGACTTAGATGGGACCGCTCTCTCGGGAGCATTAGACTATTTTGGATTTTTATTTGGATTTATTTAATTATGGCACTTTTGGACCAATTATGTTTTGATGTTTTGATGGTGTGCTTGTTGGATTTCGGATTACTTCTTGTGTTTTGGACTATTGGTTATGACTATGTTGTCGTGGAATTAACTAACTACGACACAAGTTTCCATTGTGTCGGGTGACGTCATGACATGTTGTCTTTCATTACATATTGCATCTCTATTAATTAACAATGTGTTATGACGATCCCGTCCGTTATATCCTCGTGTTTCCGCTATAAGCGAGGGTGTGACAGATTGGTATCAGAGCCATTGGTTATAGAGAATTAGGTGGATTATTCGACCTAGATTATAACCTAAGTACCCTCATGTAGTATGCATCATAGGATTATGTGTGTATTGTTATACATGAGAATATTTATGTGCATTACCAGTAGTGTTGTATTGCCTACCTTATGTGTTATCTATAATCTTCTTTTTAAGAAACTTTGTTCGTCATATTATCTGTGCGTACCTTAAGAAAGCATTAGGTAAGGATGTTCTCCCGTTATACGCTTGATTAGTATTTGGTCTGGATTAATAGGTGTGAGTGTAAGGATTCTTTTAAAGGACATTGGGCGTTAAGCAAACCCTTGTTATATATGCCTACGGGTGTTGGTGGTGCTGTACGAGCTTTAATTATAACTTGCGAGTTGAATATTAGGAGATGGACATGCTAGCTTACTTGACGACAACATAAAGGGTCGTGGCGTATTCGGGACTGGATGACAACTTTATTGGATCTCGGTCTATACTAAATAGACTCGTTTGACCGTCCCTTATCTAAGTGAATGATTTCTTGATCAATTCCTCTATACAACTTCAATTACTTAACTTTCGGTTAGTGACCATATCCTTGGTTCTCCAATCATAGATAATACTCTGTACTTAACAAGACAGGTTGACTCCGGTGGGAGGAGCTAGTGTTGACCATGCAATGCAAATTACCATTACGGGTGCACACGTAATTGCAATTTGCAGTGCATGCGAAATCTAGCAACCCTTTCATGAGATAACGTCATAGTTAGTACGAATCTTCCATTCTGTACATGGGACATTGGAGTTCATGTTCTTATTATAATCAATGGTGTAGAAACACCTATATCCTTTATCCTTCCATAAGTACAAACTGATCTAGGACCTTTATGGGAATCATACCTTGACATTTTAGCTCAGTATCTATGGGACGTTGAAATCGCTTTTGTTTCTATGATCATGGAAATTGACTACATGTTCAAGATGTACTTGGTCTTTAAAGAATTGTAGTAGAGAGGTGAGGCTCTTTGTACCTATGTTGCTTTGTTCGAACAGATCCTAAGACTTGGGGCATTTGACATTTGGATGTTCTAGCATTAAGCTTGATGGAATAAGTGGATGTCTTGTAACTAGTTTAATCATCGTTCTTGGTATATCGTTGGTGTGGTGGGAACGCTGCGGGGAACCCTATATATAAACATCTTCGGTACACTAAGGATGCGCTTGAACTGGGCTACGTGATGATCCTAGCAGTTTAGAGTTGGACATGGTGGAAGTAATAACCTGGAAGGAAATAGTACTAGAGGCATAACTAGTTGTACATACATGGAGCTCATGATTTGCAAGCAAAAGTGGTACGGCAGGAAAGTTGGAGCAACAGCCCTGACCCGTTGCATTGAGAAAATTGGAACATATATAGACATCGAGAGCTGTGCTGAGAATCAAAAGGTAAGTTGTGTTGTCTGTTCATCAGTGGGCGAAGAACTAACATAGTAGAATGCTCAAACACTAGTTCGAGGTAAGGAGGTTGTAATGGTCATGACTTTAGAATGGGACTTTATATTATTATGATGTTTTGGGTTGTGATGTTATGCTATGGAAAATGCGTTTGTGATGTTATGCTTTATGAGATTGACTAAGTTACGATGCTATTTGATAAATGTTGAGACTCATATATTGTTTATATTGATTAGAAAGATGCCGCCCACAAGGATTACACGCAGTGTTAGTCGTGGAGGTGCTGCCCCAAGAGGCAGAGGTAGGGGAAGAGGTGCAGGAGGTGGGGGTGAAGCACCTATAGGAGGAAACGATGGTGGGCAAGGTGGTAATAATCAGGGAGCTGGAAATCCTGACATAGCCGCCCTAATTGCTCAACAACTGGCAGCACTCGTCCCGACCATAGTGGCACAGGTGAGTGAAAATATCATGAACCACAATAACGGGGGTGGTAATGAGGACAATGAGCATAATGATTGGAATAACGGTCATGGGGAAAACAACGAAGACGGACATGGAGAAGGAGGAGAAATGGGAAACGGGAACGACAATGGTAATATGAATCGGAATGGCATTGGGGGAAGGATTGGCTGTACTTATAAGGAATTCATGGCTTGTAAGCCAAAGGAGTTTGATGGAAAAGGTGGAGCCATTGCTTTAACTTTTTGGATTGAGAAGATGGAATCTGTGATGGACGTCAGCAACTGTGCTGAAAACCAGAAAGTGAAGTATGCTACGTGTTCATTGGTGGGAAAGGCGTTAACATGGTGGAATACCCAGGTACATGCTCGAGGTAGAGAAGCGGCAATGGTCATGACTTGGGCCGATTTGAAGGCACTAATAACCGAGGAGTATTGCCCCATGAATGAAATGCAGAAACTGGAACATGAATTCTAGAATCACTCTATGGTGGGAGTGGGGCATGCTGCGTATACTGACCGGTTTCATGAACTAGCAAAGTTGGTGCCACACTTAGTGACGCCTGAGTCAAAGAGAATTGAACGATACATTTGGGTTTGGTACCGCAAATCCGGGGAATGGTGACTGCTGCTGCACCCCCGACTATACAGAATGCAATATTGAAAGCGGGTAGTCTGACAGACGAGATGGTTCGGACTGGGGTCTTAGGCAAGGGAAGTGGAAAGAGAAAAGAGGTTGGTGAGTCTAGTAGGCAGGCGAGTGGTAACACAGACAAGAAAGCAAAGGTGGTTAAGGGTTATGTGGCTACACAACCAGTAAGGAAGGATTATGCTGGTGCCTACCCAAAATGCATCAAGTGTAATCGTCACCATCCGAGCACCGCACCATGTCTGGTTTGTTTTAACTGTAAGCGAGTAGGGCATCTAGCTAAGAGTTGTAAGGTGGTAGTGAACCCAGTTATGCCAATCAATGCGGTCAGACAAACAGGTGGACAACGTGGGTCCTATGAGTGTGGAAGTCTAGAGCATTACCGCAATGCATGCCCGAGATTGAACGAGCACCGGGGCAAGCGGTCAACCAGAATCCCGGGGATAACCATCAAAATCGGGTGTTGGCAATCGGGGCGAATCCAGCACAAGGCAACAATGGAAATCCTGCTCGTGGGAGAGCATTTGTGTTAGGAGCCAATGAAGCTCGTCAGGAACCACAAGTGGTGACGGGTACGTTTATCTTGAATGATCATTATGCTACAGTATTATTTGATACAGGGGCAGATAATAGCTTCGTGTCCTCTGAATTTGTGAAAATGTTACATGTGGCCCCCAGTTATGTGCAAACCCCTTATGTGATTGAGTTGGCTAATGGTAGTTTTGTAGAAACTAAGGAAGTAATCCGAGACTGTACCTTAATATTAGATGATCATGTCTTTAGCATAAATCTTATTCCTTTTGGGCTTGGGAGCTTCGATGTTGTGGTGGGTATGGATTGGTTAATCGAGAACAAGGCTGATATTGTCTGTAACGAAAAGACTGTACGACTTCCAATACCGAGTGGTGAGACGCTCGAAGTGTACGGTGAACGGGCAGAAGTACAAAAGGGATTTATTATGAGTATGAAGACTGAGGCAAAGAAGATCGAGGACATACCAGTGGTGCGAGATTTCCTGGAAGTCTTTCCGGAGGATCTTACGGGATTGCCACCTATACGACCAGTGGACTTCCGAATTGATCTGGTGCCTAACGCGACGCCCGTGGCTAAGGCCCCGTATCGAATAGCTCCGTCGGAAATGCAAGAGTTGTCCAGTCGGCTTCAAGAACTGTTAGATAAAGGTTTCATACGACCTAGTCATTCACCATGGGGAGCACCGGTACTTTTCGTCAAGAAGAAGGATGGATCTTTCAGAATGTGCATAGACTACAGAGAGCTGAATAAACTGACGATTAAGAACCGATATCCTTCGCCAAGGATAGATGATCTATTTGACCAATTACATGGGTCCAAGTACTTTTCAAAGATTGATCTCCGATCGGGGTATCATGAACTTAGAGTACATGAGGATGACGTACCGAAGACAGCATTTAGAACTCGATATGGACATTACGAGTTCCTAGTCATGCCCTTCGCGTTAACGAACGCACCAGCTGTTTTTATGGATGTAATGAATCGCGTGTGTAGGCCGCATCTGGATAAATTTGTCATAGTATTTATCGACGATATTCTAATTTACTCTAAGACAGAAAAAGATCACGAAGAACACTTGAGAACAATTTTAGACCTGTTAAGGAGAGAGAAGTTATATGCCAAGTTCTTCAAGTGTGAGTTCTAGTTACGAGAAGTGAAGTTCCTTGGGCATGTGGTGAATGAGGAGGGAATACATATGGACCCTGGTAAGATTAAGGCTGTTAAAGATTAGGAGACACCCAAAACACCTTCGGAGATCAGACAGTTTTTGGGTTTAGCGGGCTACTACCGATGCTTTATTGCAATTTTTTTGAGGATTGCACAACCTCTTACACAATTGACTCAAAAAGATAAAAAGTTTGTTTGGGGTGTTAAGCAAGAGGAGGCCTTCTTGACCTTGAAAGACAAGTTGTGTAATGCCCCAATATTAACACTTCCGGAAGGGTTGGAGGGGTTCGTGGTGTACTGCGACGCATCGCATCAAGGGTTGGGATGCGTGCTCATGCAAAATGGTAAAGTAATTGCATATGCGTCATGACAACTCAAGAACCACGAGAAAAACTACACTACCCATGATCTCGAGTTGGGCGCGGTAGTTTTTGCTCTCAAAACATGGAGGCACTATTTGTATGGTGCAAAGAGTGTAGTCTACACAGACCACAAGAGCCTCCAACATATTTTCGACCAGAAGGAATTGAACATGAGGCAGAGACGCCGGATGGAGTTACTCAGTGACTACGAATGCGAAATCCGGTACCACCCGGGAAAAGCTAATGTAGTGGCCGATGCCTTAAGTCGAAAAGAACGAATTAAGCCCATACGTATTCGGGCAACAAGTATGACTGTTCATCCGTGTATAAAGACTTGTATCATCTCCGCCCAGGTACAAGCAATGAAGGAATTGAACGAAAAAGAGGAAGCACTGAGAGGATTGGACAAACAGTTCATGAAGAAGGACGATGGTGGGCTGTACTTCGTCGAAAGAATTTGGGTTCCGTCCTTAGGAAACACGCGGGAAATGGTACTAGATGAGGCTCATAAAACAAAGTATTCGGTACATCCCGGTGCAGATAAAATGTATCACGACCTTAAGGACTTGTATTGGTGGCCTGGAATGAAACAAGATATCGCTGTGTACGTGAGTAAATGCTTAACTTGCTCAAAGGTTAAAGCAGAACATCAGAGACCGTCTGGTTTGTTACAACAACCTGAAATTCCCGAATGGAAATGGGAAAATATTACTATGGACTTTATTACCAAGTATCCTAAGACAAGTAGTGGGCATGATGCGATTTGGGTGATAGTTGATTGGATGACCAAATCTGCACATTTCTTGGCTATACGCGAGGACTACAAAATGGAAAAGTTGGAAAGGATTTACATATGTGAGATTGTGTCTAGACATGGGGTACCCGTGTCAATCATATCCGATCGGGACGCACGATTCACATCCAGATTTTGGCAATCCCTGCAGAAGTCATTGGGGACACGTCTTGACATGAGTACTGCCTATCACTCTCAGACCGATGGTCAGAGTGAACGTACGATTCAGACATTGGAAGACATGCTGAGGGCTTGCACGATTGACTTTGGTGGTAATTGGGATGCTCATCTTCCATTGGTGGAGTTTTCGTACAATAATAGTTACCATACAAGTATCGGGTGTGCACCATTTGAGGCATTATATGGGCGTAAGTGTAGGTCACCGGTGTGTTGGGCAGAGGTTGGGGAAAGCCAAATGTCTGGACCTGAAATCATACAGGAGACTACCGATAAGGTGTTTCAGATTAAGGACAGGTTGAAGGCGGCCCAAGATCGTCAGAAAAGCTATGCTGACAATCGAAGGAAGCCATTAGAGTTCACTGTTGGGGATAATGTACTATTGAAAGTGTCGCCTAGGAAAGGCATCGTGCGTTTTGGTAAAAGAAGCAAGTTAGCGCCAAGGTACGTTGGTCCGTTCAAGATCATCGAACGTATTGGTCCTGTTGCATATCGGCTTGAATTACCGCAGGAGTTAAACGGTATCCATGACACATTCCATGTTTCAAATCTCAAGAAGTGTCTCGCCGATGAGACGTTGCATGTGCCACTCGAAGAAATTCGGGTGGATGAAAAAATTCGATTCGTTGAAGAACCGGTGGAAATTATGGACAGAGAGATAAAGACGCTGAAGAGAAGTAGGATTCCGATTGTGAAGGTAAGATGGAACTCGAAGAGAGGCCCTGAATTTACCTGGGAACGAGAAGACGGAATGAGGATTAAGTATCCTCACCTATTTACGGATGGCAGTGCAGTTGGTAACTCTAGTTGAATTTCGGGACGAAATTCTCTCAACTGGGGGATACTGTGACATCCGTCACTTTCAGGTCCGTCAATTGACTCGAAACTCGTTAATTCTCTCCGTACATTTATTATTTCGCGTAATTAATTCATTTTTTTATCGAATCCTTTCGTATACCCGTTTCATGTCAACCCTAATATTATCACAAGACGTTTTTGACTAATATTATATAATAGACAATTAATAAAACTAAGTATTTTTAGTTTAGTTAATACTAATATTATGATTATTAGTCCTATTACTAATATTATTATTAATAATATTAATAATATTATTAATATTAATAATATTGTTGTTATTATTATAATTATAGTTAAGGGTTTAAAGTGTAATTTAATGAAACTCGAGGGAACAATTAATTTAAAGTTGTGGACTAAATTGCAAATAATAAAAGTATATATACATTGCGCGGCCGTAACCTATTTCGCAGCTCCCTTCGAACTCCTTGCCGCCGTATCAGCCCTTTTCAGCCACAATTCGCCCGCCGTTAGCCACCGTCGGTTGCCGTCGCACCACCGTTTAGCCATTCTGCAGGTAACCAATCGTATTGCACTTTGTTTCGCTCTGTTTCGCGGTGTTCGGTTCGGTATTTTCCGTTCCGATTGGCTTCAGTTGGTTCCGTGTGTAGGACACGGCTGCGTGTACGACCGTGTGTATATATATGTGTGTATTTCACTTGTATGTATGTATTTATGGGACAAGAAACACCACACAGCAGCCCTCGGCTGCTGCTGTGGGTGTACATGCGGGTGTTTCGGGTATAGGTTCATATATATATGTGGTATGTGGATTCGTATGCATCGGTGTGCATATGTTTGTGTATATACTTTGTATGTGGGTGTATGTATATGTTCTGCGCGTATGTATATGTTGCGATGTATATATATATATGTATATAATGTATGTGAGTGCTCAAGTGTGTGTATGTACATATAAAGTGTGTGTTATGTATATGTTGTGTGCATGTGTGTATGATATGCATGTGTGTGGATATAGTGTTTGGTGGTGTGTTGAGAAGAACCAAACACAGCAGCCGAAGGCTGCTGTGCGGTTAATACAATGTGTTTTTCTTTTTTTTTTTAATTAATTTGATCATTTTTCTTTCCGTTTTCTCTTAATAATAATATAGCGTGTGTGATTAGTATCGTGTATGGGTGTGAAGTATGAGCCAAGAGTATATATAATTATATATGTTGTGGGTGTGATCAATATACATTGGTTACTATATGTTGAAGTATATATAAATGCATTTTGTTATTTATATGTATATATATATATTTGAGTGTGTGTGTTGTGTAATGTATATATATTATGTGTGTTTGTTTGTTACTGTGTCTGCGCGTATGTCTGTATGTATGCTGCTGTTTATGTAAGTATGTTGCTGCGTATGTATGTATGTATGATGCTGTTTATGTAAGTATGTTGCTGCGTATGTATGTATGTATGCTGCTGTTTATGTATATATGTTGCTGCGTATGTATGTATGCTGCTGTTTATGTATGTATGTTGTTGTGTATGTATGTATGCTGCTGTTTATGTATGTATGTTGCTGCGTATGTATGTATGTATGCTGCTGTTTATGTAAGTATGTTGCTGCGTTTGTATGTATGCTGCTGTTTATGTATGTATGTTGCTGCGTATGTATGTATGTTGCTGTTTATGTATGTATGTTGCTGCGTATGTATGTATGTATGCTGCTGTTTATGTATGTATGTTGCTGCGTATGTATGTATGCTGCTGTTTATGTATGTATGTTGCTGCGTATGTAGGTATGTATGCTGCTGTTTGTGTATGTATGTTGCTGCGTATGTATATATATGTTTCTGCTCGTACGTGTATGTTGCTGTATGTACATGCTGTAATCGTGTAAATATATGTTTCTTTTCGTACGTGTATGCTGCTGTATGTACATGCTGTAATCGTGTATATATATGTTTCTGTTCGTACGTGTATACTGCAGTATGTGTTAGTGTGTATCAGTGTATGTATAGGTCTGTGCGTGCGCGGGCGGAAGGACACAAACACAGCAGCCGAAGGCTGCTGTGTGCGGGCGTATATGTGTATATATATGCGGTAGTGTGTATATATAGGGTGTGTGGGTGTTCGGTATGTGTTTGGTTTATATATATGTTTGGAACCGTAAGTGTGTAGGTGTGTAGAGTTTGTGTTGCAAGCCGTGAATGGTGTGTGGGTGTTTAGAATGTGTTTGTGTGTATGCAGGTTGAAGGGAAACAAGGTTATCATGTGTGTGTGTGTGTGTGTGTGCGATTTGTGTGTTTGTGGTATGTGTGTAATGGTGGGTGGACATGATTGAATATGGTTGAAGATTTATGTATGATCATATATGTGGGCTTGTGACTGTACACGTGTTGTGTGTATATATATATACATAAATATATATATAAGCTTGATCGTGTGCGTGCTAAGCACATATATGTAACCGTGTGTGTGTTGGATGAACATACATGTATGTTGTTCTATTATGTGTTGGTTGGGTTGTATATATATATATAAATACGTAAATAATAGTGGGTGTATATAAAGTGTTAGAAGTACATTAAATATATAAAATAAGAATATAATGATGGTGTATTTGAACTTGTTATATATATAATTATATATTTTCATTTATGCCTAACTATACGAGTAATCAAATTATTATATATATTTATATAAATAGAACTAAAAATATATCTTTTGAGCAAGTCACGCGATACAACCGAACCGAACCGAAACCGACCAAACGTATCAATTCCCTTTTGACTTGTCTTAAGATTCTTTTAATGTAATTAATTATAGGCGTTGATCATTCGTTACCCGCACTCTTTGAAGTTTTTGTTCAAGTTATTTTCTTCACAATCAAGGTGAGTTTCACGACCCTTTTTTAATATATTTTCTTGGGGGAAAAGCTTGCTCAAATATTTTGTTCTGCGCCGTGTTATAAATAACTTGTGTGTGGTTTGGACCATAGGATTTAGTCTAGAGTTCTTACAAATGTGCTATCTGTACTTAGACTGTATGTGGACTGGACTGTCATGGAGAGGTATTGTTAGTACTAACGGGCTGACACCCCACCCTTGTTGTTGGTATGCTAGCTAAGACCAACTTGGCCTTGTGCGAGCCCTTGGGTGAATATAATCCGGTTGTGGACATGGGTATGACTATTGATTTGTATGGATTCTATGGCTACTATGTTCTCTTACTCACACACTCTCTTTTTTGTTTTACATGGATACACGGCAAGTTTTGTACATTAAACCTGTGAACTCACCAACGTATGTTGACCTTTATGAGCATGTCTTTTCAGGTAACAATGCCTAAGTGGAATGGTTGTGGACTTAGATGGGACCGCTCTCTCGGGAGCATTAGACTATTTTGGATTTTTATTTGGATTTATTTAATTATGGGACTTTTGGACCAATTATGTTTTGATGTTTTGATGGTGTGCTTGTTGGATTTCGGATTACTTCTTGTGTTTTGGACTATTGGTTATGACTATGTTGTCGTGGAATTGACTAACTACGACACAAGTTTCCATTGTGTCGGGTGACGTCATGACACGTTGTCTTTCATTACATATTGCATCTCTATTAATTAACAATGTGTTATGACGATCCCGTCCGTTACATCCTCGTGTTTCCCCTATAAGCGAGGGTGTGACAGTACTGGCCTGGGAAGAAGTCTTCAAAGATCTGATTGGCATAGTATGGATGGGAACTCTGTTTTGGGGAACTGGTCACAGAGTTGTTGTCCCATCCATAAGATCTACTTCCCTACTATGAGCCCGTAGGATTCTCTGGTGTAGGCTTCGAAAAACATTACTTGCTCCTCCATGGTATGAACTTCTGCCTCACCCTCAAAGAATCCTTCAGGCCCATAGAGCTCTGAGATGTATTTGGCCTGTTTACCACTTTTGAGCTCCACAGTTGTTATAGCCCTATAGGCGAACTCATCAGGGTGATTACCCTCTAAGAACAACTGGAGCTCATTTCTCCTAAGACTCTCAAACCTCTTGTAGACTAACCCCTTTTTAACCAACCTATTCTCCAACATCTTTTGTGGTGGCAGGTTAGCCTGATAGGTTTTCTTGAAATCTTCTATGATCTCCCAGGGTGATACTACAATGGCCAAAGAGATTACTTCATCTACAATCCTTTTTACTTGGCCATTGTATCTCAGTGGAATGTCTTTCTTCATGATCCTGTGAGACACCCTGGGATCAGGTCAAATACTCACTTTGTCCTTTTGAAATTGAAATGTATGCCTCAAAGTGAATAATCTCAGAGCTTGTTTCCTCATATTCATGATTGATGAGGAAGCAGTATAAGCTTTATCTACTGTTTTCAATAGCTCATCATCATGTAGCCTATGCTGCTGTTCTTCTTCAAGTTTGAACCTCACAGCTTCCATCTGTGAGGTAGGAGTGATGGGTAAAGGTTTGGCTTTGGGTAAAGATATGACTGCAGAGAGAGGTAGCCTATCTTGGTCCTCATCATCCTCTTCTTCTTCTTCTTCTAGCCTTAGCACCCTTCTCTTCCTCTTCAAGGGTGCATCATCGGCTATGGGTTTTGATGGTGAAAGAGTTGGTTTTATGGGTGGTGGTTTGGTTTTTGGTGTGGGAAATTGGGCAGGCTGGGCTAGCAATTTGGATGTGAGAGAGGATTTGGTTTGTTTGGCTAACTTAGTCCTGTTCCCAGCTCCGGCTTCACTAAGGGCTTCTATGATCAGTCCCTTAGTGAATGCCTTAGATGAACAGATCTTGGTGGCTATTGCCAAGATGCTATCCCTGGACCATGATCTAATCTCCAGGACTGATCTCCCTAAATACTTCGAAATGAATCTTTTCATAGCCTCAAGTCTCTCTTTTTCCTCTTGGCTATAACAAGACCATCGGTACTCAATCTCTTTCACCTCCAACTTTCTTATCTCCTGATCTAGCTCAGCAGTGTCAGTGTCAAAGCCTTGCCTGAACAGCTAGTTAATGATGTTATCCATTGACCTGCTATGTTCAGCATCCGCCTCCTTGACAAGGATAGCTAAATCTTTCTCCTTCTCCTTCTCCTTCTCTCCCTTCTTTTTCTTATATGTGACATTAAAGTCCTTTTGACTTTTAGTCACTTTCTCTAATTCAGCACTCTCCTTCTCCCTCTCCTTCTCCTTCTCCCTATCAGTCTCCACCACCAACTCCCTCTCAACTACTACCTCATTCTCAACTTCTTTCTCTTTCACATCCTCCTCCACTCTCTTTCTCTTGGCTTTCACTGAAGTCTCCCCCTTTTTGGGTGCATTGGTTGCAAGAGGTTGACTCTCAGAAAGCTTCTTCAGCACAACAGCTTCCACCACAGGCTGTATAGTAGAGGGAAGCCTCTCATCAAGGGTTTTAATCACAATATCTATGATAATGGGTGTGATGAGAGGCAAGGAATTTTGAAAGATAGCAACTAATTGCTCAGGGGGGATCTGTCCCTGAGAACTAGTGCCAGAAGCAGGGGCAGGTAGCTGAGTTTGTGGGAGTGGCTGAGTGTATGTAAGACCTTCAGGTGAAGGTGCCATCTGTGGGTTTATGGTGGCAGATGGACTTTGTTCTTGAGTCATATTGGCGAGTAGATCTTTGAGTCTACTCACCTCATCCTCAAGAATGGTATTTTGAGCTACTACATCATAGAAAAAGCTCAGGTCATCATCAGTTGGAACTAAATCACCTGACCTCCTGATTGAATCAGGATGTACATGTGCTGAGTATGGCTCAGTGATCACATGTGCCCCTTGTTCTTGGTTCTGGGGACTTCCTGCCTCCGGATTGGATCCATCATCGGCAGTTGCCTCTGGTGAGGTCTTAGCTATGTTACAAGCTTCATCCTGTTCAGGTGCTGAAGCAGGAGAAGTGGCAGCCTCACCAGATTGTCCTATCTCCTTTGCCAGACTTGGAGATGAGACGTATGATTCTCTGTGTTGTGGGCTCCCATCAACACTTGTATCCACCCTCTCTGTGGATGGAGATTTCCTAGTTGTGATTGGTTCCTGGGGAGAGGGGGGAGTGTTCAGATGAGTCAACACTTTAGCAATTATTAATGTAGGGCTTTGAGGGGCGGTTACAGTGGGAGATGGGGTAGAAGCAGTTTGCACATGGGGAGATCTGTGCTCTTCAATGGCAACCTCCTCAAGTGAGAAAGGTTCCAGATGTGTGGTAGCCCCAAAAATTGTTGCATCAGGCTCCTGTAAAGAGAATACCTGTGCGGTTGTGGTTGGTGGAGTCGTGGTAAATGCAGGGAGAATCATGCCAGCAGTTACTTCCTGCCTTTGTTGTGCAGGGGCATCCTCAGGGGACTCATCTCCCTGAGTAGCCTTTTTAGTTTTCTTGTGTTTGGGTTTGGTGGGGACTTTAGATTTGGAGGTGGAGGCTGTGGGTTCCAGCTGCGTGGGTTTTCACAGCTTGCCAACCTTTTTGAGTGACTGGTCAGTGTTGTGCCTGGAGTATACCTCAGGCAATACAGCCATGGCAGGGACTCCAAGGCCAACTAGTCCCTCAGCTTGTAGCTGGTTCTCTATTATAGCCATTATGAACCGTGGATATAGTATCCAACGGTTAGCAAAAGGTTTGGTGGCCATATCCTTAAGTTCCAAAAAGATTATTTCAGAAAAATTTAACGGTTGTTTCTCAAGGATAGAGAATAATACCTGCTGCCACCTAGTGGACATTTGATCCCATGAGGAGGTCTTTGGGGCTAAGCAAACATTCACCATGTGGAAAATAAGGCGCTTGACATCATGGAAATGTTTCTTAAGCAGGGTAGAGGCATGAAAGTCACCCTGATAGTCATGGTGTGCAAACGAAAGATCAGTGGTGCCTTTTGGATATTCGGTTGGGAAGGTCGCATCATCCAATTTTAGGGTTTGGCGGATGATTGCCGGAGTGATAACCACCTTCTAGTTATTGATGAATGACTGGAGAGAGACCTTGGCGTCGTTCTCTCCAGCAAGGCTGACATTCGTCCAGAATTGGGTAAGGGAATCGGAATATATTGTGGGATTGAGGAGAAAAGCCTTTTGGAGTGGGGAATCGACCATGAGATCAATGGCGTGATCAAACTTGGTCCAAAATGGGGATTTTGTCAAGTAGGCAACACAGTTATGGCAAGGTTTAAGCTGCATGGTCGCCATTAATGGTAGGAGAGAGGTTTCAGAGGTTTTGAAATATTAGGTTATGAGAGAATGAAAAACTCTGAAGGTAGGGTTAGATATTTATAGTGGTTATAAAACAGCTAAAAGGAAACGACTAAAGGTTTTGGTGTTAGTCATCAGTTGTTTGAAACGACTGATGACATGGTTTTAACCTTCAGAGGTTGTAAACATCTGAGGACTTGGTGTTAGTCATCAGTAGTTGAAACTACTGAGACCGTGGTTTTGTCCTTTAGATGTTGCAAACGACTGAAGACTTGTTATTAGTCATCAGTAGTTATAAACTACTGAAGACATAGTTTTCATCTTCAGACGTTGTGAACAACTGAAGACTTGGTATTAGTCATCAGTAGTTGTAAACTACTGACATCAGTAGTTGTAAACTACTGAAGACATGGTTTTGGCTTCAGTTGTTGTAAACAACTAAGGACTTGGTGTTAGTCATCAGTAGTTGTAAAACTACTGAAGACATAGTTTTGTCCTTACTTGTTTGGTTTGAAATAGCAGAAGAAATCAGCTGAAGAGTAAAATTTACTCATCAGCTGTTGTCGTTAATTCAGTTGTTTCATGGTGACCTCAACATTTACTCATCAGCTCTTTGGCTGACTTTTAGATGTTTCATTGGCCTTCAGCTCTTGTGAATATTAATTCTTCAGCTCTTGTGAACAAATGTTCATAAGACCTGATGAAATAAATTATTCTTCAGAGCTTGTGAACAAATTTTGTCATCAGTACTTATGTGTAAGATTACACATCAGTACTTATGAACAAAATTTTTTCTTCAGTACTTAGTTGTTTGAAAACTATACATCAGTAGTTATAACCACATCAGTAGTTGTAACTACATCAGTTGTTTGCAACAAATAATGTACTTCAGTACTTTGAAGCATTTTAGTCTTCAGTAGTTATGAAAAATGCTGAAGACTAAATTACTCATCAGTACTTATTTTTGACCTTTGCATACTAATGCTCATCAGTACTTGTGAGCTGAGAGCATCAGTATTAGTCAAATTATTCTAGCTGCAGCATACCAAGCCTCAGTACCAGATTTTGAAATGTTGCACTATCTAAGGGCTTAGTAAAGATGTCTGCAAGCTCATCAGCACTAGGCACAAACTTTGGATCAATCAGACCTTTTTCATAGCAATTCCTAATAAAATGATGTCTGATTTCAATATGTTTGGTCCTAGAGTGTTGGACTGGATTTTTAACAATACAAAGAGCTGAAGCACTATCCATTAATAATGGAGTCTTAGTCTCTGTAATGCCATAATCCAAGAGTTGATTATGAAGTCAGAGTACCTGGGATGTACAACTTGCAGCAGCAATGTACTCAACTTCAGCAGTGGATGTAGCAATTGATGTTTGTTTTTTACTCTGCCAAGAAACTAAACAATTGCCTAGGAATTGGCAACCACCAGAAGTGGATTTTCTGGTGATTTTGCATCCTGCATAGTCACTATCAGAGAAAGCAACTAATTTGCAAGAATGCCTAGTAGAATACAAAAGACCTAGAGATTGGGTACCTTGCAAATATCTAAAGATCCTTTTGACTACAATCAAATGGGATTCTTTAGGTGCAGCCTGAAATCTAGCACAGGCACATGTTGCAAACATAATGTCTGGTCTAGAAGCTGTAAGGTACATCAAGGACCCAATCATACATCTGTAAAGGGTTTCATCAACCGCTTTACCTTTCTGATCAACATCCAGTTGTGTGGTGCTGCTCATGGGAGTAGAACAGGGCTTACAGTTTTGTAAATCAAACTTATTTAACAACTCTTTTGTATATTTGGACTGATGAATGAAGGTTCCATCAGCCCTTTGTTTGATTTGCAACCCTAGAAAGAACTGTAATTCTCCCATAGCACTCATTTCAAACTTTTGCTTCATGAGCTTAGTGAATTCATCATACAACTGTGGATCAGAGGATGCAAAGATTATATCATCAACATAAATTTGAACAAGTAGCTTATGCTGTCCCACATTCTTAATGAATAAAGTTTTATCAATGTAGCCTCTAGTGAAATTATTCTGAAGAAGAAAATTAGATAATGTTTCATACCAGGCTCTAGGAGCTTGTTTCAACCCATAAAGAGCCTTATCAAGCTTATACACCTAATCAGGATGTTTATTATCCTCAAAGCCTAGTGGTTGACACACATAAACTTCTTCTTTTATTTTACCATATGAAAAGGCACTTTTGACATCCATTTGAAAAACTTTAAAATTATGAAAGGCAGCATAAGCTAAGAACAATCTAATTGCCTCCAGTCTAGCTACAGGGCAAAGGTTTCATCATAATCGATGCCTTCCTCCTGTGCAAACCCCTGTACAACCAGCCTGGCCTTGTTCTTGACAATTTTTCCCTTTTCATCTGTTTTATTCCTAAACACCTATTTAATTCCTATTGCACACTTACCTTGGGGTAAAGGAACAAGCTCCCACACTTGCTGCTTTTTGAACTGAAGAAGCTCAAGCTGCATTGCTTCAACCCATCCATTGTCTCTTAGTGCAACATGGTAGTTCTTTGGCTCTTGCTGACTGATGAAGAGAGCATAGAAGCAGAAATTGGAGAATTGACTCCTGATTGAAACTCTAGCATTGATATCACCAATGATTTGAGACATTGGGTGATTCTTCAGCTCTTGATGGACAATAAGATCAGTGCAAGTCTTTGTAGGACCTTTAGTAGCAACAGATGGTGATGTAGATTCTTGAAACCAAGTAGGAGATGGTAACTCAAATGAAGTAGAGGATTCAGAAATCTCATCAGCATTTGTTGTAGATGGAGCTACTGAAGCTACATGAGCATCAGGTTTAGTTGGCTCAGGCAGGTGGTCACTAATCCTGAAAAGGTAAGTACTGGCTACATCATCATCAGTACCACCAGGTGGAGAACTGTTGACAGGAACAATAGCTGGAGGTTGATAAGGAACATATTGCAGTATGTCCAGATCAAATAACTCCACGGGGTTTTGTTGAATCTTGTCCTTTGGAGATTCATTAAACTTTACATGCAAAGTCTCTTCAACCATCTTTGTTCTGCAGTTGAAAATTCTATATGCCTTGCAAGTTGATGAATAACCAATAAAATACCCTGCATCCACCTTTGATGCAAACTTCTGGAGTGGATTGCTTGTGTTGAGAATGAAGCAAGGACACCCAAAGGCTCTGAAGAAGGAAATCAAAGGAGCCAAATGATGAAGTACTTCATAAGGAGTATTCATCAACCTCTAATTCACTAATACTCTATTCTGCACATAGCAAGCTGTGTTGACAGCTTCAGCCCAAAAGGTCAGTGGCAATCCTGAGTTAGCCAGCATTGACCTTGCAGCTTCAATGAGGGTCCTGTTCTTTCTCTCCACCACTCCATTTTGTTCAGGAGTTCTTGGAATGCTGAACTGCCTTTTGATTCCCTTTCACAAATAAAAGTCATCAAGTGTGTGATTTCTAAACTCTGTGCCATTGTCACTCCTCACACACTTGACTGGAACGGAATACTGCTTCTCCACATATAACACAAAGTTCATTATAGCTTTTGCAGCTTCATCTTTAGAGTGCAAGAAGAAAGTCCATACAAATCTGGAGTAATCATCCACAATTACCAGACAGTATTTCTTCTTTGCCATGCTCATCTCCCTGACAGGACCAAAAAGATCCATGTGCAAGAGTTGCAAGCAGGCATTGGACTTTGGTTCTTCTATAGGAGGGAATGAAACTTTGTGTTGTTTTCCCTTGAAACAAGCAGTGCAGTTGTCTTCACATTTGAACTCCTTCAAAGGCAACCCTCTTACTAAACCATGGTGTATCAGCTGATTCATGTTTTTGAGACTCACATGACCCAGCCTTCTATGCCATAGAGTAGATTCGTGAGGAGAAGCCTTGGAGAATAGGCAAGGATGGCCTTTTAGATCAATTTTCTTTGAAAGATCTAAGGCATATACTCTTCCTGTCCTGTTGGCCTTCAGGAGAGTATATTCATCCAACACCTTGTCAATCAAACTCAGAACTTTGGATGACAGAATCCGACAGTTCTGGCTGGTGAAAAGGGCAACATGGCCTTTGTCACACATTTGACTGATACTCAAGAGATTGTACTTGAGATTCTCCACATGGTTAACATCATCAAACCTTATTTCCCCATTGGAAACAAAGCCTTTGCCAATGATGTAACCTTTTGTATCATTTCCAAAGGAAACAAACCCCTTCTTTCCTTGAGAGTAGTCATTAAGAAGTGAGCTGCTTCCTATCATATGCATGGATCCTCCACTGTCCACATACCAGATGCTTCGTTGGCATGTTGAAGAACCCTGTGATAAAGCATTGGAGGATGACCCATCATCAGACTCTAGGGCCATGAGAGCAAGGTTCCCAAAAGGATGATCACCACCATGTTGACAAGCACCGAAGAACAGTTGTTCATGACTAGATAGATCATCTGGTAAACTGCTCCAGTCAACAACTCCTGGGGTGAAGAAGCTGTGTTATTGAGGTTGGGTTTGATGATGAGACTGAGAAGGTTGAGGCTCAGGGAGAGCATGTGGTTGCTGAGCAGTGGGTGCTTGAACTGGACTTGATTGAGGCATGTAGTAGTAGGGGTATGGGTATGGCATATGACCCTGAGGCACAAAGTATGCAGGTGATGCCTGAGCTGGTGATGGATGACAAGAACTGGTGGTATGTTGCCCTTTGTGTTATGAGCTATTGCTTGGAAAAGTCACAAAGGGTGCAGAGGAGTTAGATCCAGATGATCTACACTCTCTAGCAAAGTGTCCAAGCCTTTGGCACTTGTGACACCTCAACTTGCTCTTGTCAAAACCAACCTTGGTTTTGCCAGAGAGACCAGGAAATTTCCTGCCAGTTCTTTTGTAGAACTTTTGAGATCTGATATTTATCATTTCCATTTGACTCAAAATATCCATCTCTTCCAGATCATCATCTAGAATGCCCTTCAAATCCTCCATCAAAAAGCACAGGTTATCACTGCTACCTCCTGAACTACCATCAACACCAACAAAAGCATGTTCAGAGTTGGTAGAGAAATCAATATGCTCATCATAGGATCTCTCTGATGCAGCATATTCTGACTCCTGAACTATCAAGGCAGCATTGCCTGATACAAAGTCATCAGTGAGTTTACCAGATGATGACAACTTCATTTTCTGTTCTATCTCTCTTTCAAATGTAAGCAGTTTCCCACGAAGTTGGGTGAGAGATAGAGTGCTCAGATTTGCACTAGAGCGTAGGACAATAGTATATGTGTCCCATCTCTCAGGCAGTGATCTGAGGAATCGGTTGTTCATCTGGCTGTTTGAATACTCTTGTTTAACCATTTTCAATTCAGAAATCAAACAAGAGAATCGCTCAAACTGTTGCGTCAGAGTCTCACCCTTCCTATAAGAGAATGTCTCATATTATTGGGCAAGGATTTCCCTAGTGTTTGCTAAGACCTCATCGGTTCCTCCGAATTGTTCCTTCAGAGCAGCCCAGACATCATGAGCAGTTTCATGATGCATAAGCCCTGAATAGATTTCATTAGGCAGTGCCATGGCTAGAATTCCATGGGCTTTAGCATCAATCTCAAACATCTTAAGATCTTCGTCCGAGTATTGATCAGGTTTCTTCGGAACCCTCTCATTTGATTCAGCAACGCTCACCATAGGCTTATATGGTCCATGTACCACTGACTTCCAACAACCAGCACTGTTGATAGACAAGTGATGGAGCATACGACGTTGCCATATGTTATACTCACTCCTCACAAGCATCGGAGGCTTTGTTGAGGAGCCAGTATTGTGAGGATCATTAGTTGGTGTTGCCATCTCAGAATTCAATCCAATTCAAGGTAAACAAAACAAATCTAGCTCAAAACCACGAGAACCTCAAGTTTAATGGCCAAAAGCAGCAGAAACTCAATCTCTACAACTGATTCTTGCAAATTTGCTAATTCGATCAAACGTAGATAGCAAAAGAGCAGTTTCAATGATCAATTGTTAAATAGATCAATGATTAACCTGCTCTGATACCATTTGAAAGGATCTCAGCCTCTAGTTTGATCAATTAGGTTGTATTTGCAGCGGATTTAGCACAAGAATTAAGCAAATTATACTAAGAACACACGAGATATATCAATGAAACAGTAAGTTATAGAGAGAGAGAGGAATTCTGCAAGAAGGTGTTTTCTATTAGATCACACGCTTCGGCAAGGATTACAATTAGGTCATCTTCCTTTTATAGGAAGAATGACGTCAGCTGATGTCACTTGATAGTAACATCAAACCGTTATTTTAACAAACTACTGAAAATAACTAAACTACTGAAGATGTCAAACAGCTGACATCTTCTTACAAAATGCTAAGTGTTACTTATTACAACAACTGAAAAGAAACTACTAAAAAACTACAATGACTGAAGAACATACTCTTCAGTCATTTTACAAACTACTGAAATGGAAAAATAAAACTATTGATAAGAAAGAGCTGAAAGGTAAACCATCACAACAACTGAAGAATACTTCTTCAGTTGTTGTGACAAACTCTGAAGCTTCAGCACTTGTCTTCAGACTTTAACTTCAGATGTTTCATCAGCTGATGACTTCAGTAGTTTTCATCAGCTGATGTCTTCAGTCTTTGTCTTCAGCCTTTATGCTTCAGCTGTTGATCTTCAGTACTTTGATCTTCAGCTGATAGTCTTCAGCACTTGAGCCTTTAGCACTTGAGTCTTCAGCACTTGAGTCTTCAGTACTTGAGTCTTCAGTACTTGAGTCTTCAGTACTTGAGTCTTCAGTACATATACTTCAGTTGTTGATCTTCAGTACTTTGAACTTCAGTTGTTGAGGTCTTCAGACTTTGTCAAACAGCTGATGAAGCTTTCAGCAATTGTTATGATGTCTTATGGGACTTAGAGGTTTTTCTGATCTGGCTCATTGGTTCTTTTGGTCCAACAAGAGGCAATGTGCTTCTAGCCATCATAGATCGGACCATATCCAATAAGGTTCGATTCCTCCTCTCAGACACACCATTATGGTGTGGTGTTCTAGGTGGAGTGAGTTGTGAGACAATCCCATAACTCCTAAGATGATCTTGAAAAGCGTCACTTCGGTATTCACCTCCTCTATCGGTACGGAGAACTTTAATTGACTTCTTGAGTTGATTTTCTACTTCATTCTTGATGATTTTGAACATTTCAAAAGCTTCATCTTTGTGCCTTAATAAGTACACATACCCGTAGCGACTATAATTGTTGTTAAAGGTAATGAAGTATCTTTCACCATTCCTAGTCATTTGTTTAAAAGGACCACATACATCTGAATGTATGATTCCTAATAAATCTTTTGCCCTTTCGTTAGTTCAACTAAAGGGTACCTTAGTCATTTTTCCTTGTAAACCAGATTCACAAACATCAAATGAATCACATTCATTCGTTTTTAAAAGACCATTCTTTTGAAGTGTTTGTATGCGTTTCTTGTTTATATGATCAAGACGACAATGCCAAAGATAGGTATCACTCAAATCCAATTTGAGTTTCTTGGTGATAGTTTGTTACAATGAACTATTTAAAGCATTTTCATCAACCAATTTATAAACACCATTAATGGGAATAGCTTTAAAATAGAACATATCATTTAAAGAAACATGAATATCATTTTCAACAAAATATAATACATAATCATAATGTCTTAATTGGGATACAGAAATAATGTTCCTATTCAAACCAGGAGCATACAAAACATTCTTCAAAATAACATCCAAGCCACTTGGAAGTTTTAGGATGTAGTCCCCACGAGCTTCAACTTGGACTTTGGTTCCATTGCCCATGAAGAGACTAACATCCCCTTGATTGAATTCCCTACTTCTTGTGAACCCCTGCAACAAGTTGCAAATATGAGTTCCACATCCGGTATCCAATACCCATGTGTTAGAAGATGTAACATTAAGATCAATATGAATCATGTATATTGTACCTGAGGTCTGCCCGACATCCCTCTTTGCTTTCAACTCTTGGAGATGGATAGGACAATTCCTTGCCCAATGTCCAATCTCCCCACACTTGAAGCATGGGTCATTAGTAGCAACCTTTTGCTTCTTCTCTTGTGGTTTGGGTGGCACCCTTGACACCCCCTTCCCCTTCCCCAAACGGGTCCCTTACCTTTGGCAACTTTTGCTTTGGGTGCGGGATGAGGCCTTTTGTTGTTCCCACCTTCATTGATGGTGAGAACGGGTAAAACCCTTTTACCCATGGCCGCCTCGTCCGTTTTGAGCATTGAGTGAAGTCACCAATGCTTTTGTCCCAAGCATTCATGTTGTAGTTCAACACGAATGTCTCAAACTTCTTGGTAAGGCCATTTAAGATCAAATCCCTGGCCAATTCCTTCGATACGGGACAATTAAGCCTCTCGAGGCGGTCAATATGACTTTTCATCTTAGGTACATAAGATGAAACATATTGGTTGTCGTCCATACGACATGCATGGAATGGAGTGCTCGAACCGTTTCGAAGCGCTCAACCCTTGCTTGCTGTTGGAACGTTTCCTTTAGCTGGGTTATCATGTCATAAGCTCCGTGATGTTCATACTCCTTTTGGAGATCCAGATTCACACTCGTTAGCATGAGACAAGACACTTGGATGGAGTCCTCAGTGTATTTCAGCCAATCATTATATGCCTCCTCATCATCCTCAGTAGGTTGATCGGGGATAGGGTCGTCTAAAACATATGATCTTCTCTCTTGCTTGAGAACGATTCTCAAGTTTCGATACCAGTCAATAAAGTTGTTATGATTTAGACGTTCCTTTTGGAGGATCGCTCTTAATGATTGGGTGGACGCAGATGAGTTATCATGATTGTCATTATTGGTGGCCATCTACAAAATTTAACAAAGATCTATTTTTTGTATTTTTGATATTGCCAATTTTAATAATTAATGCCTTTTAAGGTCATTTTTATATTAAAATCTAGAACCCAACATTATATTTAAATTGTGGTTAGGTGACCTTTATCCCACGATTTAAATTAATAAGGTGGTCAACGATTGACGGTTGCAACAATTTGCAACTTCTAGAGGTATGGGATCGACTTTAAACATCATATGTAAAGTCGGCATGTTAATCCCATCAACACCATTTAGAAACCATATTGTAGGTGATCCATTTAACATGGTTTGCAAATCAAGTTACCCTACTTGCATACACATGTGAGTTTACCCACATAAGTGGTTAGGTGACCTTTATCCCACCAATGTGGTATCCCCACCTTAAGTCACAAGTTCCCTCTAAATGGTTAGGTGACCTTTATCCCATTAAGAGTTTCCAAATGACTCAAGTGTTGTGCAAAAGGACGGTGTTAAACTTGTTTGTTTAATGTTTAGAGATTTCATAATTCTAGTTTAGAAAACTCTATGTACTTGTATTTGCATGCTTTCAAATACAAGATACCCTATGGTCCTCTTAATAAAACCCATTTTATTATGAATCGTTGATCCTTTTAATATCCATTTATTAACACTTAATGATTAAGAACCATTTTTATATTAGCTTGTTAAGATCATTTTTATTAAGATTGATTATCATATCCAAATATCATACAACCATTCATAAAACCATAATCATACAAGCATAATATAAACAACCACAATGTGCATAACCATAGCTACTATTGTGACCATACTTGTTTGCCATCACAAGTGTGGTCATTTGGTCTTTCCAAAGGGTTGAATACAACACAAAATTGAGGTCTTCATAGACCCCCACTTGAACTTGCATCCATATGCTTCAAGTCATTCTTTTGTGTCTTCCTCTTGTGCTTCCTTCCCGAGCATCTTCTTTTACAAAATATATATCCTAATACATACTTTCTAGTAAAAAAATACTCCTAATCTATTATTACATCCCAATGAATAAATAGACAAATTTCATTTTTAAACAAAGCACAAAATAATATACAACCCAATTGAATAAACCAAAACGAAACATTGCAAACATTCAAACAACACAAGGCCAAAAGCTAGGTTATGCACCAATATGAACATTCATCATACCATCCAAATTTAACTAAGAATCCCCATTAAAACGCATGATTTTCAGCCAACATAAACTGAAAATTCAGGTTTCAAACATTGTCCAAACAATATACATGTCATCATACATATCTTTCAAGGTTTAATCACAAGCATGTGTGATATAACCTTGAAAGCTTGGGGATTCAACATACAACAATATTTCAGCCCTTAAAAGTGTTATAATTGTGAAGTCACTGGATCGATGAACATCTGAGCGTGTTCTTGACGGAAGGATCAAAACCAAAAGATAAACAATGATACGAACAATAATCGAATGATTTCATTGATAAAACATAACGATTTTAAGCTCGTTACAACTTAAGAATTACAACTTTTGGCAAGGGGAGATCGAGCATGATCTCCCCTCTCATCCGGCAGCACCTAGGCCCCGGGCAGGCTCTCAAAAAACCTTTTTTTGTTTCTACACATTGAAACTGGTATATATAGGCCTCGGCCCATATTAGATGCGACTGGGCCCATTCGTGCGATTGGACCATGCGTATGGTCCAATCGTACGACTGGACCATTCTTATGGTTCAGTCTTACGAATGCCCCAATCGCATCTTTCAGTCGCACGACTGGTCCATTAGCATGGTCAGTCGTACGACTGAGTCTCATTCGCATATGCTCCTATGAATGACCCAGTTTCATGTGTTTACAAGGTGTATAACATTAAGCCTAGACTATTCATCAAGCGACGGACACACTATATATGACTATATATGCTCCAACAATAATATCCCATAAAACAAATTTTTAAAGGATATTAACAAGCATGCTATCCACATAACCGGCTCTAGATGCCATTGTTGGGTTTGTTAGAACATGAAATCAAAGTTTAACCTCTTAAACTTACTGAAAACGCAGCGGAATAAGTACTTTAAAACATGATTGTAAAGCTGAAAAATCATGTTATTTAGGTGATTTATATATGTGTAAAACAAACCCATATAACAAAGGATCATTTATGTGAATATACAAGCTATTAACATATGTAAAGTTACATAAAATCACAGCTACAATGAGCTGTGAATACTACCTCTTTGTGCTGTTGAAAATCGAAAGAAAAGAAGGTGTAGGATGCTCAAAATTGGCCAAAGCTCCAAGAATAGGACCTCTCAAGTTAGTATACCCCAATCCTTCTTGTAAACACCTTCTTGTTAGGTAGATTTAACACCAAAAACCATACAAAATGGCACTCCAAAACCTCCTAATGCTGCTGCCCAGGCCGAAGCTTTAGAGAGAGAGAAAGGAGATTCTTTTGTGTTTTTGCATGTATGGAGAGATGTGTGTCAAGTGGAGTGCAAGACTAGTTAATAAGTTATCTTCTCAAGATTGCAAAGAAACCAATAAGATGAAAGGGGGGGCGGCCGAAACATCCCATTAAAAAGTCTTCCCCCCTTTTTTTTAAACTTATCACACATTGTATTGTTAACTAGTCTTGTTGCTTAGATATACAATTAACCTTTTAATTGTATAATCCATACACTCCTATTATTAATTTGTGATGTTATCTAACTTACTTAAATAACATTACAAATAATATTATTGAACAAAATATTCTAATAAGTTGTTCCATCTCATATGCAACTTATTTAGAAAACCCATTTTCTAAATTGGTGTAAATATTTAATTGCATGATCATATCATCAAATAAATATTAATTGGTGTTTGCTAAGCTTGTTATTGGGTATAACCCGACTTGGATCATAACGTACTAACCGCATCAATATTCTACGTGTCTTGGGCACATAGAATCCTACACAACTAGTAGTTTTGTTTCCAATACCTTTAGGCCTTTGATTGATTTGGCAAAATGCACTTTTAAATGATACGTTTACCGTCGAATTGGCTTACGGTAATATTGTTGGATTCTATATGCCCAAGATACATAGAATATTGATGTGGTTAGTACGTCATGATCCAAGTCGGGTCATACCCAATAACAAGCTTAGCAAACACCAATTAATATTTAATTGATGATATGATCATGCAATTAAATAAATACACCAATTTAGAAAATGGGTTTTCTAAATAAATTGCATGTGAGATTGAACAACCTATATGGATATTTTGTTCATGGATATTATTTGTAATGTTGTTTAATGCATTAAATAACATCAAGTAATAGGAGTGTGTGTATAAGTTATATATAATTAAAGGGGTAATTACATAACTTATAAAAATTACTTGTTAACAAATTAAAAGGAGTTTTTGGGGAAAACTCCCTCCAATGAGGCCTTTTGGCCGCCCCTTATTGAAAAGGGGTTCCTTGTGTTTTCAAGTAACCATTAGTTCAAGAACAAAACACACACTCAACCTTTTCTCTCTCTCTAACATGCAAAACCCAAAGATTGAAGAAACAAGATCTTTTCTTGATGATAATCACGGCTGGAAGCTTGTTCCAGAAGTTGAAAATCCCGGCCGGAAGCTTGTTCCAGCAGCTTCTTCTTTGCGTTTTTGGTGCTACAAATCCTAGCAAAAAGGGTGTTGCTTTGAGGCTTGTGGGTATGAGCACTTGAGGACATCTATTCTTGATGTTTTGGTCATCCAATGGCAGCTACATCTTCATCTATATCATGTTTTTCAGCTCTCTTTTGGATGATGTTTCAGCCACGTTTTTCAGCAGCCTTTGGAAGGTAGTATGTATTGTTGTTTTGGTTGTCTCCTTCTTTTGATAGCTAGTTCATACACATATGAAAGATCCTTACAATCTTGGGTTTGTTGTTGCTATGAAATGAACTTAATATTTCAGATTATATGACATGAAATAATCAATTTAATCCGCTGCGTTTTCTTGGTTTAAATGGTTAAACTAGTTTGTTAAAGGCCAACAAACCCAACAAATATAATAGAAACTAACGAAATCATCAAAGATTGCAGATTGGTCCTAGAGGGTAATTCATTCGGTATAGACTTAATGCCTATTAAATTACGAGGTTTTGAAGTGGTCGTAGGAATGGATTGGTTGGCTAGAAATAGTGCTAAAATCGTGTGTGACGAGCGTTTGCTTAAGATTCCTCTAACCAACAGGGAGATGTTAGTAGTCCATGGAGTCTAAAACCACCTACTTTGCCCTATGATATCCCACCTAAAGGCCACCAAGAGCCTCAAGAAAGGGCACACAGCTTTCATAGTCTATGTGATGGGTGCGAAAAGAGAACGGAAGATTGAAGACATACCGGTGGTGTCCGAGTACTTGGAAGTATTTCCTGAAGACCTACCAGGACTTCCTCCAACCCGATAAGTTGAATTCCAGATAGATTTGATACCTGGCGCCGTGCCTGTGTTCAAAGCACCGTATCGACTTGCTCCGCCTGAAATGAAGGAGCTGATGCTCCAAATCCAGGAATTACTTGACAAGGGGTTTATACGACCTAGTGTTTCGCCATGGGGTGCTCCGGTACTGTTTGTTAAAAAGAAATATGGAACCCTAAGAATGTGTGTTGACTACTAGGAGTTGAATAAGCTTACCATAAAGAATCGATATCCTCTTCCCAGAATCGATGACTTATTCTATCAATTGCAAGGAGCTAGCTACTTTTCCAAGATAGACCTGCGATTAGGATATCACCAGCTGAAGATAAAGGATGAAGACATCCCCAAGACAGCTTTCAGAACAAGATATGGGCACTATGAGTACTTAGTCATGCCTTTCGGATTGACCAAGGCGCCAGCAGCATTCATGGACCTCATGAACCGTGTGTGCCGCCCATTCCTAGATAAGTTTGTGATTGTGTTTATTGATGATATATTGATATACACTCAAAGCAAAGAAGATCATGAGAAGCATCTTCGGTTAATCCTGGAACCACTCAAGAACGAGCAACTATACGCAAAATTCTCCAGACGCGAGTTTTGGATGCGTGAAATCCAGTTCCTTGGACACATAGCGAATACAGATGGAATCCAGGTGGATCCAGTAAAAATAGAGGCTATCAAGGACTGGAAGATTCTAGAAACCCCCACTGAAATCAAACAATTTCTTGGGTTGGTCGGTTACTATAGGAGGTTTATCAAGGACTTCTCTCGGACAGTATAACCGCTAACTGCTTTAACCAAGAACGATATAGCTTATGAGTGGGGAAAGGAACAAAATGAAGCCTTCAATCTGTTAAAGGAAAAACTGTGCAGTGCACCAATCCTTGCCCTACCTGAGGGAACTGAGGACTTTGTAGTGTATTGTGACGCCTCGCGTCAAGGATTTGGGTGCGTGCTATGCAGCAGGAAAAAGTAATCGCGTATGCGTCCATATTATTAAACGAGCATGAAAAGAACTACATAACACACGATCTGGAGTTGGGTGCTGTAGTGTTTGCTCTCAAAATGTGGAGACACTACCTTTATGGCACTAAGTGTGTTATTTACACCGATCACAAAAGCCTGCAGCATATCCTAGATCAGAAAATGTTGAACATGCGCCAGAGAAGATGGGTGGAATTGCTGAGTGATTACGAATATGAGATCCGCTATCACCCAGGAAAAGCAAATGTAGTGGTAGATGCCCTGAGCAGAAAGGAAAGGGAAAATCCCCTTCGTGTTGGTGCCCTATGGATAAGCTTGTACACTAGCCTTGTTCTAGAATGAAAGAAGCGTAAAAGGAAGCCCTCAAGGAGGATAAACTGCCTAGTGAGATGTTAACAGGGATGGAGAAGCGTTTGGAAGTAGACAACGATGGATTGTATAAATGTGAAGGACGGACATGGGTGCCCAACCATGGTGGAATTAGGGATATAATTTTGGACGATACCCATAAGTCTAGATATTCGGTCCACCCAGGAAGCGATAAGATGTATCAAGACTTCAAAACACTTTTCTGGTGGCCCGGATTAAAGAAATCTATTGCCACCTGTTGGGTCTAAAAAGGATAGTCTATATTATCAACAGAGTCAAAGTCAACAAAAGTCAACGTCACGGTCAAAGTCAACGCAAAAGTCACACAGACGCGTTCGAGACGAAGAACCGAGACGAGTCGTTGAAGATATATTTGACTAGGAGTTTTATTGTTAATAAATATATTTTGTGTCAACAAAATATATTTAATCCTGTTTTAGTCATTTTTATGTTTTATATGTAATTTCCATTAATTAGAATAAGTATAGGGGGTTAAGTGCAATTAGTGAATATTAGTCTTGACTATAAATAGGTTAATTGCATTTAGGTTTGGTTAATGGTTGCATGACCAATTGATTGGGGTTTCCATGTAAACAACACCTATTGCAATCAAATTCAGATCAAATTGAGGTTTTATTTGGTGTTCTTCATTGTTCATCCTTTTATCCATATTGTATGTACTTTTGATCCAAAATCTTCATCAATTTCATGATTCAAAGCTGTTAGGGACCAAAAATTTGGTATCAAAGCCTAAAGGAGATCCTATTGAGTCGTTATTGTTGAAGATTGCTACCAATTTTTGAAGATTAAAGAAAAGTTTTAGAGAGAGAAAGTGGGTTTCTAGAGAGAGAAACTTGATCTACATCTCAAATCTCATCACAACATCAACAATTCATTAGATCTGAATCACATACAACATAGTTTGTTACAATAATCAAATTTACATAAGAAATCTACAAGAAATTGACAGATTTAGACATTTTCTCTTACACACACAAGTGTGTGTGTTCTTGGTGTTCTTAGAGTTTCAACATCTTCATCTAGCGAATTAAACATCATTCTAAACGAAAGTTCAAAGTTTCCGGTGAAATTACAGTTTCGTCCGGTGAAACTGCAAATTGCGGCGAAACTATCCGGCGAAACTGTCCGGCGAAGCTGCGAAATTCCGGCGAAACTACCTACTCCGGTGAAACTGCAACAGTTCTGGCAGTTCCGGCGAAACTATAAAACCTATGAATTTATAAAAATCATTCTGCGAAACTAAAAATATTTGTGAAACTCATAACCTTAAAAAAAACCCATCACCAACATTAGTAAACCCTAAAACTTGAACATACCCACAATAACTTATCACCATTGATCACCACCACCCAAACCTGCAACCACCACCACCAGCAGCCACTCAACCATCCTTGACCGAAACCCCACCCCTCGAATATTGAGATCCCATATCACAACCACCCGCACCCGCAGACGCCACCACCCGCACCCGCATACGCCACCACCCGCACCCGTAGCCACCACCACTCGCACCCGTAGCCACCACCACCAGCAGCCACTCAACCATCTACGACCGCGACCCCCACATCACCACAATACCACCATCCCACCGTCACCTTCATGGCCGCAACTTACTAGAACAACCATAAACCTACACCACCGACGTTTCTTCCACCTTCATCTCCATCGAAAGCCCAGCCTTCCTCCACCGACAACATCTTTAAGCTCCATCTTAACAGCCACCCACAGCCATCGTCGCCCCCTTGGTTAAAAGCCTTACCTTCGACCAGCTGGATTCGAGCCACTTCACATCCCTTGGCCGCCTTGCTTCAAAGTGCAGGAAGCCAAACGTTTTTCTTGGTTGCAACGGCCTTCACACTTTTTGTTTGAGGAGAAATTGTGAATGTGTGAGTTATAAAGTCACAATAGCACTTGTGAAGAAGATAAGGGAGAGAATAAGGTTTGAGGATTGTAGCAACTGATGTTTGATCTTGATGTCTTCAATGTGTTAGGGTTAGGGTTTTACTAGAGATATTTTATGTGTTATGTTTTAGTGGGTTAGGGTTGTGTATGTGTTAATGGGTTTTCAAGATTATTGGGCTAGCATTTTTTTTTTCTAAATTGATATTGGGTTTATAATTGGGCTGGATTTTTCTTAAAAATTATTGTGTGGGCTCATTAAAAATAAAAAATTACAAAGTTGGGCTCATTAAAAATCAAAGAAAGAGTTCATAGTTTTTAATAAAAAATTCTAAGGAAATTGACTAGTTAGGATTAATTGATTTCATCCCGATAAAGAAATATTCAATGATTTTTAAAGATTTATAAAAAAACAAGCTGACCTGTCAGCTTGAACCCAGTTGCGAAGATTGTGTAGAGTCATATTTAAAATATATATATATTTTTCCCGGTGGAGAATTATTTTAAAATTTTTGGGAAAAATATTTGTGAGGAATTGTTTAAAATTTTTACACAATAAAAAGAATAATAATAAAAAAATATCTTTTGCAGAACTGTTTAAATCCTTTGAATATGATAATCTCACAATTGCACAATGTCGGTTTGATAATTTTGCAGCTTTAAAGAATGAAAGGATGTCCGATTTTGTTGATCGTTTTCTATTGGTAGCAAGCAATCTGAAGAAGTTTGATGCCTAATTGGGAAATCAGGAACAAGTTCTGAGATTGCTTGATTCCCTTCCATCAGAATGGAGCTCACACGACAAGTCGATTAAACAAGATAGAGGCTTTCGGGATTACAAACTGATGGACGCAATCAACAAACTAAAAGAAATTGAGTTGGATATCAAACGTCGTGAGTACTATCAAGCCACATATCTAACTCCAAAGATCACTTCAAACTCCAAAGAGAAACCAGAAGAGAGATCAGATTCTGGCACCAATTCTGACGGTTTACCGAAACCTGGAATTGAAGAGGTACAAGAGGAGCTTAAGCAGACATCTATGGGTAAAGGTGGAGCTGAGTTGAATGATGAAGTTTATGATGCTGAGAAGGAAGAGGAATGGAAGCGAAATACCAAAGTTTGCAACTGCGAGAAGGCTCTTGCTGCTGAAAGAGTCATCCTGGATCTTCCATACGAGACAGTTCAGGATATGTGTTCATCTGCTTGTAAAATTCATTTATTTGGTGTGTATAAAGGTAATAGGTTACTTTTAGATAACCAAAAGGAATTAACCACCATAAATGCAAAACTTAAAAAGAATGAAGCCAAGTATTTCATAAAATTAAATGAAGCTTTAAAAGAAAATGATCATTTAAAACGAACTCTTCATGAAATAAATGTTGAAATTAATCTTTTAAATGAAAGAGACACCTTGGCTGAATTTGAAACAAGCAAGCTTAAAACAAAGCTTGATAAATGGACCATATCCGGAATGAAACAGGAAGAGATACAATGTAAACAAAGGGGAGCTAGGATTAAAACGAAAGTGGGTTGTGGTGAAAATCCATACATCTATCCTCCACCTAGCACCCATTGTTACTCTCCTATGCCTCAACCTCATCCATCTAATGATTTGATTCAAGCTGTAGAAAGTAATAGTTTAAATGAAGGTTTAAGAAGTGTTAGTCTTAAAGAGGTTAGAGATGTGCAGGATTCTCCTGTAGGTTTGGGATTCCTCAGGCAGGGATCTGATAAGAAGATTCATGATGATTCCACCTTTGATGCTCCAAAACCAATATTAGTTGCTTCTCCAATCTTCTTTAACAAATTCAGAACAAGTAACGTTCCTTCGTGTGTTCCTGTTAGGTTTGTCAAAGAAGGAACACTTGTTGAATGGTCAGGCAATCAGAATCCTATAACAGAAGCCGACATAATAGGAGGTGTCAATCAAGATTCGTTGGAGAAAGATCTGTGTATACGAGACTGTATAAGCTCAGATGATGAATCAAACATAGAGGAGCATGTTGGTTCCTCAAAGATCAAGATATCACCTTAAATTGTCAAGTTTCAAAAGCTTCCAAAAGTTGAATCAAGACCAGTACCGATCTCTACTCCAACTGCAAAACAAGCCAATCAACCAGCGAAGATCTCATTCCCTGTTCATCATAGGAAACTTCAGAACAAGCAAGAATCTGCTACAAGCTCAAAGCAATCCTCATCCCCACCTGCTTCACACGGGTCAATCAAGCATCGAAAGCCTTTCAAGGCTTGTTTTGAGTGTGGAAAAGAAGGTCATGTGGTATAAAAGTGTCCTAAAAGACTTGCTACAAATGGTAAAGGCGAAACAAATTGCTTTTCCAGACGTCAGTCTACAAAGTATGTTCTAGACAGTAAAGGCAACATGGGTTGCTTCTCTTGATCAAGAGGTAAAAAGCACACATCTTTGAATGGTTGGATGAAAAACTCTCCATCCAAATCTTTTCATGTTAAGCCTGTTACACATGATTCAAAGATGAAAATGACCAAAGGTTCAAAACCAAATTCTTTTCCTTCCGGTCTTAAATAGAAAATGATTTCCAAATTTAATTATTCAAATCCAAATTAATTGAACCAAAACAAATTTGGCCAATTAAAAAGAAGGATACAACAATCCCTGATTGATTAAACGGTTGTATGCAGAAGCAGGTTACTTATATTGTTGAAAAATGAACTTCCAGGACTACGATCACCTGGGTTCCCCTTTCTAACTAATTTTTTTTGTGAGTGCAGGAACAATTCAGGAGGAATATTAGTAATCTGGTTTACTGACAGAGATTGTTCCTAATTCAAATTTGAGGCGGAACAAACAGGTTTAGATCATGGTATTTTATCCACAATCTGGATTTTTATCCGCACAATCACAGTTCTCACTTCACCATCTTTGAACATTTCTTTAGAATTCATTTCTTATCTTAATATCAGTGTAGTTTGGAAGACATTCTTTGGTAAATTTCTATTTTTGTACAGTTTTTTATAAAAAAATAAAAAAAATAAAATAGATATAAAATAAATAAATAAATAAAATAAACAAAACAAATTAAAAAACCAAAAATAGGTTTGCAAAAATAAAAATTTAGGGGGAGAGTATATCAAAATTTAAAAAAATGAAAAGAGAACTGGGAACTTGATTCGAGTTGACTGAGAAATGATTGTATATCATCTTGAAATGCTTGCTCTTGCATGACTTGCATTTTAAAATGAGAAATGATAGTAATTGATGTTGTTATCTGATTCGCATCTTATTTTTAATTGCAAATAATAGAAAAACAAACATATTCTTTAATGATATGCTTGATAGACTCAGCCTGAAGAATAAAGTAGACAGCAACATAATGATTGAAATTAAAATATATGCTTAAGGATGTCTGGATTTACGCAATCATTTTGACCTGCACAAAAACTGAGTCCTGACAAAAATTGGATTGAGAATTGATCTTTCACCCACCATGATACAAATCATATAAGCCATATCTTTGAGCCATGTTTAGTGTATTTATGTGTCTTATGTTTGTGCTAATCTCCTCTGCTGTACGGAAGTACTGACCTGGAGTGATGATCTCCTTTGCTGTACGGAAGTACTGACCTGGAGCTCTCATCCGCACATGATTAAATGGTCATCTCCTTTGTTATACGTGAGTATAGACCTGGAGCTCTCACCATTTTGGTCTAAGTTGTGTCAAATCATCTAACGATGAATTCATCACAGAATGCAATATTCTGATGATAACGTCTTGCACACAAATGCACAAGCCTTGTTTCATAAAGATCGTAATAAAATTCAAGAAATCCTGAGATTGGGTGAGGGTTTTTACCAAATGATTGTGTGTTCTTAGCATTATAAAGTATTTAATCGAACCTTAACGAATCATATGCTGCTTGTTGAAAAAGATAGGGCATGGGTTTAAATGGACAAACATATCAGCAATCATTATTGATCTGTTTAAGATTTTCAAAATCTTTCAAAGACTGTGATTAGATTCAATTATAAGTGTGAGCTCATTACTTGTCGATGTTTAAAGTATATCTTGAGGATGTGATCTCATGATCGATTCAGTTCTTGGTAATTAAAAAAATTATACAAATAAAAAAATATACATAAAATAAAATTAAAAAAAATTATAATAAATTTTCATTTTAAAATTCTTTTAGGTCTTCCATATTATGTTGTTACAATTTTATCATGTTTCATGTTTTTCACAGAAATTGCATACAAACGAACACGGGTTCGCTTGTTTTCACACATAGATAAACACGAGTTTATTTTGTTAAAATGAAATGATCTAATTAGAAATGTCGAGATTGTGTTTGAGAATGTGTTTCAGATTTTTGCTGCAAGTGATGGTCGATCATCAATTGAGCAGTGTACCTCATCAGAGAACCTGTTCCTCAAGTTTGTAGAAGATACCGAGCTAGGAATCCTCCTCCTACATCTTCTGAAGCACTCGAGATTAGAGATTTTGGAAGGCTGTTCCAGTATCTTCACAAAGGATGCACTGAAAAAAGGGGAACATATAAATAGGGGGAGTTTATGAGATGAATAATCTTTCTCATCAGCTTCAGAAAGCTTCAATTTGCAGATCTTTCTAATGATGACCTATCGGAACTGAAGATGATGCAAGATGTTGATAATGATAGACTAAGGGGGAGTATTGTTCGGTCTAAAAAGGATAGTCTATATAAAGTCAAAGTCAACAAAAGTCAACGTCACGGTCAAAGTCAACGCAAAAGTCAAACAGATGTGTTCGAGACGAAGAACTGAGACGAGCCGTTGAAGATATATTTAACTAGGAGTTTTATTGTTAATAAATATATTTTGTGTCAACAAAATATATTTAATCTTGTTTTAGTCATTTTTATGTTTTATATGTAATTTCCATTAATTAGAATAAGTCTAGGGGGTTAAGTGCAATTAGTGAATATTAGTCTAGACTATAAATAGGTTAATTGCAATTATGTTTGGTTAATGGTTGCATGACCAATCGATTGGGGTTTCCATGTAAACAACACCTATTGCAATCAAATTCAGATCAAATTGGGGTTTTATTTGGTGTTCTTCATTGTTCATCCTTTTATCCATATTTTATATACTTTTGATCCAAAATCTTCATCAATTTCATGATTCTAAGATGTTAGGGACCAACACCACCTATGTGGGGAAATATTTGACATGTCCAATGGTAAATGCTGAAAATCATAAGCCATCGGGAACCTTACAGCAACCCGAAATCCCGGAATGGAAATGGAATAACATCACAATGGATTTTATCATGAAACTACCAAGAACATCTCATGGTCATGATGCTATTTGGGTAATCGTGGATAGGCTTACTAAATAAGCTCATTTCTCACCAATTCGAGAGGACTATGAGATGTCAAAGTTAGCCCGAATATACATTGATGAAATAGTGACTCGGCATGGAGCGCTGCTCTTGATTATCTCAGATCGCGAAAGTCGCTTCACATCATGATTTTGGAGATCTCTCCAACAGGCTCTGGGGACCCGTCTCGACATAAGCACCACGTATCACTCTCAAACCGACGGGCAAAGTGAGAGAACCATACAGAATTTGGAAGACATGCTAAGAGCTTGTGTGATAGACTTCGGTGGAAGGTGGGATAACCATCTTCCCCTAGTGGAGTTCTCCTACAATAATAGCTACCACGCAAGTATCAAAGCAGCCCCTTATGAAGCCCTTTATGGTAGGAAGTGTCGATCACCATTGAGTTGGAACGAGGTTGGTGATAGCCAAGTGATGGGACCCGACATCATGATAGAAACCATGGAAATGATGGTCAAGATAAAAGAATGACTAAGAATAGCCAGAGACCAACAAAAGAAGTATGCTAATAGAAGGCGAAAGCTACTGGAGTTCCAAGTAGGGGATAAAGTAATGTTAAAAGTCGCGCCATAGAAAGGAACTATGAGATTTGGAAAGAAGGGAAAACTAAGCCCAAGATATATTGGACCTTTTTAAATAATGGCAAGAATTGGCCAGGTAGCATACCAGCTCAGATTACCCCAGGAGCTGAGCTACATACATGACAAGTTTCATGTGTCAAACCAAAAGATGTGCTTGGTAGATAAAACCTTAGAGTTGCCCATGAAGGAAGCCAGAATCAATAAAAAGCTAAACTTTGTGGAGGACCCCTAGAGATCACCGATCGACTAGTCACAAAGCATAGGCTAAGCCGTATACCCAAAGTGAAGGTAAGATGGAACTCCAAACGAGGACCTGAGTTTACTTGGGAGCGTGAAAATGAAATGAGAAAGGCTTATCCACACCTATTCAAACCCGCCCGTTTGGAAACCTAATCGAAGAAAAAATTTCGGGATGAAACTTTCTAAACGGTGGGAGAATGTAACAACCGACCCCGAGGTCAACATTCTAAACCCTGATTCTCAATGACAATTGCTACTATTATCAATACCTTTAATATATTTATTATTACTAATGGATTTATTTTATATAATTGTTAGTATGTGTTTAAATTCCTAGATGCTACGTTAGGTCTTGCCAGAATAAGATAAGTTAACGATCCAAAATTTAACGTAACATGCCAAAATGTTAGAATTAAATTGAAAACAATTAATTTTGTGTATATAGACATAATTCCCAAATTAATTATGATCATACACATCAAAACCTTAAAAACGTTTAACTAGAAACCTATCACCTAAAATACTACACTACACAACAAAACTATACTACTTATACTAAATTACAAAAAAAAAAAACCAACACACCCACTCTCGGCCTCACCCATCTCCCCCAATCCCCTCCTTCCCTTGAACCCCACAAGACTCCTTACACACTCCACTTCCCTCACTTCACCCTATACATTCAAGATTCAAAACACACACAAAACTCTCTTTTCTCTCTACCTCTCGGCTCTCATCTGAAACACACACATATTCCACACAATTTCAGCAAACTAGTGAAGAATACCAACATTTCATCATCATCCAAGCTAGAACTGAGCAAGGAAGTGCCATTTTTGAGGGACTTTTGTACACCATTCTTGAAATAACAAGGTGTTCCAGCCTTTATTCAAAGTTCATCACTGATTTTAGCCCACTAAAACAATCAAACTCATGGTTCATACAAGGGGTAAGCTTTAACACACCCGAATCAAGGTGTTTCTTGTGTTTTGCTTAAATAAACAACCAAAACCTTACTTTCTTGTTTCTAGCAGAATCTTGCGGCTAAAAACTTGTTCTTGGAGAGTTCTTATCATCACAAAAGGTATATACCTTGTTATGTTGGGAAACATGTGGTTACAACACAAGTTACACCTTAGAAAACCCTCTTTTTACATAAAATAACACCATTTATGCACATGCATGAAAACCCTCCCAACCAAGACTCATAACCTGATCAAAAATAAATTTTAAACATGTTAATAATCTGATTTTATAGTTACAATAGTGATTAGGTGATGTTTGGGTATGAATCATAGGATTTACACTAGTGCAAATTGTGTAAATTATCAAGTTATTGCAACACATGCATGATGCATGATAGATCAGAGAACTTTTATGTATTTTCAGTAGATTTGGAATTATTGAAAATGTTTTTAGTTCATATGATGGCTGGAAATATAATAGTAGGAGCTAGGGGTCAACATGGACTTGTTTTGAGACCCGAAAAGGGTGAAAATTCACTTAAAATTAGAAAAATAAAGGATATTTCCATTTTTAAAATAATTCCATGCTCTAATATGAAAATAATTTGCAAAATGGTCGAACTTGGTGGTATTTGGGTTAAACACATGATTAAATGAAGTTAAAACATGGAAAACGGGACTTAATCGGGTATGTTTTAGGTAAAAATTTTAAAAATAGTAAAAGAGAACTAAAATATAGAAAGGACAAAATATTTCAGTAATTTACGGAATTTTAATCAAGAAATAGGCGAAAGCTAGAATGAAAACGGATTCGGATGTTCGGTTCCGGGCGAAAATGCGATTTAACGGGTAAAACATAAAAAATGACATTTTAATCAAAAGAGCTAAAGAACATATTATGAAAGCTTATTAGACTATTTATAAGTCATTAAATGATGTTTAAGGGTTAAGTGGATGAAAACAGTAGGATTTAAAACAAACCGTTAAAAATCTTCGGTTTTACCCTAACCGGTAACCTAAAACCATAAGTTCTAGTTACTTCAAATTAGGTTCTGGAAATATTAGACTTTAACATGTTAAACATGCAATAGAAAACTCCTATAAACTAACAAGGTGTCATAAAAGTCAAGAAAATCAAAGAAAACAAACTTTAGGGTAAAAACTGTAAATCTTGAAACTTGAGGGACTAAACTAAAATTTTGATCTGTTAACACCTCAAGGATGTCTAGAAATAATAAGTTAAACTGAGTATAAAAATAATATAAAGACCCTTATAGACTCACATGGACCATATTCGAGTCAAAAATGGAAAGAATACAACTTTGGGGTAAAATTGTCAATTTTGAACCTTAAGGGGCCAAAGTGTAAATTTGAAAAATAACTAAAGATTCAGTAACTTAGTGGCCAAAACTAGTATTAAACTTCTTAATATGAAAACACATTTATAAGGATCACAAAAATATGTCAACCACATGCAAAACCCTAACTTTCCTAAAAATGAAACTTTTAGGGTGAAAACCTAACAAATCAAAACTAGTTGAACTTTTAACCTTATAACACACCTAGTTACACCCGAAATGATTTCAGTGCACATAGCTTATCACTTGAATCTTGATTCTAGGGTGCTAGGATTGAATCATTTTCTATACTCGAAGATCCGTTGCCTGAAACTTAAGGTGAGTTCTAGTGTTCCCTTTTTATTACTGATTTGGGATGAAACATACTTGTTTGAACTGAAATTATTATTATGCTATTGTTTAATGCTTATAATTTATGGACAATGTTCGAACCTGCTCTTAACTATATCACAATCATTAATTCTTGTGTGAACTGCTTGTCCTATATGGGTAGATCTACTTGGGGAATCCTCCACACACAATGCCTTCCGGACAGAAAGAGTACCCCACTAAGATCCTGAGGGATCATTTATGTCATGTGATAGATTTTATAAGATACCATGGTGAACCATCCGGCAGGTATGGTACACTATTTTGAGGCTCAGTCCTCCCTTCGGGGTTAACCGGTTTAAACATAACTTTAGAAGAGGCCAACGGGGACTGAGTGTAGGGTTGATTGTGACCCCACAATAGTGATATATTAATTTTTTAATTTAACTTATGTATTTTGAAGATTCCACTTGTTTTTAAACTTTAAGCACTTGAATTCACCAACTTTTTAGTTGACACAAAAATCTTTTTGAGCATGTTTCAGGCAATCTTTAATAGATCTGGCTTGATTGGAGAATTGGGCTCGGATGACCTAGAAATTCGACTACCCTTGGCATTACTTGACTATGAAACATTTGAACAATTTGGATTATGATTGATTAAAACACTGAATACTTATGTTACAAAATTGTAATTTATGTGACGGGCTAGACTGCTACAACCCGGTTTGACTTTAACATGTAATGCTATTTTATTTCTCTCCTTGTGCGCTCTTGTGATGGTTTGTTTCCGCTGCCATATATGTTTCTAGTCTGTGACGTCCCACCCTCCTTGGGCCCGGGGTGTGAGATATGTTTGCATTGATTTGATTACTTGTGTTTGTTTTGATTGAATTACATCATAATATCATCACAGATTGATCTATTTTGATCCTATCAAATGCTATCAGAGTTGTTGGTTCTGTGATTTGAGTTTGTCGAACTTTCAAGCTCTTAAATCACTTGAATCTATGATTGATAAGTAATTTGATCAAATAATTGTTGATTTTAGTTGCGTTTCATCAATAGAAACATGATTTGAATCACAATTTACATTTCAATTCGTTCAAAATCAGTGAATTTGTTCAAATTAGTGCTCGAACTTGTTCAAAATCACTGAATTTCAATCAAAAGATTGAAGTGTTGTTGTTTGATGAAATTGAAGATAAAGGAATGTTAATCGATGAAATTACTATCTAATTGGAAGCTTTTAGATCAATTCAACAAGTTTTGAAGATTTTCAGAAGATTTGCGTTCGTTTGTGTTCGTATGAATTTGTTGAATTTGGCGCATAAGGTTAAAACATTGTCGAAAATTGCATAAGTGTATAGGGGCTTGACAACTGTTTAGGCGTTTGACCACTATTCAGGCATTTTTGGTCTAGACGTTTGACCACTATTGAGGCGCATTAAAACTGTTTGGTCACTTTGGAACTTTTTAAAAACAAAGTTGATAGGATCAAATTATAGATCTGTGATGATATTAGAAGGCAATTCAATCAAAAACAAACACAGTAATCAAATCAATGCACAATATAATTCATAGAAGTTTATTGATAATAGCAAAGACAAATAAAGACAACATGTTAATCTTTAAGAAGTACTAACAATACTCCCCCTAAGATTTACATGGTCTTCAGTCTTCAAAAATCTTCAGTCGTCTTTGTATTTGTCTTCTCTTCCTTTACCTGCAATCTTCTCTTCACTCTTTGTCTTCTCTTTTCTTCATTCTTCTGTCTTCTTTCATCTTTAGTCTTTTCAGCTTCAATCTTTCAGCTTCAGTCTTCTTTCTTCTTTTCATCCATCTACAAACTTTAGAATAATCTTCAGGTTCTTCTATAATCTTAAACATTGGCTTTTCCTTGTATGACTCTTATTCTTTTAAGGCTTTAGCAATTGCAGATTTGAACTTGCTTGCTAAGACCCCTTGTTCAGGCTTAGCCTCGTTTGTCTTTATCTCCATCTTGTTCATCACCTCTAGTGTATCTTTTAATAATCCTATAATATCAATGTTGGCATACAGCTCAAAAGGTTTTGAACTACCTTTTTAATACACCTCCAACGTGTCTTTTCTTGATATCCTCATAAATTCAATCTCTTTAATATCCTTCTTGACTATGTTAGCATAAGCTAACGCTTTCCTTAATGAGTTCTCTCCATTGCAGCATTCATAACTTTAATGATTGAAAAAAGTATTTTTTATCACTCTCTACAATCTCTGGAGATACTCTTTCAAATTTTTGGACTGATAGGAAAGAAATGTAGTTCGGGTGTAACAGTTTAAGCTCAAAAACACCAAACAAAGTAATCATGTCCTCATCCCAATTCTCGACATTTCGGACCAGTTTGAGCATAAATGTTTCAGTGTTGTAGAACCATCTCAGGATTGGTTTTGACTTTTGAGTCCCTTTTATGACTTTCAATCCTAGAGTGGTTACTTTCTCGAAGTACTGATCACAAAATTCAATCAAGAAGTGTTTATATTCTGATTATTTCCCTTTAATCTTCCTGTTCTTCTTCAAAGTAGAAAAATATTCTATATCTTCTTGTGAGCATCTCGTTTCCAAAACTACACTTACTCAAGTTATCCCTCTGTTTAAAATCTTAACAAACATATCACCTCGTTTAGTTCTAGTTGGATTAATTAAAGGCGGTTCATTCAACTCCTTGAGGTCTTGAACTGGTAGCTTGATAATGCTCGAGTAAAAATGATATACATCACAAACAGCATTAACTCGCTTAATCAAAAATGCATCAAATATTTCATCATACTTCCATGCAACAATCTTTACTTGGTTTGTAGAGTCAGGAGCAATCATAGCATTTAACAGCTCAGAGATTGATTGTCCTTTCTGCAATACATTTCTTACCAAGTCTCCAGTCGATCTAGCTTTATTGAAAAAATGTTTCTGATCAAGAGAAACATTGTAAGCTTGTTTCTCTGATTCAGGAAACATCTTCATAAGCTTTTTTCTTCTTTCAAACATAGTCTTTTGAGCCATCGACCGGATCTCTTATGGTTTCAACATCCGTGACCTCTTAGTGATCTCCAAGTATTGAGGATTGTCAGTATCAAGAATGATCATCTTGTTAGATTGCTTTTCAGTTGCTTGAAAGCTTCTGACAAGATTCCTCAATGATTCACCTTGAAGTCTTTTTAGCCTCTACCAAGGATAATTTCTAGCTTGCAGCCAAGATCTCAAAGCTAGAATACTCATCTCTTTAGGATCAGGATGGTGAAGTTCAGAGCTAGGCATCTCTTCTACGTTAATGCTCTCTTGAAGTGGGTTCCACTTACCATGCTCCACCAATAATTCATTGGGATCAATTGGGGCTACTGACTTAGCTATTATACACTTTTTATACTCTTCATTTATCTGAGTAACAGTCAAGCCATCCAGAAATACTCTGTTATATTTCATCCTTACCAAAAAATTATATTTGTCTTCAAAATCAATTGGTATCTCCTCTTGAGTTGTTTCAACTGGTGTGAAGTTCTGTTCAAAGTTAGCTTCATCAATGTCTTCATCTTCAAGAGCTTCATCATACCAGTCATCATCAAACTCATCTTCAATATCATCCAAAGCTTCTATAGTCTTTTACACATACTTCTCACCTTCCTCCTGAATTTCAAAAATCTTTTGGATTTTAGATGAAGACTCAGGTAGAACTGATTCATATACTTCATCTAACTTTCTTTTACCCTTGTCAACAGTGAGCGTTTCCTCAATGTTGATTAGATTGATTTCAGACACAATCACAATCTCGGGAGAATCATGCTTTTGATTGTCTTTTAATTTAGCTATCTCCTCTTTCATTATTTCATTTTCGTTAGTTAGCTTTTTGAACTTTTCCTCCATTACATCGTAATCGCTTATCATCACCTCAAAAGTTTTCATGGTTTCATTTTTATCTTTCACCAAAGTAACAATCTCAACATCCTTCATTTGTAGCAATGGCAACTATCAGGGATGCAATGTCCACTGGATATGAATTCCATCTAGCACTTTCTTTAGACATGCAATGCTGAAAAATTTAGAATAATAGCTTCTAATGGTTATACACTCTTGCTCTGAAAAACTGTTTCTTTGGAAAATGATTAGGATGACCTATTTCCATGAATGTTTGTCTACATTTGTTAAAGGATAGCTCAGACAAATCAGCTGGATCATTTTGTCCCCATCTACGAGCAAATCTGACAGACTTTTCACATACTTCAATCATTCATTCATTGGTGATAAAACCTCTCATCACTTTTCTTCCATTATCATTTATTTCTACCGAGACTGTGTTCCAGAATTTGTTGATCAATCTTGAGTAGATAACAGGTTTGTAACACATAGCATAAACATACTTTGTCCTCAGTAAGAATCTAATCATCTCCTCATATGAGACAACATCTTGAACATCCTCATTAAGCAAAGTAGCAACGTTATGCTTTGGCTCAAACTTTAGATCAGCCATCTGCACAAATAAAAACAAAAACATTAGGCACTTTGATTTTTATACAATTTGATTATGACAAATTTTGATTTAAATTTTAATGAATTATTATGTTTTAAACACTTAATTTTGTTTTACATCAACTTGTACTTAGACTTTTCTAGAATTTTAAAAATTCTGTCCAAATCATATTAAATACAAGTTGTTGTATGTTTGTTTTAAAACACACTAATCCAATTTTTCAAAATTATTTAAGAATTAAATTTTTATGAATTTTTAATATTTTATTAAAAAATTCAAATTTAGAACTATTCATCTTCATTAATCGAATTGATGAAGAACATCCTTCGATCAAACTTCATGGAATCGAATGTTCTACATATCAAAATGCTCGAAATCAAGTGTATATTAACAATCTATGATCAATATAAGTTCTCAATTCCATTTCAATTCACCTATTTCAAAGTTTTCAAATTTTAGGGTTAGAAACGCCTAAATAGATTTAAAACGTCCGACTGATTGTGAATCAGTTACTTGAAATGGAATGATTTTGACTATGAACTTACGTTTTTCAGTCAAGTATACATACTATCGATCACAATATTTCAGAACAGATAATCTGATTAAGTGGAATGAAGTGAATTGAGAGTCGACTGTGTTCGTTCAGGGGTTTTTGGAAATGTGAATGAGTGAAAAATTAGAAGTGTTGTTTATATAGTAAGTGAAAATTCTAGGCGCATGAGCACTGTATGGGCTCATGAGGTTAGGCGCATGAGCACTGTTCAGTCACATAAGCACTGTTTAGGCGCTTTTGGACTGTTTAGGCGCATGAGACTATATGAAACGCCCAACACTTGGTGAATATTTTCACTTGAAACGTCTGGTACTGTGTGGGCGCATGAGCATGTTGAAACGCCCAACATTTAACCAATTTTTCAGACGTATGATAACTGTTCAGGCGCATGAGGATATGAAAAACGCCCAAACACTTGTAAAATTTCTGAAAACTCATCATGCTTCCACTTGGACTTATGGCCACTATTTAGGCGCAAGAGTTTCATACACTTGTATATTCACATCTTCCACCTGAACACTGTTTAGACATATTAGTACTTTTCACATAATAATATTCAAACAATATTCATAATTTTGACTTTTTCCCAAAATTTACATTTTTGACCATTAATTTTCAATTTTTAACATTTAAACCCTTTTATTTTTATTTAATTTTTCAAAACACAATTTCCTGTCATTTTAGTCTCAAATTTAAACAAAATAGTCTAATTTACAAAATTTGCAAGAAGCTTTTCCACTTGAACATTTTATAGGCTCATTTTTTCATTTTCAAAATTTTACATTATCAAATACACACATGCTTTGAACATTTAGCTTTATCCTTTTCATTCAAACATTTTAATTTTGATTTTATTATAAACTCTTACTTTTATTACTCCCCCTAAACTTTTAAGTTTTACAAACATAGAAGTTTCCCAAGTTGTCATAATAAGATCACACTGATCATTGTTAAATTGTCTTCACACATACAACATGCATAAAATCAAAATTAAAGTAGAATAAAAATCTAATATTTACAATAGAATCAATGTCTACAGTGAGCTCATATCAGTAAAGATTAGCACATTAAAATAAAATAAAGTGTGAATAGTCATAGACAATGAATAAATCCTGATCAAGTGTGTTCCAGGTTAGTGATTTCACAGCAAATGAGACACAAGATCCAAGGACGGACAATGAGTGTTTTTGACAAAAGAATCAGCTCACTTACTTTTTCAATTCTTGGATTGATTAGGGTATAGTTAGAGATGACATGATGTGACTCATACAAAGACTTAGAGAGATTAACTATCATCAAGACATGCAAGAAAACACAAATTCTCAACTTATTACCTGACATATATATATAACCAGAGTTCATGTTGATAATTTAGCAGAGAATGATCATGGATAAACCATTTGATCAGCTCTAACCATCCATTTGAATGGGTGATGCATATTGGCATCTTTTGCATCAAAGGAGAATATCCAGGTCTGTAATCACTTACAACAGAGGATATCTCATCATTTCAGGTCTATGATGACTCATAACAAAGAAGTGATATGATGCTTGTGACAGATCTCATGGTTAGTCATATCACCACCAGGTATGAGTGTTGTAACTTTACAAGCAATCAATTTGATAAGCTAATACTACTCAAAAGTACTAAGATGATCACACATTCATGCATAGATGATTAAGTTTAATCATAAGAATTTACTTTTTCAGTATAGCAGCATGAGATTGTCTACACATCATATCTGATCATGTCAGACTTTATTGTCGAGTGAAATATGCAACTGATCTCACTAATGTACTATTACTTCTCACATGTTGCAAAAACAGATTCATTCCTAAAAATTGCTATTGGTAAGTCTACTAGAATTACTGATATGATAGAGGGTCGTGCCATAGAACTAGAACATCATTGGTTTTCTACTAAATTACACGTGATGCCCCTAGGTGGATTCGATGTAGTACTAGGGATGGATTGGTTAGCAGTTTATAAGGCAAACATCGTGTGTCACAAGAAAATGATTCGATTAGTTATGCCCGATGGAAGTTCAGTGACGATTTACGGTGATCGTGTTACTACGGTTCCAAAGGTGATTTTGATGGCGGTGGCGGAGAAGTGCATGAAGCGTGGATGTAATGCCTACCTGGCTTACGTGTAGGATGTGGACATGACTGTACCACAATTGTCCGATGTACCACTGGTATGCGACTTCTCTGACGTGTTTCCAGAAGATTTACCGGGCGTACCACCGGATCGCGAGATTGAGTTTAAGATTGATCAGATACCCGGTGCTCAACCCGTTGCCAAAGCACCATATCAATTAGCTCCTATCGAGATGATAGAGCTAATGGCTCAGCTGCAGGAGTTGATGGATAAAGGGTTCATTTGACCGAGTATCTCTCCATGGGGTGCTCCGGTTTTATTTGTGAAGAAGAAAGACAGTAGTATGCGGATGTGCATCGGCTACTGAGAGCTGAATAAGTTGACGGTAAAGAATCAGTATCCATTACTGAGGATTGACGACTTGTTTGACCAGCTCCAAGGTGCCAATTGGTTCTCGAGGATGCATGTTCAATCTGGCTATCATCAATTGAATGTGAAGGAGCAAGACATTCCTAAGACAGCTTTTCGTACGTGTTATGGACACTATGTGTTTCTTGTTATGTCTTTCGGTTTAACTAAAGCGCCAGCTACCTTTATGGATTTGATTAACCGAGTGTGTTGGCCAATGTTAGATAAATTAGTGATTGTGTCTATTGATGATATCTTGATTTATTCAAGAAGTGAAGAAGAACATGCCAACCACGTACGTGAGGTGTTGGAGACACTTAGAAGAGAGAAGTTGTATGCTAAGTTCTTTAAGTGTGCTTTTTGGTTACGTGAGGTATAGTTTTTGGGTCATGTTGTTAATGCTAAAGGAATCATGGTGGACCCGGCAAAGGTTGAGGTAGTGATGTAATGGAAGTCTCCAAAGACGTCATCCGAGATTCACAGTTTCTTAGGATTGGTGGGTCATTATAGAAGATTCATCCAAGACTTTTCCAAGATAGCCTCACCTTTGACTAAATTGACTCGTAAGGATGTAATGTTTGTGTGGGGGCAGAAAGAGGAGGATGCTTTTGAGGAATTAAAGGCAAGACTAACTCAAGCTCATGTTTTGAAATTACCCGAAGGGAGTGAGGACTTAGTGGTATATTCAGATGATTTTTATTCGGGATTGGGCTGCGTGCTAATGCAACAAGGAAGGGTAATTACCTACGCGTCCCGACAGCTAAAAACCCATGAAGTAAACTACCCTACCCATGACTTGGAGCTAGCGATTATGGTATTGGCGTTGAAGATTTTCAGGCACTACCTATACAGGACGAAGTGCAACATCTTCACGGACCACAAAAGCTTAAAGTACTTCTTTGAGAAAAAGGATCTCAACATGAGACAGAGAAGATGGTTAGAGCTCATCAAGGATTATGACTGTGAGATCCATTATCATTCGGGTAAGGCCAACGTTGTGGCTGATGCCCTTAGCCGAAAGGAGAGACCCGAGCCGATTCAGGTGAGGGTGTATCAGTAGGTTATGACCGCTGACTTGAGACCCAGGTGAAAGAATTTCAAGAAGAGGCGTTGAAAGAAGATCGCCTTAACTCCGAAAGAATAAGAGGACTAGTCGCGAATTTGGGTGAGAACACTCTCGGTGTTAGAACCTGAAATGGATGGATGTGGATCCCTCGTTATGGAGACCTATGAGGGTGGATTATGGATGAGGCTCATAAGACTCGATACTCGATTCATCCTGCTGCCACAAAGATGTACCAGGACATGAAGAAGGATTACTGGTGGTCGGGAATGAAGCGTGATGTGGTGGACTATGTGAGTAAGTGCCTTACTTGTTTGCAAGTGAAGGCAGAGCACCAAAAACCATATGGGAAGATCCAACCGTTAGATGTACCTAAGTGGAAATAGGAGCACATCACCATGGACTTTATTACAAATTGGCCCTGCACGGTGAGGGGGTGCGATACCATTTGGGTGATAGTTGATCGATCGAAAAAGAGTGCTTACTTCCTACCGATTCATGAGACGTATTCATCTGAGAGACTGGCGGATCTATTCATCAAGGAGATTGTAGCTCGTCATGCTGTACCAGTGTCTATTGTTTCTGATCGTGACACTCGATTTATGTCCAAGTTTAGGAAAAGATTTCATGATGTGATGGGAACGAGGCTACACATTAGCACGGCTTAGCGCCCTCAGACAGATGGTCAGTCTGAGAGGATGATCCAGACGCTCGAGGATATGCTTCGAGCATGTGTAATCAACTTTGGAGGAAGTTGGGACGATCACTTATCGTTAGCGGAATTCTCATACAACAACAGCTATCATGCCAGCATTGGTATGCCTCATTATGAGATGCTGTACGGTAGGAGGTGTAGCACGCCCGTATATTGGGGTGATATCGGGCAGAAAGAGTTGGGAGGTATCGAGATGATCGAGGCTACGACTGAAAAGTTAGAAATGATCAAAGCCTTTATGAAGGAAGCTAAGGATAGGCAGAAGTCGTATGCTGACAAAAGGCGTGGACCTATTGAATTCAATATGGGTGATAGAGTCATCTTGAAGGTCTCACCTTGGAAAGGAATTATTCGGTTGAGAAAGCAAGGTAAACTGAGCCCGAGGTATATAGGACATTTCTGAATCTTTGCATGAGTACGAGAGGTGGCCTATCGATTAGAATTGACTGATGAGTTAGGTGGAATTCATCCGACATTCCATGTATCTCATCTGAGGAAGTGTTTAGCCGATAAAGACGTGATTGTCCTACTGGAGAATATTGAGGTGGATGAACGGATCAATTATGCAGAGCAACCAGTGGCAATCATTGATCAAAAAAAGAAGAGACTACGGAATAAAGTGGTTCCACTAGTGTGTATGCAGTGGAAACACCGAAAGGGTTCGGAGTCTACGTGGGAGACTGAAGAAGAGATGAGACAACATTACTCACAATTATTCAAAGAGTGATGGGTTTCGAGGACAAAATCTCTTAAATGAGGGTGGACTTGTAACACCCAGAAATTTGTAAAAAAAATAAAAGAAAGGAAAGATTATAAGAAAAGAAAGCAAAAGTATCTTGAAAGAAAAAGAAAAGAAGCAAAGTTAGAGGGGCAAAAGTGCAACAAAGTACAAAAGACAAATATTATATTAATATTTGAAGTATGGCCGTCCACATATACACACCAACTTCTGCTTTTTGACTGAAAAAGGAAGAAAAAGAAAAAGGTGAAGTTTCTCTCGGGTTTTCAAGGAGAAAAGGGCTGAATTCGCAATTGGTAAGTGTTTGTATGTGTTTTTAGTTTGGTTAGGATGAGTTTTCAACCATGTAACCGAGTTTTACATGTTACTATGTGTTTATGAGTGTTCGGGTTATGTGTTCTTAGTGTCTAGGTGATAGAAACATCAAGTTTACTCAAATTTGAAGGAGCTGAGCTTGGAAGCAAAAAAGGCGAGTTTCTAGACCCCAGTTTTATATACTTTTAAATGTTTTCGGGGCTAAAAATGCATGTAAAACATTTTTACAAAAGATATGTATGTAGCTGTATGTATATGTGTATGTGTTTGATGTTTTAGGGATGTTAGTGCTTTATTGATGTTTAGAATGGTAATAACAAGCTTAGAACAGACTAAGATAATGTTTAGGACTGAAAAATAATTTAGAAACATGTATGTAGGTGGCCATGCGCCCAAACATGCCCCATGCGCCTGATAATTGCCTTAGGAAAACCTTAAATGAGGGTCATGTGCCCAAATAGGGTTCATGCGCCCAAAAATATGGTCTGAAACTACTAAGTATAGGCTGATGCACCCAAACAGTAGCTCATGCACCTAGAAAATGCCTTAGAAAAATTAAGTGTACGCTCATGTGCCTGAACAGTAGTTCATGCGCCTAAGTATTTGCCCAGAAGCCTAAGTGTTAGGGGTCATGCGCCCCAATAGTGCCCATGCGTCCACTTTTTACTCAGGCGCCTAGGTATAGGCTCATGCGCCTGAATAGTAGAAATGCCTAAGTTAAGCGCAAAATGCCCAAGTATAAGGCCCATGCGCCCGAATAGTGTTGAAACGCCTAAACCGGCCTCATGCGCCTGCATAGTGTTAAAGCACCCAAACACTTAGAAAATTTTCTAGAATTTTGGAAAAATCAGATTTTTAGGGTTTTAACCCTAGTTTGACTTATGGACGATAATTGTGTATTTTAAGCATGAATATATGATAGTCTATGATTAAAGAGTGTTGATGATGTGATGTATATATATGAATGATGTGTTATCTTTTAACGGTTTCCAAAGCGTATATATTATATTAAATACATTAGTATTATGTTATGACTTTACTTAGTATGACGTATGTATGAATAAACGTAAAGTGTAACATAATGAAGTGAAAGATAACAAAGATGAAAAGTGAAACGTAAAGAACGAAAGAATGTTTTGCAAGCAAAGAGAAAGGAGGTGCACGACAATGTAGTCGTTAGCTCAACTGTGTGTGGTTTTAATAACCCAAAGGATGCACACAGGGTCAATCATTAAGATTGATAGGACCCTCGTGGCATACCCTAGGTGACTGGGTCAGTTTCGTGCACAATGTTCGGGGTCTATTTGTAGACCCCAGGCCCAGCATCAACTTCGTGCACAATGTTCGGGGCATTACACATTGGTCCGAATGAAAGGGAGAGATGACATGCCCTAGGTGACTGGGTCAGCTTCGTGCATAATGTTCAGGGTCTAATTGTAGACCTCAGGCCCAGTACAGCTTCGTGCACAATGTTTGGGGTATTGTACATTGATCCGTATAAAAGTAAAGATGATGTAAAGTATGAAAAGAAAGTATGAAAATAAAAGATAGTGAAAAGTATGAAACAAAAGTATGAATAGGAAAGTGACTGTTAATGAAAAGAGTAAAATGATAAAAGTACGAAAGAACAAAATGAACGATAAATATGGTATGAATGTACGTATGACGTGTGCTCGCTTACAAAAGTAATGTATAGTATTTGAGAAGCATATTTTTGTATATAAAACACACAACATATTTTAATACTTACAAAAGTAGAACTCACTCAATAACGCTAACATTTATGTATTTTTCAGTTGGCAGGTAATGTTGTTGAGGATGGCACACGGGGAGGCTACTCGGCAGGGCAAGACTGCATCCATTCACGCATAATATTATTGTTGTAATGTAATGCAATTGAACGATACTTTTGTAATTTAACAATGTTGTATTGCCTAACAACAATTTTTATATTAATGTGATGAATGGTTTTTGGTTAATGAAATTCCGCTGCTTAATCTTATGAAATGTGTAATGTTTTTTAAATATATGTGTTATGAATGTTCAACTGTAAGCGTCCTGGGAATGGAGCCTTACAATAATCTCATATTAAATTGCTACAATAAGCTTTTCCACTGTAAAATGTTTCAGGTTCACTTGTACATTATGACAAACACACACGTGCTTGAACTTTTAGCTTCATCCTTTCCATCCAAAACATTTAATTTTCAATTTTCAAATCTTGAAATTTGAATTATTTTCTCTTAGACACTTTTACTTTTTACTCCCCCTAAACTTTTAAGTTTAATAAAACTTAGAAGTTTCTTGTATTTGCATATGAAGAGCACACTAATCATTGTTAATATGCCTGCACACAGAAAACATACAAAAAAATCAAAATTAAAGCAAAATAAAAATCTACTATTTAAAATTTAATCAATGTCTGCAGTGAGATCATATCAGTTAAGATCAGCATATTAACATAAAGATAAAAAAATTATGGATAGTTATAGACACTGATTAAATCCTGATCAAGTGTGTTCCAGGTCAGTGATTTCACAGCAAAGGAGACACAAGATCAAACGATAGACAATGAGTATTTTTGGCATAAGAATCAACACATGTACTTTTTCAATTCTTGGATTGATCAGGGTTGAATTAGATATGACATGATGTGACCCATATAGACTTAGAGAGATCAACTATCATGTAACACCCGATTATTTTTAACAAAAAAAAGTGAAGAAAGAGAAAGAAAAGACATTTTACCCATGTTGAGGGGTAAAAAGTGTCAAAAGGACAAAAGAATAAAAAGTGGGTGCATAAAGGAGATATGGCAGCCCATAATTTCCTACACACTTCCGTTCATTCGATTCAAGAGAGAGAAAGAGCAGAATTCGGGTTTTAAAGGAAGAACGAGAAGAAGTCGACTTCAAGTGGGTTCCTGAGCAGTTGGATTCAATTTGCAAACGAGTTTGGAGGAAGCCATACTCAAAAGCTGCAAAGGTGAGTTCTAAGACCCCTATTTTACACGTTTTTGAATGATTTTGGGGCTGGAACGCAGCTAAAAACTATTTTCGGGTATTTGGGTAAAAACCCGTTCACGAATGTATGTGTAAGTGTATGATTCGTTTGGGGCTGTTATGAACATAAGGTTTCTAAGGCAAACTATGAATTTCAGCTTGATGTTCGACTAAGTACTGTTAATGTATGTTTTTAGGTGATTTCCTATGATGTGTATGATGTTTAGTTTGTTCTAAGTGTGTAGTATGGTAGATCTGTGCTAAGGATGTGTTAAGATGACGATTGAGATCTGAAAATGGCACAAGTTAAGTTGCAGGTCCATTTACTCACCCGCATTAACTAATGCGGATAGCTAAGGAAATGCGGCTAAGGCATCTTCTCAGCCGCATTAACTAATGCGGATAGCTAAGGAAATGCGGCTAAGGCATTTTCTCAGCCGCATTAACTAATGCGGACAGATAATGAAATGCGGCTAAGGCATTTACTCAGCCGCATTAACTAATGCGGACAGTCCAAGAAATACGGTTGACATTTGCTCACCCATATTAACCAATGCAGACAGCAAAAGGAAATGCGGATAAACACTTAGAATAAATTCTAACTTTTAGGAAAATGAGTAAAGTAGGCTTTGACCTAGGAGATTCCCGGGGGTTATGTAAGTTGACTTTTGAGGTCATAGATGGTATGATGGGCATGTAGTGATATGTGCTTGATGTTTATGCATGATGATGATGATGTTGCATGGTTATACATGATGTGTGCTATGTATGTATGATGCCTTGTATAATGATGTATGAATGATATGTGTATGCTCCTTATGATAATGTATGTTTTGTAGAGGTTTTAACGTGTTTATCAAAGCTCATATAATCTTGTTTATATGAAAACGCAGCGGATTTTATGTTTTAAAACATGTTAATAAGATAGTTATTAAACCCATTTAATAAAGAACCCCAAACCATGGATCATTATACAAATGCATACAATAAAAGATTACAAGATAGTTAAGAATATACAACCTTTGTAGCTTCCCAAAACCGAACTTGTGAGGTGAGAAAGATGACTTTCGTGGCTGAGTTTTCAAGCAAGAAAACCTCAAGGGATGATACCCCAAGCTTGCACTAACACCCTCCTTGCTAGGACTTGCAACACCAACTTGAAAATCCCTCTTGAATGTCAAATTTTTCAGCCAAGAAGAACTAGTTTCAAGGCTGAAAATATGTAATTTCCAGCTCTAGAACTCGAGTTCTAGAGAGAGAAATGAGAGAAATTCCTTTGCTTTGTGTGTGTGAGAGGTTGTGTGTTGGTTGAAGAGAGTTGTCTCTACCAATGTTGCATGCAACCAATATTAATCAAGAGGCCTTTCAAACCCCAAGGGCTGGCCGAAAATTAGGGGCCCACTTGGTGGGTTTCCCTCCCATTTTAATTAGTTAAATGATACACTCTCTTGCATTATGATTTTATAAAATATAACCCTTACATTTTATAAAATGTAACACACATTTTGTTTGATATTACTTAACTAACTTAAATAATAAAACAACTAATTCCCACGAACAAATTATCCATATAATATTGTTCAGTTACAAAAGCAATGATTTGGAAAACCCATTTTCTAAATTGGTGTCATAATTTATTTGTATGATCTTATCAACGAATAAATATTTATCGGTGTTTGTTTGGCTTGTTATTGGGTATGACCCGACTTGGATCATATTACACTAGCCACATCAATTTAATATGTATCTTGGGTAGATCAAATCCTTCAATCTCCCACTTGCACAAGATTCATAGAAGATTGATGCAAGTAGCAAATAACGCCTAGCAACGGTTTGCTACCCCTAATGTATATGACTAGGTGCCATTCAATAACATCATCCTTTTCAAGTACCTTACTTGAATATGATTTAGGTGAATTAATCATCTATCCTTTTGTTACAGATGTCATGTTAAATCCAAGAGACACAGAATTATCATTCTCCGATGATTTAACTTTAACAGGCCTTAGACATCTAACTCTCAACGAATAAGAGGAACAAATTCCATCTTGACTACATACGTCTCTCACAATCACCTCATATTATACCTGAACTCAGCCTTATGTACTGCCAATATTTCAGAACAGCAAAGTACTAAGTCAAAGTACAATACTTGGTGAATATCAAGACCTAATATGTATCTCAGGTCTGAGGATACAATGATATTCGCCTTTACTCAATATCTCTTATGACTAATCACAAAGATTCCATGCAGAAATAATTGAGAGCGGGTCGGTCCAATATCCATATCCTATAGATATCAATGAACCTTGGTAGCAACCTCTTGCTCTATATTCATACCTTATGAATATCAACCAATCCAAGTTCATTATAGTCTTACATTCATAGTTGTTCCCACAAGTATGATCGACTACGGACGTTTAGAATAACTTATTTATTCACGGATCTAAACATGCTAAAATAGGAGAACAAATGAAAATTATAACCATATAATTAAGTCAAATAACATAAGTTCCAATATCCAAATACAAAATACAACATCAAACCCAGTCACTTGAATATATAAGTCCTATGGCACAAGCTTGACCTTCATGCTTTGCCTTTTCAAGGAGCTTTGTGAGTGGATCCGCAATGTTTTTATCAGTGTGGACTTTATGAATACATATCTTTCCCTTTTCAACTTCATCCCTTATGTAGTTGAATCTCCGTTCAATGTGCCGAGTCTTTTGATGAGCACGAGGTTCCTTGATTTGAGCAATCGCACCCTCGTTCTCACAAAAGATCTCTAGGGGATCCTGAATGGAAGGGACTACCCCTAGATCGGCTATGAATTTCTTCAGCCATGCAGCTTCCTGTGCTGCCATTGAAGCGGCGACGTATTCTGACTCTGTAGTGGACAACGCTACGACTTCTTGCTTTGAGCTTTTCCAAGAAACAGCTCCCCCATTCAGAATAAAGATGTACCCCGATTGAGATCGTGAATCATCTCGATCGGTTTGGAAACTCGCATCAGTGTAACCTCTTACAACGAGTTCCTCTTCACCAGATCCGTAGATCAAGAACATGTCTTTAGTCCTCCTTAGGTACTTCAAAATGTTCTTGACAGTCATCCAATGACTATCACCAGGATTTTGCTAGTATCTACTTATCATGCTTAAAGCGCATGATACGTCTGGTCTAGTGCATATCATTGCATACATGATGGATCCTATAGCAGATGCATATGGGATTGCCTTCATTATATTTTGCTCCTCCTTAGAGCTTGGACACTGAGTCGTACTCAATATTGTCCCTCTTTGAATAGGTACAATACCTTTCTTAGAGTTTTCCATCTTGAACCTTTTCAAGATTTTGTCAATGTATGCACTTTGATTCAAACCAATTAGCCGCCTTGATCTATCCCTATAGATCTTTATTCCCAGAATATAGGCGGCTTCACCAAGATCCTTAATGGAAAAACAACCTCCAAGCCAGGTTTTTACACCTTCCAAGGTTGGAATGTCATTTCCAAATAGTAGTATGTCATCAACATACAATACTAGGAAAGTTATTGTACTCCCACTAGCCTTCTTATACACACAAGCCTCATCAGCGTTTTTGATGAAGCCAAATTTCTTTACTTCCTCATCAAAGATTCCATGCAGAAATAATTGAAAGCGGGTCGGTCCAATATCCATATCCCATAGATATGAATGAACCTTGGTAGCAACCTCTTGCTCTATATTTATACCTTATGAATATCAACCAATCCAAGTTTATTATAGTCTTACATTCATAGTTGTTCCCACAAGTATGATCGACTACGGACGTTTAGAATAACTTATTTATTCACGGATCTAAACATGCTAAAATAGGAGAACAAATGAAAATTATAACCATATAATTAAGTCAAATAACATAAGTTCCAATATCCAAATACAAAATACAACATCAAACCCAGTCACTTGAATATCTAAGTCCCATGGCACAAGCTTGACCTTCATGCTTTGCCTTTTCAAGGAGCTTTGTGAGTGGATCCGCAATGTTTTTATCAGTGTGGACTTTGCGAATACATATCTTTCCCTTTTCAACTTCATCCCTTATGTAGTTGAATCTCCGTTCAATGTGCCGAGTCTTTTGATGAGCACGAGGTTCCTTGATTTGAGCAATCGCACCCTCGTTCTCATAAAAGATCTCTAGGGGATCCTGAATGGAAGGGACTACCCCAAGATCGGCTATGAATTTCTTCAGCCATGCAGCTTCCTGTGCTGCCATTGAAGCGGCGACGTATTCTGACTCTGTAGTGGACAACGCTACGACTTCTTGCTTTGAGCTTTTCCAAGAAATAGCTCCCCCATTCAGAATAAAGATGTACCCCGATTGAGATCGTGAATCATCTCGATCGGTTTGGAAACTCGCATCCGTGTAACCTTTTACAACGAGTTCCTCTTCACCAGATCCGTAGATCAAGAACATGTCTTTAGTCCTCCTTAGGTACTTCAGAATGTTCTTGACAGCCATCCAATGACTATCACCAGGATTTTGCTGGTATCTACTTGTCATGCTTAAAGCGCATGATACGTCTGGTCTAGTGCATATCATTGCATACATGATGGATCCTATAGCAGATGCATATGGGATTGCCTTCATTCTATTTTGCTCCTCCTTAGAGCTTGGACACTGAGTCGTACTCAATATTTTCCCTCTTTGAATAGGTACAGTACCTTTCATAGAGTTTTCCATCTTGAACCTTTTCAAGATTTTGTCAATGTATGCACTTTGATTCAAACCAATTAGCCGCCTTGATCTATCCCTATAGATCTTTATTCCCAGAATATAGGCGGCTTCACCAAGATCCTTAATGGAAAAACAACCTACAAGCTAGGTTTTTACACCTTCCAAGGTTGGAATGTCATTTCCAAATAGTAGTATGTCCTCAACATACAATACTAGGAAAGTTATTGTACTCCCACTAGCCTTCTTATACACACAAGCCTCATCAGCATTTTTGATGAATCCAAATTTCTTTACTTCCTCATCAAAACGGTGATTCCAGCTTATCGATGCTTGTTTCAATCCATAGATTGATTTCTTTAACTTGCATACTTTATTAGGACGTTTTGGATCGACAAAACCTTCAGGCTGAACCCTATAGACATCTTCCTCAAGATATCCGTTTAGGAAAGCGGTTTTGACATCCATTTGCCAAATCTCATAATCATAATGAGCTGCTATGGCAAACAATATCCTTATAGACTTTAGCATTGCAACAGGTGAGAAAGTTTCATCATAATCAACCTCTTGAGTTTGAGTGAAACCCTTTGCTACAAGTCTAGCTTTGTAAGTATCCAAGTTTCCATGCATATCGGTTTTCTTCTTGAAAACCCACTTACTTCCCACTACTTTGGAATTAAGAGGTGGTACAAAAAATTCCCAAACTTGATTGTCATACATGGATTGCATCTCAACGTTCATGGCTTCAAGCCATTTGTCACAATCCAAATTGGACACTGCATCATGATATGTGGTTGGTTCATCTGAATCTACCACATAGCATACATCCATGAAAAATCCATATCTTTCAGGTGGATTACTAGTTCTACCACTTCTGTGAACGTTTTGTGTGTATTGATCAAACCCTTGATCATCCTCAACATCCTCATGTTGAGTGCTAGTTTCAACCAAACATGCATCGGGCTGTGGTTCTTGATCTTTCTCAAGATCCACTGTTCTACTGCTAGTTCCTTCCCTAAGGAACTTTGTTTCTAAGAACTCACCCTTTCTGGAAACAAACACCTTTTGTTCCAGTGGATCATAGAAATAATATCCCATAGAACCTCTAGGATATCCAACAAAGATACACTTGGTGGATCGGACATCTAATTTGTTTGGGGTAGGAGTCTTAACATAAGCCTCACAACCCCAGACCCTTAAGTATGATAGGGATGGAACTCTTCCATGCCATTGCTTAAAATGTGTCTTTTCCACCTGGGGCCATATTCAGAATACGGGCCGTGGAGAGCAAAGCGAAACCCCAAAATGATAGAGGCAATGTGCTTCTAGCCATCATAGATCGAACCATATCCAATAAGGTTCGATTCCTCCTCTCAGACACATCATTATGTTGTGGTGTTCCAGGTGGAGTGAGTTGTGAGACAATCCCACAACTCCTAAGATGATCTTGAAAAACATCACTTAGGTATTCACCACCTCTATCGGTGCGGAGAACTTTAATTGTTTTGTTGAGTTGATTTTCAACTTCATTCTTGAAGATTTTGAACATTTCAAAAGCTTCATCTTTGTGCTTTAATAAGTACACATACCCATAGAGACTATAATCATCGGTGAAGGTAATGAAGTATCTTTCACCATTCCTAGTCAATGGCTTAAAAAGACCACATACATCCGAATGTATGATACCTAATAAATCTTTTGCCCTTTCATTAGTTCCACTAAAGGGTGCCTTAGTCATTTTTCCTTGTAAACAAGATTCACATACATCAAATGAATCACATTCATTTGTGTTTAAAAGACCATTCTTTTGAAGTGTTTGTATACGTTTCTTGTTTATATGACCAACACGACAATGCCAAAGGTAGGTATCACTCAAATCTAATTTGAGTCTTTTGGTGGTTGCTTGGTATATTGAGGTATCATATGTTGCGTTTTCATGAACCAATTCATAAATATCATTACAAGGTATAGCCTTAAAATAAAATACATGATTTAAAGAAACATGAATATCATTGTCAACAAACTTGAAATCATAATCATATTGTCTTAAACGCGAAACAAAAATTATGTTCCTAGTCAAACTAGGAGCATATAATACATTATTTAAAATAACTTCCAAACCACTTGGAAGCTTCAAAATGTAGTCTCCTTGGGCTTCCACGTGAACCTTTGCACCATTGCCCATGAAGAGACTTATTTCCCTTTTTGCATAATGCTCATTTCTTTTGAACCCCTGCAACAAATTGCAAATGTGAGTTCCACATCCGGTATCTAATACCCATGTGTTAAAAGAAATAACATTTAGCTCAACATGTATCATGTAAATTATACCTGAGGTTTGCCCCGCATCCCTCTTTTCTCTCAACTCTTTGAGATAGACTGGACAATTTCTCATCCAATGCCCTATCTCACCACATTTGAAGCATGGGTCGTTTACAGCAACCTTTTGCTTCTTCTCCTTGGGCTTCGGAGGTTTCGCCCTAACAACCATCTTCCCATTTCCCCAAATGTGCCCCTTTCCTTTGGCAACAGTTGCCTTAGGAGGGGGTAGAGACCTTCTCCTTCTTCCACCTCCATTAATGGTGAGAACCGGTAAAACACTTTTACCTATTCCCGCCTTGGCTGATTTGAGCATTGAATGAAATTCATTTATGCTCTTGTCCTATCCGTTCATGTTGTAATTCATGACGAATGCCTCAAACTTTTTAGTTAGGCCATTAAGGATCAAATCCGTGGCCAACTTCTTTGAGACAGGACAGTTTAGCCTTTGAAGGCGGTCGATGTGGCTTTTCATCTTAAGAACATAAGATGAAACTGATTAGGATTCCTCCATCCGACATGCATGAAGCGTTCGAACCGTTTCGAAGCGCTCCACCCTAGCTTGTTGCTGGAACGTTTCCCGCAACTAAGTGATCATGTCATAGGCTCCATGGAGCTCATACTCCTTTTAGAGTTCGGGTGTCATACTAGCTAACATTAAACAAGAGACCTGGATCGAGTCTTCCAAATATCTAACCCAATCATTATAGGCTTCCACATCCTCCTCGTTAGGTTCATCGGGGATGGGATCATCAAGGATGTAGGCCCGCTTTTCTTGCTTGAGAACAATTCTCAAGTTGCGGTACCAATCCATGAAATTGTTAGGTGTTAGACGATCCCTTTGAAGGATCGCCCTTAGGGATTGGTTGTTTTGGTTTGGTACATCTTTATTAGCGTTGTTGTTGTCGGCCATCTACAAGATTTTACAAAGTTCCAATTTAGTAATCGTTGATATAATTATATATTTCATTTATTAATACCCTTTATGTCTCATAGACTATTAATCAATAAAATTTTAGAATCCAACGTTATATTTAAATATTGGTTAGGTGACCTTTATCCCATTATTTAAATAAACAAGGTAGTCATAAATGACAATTGCAACCTATTGCAACTTCTAGTAGTATGGGATCGTTTGAACATCATATGTTTATAACGGAATGCTTATCCCATCAACGCCTTTTGTAAAACATATTTTAGGTGATCCATTCAATATATTTTACAAATCAAGTCGTCCTACTTACACACACGTGTCAGTTTACTATATAAGTGGTTAGGAGACCTTTATCCCACAAACATGGTATTCTCACATCAAGTTACAAGTTCCCTCAAAGTGGTTAGGTTACCTTTATCCCACTAAGAGTTTGCAAGTAACCTAAGTGTTGTGTAAAAGGATGGTGTTTAACTTGTTTTCTAAAGGGATTTACATTTTCATAATTCTTGTTTAGAAAAGTCTATGTACCATATGATTGTATGCATTCAACCATATGGTACCCTATTGGTTCTTTTAAATAAAACCCATTTTATTTATCAAACCATTAACTCCTTTTATAGAACCATTCTATTTGTACTTAATGATTTGAGAACCAATTTCTTGTTATAGCTTGTTATAATTGACGGTTTGTTAATCACATCCAAATATTCAAAACAAACATCATCATAAGCATTCAACCAAGCATAAACAAACAATCACATATGCATAACAAAGCATACTAGATTGAGCACACTTGTTTAGCCAAAACAAGTGTGTCAAAATGTCTTGTCCTAAGGGTTAAGAACATGACACAAGGTTGACAAAAGGACTCCCACTTGAATCCACATCTTCAAGCATCCTCTTTGTCCATCTTTTCTTAAAATCTTGTTCTTGAGCATCCTTACAAAAATGTATCCTAATACAATTTTTCTAGTAAAGAAAAAACTCCTAATCTATTTATTACAAACCATATGAATAAATAAATTACAAAACAAGACTTGAAACATAAAATTGAATTATTACATGCCCAAATGAATATAACATGACAACCAATCATTCAAGCCACATGGTCTAGGCTTTGTTATGCATAACCAAAAACAACATATCCAAATATACCAATAAGTCACGATTTTGGCAGCCCCTTTTTAACCCATTTTCTTGGCCAACATTAACCAAGAACAAATGGGTTTTGTCCAAACAAACAATCATCTTATGATTTATATTTTAAAGATCATTACATGCATAAAGTAACATCTTTAAAATCAAAAGGGGATGACCATAACAGCCCTCTAAGTCTCGGCCATGTGGTGTTATACACCACAAAACCGTGAGTTAGTGAGTATAATACATGTATGCATATGTATAAGTGGCTCTTGATGCCATTGTAGAGGTTTTAACATGTTTATCAAAGTTCATATAATCTTGTTTATATGAAAACGCAGTAGATTTTATGTTTTAAAACATGTTAATAAGATAGTTATTAAACCCATTTAATAAAGAACCCCAAACCATGAATCATTATACAAATGCATACAATAAAAGATTACAAGATAGTTAAGAATATACAACCTTTGTAGCTTCCTAAAACCGAACTTGTGAGGTGAGAAAGATGACTTTCATGGCTGAGTTTTCAAGCAAGAAAACCTCAAGGGATGATACCCCAAGCTTGCACCAACATCCTCCTTGCTAGGACTTGCAACACCAACTTGAAAATCCCTCTTGAATGTCGAATTTTTCAGCCAAGAAGAACTAGTTTCTAGGCTGAAAATATGTAATTTCCAGCTCTAGAACTCGAGTTCTAGAGAGAGAAATGAGAGAAATTCCTTTGCTTTGTGTGTGTGAGAGGTTGTGTGTTGGTTGAAGAGAGTTGTCTCTACCAATGTTGCATGCAACCAATATTAATCAAGAGGCCTTTCAAACCCCAAGGGCTGGCCAAAAATTAGGGGCCCACTTGGTGGGTTTCCCTCCCATTTTAATTAGTTAAATGATACACTCTCTTGCATTATGATTTTATAAAATATAACCCTTACATTTTATAAAATGTAACACACATTTTGTTTGATATTACTTAACTAACTTAAATAATAAAACAACTAATTCCCACGAACAAATTATCCATATAATATTGTTCAGTTACAAAAGCAATGATTTAGAAAACCCATTTTCTAAATTGGTGTCATAATTTATTTGTATGATCTTATCAATGAATAAATATTTATCGGTGTTTGTTTGGCTTGTTATTGGGTATGACCGACTTGGATAATATTACACTAGCCACATCAATTTAATATGTATCTTGGGCAGATCAAATCCTTCATGTTTATCTTTCCTATGACTTTACGTGTTATGATAATGAATGAACAAAGTATTATGCAGCGTAAAGTGAAAGATAATGAAAGAGGAACATGGTGATGAATGCATGCATTAATGAATGAATGAAAGAGAAACATGATGATGAATGCATGCATTAATGAACGAATGAAAGAAGTCTTGTAAGCATTGGATACCAGGGTCCTTCTTTGTGATCGACCAAACGTGTAGTGCCTCTACCGCTTACCTCTAGTACTGTGGCATACGCTCAGCTGTTCATTTATTGACTTCGGCCCAGTAGCTAAAAATGTTCAGGGTGTAGCACATGGTATTGGTATGAGAGATATCTGATGTGCAAGTAAAGTTATAATAAACGAATGAATGAATGAACGAAAGAGATAATAAAGATATTATCTATGTGTACGTATGATGTATGATCGCGTGAAAGAAAAGAATGGTTTTTAATGAAAACAAAGTATGTTTATTATAAAACTAGAACTCACTCAGCAACGCTGACTATTATGCATTTTCCAGTTGGCAGGTAATGTTGCTGAGGATGGCACGAGGTGGCTGCTTAGCTCTTTTGGGATGGCATTCCTTTGTTAATATTTTTGCAATGTATTATGTTGCATGTATTTATAAAACAAAATGGAGTTTGTAGAGGATTCGAATAAATGGGATTACCTAAGGAATCCTCTTACTACTAAAAGTCACTGTTTATGACTATTTTGTAATTGATTAATGATGTATTACTTTGAAAAAGCTTTCATGATGAAATGAGATGTCTCTTTTGAATGCTTCCGCTGAAATGTTCACTTAAGATAAATGAAAATATATGTTTTATGCGATGATCGACCCGCTGTAAGTGTCCTGGGAACGGGGCCTTACAAGTTGGTATCAGAGCCAAAGTTTAAATGAAATGGGTAAAATTTCAAAATAAACCTTAACTTAAACTGAGAACGGGATAGAAAGGAAAGGGATGCCAATCTGAGTAGCTGCGTGCCATCAGTTATTTTTTTAATGCTAACCGGAATTATGTGCGCATGTTATGTGGTTTATGTGTTGCTGGTAGATTTAGATACTGATGTAGTCAGGACAGGTAATGCTCGGGGTGTGAAGAGTAAAGTAAGTGGCTAATCACAACTGGCCACTGTAATTAGGGACTTACTATACTTGACATAAACTGAGCTATTCCCTTGAATGACCATGTTGGTGTTTGAATCTTTCAGTATGAGTTAGAGGATGGCCGGTGGTAGATCCTCTAAAGCTTCACGAGGTGGAGGACGTGGTACTGAACCACGGGCTACGAGAGGAAGGCCTACGGCCGAAAAGGTGGTTCACGAAGAACCATAAACCCCTCATCCGGAAGGCGGTGATGAAAGTGCTATCCTGAGAGCCTCAGTGAAGGAGGCGGTTGTGGAGGAAGTGCATCAAGTCATGAAGATGATCCTACCGTCTGTGGTGACCGAAGTGATAAATGCAGTTAGGGAAGGGGAGAGAAGGGAAAGGAGTGGACCCACGGGCGAAAGGAGATAGCCCGAGACTGAGACGCCTCTCTCTAATGAAGAAGAAGAAGAAGAAGAGACTGCTCCGGAGGCAGCTCGAGGCTGTAACTATGGGGTGTTTATGAGATGCAAGCCCCCTACTTTCGATGGAAACGGCACTGTGCTGCCGCTCACCGGTGGGTGACGGAAATGGAGGCTGTTCTTGATATCAGTGAGTGCCGTGAAGACCAAAAGGTGAAGTTTGCTACCCATTCATTTGTAGACTGCGCTCTGTGCTGGTGGGACAATATAGTCCAAGCCGAGGGTAGTCGGGTGATCGGGAGAATGAGATGGTTAGAGTTGAACAATTTAGTGATCGAGGAGTTTTGTCCTCACCGGGAAATAGATAAGGTTAAGAGAGAGTTTCTGCAACTGGAGGCGGGAACGATGACCCACCAACAGTACACGACAAAGTTCAACGAAATGGCACGTCTGGTGCCGGATCAGGTGACACCTCTGTCTCAGAAGATCAAGAGGTACATTCAGGGCTTACCGGTGGATGTTCGTAGGCATATGATCGCCGCCCGACCAAGCACGTTTAGGTCGGTGGTTGATTTGGCAGGGAGACTGTATGATGAGCGGGAAGTGGTGGTGACTGAAGCGAATAAGAAGGGATGTGGTGATCGGAACTGGAATGGGAAGAGGTTTGGTCGGGGTGATGCCTCGACGGGTAATAAAAAGGCACGGGTGGATGACCGCTGCGTGGCCACGCCGGGATCGGGATCGAGGAGGTGTGGCAAGTGTGGCAAGGAGCATGCGGGAGAATGTAGGCTGGGTTCAAACGTGTGCTTCAAGTGTGGGAAGACATGGCATATGGCAAAGGATTGTCTTGCATGCAAATGTTTTAATTGTGGAGAAATCGGTCATATGAGCAGAGACTGTAATATGTCGAAGGCTGAGGGTTCAAGGGTGAAGAAGACGGGAAGTTAAGGGCAGAGGGCGAGCGCCAGGGCATTCACTATGACACAGGAGGAAGCTAGGACGGACACTGATGTTGTGTCCGGTATGTTTCTAGTGAACCAAACTTTAGCTTCTGTGTTATTTGATTTGGGTGCCAGTAAAAGTTTTATTTCTGCTGCTTTCTATGCTAAGCTGCCTATTAGTAGTAAATGTGTTGATGCACCCTTTGATGTAGAAACTGCCATAGGTAAGTCTACTAGGATTTCTGAGATGATTGAAAGATGTGATGTGGAACTTGAGGGTCATAAGTTTCCTGTTAGACCGTTTGTTATGGCCTTGGGTGGTTCTGATTTGGTTCTTGGGATGGATTGGTTGGCGGACTTCATGGCGAACATTGTGTGTCACAAGAAGATGATTCATTTGACAGCGCCTGATGGTAGATCAGTGACGGTTTATGGTGATCGGGTTACTACGATCCCGAAAGTGATCTCGATGGCGGTGGCGGGAAAGTTTATGAGGCGTGGATGTAGCGCCTACTTATGTTATGTAAAGGATGTGGAAACACTAACACCACAATTATCTGATGTCCCGGTTGTGTGTGACTTTCCAAACGTGTTTCCCGAAGACTTATTGGGAGTGCCACCTGACCGAGAGATTGAGTTTCGGATTGATCTGATACCGGGCGCCCAACCTGTTGCCAAAGCACCGTATCGATTGGATCTGATAGAGATGAAAGAGTTGATGGAGCAGTTGCAAGAGCTACTGGATAAAGGGTTCATTATACCAAGTATCTCTCCTTGGGGTGCTCCGGTCTTATTTGTAAAGAAGAAGGATGGTAGCATGAGGATGTGTATAGACTACCGCGAGCTGAACAAGTTGATGGTGAAGAATCGGTATCCGTTACCAAGAATAGATGATTTGTTCGATCAGCTTCAGGGTGCCAGTTGGTTTTCAAGGATAGATCTTCGATCGGGCTACCATCAACTAAAGGTGAAGGAGTAGGATATCCCTAAGACGGCTTTTCGCACGCGCTATGGTCACTACGAGTTCCTTGTCATGTCTTTTGGTTTGACCAACACGCTGACTGCTTTTATGGATTTGATGAAACGTGTGTGTCGGCCGATGTTGGATAAATCAGTGATTGTGTTTATTGATGACATCTTGTTTTATACAAGGAGCGAGATTGAGCATGCCGGTCACATTCGGGAGGTTCTGGAAACGCTGAGAAGGGAGAAGTTGTATGCTAAATTCTCCAAGTGCGCGTTCTGGTTGCGTGAAGTTTAGTTCTTGGGTCACGTGGTGAATCCGGAGGGGATTATGGTTGATCCGAAAAAGGTGGAAGCGGTGATGCAATGGAAGTCTCCAAAGACGCCATCCGAGATCTGAAGTTTCTTGGGTTTGGCGGGCTATTACAGAAGATTCATTCAAGACTTCTCATAGATCGCTTCTCCACTAACCAAGTTGACCCGGAAAGATGTAAAGTTTGTATGGGGTCAAGCTCAAGAGAAGGCGTTCGAAGAATTAAAGACAAGGTTGACTCAGGCTCCTGTTCTGTCATTACCCGATGGAAGTGAAGATTTGGTGGTTTACTCTGATGCTTCCTACTCGGGATTGGGGTGCGTGTTAATGCAGAGGGGAAAAGTTATAGCCTATGCATCCCGACAGTTGAAAGTTCATGAGATTAACTATCCTACTCATGACTTGGAGCTAGCAGCTATGGTCTTTGCATTAAAGATTTGGAGGCACTATCTCTACGGGACGAAGTGCACCAACTTCACCGACCACAAGAGCTTGAAGTACTTCTTCGAGTAGAAGGATTTGAATATGAGGCAAAGGTGATGGTTGGAGCTTATAAAGGATTATGATTATGAGATCCATTACCATCCGGGCAAAGCCAATATGGTGGCGGATGCCCTTAGCCGAAAGGAGAGGCCCAAGCCGATTCGGGTGAAGGCGTACCGGCTGATTATGACCTCGGATGTGATGAAGCAAGTCAAAGAGTTTCAAGATGAGGTATTGAAGGAAGATCATCTTAACTCCAAAAGAATGAGAGGTCTGGTCGCAGAGTTGGGTGAAAACACATTTGGTGTTAGAACCTGGTTTGGACGTATGTGGATTCCTCGTCTTGGGGATCTACGAGTAAAGATTATGGATGAAGCTCACAAGACTTGATACTCTATCCATCCCGGTGCTACAAAGATGTATCAAGACATGAAGAAACATTATTGGTGGCCGAGTATGAAGCGCGACGTGGTGGAGTATGTGAGTAAGTGCCTTACTTGTTTGCAAGTGAAGGCCGAGCACCAGAAGCCGTATGGAAAGATTCAACCTTTGGATATACCGGAATGGAAGTGGCAGCACATCACTATGGATTTCATTACGAAGTTTCCGCGTACTCCCAAAGGGTATGATGCTATATGGGTGATCGTTGACCGCTTGACGAAGAGTGCTCACTTCCTACCGATACGTGAGACGTATTCATCCGAGAGGTTGGCCGATCTTTTCATCAAGGAGATTGTGACCAGTCATGGTGTGCCGGTGTCGATTGTGTCTGATCGCGACACCCGGTTTACCTCCAAATTCTAGAAGAAATTCCACGATGCCATGGGGACAAGGTTACACATTAGCACGGCTTATCATTCCAAAACTAATGGTCAGTCAGAAAGGACCATTCAGACACTGGAAGACATGCTTCGGGCATGTGTGATTGATTTCGGGGGAAGTTGGGATGACCACTTACCGTTAGCTGAATTCTCATATAACAACAACTATCATGCCAGCATTGGTATGCCACCTTATGAAATGCTATACGGTAGGAGATGCAGGACACTTGTGTGTTGGGGTGATATCGGTCATTAAGAGTTAGGGAGCGTCAAGGTGATCGAGGCTACGACTGAAAAGCTTGAAAAGATAAGGCCTACATGAAGGCAGCCAAAGACAGACAGAAGTCGTATGCTGATAAACGACGCAGACCAATTGAGTTCTAGGTGGGTGACCGGGTTATGTTGAAGGTCTCACCTTGGAAGGGTATCATTCGGTTCAGAAAGCGGGGCAAGTTGAGCCCGAGGTACATAGGCCCTTTTTGAATTATTACTCGAGTTGGAGAGGTGGCCTATAGATTTGAGTTGCCAGATGAGTTGAGTTGAATTCACCCGAAATTCCATGTATCTCATCTACGGAAGTGTTTGGCGGACGAGAATATGATTGTTCCACTAGAGGATATCGAAGTGGATGAACGGCTCAATTATGTGGAGCAACCGGTGGCAATCATTGATCGAAAAGAGAAGAAGATGAAGAATAAAGTGGTCCCACTTGTGCGTGTACAGTGGAAGCACAGAAAGGGATCTGAGTCTACGTGGGAGACTGAAGAAGAAATGAGACAGCATTACCCACGTTTGTTCGAGGAATAACAGGGTTTCGGAGACGAAACCTATTTAAGGGGGGTGGACTTGTAACACCCGGTTATTTTTAACAAAAAAAAGTGAAGAAAGAGAAAGAAAAGACATTTTACCCATGTTGAGGGGAAAAAAGTGTTAAAAGGACAAAAAGAATAAAAAGTGGGTGCATAAAGGAGATATGGCAGCCCGTAATCTCCTGCACACTTCATTTCATTCGATTCTAGAGAGAGAAAGAGCAGAATTCGGGTTTTGAAGGAAGAACGAGAAGAAGTTGACTTCAAGTGGGTTCCTGAGCAGTTGGATTCAATTTACGAACGAGTTTGGAGGAAGCCATACTCAAAAGCTGCAAAGGTGAGTTCTAAGACCCCTATTTTACACGTTTTTGAATGCTTTTGGGGCTGGAACGCATCTAAAAACTATTTTCGGGTATTTGGGTGAAAAACCCGTTCATGAATGTATGTGTAAGTGTATGATTCGTTTGGGGCTGTTATGAACATAAGGTTTCTAAGGCAAACTATGAATTTCAGCATGATGTTCGACTAAGTACTGTTAATGTATGTTTTTAGGTGATTTCCTATGATGTGTATGATGTTTAGTTTGTTCTAAGTGTGTAGTATGGTAGATCTGTGCTAAGGATGTGTTAAGATGATGATTGAGATCTGAAAATGGACAAGTTAAGTTGCAGGTCCATTTACTCACCCGCAATAGCTAGTGCGGATAGATAAGGAAATGCGACTATGCATGTTCTCAGCTGTATTAACTAATGCGGATAGCTAAGGAAATGCGGCTAAGGCATTTTCTCATCCGCATTAACTAATGCGGACAGATAATGAAATGCGGCTAAGGCATTTACTCAGCCGCATCAACTAATGTGGACAGTCCAAGAAATGCGGATGACATTTGCTCACCCGCATTAACCAATGCGGACAACAAAAGGAAATACGGATAAACACTTAGAATAAATTCTGACTTTTAGGAAAATGAGTAATGTAGGCTTTGACCAGGGAGATTCCCGGGGGTTATGTAAGTTGACTTTTGAGGTCATAGATGGTATGATGGGCATGTAATGATATGTGCTTGATGTTTATGCATGATGATGATGATGATGATGTTGCATGGTTATACATGATGTGTGCTATGTATGTATGATGCTTTGTATGATGATGTATGAATGATATGTGTATGCTCCTTATGATAATGTATGTTTATCTTTCCCATGACTTTACGTGTTATGATAATGAATGAACAAAGTATTATGTAACGTAAAGTGAAAGATAATGAAAGAGGAACATGATAATGAATGCATGCATTAATGAATGAATGAAAGAGAAACATGATGATGAATGCATGCATTAATGAACGAATGAAAGAAGTCTTGCAAGCATTTGATATCAGGGTCCTTCTTTATGATCGACCAAAGGTGTAGTGCTTCTACCGCTTACCTCTAGTACTGTGGCATACGCTCAGCTGTTCATTTATTGACTTCGGCCCAATAGCTAAAACTGTTCGGGGTGTATCACATGGTATTGGTACGAGAGATATCCGATGTGCAAGTAAAGTTATAACAAACGAATGAATGAATGAACGAAAGAGATAATAAAGATATTATCTATGTGTACGTATGATGTATGACCGCGTGAAAGAAAAGAATGGTTTTTAATGAAAACAAAGTATGTTTATTATAAAACTAGAACTCACTCAGCAACGCTGACTTTTATGCATTTTCTAGTTGGCATGTAATGTTGCTGAGGATGGCACGAGGCGGCTGCTCAGCTCTTTTGGGATGGCATTCCTTTGTTAATATTTTTGCAATGTATTATGTTGCATGTATTTATAAAACAAAATGGTGTTTGTAGAGGATTTGGATAAACGGGATTACCTATGGAATCCTCTTACTACTAAAAGTCACTGTTTATGACTATTTTGTAATTGTTTAACGATGTATTACTTTGCAAAAGCTTACATGATGAAATGAGATGCCTCATTTGAATGATTTCGCTAAAATGTTCAGGTAAGATAAATGAAAATGTATGTTTTATGCGATGATCGACCAGCTGTAAGTGTCCCGGGAACGGGGCCTTACATATCATCAAGATATTCAGGAAAACACAGTTTCTCAACTTATTACCTGACATATATTCATAACCAGAGTTCATGTTTATAATTTAGATGAGAATTATCATGGATAAACCATTTGATAATCTCTAACCATCCATTTGAATGAATTGTGCAAATTGGCATCTTTTTGCATCAAAGGAGAATATCCAGGCCTGTAATCACTTACAACAAAAGATATCTCATTACTTCAGGTCTATGATCACTCATAATAGAGAAGCGAGCTGATGCTTGTAACAGATCTCATGGTTATTCATATCACCACCAGGTTTGAGTTTTATAACTTTACAAGCAATCAATCCGATAAGCTAATACTACTCATTAGTACTAAGATGAACACACATACATGCATAGATGATTTAATTTAATCACATTATAATTGCATGAGTTTGTGTTGATACATGTTAATGTACCTAGTTTATGAGCTTGAATGTAAAAGTCTTTCATGTCTTACACATGTGTAATTGATGTAATGGTTTGAATGAATGATATAAAGTGCATTGTGATGTTTGATTTATATTTTGATTATGTCATGATATCATTATATTGAATGTGTTGCACATGTATGAACTAACTATATAGGTTTGATGTTGTTTGATAGTTCATGCTAATGGCCCATGCTAATGGACCATACGCATGAATTCATCATGCTTATGGACCAGTCACACGACTGAACTAGGAGACTGGATCAGTCGTACGATTGAAACATAAGACTGACTCAGTCGCACGACTGAACCTTCAGTCGTGCGTATGACTCAATCGCATGATTCAGTCGCAGGATTGAAATTCAGTCGTACGAATGTAAACTACAAACCTATAAAAAACACTTAATTCGTGGAAAAACAAGAGAATTGAAAACACTTCGAATACCTACGTACCCTAGCCGTCCAGAGCGTCCCTGTTCATCATTCCAACTTCATAGTTCGTTCTTGATCGATTTCTACTCATTCTTAACGTATAGTCTGTTCTAATATCGATCAAAGTAACGTTCTCACTGATTGGATCGCCAATAAAATAGGATTCCGCACTATTTGATCTGGTTTCATGCATTATTAGTTAGTACTCCGTACGTACACGGTCCTAACAAGTGGTATGAGAGCATTGGTTCTTGATTTTGCCTGTGATTCGATTAGTTTTTGGTTTTAAACTTAACGTTTTCATTCAAAAGAGTTAATATTTTGAGTCAAAAGGTGTTTTCAAAGTTTTCTGACCTTAAAGTTTCGATTGTTCACTATACGGCAGATTAAGGTTCTTGAAAAATCACGTTTTTGTGTCCAAGTGTCAAAACCATCGATTTTGCCAAAACAGCATCATTCAGTCGCATGAATAGCTCATTCGTACGATTGAACTCATTTGTACACTCCATTCGCACGACTGAACTCAGTCACGTCCTTTATTTGCACGACTGAACAGCTCCAGTCCTTTGAGTCCATTCGTCAAGTTCATACGCACGACTGAATCCAATCGCACGACTGAATCCAATCGCACGATTGAATTCATTCGCACCCTTCATGTAAGGCCCCGCTCCCGGGCACCTCACGGTTGGTCGTCATCGCACATAAAACGTACATTTGGTATACATTCATAAACATCTTAGATAAACATAGCAGCGGAAACATTCAAAAGATACATTTCATTTATAATATAAATACTTTTGCCATTTAATACAACGTACGTCAGTACAAAGCTTCTAGTGTTGCATTACATTACAAAAGCACTATTACAAAAGATTACAAAATGGTCATAAACAGTGACCTCTAGTATAGAAATATTAAAATTTTTCATCATAAAGAAGATTCATTAAGTAATCCCGTTTATGGGAATCCTCAAGAAATCTTGCACTTGCATGCAACATAATGTGTTGCGTGCATTATGGTCCCACAACACATGACGTTGCAACATTATCAAAAGGAGAATGCCATCCCAAAAGAGCTGAGTAGTCGCCTCGTGCCATCCTCATCAACCCTACCTGCCAACTGGACACACATAAAAAGTCAGCGTTGCTGAGTGAGTTCTAGTTTTATAATAAAACATACTTTCATTCATTACAACCGTTCTTACATATATGCGATCACACATCATACGTACACTTAGATAATATTATTATTATCTTAGTGATTCGTTCACTAGCTTTCATTCGTGTACCATTCATCGTTCTCATTCACGTTCGTACATTCACTCTTTACATTCATTCGTATGTTCTTTACTTTCATTCATACATTCATTACATTCGTTCGAACGTTCATTACATTCGTTCATACATTCATTACATTCGTTCGAATGTTCATTACATTCGGTGACATGTACAATACCCCAAACATCATACTATACTGCTGGTGCTAGACCTGTGGTAATCAACCACGAACGTTGTGCACTACTGATGATCCAGTCACCTAGGGTAGGTACATGCACCATTTATCTTTCCACTTTCCTTCTGGATCAATGCCATATGCTATACCCCGAACATTGTGCACTACTGCGGGTGCTGGACCTGTGATGATCAATCACGAACGTTGTGCACTACTGCTGATCCAGTCACCTAGGGTAAGTGGCAAGGATCCCATACATACATATGGTCAATCACAAAGACTGACCCCAATGTGCATCCTTCGGGGTAGCTAACCCGCACACCATTGAGCTAACACCTGCCAGGGGTGTGCACCTCCATACATTTGCTTGCAAGCCTTTCTTATATTCATTTGTTCATTCATTAATGCATGCATTCATTCATCATGTTCCTCTTTCATTATCTTCCACTTTACGTTCTTATTACATTCGTTTCATTCGTTCATTCATTCACGTAAGGTCATAAAAAGATAAACATACATCAAGGAACATAGATATTTACACATCATCAGTCTTTACCATCATATAAGACTACATCATACTTAGCCTACATACATCATACATACACTTCTCTCCTCTTTCACATCAGCCCTATTTGGGCGATTGAACATACTCCAGTCGCATGGCCTCCATGCGTATGCGAATGGGCATACAGGCGTGCGAATGGACTTCCTATCATACGAATAAACAATATGCGAATGGGCTTCTAGGCGACTAACCCTCAGTCGGGCGACTGAACTACTCTGCGAACGGACCTATGCGACTGAAACCCTCAATCGCATGGCCTGTCGTGCGACTGAGCCTCAATCGTGCGTCTGAGCCTCAATCGTACGATTGAACATCAGTCGTTCCTCAGTCGTACGACTAGCCCTTCAGTCGCCTAGCCCTAACTGGGCAGCGACTGGAGTTCATCACGAACAGCAGCCGCGACCTACGGCATTCAAACTCCTCTAAACACATTTCCAGCCCAAATTAGCCCTTCTAAACCTTAGGGATTCATACTAGGACATCATACAAGCATATACAAGTCCTAAATCATACCTTAAACACATTACCCAAGATTTCACCCAAATGGGTCAAACATACGCTTTTTCAAAAATAGGGTTTATATGTGATCCAGCCCCAAAATCGTTTGAAAACATGTAAATGAGGGGTCCTAGAACTCACATTATCAAGGAGAAGATGAGGAGCTTCGATTTGACTAGCCACTCGACGAATCTTGAGCCCAAATCACCACGTTCTCTCTTTCTTTCTCTTCTTTCTCTGCTCTCTCGCTCGCTGCTCTTTCTCCCGACTGAATAAGTGTAAGTGTTGGGGAAGAGAAGAGAGCTGCTCCTCTTTTATAGTCACAGCTTAGTCACCCGAGGTCCAGGAGCGACTGGACCTTCAGTCGCATGAACACCATGCGACTAGACCTTCAGTCGCATGAGTTCCATGCGGTTGATCCTTCAATCGTCCGAGCATCATGGAATTCATGCGACTGAGACTCAGTCGCATATCACTTCAAAAAGTCAAACTTCCGGGTGTTACACTTCATTCGCACGATTGGAATTGTTGTGTTCTCCAAGTCTCAAGCTTATACAAATGGAAGATCAGTTTGCTGCGTTTACTGCCGGGAAGGACGCACGCATCCAGAACCTTCTGCTTCTGGAAAATGAGATAGGAAAATCATAATAAACCGCCGAAGCTTATCACGTTAGATGATTATCCACAATGGAAACAGCGGTTGGAGATTTACTTAAATGGAGTTGATCCCAATCTTTAGACTTCTATTGATACTCGTTACGTGGTACCAGTCAGTGCTAATGGGGTAAAACTTACTTTGGGGGCAATGAGTGAATCACAAAAGACTTTGCATAATGCTGAAAAGAAACTTTATGCCCTGCTGACTCAGTCTGTGACACCCCGTAATTTCAGGTTAACATTATTCAAACCGTTGTCGTTAACATTGACCCGTACTCGTTAATACTCAAAACGTATACAAACACCGCCACCGACATCGTTAAACGAATTATGATAAAATACTAACGCGGGTGTTTTAGAGGATTCACATAAACGAGATTTCCTAAGAAATCCTATTAATTAATAGAGCTCGCTCGTCTGCGTCGTCGCCAACCGAAACAAATTCGGGAACTCGGTACCTAAGTGCAGGGACTAAACCTGTCAATTGGCAAATTAGGGCTGGGTATAAATACCCACCCACCAGCCCCAAACACTTCACAATCTGCTCTTTCTCTCTTACGCTCTCTTCTCCTCCGATTCTTCATTCTAGCACCAAATACCACTCGATTGAGCTCGTTTTCGTCGGATTAGAGCACATAACAACTGAGAAATCACGTTCCCAGCAGGTAGGCGACCTCGTACATCTGTTTTATCACTCGTTTCACTGCTGCAAATATGGGGTTCGGGTGTTCGGGTTCAACCCGAATGCATGTGGTCGTGGGGGTGCGTGTGAGGTCAATCAGCGTATGCATTTCACTTAGACATGTTAGGAGAGTGTTTCTGGAAGTCCTGATTGTGAGAAAACCGAGCACGGAACAGCCAAAGGCTGTTCGACCCGCCCAGCAGTCGCGACCTGCTGTAGTCCGCGACTGGGCCAACCGTGCGACTGAGTCATGCGACTGGGTCCTTCGCGTGATTGATCGGGGCGACTGGGGCGAGACGTGCGAACGAATGGTGCGATTAAGTCGACCGAATGAATGTGTGCGATTGAGTCAGCCGAATGAATGTGTGCGACTGAGTATCACCCGACTGAAGGTCCAACCGCACGAATGAAGGTTCATTCGCGCGATTGGAAATGGATTCGGGTGATTGGGGAATGTGTGGTATGACTGAACGCTGAGTCGCATGAATGAGGGTTCAATCGTACGAGGGAACTTGATTCGTACGATTGAAGGCCTATTCGTGCGAATGAAGTGTCCAGTCGTGCGTCTAGCCTTGTTATGCGATTGGAGTCATTTTGAGTGAATCCTTCTGGTGTGCGATGTGTCTATCGTGTGACGATAAGTTAACATCAATAAAGTGTCATTTCTTGACCATAAAGATTAAAGTCAACGCAATCAACGAGCACATACTTTTCAACCTGAAACAACCTAACTGTTTACAAATATCGACAACCCATTTGAAATCTACATGAAGTCTAATACGTGTATGCCCGCTTGTGTGTGTGACACCACCGACCGAATCCATGCGACCCGACCCGACTAAATATGTGTATTAATGCTAAACACAACATTAACGCTTAACACAACTGTCAATAGGTGTTTGACAGCGCATCGTAAACAACACTTGGGAGACTTTCATCCTATATACTTGCTACATCGTCTGTGAGTTTCGTGGCCCCTTTTTACATCTCTTTCCTTTTTGGGGGAGAAAACATGCGAAACAGATTTACATAAATGGTTGTAGTAATATTGATATCGCTTGTTACGTTAGTGCAAACACACGCATGTCCTCACACACTCGAACCGTTAGTAATGGGATTAGCGCGGTAATTTTGAGTAGTACTACTGGGTCTGACAAACCCCGCCCGGGCTAGTCGCGCTAGCTTGATTGGAGGTCAAACGAGTGCTTAATTGACCTAACACATTGTCATGGTCTGATGAGACGTGACGGGATACACGATTGCCACGGTCGGTTAAGACATGGTAGAAACACATTGTCATGGTCTGATGAGACATGACGGGATACAACAAACACTAATAGGACGTAAACAGTCAGCTTCGGTTCGAAACGCTAAGTAACAAGAACATAGGCTAGCTACCTAACGATATGCTTTATGTACTAAACCATTGAAACGCAAAACATGGAAACGCTTACGAATACATTTCTTGTTGATTAAACCTGTGAACTCACCAACTTTATGTTGACACATTTTAGAATGTTTTCTCAGGTCACAGGAACGCATAAGCTTTTGAGGCACGCTTCAGGAAATGCACTCGGGACATGCATTCATCTAGTTTATTTTCAGCATTGAACATTTTGTATAAACATGGCTATTGTAACAGTTCTGTAATGGATTTACCACTTTTGTACATGCTTCCGCACTATTGTAAACTCTGTTTATGTTCGTGTGAATGAAGTCAATGTTTATTTCTAAATTCATATAGTGTCGTTCGATATGACTGTGTCTGAGATCCTGGTATGTCACACGCCTAACGGTAAAACCCCGTTCGTGGAAATTGAGGGTGTGACAGATTGGTATCAGAGCCACAGGTTATAGAGAACTAGGATTGGATTGCATCTAGACTATAGCCTTAGACACAACACTAGTATTGCACAGACACTTTTATATGGTTACAACTATTGTGCAAACAACCTTCTGGTGTATTGACATTTCACTGCTGAGCAAACATAAACACTCTGGGTATGACATGTGTGTCATTACCGGCTGACAGAGGGGAGGAGAATCCCGCTCACTCACAACCAACGCTTACACTTGATCCTTCACTCGCGGAGTGAAAGCAACAACGAATTGAATCAAACATTTCCATGATTGGAACACGAAACTCTTTTCTAACACACGCGATAAGAATAACGATGACAAACAAAAAGAACAATACCTCCCTCTTCCAACTCTTTCACACCTGTTACTATTCCCAACATATCCTATCCTCTACACTAGTCCGAGCAGTAAATGAGGGACAACTAAGATATTCAAGTCGATTAGAGAATCAGACTTAGACATCCAAACACCTAGAACTTCAAAAGGAAAAAGGCCAAATTGTCTCGACTCCCGTTGTTATCTTAACCGAATCTCCTGTACAACCTTAGTATAACCTTAGTTATTTGACTCTTGGTCTAACAAATACATCTTTGATGCTTCTATCATTGATAACACTCGGTACTGGACAAGGTATGTTATCTCGAATAGGAGGAACCATGTGTGACCATGCAAAGCAAATTAGAATCATGGGTGCACACGTAATTGTAATTTGTCGTGCATGAGAACTCTGGCAACTCTATTGGGTGATAACAGATACGGTCGGTACAAATTCTCAATTCCATACTCAAAGGCATAAGGCCTCGAAATCAACACAAAGCCACACTATCGAAATACAAATAAACCCTTCATTCTTGCTAGCATGATATCATTTATTTTAGTCAATAATTATTATCCGGTTATTGATTAATATGTGTTGTAAATTGAAGAAGTCATGTCTGGAAGAAGAGCGGGACGCCCGGGTGGACGAGGAAATATCACCCTGACTCAAGCCGAGCTGAATGCTATCATCAATGAACGTGTGGCTGATGCGCTTGCAGCTTATGAGCAGGCCCGCAATCAGGACCAGAACGACCAAAATCCGAACCAGGGAGGTCCAACAGTCTGTACCTTCAAAATGTTTATGGATTGCAAGCCTCATTCTTTCAGCGGCTCTGAGGGTGCTGTTACATTGCTTCGCTGGCTGGAGAAACTCGAGTCAGTGTTTGCCATGTGCAACTGTCCGGATGGAAATCGCGTCAAATACGCCTCCGGCACACTGGAGGGACCAGCCCTGACGTGGTGGAACTCACAAGTCCAAACCTTAGGACTTGGTGCTGTAAATGGTATGCCATGGGATGACTTCAAGATTCTGATGAAAGAAGAGTATTGCCCCAGGAGCGAAGTCCAGAAACTGGAAGCAGAATTTTGGAATTTAAAGATGATTGGTTCTGACATCGAGGAGTACACGACTCGTTCGCACGAGTTGGCAGCATTATGTCCTCAGATGGTGACTCCGGCCTACAAACGGATCGAAAAGTACATTGATGGCTTGGCTCCTCAAATCCAAGCTAGTGTGATGGCTGCTGATCCTGTCACTATCCAGCAGGCCATCCGACTGGCTCACAAACTCACCGACCAGGCAGTGGCACAGGGCACTTTGCCTAAACGAGGCGCTGCATCTGGTTCGTCTGATCACAAAAGAAAATGGGAAGGTAACAACAGCAAGTCTTCAAGCTTCAACAACCCTCAGCAACAACCGACCAAAAAGTTTGACCCATCAAGAAACTTCACCAACAACAACCAGAACAGCAACAACAACAATTATGGTCAGGGATCGAGCAGCTACGCGGGCAAGAACCCTAGGTGTAACCGGTGCAACTTCCATCATCATGGCCCGTGTGATTGACTCCGCTGTCAGAGATGTGGAAAGATGGGTCACGCAGCCAAAGACTGCCGGGGTGAACTAATGACTCAGCAACAACAACCCCAACACCAACGACAGGGTGGAGTGACTAGAGGCTGCTATGAATGTGGAAAGGAGGGACACTACAGGAAGGATTGCCCACAGCTGAAGGGCGGAAACAAGAGTAATAATAGGGGCAACGCCAAGGGTCGCGCATTCGTGATCGGGTCCGGCGAGGCAAGGGATGACAAGAATGTGGTTACTGGTACGTTTCCCCTGAATGGTTGTTTTGCTTCTATACTATTTGATACTGGAGCTGATGGGAGTTTTGTTTCCAACAAGTTCATTAAGTTCTTAGATGTAACCCTAGCTGTCATGGAACCTAGTTATGTGGTAGAATTAGCTGACGGAAAACTAATCGAGGCAACTCATATCGCCAAGGGGTGCAGACTAGGATTATGTGGTCATGAGATAGATATAGATCTGATGCCTGTCACACTTGGTAGTTTCAACGTAGTCGTGGGTATGGACTGGCTATCCAAGAATCAAGCTGAGATCATCTGTGGAGAGAAAATCGTTCGTATCCCACTTCCTAGTGGTGAAATTTTATCGGTTCAGGGCGAAAGGAGTGGCATGGTCTCTGGAATCATCTCCTACATGAAAGCTCAGAAGTGTTTGCGTAAGGGTCATACCGCTTTCCTAGCCATGGTCACTGAAAAAGAACCCGATGAAAAGAAAATTGAAGACATCCTTGTTGTACGCGATTATCCTGAGGTTTTCCCTGAAGACCTACCCGGTCTTCCACCGCATCGCCAAATCGAGTTCCAAATTGATTTGGTTCCGGGAGCCGCCCCTATCGCGAGAGCACCGTATCGGTTAGCTCCAAAAGAACTGCAAGAGTTGTCTACGCAATTGCAGGAACTATTGGATAAAGGATTTATCAGACCTAGCTCGTCACCGTGGGGAGCCCCAGTTCTGTTTGTCAAGAAGAAGGACGGAACTTTCCGCATGTGTATCGATTATCGAGAATTGAACAAGGCGACCGTTAAGAATCGTTATCCTCTTCCACGCATTGATGATCTGTTCGATCAACTACAAGGGTCGAGTTTCTATTCCAAGATAGACCTGAGATCAGGTTATCATCAACTAAGGATACGAGAAGAAGACATTTCAAAGACTGCTTTCAGAACGAGGTATGGCCACTACGAGTTCTTGGTTATGCCATTCGGGTTGACCAATGCACCAGCGGTTTTCATGGACTTAATGAACCGAGTGTGCAAACCCTACCTAGACAAGTTCGTCATTGTCTTCATCGATGACATCCTTATTTACTCAAGGAATAAGGAAGAACACGAAGAACACCTGAGACTGATTTTGGAGTTGTTGAGACGAGAACAATTGTACACAAAATTTTCAAAGTGCGACTTCTGGATACGGGAGGTTCATTTCTTGGGCCATGTGGTCAATGAGAATGGAATACACGTTGACCCGGCAAAGATAGCAGCTATCAAGTACTGGGCTACACCTAAGACTCCGACCGAGGTACGACAGTTTCTCGGGTTGGCTGGCTATTATCGACGATTCATCGAAGGGTTCTCAAAGATTGCTCAACCTCTCACCGCATTAACTCATAAAGGCACCCGTACGATTGGGGTGATAAACAAGAATCTGCATTCCAGGTCCTGAAGCAGAAACTCTGTACAGCACCAATTCTATCCCTGCCCGAAGGGACCGATGATTTTGTAGTTTATTGTGATGCTTCCACACAAGGTCTCGGTTGCGTGCTAATGCAACGCAGTAAGGTGATTGCCTATGCGTCCCGACAATTGAAGATACACGAGAAAAACTACATGACCCACGACCTAGAGCTTGGAGCAGTGGTATTCGCACTCAAAATATGGAGACACTACTTGTACGGTACCAAGTGCACCATTTACACCGATCACAAGAGTCTCCAGCACATCTTTGAACAGAAGGAGCTAAATATGAGGCAACGTCGTTGGATCGAGTTGTTGAACGACTATGACTGTACGATCAAGTATCATCCGGGCAAGGCCAATGTAGTAGCAGACGCCCTAAGTCGGAAGGAAACACTCAAGCAAAGACGAGTTCGAGCATTGCAACTCACCATTCACACCGGTTTACCCGATCAGATCCGCAATGCTCAACTTGAGGCCTTAAAAGACGAGAATCTGAAAGCCGAATCGCTACGAGGCATGGAGAAGCAACTAGAAACCAAGCTTGACGGAATCCGCTACTTCATGGATCGAACATGGATTCCCTCGTATGGAGACTTACGAGAACTAGTCCTGGACGAAGCTCACAAATCACGGTACTCAATCCACCCAGGTTCAGACAAGATGTATCACGATCTCAAAGTCCTTTACTGGTGGCCGAATATGAAAGCTGACATTGCCACATACGTAAGCAGATGCCTAACCTGTTCTAAGGTTAAGGTGGAGTATCAACGACCGTCTGGTCTACTCCAACAGCCAGAAATACCAGTATGGAAATGGGAGCAGATTTCCATGGACTTTATCACGAAACTCCCTCGAACCCCCAGCGGATGCGACACCATTTGGGTGATCGTGGATCGCTTGACGAAATCCGCACACTTCCTGGCAATCCGGGAGACTGATCGCATGGAAAAGTTAACTCGTATCTACCTCAGGGAAATAGTCTCTAGGCATGGTGTGCCGACCTCCACTATCTCTGATCGTGACGCTCGATTCACTTCACACTTCTGGTAGTCCTTACAACGAGCACTAGGAACGCGGCTGGATATGAGCACCGCGTACCACCCCCCAAACCGATGGCCAAAGTGAGCGTACGATCCAGACTCTAGAAGACATGTTACGTGCCTGCGTCATAAATTTCGGCAGCAGCTGGGAAACTCACTTACCGCCAGTTGAGTTTTCTTACAACAATAGCTATCACACATCGATCAAAGCTGCCCCATTTGAGGCACTGTATGGGCGTAAGTGTCGATCACCTATCTGTTGGGCGGAATTTGGGGAAGGTCAACTCACCGGCCCTGAACTTGTGCGCGAGACGACTGAGAAGATCATGCAAATCCGTAACCGTATGACAGCAGCCCGTGACCGACAGAAGAGTTACGCTGATAAGCGGCGCTGACCGTTGGAATTCCAAATAGGTGACAAGGTGCTTTTGAAAGTGTCACCTTGGAAGGGTGTGATCCGTTTCGGAAAACGTGGGAAACTAAGCCCTAGGTACGTGGGACCGTTTGAGATTGTCAAACGGGTTGTCCCCGTGGCCTATCAGTTGAACCTACCCGAAGAACTCTGTGGGGTACACGATGTGTTCCACGTCTCCAACTTGAGGAAATGCCTTGCAGACGAGACTTTTATCATCCCGTTAGACGAGATACATGTGGACGAACAACTACGTTTCGTCGAGGAACCGGTGGAAGTCATGGATCGAGAGCTCAAGACACTCAAACATAGCCGTATCCCTATCATCAAAATCCGTTGGAACTCAAAGCGTGGACCAGAATTTACCTGGGAACGTGAGGATTAGATGAAGAGGAAGTACCCTTAACTGTTCCAAAACCAGGCATCTACCTCTTAGATACACAGGTACTCTATTCAACATATGTCACAAACCGTTGAGCCTTGTGCTTCCCCGTAAAAACCACGTAACATGATGTACTAATTTTCGGGATGAAAATTCCTGCAACAGGGGGATGATGTGACACCCCGTAATTTCAGGTTAACATTATTCAAACCGTTGTCGTTAGCATTGACCCGTACTCGTTAATACTCAAAACGTATACAAACACCGCCACCGACATCGTTAAACGAATTATGATAAAATACTAACGCGGGTGTTTGTAGAGGATTCACATAAACGAGATTTCCTAAGAAATCCTATTAATTAATAGAGCTCGCTCGTCTGCGTCGTCGCCAACCGAAACAAATTCGGGAACTCGGTACCTAAGTACAGGGACTAAACCTGTCAATTGGCAAACTGGGGCTGGGTATAAATACCCACCCACCAGCCCCAAACACTTCACAATCTGCTCTTTCTCTCTTACGCTCTCTTCTCCTCCGATACTTCATTCTAGCACCAAATTCCACTCGATTGAGCTCGTTTTCGTCGGATTAGACCACATAACAACTGAGAAATCACGTTCCCAGCAGGTAGGCGACCTCGTACATCTGTTTTATCACTCGTTTCACTGCTGTAAATATGGGGTTCGGGTGTTCGGGTTCAACCCGAATGCATGTGGTCGTGGGGGTGCGTGTGAGGTCAATCAGCGTATGCATTTCACTTAGACATGTTAGGAGAGTGTTTCTGGAAGTCCTGATTGTGAGAAAACCGAGCACGGAACAGCCGAAGGCTGTTCGACCCGCCCAGCAGTCGCGACCTACTGCAGTCCGCGATTGGGCCAACCGTGCGACTGAGTCATGCGATTGGGTCCTTCGCGCGATTGATCGGGGCGACTGGGGCGAGACGTGCGAACGAATGGTGCGATTAAGTCAACCGAATGAATGTGTGCGATTGAGTCAGCCGAATGAATGTGTGCGACTGAGTATCACCCGACTGAAGGTCCAACCGCACGAATGAAGGTTCATTCGCGCGATTGGAAATTGATTCGGGTGATTGGGGAATGTGTGGTACGACTGAACGCTGAGTCGCATGAATGAGGGTTCAATCGTACGAGGGAACTTGATTCGTACGATTGAAGGCCTATTCGTGCGAATGAAGTGTCCAGTCGTGCGTGTAGCCTTGTTATGCGATTGGAGTCATTTTGAGTGAATCCTTCTGGTGTGCGATGTGTCTATCGTGTGACGATAAGTTAACATCAATAAAGTGCCATTTCTTGACCACAAAGATTAAAGTCAACGCAATCAACGAGCACATACTTTTCAACCTGAAACAACCTAACTGTTTACAAATATCGACAACCCATTTGAAATCTACATGAAGTCTAATACGTGTATGCCCGCTTGTGTGTGTGACACCCCCGACCGAACCCATGCGACCCGACCCGACTAAACATGTGTATTAATGCTAAACACAACGTTAACGCCTAACACAACTGTCAATAGGTGTTTGACAGCGCATCGTAAACAACACTTGGGAGACTTTCATCCTACATACTTGCTACATCGTCTGTGAGTTTCACGGCCCCTTTTTACATCTCTTTCCTTTTTAGGGGAGAAAACATGCAAAATAGATTTACATAAATGGTTGTAGTAATATTGATATCGCTTGTTACGTTAGTGCAAACACACGCATGTCCTCACACACTCGAACCGTTAGTAATGGGATTAGCGAGGTAATTTTGAGTAGTACTACTGGGTCTGACAAACCCCGCCCGGGCTAGTCGCGCTAGCTTGATTGGAGGTCAAACGGGTGCTTAATTGACCTAACACATTGTCATGGTCTGATGAGATGTGACGTTGGATACACGATTGCCACGGTCGGTTAAGACGTGGTAGAAACACATTGTCATGGTCTGATGAGACATGACGGGATACAACAAACACTAATAGGACGTAAACAGTCAGCTTCGGTTCGAAACGCTAAGTAACAAGAACATAGGCTAGCTACCTAACGATATGCTTTATGTACTAAACCATTGAAACGCAAAACATGGAAACGCTTACGAATACATTTCTTGTTGATTAAACCTGTGAACTCACCAACTTTATGTTGACACATTTTAGCATGTTTTCTCAGGTCACAGGAACGCATAAGCTTTTGAGGCACGCTTCAGGAAATGCACTCAGGACATGCATTCATCTAGTTTATTTTCAGCATTGAACATTTTGTATAAACATGGCTATTGTAACAGTTCTGTAATGTATTTACCACTTTTGTACATGCTTCCGCACTATTGTAAACTCTGTTTATGTTTGTGTGAATGAAGTCAATGTTTATTTCTAAATTCATATAGTGTCATTCGATATGACTGTGTCTGAGATCCTGGTATGTCACACGCCTAACGGTAAAACCCCGTTCGTGGAAATTGAGGGTGTGACACAGTCAATACCTAAAGACATATTTCAGCAATTCTCTGAGAATAAGCAGTGTAAGAAGCTGTGGGAGGCCTTGGAAAAGAGGTAGGAAGGCAATGCAATGTTAAAGGCACTTAAGGCTAAGGCTCTCAAGAAGGAGTTTGAAATTTTCTCATCAATTAGGAATGAGAGCCTGGATGACATAATTGACAGGTTATATCATCTCATGAGTGAACAGCACACTCATGGTGTAACCACATCAATGGAAGATAAAGTTTCAAGTTTTGCTGATGGGTTACCTGAGAAATAGGATTCATTTGTGTCCAATCTCAGATAGAATGACACTTTAGCAACGTTGGACATAAATGACTTCATCTTGAAGTTAAGAGAAGAAGAGCTGAGGATGAAGTACAAGTCAAAGAAAGGATCCTACATAATGACTTCATCTTGAAGTTCGATATCCTTCACTCTACAACTCAGTTTCGTCTCCAGCTTTTTCAGGAGCACCTCTACAAACAGCTTATGTGTCCAATTCATCTACTACTGCCTCATCCATAGCTTCAACAATAGAAACGTCAGGGTCATCTCCTACTCAATATATAGTGCATGAAGCCAATTCTACAAAGTTAAAGACCGAGAATTTCGGTAATATCATTGTGGAAGTTGCAAAGGAGCACATGGATCTTCTAGCAGCGGTTATCCAATCCTATGACGGATTAGTTGCTGGGAAGATTGGAAATTGTCACCTTGCAGATGAAGACTACGAGCAAGTTGATGAAAATGAGCTAGAAAGAACAGATATTATATGGGCCTTGGCAAGTGCAATTAGAAGAGCTAAAAAGTTTGTCAAGAAGATGGGACAGAACCTAGTAGCCATAAAGGACACGATGTTTGGTTTTGACAAAACCAAGGTAACATGCTTCAACTGTGGTGAGAAGGGGCATTTTAAACGTGAATGTGTAAAGCCCAAGAAAACAGGTAATGGAAACCTATTTTCAACCTTTACCCGTCAAGACAAGGAACAAATTAGAACTGCTTCTTCAAGCAAAGATACAAAGACTCTTACAGCTCAAGATGATGAAGGACAAGACTGGTCCTTCAGGTTTGTTTCTGCTGGAGAATCAAATATTGCCTTTGTTGAAGCAATAGATGACGAGTCTGCTAGTGAAAGTGAGGGTGCAGCTGAGCAAGCAATGTCGGATGTTGAAGAAGCTGTGAATGTGGTAAATCACCTGGTTGAAGAAGATGTTAGAGAAACAAGTACAGAATCTCCTGCCACAAAAGGATCTGATTCTACTTTGATGACTAACTCAACTAATTCATCACAGGTAAGTTCTCTAGACCAGTTATTTGATAAACATGATTGTCATGACTGTGATAAGTTTAGAGAAAGCATTGACTTGAAATTTGCTAGGTTATCAGAACACAATGATAACTTAGTAAATGATTTACAACTATGCACTGAGGCTAATCGTATTTTAAAACAATATGAGTGCAATTTTAAAGAAGGATAGAACTTTTAGGAAAACAACTAAGGGAAACCGAGGTTGTTGCATTAAATCAATCAAATGATATAAAGTTTTATCTAAATTCTATAGAAGAGACCAAAAAGGAAAAAGCAGTATTGGAAGTCGGGGTAAATTCATTAAAACAAAAACTGTATAGTTGGGCTAGTTCTTCTAACATAGTTCAAAACTTAGTGAAAAATGAAACAATGGGGAAGGTCTGGGGTACAAGGCAATAGCACCACCACATGAAATCCTTTTAAATACAAAGTGTAGACCTATAAATGACAACCCAGTAAAGGATTATGTGGTCTCCACTCCTCTTGTTAGTTATCCTGATTCCACAGTCAAACATGTACAAAAGATCACTAAACAGAAGGAGAGTGCTTTGAAATCTAATGGTAAAATGCTGGTTAATTGTTTGGATGATGAAATTAAAAGGGTTAATGTAAGGTCATGATTACATACGTCTACTTTAGACTCAATACTGATCAAACCAGTTAACCATAAACGTGTTACTCATCAAAGTCCAAATAAAGTGCAAGTTAAAGATGTACAAAATGTTAAAACAATTAATTTTGTTAATCAGACTGAAACATCTAAGAAGGAAGTTATTAAACCCAAACAGACAAAGGTCACACCTATGCAAAACTCAAACCCTCATAAATATTTTCCTAAATCTGTAGAAGTAAGATCTTGCTACAATTGTGGAAAATGAGAACATATCTCTTCAAATTGTCCTTACTATCAGACTCCCAAAAGGAAAATTGAACATAATGATACCAAACAAAGTTTTACTCAAAGGAGATCTACTACTACACCAAAGAGTATTAGTGAACCTAAAGTTCAAACAATAAGCCAGTTGTCTGTTTATCACAAACAGGCCTTACACAAAACTGGCTTATGGAAAGAAAAGTCAAGTAATTTGTCTGATAGTGAGGAAATTAAGAGGAAAGATATGCCCTCATCTTCTAAAGGTCAATGGGTTGAGTTTATGATGTGTGATTCCTCCGGGACACTCAAGCCAGTTAAGGCTTGGGTCCTAAATCTGAACTGAGAAGTTTCTTTGAATGTGCAGGGTGTCTGCTATAGTGCTATCACAAATATATAGATTATTGATAGTGGGGCGTCCAGGTACATGACAGGGAACTTGTCTCTCCATTTCAACGTCAGACAAATTAAAGGGGGACATGTTTCATTTGCTGGGAACAAAGGAGGTTACCTAACAGCACAAGGCGAAGTAAGAAATGAGAAAGTTATGTTTGACAAGGTCAACTACGTTCAGCAACTACCGAACAACTTACTTTCTATTTCCCAGATCTGTGACAAAGGATTTAAGGTTGTATTCGACAACAAGAAGTGCTACATGTTGAAAATGGACTATGTGATTGAGGAGGATAAAGTTCTTATGTCAGCTTCATGATACAACGATTTGTATGTCTTGGATCTATCAAAAGCATCCACAACTGATCACACCGTTTCAATGCTTCTTGTCAAAGGCAATTGAGAAAGAGTCAATCTCCTGGCATAGGAGAATGGGATATATTAATCCAAGGAAGATGAATCATTTGGTACAGAATGATTTGGTAAATGGAGTAAATGTCAAAAACTTCCAACTTCTTGATTTTTGTGTGGCGTGTAAGAAAGGGAAACAGACCAAGAAAGCTCACAAGTCCGAGAAAGTTCATTCAATTGATCTTCCACTTGATCTTTTACACATGGATCTGTTTGGTCATATCAGTACACAGAGCATTGCTGGTGACAGGTATTGCTTTGTATTAACAGATGATTACTCAAGGTTCTCTTGGGTGATGTTTCTGAAAGCCAAATCAGAAACTTTTGACTCATTCAAATAGCTGGTTACTACCTTGGAATCACTTTACAAGTTGAAAGTATGACAGATCCGATCAGACAATGGCACTGAGTTCAAAAATCAGTGGATGGAGACATACTGTAAAGAAAGAGGAATTGTACATCAATTTACTTCTGCCTACACTCCATAAATGAATGGTGTTGCTGAAAGGAAGAATCGGAGCTTGATAGAGACCGCCAGAACAATGCTAGCTGACTCGAAACTGCCAATTCAATTTTGGAATGAGGCGATAGCTAATGCTTGTTACACGCTCAATCGAGTCTTAGTTGTCAAACGACATGGGAAAACATGTTATGAACTGCCCCAATGACGTAAACCCAATCTGGAGTATCTAGAACCGTTTGGCTTCACCATGCATGCTACTGAAGAAAACTCAGACAGGAATGTTTAGTGAGAAGGCAGTAGAAGGTATATTTCTTGGATACAACATACCCAACAAGAGAGTTTATAACAACTCAACAGGTCAGGTAGAAGTGTGGCGCAACATTGATGTTCAAAGATTCACCACCCTACTGTTGGAAAAGGATTGTCATTTTCTTTGATTATGATGGATTCTTTAAATCATTCAATCTATCATCTTCTCCAAATGATGATGAGTTATCGACTAAAATGATGTACGAGGTTCTCAACTCACCACCACAAGACTCAACAGCATCGATTCCACTAGATGATTCCTCTAATACTTTAGGGGGAGCACTTGATGTAAGCGACTCATCTTCTGTTGATGAAGCAGTTAAGACTGAAAATGTGGAACAGGCAAAACAGGTTCCTGCTAATTGAAGTATACCCACAACTAAACCAGAAGCTGCTGAAGCGTCGGAACCTCATACTCCAACAGCACATGAGATTCCAAATCTGGATAATGAGGTAGTTGTTCCCACCACTCCTCGAACCCGGATAAATATTAATCATCCTTTGGACAATGTCAATAGAGATATTAGATCGGGAGTACAGACCAGAAATCAGCTATACTCAGCTGATTATGCCTCAGTAATGGAAAAGGGATATCTTCACGATGGTGCATATCGATGTTTTGCGTCTCAGTTTGAGCCAAAATATGTGAGTGAAGCTTTAAATAATAAGGCATGGGTCAGTGCAATGCAAGAAGAACTTCTACAGTTCAAGAAATTAGGAGTATGGACCCTTGTGGACAAACCAAAAGGTGCGAAGGTAATTGGTACTAAATGGGTGTTGAAATGCAAGAAAGATGACCAAGGGGTCATAATAAGGAATAAGGCTCGACTTGTAGTTCAAGGTTTTCGACAAGTTGAAGGCATAGATTACAATAAAGTGTTTGCACCGGTGGCGAGGATGGAAGCAATACGTACATTTCTAGCCTATGCATCCTACATGAAGATTAAAGTCTATCAACTAGATGTGAAGAGTGCATTCCTTCATGGTGAAATCCGTGAGACGATCGATGTCAGTCAACTCGAAGGATTCGAGGACTCTTATCATCGGGACAGAGTTTACAAACTAGACAAACCCATTTACGGGCTACATCAAGCCCATAGAGCCTGGTATGAAAAATTCTCAACTCATCTTGTGAAACACGAGTTTCGTAGATGAGTGATTGACTATACATTGTTTATTAAAGAAAAAGATGGAGATTTACTACTGGTACAGATTTATGTTGATGACATAATCTTCGGTTCCAAAAACGAGGACTTATGTAAAGAATTTGAATCTGTAATGAAAGCAGAATTTAAGATGAGTGCCATAGGGGAGATGAAGTTATTTCTCGGCTTACAGGTGGATCAAACACCAAAGGGAATCTTTCTACATCAGACCAAGTATGTGGGAGATATCTTAGTCGGTTCGATATGGAGAATGCTTTAGCAGCTGGAACTCCACTTGCCATGAATCATGACGTATCACCCGACGAAAATGGTGATCTGGTTGATGCCACCATGTACAAAGGAATGATTGGATCTCTCATGTACCTCACCGCCTCACTCCTGACATCATGTACGTAACATGTCTTTGCTCACGATATCAGGCGAAAATTAATACGGATTTTCATCGCGCCGACCTTTACACAAAAGCATTTGATAAACCTCGGTTTTTATATCTATTAAAGGTCAATGGAGTGAAAAAGAAAAGTGATGTGATTCCAGAGGAATCGAGTTCGTTGTCCGTCTGTCTAATTTTTATTTTATTTTTCTTTATTTTTCCTGTCTTAAAAGTCCAAAAACACAAAAAGATTTTCCGTTTTAGAATTTAGGGGGAGATTAGTCTAGGTTCAGTATTTATTCAGTATTCATTTACTTAAAAAACAGGGGGGCGGGCAGATAGGCTGAAATCAAATCAAAACTGTGACATTGATTCAAAATCATGGAAATGAAAGACCTAATCTGCCCAAGATGCATATTAAGTTGATGTGGCTAGTGTGATATGATCCAAGTCGGGTCATACCCAATAACAAGCTAAACAAACACCAATAAATATTTATTCGTTGATAAGATCATAGAAATAAATAACAACAATTTAGAAAATGGGTTTTCTAAATCATTGCCTTTGTGTAACACCCGAAATTTTGATTAGACAAAGAAAAATAATAAGAAGAAAAGAAAAGAAAGAATTTTGGAAGGAAAGGAAAAGAAAGAAAAAGTGGAAGGGGGTATTGTGTAAAAGTACAAAGAAAAGAGAAATATCTGATATACATAGGGATGGCTGCCCACACCTTTTCTCACAATCCCCAAATCTTCGAAATATTCTAGAGAGAGAAATAGCAAACCACGAGATTTGAAGGAAGAACAAGAAGAAGAAGAAGACTGATTCGAGGTACCGGGTTCCACGGCGACCGATTTTCAAGAAGCCATACCCAGCAACACAAGGTGAGTTCTAGGACCCCTCTTTTACGCATTTTCGAACGATTTTAGGGGCTGGAACACATTTTGAAATTTGTTTTCGAGCTGCGGGTGTTTAACCGGTACATGTATGTGTATGTAAGTGCTAATATATGGGTATATGGTTCATTTGGGCTGTTATGCCTATTGTGTTTAAGATTTCTAGGACAGATATATGAGTTTCAGTATGTTGTTCGTGTGTGAACTACGAATGTATGTCGTAGAAGTCCTTCCTATGATGCGTATGATGTGTAACCTGTTCTAAGTAGATGATATGATAAATTTGTGCTAATGTATGTTGAGTTGATGATTGAGAGCTGAAAAACAGCACAGGTTAAGTGCAGGGTGAACTGCTCGCCCGCATGGACTAATGCGGATGACCAAGAAATGCGGCTAAGGCAATTTGCTCATCTGCATTGACCTAATGCGGATAGGTCAGAGAATACGGATTAAAGCATTCTTCATCCGCATTGACCTAATGCGGACGAAACAAGAAAACTGGCCAAGGCAGTGCTCAGCCGCATTAATCTAATGCGGACAAGTCTGGAAAAATGGCCAAGGCATTCTTCAACCACATTGACCAATGCGGGTAGTATACGAAATACGGTTAAGGCACTTTCCTCAGCCGCATTTGTCTAATGTGGACAGAATGGAAATGCGGCTAAGGCATTTCCTCATCCGCATTGACTAATGCGGATGGCTAAGAAATGCGGATGAATCAAGGAGGGAAATGCGGGTAAACACTTAGCAGAATTCAGACTTCTGGGAATTTAAAATGAGTAAGATAGGCTGGACCTAGGGGATTCCCGGGGGTTATGTAAGTTAACACTTTGAGATCATAGATGGTATGATGATGTGTGCTTGATGGTCATGCATGAAGGGTTTGTTAGAACACTAGAACATTGTTTAACCTTTTAAACTTTCAGAAAACGCAGCGGATGTTTAGGATTATAACATGTTTATAATCTGAAAATTTCATGTTCTAAATGATGTTTTTAAGATGAAAACAAACCCAAATCAAAAGGATCTTTAATATGTGAATGAACAAGCTATTTAACACATGTAATACTACATAAAATCACATAATATGACAGCCACAAAGGGCTGTCAAGCTACCTCCTTCCAGCAGCAAGAAAAACATCCAAAAGAAGGAGATTTGAGATGCTTGAATCGGCCAAGAACTCAAGTGTAGAGATCCTCAAGTGTCTATACCCCAAGCCCTTGCAATACACTTTCTTGTTAGGAAGAAAACACCCCAAGAACTAGCTACTTGAACCCCTTTTTTCTGCTGCCAAAACCGTGAGTTTTGAGAGAGTGAAGAGAGATTTTTCTTGCATGAAACAATGAGAAAGTGTAGAGAGAAAATGAAGACACCAAGAACTAGCTTCTTGAACCCCTTTTTTTCTGCTACCAAAACCGTGAATTTTGAGAGAATGAAGAGAGATTTTTCTTGCATGCAACAATGAGAAAGTGTAGAGAGAAAATGAAGACCCTAAGAACAATTGATGTGTGTGTTTCTCAAGGACAAAAGAGCCAATAAGAGTGAGCTAGGGGGGCGGCCTAAATTCGAAGATAAAAAGGGTTTCCCCCCTTTTTTTGCTATATCACACATTCATATGTTATATGGCCTTTTAACTAGACATGCAACTAACCATTTAATTGCATGTACAAGTTATATAACTTATACAATTAATCATTTAACTTATAAGTTATAATTTTTCTCATTTTTATTTGATGTCATCTAACTAATTTAAATGACGTTTCAAATAATATTATTAAACAAAATATCCTAATAAGTTGTTCCTTCTCATATGCAATTTATTTAGAAAACCCATTTTCTAAATTGGTGTCAATATTTAATTGCATGATCATATCATCAATTAAATATTAATAGGTGTTTGCTAAGCTTGTTATTGGGTATAACCCGACTTGGATCATAACGTACTAACCACATCAATATTCTAAGTGTCTTGGGCACACAGAATCCTACAATCTCCCACTTGCCCAAGATTCATAGAAGATTGATGCAAGCAGTAAATACCGCCTAACAACGGTTTACTACCCTTAATACGTATGACTTATAGCCATTCAATAACATCATTCCATCCAAGTACCCTACTTGAAATGATTTAGGTGAATCAATCATCTATCCTTTTGTTACAGATGTCATGTTAAATCCAAGGACACAGAATGATCATTCCTTGTTGATTTAACTTAATCAGGCCTTAGACATCTAACTCTCAACAAATAAGAGGAACAAATTCCATCTTGACTACATACGTTTCTCACAAACACCTCTTGTTATACCTGAACATACCCTTATGTACTGTCCACTATTTCAGGACAGTAAAGAATTAGTTCAAGGTATAATACTTGGTGAATATCAAAACCCTATATGTATCTCAGGTCGGAGGATACCAAATGATATTCGCCTTTACTCAAATTTACTTATGAACAATCAATAAGATTCCATGTAGTAAAATTTGAGATGCGGGTTAGTCCAATATTTGTATCCCACAAATATCTATGAACCTTGGTAGCAACCCATTGCTCTATATTCATCCTTATGAATATCAACCAATCCAAGTTCATAATAGTCTTACCTTCAAACTTGCTCCCACAAGTTTGAACGACTACTGACTTTTAGAGTAAACAATTTACTCATGGATTAAACAATCGCACGGGGTTTCGCTCAATGTGCCTAGTCTTTGGATGAGCACGGGGTTCCTTGATTTGAGCAATCCCACCCTCGTTATCACAAAAGATCTCTAGGGGGTCCTGAATGGAAGGGACAACCCCTAGATCGGCAATGAATTTCTTCAACCATGCAGCTTCTTGAGCTGCCAATGAGGCGGTGACGTATTCTGATTCTGTAGTTGATAGAGCCACCACATCCTGCTTGGAGCTCTTCCAAGAGACCGCTCCTCCATTCAGAATGAAAACGTATCCCGATTATGACCGTGAATCGTCACGATCGGTTTGGAAACTCGCATCCATGTAACCTTTTACAACGAGTTCCTCATCACCAGATCCATAGATTAGGAACATATCTCTTGTCCTCCTTAGGTACTTAAGTATGTTCTTAACAGCCATCCAATGACTATTTCCAAGATTTTGCTGGTAACGACTTGTCATGCTTAAGGCGCATGACACGTCCGGTCTAGTGCATATCATCGCATACATGATGGATCCAATAGCAGATGCGTATGGGATTGCCTTCATTTTATCTTGCTCATCCTTTGAGCTTGGACATTGAGTCGTACTCAATATCATTCCTCTTTGAATAGGTACCGTACCTTTCTTAGAGTTCTCCATCTTGAACCTTTTCAAGATTTTATCAATGTATGCACTTTGACTCAAACCAATCAACCGCCTTGATCTATCCCTATAGATCTTTATTCCCAGAATATAGGCGGCTTCACCAAGATCCTTAATGGAAAAACAACTTCCAAGCCAGGTTTTTACACCTTCCAAGGTTGGAATGTCATTTCCAAATAGCAGTATGTCATCAACATACAATACTAGGAAGGTTATTGTGCTCCCACTAGCCTTCTTATACACACAAGCCTCATCAGCATTTTTGATGAAGCCAAATTTCTTTACCTCCTCATCAAAACGGTGATTCCAGCTTCTCGATGCTTGTTTCAATCCATAGATTGATTTCTTTAACTTTCATACTTTATTTGGATGTTTTGGATCGACAAAACCTTCAGCCTGAACCATATAGACATCTTCCTCAAGATATCCATTTAGGAAAGCAGTTTTGACATCCATTTACCAAATCTCATAACACTACAAAAAAAGTGCCATTTAGTGGCACACGTTTTTTGTGGTATTTAACTTTTGTGCCACTAATATATAGTTTTAGTGGCACTTTGTGTGTGCCATATTTGGTTGACCCATATATTTAGTCTTATTTATCATCTATACTTCAAATATATGGTTTTAGTGGCACTTTATTATGTCATACTTATAAGTTATTTAATTTTATGGCTTTTAATTTTATGCCACTAATCAATCCAATATTATGCACCCTTAAAATTTCCTTAAAAAAGTTTTAGTGGCATATATTTTTATTAAAAAACTACTCCCTCCAAACAAATCCCACCAAAAATTTTTGTTAACTTAAAAAACTAAGGTTTATTTTATTAACCTAAATTTTCATTAACTATATTCCCTAACCCCCTGCTTCTTCTCTACGATCACCCATTATCAATTATCATCATCGTGATTAACCTAAACAACGGTGTTTTGTACCAAAATTGGTTTCGTTGTGGTGAGTTTTCTCGAGTTCTTAGTAGCGATTTGTTTACCACTACTACAATTCTATTAATAGATGACGTGCAAAAAATGACGTGCAAAGAAAGATGACACGTATTTTCGCATGTCATTAAAATTATGTCATATTTTATAAAATTTGTAAAAAAAAATGACGCGCATTTTTACATGCCATCTTTGTTCGTCGTCTTTTAAAACACACGCCCAACTTAAATTTCATTTCCCCCGCTTCTAATTTCTCAAAAACTCTTCCATTCTTTAGAATGACAATGAATATAATTGTTTAAACAAAACCCTATATCAGCCATATCCCTGCTCCACCGCCACCACCACCACCACCACCGCCGCCACCACCACCACGCCGCCACCCTTACCGCCGCTAGAAGACTCTCGATCTTCCACCATGTTTACCTCACCAACAAGTTCGCTAATGGTCTTTCCACCAAGCAACTCCCCAATCCGATCCCTAATCTCCTGTAATCAAACGCCATGGCTGGAGTTGACGGCTTTATAAGAACAATGTGATTGTGTTCTCCGAGTTTATTTTGTTTCAAAAGCTTCCGATTTCAAAGACGTTGCTGAACATTTCCTGCTTCAAAGAACATCCAAAACTTTGTATCAACTGTGCATTCAAGGTTTGTTCTTATGGCGATCAAATGGTCTTAATTTCTATTCTTTTCATTAGGTAATTGTAAAGTGCAATCTTGGTTTACAACTATAGTTTGTATTCATGGGTGTTGATTGGTTATTTGAGCAGCTTAATGCGTACAACCATAAGTCGGATTGAATTCAATTTTGGGATATTTTTCCATTTGTAATGTTTGATACTTCCACTGTTATTGATTGCTTTGCTTACTATTTTAGTGGGATTTGTTTATTTGATTCTAAACCTACAATCTAGATTCGCTTTAATATTGGGAATTTGTTGTGTTTGAAGGTGTTATCGTTGCTAGACCCGTCGGCATCCTACATCAATTTGGCAATCTGGTTGAGTAATCATATACTCTTCTCTTTTTTATTGTCATTGAATTTTGTTATTCTAGAATTTTTTAGGTTAACTTGACTCTGAAATTGACAGACCCTAAGTTCATAATTTATTTATGATTTCATGTCGGATTTGTTATTCTTCTTCTTTTTATGGTTGCAAGTTGCATGTAAATTTTACTCTAGTGTTGAAATTTCGTGATGTTTAATGGATAATATATCTTGTTCCTTAATATAGAATGAAATTTAATTAATTATTGACTATTATTCATATATAATCTAGCTTTTGATATATAATAAATTTCTTTGTCAATGACAGGTAGATCTGGTAGTAACTCAACTCCAACCTATTTACACAAGTTGGATTAAATGACAGGTATGTGAATTTCCTTAGGATTGGGCAAATAGAAATTTATCTGGGAATTTCCATATCAGTCGAGGTAGTCCTCCGCTTTTTTTGATCTTAAGTCTTGTACATCTGAGTTTACTACCTGGTAGTAACTCAACTCCAACCAAAAAATCTTCATTGACTTGATCCATCTTGGATCAAAGAATCTCGTAGTATGTAGTCACTGAACGGCACCGCTCGATTCTACCGCCTAAGATGTCCCTCCCGGTACCCGTTTGAGTTATTATAATTCTTCATTTCAAGTTGGATGTCTTGGAGTTTAGCCTACACAAAGTTATTATAATTCTTTTTAAGAGTTCATTGTTGTTAAGTGATGATAGATTTTGTACAGGTTAGTTGATTGTAAACATTGTGATTTGGTGTTGTAGGCGTTGCCCAACCAGCAAACTGTTGATTACCCGAGTTTCAAGCTTGTGATTCTCGGCGATGGTGGAACTGGTGAGGTTTTGTTCCGATTTGCTGTTTAGTTTTACTTTAAGGCCAATTACAAGAATGAAAGTCGAAATGTTTAACTCGACGACAATTCCTCTTCATGTCTGAATGTATATTTGCACATAAGGTGTTTAATGAAATGTTTGATTGCATAAACTATGATTGGTGTTGTATGCCTGGTGATACCTAGAACAAATGTTTGATCCTTCATATTGTTGAAGGCCATTTAAGTAGAACAGTAATCACTAAGGGTAAATATGTGTCTGATCTACTGGTGAACAGGTTGTTTTTCGTGATTGGGCATGAACCGACTACTAAGTTCTTGGATGGTCAGTTGGAACTTGATTCTGATGGTTATGTTGTGACTAAGCCTGGAACAACTATAACCAGTGTGAAAGGTATGTTTGCTGCTGGTAAAAATTTGTTTTGTTTTTGAAGTTTTTAATGAATTTAATTGTGTTTGTATTTCGTAGGTTGAGTCCCATAGGAAGGATGTTGCTGCAACTATTTCCAATCAAAACTAAGGTAAAGATGTCTTTTTGTCATTTTTCATTTTTATTATAGCAATAACCTATAAGTAGGCCACCCAAGTATAACACAATTTTAGAGGCCACCCAAGTGTTAAAACCTTCGAAGGGCCACCGAGATTTATATAATGCTGTGACAAAATGCCCTGAAATCTACAAAAGGTAGAATATGAAGAAGAAAAAAGTGAAACAAAACATTCATGCATAGCTTTACTTGTTTGACCCGTTTATTACTATATGCATAGCTTTACTTGTTTGACCCGTTTATTACTATATGCATAGCTTTACTTGTTTGACCTATTTATTACTATATGCATTGTTTTACTTGTTTGAGCCATTAAGCACTACATGTATTACTTGTTTGACCCGTTTATTATTATATATATAGCTTTACTTATTTGACCCGTTTATTACTATATGCATAGCTTTACTTGTTTGACCCGTTTATTACTATATGCATAGCTTTACTTGTTTGACCCGTTTATTACTATATGCATAGCTTTACTTGTTTGACCCGTTTATTACTACATGTACAACTTAACTTGTTTGACCCATTTATTACTTTATGTACACAAAATTTTGGGTCCTTATATATAGTTGCTCGTCCCTACTACTTTCTATTAACATCTATTTTTATTACTTTGTATTTTTTAGGTCACTCATGTTGGTTCTTCATCTAGTAATGAAATATCATCTTCAAGAAGTCATGATGATGAAGGAAGAGTTGACAAAATGTGAAGTGTTGGTGCAGTAGAGATAACAACATTCATGGATTACTTGGAATAGAGTTGACGAACAGAAAAATCATATTTATTTTGTTTGTAAACACTTGAAATACGTTTGGAACTTATTATGTATTTGTTCGCTAACATTGGAACATGTTTTGGATTGAAACCATAATCTATGTTATGATCATGTAATTTTTAAGTGTTTTTCATTTCCATTTTATCTTAAATTGTAATTTAGAAATGATTCAAAATCATCATTTATCTCTAACTAGAAATACATTTATTGCCACAATATTCGTGCCCACAAAAGCCTTTTTCTAAATTTATGGCAAAAACAATTGTGCCACTAAATTGGTATAGATATTTTGTAATTAATATTATGGCAAAAAAAAGTGCCACTAAAGATCTTCCCAAGATTGGGTGGCACATAAAAAAGTGCCACTAAATGGCTTTAGTGGCACTGCTTCTAGTGGCACTTTTTTTGTGTGCCACACAAAAATATAGGGGCCATTAGTGGCACTTTTTGGTATTCTGTGACACTTCTTGTGTGTCACTGTATGACAGTTTTTTTGTAGTGTAATCATAATGAGCAGCTATGGCAAACAATATCCTTATAAACTTTAGCATCGCAACAGGTGAGAAGGTTTCATCATAATCAACCCCTCGAGTTTGAGTGAAACCCTTTGCTACAAGTCTAGCTTTATAAGTATCCAAGTTTCCATGCATATCGGTTTTCTTCTTGAAAACCCACTTACTTCCAACTACCTTGGAATTAAGAGGTGGTACAACAAGTTCCCAAACTTGATTGTCATACATGGATTGCATCTCAACGTTCATGGCTTCTAGCCATTTGTCACAATCCGAATTGGATATTGCATTATGGTATGTGGTTGGTTCATCTGAATCTACCACATAGCATCCATCCATGAAAAATCCATATCTTTCAAGTGGATTACTAGTTCTACCACTTCTACGAACGTCTTGTGTGTATTGATCAACCCCTTGATCATCCTCAACATCCTCATGTTGAGTGCTAGTTTCAACCAAACGTGCATCGGGTTGTGGTTCTTGATCCTCTTCAAGATCCACTGTTCTATTGCCAGCTCCTTCCATAAGGAACTTTGCTTCTAAGAACTCACCCTTTCTGGCAACAAACTCCTTTTGTTGCAGTGAATCATAGAAATAATATCCTATAGAATCTCTAGGATATCCAACAAATATACACTTGGTGGATCGGACTTCCAATTTGTTTGGGGTGGGAGTCTTAACATAAGCCTCACATCCCCAAACCCTTAAGTATGATAGGGATGGAACTCTTACATGCCATATCTCAAAAGGTGTCCTTTCCACCTTTTTGGTTGAGGCCGTATTTAGAATACGGGCCGCGGAGAGCAAAGCGAAACTCCAAAATGATAGAGGCAATGTGCTTCTAGCCATCATAGATCGGACCATATCGAATAAGGTTCGATTCCTCCTTTCAGACACAACATTATATTGTGGTGTTCCAGGTGGAGTGAGTTGTGAGACAATCCCACAACTCTTAAGATGATCTTGAAAAGCATCACTTAGGTATTCACCTCCTCTATCGGTACGGAGAATTTTAATTGACTTATTGAGTTGATTTTCTACTTCATTCTTGAAGATTTTGAACATTTCAAAAGCTTCATCTTTGTGCCTTAATAAGTACACATACCCATAGCGACTATAATCGTCGGTAAAAGTAATGAAGTATCTTTCACCATTCCTAGTCATTGGCTTAAAAGGACCACATACATCCGAATGTATGATTCCTAATAAATCTTTTGCCCTTTCGTTAGTTCCACTAAAGGGTGCCTTAGTCATCTTTCCTTGTAAACAAGATTCAAAAACATCAAATGAATCACATTCATTTGTTTTTAAAAGACCATTCTTTTGAAGTGTTTGTAAACGTTTCTTGTTTATATGACCAAGATGACAATGCCAAAGATAGGTATCACTCAAGTCCAACTTGAGTTTCTTGGTGTTAGTTTGGTACAATTAACTATTTAAAGTATTTTCATTAACCAATTCATAAATACCATTAATGGGAATAGCTTTAAAATAGAACATACCATTTAAAGAAACATGGATATCATTTTCAATAAAGGATAATACATAATCATAATGTCTTAATTGGGATACTGAAATAATGTTCCTAGTCAAACTAGGAGCATACAAAACATTCTTCAAAATAACTTCCAAACCACTTGGAAGTCTTAGGATGTAGTCCCCACGAGCTTCAACTAAGACTTTAGTTCCATTGCCCATCAAGAGGCTAACATCCCCTTGATTGAAGTCCCTACTTCTTGTGAACCCCTGCAACAAATTGCAAATATAAGTTCCACATCCGGTATCCAATACCCATGTGTTAGAAGATGTAACATTAAGATCAATATGAATCATGTATATTGTACCTGAGGTCTGCCCGGCATCCCTCTTTGCTTTCAACTCTTGGAAATGGACAGGACAATTCCTTGCCCAATGTCCTATCTCCCCACACTTGAAGCATGGGTCATTAGTAGCAACCTTTTGCTTCTTCTCTTGTGGTTTGGGTGGTACCCTTACCACCCCTTTCCCCTTTCCCCAAACGGGTTCCTTACCCTTGGCAACCTTTGCCTTGGGTGCGGGATGAGGCCTCTTGTTGTTCCCACCTTCATTGATGGTGAGAACGGGTAAAACCCTTTTACCCATGGCCGCCTCGGCTGTTTTGAGCATTGAGTGAAGCTCACCAATGCTTTTTTCCCATGCATTCATGTTGTAGTTCAACACGAATGTCTCGAACTTCTTGGTTAGGCCATTTAGGATCAAATCCCTTGCCAACTCCTTCGAGACGGGACAATTTAGCCTCTCGAGGCGGTCAATATGACTTTTCATCTTAAGTACATAAGATGAAACAGATTGGTTGTCATCCATACGACATGCATGGAGTGCTCGAACCGTTTCGAAGAGCTCAACCCTTGCTTGCTGTTGGAATGTTTCCTTCAGCTGGGTTATCATGTCGTAAGCTCCGTGATGTTCATACTCCTTTTGGAGATCCAGAGTCATGCTCGCTAGCATGAGACAAGACACTTGGACGGAGTCCTAAGTGTATTTCAGCCAATCGTTATAGGCCTCCTCATCATCCTCGCTAGGTTGATCGGGGATAGGGTCGTCTAAAACATATGATCTTTTCTCTTGCTTGAGAACAATTCTCAAGTTTCGATAACAATCAATAAAGTTGTTATGATTTAGATGTTTCTTTTGGAGGATCGCTCGTAATGATTGGTTTGATGCGGATGAGTTATCGTGATTCTCATTATTTGTGGCCATCTACAAAATTTAACAAAGATCTATTTTAGTATTTTCGATATTGCTAATTTTAATAATTAATGCCTTTTAAGGTCAATTTTATATTAAAATTTAGAACCCAACATTACATTTAAATTGTGGTTAGGTGACCTTTATCCCACGATTTAAATTAATAAGGTAGTCAACGATCGACGATTGCAACCATTTGCAACTTCTAGAGGTATGGGATCGACTTTAAACATCATATGCAAAGTCGGCATGTTACTCCCACAACACCATTTGGAAACCATATTTTAGGTGATCCATTTAACATGGTTTGCAAATCAAGTTACCCTACATGCACACACATGTGAGTTTACCAACATAAGTGGTTAGGTGACGTTTATCCCACCAATGTGGTATTCCCACCTTAAGTCATAAGTTCCCTCAAAATGGTTAGGTGACCTTTATCCCATTAAGAGTTTTCAAATGACTTAAGTGTTGTGCAAAAGGACGGTGTTAAACTTGTTTGTTAAATGTTTAGAGGTTTCATAATTCTAGTTTAGAAAACTCTATGTACTTGTATTTGTATGCTTTCAAATACAAGATACCCTATGGTCCTTTGATTAAAACCTATTTTAATCTTTATAATCATTAAATCATTTTAATAACCTTTTATTACCTTTTAATGATTAAGAACCATCATTTTTTATAACTTGTTAAGTTTGTTAATTAGTTTGTAATGCATGTCAAAATTCCAACCATACAATCAAATAACAAACATCCAAACAAGTCATAAACATAAACAACCATAATGTGCATATGTGCATAACCATAGCATCTAAAGTGGTCCACACTTGTTTGCCATCACAAGTGTGGTCCATAGGACATTCCTAAGGGTCACAAACAAATCATATAGAAAGCTTCTAAAAGCCTCCCACTTGAAACCGCATCCAAAATGCTCCATGTTTCTTTTTATGACCTTCCCTTGTGCTTCCAATGTGTATGTCTTCATATTACAAGATATAAAGTCCTAATACAAGATATCTAGTAAAATGAAAATACACCTAATCTATTTATTACAACCCAATAATAAATAAATTACACTTGAAACAAAGCACAAACAACAAATAATACAACCCAATTGAATGAATGAATACAACCATCACAAACATCCGAACAACACAAGGTCAATGGCTAGGTTATGCACTAAAATAAGCATCTATCATATCATACAAAATATATCTTTGAATCCCCTCAAAACCAACGAATTTTCAGCCAACATAAACTGAAAATTTCGGGTTTAGATGTTGTCCAAACAACACAACATATCAATATGTATACCTTTCAAGATTTAATCATTAGCATGTATAATATAACCTTGAAAGTTGGGGTTTCAACAAAACAGAAATATTGCAGCCTATTCTTAGTTTATATTCATCCTTTAAAACCATTTTTAAAGGACAAAACAAGCAAGTCATCCACATAACCGGCTCATGATGCCATTGAAGGGTTTGTTAGAACACTAGAACATAGTTTAACCTTTTAAACTTTCAGAAAATGCAGCGGATGTTTAGGATTATAACAGGTTTATAATCTGAAATTTTCATGTTCTAAATGATGTTTTTAAGATTAAAACAAACCCAAATCAAAAGGATCTTTAATATGTGAATGAACAAGCTATTTAACACATGTAATACTACATAAAATCACATAATATGACAGCCACAAAGGGCTGTCAAGCTACCTCCTTCCAGCAGCAAGAAAAACGTCCAAAAGAAGGAGATTTGAGATGCTTGAATCGGCCAAGAACTCATGTGTAGAGATCCTCAAGTGTCTATACCCCAAGCCCTTGCAATACACCTTCTTGTAAGGAAGAAAACACCCCAAGAACTAGCTTCTTGAACCCCTTTTTTCTGCTGCCAAAACCGTGAGTTTGAGAGAGTGAAGAGAGATTTTTCTTGCATGCAACAATGAGAAAGTGTAGAGAGAAAATGAAGACCCCAAGAACTAGCTTCTTGGACCCCTTTTTTCTGCCGCCAAAACCGTGAGTTTTGAGAGAGTGAAGAGAGATTTTTCTTGCATGCAACAATGAGAAAGTGTAGAGAGAAAATGAAGACCCCAAGAACAATTGATGTGTGTGTTTCTCAAAGACAAAAGAGCCAATAAGAGTGAGCTAGGGGGCGGCTGAAATTCAAAGATAAAAAGGGTTTCCCCCTCTTTTTTGCTATATCACACATTCATATGTTATATGGCCTTTTAACTAGACATGCAACTAACCATTTAATTGCATGTACAAGTTATATAACTTATACAATTAACCATTTAACTTATAAGTTATAATTTTTCTCATTTTTATTTGATGTCATCTAACTAATTTAAATGACGTTTCAAATAATATTATTGAACAAAATATCCTAATAAGTTGTTCCTTCTCATATGCAATTTGTTTAGAAAACCCATTTTCTAAATTGGTGTCAATATTTAATTGCATGATCATATCATCAATTAAATATTAATAGGTGTTTGCTAAGCTTGTTATTGGGTATAACCCGACTTGGATCATAACGTACTAACCACATCAATATTCTAAGTGTCTTGGGCACACAGAATCCTACAATGCATGATGTATTTTATGTGTGTGATGCTTTGTATGATGATGAATGTATGATATGTGTATGTTCCTTATGATTATGTATGTTTATCTTTCCAAAACTTTACGAATTATGAGAATGAATGAATGAAGTATTACGTAACGTAAAGTGAAAGATAATGAAAGAGGAACATGATGATGAATGCATGTATTAATGAATGCATGAAACGGAAATATGATGATGAATACATGCATTAATGAATGAACGAACTAAGTCTTGCAAGCATTCAATTAAGGTAAATGGGTCCTTCTTTGTGATTCTACCGCTTACCTACTAGTACTGTGGCATACGCTCTATTGATTCACGGCCCACTATGGCATACGCTCTATGGATTCACGGCCCAGTAGCTAAGACTGACCGGGGTATAGCATATGGTATTGGTACAAAACGTATTCAATGTGCAAGCAAAGATGAACGGGATCCTTGTCATTCGACCACAGTAATCATAGTCAAGTGCTATGAAGTGGGTAAAGCCCAACAGGATCCATATGAGAATTGCAAGATAATGATGTATAACGAACGATGAAGATAATAAAGAATATTATCTATGTGTACGTATGATGTATGATCATGTGAAAGAAAGGAATGGTTTATGATGTAAATAAAGTATGTTTATATTAAAAACTAGAACTCACTCAGCAACGCTGACTTTTTATGTGTTTCCAGTTGGCAGGTAGTGTTGCTGGGGATGGCACGAGGCGGCTACTCAGCTCTTTTGGGGTGGCATTCTCCTTTTGATAATGCTACAACATCTTGTGTTGTGGGCCCATAATGCACGCAACACATTATGTTGCATGCAAGTGCAAGATTTCTTGAGGATTCCCATAAACGGGATTACTTAAGGAATCTTCTTTATGATGAAAAATTTTAATATTTCTATACTAGAGGTCATTGTTTATGACCCTATGATTGCTGACGATTCACATAACGGGGATTTCTTAAGAAATCCCAGGTTTCATATGCTTTCGCGGCAATCATAGTAAAGTTAGGCAATGTAAAGAAAGCTTGTATTTTGTATTCAAGTCAATGATGTAAAAGCTTTTATGATGAAATGGGAATGTATTTCTTATTAATTTCACTGCATTATATCACTTAATATGTTGTTTATCTAAGATGTTTATTAGTGCATACCAATGTATGTTTTATGTGCGATGAACGACCAACCGTAAGGTGCCCGGGAACGGGGTCTTACAAGTTGGTATCAGAGCAAAAGTTTAAGTAAAACGGGTAAATTTTCAGAATAAACCTAAACTTAAACTGAAAATGGGACAGGAACGGAAGAGAATGCCATCTGAGTAGTTGCGTGCCATCAGGTATTTTCTTAAAGATTAACTGGTATTATGTGCGCATGTAATGTGATTTATGTGTTCTGTTAGGCTTAGATACTAATGTAGTCAGGACAGGTAATGCTCGGGGTGCGAAGAGTAGAGTAAGTAGCTAATCACAACTGGCCACTGTAATTAGGAACTTACTATACTTGACATGAACTGAGCTATTTCCTTGAATGACCATGTTGTTGTTTGAATCTTTCAGTGTGATAGAAGATGGTCAGTGGTAGATCATCTAAAGTTTCACGTGGTGGTGGACGTGGTGCTGAACCGCGTATCACGAGAGGGAGACCTAGGGTAGAGGAAGTGGTTCATGAGGAAACCGAGACCCCTTATCAGGAGGGAGTAGACGAGAGCGCCAATTTGAGAGCCTCGGTAAAAGAGGCAGTGGTTGAAGAGGTACATCAGGTCATGCAGACGATCTTACCGTCTGTGGTGACCGAAGTGATCAAGGCTGTCCGGGAAGGAGAAAGAAGAGGGAGGAATAGGTCCTCCGGAAGACAGGAGCAACAGGATCGGGAAACGGTTCTTTCTGAAGACGAAGAGGAAGAGGAGGAGGATCCATTGCATGAAGCAGCACGGGGCTGTAACTATGGGACGTTTATGAGGTGCAAGCCCCCTACTTTTAACGGTTCTAGCACTGCTGCTGATGCTCACCAGTGGGTGAAGAAATGGAGGTTGTCCTCGATATTAGTGATTGCCAGGAGGACAAGAAGGTGAAGTTTGCTACCAAATCTTTTACGGGTTCGGCTTTATGCAGGTGGGACAATATAGTCCAAGCCGAGGGTAGTAGGGCCATTGGGAAGATGAAGTGGTCCGAGTTAAAGAGAATGGTGATCAAGGAGTTCAGTCCTCGTCGGGAGATGGACAAAGTTGAGAGAGAGTTCCTTTAGTTGGAGGCAGGGACGATGACCCACCAACAGTACACCACCAAGTTCAATGAAATGGCGTGGTTGGTGCTGGATCAGGTGACGCCGGTGTCTCGAAGGATCAATCGGTATATTCAGGGGCTGCCTGCCGACATCTGCAAGCATTTGATTACTTCCCCCGAGCACCTTTAGGTCGGTCGTGGATTTGGCAGGTAGATTATATGATGAACGGCTAGGGTGGTGAAGACTGAGGGTAGTAAGAAGGGAGGTGGTGAGAGAAACTGGCAAGGGAAGAGGTTTGATCGAGGTGATACTTCGACGAGCAACAAGAAGACAAGGGTGGATGACCGCCGTGTGGTCATGACAGGAGCAGGGATGAGGAAGTGTGGCCAGTGTGGAAGAGAGCACTCGAGGGAGTGCAAGTGGGGATCAAACATATGTTTCAGATGCGGGAAGGCAGGACATGTGTCAAAGGATTGTCGGGCAAGCAAATGTTTTAACTGTAGGGAAAGTGGTCATATAAGCAGAGACTACAAGAAACTGAGGGCTGAGGGTTCAGGGGCGAAGAAGACGGGAGGCGAAGAACCGAGGGCAAAGGCCAGGGCATTCATGATGACGCAGGAGGAGGCCAGGACGGACCCTGATGTTGTGTCCGGTACATTTCTGGTGAACCAAACTTTAGCCTCTGTATTATTTGATTCGGGTGCCAGTAGGAGTTTTATTTCTGATGCCTTCAGTACTAAGCTGCCTGTTAGTAGTTGACGTGCTGATGTTCCCTTTGATATAGAAACTGCCATAGGTAAGTCTACTAGGATCTCTGAGGTGATAGAGGGTTGTGATGTTGAATTGGAGGGCCACAAATTTCTAGTTAGACCCTTCGCTATGACTTTAGGTGGTTTCGATTTGGTGCTTGGGATGGATTGGTTGGCGGACTTTGAGGCGAACATCGTGTGTCGCAAGAAAATGATCCAATTGACAGCGCCCGGCGATGGCTCAGTGACAGTTTATGGTGATCGGGTTACTACGATTCCGAATGTGATCTCAATGGCTGTGGCGCCTACTTATGTTATGTAAAAGACGTAGAAACGCCAACACCACAACTATCCGATGTTCCGGTGGTGTGTGATTTCCCAGACGTGTTCCCGGAAGACTTATCAGGATTGCCACCTGACCGAGAGATCGAGTTCCAGATTGACCTGATACCGGTGCTCAACCTGTCGCCAAGGCACCGTATCGATTGGCCCCGACGGAAATGAAAGAGTTGATGGAGCAGTTGCAAGAGCTGTTGGATAAGGGGTTTATTAGACCGAGTATCTCTCCTTGGGGTGCTCCGGTCCTGTTTGTGAAGAAGAAAGACGGTAGTATGAGGATGTGCATCGACTACCGTGAGCTGAACAAGTTGACGGTGAAGAACAGATACCCCTTGCCGAGAATCGATGATTTGTTTGATCAACTTCAGGGTGCTAGTTGGTTTTCACGAATAGATCTTCGATCGGGCTACCATCAACTGAAGGTGAAAGAGCAGGATATCCCTAAAACAGCTTTTCGTACACCCTATGGTCACTACGAGTTTCTTATCATGTCTTTTGGTTTGACCAATGCGACGGCTGCTTTTATGGATTTGATGAACCGAGTGTGTCGGTCGATGTTGGATAAATCAGTGATCGTGTTTATTGATGACATCCTGATTTATTCAAAAAGTGAGATAGAACATGTCGGTCTCATTCGAGAAGTACTAGAGACGTTGAGAAGAGAGAAACTATACGCCAAGTTCTCCAAGTGCGCATTTTTGTTGCGTGAAGTTCAGTTCTTGGGTCACGTGGTTAATCCGGATGGGATTATGGTCGATCCGGCAAAGGTGGAAGCAGTAATGCAATGGAAGTCTCCAAAGACGCCATCTGAAGTCTGCAGTTTCTTGGGTTTGGTGGGCTATTACAGAAGATTCATTCAAGACTTCTCTAAGATTGCTTCTCCACTGACCAAGTTGACCCGGAAAGATGTGATGTTTGTATGGGGTCAAGCTCAAGAGAAAGCGTTTGAAGAATTGAAGACGAGGTTGACCCAAGCTCCTGTATTGGCATTAACTGATGGAAGCGAAGACTTAGTGGTTTATTCTGATGCTTCCTACTCGGGGTTGGGGTGTGTGTTAATGCAAAGAGGAAAGGTTATAGCCTATGCATCCCGACAGCTGAAAGTTCATGAAGTTAATTACCCCACTCATGACTTGGAGCTAGCAGTTGTGGTCTTCGCATTAAAGATTTGGAGGCACTATCTCTACGGAACGAAGTGCACCATCTTCACAGACCACAAAAGCTTGAAGTACTTCTTTGAGCAGAAGGATTTAAACATGAGGCAGAGGCGATGGTTGGAGCTTATAAAAGACTACGACTGTGAGATCCATTACCATCCGGGCAAAGCCAACGTGGTGGCTGATGCCCTTAGCCGAAAGGAAAGGCCCGAGCCGATTCTGGTGAAGGCTTATCAGCTAATTATGACCTCTGATGTGATGACATAGGTTAAGGAGTTCCAAGACGAGGCCTTGAAAGAAGATCGTCTTAACTCCGAAAGGATAAGAGGTCTAGTTACAGAACTGGGAGAGAACACTCTTGGTGTTAAGACCCGATTTGGGCGAATGTGGATTCCTCGGTACGGGGATCTACGTGGAAAGATCATGGAAGAGGCCCATAAGACTCGATACTCCATTCACCCCGTGTTACCAAGATGTACCAAGACATGAAGAAAGATTATTGGTGGCCGGGTATGAAGCGTGATGTGGTGGAATATGTGAGTAAGTGCCTGACTTGCTTACAAGTAAAGGCAGAACATCAGAAGCCGTATGGGGAGATTCAACCTTTGGATATACCGGAATGGAAGTGGGAGCACATCACCATGGATTTCATTACGAAGTTGTCGCGTACTCCGAAAGGGTATGATGCCATATGGGTGATTGTTGATCGTCTGACGAAGAGTGCTCACTTCCTACCAATACGCGAGACATTTCATCTGAGAGTTTGGCCGATCTTTTCATCAAAGAGATTGTGACTCGTCATGGTGTACCGGTGTCGATTGTGTCTGATCGCGACACCCGGTTTACATCTAAATCCTGGAAGAAATTTCATGATGCTATGGGGACGAGGTTACATATCAATACGGCTTATCATCCCCAAACTGATGGTCAGTCGAAAAGGACCATTCAGACGTTAGAAGACATGCTCCGGGCATGTGTGATTGATTTTGGGGGAAGTTGGGATGATCACCTACCGTTAGCTGAATTCTCGTACAACAACAGCTATCATGCCAGTATTGGCATGCCACCCTATGAAATGCTATACGGTAGGAGATGCAGGACACCCGTATGTTGGGGTGATATTGGTCAAAAGGAATTGGCAAGTGTCAAGGTGATCGAGGCTATGACTGAAAAGCTTGAAAGGATCAAAGCCTATGTGAAGGCAGCCAAAGACAGACAGAAGTCGTATGCTGACAAACGACGCAGGCCGATTGATTTCCAGGTGGGAGATCGGGTTATGTTGAAGGTCTCGCCTTAGAAAGGAATAATTCGATTCCGAAAGCGGGGCAAGTTGAGCCCGCGGTACATAGGCCCTTTCCGAATCATTGCCCGTGTGGGAGAGGTGGCCTATAGATTGGAATTGCCAGATGAGTTGAGTGGAATTCACCAACCTTCCATGTATCTCATCTGAGAAAATGTTTGGCTGATGAAGATATGATTGTTCCACTGGAAGATATCAAAGTAGATGAACCGCTCAATTATGTGGAGCAACTAGTGGCAATCCTCGATAGAAAAGAGAAGCGACTGAGAAATAAAGTGGTCCCCCTTGTGCGTGTACAGTGGAAGCACAGAAAGGGATCAGAGTCTACGTGGGAAACTGAGGATGAAATGAGGCAGCATTACCCACGTCTGTTCGAGGAATAACAGGTTGTAACACCTGAAATTTTGATTAGACAAAGAAAAATAATAAGAAGAAAAGAAAAGAAAGAATTTTGGAAGGAAAGGAAAAGAAAGAAAAAATGGAAGGGGGTATTATGTAAAAGTACAAAGAAAAGAGAAATATCTGATATACATAGGGATGGCTACCCACACCTTTTCTCACAATCCCCAAATCTTTGAAATATTCTAGAGAGAGAAAGAGCAAACCACGAGATTTGAAGGAAGAACAACAAGAAGAAGAAGACTGATTCGACGTACCGGGTTCCACGGCGACCGATTTTGAAGAAGCCATACCCAGCAACACAATGTGAGTTCTAGGACCCCTCTTTTACGCATTTTCGAACGATTTTAGGGGCTGGAACACATTTTGAAATTTGTTTTCGAGCTACGGGTGTTTAACCCGTACATGTATGTGTAAGTGCTAATATATGGGTATATGGTTCATTTGGGCTGCTATGCCTATTGTGTTTAAGATTTCTAGGACAGATATATGAGTTTCAGTATGTTGTTCGTGTGTGAACTACGGATGTATGTCGTAGAAGTCTTTCCTATGATGCGTATGATGTGTAACCTGTTCTAAGTAGATGATATGATAAATCTGTGCTAATGTATGTTGAGTTGATGATTGAGAGCTGAAAAAACAGCACAGATTAAGTGCAGGGTGAACTGCTCGCCCACATGGACTAATGCGGATGACTAGGAAATGCGGCTAAGGCAATTTGCTCATCCGCATTGACCTAATGCGGATAGGTCAGAGAATACGGATTAAAGCATTCTTCATCCGCATTGACCTAATGCGGACAAAACAAGAAAACTGGCCAAGACAGTGCTCAGCCGCATTAATCTAATGCGGACAAGTCTGGAAGAATGGCCAAGGCATTCTTCAACCGCATTGACCAATGCGGGTAGTATAAGAAATACGGTTAAGGCACTTTCCTCAGCCGCATTTTTCTAATGTGGACATAATGGAAATACGGCTAAGGCATTTCCTCATCCGCATTGACTAATGCGGATGGCTAAGAAATGCGGATGAATCAAGGAGGGAAATGCGGGCAAACACTTAGCAGAATTCAGACCTCTGGGAATTTAAAATGAGTAAGATAGGCTGGACCTAGGGGATTCCCGGGGGTTATGTAAGTTGACACTTTAAGATCATAGATGGTATGATGATGTGTGCTTGATGGTCATGCATGATGTATTTTATGTGTGTGATGCTTTGTATGATGATGAATGTATGATATGTGTATGTTCCTTATGATTATGTATGTTTATCTTTCCAAAACTTTACGAATTATGAGAATGAATGAATGAAGTATTACGTAACGTAAAGTGAAAGATAATGAAAGAGGAACATGATGATGAATGCATGTATTAATGAATGCATGAAACGGAAATATGATGATGAATACATGCATTAATGAATGAACGAACTAAGTCTTGCAAGCATTGAATTAAAGTAAATGGGTCCTTCTTTGTGATTGACCCTAGTCATGGTACCTCTACCGCTTACCTACTAGTACTGTGGCATACGCTCTATTGATTCACGGCCCACTGTGGCATACGCTCCATGGATTCACGGCCCAGTAGCTAAGACTGACCGGGGTATAGCATATGGTATTGGTACAAAACGTATTCAATGTGCAAGCAAAGATGAACGGGATCCTTGTCATTCGACCACAATAATCATAGTCAAGTGCTATGAAGTGGGTAAAGCCCGACAGGATCCATATGAGAATTGCAAGATAATGATGTATAACGAACGATGAAGATAATAATAATATTATCTATGTGTACGTATGATGTATGATCATGTGAAAGAAAGGAATGGTTTATGATGTAAATAAGGTATGTTTATTTTAAAAACTAGAACTCACTCAGTAACGCTGACTTTTTATGTGTTTCTAGTTGGCAGATTGTGTTGCTGGGATGGCACGAGGCGACTACTCAGCTCTTTTGGGATGGCATTCTCCTTTTGATAATGCTGCAACGTTATGTGTTGTGGGCCCATAATGCACGCAACACATTATGTTGCATGCAAGTGCAAGATTTCTTGAGGATTCCCATAAACGGGATTACTTAAGGAATCTTCTTTATGATGAAAAATTTTAATATTTCTATACTAGAGGTCACTGTTTATGACCCTATGATTGCTGAGGATTCACATAACGGGGATTTCTTAAGAAATCCCAGGTTTCATATGCTTCCGCGGCAATCATAGTAAAGTTAGGCAATGTAAAGAAAGCTTGTATTTTGTATTCAAGTTAACGATGTAAAAGCTTTTATGATGAAATGGGAATGTATTTCTTATTAATTTCGCTACGTTATATCACTTAATATATGTTGTTTATCTAAGATGTTTATGAGTGCATACCAAATGTATGTTTTATGTGCGATGAACGACCAACCGTAAGGTGCCCGGGAACGGGGCCTTACACTTTGTAGATGAACATCATTATATGGATAATTGTTCATAAGGTACTATTTGTTTTTCATTATTTAGTCTTACTAAATGATAACAAATAGTAGGTACTAAGTTTATAAAGTTAAAATAAGTTTCAATTTTATAAACATAAGAGATTAGAGAGTGTTTTTGTGGTAAATAAAATACAAAAGTGGGAATCCATTTTGAATGGATTTTCAGCCGCCCAAGGGGCCATGTGGTCCCACCTTTTGTCTTGTAAATACACAAGACTTAAACACACACACACTAACTCTTAAACCTCTCTCTTACATGCAAAGGAACATCTTCAATCACCTATCTCTCTCTCTCAAATCGGTTTTGAAGAAGAAGAAAGAAAGCTGAAATTTTCAGCATCAAAAGTGGGTTTTGTTGCTGAAAGTTGGTGTCAAAGAAACCTAGCATTCAAGGTGTTCGTTGGTGGCTTGGGGTATAACCATCTTGAGGTCTTCTAGCTTGAAGATTCAGCCACGAAACTCATCCTTTTCACCTCAACAAAATCGATTTCCAGCAGCTCCAAAGGTTGTATTTTAAACATCCTATGATTATTTCATTGTATGCATTTTGTATAATGATCCATGGTTTGGGGTTTGCTTATTAAATGGGTTTAATAATCATCATATTAACAAGTTTTAAAACTAATAATCCGCTGTGTTTTTCATATAAACAAGCTTATATGAACTTTGATAAACTTGTTAAATCCCTTCAATGGCATCAAGAGCCACCTATAGGAATGCATACATGTATAAGATGTTGGACCAAAAAAACCAATGAGCCAAGATCAGAAAAACCTCTAAGTCCCACAAGACATCACAACAACTGCTGAAAGCTTCATCAGTAGTTTGACAAAGACTAAAGACTTCAAGTACTGAAGACTGAAGTACTGAAGATCAACAACTGATGTTCAAAGTCTAAAGACAAAGACTGAAGACATCAGCTGATGACAACTACTGAAGTCATCAGCTGATTAAACGTCTGATGTTCAAAGTCTGAAGACAAAGATTGAAGACATCAGCTGATGACAACTACTGTGGATCTTGCTACGTCAAGTTAAACTTATTATGCTATGGAAAACCTTTTTATATAACCATTAAACCCGGTAATGGGACCTAAGGATTGGCTTGGTTAAAAACTATACGTATGCGCAGTGTGGATCTTGCTACGTCTTAATAAACTATTTAAAACTTTGGGAATGTTTCCCTTTCAGCCATCAATTCCCGTGTGGAACTGATGCTTAGGTTTGGCTGTAGCTATTAAAAACAGGTAAACTGCCTATACATACGTGTAGTCGCGGTAACACTTATGGAACTTACTGTTTTCATCATTAATATCTTTTATTACATAAAACCTGCGAAGCTCACCAACAATTATGTTGACCTTTTTGAGCATTTCTTTTCAGGTGATCAGGGTAATTGAAGATCTAGGAGTGCTGCCTTTTAGAGGAGACCCTAGGATGCATATTGTAATTATTACCCTTGTAAAGCTTGAACATGTTCTTTTGTACACTTGTTCCCGAGTTGTGGGAATTTACATTGCAAGTTAACCTTAATGCTTATGTGATCATTTATCTCATGTATATGGCTATGCTGTCGTGAAATTGACTATACACGACACAAGTCTCCAATTGTGATCGGGTGTCGTCATGACACGCTTGTCATCATAATATTATTGCTACTCTATTGCATACCATGTGTTATGACGATCCCGTCTAGCTCGCATTCCCCGTGTTTCCGCTATCAGCGGGGGGTGTGACACATCAGCCGATGAAACGTCTGAAGTTTGAAGTCTGAAGACCAAGTGCTGAAGCTTCAGAGTTTGTCACAACAGCTGAAGAATACTTCTTCAGTTGTTGTGATGGTTTACTTTTCAGTTGTTTAGTTTCAGTAGTTTGTAATTTTCCTTTCAGTAGTTTGTAAATGACTGAAGAGTTTGTTCTTCAGTCGTTGTAGCTTTCAGTAGTTTCTTTTCTTATCAGTCGTTTGTAATAAGTAGTTGACACTTAGTATCTTGTAAGAAGATGTCAGCTGTTTGACATCTTCAGTAGTTTAGGTGTTTTTTTAGTAGTTTGTTAATAACCGTTTGATGTCACTATCAAGTGACATCAGCTAACGTCATTCTTCCTATAAGAGGAAGATGACCTAATTGTAAACGGTGCCGAAGCGTGTGATTCAATAGAAAACACCTTTTCGCAGAATTGTTCTCTCTCTATAACTTTACTGTTAAATGCAAAATCATTTGTGTTCTTGCTTGTTTTTTTAATTCTCGTGCTAAATCCGCTGCGAATACAACCTAATTGATCAAACTAGAGGCTGAGATCCTTTCAAATGGTATCAGAGCTGGTTAATCATTGATCAATTCAACAATTGATCATTGAAACTGCTCTTTTGATCTTTACGTTTAATCGAATTAGCAATTTGCAAGAATTAGTTATAGAGATTGAGTTTCTGCTGCTTCTGGCTGTTAAACTTGAGGTTCTCGTGGTTTTTGAGCTAGATTTGTTTTGTTTTCCTTGAAATTGACTGAAATCTGAAATGGCGACACCAACAAATGATCCTCACAATACTGGCTCCTCAACCAAGCCTCCGATGCTTGTGAGGAGTGAGTATAACATCTTGCAAAGGCGTATGCTCCATCATCTATAGATCAACAGTGCTGGTTGTTGGAAATCGGTGGAGCATGGACCTTATAAGCCGATGGTGAGCGCTCCTGAATCTAATGAGAGGGTTCCGAAGAAACCCGATCAATATTCGGACGAAGATCTTAAGCTGTTCGAGATTGATGCAAAAGCCCATGGAATTCTGGCCATGGCACTAGCGAACGAAATCTATTCGGGACTGATGCATCATGAGACTGCTCATGATCTCTGGGTTGCTCTGAAGGAACAATTAGGAGGAACCGATGAGGTCTTAGCAAACACAAGGGAAATCCTCACCCAACAATATGAGACATTCTCTCATAGGAAGGGTGAGACTCTGACTCAACAGTTTGAGCGGTTATCATGTTTGATCTCTGAGTTGAAGATGGTCAAACAAGAGTACTCAAACAGCCAGATGAACAATCGTTTCCTTAGATCCCTGCATGAGAGATGGGACACTTATACCATTGTCCTATGCTCCAGTGCAAATCTGGATACTCTATCTCTCACCCAGCTTCATAGGAAACTGCTTACATTTGAGAGAGAGAGAGAGCAGAAAAGGAAGTTGTCCACCTCTGGCAAGCTCACTGATGACTTTGTCTCAGGCAATGCTGCCTTGATAGGTTAGGAGTCAGAATATGCTTCATCTGAGAGTGCCTATAATGAGCATATTGATTTCCCTAGCAATTCTGAATATGCTTTTGTTGGTGTTGATAGTAGTTCAGGAGGTTGCAGTGATAACCTGTGCTTTCTGATGGAGGATTTGAAGGGCATTCCAGATGATGATCTGGAAGAGATGGATATCTTGAGTCAAATGGCTATGATAAATATCCGATCTCAAAAGTTCTACAAGAGAACCGGCAGGAAATTCCCTGGTCTCTCTGGCAAAACCAAAGTTGGTTTTGACAAGAGCAAGTTGAGGTGTCACAAGTGCCACAGGCTTGGACACTTTGCTAGAGAGTGTAGATCATCTGGATCTAACTCCTCTGCACCCTTTGTGACTTTTCCTAGCAATAGCTCACAGCACAAAGGGTAACATCCTTCCATTTCTAATCCATCACCAGCTCAGGCATCACCTGCATACTTTGTGCCTCAGGGTCATATGCCATACCCATACCCCTGCTACTACATGCCTCAGCCAAGTCAAGTTCAAGCACCCCCTGCTCAGCAACCACATGCTCTTCTTGAGCCTCAACCTTCCCAATCTCATCATCAAACCCAATCTCAACAACACAACTTCTTCACCCCAGGAGTTGTTGACTGGAGTAGTTTACCAGATGATTTATCTGGTCAAGAAAAACTATTCCAAGGTGCTAGTCAACATGGTGGTGATCATCCTTTTGGGAACCTTGCTCTCATGGCCCTGGAGTCTGCTGATGGGTCATCCTCCAATACTTCATCTCAGGTATCTTATAAGGCTAAAGCCAAGCTTTGTTCTGATTCATGCATAGCAGCATTTGCTTCTATTAGAGAGGCAAATGTAGCTTTAATTGATAAAAACCTTGAGCTAGAGCAAACCATTTCCAAAAGAAAAGTTGAATTTGAGGCTGTGATTAATGATAAAAATGATGAGATCTATAAGCTTAAATGCCAAATCAAAGATGATAATGCTAGGGAAGAGGTACTTCTAGAGAAGTACAGAGACCTCAAGGAAACACTTGCAGCTACCCAGGTAGAGTGTGATCGATGGGTACAATCCTGCAAGGGTTTTGAAATGCTTCTTAGTAAGCAATCTGCTTCCAATGTGAAGTTTGGCATTGGTTATAATCATACTGCTCCTCCTACAAATTTCACTTCAAGAGTAGAAGTTGAATCTGATGGAGAGAGCAATAACCAATCCTTCTCATCATGTGACCTACGATCTGATACAGCATCATCAGAAGTAGAAGTCAGCATTCATTCCTCACAAAACCAATCAGCTAATGCTAAAACAGCTGATGGTTCAAATGCTGACTGTCACATGATAAACAAGTTGATCAACTCAGGTGTTGTCTCTAGAAGTACTGAAAGTACTGGAGAGCAAGTGATAACACCTGAAGTTCAAACCCCAACTACTTCCAGTACTGAAGAGAAGAAAACTGCCAGTAGAAAGGGTTTGAAGACTCCTGAAGAAGATATAAGGAAAGCAAGTATTTCAAAGAAGAAAACTGCCAGTATTGCTAGCAAACTACTGAAGAACAAGTCTTCAGTTGTTTCATCTTCTTCAGTTGATGATCAACATAACATAAAGAAGAAGTCATGTGGAATATGTGGCTTGTTCAATCATCTTACAGATGATTGCTGGTACAAAAGGGGTTCCAAACTCAAACAAAAGGAGAAAATTACAGAGAAAATGAATGAAATGAAAACTGAGTTTGAGACCAAGTTTGTATCAGCAACATCAAAGCCTGAAACCCCTAAGCCCAAAAAGAAATCCAAAAAGAAGGTAGGGGTTACTCAGGCAACAGCTGAGGTTGCTTAAAAGAAGATGGTGCAGCATAGGAATCCATCACCAGCAAGCACTAATGTGTCTGAAGAGCTGAAAGCTTTATCACAAAATCAGACACAACTTGTGATGATGGTTCAACATCTAATGGGAAGAGTCAACCAATTAGATGCTCCTGTGTTGAAACCACAGAAAAGGAAATCAAAGCCAAAGGGTTCCTCTTCTACACCATCTCCTTCACCTCAGACTGTCACACGTAACAAACCAGTTAGTGTTGCATCTGTTGATGAGAACAGACCCAAAACCAAACAGCTTTGGGTCTCTAAAACTAACTAACTTGTTATGATGATTGCATGGTTCTTCAACATGCCAACGAAGCATCTGGTATGTAGACAGCGGAGGATCCATGCACATGGTAGGAAGCAGCTCTCTTCTTAATGACTACTCTCAAGGAAAGAAGGGATTTGTTTCCTTTGGCAATGATGCAAAAGGTTACATCATCGGCAAAGGCTTTGTTTCCAATGGGGAAATAAGGTTTGATGAAGTTAACCATGTGGAGAATCTCAAGTACAATCTCTTGAGTGTTAGTCAAATGTGTGATAAAGGCCATGTTGCCCTTTTAACAAGCCAGAACTATCGGATTCTGTCATCCAAAGTTCTGAGTTTGATTGCCAAGGTGTTGGATGAATATACTCTCCTGAAGGCCAACAGGACAGGAAGAGTATATGCCTTAGATCTTTCCAAGAAAATTGATCTAAAAGGCCATCCTTGCCTATTCTCCAAGGCCTCTCCTCAAGAATCTACTCTATGGCATAGAAGGCTGGGGCATGTTAATCTCAAAAACATGAATCAGCTGATAAGCCATGGTTTAGTCAGAGGGTTGCCTTTGAAGGAGTTCAAATGTGAAGACAACTGCACTGCTTGCTTAAAGGGAAAACAACACAAAGTCTCATTCCCTCCTATAGAAGAACCAAAGTCCATTGTCTGCTTGCAACTCTTGCACATGGATCTCTTTGGTCCTGTCAGGGTGATGAGCATGGCAAAGAAGAAATACTGTCTGGTAATTGCGGATGATTACTCTAGATTTGTATGGACTTTCTTCTTGCACTCCAAAGATGAAGCTGCCAAATCTATAATGAACTTTGTGTTATTTATGGAGAAGCAGTATTCCCTTCCAGTCAAATGTGTGAGGAGTGACAATGGAACAGAGTTTAGGAATCACATACTTGATGACTTCTACTTGTCAAAGGGAATTAAAAGGCAGTTCAGTATTCCCAGAACTCCTGAACAAAATGGAGTGGTTGAGAGAAAGAACAGGACCCTCATTGAAGCTGCAAGGTCAATGTTGGCAGACTCTAGCTTGCGATTGACTTTTTGGGCTGAAGCTGTCAACACAGCTTGCTATGTGCAGAATAGAGCATTAGTGAATCAGAGGTTGATAAAGACTCCTTATGAAGTACTTCATCATTTGGCCCCTCTGATTTCCTTCTTTAGAGCCTTTGGGTGTCCTTGTTTCATTCTTAACACAAGCAATCCACTCCAGAAGTTTGCTTCAAAGGTCGATACAGGGTATTTTGTTGGTTATTCATCAACTTGCAAGGCATACAGAGTTTTCAACTGTAGGACAAAGATGGTTGAAGAGACTCTACATATGAAGTTCAATGAATCTCCAAAGGATAAGATTCCACAAAACCCTGTGGAGTTGTTTGATCTGGACATACTGCAATATGTTCCTTATCAACCTCCAGCTGTTGCTCCTGTCAACAGTTCTCCACCTGGTGGTACTGATGATGATGTAGCCAGTACTCACCTTTTCAGGTTTAGTGACCATCTGCTTGAGTCCACTAAACCTGATGCTCCTGTAGCTTCAGCAGCCCCATCCATAACAAATGTTGATGAGATTTCTACATGCTCTACTTCATTTGAGCTGCCATCTCCTGCATGGTTTTAAGAATCCTCATCACCATCTGTTGTTGCTGAAGGTCCTACAAACACTTGCACTGATCTTATAGTCTATCAAGAGCTGAAGAATCACCCAATGTCTCAGATCATTGGTGATATCAATGCTGGAGTTTCAACCAGAAGTCAATTGTCCAATTTCTGCTTCTATGCTCTCTTCATCAGTCAGCGAGAGCCAAAGAACTACGATGCTGCCTTAAGAGACAATGGATGGGTTGAAGCAATGCAGCTAGAGCTTCTTCAGTTCAGAAAATAGCAAGTGTGGGAGCTTGTTCCTTTACCCCAAGGTAAGTGTGCAATAGGCACTAAATGGGTGTTTAGGAACAAAACTGATGAAAAGGGCCAAATTGTCAAGAACAAGGCCAGGCTGGTTGTCCAGGGGTTTGCACAAGAGGAAGGCATCGATTATGATGAAACCTTTGCCCCTGTAGCCAGACTGGAGGCAATTAGATTGTTCTTAGCTTATGCTGCCTTTCACAATCTTAAAGTTTATCAAATGGATGTCAAAAGTGCATTTCTTTATGGTAAAAAAAGAGCAAGTTTATGTGTGTCAACCACCAGGCTTTGAGGACAATAAACATCCTGATTGGGTGTATATGCTTGATAAAGCTCTTTATGGGCTGAAACAAGCTCCTAGAGCCTAGTATGAGACATTATCAACTTTTCTTCTAGAGAATAAGTTCACTAGAGGCACCATTGATAAAACTCTATTCATAAAGACTGTGGGACAGCATAAGCTCCTTGTTCAAATTTATGTAGATGATATAATTTTTGCATCCTCTGATCCCCAGTTGTGTGATGAATTTACTAAGCTCATGAAGCAAAAGTTTGAAATGAGTGCTATGGGAGAATTACAGTTCTTTCTAGGGTTGCAAATCAAACAAAGGGCTGATGGAACCTTCATTCATCAATCCAAGTATACAAAGATTTGTTGAATAAGTTTGATTTACAAAACTGTAAGCCCTGTTCTACTCCCATGAGCAGCACCACATAACTGGATGTTGATCAGAAAGGTAAAGCGGTTGATGAAACCCTTTACAGATGTATGATTGGGTCCTTGATGTACCTTACAGCTTCTCGACCAGACATCATGTTTGCAACATGTGCCTGTGCTAGATTTCAGGTTGCACCTAAAGAATCCCATTTGATTGCAGTCAAAAGGATCTTTAGATATTTGCAAGGTACCCAATCACTAGGTATTTGGTATTCAACTGGGCATTCTTGCAAATTAGTTGCTTTCTCTGATAGTGACTATGCAGGATGCAAAGTCACCAGAAAATCCACTTCTGGTGGTTGCCAATTCCTAGGCAATTGTTTAGTTTCTTGGCAGAGTAAGAAACAAACATCAATTGCTACATCCACTGCTGAAGCTGAGTACATTGTTGCTGTAAGTTGTACATCTCAGGTACTTTGGCTTCAGAATCAACTCTTGGATTATAGCATCACAGAGACTAAGACTCCATTATTAATGGATAGTGCTTCAGCTCTTTGTATTGTTAAAAATCCAGTCCAGCACTCTAGGACCAAACATATAGAGATCAGACATCATTTTATTAGGGATTGCTATGAAAAAGGTCTGATTGATCCTAAGTTTGTGCCTAGTGCTGATGAGCTTGCAGACTTATTTACTAAGCCTCTAGATAGTGCCACATTTCAGAATTTGGTACTAAGGATTGGTATGCTGCAGCTAGAATAATTTGACTAATACTGATGTTCTCAGCTCACAAGTACTGATGAGCATTAGTATGCAAAGGTCAAAAATAAGTACTGATGAGTTATTTAGTCTTCAGTCTTTTCATAACTACTGAAGACTAAAATACTTTAAAGTACTGAAGTACATTATTTGTTGAAAACAACTGATGTAGTTACAACTACTGATGTGGTTATAACTACTGATGTATAGTTTCCAAACAAATAAGTACTAAAGAACAAATTTTGTTCACAAGTACTGATGTGTAATCTTACACATAAGTACTGAAGACAAATTTGTTCACAAGCTCTGAAGAATAATTTATTTCATCAGCTCTTATGAACATCTGATCAAAGAGCTAAAGAATAAATATTCACAAGAGCTAAAGGCCAATGAAACTGCTGAAAGTCAGCCAAAGAGCTGATGAGTAAATGTGGAGGTTAGAATGAAACAACTGAATTGACGGCAACAACTGATGAGTAACTTTACTCTTCAGCTGATACCAACATCTGTTGTTTCATATCCAAACAACTGAAGGACAAAACCATGTCTTCAGTAGTTTCATAACTACTGATGACTAACACCACGTCCTCAGTTGTTTACAACAACTGAAGCAAAACCATGTCTTCAGTAGTTCACAACTACTGATGTCAGTAGTTTACAACTACTGAAGACTAACACCAAGTCTTAAGTTGTTTACAATGTCTGAAGACATGTCTTCAGTAGTTTATAACTACTGATGACTAACAGGTCTTCAGTCGTTCACAACATCTGACGGACAAAACCAAGGTCTCAGTAGTTTCAACTACTGAAGACTAACACTAAGTCCTCGGATGTTTACAACTTCTGAAGGTTAAACCACGTCATCAGTCGTTTCAACAACTGATGACTAACACCAAAACCTTCAGTCGTTTTATTTCAGCCGTTTCCCTACCCTATAAATACCCAACCCAACCTTCATAGAGTTTTTCATTCTCACTTGACCTAAAATTTCAAAAACTCTGAAACCTCCCATACACCATTAATGGCGACCATGCAACTAAAGCCACGACACAACTGTGTCGCATACCTCACAAAGTCACCATTCTGGACAAAGTTTCACAACGCCATCGATCTTATGATCGATTCTCCATTCCAGACGGCATTTCTCCTAAACCCCACTATATATGCCGATTCCCTTCACAGTTCTAGACGACCGTCACTATCCAAACTGGAGAGAATGACGCCGAGGTCTCTCTCCGGTCGTTCGTCAACACCAAATAGGTGGTCATCACTCCAGCACTCATCCGACAAACCCTAAAACTGAATGATGCCACCTTCCCAACCGCCTACCCCAAAGGCACTCTTGATCTTTCTTTTGCTGCTCATGACTATCAGGGTAACCTCTCAGCTTCTACCCTGCTCAAGAAACATTTCCATGACCCGAACGCCTCATTTTTCACATGGTAAATGTTTCTTTATCCCCGAAGACATCCTCATGGGACCAGATGACCACAAGGTGGCAACAGGTATTGTATTCTATCCTTGAGAAACAACCACTAAATTTTTCTGAAATAATTTTCTTGGAACTCAAGGACATGGCCACAAAACCTTTGCAAACCATTGGATTTTATATCCACGGCTCTTAATGGCCATGATAGAGTATCAGCTTCAAGCTGAGGGACTAGTTGGCACTTAAGTCCCTGCCATGGCTGTATCGCCTGAGGTATACTCCAGGCACAACACAGACCAAACATTGAAACAGGCTGCCAGGCTGCGAAAACCCACGCAGTTGGAACCCACAACCTCCACCTCAAAGTCCAAAGTCCCTACCAAACCCAAACCCAAAAAGAAACCCAAAAAGGCTACTCAGGGAGATGAGTCCCCTGAGGATGCCCCTACACAACAAACGCAGGAAGTGATTGCTGGCCAGATTCTCCCAGCAATCACCACGACTCCACCTACCACAACCGTACAGGCTTCCTCTTTATAGGAGCCTGATGCAACCATTTCTGGGGCTGCCACACATCTGGAACCTTTCTCAATTGAGGAGGTTGCCATTGAAATGCACACTTCTCCCCATGTGCATACTGCTTCTAGCCTATCTCCCACTGCAACCGCCCCTAAAAGCCCTAGTCTAATAATTGCAGAAGTGTTGACCCATCTTAACACTCCACCCTCTCCCCAGAAACCAATCACAACTGGTATATCTCCAACCATAGAGAGGGTGGAAACAAGTGTTGATGGGAGCCCACAACACAGAGAATCACATGTTTCATCTCCTAGTGTGGCCAGGGAGATAGGATAATCTGGTGAGGCTGCCACTTCCCCTGCATCAGCATATGAGCAGGAAGAAGCTGGTACCATCTATAAGACCTCACCAGAGGCAACTGCCAATGATGGATCCAATCCGGAGGCTGGAAGTCCCCAGAACCATTATAGCCTGAGAGGGTGAAGGAGAAGGAGAGGGAGGAGAGAGCTGAAATGATTAAAGTGGCAGAAAGTCAAAAGGACTTTCACGTCACTTACAAGAAGAAGAAGGGAGAGAAGGAGAGGGAGACTGATCTAGCTGTCCTTGTCAAGGAGGCTGATGCTGAACATAGTCGTTCAATGGATAATATCATTGATCAGCTGTTCAGGCAAGGCTTTGACACCGACACTGCTATGCTAGATCAGGAAATAAGAAAACTGGAGATGAAAGAGATTGACTACCGATGGACCAGTTATAGCCAAGAGGAAAGAGAGAGACTTGAGGCTATGACTAGGTTTATTTCGAGTACTTGGGGAGACCAGTCCTAGATATTACGTCATGGACCAGGGACAGCATCTTGGCTATAGCCACCAAGATCTGTTCGGCTGGGGAATTCACTAAGGGACTGGCCATAGAAGCCCTTTCTAAAACCGGTGCTGGGAACTGGACTTTGCTAGCAAAACAAACCAAATCCTCACTCATATCCAGACTGCTAGCAAAGCCTGCCCAATCTCTCACACCAACACAAACCCAAACACAACCCACAAAACCAACCCCCTCACTATCAAAAACCATTGCGGATGATACATCCTTGAAGAAGAAGAGAAGGATGTTGAGCCTACAAGAAGAAGAAGAAGAGGATGATGAGGAACAAGATAGGTTGCCTCTCTCTGCAGTCCTATCTTTGCCAAAAGCCAAACCTATGCCCATTACTCCCACCTCACAGATGGAAACTGTGAGGGTAAAGATAGAAGAAGAACAGCAGCAGAAGCTTCACGATGATGAGATGCTGAAAAGCATAGACAAAGCTTATGCTGCTTCCTCATCGATTGTTAACATGAGGAAAGAGGCTCTGAGACTGTACACTCTCATGCATACCTTGCAATATCAGAGAGATAGAGTGAGAACTTGGCCTGATCCTAGGGTGGCTCACAGGATTATAAAGAAAGACATTCCAGTGAGATACAAGGGCCAAGTAAAGAGGATCGTAGATGAAGTGATCACAGTGGCCATTGTAATAACACCCTGGGAGATTGTTGAAGATTTCAAGAAGGCCTACGAGGCTAACCTGCCACCTCAAACAATGTTGGAGAATAGGGTGGTTAGGAAGGGGTTAGTCTACAAGAGGCTTGAGAACTTCAGGAAAGATGAGCTCAATTTGCTACTTGAAGGCAAACATCCAGATGAATTCGCCTATAGACAGATTACCACAGTTAAGCTCATGAATGGTAAACAGGCCAAGTTTGTCTCAGAGCTGTATGGGTGTGAAGGATTGTTTGATGGTGAGGCTGAGGAGCTTACAAAGGAAGAACAGATTGTATTTGTTGAAGCCTACACCAGAGAATCCTACAGGCTCATACATGGGAAGTAGGTCTCATGGATGGGACAACAGCCCTGTGTCCAGTTCCCCATGTCAGGGTTCCCATCCATACTATGCCAACCAAATCTCAGAGACCTCTTCCCAGGCCAGTGCTTAATTGGGTCATCTTCTAAGCTGATCAAGAAGGAAAAGACCAATCTTCCTGCCATTAATAAGTGGGACAATAAATTGCTTAGAGGTTTTGGCTACATTAGTTTAGGGGGAGTTTGTTGGACCAAAAGAACCAATGAGCCAAGATCAGAAAAACCTCTAAGTCCCACAAGACATCACAACAACTGCTGAAAGCTTCATCAGCAGTTTGACAAAGACTGAAGACTTCAAGTACTAAAGACTGAAGTACTGAAGATCAACAACCGATGTTCAAAGTCTGAAGACATCAGCTGATGACAACTACTGAAGTCATCATCTGATGAAATGTCTGATGTTCAAAGTCAGAAGACAAAGACTGAAGACATCAGCTGATGACAACTACTGAAGTCATCAGCTGATGAAACGTCTGAAGTTCAAAGTCTGAAGACTAAGTGTTGAAGCTTCAGAGTTTGCCACAACAGCTGAAGAATACTTCTTCGGTTGTTGTGATGGTTTACTTTTCAGTTGTTTAGTTTTAGTAGTTTGTAATTTTCCTTTCAGTAGTTTGTAAACGACTGAAGAGTTTGTTCTTCAGTCGTTATAGCTTTCAATAGTTTCTTTTCTTATCAGTCGTTTGTAATAAGTAGTTTGACACTTAGTATCTTGTAAGAAGATGTCAGTTGTTTGACATCTTCAGTAGTTTAGGTGTTTTTCAGTAGTTTGTTAATAACCGTTTGATGTCACTATCAAGTGACATCAGCTGACGTCATCCTTCCTATAAAAGGAAGATGACCTAATTGTAAACGGTGCCGAAGCGTGTGATTCAATAGAAAACACATTTTCGTAGAATTGTTCTCTCTCTATAACTTTACTGTTACATGCAAAATCATTTGTGTTCTTGCTTGTTTGTTTAATTCTCGTGCTAAATCTGCTGCGAATACAACCTAATTGATCAAATTAGAGGCTGAGATCCTTCATAAGACATACTAGTTCACGGTTTTTGTGGTGTGTGACACCATATGGCTGAGAGTTAGAGGGCTGAAATGGTTACCCCTTTTGATTTTAAAGATATTACTTTATGCATGTAAGGATCTTTAAAAATTCAGATCATGAGATAGTTGTTTGTTTGGACAAAACCCATTTTTTTGGTTTATGTTTGCCAAGAATATAGGTTGAAAGGGGCTGCCAAAAATCGATAGATATGTACATATTTGGATATGTTGTTTTGGTTATGCATAACAAAGCCTAGACCTTGTGGATTGATTGATTGGTTGTCTTGATATATTCATTTGGCTATGTAATAATTTAATTTTATGTTTCAAGTCTTGTTTTGTAATTTATTTATTTATTTGGTTTGTAATAAATAGATTAGGAGTTTTTCCTTTACTAGAAAAATTGTATTAGGATACATATTTTGTAAGGATGCTCAAGATCAGGATTTGAAGAAATATGGACAAAGAGGATGCTTGAAGATGTGGATTCAAGTGGGAGTCTCCTTTTGCCATCCTTGTGTCATGTTCTTAACCCTTAGGACAAGACCTTGTGACACACTTGTTTTGGCTAGCAAGTGTGTTCATCTAGTACGCTTTGTTATGCATATGTGAATGGATTGTTTATGCTTGGTTGATTGCTTATGTTGATGTTTGTTTTGAATATTTGGATGTGATAACAAACCGTCGATTAAAACAAGCTATAACAAGAAATTGGTTCTCAAATCATTAAGCACAAATAGAATGGTTTTATAAAAGGATTAATGATTTGCAAAATAAAATGGGTTTTATTTAAAAGAACCAATAGGGTACTATATGGTTGAATGCATACAATCATATGGTACATAGAGCTCTCTAAACTAAAATTGTGAAAACATAAATCCCTTTTGAAAACTAGTTTAACACCACCTTTTACACAACACTTAGGTTACTTGCAAACTCTTAGTGGGATAAAGGTCACATAACCACTTTGAGGGAACTTGTAACTTGAGGTGAGAATACCATGTTTGTGGAATAAAGGTCACCTAACCACTTATATAGTAACTCACATGTGTGTGTAAGTAGGACGACTTGATTTGTGAAATATATTGAATGGATCACCTAAAATATGTTTTACAAAGGTGTTGATGGGATAAACATACCGTTTCAAACATAAGATGTTCAAATGATCCCATACCATTAGAAGTTGCAATAGGTTGCAATTGAAAGAATTGATCTGCCCAAGATACATATTAAATTGATGTGGCTAGTGTGATATGATCCAAGTCGGGTCATACCCAATAACAAGCTAAACAAACACCAATGGATAATTATTAGTTGATGAGACAAACAAATAAATTATGACACCAATTTAGAAAATGAGTTTTCTAAATCATTGCTTTTGTAAATAAACAACATTATATGGATAATTTGTTTGTGGGAATTAGTTGTTTTATTATTTAAGTTAGTTAAGTAATTACAAAAACATGTGTGTTACTATTTTATAAAATGTAAGGGTTATATTTATAAAATGGCAATACAAGAGATTATATTTTATAAGTTGTAAAATGGGAGGGAAAACCAAATGTTTGTGGGCCATAAGCGGCCGCCCCTTTGGGGTTTTTGAATCCCCTTTTACCTTATATTGGTTGCATGTGTTATTGGAACACACAACCCTCTTGAAACACTCTATCTCTCACATTACACAAGAAGCAAAACACTCTCTCTTTCTCTTCTTTCTTACGGTTTTGAGCAGAAAAGAAGAAGGAATTTCAGCATTCAAAAGGTGGTTTTGATTGCTACAAATTGGTGTCCAAGTATCCTAGCATTCAAGGGTGTTTGAAGAAGCTTGGGGTACAACCTCTTGAGGATTTCTTGCTTGAAGTTTCAGCCACAAACATCATCATCCTCATCTTACAAATTCGGGTTTAGGAAGCTACAAAGGTTGTAGTTTCTTGACTATCTAGTGTTCTTTCATTTGTATGCATTGTGTATAAAGATCCATGGCTTGGGGTTTTTGTTAAATGGCTTTAACAACAATCTTATGAACATGTTTTAAAACATAAAAATCCGCTGCGTTTTCATATAAACTAAGTTATATGAGCTTTGATAAACATGTTAATACCCCAACAATGGCATCAAGAGCCACTTATACATATGCATACATGTATTATACTTGGTAGTTCATGTTGACACCACAAACCGTGGGATTAGGGGCTGTTTTGGTACCCCCTTTTTGATGTTTAAAGATGCTACATTATGCATATTAGGATCTTTAAACTCTAGTTTATAAGATAATTGTTTGCATGGACTAAACCCATTTGTTCTTGGTTTATGTTGGCCAAGAACATGGGTGATAAGGGGCTGCCAAAATCGGTTCATTAGTGTATATTTGGATATATTGTTGTTTATTATGCATAACAAAGCCTAGACCATTTGGATTGAATGATTGATTGTCATGTTATATTCATTTGGGCATGTAATAATTTATCTTTGGTTTCAAGTTTTGTTTTGTAATCTATTCATTCATATGGTTTGTAATAAATAGATTAGGAGTTTTTCTTAACTAGAAAATGTATTAGGACTAGAAAAAATGTAAGAAAAGATAAGACAAGAGGATGCTTGAAGATGTGGTTTCAATGGGAGTCCCTTTGGTCAACCATGTGTCATGATTCATAACCCTTAGGACATGACAATTTGACACACTTGTTTTGGCTAAACAAGTGTGATCAACTTAGTATGCTTTGTTATGCATATATGATGTTTTGTTTATGTTTGGTTGAATGCATATGATGATGTTTGTTTTGATATTTGGATGTGATTAACAAACCGTCAACTAAAACAAACAATAAACAAGTAATTGGTTCTCAATCATTAAGCATAAATAGAATGGTTCTATAAAAGGTTTATGGTTTGCAAAATAAAATGGGTTTTATTAAAAGAACCAATAGGGTAGCATATGGTTGAATTCATACAATCATATGATACATAGACTTTTCTAAAACAAGAATTGTGAAATTAAAACCCCTTTTGAAAAACAAGTTAAACACCATCCTTGTACACAACACTTAGGTAACTTGCAAACTCCTAGTGGGATAAAGGTCCACCTAACCACTTTGAGGGAACTTGTACTTGAGGTGAAATACCATGTTTTGTGGGATAAAGGTCACCTAACCACTTATATAGTAAACTCACACGTGTGTGTAAGTAGGACACTTGATTTGTAAAATATTTGAATGGATCACCTAAAATGTTTTTAAAAGGTGTTGATGGGATAACATGCCGTGATAAACATATGATGTTTAAACGATCCATACCCTAGAAGTTGCAATAGGTTGCAATTGTCATTTATGACTACCTGTTTTAATTAATAATGGGATAAGGTCACCTAACCCAATATTAAATATAACTTGGATTCTAAAATTTTGTTATTAATAGTCTATGAGACATAAAGGGTATTAATAAATGAAATATAATATATCAACGATCACTAAAATGGAACTTTGTAAAATCTTGTAGATGGCCGACAAACAACAACGCTAATACTGATGTACAAACCAAAGCCACCAATCCCTAAGGGCGATCCTTCAAAGGGATCGTCTAACACCTAACAATTTCATGGATTGGTACCGCAACTTGAGAATTGTTCTCAAGCAGGAAAAGCGGGCCTATATCCTTGATGATCCCATCCCCGATGAACCTAACGAGGAGGATGTGGAAGCCTATAATGATTGGGTTAGATATGTGGAGGACTCCATCCAGGTCTCTTGCTTAATGTTAGCAAGTATGACACCCGAACTCCAAAAGGAGTATGAGCTCCATGGAGCCTATGACATGATCACTCAGCTGTGGGAAACGTTCCAGCAGCAAGCTAGAGTGGAGCGCTTCGAAACGGTTCGAGCGCTTCATGCATGTAGGATGGAGGAATCCCAATCAGTTTTCATCTTATGTTCTTAAGATGAAAAGCCACATCGACCGCCTTCAAAGGCTGAACTGTCCCGTCTCAAAGGAGTTGGCCACGGATTTGATCCTTAATGGCCTAACTAAAAAGTTTGAGGCATTCGTCATGAATTACACATGAACGGATGGACAAGAGCATAAATGAACTTCATTCTATGCTCAATCAGCTGAGGCGGGAATGGTAAAAGGGTTTTACCCGTTCTCACCATAATGAAGGTGGAAGAAGGAGAAGGTCTCTACCCCTCCTAAGGCAACTGTTGCCAAAGGAAAGGGGCACGTTGGGGGAAAGGGGAAGATGGTTGTTATGGCGGAACCTCCGAAGCCCAAGGAGAAGAAGCAAAAGGTTGCTGTGAACGACCCATGCTTCAAATGTGGTGAGATAGGGCATTGGATGAGAAATTGTCCAGTCTATCTCAAAGAGTGAGAGAAAAGAGCGATGCGGGCAAACCTCAGTATAATATACATGATACATATAGAACTAAATGTTATTTCTTCTAACACATGGTATTAGATACCGGATGTGGAACTCACATTTGCAATTTGTTGCAGGGTTCAAAGAAGTGAGCATTATGAGAAAGGGGAAATAAGTCTCTTTATGGCAATGGTGCAAAGGTTCACGTGGAAGCCCAAGGAGACTACATTTTGAAGCTTCCAAATGGTTTGGAAGTTATTTTATGTAATGTACTATATGCTCCTAGTTTGACTAGGAACATAATTTCTGTTTCCCGTTTAAGACAATATGATTATGATTTCAAGTTTGTTGACAATGATATTCATGTTTTCTTTGAATCATGTATTTTATTTTAAGGCTATACCTTGTAATGGTATTTATGAATTGGTTCATGAAACGCAACATATGATAGCTCAATATACCAAGCAACCACCAAAAGACTCAAATTAGATTTGAGTGATACCTACCTTTGGCATTGTCGTCTTGGTCATATAAACAAGAAACGCATACAACACTTCAAAAGAATGGTCTTTTAAAAACAAATGAATGTGATTCATTTGATGTATGTGAATCTTGTTTACAAGGAAAATGACTAAGGCACCCTTTAGTGGAACTAACGAAAGGGCAAAAGATTTATTAGGTATCATACATTCGGATGTAGTGGTCCTTTTAAGCCAATGACTAGAAATGGTGAAAGATACTTCATTACCTTTACCGACGATTATAGTCGCTATGGGTATGTGTATTTATTAAGACACAAAGATGAAGCTTTTGAAATGTTCAAAATCTTCAAGAATGAAGTAGAAAATCAACTCAACAAATCAATTAAAGTTCTCCGCACCGATAGAGGCGTGAATACCTAAGTGATGTTTTTCAAGATCATCTTAGGAGTTGTGGGATTGTCTCATAACTCACTCCACCTGGAACACCACAACATAATGGTGTGTCTGAGAGGAGGAATCGAACCTTATTGGATATGGTTCGATCTATGATGGCTAGAAGCACATTGCCTCTATCATTTTGGGGTTTCGCTTTGCTCTCCGCGGCCCGTATTCTGAATATGGCCCCAACCAAGAAGGTGGAAAGGACACCTTTTGAGATATGGCATGGAAGTTCCATCCCTATCATACTTAAGGGTTTGGGGTTGTGAGGCTTATGTTAAGACTCCCACCCCAAACAAATTAGATGTCCGATCCACCAAGTGTATCTTTGTTGGATATCCTAGAGATTCTATGGGATATTATTTCTATGATCCGCTGGAACAAAAGGTGTTTGTTGCAAGAAAGGGTGAGTTCTTAGAAGCCAAGTTCCTTATGGAAGGAGCTAGCAGTAGAACAGTGGATCTTGAGGAGGATCAAGAACCACAGCCCGATGCACGTTTGGTTGAAACTAGCACTCAACATGAGGATGTTGATGATGATCAAGCGGTTGATCAATACACACAAAACATTCGCAGAAGTGGTAGAACTAGTATTCCACCTGAAAGATACGGATTTTTCATGGATGGATGCTATGTGGTAGATTCAAATGATCCAACCACATATCATGATGCAGTGTCCAATTTGGATTGTGACAAATGGCTTGAAGCCATGAACGTTGAGATGCAATCCATGTATGACAATCAAGTTTGGGAACTTGTTGTACCACCTCTTAATTCCAAAGTAGTTGGAAGTAAGTGGGTTTTCAAGAAGAAAACCGATATGCATGGAAACTTGGATACTTACAAAGCTAGACTTGTAGCAAAGGGTTTCACTCAAACTCAAGGGTTGATTATGATGAAACCTTCTCGCCTGTTGCAATGCTTAAGTCTATAAGGATATTGTTTGCCATAGCAGCTCATTATGATTATGAGATTTGGCAAATGGATGTCAAAACCGCTTTCCCAAATGGATATCTTGAGGAAGATGTCTATATGGTTCAGCCTGAAGGTTTTGTCGATCCAAAACATCCTAACAAAGTATGCAAGTTAAAGAAATCAATCTATGGATTGAAACAAGCATCGAGAAGTTGGAATCACCGTTTTGATGATGAAGTAAAGAAATTTGCTTCATCAAAAATGCTGATGAGGCTTGTGTGTATAAGAAGGCTAGTGGGAGCACAATAACCTTCTTAGTATTGTATGTTGATGACATACTGCTGTTTGGAAATGACATTCCAACCTTGGAAGGTGTAAAACCTGGCTTGGAAGTTGTTTTTTCCATCAAGGATCTTGGTGAAGCCACTTATATTCTGGGAATAAAGATCTATAGGGATAGATCAAAGCGGCTGATTGGTTTGAATCAAGTGCATACATTGACAAAATCTTGAAAGGTTCAAGATTTCAAAGAGGGACAATATTGAGTACGACTCAATGTCCAAGCTCGAAGGAGGAGCAAAATAGAATGAAGGCAATCCCATATGCATCTGCTATAGGATCCATCATGTATGCAATGATATGCACTAGACCGGACGTGTCATGCGCTTTAAGCATGACAAGTAGATACCAGCAAAATCCTGGTGATAGTCATTGGATGGCTGTCAAGAACATTCTGAAATACCTAAGGAGGACTAAGGACATGTTCTTGATCTACGGGTCTGGTGAAGAGGAACTCGTTGTAAAAGGTTACATGGATGCGAGTTTCCAAACCGATCAAGATGATTCACGATCTCAATCAGGGTACATCTTTATTCTAAATGGTGGAGCTGTTTCTTGGAAAAGCTCAAAGCAAGAAGTCGTAGCGTTGTCCACTACGGAGTCAGAATATGTCGCCGCTTCAATGGCAGCACAGGAAGCTGCATGGCTGAAGAAATTCATAGCCGACCTAGGGGTAGTCCCTTCCATTTAGGATCCCCTAGAGATCTTTTGTGACAACGAGGGTGCGATTGCTCAAATCAAGGAACCTCGTGCTCATCAAAAGACTCGGCACATTGAACGGAGATTCAACTACATAAGGGATGAAGTTGAAAAAGGAAAGATATGTATTCGCAAAGTTCACACTGATAAAAACATTGTGGATCCACTCACAAGCTCCTTGAAAAGGCAAAGCATGAAGGTCATGCTTGTGCCATGGGACTTAGATATTCTAGTGACTGGGTTTAATGTTATAATTTGTATTTAGATATTGGAACTTATGTTATTTGACTTAATTATATGGTTATAATTTTTCATTTGTTCTTCAATTTTAGCATGTTTAAATCCGTGAATAAATAAGTTATTCTAAATGTCCGTAGTCGATCATACTTGTGGGAATAATTATGAATGTAAGACTATAATGAACTTGATTGGTTGATATTCATAAAGTATGAATATAGAGCAAGAGGTTGCTACCAAGGTTCATTGATATCTATGGGATATAGATATTGGACTGACCCGCACTCAATTATTTCTGCATGGAATCTTTGTGATTAGTCATAAGAAATATTGAGTAAAGGCGAATATCATAGTATCCTCATACCTGAGATACATATTGGGTCTTGATATTCACCAAGTATTATACTTTGACTTAGTACTTTGCTGTTCTGAAATATTGGCAGTACATAAGGCTGAATTCAGGTATGATATGAGGTGATTGTGAGAGACGTATGTAGTCAAGATGGAATTTGTTCCTCTTATTCGTTGAGAGTTAGATGTCTAAGGCCTATTAAGTTAAATCACCGGAGAATGACAATTCTGTGTCTCTTGGATTTAACATGACAGCTGAACAAAAGGATAGATGATTGATTCACCTAAATCATGTTCAAGTAAGGTACTTGAAAGGGATGATGTTATTGAATGGCACTTAATCGTATATATTAGGGGTAGCAAACCATTGTTAGGCGTTATTTGCTGCTTGCATCAATCTTCTATGAATCTTGTGCAAGTGGAGATTGAAAGAATTGATCTGCCCAAGATACATATTAAATTGATGTGCCTAGTGTGATATGATCCAAGTCGGGTCATACCCAATAACAAGCTAAACAAACACCAATGGATAATTTATTAGTTGATGTGATCATACAAATAAATTATGACACCAATTTAGAAAATGAGTTTTCTAAATCATTGCTTTTGTAAATAAACAACATTATATGGATAATTGTTTGTGGGAATTAGTTGTTTTATTATTTAAGTTAGTTAAGTAATTACAAACAACATGTGTGTTACTATTTTATAAAATGTAAGGTTATATTTTATAAAATGGCAATACAAGAGATTATATTTTATAAGTTGTAAAATGGGAGGAAAAACCAAATGTTTGTGGGCCATAAGCGGCCGCCCCTTTGGGGTTTTTGAATCCCCTTTTACCTTATAGTGGTTGCATGTGTTATTGGAACACACAACCCTCTTGAAACACTCTATCTCTCACATTACACAAGAAGCAAAAACACTCTCTCTTTTCTCTTCTTTCTTACGGTTTTGAGCAGAAAAGAAGAAGGAATTTCAGCATTCAAAAGGTGGTTTTGATTGCTACAAATTGGTGTCCAAGTATCCTAGCATTCAAGGGTGTTTGAAGAAGCTTGGGTACAACCTCTTGAGGATTTCTTGCTTGAAGTTTCAGCCACAAACATCATCATCCTCATCTTACAAATTCGGGTTTAGGAAGCTACAAAGGTTGTAGTTTCTTGACTATCTAGTGTTCTTTCATTTGTATGCATTGTGTATAAAGATCCATGGCTTGGGGTTTTTGTTAAATGGCTTTAACAACAATCTTATGAACATGTTTTAAAACGTAAAAATCCGCTGCGTTTTCATATAAACTAGTTATATGAGCTTTGATAAACATGTTAATACCCCAACAGCAATTGTCATTCATGACTACCTTGTTAATTTAAATAATGGGATAAAGGTCACCTAACCAATATTTAAATATAACGTTGGATTCTAAATTTTATTTATTAATCGTCTATGAGACATAAAAGGTATTGATAAATGAAATATAATTATATCAACGAATACTAAAATAGAACTTTGTAAAATCTTCTAGATGGCCGACAACAACAACGCTAATAACGATGTACCAAACCAAAACAACCAATCTCTGAGGGCGATCCTTCAAAGGGATCGTCTAACACCTAACAACTTCATGGATTGGTACTGCAACTTGAGAATCGTTCTCAAGCAAGAAAAGCGGGCCTACATCCTTGATGATCCCATCCCCGATGAACCCAACGAGGAGGATGAAGGGCCTATAACGATTGGGTTAGATATGTGGAAGACTCCATCCAAGTCTCTTGCCTAATGTTAGCAAGTATGACACCCGACCTCCAAAAGGAGTATGAGCTCCATGGAGCTTATGACATGATCACCTAGTTGCGGGAAACGTTCTAGCAACAAGCTAGGGTGGAGCGCTTCGAAATGGTTCGAGCGCTTCATGCATGTCGGATGGAGGAATCCCAATCGGTTTCATGTTATGTTCTTAAGATGAAAAGCCATGTCGACCACCTTCAAAGGCTGAATTGTCCTGTCTCAAAGGAGTTGGCCACGGATTTGATCCTTAGTGGCCTAACTAAAAGGTTTGAGGCATTCGTCATGAATTACAACATGAACGGATGGGACAAGAGCATAAATGAACTTTATTCGATGCTCAAAACGGCCGAGGCGGGAATGGGTAAAAGGGTTTTACCCGTTCTCACCATTAATGAAGGTGGGAAAAAGAGGAAGACTTAACCCCCTCCTAAGGCAATTGTTGCCAAAGGAAAGGGGCACGTTGGGGAAAGGGGAAGATGGTTGTTAGGGCGGAACCTCCGAAGCCCAAGGAGAGAAGCAAAAGGTTGTTGCAAACGACCCATGCTTCAAGTGTGGTGAGATAGGGCATTGGATGAGAAATTGTCCAGTCTATCTCAAAGAGTTGAGGGAAAAGAGGGATGCGGGGCAAACCTAGGGTATAATTTACATGATTCATATTGATCTTAATGTCATATCTTCTAACACATGGGTATTGGATACCGGATATGGAACTCATATTTGCAATTGTTGCAGGGGTTCAAAAGAAGTAGGGACTTCAATCAAGGGGATGTTAGCCTCTTCATGGGCAATGGAGCCAAAGTCAAAGTTGAAGCTCGTGGGGACTACATCCTAAAACTTCCAAGTGGTTTGGAAGTAACTTTGAAGAATGTTTTGTATGCTCCTAGTTTGATAGGAATATTATCTCTGCATCCCAATTAAGACATTATGATTATGTATTATCTTTTGTTGAAAATGATATTCATGTTTCTTTAATGATATGTTCTATTTTAAAGCTATTCCCATTAATGGTATTTATGAATTGGTTCATGAAAGTACTTTAAATAGTTCATTGTACCAAACTAACACCAAGAAACTCAAGTTGGATTTGAGTGATACCTATCTTTGGCATTGTCGTCTTGGTCATATAAACAAGAACGTATACAAGCACTTCAAAAGAATGGTCTTTTAAAAACAAATGAATGTGATTCATTTGATGTATGTGAATCTTGTTTGAAGGAAATGATCTGCCCAAGATACATATTAAATTGATGTGGCTAGTGTGATATGATCCAAGTCGGGTCATACCCAATAACAAGCTTGTCAAACACCAATAGATAATTTATTTGTAGATAAGATCATACAAATAAATAATGACACCAATTTAGAAAATGGTTTTTCTAAATTATTGCTTTTGTAAATGAACTTAATTATGTGGATAATTGTTCATAACAAAATTATTTGTTTTTCATTATTTAGTTTTACTAAATGATAACAAATAAAAGAGTGTTTAATTTATAAAGTTTAAAAGCTAGTTTTTAACTTTATAAACTAGATAAAAGAGTGAATTAGTTGTGTTTAAAAATTAAAAGGGTGGGACCCTTTTTGGTCTTGCATCAAACGGCCACCCAAAAGGGGCCAATGGGTTCCTTTCTTTTTTCTTGTAAATAGACAAGGTTTAAAGACAACAAGACACTCCAACTCCTAGCTAATTCACTCTTGCATGCAAAAGGTCTTCTTCTTCCAAAAAACCCTCTCTTTCTCACGGTTTTGAAGAGAGAACAAGTGCAGAATTTTCAGCTTTTCTAAAGGGTTTGGATTGCTGAAAATTTGGTGTCAAGGATTCCTAGCAAATAAGGGTGTTTGAAGAAGCTTGGGGTACAACCTCTTGAGGATTTCTTGATTGAAGTTTCAGCCACAAGTATCATCATCCTCATCTTACAATTTCGGATTAGGAAGCTACAAAGGTTGTAGTTTCTTGACTATCTAGTGTTCTTTCATTTGTATGCATTGTGTATAAAGATCCATGGCTTGGGTTTTTTTTGTTAAATGGCTTTAACAACAATCTTATGAACATGTTTTAAAACATAAAAATCCGCTGCGTTTTCATATAAACTAAGTTATATGAACTTTGATAAACATGTTAAAACCCCAACAATGGCATCAAGAGCCACTTATACATATGCATACATGTATTATACTTGGTAATTCATGTTGACACCACAAAACCGTGAGATTAGGGGCTGTTTTGGTAACCCCTTTTGATTTCTTAAAGATGTTACTTATGCATGTAATGGTCTTTAAAATCTAGGTTATAAAATGTTTGTTTGTTTGGACAAAACCCATAAGTTCTTGGTTAATGTTGGCCAAGAAAATGGGTCAAAAGGGGCTGCCAAAAACCGTGGCCTATGATGTGTTGAAATATGTTGTTTGTTGATTATGCATAACAAAGCCTTGACCATATGGATTGATTGGTTGATTGGTTGTCTAGTTATATTCATTTGGGCATGTAATAATTTATCTTTGGCTTCAAGTTTTGTTTTGTAATCTATTCATTCATATGGTTTGTAATAAATAGATTAGGAGTTTTTTTTCTTTACTATAAAAATGTATTAGGATACATATTTTGTAAAGGATGCTCAAGATCAAGACTTGAAGAAAGATAAGACAAAGAGGATACTTGAAGATGTGGTTTCAAGTGGGAGTCCCTTTGGTCAACCATGTGTCATGATTCTTAACCCTTAGGAAATGACCATTTGACACACTTGTTTTGGCTAAACAAGTGTGATCAACTTAGTATGCTTTGTTATGCATATATGAATGTTTTGTTTATGTTTGGTTGAATGCATTTGATGATGTTTGTTTTGAATATTTGGATGTGATTAACAAACCGTCAACTAAAACAAACAATAAACAAGTAATTGGTTCTCAAATCATTAAGCATAAATAGAATGGTTCTATAAAAGGAGTTAATGGTTTGCAAAATAAAATGGGTTTTATTTAAAAGAACCAATAGGGTAGCATATGGTTGAATTCATACAATCATATGATACATAGACTTTTCTAAAACAAGAATTATGAAATTAAAAACCCCTTTTGAAAAACAAGTTAAACACCATCCTTGTACAAAACACTTAGGTTACTTGCAAACTCTTAGTGGGATAAAGGTCACCTAACCACTTTGAGGGAACTTGTAACTTGAGGTGAGAATACCATGTTTGTGGGATAAAGGTCACCTAACCACTTATATAGTAAACTCACAGGTGTGTGTAAGTAGGACGACTTGATTTGTAAATATATTGAATGGATCACCTAAAATGTTTTATAAAAGGTGTTGATGGGATAAACATGCCGTGATAAACATATGATGTTTTAAACGATCCCATACCACTAGAAGTTGCAATAGGTTGCAATTGTCATTTATGACTACCTTGTTTTATTTAAATAATGGGATAAAGGTCACCTAACCAATATTAAATATAACGTTGGATTCTAAAATTTTGTTTATTAATAGTCTATGAGACATAAAGGGTATTAATAAGTGAAATATAATTATCAACGATTACTAAAATGGAACTTTGTAAAATCTTGTAGATGGCCGACAACAACAACGCTAATAATGATGTACCAAACCAAAGCAACCAATCCCTAAGGGCGATCCTTCAAAGGGATCGTCTAACACCTAACAATTTCATGGATTGGTACCGCAACTTGAGAATTGTTCTCAAGTAGGAAAAGCGGGCCTATATCCTTGATGATCCCATCCCCGATGAACCTAACGAGGAGGATGTGGAAGCCTATAATGATTGGGTTAGATATGTGGAGGACTCCATCCAGGTCTCTTGCTTAATGTTAGCAAGTATGACACCCGAACTCCAAAAGGAGTATGAGCTCCATGGAGCCTATGACATGATCACTCAGCTGCGGGAAACGTTCCAGCAACAAGCTAGAGTGGAGCGCTTCGAAACGGTTCGAGCGCTTCATGCATGTAGGATGGAGGAATCCCAATCAGTTTCATCTTATGTTCTTAAGATGAAAAGCCACATCGACCGCCTTCAAAGGCTGAACTGTCCCGTCTCAAAGGAGTTGGCCACGGATTTGATCCTTATTGGCCTAACTAAAAAGTTTGAGGCATTCGTCATGAATTACAACATGAACGGATGGGACAAGAGCATAAATGAACTTCATTCTATGCTCAAATCAGCTGAGGCGGGAATGGGTAAAAGGGTTTTACCCGTTCTCACCATAAATGAAGGTGGAAGAAGGAGAAGGTCTCTACCCCCTCCTAAGGCAACTGTTGCCAAAGGAAAGGGGCACGTTGGGGAAGGGGAAGATGGTTGTTAGGGCGGAACCTCCGAAGCCCAAGGAGAAGAAGCAAAAGGTTGCTGTGAACGACCCATGCTTCAAATGTGGTGAGATAGGGCATTGGATGAGAAATTGTCCAGTCTATCTCAAAGAGTTGAGAGAAAAGAGGGATGCGGGGCAAACCTCAGGTATAATATACATGATACATATAGAACTAAATGTTATTTCTTCTAACACATGGGTATTAGATACCGATGTGGAATTCACATTTGCAATTTGTTGCAGGGGTTCAAAAGAAATGAGCATTATGAGAAAGGGGAAATAAGTCTCTTTATGGGCAATGGTGCAAAGGTTCACGTGGAAGCCCAAGGAGACTACATTTGAAGCTTCCAAATGGTTTGGAAGTTATTTTATGTAATGTACTATATGCTCCTAGTTTGACTAGGAACATAATTTCTGTTTCCCGTTTAAGACAATATGATTATGATTTCAAGTTTGTTGACAATGATATTCATGTTTCTTTGAATCATGTATTTTATTTTAAGGCTATACCTTGTAATGGTATTTATGAATTGGTTCATGAAAACGCAACATATGATAGCTCAATATACCAAGCAACCACCAAAAGACTCAAATTAGATTTGAGTGATACCTACCTTTGGCATTGTCGTCTTGGTCATATAAACAAGAAACGCATACAAACACTTCAAAAGAATGGTCTTTTAAAAACAAATGAATGTGATTCATTTGATGTATGTGAATCTTGTTTACAAGGAAACATGACTAAGGCACCCTTTAGTGGAACTAACGAAAGGGCAAAGATTTATTAGGTATCATACATTCGGATGTATGTGGTCCTTTTAAGCCAATGACTAGGAATGGTGAAAGATACTTCATTACCTTTACCGACGATTATAGTCGCTATGGGTATGTGTATTTATTAAGACACAAAGATGAAGCTTTTGAAATGTTCAAAATCTTCAAGAATGAAGTAGAAAATCAACTCAACAATCAATTAAAGTTCTCCGCACCGATAGAGGAGGTGAATACCTAAGTGATGTTTTTCAAGATCATCTTAGGAGTTGTGGGATTGTCTCACAACTCACTCCACCTGGAACATCACAACATAATGGTGTGTCTGAGAGGACGAATCGAACCTTATTGGATATGGTTCGATCTATGATGGCTAGAAGCACATTGCCTCTATCATTTTGGGTTTCACTTTGCTCTCCGCGGCCCGTATTCTGAATATGGCCCCAACCAGAAGGTGGAAAGGACACCTTTTGAGATATGGCATGGAAGAGTTCCATCCCTATCATACTTAAGGGTTTGGGTTGTGAGGCTTATGTTAAGACTCCCACCCCAAACAATTAGATGTCCGATCCACCAAGTGTATCTTTGTTGGATATCCTAGAGATTCTATGGGATATTATTTCTATGATCCGCTGGAACAAAAGGTGTTTGTTGCCAGAAAGGGTGAGTTCTTAGAAGCCAAGTTCCTTATGGAAGGAGCTAGCAGTAGAACAGTGGATCTTGAGGAGGATCAAGAACCACAGCCCGATGCACGTTTGGTTGAAACTAGCACTCAACATGAGGATGTTGATGATGATCAAGCGGTTGATCAATACACACAAAACGTTCGCAGAAGTGGTAGAACTAGTATTCCACCTGAAAGATACGGATTTTTCATGGATGGATGCTATGTGGTAGATTCAGATGAACCAACCACATATCATGATGCAGTGTCCAATTTGGATTGTGACAAATGGCTTGAAGCCATGAACGTTGAGATGCAATCCATGTATGACAATCAAGTTTGGGAACTTGTTGTACCACCTCTTAATTCCAAAGTAGTTGGAAGTAAGTGGGTTTTCAAGAAGAAAACCGATATGCATGGAAACTTGGATACTTACAAAGCTAGACTTGTAGCAAAGGGTTTCACTCAAACTCAAGGGGTTGATTATGATGAACCTTCTCGCCTGTTGCAATGCTTAAGTCTATAAGGATATTGTTTGCCATAGCAGCTCATTATGATTATGAGATTTGGCAAATGGATGTCAAAACCGCTTTCCTAAATGGATATCTTGAGGAAGATGTCTATATGGTTCAGCCTGAAGGTTTTGTCGATCCAAAACATCCTAACAAGTATGCAAGTTAAAGAAATCAATCTATGGATTGAAACAAGCATCGAGAAGTTGGAATCACCGTTTTGATGATGAAGTAAAGAAATTTGGCTTCATCAAAAACGCTGATGAAGCTTGTGTGTATAAGAAGGCTAGTGGGAGCACAATAACCTTCCTAGTATTGTATGTTGATGACATTCTACTATTTGGAAATGACATTCCAACCTTGGAAGGTGTAAAAACTTGGCTTGGAAATTGTTTTTCCATCAAGGATCTTGGTGAAGCCACTTATTTTCACACCCTCAATTTCCACGAACGGGGTTTCACCGTTAGGCGTGTGACATACCAGGATCTCAGACACAGTCATATCGAACGACACTATATGAATTTAAAAACATACATTTGACTTCATCCAATGAACATAAACAGAGTTTACTAAATGCGGAAGCGTTTACATAATTTGTGAATCCATTACGGTACTGTTACAATAGCCATGTTTATACAAAATGTTCAATGCTGAAAATAAACTAGATGAATGCATGTCCTGAGTGCATTTCCTGAAGCGTGCCTCAAAAGCTTATGCGTTCCTGTGACCTGAGAAAACATGCTAAAATAAACTTACATAAATGGTTGTAGTAATATTGATATCGCTTGTTACGTTAGTGCAAACACACTCATGTCCTCACACACTCGAACCTTTAGTAATGGGATTAGCGAGGTAATTTTGAGTAGTACTACTGGGTCTGACAAACCCCGCCCGGGATAGTCGCGCTAGCTTGATTGGAGGTCAAACAGGCGCACAATTGACCTAACATACGATTGCCACGGTCGGTTAAGACGTGGAGGAAACACATTGTCATGGTCTGATGAGACATGACGGAACATACGATTGCCACGGTCGGTTAAGACGTGGAGAAAACACAATAGGACGTAAACAGTCAGCTTCGGTTCGAAACACTAAGTAACAAACATAGGCTAGCTACCTAACGATATGCTTTATGTACTAAACCATTGAAACGCAAAACATGGAAACGCTTACGAATACATTTATTGTTGATTAAACCTGTGAACTCACCAACTTTATGTTGACACATTTTAGCATGTTTTCTCAGGTCACAGGAACGCATAAGCTTTTGAGGCACGCTTCAGGAAATGCACTCAGGACATGCATTCATCTAGTTTATTTTCAGCATTGAACATTTTGTATAAACATGGCTATTGTAACAGTACCGTAATGGATTCACAAATTATGTAAACGCTTCCGCATTTTGTAAACTCTATTTATGTTCATTGGATGAAGTCAAATGTATGTTTTTAAATTCATATAGTGTCGTTCGATATGACTGTGTCTGAGATCCTGGCATGTCACACGCCTAACGGTGAAACCCCGTTCGTGGAAATTGAGGGTGTGACAGATTGGTATCAGAGCCACAGGTTATAGAGAACTAGGATTGCATTGCATCTAGACTATAGCCTTAGACACAACACTAGTATTGCACAGACACTTTTATATGGTTACCACTATTGTGCAAACACTTTCTGGTGTATTGACATCACACTGCTGAGCAAACATAAACACTATGGGTATGACATGTGTGTCATTACCGGCTGACAGAGGGGCGGAGAATCCCGCTCGCTCACAACCAACGCTTACACTTGATCCTTCACTCGCGGAGTGAAAGCAACAATGAATTGAATCAAACATTTCCATGATTGGAACACGAAACCCTTTTCTAACACACGCGATAAGCTTAACGATGACAAACAAAAAGAACAATACCTCACTCTTCCAACTCTCTCACACTTGTTACTATTCCCAACATGTCCTATCCTCTACGCTAGTCCGAGCAGTAAATGAGGGACAACTAAGATATTCAAGTCGATTTGAGAATTGGACTTGGACACCCAAACACTTAGAACCACGAAGGGAAAGAGACCAAATTGTCTTGATTCCCGTTGTTACCTAAACCGGCTCTCTTGAACAACTCTAGTTATTTGACTCTTGGTATAACAAATACATCTTTGATGCTTTTATCATTGATAACACTCGGTACTGGACAAGGTATGTTATCTCGAATAGGAGGAACCATGTGTGACCATGCAAAGCAAATTAGAATCACGGGTGCACACGTAATTGTAATTTGCCATGCATGAGAACTCTGGCATCTCTATTTAGTGATAACGGTAATGGCCAGTACAAATTTCCAATTCCATACTTAGGAGGCATAAGGCCTCGGATCCTCATAAAACCTTACTATTGATATACGACCAAATCCCTCATTCTTACTAGCATGATACAATATATATTATTGTCAATAATTATTATCCGGTTATTGATTAATATGTGTTGTGAATTGAAGAAATCATGTCTGGAAGAAGACCTGGACGCCCAGGTGGACGAGGAAATATCACCCTAACTCAAGCCGAGCTGAATGCTATCATCAACGAGCGCGTGGCTGATGCGCTTGCAGCTTATGAACAGGCCCGCAATCAGGATCAGAACGTCCAGAATCCTAATCAAGGAGGTCCAACAGTCTGTACCTTCAAGATGTTTATGGATTGCAAGCCTCATTCTTTCAGCGGCTCTGAGGGTGCTGTCACACTGCTTCGCTGGCTAGAGAAACTTGAGTCAGTATTTGCCATGTGTAACTGTCCTGATGGAAATCAGGTCAAGTACGCCTCCGGTACTTTGGAGGGACCGGCCCTGACGTGGTGGAATTCACAAGTCCAAACCTTAGGACTTGGTGCTGCAAATGGTATGTCATGGGAAGACTTCAAGATTCTGATGAAAGAAGAGTACTGCCCCAGGAGCGAAGTCCAGAAACTGGAGGCAGAATTCTGGAACTTAAAGATGATTGGTTCAGACATCGAGGAGTACACGACTCGTTCGCACGAGTTGGCAGCATTATGTCCTCAGATGGTGACTCCGGCCTACAACGGATCGAAAAGTACATTGATGGCTTGGCTCCTCAAATCCAGGCTAGTGTGATGGCTGCTGATCCTGTCACTATTCAGCAGGCCATCCGACTGGCTCACAAGCTCACCGACCAGGCGGTGGCACAGGGCACTTTGCCTAAACGTGGCGCTGCTTCTGGTTCATCAGACCACAAAAGAAAATGGGAAGGTAACAACAGCAAGTCTTCAAGCTTCAACAACCCACAGCAACAACCGACCAAAAAGTTTGACCCCTTAAGAAACTTCACCCACAACAACCAGAACAGCAACAACAACAATTATGGTCAGGGATCGAGCAGCTACGGGGGCAAGAGCCCTAAGTGTAACCGGTGCAACTTCCATCATCATGGCCCATGTGAGCGACTCCGTTGTCAGAGATGTGGAAAGATGGGCCATGCAACCAAAGACTGCCGGGGTGAACTGATAACTCAGCAACAACAATCCCAACAACAACGACAGAGTGGAGTGACTAGAGGCTGCTATGAATGTGGAAAGCAGGGACACTACAGGAAGGATTGCCCGCAGCTGAAGGGTGGAAACAAGGGAAATAACGGGGGCAATGCCAAGGGTCGCGCATTCGTGATCGGTTCCGGCGAGGCAAGGGATGACCAGAATGTGGTTACTGGTACGTTTCCCCTGAATGGTTGTTTTGCGTCTATACTATTTGATACTGGAGCTGATAGGAGTTTTGTTTCCAACAAATTCATTAAGTTCTTAGATGTAACCCTAGCTGTCATGGAACCTAGTTATGTAGTAGAATTAGCTGACGGAAAACTAATCAAGGCAACTCATATCGCCAAGGGGTGCAGACTAGGATTATGCGGTCACGAGATAGATATAAATCTGATGCCTGTCACACTTGGTAGTTTCGACGTAATTGTGGGTATGGACTGGCTATCCAAGAATCAAGCTGAGATCATCTGTGGAGAGAAAATCATTCGTATCCCACTTCCTAGTGGTGAAATTTTATCGGTTCAGGGCGAAAGGAGTGGCATGGTCTCTGGAATCATCTCCTACATGAAAGCTCAGAAGTGTTTGCGTAAGGGTCAAACCGCTTTCCTAGCCATGGTCACTGAGAAAGAACCCGATGAAAAGAAAATCGAAGATATCCTTGTTATGCGCGATTATCCCGAGGTTTTCCCTGAAGACCTACCCGGTCTTCCACCGCATCGCCCAGTCGAGTTCCAAATTGATTTGGTTCCGGGAGCCGCCCCTATCGTGAGGGCACCGTACAGATTAGCTCCAAGGGAACTACAAGAGCTGTCTACGCAATTGCAGGAACTATTGGATAAAGGCTTTATTAGACCTAGCTCATCACCGTGGGGAGCTACAGTTCTGTTTGTCAAGAAGAAGGACGGAACTTTTCGCATGTGTATCGATTACAGGGAACTGAACAAGGCGACAATTAAAAATCGTTATCCCCTCCCGCGCATCGATGATCTGTTCGATCAGCTACAAGGGTCGAGTTACTATTCAAAGATAGACCTAAGATCGGGTTATCACCAGCTAAGGATTCGAGAAGAAGACATTTCAAAGACTGCTTTCAGAACGAGGTATGGTCACTATGAGTTCTTGGTTATGCCATTCGGGTTGACCAATGCACCAGCGGTTTTCATGGACTTAATGAACCGAGTGTGCAAACCCTACCTAGACAAGTTCGTCATTGTCTTCGTCGATGACATCCTTATTTACTCAAGGAATAAGGAAGAACACGAAGAACACCTTAGACTGATCCTGGAGCTGTTGAGACGAGAACAACTGTATGCAAAATTTTCGAAGTGTGACTTCTGGATGCGAGAGGTCCACTTTTTGGGTCAAGTGGTCAATGAGAATAGGATACACGTTGATCCGGCAAAGATAGCAGCTATCAAGAACTGGGCTACGCCTAAGACCCCGACTGAGGTAAGACAGTTTCTCGGGTTAGCTGGCTATTATCGACGGTTCATCGAAGGGTTCTCGAAGATTGCTCAGCCTCTCACCGCATTAACTCATAAAGGCATCACGTATGATTGGGGTGATAAACAAGAATCTGCATTCCAGATCCTGAAGCAGAAACTCTGTACAGCACCGATTCTATCCCTGCCTGAGGGGACAGATGATTTTGTAGTCTACTGTGATGCGTCTATACAAGGCCTCGGTTGCGTGCTAATGCAACGCAATAAGGTGATTGCCTATGCGTCCCGACAATTGAAGATACACGAGAAAAACTACACGACACACGACCTAGAGCTTGGAGCAGTGGTATTTGCACTCAAGATATGGAGACACTACTTGTACGGTACCAGGTGCACCATTTACACCGATCACAAGAGTCTCCAGCACATCTTTGAACAGAAGGAGCTAAATATGAGGCAACGTCGTTGGGTCGAGTTATTGAACGACTATGACTGTACGATCAAGTATCATCCGGGCAAGGCCAATGTAGTAGCAGACGCCCTAAGCCGGAAGGAAACACTCAGGCCAAGATGAGTTCGGGCATTGCAACTCACCATTCACACCGGTTTACCAGATCAGATCCGCAATGCTCAACTTGAGGCGTTAAAAGACGAGAATCTGAAAGCCGAATCGCTACGAGGCATGGAGAAGCAACTAGAAACCAAGCCTGACGAAATCCGCTACTTCATGGATCGAACATGGATTCCCTTGTATGGAGGTCTACGAGAACTGGTGATGGACGAAGCTCACAAGTCCCGGTACTCAATCCACCCAGGTTCCGACAAGATGTATCACGATCTCAAAGTCCATTACTGGTGGCCGAATATGAAAGCTGACATTGCCACATACGTAAGCAGATGCCTAACCTGTTCTAAGGTTAAGGTGGAGTATCAACGGCCGTCCGGTTTACTCCAAAAGCCCGAAATTCCAGTGTGGAAGTGGGAGCAGATATCTATGGACTTTATCATGAAGCTTCCTCGAACTCCCAGCGGATGCGACACCATTTGGGTGATCGTGGATCGTTTGACGAAATCCGCACACTTCCTGGCAATCCGGGAGACTGATCGCATGGAAAAGTTAACTCGTATCTACCTCAGGGAAATAGTCTCACGGCATGGTGTGCCGGTATCCATCATCTCTGATCGTGACGCTCGATTCACTTCCCACTTCTGGCAGTCCTTACAACGAGCACTAGGAACACGGCTGGATATGAGCACCGCGTACCACCCCCAAACCGATGGCCAAAGTAAGCGTACGATCCAGACTCTAGAAGACATGTTACGTGCTTGTGTCATAGATTTCGGCAGCAGTTGGGAAACACACTTACCGCTAGTTGAGTTTTCTTATAACAATAGCTATCACACATCGATCAAGGCTGCACCATTTGAGGCATTGTATGGGCGTAAGTGCCGATCACCTATCTGCTGGGCGGAAGTTGGGGAAAGTCAACTCACCGGCCCTGAACTGGTGCACGAGACGACTGAGAAGATCGTGCAAATCCGTAACCGTATGGGAGCAGCCCGTGACCGACAGAAGAGTTACGCTGATAAGCGTCGCCGGCTGTTGGAATTTCAAATAGGTGACAGGGTGCTTTTGAAAGTGTCACCTTGGAAGGGGGTGATCCGTTTCGGAAAACGTGGGAAACTAAGCCCTAGGTACGTGGGACCGTTTGAGATTGTCAAACGGGTTGGCCCCGTGGCCTATCAGTTAAACCTACCCGAAGAACTCCGTGGGGTACACGATGTGTTCCACGTCTCCAACTTGAGGAAATGCCTTGCAGACGAAACTCTTATTGTCCCGTTGGACGAGATACATGTGGACGAATAACTACATTTCATCGAGAAACCGGTGGAAGTCATGGACCGAGAGGTCAAGACACTCAAACATAGTCGTATCCCTATCGTCAAAATCCGTTGGAACTCGAAGCGTGGACCAGAATTTACCTGGGAACGCGAGGACCAGATGAAGAGGAAGTACCCTCAACTGTTCCAAAACCAGGCATCCACCTCTTAGGTACACAGGTACTCTATTCCACATCACAGACTGTTGAACCTTGTACTACCCCGTAAAAACCACGTAACATGATGTACTAATTTTCGGGATGAAAATTCCTGCAACAAGGGATGATGTGACACCCCGTAATTTCATATTAGCATTTTTCAAACTGTTGTTGTTAACATTGACCCGTACTCGCAAATACTCGAAACGTATACAAACACCGCCACCGACATCGTTAAACTAATTGTAATAAATACTAATGCGGGTGTTTGTAGAGGATTCACATAAACGAGATTACTTAAGGAATCCTATTAATTAATAGGGCTCGCTCATCTACGTCGTTATCAACCGAAACAAATTCGGGAACTCGGTACCTAAGTACAGGGACTAAACCTGTTAATTGGCAAACTGGGGCTGGGTATAAATACCCACCCACCAGCCCCAAACACTCACATTCTGCTCTTTCTCTCCTACACCCTCTTCACCTCTGATTGTTCATCCTAGCACCCAAAACCACCCCGATTGAGCCCGTTTTCGCCGGCTAAACCACGCAACAGCTGAGAAATCACGTTCCCAGCAAGTAGGCGACCATTTTCATCCGTTTTATCACCCGTTTCACTGCTGCAAGTATGGGATTCGGGTGTTCGGGTTCAACCCGAATGCATGTGGTCGTGGGGGTGCGTGTGAGTTCAATCAGCGTGTGCATTTCACTTAGACATGGTAGGAGAGTGTTTCTGGAAGTCCTGATTGTAAGAAAACCGAGCACGGAATAGCCGAAGGCCAACCGTGCGACTGAGTCGTGCGATTGGGTCAACCGTGCGATTGATCGGGGCGACTGGGGTGAGACATGCGAATGAATGGTGCGATCGAGTCAGCCGAATGAATGTGTGCGATTGAGTCAACCAAAGGAATGCGTGCGACTGAGTATCACCCGACTGAAGGCCCAACCGCACGAATGAAGGTCCATTCGTGCGATTGGAAATTGATTCGGGTGATTGGGGAATGTGTGGTACGACTGAACGCTGAGTCGCATGAATGAGGGTTCAATCGTACGAGGGAACTTGATTCGTATGATTGAAGGTCTATTTGTGCGAATGAAGCGTCCAGTCGTGCGTCTAGCCTTGTTATGCGATTGGAGTCATTTTGAGTGAATCCTTCTGGTGTGCGATGTGTCTATCGTGTGACGACAAGTTAACATCAATAAAGTGTCATTTCTTGACCACAAAGATTAAAGTCAACGCAATCAACAAGCACATACTTTTCAACCTGAAACAACCTAACTTTTTACAAATATTAACAACCCACTTGGGATATACATGAAGTCTGATACGTGTATGCCTGCTTGTGTGTGTCACCCCCGACCGAACCCATGCGATCCGACCCTACTAAACATGTGTATGAATGCTAAACACAACATTAACGCTTAACACAACTGTCAATAGGTGTTTGACAGCGCATCGTAAACGACACTTGGGAGACTTTCATCCTACATACTTGCTACATCGTCTGTGAGTTTCACGGCCCTTTTTTTACATCTCTTTCCGTTTGGGGGAGAAAACATGCAAAAACAAACTTACATAAATGGTTGTAGTAATATTGATATCGCTTGTTACGTTAGTGCAAACACACTCATGTCCTCACACACTCGAACCGTTAGTAATGGGATTAGCGAGGTAATTTTGAGTAGTACTACTGGGTCTGACAAACCCCGCCCGGGCTAGTCGCGCTAGCTTGATTGGAGGTCAAACGGGTGCACAATTGACCTAACATACGATTCCCACGGTCGGTTAAGACGTGGAGGAAACACATTGTCATGGTCTGATGAGACATGACGGAACATACGATTGCCACGGTCGGTTAAGACGTGGAGAAAACACAATAGTACGTAAACAGTCAGCTTCGGTTCGAAACACTAAGTAACAAGAACATAGGCTAGCTACCTAACGATATGCTTTACGTACTAAACCATTGAAACGCAAAACATGGAAACGCTTACGAATACATTTATTGTTGATTAACCTGTGAACTCACCAACTTTATGTTGACACATTTTAGCATGTTTTCTCAGGTCACAGGAACGCATAAGCTTTTGAGGCACGCTTCAGGAAATGCACTCAGGACATGCATTCATCTAGTTTATTTTTAGCATTGAACATTTTGTATAAACATGGCTATTGTAACAGTACCGTAATGGATTCACAAATTATGTAAACGCTTCCGCATTTTGTAAACTCTGTTTATGTTCATTGGATGAAGTCAAATGTATGTTTTTAAATTCATATAGTGTCATTCGATATGACTGTGTCTGAGATCCTGGTATGTCACACGCCTAACGGTGAAACCCCGTTCGTGGAAATTGAGGGTGTGACACTTATATTCTGGGAATAAAGATCTATAGGGATAGATCAAGGCGGCTGATTGGTTTGAATCATAGTGCATACATTGACAAAATCTTGAAAAGGTTCAAGATGGAAAACTCTAAGAAAGGTACTGTACCTATTCAAAGAGGGACAATATTGAGTACGACTCAATGTCCAAGCTCGAAGGAGGAGCAAAATAGAATGAAGGCAATCCCATATGCATCTGCTATAGGATCCATCATGTATGCAATGATATGCACTAGACCAGACGTGTCATGCGCTTTAAGCATGACAAGTAGATACCAGCAAAATCCTGGTGATAGTCATTGGATGGCTGTCAAGAACATTCTGAAATACCTAAGGAGGACTAAGGACATGTTCTTGATCTACGGGTCTGGTGAAGAGGAACTCGTTGTAAAAGGTTACACGGATGCGAGTTTCCAAACCGATCGAGATGATTCACGATCTCAATCGGGGTACATCTTTATTCTGAATGGTGGAGTTGTTTCTTGGAAAAGCTCAAAGCAAGAAGTCGTAGCGTTGTCCACTACGGAGTCAGAATATGTCGCCGCTTCAATGGCAGCACAGGAAGCTGCATGGCTGAAGAAATTCATAGCCGACCTAGGGGTAGTCCCTTCCATTCAGGATCCCCTAGAGATCTTTTGTGACAACGAGGGTGCGATTGCTCAAATCAAGGAACCTCGTGCTCATCAAAAGACTCGGCACATTGAACGGAGATTTAACTACATAAGGGATGAAGCTGAAAAAGGAAAGATATGTATTCGCAAAGTCCACACTGATAAAAACATTGCGGATCCACTCACAAAGCTCCTTGAAAAGGCAAAGCATGAAGGTCATGCTTGTGCCATGGGACTTAGATATTCTAGTGACTGGGTTTAATGTTGTACTTTGTATTTGGATATTGGAACTTATGTTATTTGACTTAATTATATGGTTATAATTTTCATTTGTTCTTCTATTTTAGCATGTTTAAATCCGTGAATAAATAAGTTATTCTAAATGTCCATAGTCGATCATACTTGTTGGAACAATTATGAATGTAAGACTATAATGAACTTGGATTGGTTGATATTCATAATGTATGAATATAGAGCAAGAGGTTGCTACCAAGGTTCATTGATACCTATGGGATATAGGTATTGGACTGACCCGCACTCAATTATTTCTGCATGGAATCTTTGTGATTAGTCATAAGAAATATTGAGTAAAGGCGAATATCATAGTATCCTCAGACCTGAGATATATATTGGGTCTTGATATTCACCAAGTATTGTACTTTGACTTAGTACTTTGCTGTTCTGAAATATTGGCAGTACATAAGGCTGAATTTAGGTATGATATGAGGTGATTGTGAGAGACGTATGTAGTCAAGATGGAATTTGTTCCTCTTATTCGTTGAGAGTTAGATGTCTAAGGCCTATTAAAGTTAAATCATCGGAGAATGACAATTCTGTGTCTCTTGGATTTAACATGACATCTGAACAAAGGATAGATGATTGATTCACCTAAATCATATTCAAGTAAGGTACTTGAAAGGCATGATGTTATTGAATGGCACTTAGTCATATACATTAGGGGTAGCAAACCGTTGCTAGGCGTTATTTGCTGCTTGCATCAATCTCTATGAATCTTGTGCAAGTGGGAGATTGAAGGAAATGATCTGCCTAAGATACATATTAAATTGATGTGGCTAGTATGATATGATACAAGTCGGGTCATACCCAATAACAAGCTTGTCAAACACCAATAGATAATTTATTTGTAGATAAGATCATACAAATAAATAATGACACCAATTTAGAAAATGGTTTTTCTAAATTATTGCTTTTGTAAATGAACTTAATTATGTGGATAATTGTTCATAACAAAATTATTTGTTTTTCATTATTTAGTTTTACTAAATGATAACAAATAAAAGAGTGTTTAATTTATAAAGTTTAAAAGCTAGTTTTTAACTTTATAAACTAGATAAAAGAGTGAATTATTTGTGTTTATAAATTAAAAGGGTGGGACCCTTTTTGGTCTTGCATCAAACGGCCACCCAAAAGGGGCCAATGGGTTCCATTCTTTTTTCTTGTAAATAGACAAGGTTTAAAGACAACAAGACACTCCAACTCCTAGCTAATTCACTCTTGCATGCAAAAGGTCTTCTTCTTCCAAAAAACCCTCTCTTTCTCACGGTTTTGAAGAGAGAACAAGTGCAGAATTTTCAGCTTTTCTAAAGGGTTTGGATTGCTGAAATTTGGTGTCAAGGATTCCTAGCAAATAAGGGTGTTTGAAGAAGCTTGGGGTACAACCTCTTGAGGATTTCTTGATTGATGTTTCAGCCACAAGTATCATCATCCTCATCTTACAATTTCGGATTAGGAAGCTACAAAGGTTGTAGTTTCTTGACTATCTAGTGTTCTTTCATTTGTATGCATTGTGTATAAAGATCCATGGCTTGGGTTTTTTTTTGTTAAATGGCTTTAACAACAATCTTATGAACATGTTTCAAAACATAAAAATCCGCTGCGTTTTCATATAAACTAAGTTATATGAACTTTGATAAACATGTTAAAACCCCAACATTGTTTACAAGGAAAAATGACTAAGGCATCCTTTAGTGGAACTAACGAAAGGGCAAAAGATTTATTAGGTATCATACATTCGGATGTATGTGGTCCTTTTAAGCCAATGACTAGGAATGGTGAAAGATACTTCACTACCTTTACCGACGATTATAGTCGCTATGGGTACGCGTACTTATTAAGGCACAAAGATGAAGTTTTTGAAACGTTCAAAATCTTCAAGAATGAAGTAGAAAATCAACTCAACAAGTCAATTAAAGTTGTCCGCACCTATAGAGGAGGTGAATACCTAAGTGATGTTTTTCAAATTCATCTTAGGAGTTGTAGGATTGTCTCACAACTCACTCCACCTGGAACACCACAACATAATGGTGTGTCTGAAAGGAGGAATCGAACCTTATTGGATATGGTCCGATCTATGATGGCTAGAAGCACATTGCCTCTATCATTTTGGGGTTTCGCTTTGCTCTCCGCGGCCCGTATTCTGAATATGGCCCCAACCAAAAAGGTGGAAAGGACACCTTTTGAGATATGAAATGGAAGAGTTCCATCCCTATCATACTTAAGGGTCTAGGGTTGTGAGACTTATGTTAAGACTCCCACCCCAAACAAATTGGAAGTCTGATCCACCAAGTGTATCTTTATTGGATATCCTAGAGATTCTATGGGATATTATTTCTATGACCCACTAGAACAAAAGGTGTTTGTTGCCAGAAAGGGTGAGTTCTTAGAAGAAAAGTTCCTTATGGAAGGAACTAGCAGTAGAACAGTGGATATTGAGGAGGATCAAGAACCATAGCCCGATGCACATTTGGTTGAAACTAGCACTCAACATGAGGATGTTGAGAATGATCAAGCGGTTGATCAATACACACAAAACGTTCGCAGAAGCGGTAGAACTAGTAATCCACCTGAAAGATACGGATTTTTCATAGATGGATGCTATGTGGTAGATTCAGATGAACCAACCACATACCATGATGCAGTGTCTAATTTGGATTATGACAAATGGCTTGAGGCCATGAATGTTGAGATGCAATCCATGTATGACAATCAAGTTAGGAACTTGTTGTACCACCTCTTAATTCCAAAATAGTTGGAAGTAAGTTGGTTTTCAAGAAGAAAACTGATATGCATGGAAACTTGGATACTTATAAAGCTAGACTTGTAGCAAAGGGTTTCACTCAAACTCAAGGGTTGATTATGATGAAACTTTCTCACATGTTGCGATGCTAAAGTCTATAAGGATATTGTTTGCCATAGCTGCTCATTATGATTATGAGATTTGGCAAATGGATGTCAAAAACCGCTTTTCCAAATGGATATCTTGAGGAAGATGTCTGTATGGTTCAGCCTGAAGGTTTTGTCGATCCAAAACATCCTAAAAAGGTATGCAAGTTAAAGAAATCAATCTATGGATTGAAACAAGCATCGAGAAGCTGGAATCACCGTTTTGATGAGGAGGTAAAGAAATTTGGCTTCATCAAAAACACTGATGAGGCTTGTGTGTATAAGAAGGCTAGTGGGAGCATGATAACCTTCCTAGTATTATATGTTGATGACATACTACTATTTGGAAATGACATTCCAACCATAGAAGGTGTAAAAACCTGGCTTGGAAGTTGTTTTTCCATCAAGGATTTTGGTGAAGCCGCCTATATTCTGGGAATAAAGATCTATAGGGATAGATCAAGGCGGCTGATTGGTTTGAATCAAAGTGCATACATTGACAAAATCTTGAAAAGGTTCAAGATGGAAAAATCTAAGAAAGGTACTGTACCTATTCAGAGAGGGACATATTGAGTACGACTCAATGTCCAAGCTCAAAGGAGGAGAAGAATAGAATGAAGGCAATCCCATATGCATCTGCTATAGGATCCATCATGTATGCAATGATATGCACTAGACCGGACATGTCATGCGCTTTAAGCATGACAAGTAGATACCAGCAAAATCCTGGTGATAGTCATTGGATGGCTGTCAAGAACATTCTGAAGTACCTAAGGAGGACTAAGGATATGTTCTTGATCTACGGGTCTGGTGAAGAGGAACTTGTTGTAAAGGGTTACACGGATGCGAGTTTCCAAACCGATCGAGATGATTCACGATCTCAATCGGGGTACATCTATATCCTGAATGGGGGAGCTGTTTCTTGGAAAAGCTCAAAGCAAGAAGTCGTAGCGTTGTCCACTACAGAGTCAGAATACATCGCCGCTTCATTGGCAGCGCAGGAAGCTGCATGGTTGAAGAAATTCATAGCCGATCTAGGGGTAGTCCCTTCCATTCAGGATCCTCTGGAGATTCTTTGTGATAACAAGGGTGCGATTGCACAAATCAAGGAACCCTGTGCACATCAGAAAACAAGGCACATTGAGCGGAGATTCAACTATATAAGGGATGAAGTTGAAAAGGGAAAGATATGTATTCGCAAAGTTCACACTGATAAAAATATTGCGGATCCACTCACAAAACTCCTTGAAAAGGCAAAGCATGAAGGTCATGCTTGTGCCGTGGGACTTCGATATTCTAGTGACTGGATTTGATTTTATATTTGTATTTGGATATTAGAACTTATGTCATTTGACTTAATTATATGGTTATAACCTTCATTTGTTCTTCTATAGCATGTTCCAAATCCGTGAATAAATAAGTTATTCTAAACATCCGTAGTCGATCATACTTGTGGGAACAACTATGAATGTAAGACTATAATGAACTTGGATTGGTTGATATTCATAAGGTATGAATATAGAGCAAGAGGTTGCTACCAAAGTTCATTGATATCTATGGGATATAGGTATAGGACTGACCCGCTCTCAATTATTTCTACATGGAATCTTTGTGATTAGTCATAAGAGATATTAAGTAAAGGCGAATATCATTTATCCTCAGACCTGAGATACATATTGGGTCCTGATATTCACCAAGTATTGTACTTTGACTTAGTACTTTGTTGTTTAGAAAAATTGGCAGTACATAAGGCTGAGTTCAGGTATGACATGAGGTGATTATGAGAGACGTATGTAGTCAAGATAGAATTTGTTCCTCTTATTCGTTGAGAGTTAGATGTCTAAGGCCTGTTAAATTTAAATCATCGGAGAATGATGATTCTATGTCTCTAGGATTTAACATGACATCTGTAACAAAAGGATAGTTGATTGATTCACCTAAAACATTTCAAGTAAGGTACTTGAGGAGGACGATGTTGAATGGCACTTAATCATATACATTAGGGGTAGCAAACCGTTGCTAGGTGTTATTTGCTACTTGCATCAACCTTCTATGAATCTGGTGCAAGTGGGAGATTGAAAGACCTAATCTGCCCAAGATGCATATTAAGTTAATGTGGCTAGTGTGATATGATCCAAGTCGGGTCATTCCCAATAACAAGCTAAACAAACACCAATAAATATTTATTCGTTGATAAGATCATAGAAATAAATAACGACACCAATTTAGAAAATGGGTTTTCTAAATCACTGCCTTTGTAGATGAACATCATTATGTGGATAATTGTTCATAAGGTACTATTTGTTTTCATTATTTAGTCTTACTAAATGATAACAAATAGTAGGTACTAAGTTTATAAAGTTAAAATAAGTTTCAACTTTATAAAACATAAGAGATTAGAGAGTGTTTTTGTGGTAAATAAAATACAAAAGTGGGAATCCATTTTGAATGGATTTTCGGCCGCCCAAAGGGCCATGTGGTCCCACCTTTTGTCTTGTAAATACACAAGACTTAAACACACACACACTCTAACTCTTAAACTTCTCTCTTACATGCAAAGGAACATCTTCAATCACCTATCTCTCTCTCTTTCAAATCGGTTTTGAAGAAGAAGAAAGAAAGCTGAAATTTTCAGCATCAAAAGTGGGTTTTGTTGCTGAAAGTTGCTGTCAAAGAAACCTAGCATTCAAGGTGTTCGTTGGTGGCTTGGGGTATAACCAACTTGAGGTCTTCTAGCTTGAAGATTTAGCCATGAAACTCATCCTTTTCACCTCAACAAAATCGATTTCCAGCAGCTCCAAAGGTTGTATTTTAAACATCCTATGATTATTTCATTGTATGCATTTCGTATAATGATCCATGGTTTGGGGTTTGCTTATTAAATGGGTTTAATAATCATCATATTAACAAGTTTTAAAACCAATAATCCGCTGCGTTTTTCATATAAACAAGCTTATATGAACTTTGATAAACTTGTTAAATCCTTCAGGAAACTGATAGTACACAGGGAACTAATTGTTTGGATTAAAAAGGACTGAAAAGATCATAATGTTATATTAAATTACAAGTCTGAGAAGTCTAAGCCAAATAAAGGAAAAATGATAGTACACTAGTATGTTACTGAGGTTACATAGAAAAAATAGGCCTAGAGGTTGCTAGTTCATTGTATGATGTGTCGGTAGATTCAACACAATAGACAACTAGACTTCTTTGGTGAAACAATTTAAACTAAATTATTCAACAGGCTGGGGCTTCCATCTTATCCTTGGTTAGCACAATCAACGTATTTCCAATAAGGGGTGACGAGCAAATAAACGCCACAAATGTGTGCGGGCGACCATAAGAATGAGCAAAGCACATGAAAAGAATGATAAATGCAATCAAACTAATGACTAATGTTGTTGGTGCATTATGTGTAAAAGAAAAAATTGCTCTTACAAGAAGATAGGTTGTGTGCCTCTCTTCTGTGTGATGGCACTGACCTGAGGATAAACAAACAAACAAACAAACAAACATACCCAGTAAGTCCCACTCAAGAGCAGGGTTTGGGAGGGGTAGGTGGCAGCTAGTCTTTCCTATATCTTGTGAGATAGAGAGACTGCTTCCGAAGAGACCCCCAACTCGGTAACGAAAACCAATAACAGTCGCAATCGCAAACATAAAGTAAGTCAGACAACACACAGGTATAAGTCACTTAAATACATAGAAAGCGTGTACATCAAATAAGCAGGTAGAATCACGTGTAAGGGCAGAAATAGGAAGACAGGTGGGCCGCAACAGATCTACGTCTACCCTTCCTGCCCAAGATCTACGTCTACCCTTCCTACTCACCGGTCCCGCTAGAAGTCCTTAATTTTAATTATACGTCTCCACTCACTCCTATCCTCGATCATGTGCTCAGAGAGGTGCAAGTCTACCATATCTCGCCTAATTATTTCGTCCCAATTCAACCTCTATTCCTCCTACGCTCTACGGTGATGTTCTCTACTTCTCTAACGGGTGCTACCATCGACCTTCGCTTTACGTGCCCAAACCATCTTAATCTTCCCTCTCTTATCTTATCTGTGATACACGCCACCTCCAGCCTCCGTCGAATCGCGTCATTTCTTATTCGATCCAATCTGGTGTGTCCACACATCCATCTGAGCATACGCATTTCCACGACCTCTATTTGTCTCTGGTGCGATTTCTTTATGGCCCAACAGTCTGTTCCGTATAACATTGCTGGACGTACTGCCACTCTGTAAAGTTTTCCCTTTAATTTTGCTGGGAACCTCTTATCACACAGGATCCCTGATGCTGCTCTCCATTTGCACCATCCTGATTGCACACGGTGAGCTACATCACTGTGTATCACTCCGTCCTCCTGTACATACGAATCCAGGTATTTAAACGTAGACGTCTGTGGTACCGTCATACACTGGATGTTGAAGTGTGTGTCCTCTTCAGCCTCACCACTAAGTTACAATGCATGTATTCAGTCTTAAAGCGACTTATCGTTAAGCCTCTGCTCTCCAGTGCTGCTCTCCACTGTTCTATCCTCTCGTTAAGCACCGTTTTAGATTCTGATATTAGGACAATATCATCTGCAAACAGCATGCACCATGGGACAGGCTCTTGTATAGACTTGGTCATCTCATCCAGCACTATTGTGAAGAAAACTTAATGCCGATCCTTGGTGTAGTCCCACTTCCACCGGAAAGAAGTTTGTGTCTCCGACTGGTGCTCGCACACACGTTTTGCCCCTTCGTACATACCATTATTATTTTGATATACTTCTCTGGTACCCTTCTGAGTCGTAAACTTTCCCAAATGAGTTGACGCGGCACACTGTCATATGCTTTTTCTAGGTCAATGAATACCATATGAAGGTCCCTTTTCTTTCTCTATATTTCTCTATAATCCTTCTTATGACGTGTATGGCTTCAGTTGTGGAGCGTCCTGGCATAAATCCAAATTGGTTCACCGTAATCTGAGTTTCTCGTCTAATCCTCGTGTCAATAGCTCTTTCCATAGTTTCATCGTGTGACTCAATAGCTTTATTCCCCTTTAATTTGCACAACATTGGACATCTCCTTTTTCTTATATATGGGACTATGAAACTGCTTCTCCATTGTGTGGCATCCTCCCAGTTTTGAAGATGATGTTAAATAAGTCTGTCAGCCATTGCAGACCCTCATTTCCCAGGCACTTCCACACTTCAATCGGTATGTTTTCTGGCACCACCGCCTTAGCCCTTCCCATTTTCTTCAACGCTCTCGTAACTTCGTCGACTGTGATGCTTCTACAGTAACACTTGTTTTGTTGGTGTGGTTGATTTGGTATACTAATCGCAGTTTGTTGGTCAGGGTTCCTTATGTTGAAAAGGTTATCGAAGTAAGTTTTCCATCTCGCCTTGATGTCGTTCTCTTTTACCAATACTTTCCATCCGCAGCCTTTATAAACTTGACCATTCTCAGGTCTTGTTTTCTACTTTCTATTGCCCTGGCAATCTTAAAAATTTCGTATTCTCCTTCTTTCGTCTCTAGTCATTTATACATCCTCTCGTACGCTGTGTTCTTTGCCTCTGACACGGCCTTTTTTCGCCTCTCGCTTAGCCTCTAAAACTTTGTTGTTTTCATTCCACCACCATGCTTCTTATGACCTACTGTCCTATTTGTTGCAAGTCCAAGAGTTTCTTAGCTGCTTGCATAACTACAGTTGCCATGTCCCCACATTTTGTTTGCGTCTTCCTGTGGCCAAGTTTGGATCATAGGTATGACCTTATCTCTAAAGGTGGTAATCTTTTTGTATTGAGCTGGCCCCATCTGATCGTAGGTCTGATTTTCTTAGTTGGTTGGACGATTGCTCTCTTCAGCGTAGATCAACCACCAACATATGATGCTGAGTCACTACCGTCTCTCCCGGGATTGCTTTACAGTCTTTCCACGAGTTACGATCTTCTCCCCTCATCAGCATATAGTCTATCTGAGTGTGTCTTCCGTCGCTGGTAAAGGTGATCAGATGCGAATCTCTTTTCTTAAAGAACGAATTATGATGCCATATCACGCGCCAAAGCAAAGTCAAGGAGCTCCCTCCCGCCGTCATTCCTCAGACCATACCCAAACCCTCCATGCACTGACGTGAATTGATCATTACCCTTACCGATATGCCCATTAAAATCCCTCCTATGCATATTTTTTCTTGTCTAGGTATGTCGCTCATAACCTGATCTAAAGTTTCCCAGAACTTATTTCTTTCCGTTTCCCCTAATCCAACCTGTGGTGCATACGCACTAACTACTGCCACTACCTCGTCCCCTATTACTATTCTTAACATCATCAGTATATCATCGTATCTTCTCACTTCCACTACATTATCCTGCAGTTCCTTAGCAACTAGAAAACCTACTCCATTTTTGTACCATCTAACCCTGAGTACCACAGTTTATATCCGTTGCAGTCTTTTGCTCTCCCACCCCGCCATCTTGTCTCCTGAAGGCATGCTATCTAAACCCTACGTCTCTTCAGCACGTCTATTAACTCTAATAGCTTACTAGTTAGAGTTCCTACATTCCACGATACCACTCGTAAACTATACCTTTTTTCTCTTTAGTAGCACCTCTCTTCACCGAACATGATCTCCAGACAGCCAAATACCTCCCGATATCTATATTACCGCACTAACACACCTTAAACAACCACTAAAGACGGGTCAACAAAACAGAAGGTGAACAAACACAAACCAAGCAATGCTTTAAACGGAACAAATACAGGTAATAGCGAAATAGAATAGACAGAAGCACCCAAAATTAATCCAGAGTGTGAATGCAAGCACATAAGAAATATCACTCAAATGATGCACCAATATAGTCAGAGAACAAGACAAATATAGAAAACAGCGAACACAGGTAACAAAAAGAATGTAATATAACGAACGGATGAAAACACACCAAGTTAAGAGAAAGATACTGGTACTCCTAACCCAGTCAAAACAGGCTATCAGACTATAGAACAAAAACAGAAGGAAATAAGGGAGAAAGAATATCCTCACAGCGGGGGTTTTCCCAAGTTAGGGTTCTCCTTCCAGAACTGAAGTAACTCGCAACCTTCTAGGGTTACAAGTCACACGAGAGAAAAAAAACAAGTAGCAGTAGATTTTTCCTCCGTATAGAGGTAACTCGCAACCTTCTAGGGTTATAAGAAACCGAAGCTTTAGAATCCTTTAGAAATCCTGAGAGAGGATCCTTAGTGTAGTCACAAACGTGCGGAAGCAGATCCAAGACCAGATCGATAAGCTTGAGTTTCAAATCTGCTCGGTAGTGAGGGGGGTGGTGGCTAGCGGTGATGTGGTGGTCGGTGAAGGCTTTGGTGGCTGTGGAGGCTTTGGTGGTGACGGGTCGGCGGTGGTGACGGGTAGGCGATGGTGATGGGTAGGCGTTGGGGCGGTGACGGTGGGGGGTGGTGACGGTTGGCTTAGGGAGAAGGAGGTGCCGGTTGGCTTGGGCGGAGGGTAGGTTGGCGGTGGTCGCCGGTGCGGAGGGTAGGTTGGCGGTGGTGGTGAGTTGGCTTAAGCGGAGAGTAGGTCGGCTCTGGATTTGCTTGTGTCGTCTGTGTCCCTGAGTAGGTCGGCAAACTTACCTGGGAGGGGGCGGTGGTTGCCAGTGGGCGGTGGTCGCCGGTGCGGTGGTCGTCAGAGACCCGTTGGGCGAGAGAGCAGAGCAGAGGGAGAGAGAGCAGAGTGTCTATCACTCTAAGATCATCACATTGGTTTGTGCCTCTCTGCTGTGCGATGGCACTGCCCTGAGGCTTTACATCTCTTGGAAAGCTCTTAGAATAGTTTCTTTTGTCTCAATACCCGTAGACCGCTCAAAAATCTCCTGAGGAATATTGATTACCATATAAGTGTGGGATCCACAAATGCTTGTTGAAATAATACAATCTAATCACCAATGTGAGTCAAAAGTCTGTGTATGGATTTAAGGGGACAACAATACTGATAATCGTCATGGCTGCAACTCTCGACAGTCAAAATCATTGTATGCCTCTTACAGCCCTAGTATGATTTCCTGTGAGCGCTTTTGACTCTGAGAGTAATAAGGATCATTAATTCAAAGATATATCCAAGAGTCCCAAATGATTATGATACACCTGTGTGATTCCATATGAATCACTCCAGAGATGATCAATCAAACTTAAGTCGTTCTGCTCAGGGGGAGAAATCGGTTAAATGGTAATTTAATAGTTTTCAACCCACCTCAAACAAAAACACAAAAATTGTCTTGTTTTGTTTAAGTTTTAAGTTGTTTTCCATTTCTAGTTATTGTCTTTCATGTCGAACTATGTAACAAGCTGAACTCTGTGAATCATACTTTAAAAAGGTCACGTCTGAGGTGACCAAATTATTGCAAAGTTAAAAGGATCATATCTGAGATGATCAAAGTTTTAAAGGTAAATGGGTCACGTCTGAGGTGATCAAAAGATTTTAATTAAAAGGATCACGTCTGAGGTGATTACATGGTTTTTCGTTAAAAAGATCACGTTTAAGGTGATCAAATGGGTTTTCGTTAAATGGATCATGTCTGAGATGATCGGTGTGCATTATGTTTTATCAATCAAAAGTGAAAATTGAAAGTTTGGAAAAGTATGAAGTCAACTCATGAGTATGAATCAATCGCACGATTGGATCATAAGTATGAACCAATCGAACGATTGAATCATTAGTATGAGCCAATCGTACGATTGGACCATGAGAATGGGCTAGTCATACGATTAGACCATGAGTATGAGGCTGTCATACGATTGGACCACAAGACTGAGCCAGTCGTACAAAGGAAAAAAGGAGTATGGTTCAGTCGCACGACTGAACCTCAGTCGCATGATTGAGCCATGCGTATGGGTCCAGTCGCACGACTGAAACCCTAATCAGTATAATAGAGGCTCAGTCGGTCGGAAACCCCACCAGACTTCAAAAATTTCCAAAACCGCCATTAACTGTTACGCTGCCCAAATTTTGAAATTTTGAGTTTACATTTTGATTTGAGTTCTAACCTTGATTATACTTTTCTACAGGTAATTGTGAACGATTCAAGGTCAAACAACCAGTTAAAACAAATCTAATGTGACCTAAATTGTTAAATCAAATAACCAAGAGATAAACCCTAAAATAGACAACTTAAATGAACAAGATTGTCGATTTAAAGGTGTTTAAGTGATATATCAGGTCCCTGCGAACCATATGAACCCAAAGAAAATGTCTAATTTCACTTAATACCAAGATTTAAGATTATAGTGTCACACAGGGGTTTATAAGAATAGACAGACTGATGAACTCCAATCGTACGATTGAGCCAGCCGCATGCTTCAATCGCACGATTGAACTAATCGGTGATTCAGTCGCATGACTGACTCAACCGCATGGACTTGCATACGACTGAATTCAACCGCATGCTCAATCGAACGACTGAATCTAGTCGTATGGTTCAATGGCACGATTGAACCATATTGGTCAAAATCTGTTCTAAGTCAAAATGTTTATCAATTATGAACGGAAGTAACTTGTTTGCCCCTTGTATTGCAGAAATATGGCGGATCGTTGGACGATGAGTACTAAGCACAACATATGTGCTCATCTGGACCCCACATCTCGGAATGCTTCCGAGTTTTCAGGGATTATAGCTTTCTTCGATTTTCTAGGATCTTCAGGGCTATATCTACACAGTGCACTCCATACTGATCACTCCAGCAGACCTTCTGGGAAGGGGCCACTGTTGATAGGTCCACTGAGCCATATTGTATACGGAGCTCGATATTCGGACAGGAGATCAACATTACTGCAGCTAATCTCAGGCAAGTCCTGGAGTTGGGTGATGATGAGGATCACCTAACCAAGCTTCACCCTCTCACGGTTATGGGGTGCTTTCTACGGATGAAGTACTCTGGGGACATCAATGCAGGTGTGCTCAACAAAAGCAATCTGTGTCCCCAGTTCAAGTACTTAGCACACGTGATTCTGAAGTGCATTGCTTCGAGGAGAGGGGTATTTGATGAGCTCTCGGATCAAATCCAGAACACCTATGTGACTCTGGTGCTGAACCACCCATTCAGTTTCTCCCAGTTGATCTTCTCGTACATGGTCGAGAATATAGAGGCCAAGGGGAAGGAAGGGTTCTGCATGTACCCAAGATTTCTACAGATGATCATAGATCAGAAGCTTCCTTCCCTGCCGAAGGAGAACGACGATGCTGTGGTGCTTGAGGTGATGGATGATACCACCCTGGCCAGGATGAGAGTGTACCGGGGGAAGCAGGTGAAACCCCCGGTAAGGAGACTGTTTGGGCATCTGGCCTGTGAGGATTACGTGGCGCCAGCTAGGAAAAAGTGGCATCGTGATGATAGTGATTCGGATGTTGAGCCGATACTGGCTCCGATTGAGGACGAGGACGATGATGACGACGACGATCATCAGGGTGGTGGAGATACAGGCCCGAGTGCACCAAGGGCCACTAAGACAGATACTATGTCTCCACCACCCCCACATGTTAGTTCATCAGCTCCCGGTGGATTGGAGCAGGCGCCCATCCATCGGAACTTTCTTTATGATGAGGGAGATGAAGAGTAGGAAGAGGAGCCACTCACACGGACTGTGGGTAGTCGTGTGGTGGCTACAGAGTGGGGCATGGAGGCGGTTGGAGGATGCCGGGCTGAGGGAGAGAGGACAGACACTCCTGACCCTACATACTCTCCTACTCAGCCAAGCCTAAGGGAAACACAGAGCTCAAGGGGCTCTCGGCTTAAGAGGATGGCTCAGCCACATGGCAGGACGGTCAGGAGACGACGTGTAATGCTGATGACGTCTCCGTCCACCTCAGCCACTACATCTATCACCCCTACCACACCTACCACCACCACCACAGCAACCCCATCTACTACACCACTACACCAACCACCACCACTACACCTACCGCCACTACAGCTACCATCCCTCCACCCATCTTATCCATCCGACCATAAACCACTACCTCCACCACTCCCATATATACCACATCCACCACTCCACCCACCACATCCCAGGCTGGACCTTCCACCTCATCAGTACTACTGAGATCCTCTCTACCTAACATTGGGCTAGAGGAACAGCTTACCAACCTCAACCGTCTGGTTCTCAAACCGCTCGCCACCAATGATATACGAGCGAACCAGATGAATCAGTTGATGGCTGTCAACGCTGCGTAAGGCAAATAGATTGCCCTGCTGACAGAGAAGATGACTACTCAGAGTCAATAGATTACACAGCTGACTGAGAAGGAAGTTGGACTTGAGATAGCTATGTCCCGAGCTCATCGTGCCTTGACCACACAGAGTGATCTTCTAAAGGCATCAGTGAAGCGTATTGAGGATGTTGAGAGGACAAACAAGAAACTACGCCTAAAGCTCAAGGGAACAAAGGGCGAACCTCTAAAGATCAAAGGTGATGGTGACGATAATGATGATGATGTTGTCATCTGATGATGATAAGTCAGATGATGATGATGAGGTTGAAGGAGAAGGAAGTGGCAAAGATAGGGAAGGGGGAGACGATGATGAGCCCGAAGGTGATGCATCTCCATCAGCCTCAGATCCATCGACTCAGGAGCAAAGGTCCAAAAGACGTCAAGAATTAGGACAGTCCAACTCTGCCCCTCAATCTGAAGAGCAAAGTGATCAAGACAAGAGTAATGCTTAGATGTTTTAATTTTGATTATCTCTTGTACTTTGAAGTATGTATTACACTTTTTAATTAATGTTTATCAATGTTTATTAATATAAATATTTTGATTACTGATGTGCTTGTGTTGGTTTGAAATGTTTAATCAAGTAGATAAAAAGCAACAGACCGATGACTTTGATGTCCAACTCCTTCAGCAGGTTAAGAATCAATTAACAATGATTCTTGACTTGCAGGGGATAGTAAGACGGTCTGTTAGCTACACGTTAGAGGAAGGAGAGATAATCCACGACCTATCGGATGAGCAGCTGGCTGAGATCTTCAGGCTGAATACAGACGAGTTAGTCAAAGATGCTCCTACAGTTGATGTGGCAAGTGACGATGAGCTTCACGATATTGATGAAATCGAGATAGAGGATGTCATTGCTGATCACTATCCTCAGTACACAGATCTGGAAGGACATGCTATCGCTAATTTGGGTGAAACCTTCGACAATGGTACTTTTGATAAGTTGGATGAACCGGAGAAAGAAAAGGAGAAAGAAGAAAGTACTGCCCAAGCTACAGACGAAAGTGTTGATGCCAAAAAGGCTGAATGGGCAGCTTGTTTTGCTAAAATGAAAGCCCAGCATGCACCTCTAAAGCAGAATGTCTACACAAAGCTTTATAAAGTCAAACGTCATCAGAAAGTGTCTCGCAAGATCATCGCGTGGGCGTATTTTGAAGATTTTGACGTATATGCCGTGAAAAGAGAGAAAGGGATAGAGTACTTCAGATACCTGCATGATCTAAAGACTCTTCCTAGTTTTGAGCTCAACCAACTGGCATGCTTAGATCTATTGTATGCCAATCCAAGAAAGATGTTAGGTTGGTTTGAGGAGGCATTAAAGATGGAATACCATACCATATGGGTAAACTTCAGACCTCAACAACCGACGAGGTACATCCGTAGGTCTGAAGTGGATCCTATAACTGGAAAGCCTAAGATCGTGCTGAAGTGGAGTCCTCCGCGCATAATGTCTAAGATTCCTATGCGGGAAATGCCTCAAGGCTTCACTCCACACTTCAAATGGTGGTATTATGATTGGAGGACGGGTGAAGCAGTCATAGTGCTGATTAGAGAAGGAAAGATAGAGACTATCCGGGTATTCGACCCTATGTGGCTAACCAACTTGTCAGCTAACGATGTGTATACATTATACAAGTGGCCACTGTTTTATGACTCGCAAGACATTGTACAAGCTCTCCAGTTTCAACACGTCATACGACTCTACTTTGCATTTGAAATACATGCAGGAGTTACAAAAGATGAGAAGTACAAGAAATTTGAAAAACATATAAAGAGTGTTAGACAATAGAGGACACTAGGTCCAAGGGGGAGTTTGTTGATACATGTTAATGTACCTAGTTTATGAGGTTGAATATAAAAGTCTTTCATGTCTTACACATGTGTAATTGATGTAATGGTTTGAATGAATGATATAAAGTGCATTGTGATGTTCGATTTATATTTTGATTATGTCATGATATCATTATATTGAATGTGTTGCACATGTATGAATTAACTATATAGGTTTGATGTTGTTTAATAATTCATGCTAACGGCCTATGCTAATGGACCATACGCACGAATTCATCATGCTTATGGACCAGTCGCACGACTGAACCAGGAGACTGGATCAGTCATACAATTGAAACATAAGACCGACTCAGTCGCACGACTGAACCTTCAGTCGTGTGTATGACTTAATCGCATGATTCAGTCGCACGCTATGCTAATGGTTCAGTCATACGAATGTAAACTACAAACCTATAAATACCACTTAATTCGTGGAAAAACAAGAGAATTGAAAACACTTCGAATAGTTACGTACCCTAGCCGTCCAGAGCGTCCCTGTTCATCATTCCAACTTCATAGTTCGTTCTTGATCGATTTCTACTCTTTCTTAATGTATAGTCTATTCTAATATCGATCAAAGTAACATTCTCACTGATTGGATTGCCAATAAAATAGGATTCCGCACTATTTGATCTGGTTTCACGCATTATCAGTTAGTACTCCATACGTACACGGTCCTAACAGTTTCACTAAACATCATATTTGATCATGTCAGACTTTATTGTCGAGTGAAATATGCAACTGATCTAACTAATGTACTATCATTTCTCACATATTGCAAGTACATATTCATTCCTAAATAATGAATTGATAAAGAAAAACTCTATTTTTGAATTTTCACTTTATGTTTTTATCTTTTGATTATAATTTTCCATTTTTGTATTTGGTTTTGCTCTTTCTAAGAAACATGCACACATAAATTACAATTAGGCAATTAACTCTTACAGTTTCTCTTGTTATGTCCTATTCAGTTAAGGGAAGGTTCTGATCATATTAAGACTCAATTAACTAAAATACTCAAAAACCTATTTTTACACATGGTTAATAAGACCAATTGACTCTACCAAATACTCAAACTATCCTGGTAAGAAGGCTTTAGTAGATAGGTCGGCCAACTGTTTTTCAGTTGCAATTTGAATCAGAATGATTAAACCTTTTTCAGAGTTATCTCTGAGAAAATGTTATCGAATCTCGATATGTTATGTTTTTGAATGTTGGACAGGATTAGCTGTAATGAACATAGCAGCAGTGTTATCAATGTAAATTGGAGTTTTGAGAAAGTTGAACCTGTAATCCAGCAGTTGGTTTTGTAACCAAAGGATTTGAGAACATCCTGCTGAAGCAGCTATGTACTCAGCTTCTACGATCGAAACGGAGACATTTGTTTGTTTCTTACATTGCCATGAGACTAATCTGGGTCAAAAAAACTGACAATCACCTGTAGTAGATTTTCTATCTTGACAACATCCTCCATAATCACTATCAGTATATCCATGTAACTCGAAGTTTCCTTCGTAAGGATACCATAGCCCTAAAACTGGTTTACCTTTGAGATACCAGAATATTCTTTTAACAGCAATTAAGTAGGATTCTTTTACCATAGCCCGTAAGTAGGATTTCTCATATCACATATATGACAATATTTCTTGAAAAAGCAATCAGCAGTGTTATGATAATACATGTCACAGATTTCACAGTACCTCTATGGTGTTTTAAACAACTGTTTATTAACTTTTGATGTTGACGCAACGCATGATCCTTGTTTAGATTGAGGCGTAAAAAAGTTAACTTGTTGTTTTTGGTTTGACAAATTTTGTTTTTGATATGACAATTTGTTCTTTGTCATATTAATTTTTGGCTTTTGTACATGAACTTCATTCTTTGATTCCTTAGACACAAATCTTTTAACGACATCAAAAGACTTAGAATCTGAACCTGTTTTCAGATCAGAGTTCAATTTCTTCTTAGGAGTTTGTTTAACTTCTTAAATTGAGTTCATGTTCAACATAGCTGCAGACACAAATTTTATTGGCTTAAAATTTGTTGCTTTATTTATCTGATAGTCTTGACTTTTATTTTGTTCAGTTTTAGCTTTAGTCAATTTTCTTCTTCTTCTTTGGTTCCTTGATTTTGAAGAACTTGATTTTATTTGAGATTGAACATCTTCAGGTAAAGATTTTTTTTTATTTTCTTTCTATTTTAGAGCACAAGAGTTTGAATCCTCTGATGTTTCTTCTTATTGTTTTGCTTTATCTTTGTTTTTGATTATCACTTCTTCCAACACAGATCCTTTTAGAACAAAAATTTTCTTATTTTTCTGTTTTGGTTCATATGATTTAACTTTTATCAGATGACCATTTTTTATCTTTTCAATATCTTTTTCTTCAAAGATTTCTACATTTGTTTTCTCTTATTAACTATCAGAAATCTTGTTTTTGTTTTGAAACGCTTTAAGTTTAGCTTTGTTTTCAGGAGAGTGATCATGCGTGTTGAAATTCTCTGGTGAAGTATTAGTTATAGATTCAAGCATTGGTTCATGTGTAAAACCTAATCCTGCTTTTTGTTTATCCTTTCATTCACTTACCAGTTGTTCCACAATTGTTTTGAAACTTTTTACTTTAGCAAGATCAAATTGTGTAGCAGCATGTGTTATTTTCTCCTGTTCCAAGTTCTTGGTCATTTCTTCAGGTTGTTTGGAAACAATTTCTAATTCTTTCAAAGTTTTATTCCATGAATTTTGTAGAGAAATGATCTTTTCATCTGATATTTTGTGATCAGTTTTAAGTTTGTTATGTGTTAATTCCTCTTGCTTGAGCTTTTCACAGATTTTGTATGAGTAAGTTTGATAATATTCTACATGTTCAAGCAAGATTTTGTGCATGGTTTCTCTCTGACTTCAGTTGATATTTTCAGGATATTTAGGTGAAGAAGTCTCAGAATTAGAAGATGAATTTTCAACCTTTGGTTGATCTAACTGTGCCATCAGAGCAACTTCTTCTGAATCCTCTTTAGGATCAGATTTATCACTCCAGTCATATTCTTCCTCTTCACTCTAAGAATTACCTTAAGATTTAGGATCATAATCCTTTGACCAGTCTTCTCCTTGAACTTCTGCAACAAGAGATAGACTAGAGGTTAGATCAGCAGGAAATTGATCTGCATAAGCACTCCAATCATATCCATCCTTAATGCTAACAACTAGAGCTTTCTTTGGTTCTTCAGATGACTTAGATTCATCATTAAGTTTAGCATTAGTAGACTTTGATATGGCTTTTGGAATGTCTTTTGAGATGATTGTTAAAACCTCTAATTGCTTGAACTAGCTTGGCCATTTCCTTCTTTGTTTCTAGGAGCTCTGCATTCCTGTGAGAAGTGTCCATAGCTATTACAGTTGAAACACCAGTTTTAGACTTGTCAAATCCAACAGACTTGTTAGCACTTGGCTTGTAGTTTTTGTTGACATTAGAGTGTTTCTGAGTCCTGTATGCAATCATCATCATTTCCCTATTTAGATCCATTTCCTCCCCATTATCTGGATCCATCTCGAAAAAGTCCTGCAAAACAAGATCTAATTGAGTCAAATGACTACCCTAATAAGCTTGAAAGCTAGCCATAAAGGCAGTGAAAGCTGTTTTGGACTCTTCACCATTTTATATTTTTAATTTAAAAAAAATTGTTTTTGTTTTTTTTAAGTTTTTGAATTAAAACAATAAATTGAAATTTTTTTTGGATTTTTAAATTTTAAAAAATTTTCTAAGTGTTGAGTTAACAGTGATGAAGCACCCAAACAGTTGTGAAACTTCTGATTTTGACTTAGAAACGCCCAAGGAATTTCCTTAGAATTCTCAAAATGCCCAACTTGAAATGCGCCTGAATAGTTATGAAAATCCAAACAGTTGTCAGATGCCTGGGTGTAGAAACGCCCAAACAATTCAAATGCGCCTACAGAGTTGTAATACACCTAGAATTACTTTGTTTCTGAAAAGTTCCAAAGTGACCAACTAGTTGTAATGTGCCTCAATAGTAGTCAAACGTCTAGACCAAAAAAACGCCTGAATAGTGGTCAAATGCCTGCATAGTTGTCAAGTGCCTATACACTTAGGCAATTTTTAGCAGTGCTTTAACCTAATGCGCCAAATTCAATAGATTCATACGAACACAAATCTTCTGAAATCTTCAAAACTTGTTGAATTGATCTAAAAACTTCCAATTAGTAGTAATTTGATCAATTAACAGTCCTTTATCTTCAATTTCACTAAACAACAACAACAATTCAATCTTTTGATTGAAATTCAGTCCGAAAATGAAGAACAGGTTTGAACACTTGTTGAACAAATTCACAGATTTTGAACAAATTGAACAGCAAATTGTGATTCAAATCATGTTTCTATTGATGAAACACAACTAAAATCAACATTTATTTGACCAAATTGCTTATCAATCACAGATTCAAGTGATTTAAGAGCTTGAAAGTTCGACAAACTCAAATCACTGAACCAACAGCTCTGATACCATTTGATAGGATCAAAATGGATCGATCTGTGATGATATTATGATGCAATTCTATCAAAAACAAACACAAGTAATCAAATCAATGCCAACATTGTTAGGACCGTTTTCATAGCGAGTACTAACGGATTCTACGTGAGACCAGGTAAAATAGTGTGGAATTCTATTTGATTGGCGATCCAATCAGTGAGAACGAACAACCTGATTGATCTAACGATGAAACAAACTTTAAGAACGAGTTAGAATCGATCAGGAACGAACTATGAACTTGGATGGGCGATTTAGGATGCTCTGGACGGCTAGGGTATGAAAGTATTCGAAGTATTTTGTTTTTCCATGAATTATGTGGTATTTATTGGTTTTCAGTGTTTATTTGTATGACTGAGCCATTAGCATGGTTCAGTCGTGTGACTGACTCATGCGTCTGACTCATACGCACGACTGAAGGTTCAGTCATGCGACTGAGTCAATCTTATGTCTCAATCATACGACTGATCCAGTCACCTGGTTCAGTCGTGCGACTGGTCCATAGGTATGGTTCATTCGTGCATATGGTCCATAAGTATGGTTCATTAGCATGAATAACCACTTGACTAAGTTGAACATATTTCTAAGTCATTATTGACTTAGAACTATGTACAAAAACATCAAACCTATATATAAATTTCGTACATATGAATCATACTCAATACAATAATAACATGATATAATCAACAACAAATAAAACATCAAAACTCATATCATATTGCATTAAATCGTCACATTACATCAATGTAAGAAACGAAAGACTTTTACCTTTAAGATCATAAACTAGGTACGTAATGTATCAACAAACTCCCCCTTGGACCTAGTTTAGCCTATTGTCTTACATCCTTCACATGCTCTTTGAATTTCTTGTACTTCTCTTCTCTTGTGACTCCTGCGTGAATCTCAAACGCAAAGCAGAGCCGTATAACGTGTTGGAATTGTAGAGCTTGTACAATATCATGTGAGTCATAGAACAGTGGCCACTTGTAGAGTGTGTAAACATCTTCTGCAGATAAGTTGGTTAGCCATATCGGGTCAAATACCCTGATAGTCTCTGTTTTGCCCTCTTTATGCAAAACGATGACCGCTTCTCCCGTCCTCCAGTCATAATACCATCATTTGAAGTGTGGAGTGAAGTCCTGAGGCATCTCCCATAGAGGGATCTTAGACATTCTGCGCGGGGGACTCCACTTCTGCACTACCTTCGGGTTCCTAGTATTAGGGTCAACTTCAGTCCTATGAACAAACCTTTTAGGTTGTTGAGGTCTGAAGTTCACCCATCCGGTGTGCTATTCTCTCTTAAGCGCCATCTTGAACCAACCCGACATCTTTCTTGGGTTGGTGTACAAAAGATCTAAACAGGCTAACCTGTTCCGCTCAAAACCGAGAAGAGTCTTCAGATCATGAGGATATCTGAAGTACTCAATCCCCTTCTCTCTTTTGACAGCGTACACCACCAAGTCCTCAAAATAGGCCCAACTGATGATTTTTCCTGACACCTTCTGATGTCTCTTTACCTTGTACAGTTTGGTGTAGGCGTTTGGCTTTGGAGGTTCTCGTTGGGCTCTCATCTCCTTTAAACAAGCTACCTATTCAGCCTTCTTTAACTCAACATCAGTGTCTGTGGCTTGGGCTTTATCTTCCTCCTTTTCTTTCTCTTACTCTTTCTTATCAAGAGTTCCAAAAGTATCACTGTCAAATGTTTCACCTAGATCATGGATAACATTACCCTCAGGGTCAGTGTACTCTGGATAATACTCAGATGTAATATCCTAAATCTCGATCTCATCCATGCCTTGTAGCTCTTCATCACTAATAACATCGACCTCAGGAGCGTCTTTGACGAGCTCATCTGGATTTAGTATGAACATGTCTGTGAGCTGCTCGTTAGTTAGGTCGTGGATGATCTCTCCTTTCTCGGGAGTGTAGCTTACAGATCGTCTTACGATCCGTTGCAAATTAAGAATCATAGTGAGTTGAGTCTTGATTTGCTGAAGGGGGCGACGTCATAGTCATCTGTCTGTTAAGATTCATCTGTTTGATTAAACATTCAACACATAAAACATAATTCATTAATCAAGACATTTAAAAAGTAATAATCATTAATTACATTAATGTAATACATAATTCAAGTACAAAAGTTTTAAATACATAAACATCTAATCATTACTTTTGCCTTGATCGGGCGTCTCTTCAGCTTAAGGAGCTGAGGAGGATGGTCTCTGATCTTGATTTCACTTTGTGCGCCTCTCCTGAGCAGATGGATTTGAGGTTGATGCCGATGCAAGTGATGGTGACAAGAGCTGGGGAAGGAAATGGTTCGGACATGGTGGTTTCACTCCAAAAAACAAACGGAGGAAAGTGAATGACTGTAGGGTGGTGTCATCTAGTTCGAGGATAAAGAAGTGTAATAAATATGGGAGAGAGCACTTAGGTGAGTGTAAATGGGGATTGAGCGTGTGCTTCACGTTTGGGAAGCCCGGTCATGTGGCGAAGATGTGCGGAGCCATACGGTGTTATAACTGTGGCGAGGAGGGCCATGTGATTAGGGACTGTAACAAGCCACGGGCCAAAAGTTCTGGGATGAAGAAAAATCCAGAGGAAGGAGGACAGAAGGCAACTACTAGAGCTTTCACGATGACACGGGAGGAGGCCAGAGAGGATCCTGATGTGGTGTCAGGTATGTTTCTAGTAAACCAAATTTGTGCCTCTGTATTATTTGATTCTGGTGCGAGTAGGAGTTTCGTTTCTACTACTTTCTATGCTAAGTTGCCTGTTAGTAGTAGAAGTATTGATAAGCCATTCGACGTAGAAACTGCTATTTGTAAGTCCACTAGAATTACTGATATGATAGACGACTGTGTCATAGAACTAGAAGGTCATAGGTTATCTGCAAAATTACATATGATGCCCCTAGGTGGATTCGATGTAGTATTAGGGATGGTCTGGTTAGCAGCCTATGAGGCAAATATCATGTGCCACAAGAAGATGGTTTGATTAATTACGTCCGATGGGAGTTCGGTGACGGTTTACAGTGATCGCGTCACTATGGTTCCAAAGGTGATTTTGATGGCGGTGGCAGAAAAGTGGATGAGATGAGGATGTAGTGCCTACCTAGCCTACGTGAAAAATGTGGATGCGTCGGTACCATAATTGTCTGATGTGCTAGTGGTATGTGACTTTCCGGACGTGTTCCCAGAAGACTTGCCAGGTGTGCTACCGGATCGTGAGATTAAGTTTCAGATTGATCTGATACCTGATGCTCAACCCGTTGCCAGGGCACCGTATCGATTAGCTCCTACCGAGATGAAAGATCTAACGGCTCAACTATAGGAGCTGATGGATAAAGGATTTATTCGACCAAGCATCTCTCCTTGGGGTGCTCCGGTATTGTTTGTGAAGAAGAAGGATGATAGTATGAGGAAAACTTCGAATCATTTTTTAGCGAGCCTTGCGGGTCGGAACTTACCCGACAAGGAATTTCGCTACCTTAGGACCGTTATAGTTACGGCCGCCGTTCACCGGGGCTTCGGTCGCCGGCTCCCCTGTTATCAGGTCACCAACTTCCTTGACCTTCCGGCACTGGGCAGGCGTCAGCGAGCTGAATAAGCTGACGGTGAAGAATCGGTATCCGTTACCGAGGATTGACGACTTGTTTGATTAGCTGCAAGACGCTAGTTGGTTCCCAAGGATAGATCTTCGATCTGGTTACCACCAGTTGAAGGTAAAGGAGCGAGATATTCCTAAGACAGCTTTTCACATGCGTTATGGACACTACGAGTTCCTCGTTATGTCTTTCGGTTTGACTAACGCACCAGCTGCCTTTATGGATTTAATGAACCGAGTGTGTCGGCCCATGTTAGATAAATGAGTGATTGTGTTTATTGATGATATCCTGATTTATTCGAAGAGCAAGAAAGAACATGCCGGTCACATACGCAAAGTATTGAAGACACTTAATAGAGAAAAGTTGTATACTAAATTCTCTAAGTGTGCTTTTTGGTTGTGCGAGGTGTAATTTTTGGATCATGTTGTTAATGCTAAAGGAATCATGGTGGACTCGGCAAAGGTTAAGGCGGTGATGCAATGAAAGTCTCCAAGGATGCCATCCGAGATTCGTAGTTTCTTGGGTTTGGCGGGCTACTACCAAAAAATTATACAAGACTTTTCCAAGATAGCCTCACCTTTAACCAAATTGACCCGAAAAGGTGTGAAGTTTGAGTGGGGTCGGAGACAGGAGGATGCTTTCGAGGAGTTGAAGATGAGATTGACTCAAGCTCCTATTTTAACATTACTCGAAGGGAGTGAGGACTTAGCGGTATATTTGGATGCGTCTTATTTGGGGCTAGGGTGTGTGTTAATGCAACGTGGAAGGGTAATAGCCTATGCATCCCGACAGCTGAAAACCCACGAAGTCAATTATCCTACCCATGATTTGGAGTTAGTAGCTGTGGTCTTCGCGTTGAAGATTTGGAGGCACTACTTATATGGGACGAAGTGCACCATCTTCACCGACCACAAGAGCTTGAAGTACTTCTTTTAGCAAAAGGATCTCAACATGAGGCAGAGAAGATGGTTAGAGCTCATCAAGGATTACGACTGTGAGATCCATTACCATCCGGGTAAGGCCAACGTGGTGGTCGATACCCTTAGCCAAAAAAAGAGACCCGAGCCGATTCGGGTGAAGTCTTATCAGTTGGTTATGACCTCGAACGTGATGACGCAAGTCAAAGGATTTCAGTATGAGGCGTTGAAAGAAGATTGTCTTAACTCTGAAAGGATGAGAGGTCTAGTCACGGAATTAGGAAAAAAAACACTCACGGGGTGAGAACCCACTTTGGGTGGATGTGGATTCCCCAACACGGAGACCTAAGGGGACAAATTATGGATAAAGCTCATAAGACTTGATACTCTATTCATCCTGGTGCCACAAAGATGTATCAGCATATGAGAAAGATTATTGGTGGCCGTGAATGAAGCGCGACGTAGTAGAGTACATGACCAAGTGCCTTACATGTTTGCAAGTGAAGGCGGAACATCAGAAACCATACGGGAGAATCCAACCATTGGATATACCCGAGTGGAAGTGGGAGCACATCACCATGGACTTTATTACCAAACTACCTCGTACGACGAGGGGGTACGATACCATATGGGTGATAGTTGATCGTCTAACCAAGAGTGCTCACTTCTTACCGATCCGTGAGACGTATTCATTCGAGAGACTGGCAGATCTGTTCATCAAGGAGATTGTAGCTCGTCATGGTGTGTCGGCATCTATCGTGTCGAATCGTGACACCTAATTCACATCCAAATTTTGGAAGAGATTCCATGATGTGATGGGGACTAGACTACATATTAGCATGGCTTATCATCCTCAGACAGATGGTCAGTCTGAGAAAATGTTTTAGATGCTCGAGGATATGCTTCAAGCATGTGTGATCGATTTTGGAGGAAGTTGGGACGATCACTTACCATTAACTGAATTCTAATACAACAATAGTTATCACGCCAGCATTGGTATACCACCATATAAGATGCTATACGGTAGAAGATGTAGGACGTCTGTATGTTGGGGTGATATCGGGCAATCGAGGTGATCGAGGCTACGACAGAAAAGTTAGAAAAGATTAAAGCCTTGGCAACAAAAGATAGACAAAAGTCGTACGCCGACAAGAGGCGAAGACTGATTGAATTTAAGGTGGGCGACCGAGTTATGTTGAAGGTCTCACCATAGAAAGGGATTATCCGGTTCAGAAAGCTAGGTAAGCTAAGCCCGAGGTATATAGGAACTTTCCAAATCATTGCTAGAGTAGGAGTGGTGGCCTATCGATTAGAATTGCCAAATGTGTTAAGTGGAATTCATTCGATATTCCACGTATCTTACCTAAGGAAGTGCTTAGCTGATGAAGATATGATTATACCACTGGATGATATCGAAGTGGATGAACAGCTCAATTATGTAGAGCAACTAGTGGCAATCATCGACCGGAAGGAGAAAAGATTGAGGAATAAAGTGGTTCCACTGGTGCGTGTGTAGTGTAAACACCGAAAGGGTTCAGAGTCTACGTAGGAGACTGAAGAAGATATAAGACAGCATTACCCACGGTTTTTCGAAGAGTAACGGGTTTCGGGGACGAAACCTCTTTAAGGGGGGTGGACTTAGGGTCTACCTCAACATCCAGTTGAACAATGACATTCCCTGCTTGCAATTGTCTTCTTCTATGTCTGAGTTCTTCCATGATACTGTCTTGAATTCTCTCAGCCAATATGTCAGCTTGTCTATATTGACTTGGGTTGACAAGTGGCATGTTGACTAGAGAAAGGCTGTCATAGTAGTTCAAGTTCTAAAAGTTGAAGACCTCTTGTTGTCCTTGAACTCTATTCAGTATGAGGGTTCTTCTTTCACCATCATACCTCTACCCATGTATTTCATTTGTAGCTCTATAGGCTGGGAATGACATTGCCCTTTGTATACCCTCCTCAAATAGGCTCTGGATAAATGAGTCTACATTAATATGACTTTGAGGAGGTTGCTGAGCATGGACAATTACAAGTGCGGTTAGTGAATCCTCAGTGTCCATACTCTGAGAAGGACTCTCGGGTTCTTTGATTGTAACAACTTCCTCCCCCTTTTTGGTAGCATCACCCACTAGCATAGGTGAGCTGGAGTTTAAGTCAATTACATCCTCAGGTTCTTGTGTTCCTGGTTGAATCCTTCTAAGGGTCTCCTACCTAGTTCTTAAGATTAGAAATCTCAAGTTGCTGATCATTGACCCTTTTTTGCATGGTAGTCATGTGAGATTCCAAGTGACTAACCTTGGAGACTAAATAGGTGCATGTTTTAGACAGTTTTTGCACCTTTAGTCTAAGAGTCCCCTTATTTTCAGTAGAAGAATCACTGAGGGATGATAGAATTTGACCTAAGTCTTCTTCCTTATTACCAGCTTGTTGTTCTTGGCTACTGGTTTTTCCCAGCTCACTGACAACTTCAGTTGAAGTGTTAATGGGTTGGGTTGGCATGGTTGAGGTCTTAATGATGTAATCACTTGCAGAAGTGAGAGCCAATTCCATATGGATTTCTTGAATTGGTTCAGGAGGATCAACCTCAATAGGGGTGGATGATATGGACTAGATATGGGTGACACATGAATACTCATCTCTCTTTGAGCAGGGAAAGAGAAGAGAGACTCATGATACTCACTGAGTGCCATATCCTCATCATCATAGAAGTCTAGGCTGAGAATTGGCTGGTTTAGATCTAGAGGCTGGGGATGGTAACTTTCCCCTGAAGTTTGTTTACTAGAGTGTTAAGACTCTGAGTGAAGCCTTAAGGCTTCTTGAGTGATGAGCTCTTCAGTCTAATCATGAAGAACCCCATGACTAAACATGGCTTCGGAAGTTGAAACTACCCAAAAAGGTAGTTTTCTTGGAAGTTGAAACTCTTCCAAAGGTTGTTTGTCTTCGGAAGCTTTTGTGAAAAACTTCTGAAGCCAAATTTCGACTTCGGAAGATATTCCTAAGCTTAGTGAAAAATGGCTTCGAAAGACAAATTACTTGTAATATATTCTCTTCCGAAGAGTATTTGGTTTGGAAGATATTAAGAGTTGAAAGTTTAATTCTTAAGGAGAATAAAACTTTCGAGGCATAATTGCTTTCGGAAGAAATTTGCTCTTCAAATTCATATAAGTACTTAGAATAATATTTTGGCTTTGGAAGAAATGTAAGCATTTCTTCCGAAGGTAAATTTCTCTTAAGTAGTTATGTAATTTGAAAACTTAAAATTGTTCCGAAGAGAATATTAATGTCTCCGAAAGAAAATACACTTGAAATTTCAGAATGCTAAGGAATATCATTTGAAAAAGATTTTCTCCTAAGATAAACTGGGCTTATATAGGTGATAAATTAGACAACTTAGGACACACAATTCTTTTTAGAAATAATATAGATTAAGTTTTAAGAAAATCTATTTAAGGTTGATCATCCCAATAGCTGATACAAGATATTTAAATCTCTGTTCATCAAAAGTCTTTATGAACAGATCAATATATTGCGCATTTGTATTAATCTTGATTAGTTTTATCAACCCCTTTTCATGATCATCTCTAATTAGTTGATATCTTATGTTGATTTGCTTTGTCCTTGAGTGCTGCACAAGATTCACAGTGATAGTGATAACACTGTTGTTGTCTATATGAATGGGAGTGTCTTTGAAGTTGTATCCAAAGTCTAGCATCTGATTCTGGATTCAAAGTACTTGAGCACAGCAGCTTGCAGCAGCAATATATTTAGCTTCACCAGTTGATGCAGATATATAGGATTGTTTCTTACACTGCCATAAGACTATCCTTCCACCAAGGAGTGTTAGAGTGTTAGTGAACTTAACAGTTTAAATAGGGAATATTAGAGCACTTAACAGTTCAAATAGGGAATATTAGAGCACTTAACAGTTCAAAGAGGGAGTATTAGAGCACTTAACAGTTAAGGGATGGTCAATACAATCAGTCTCACAATGAGAAGAGTGTTAGAGCACTTAACAGTTCAAATAGGGAACCAGGTTTGAGAACAAGATGCAAAGAACACAAGTAAGAATGAGACAGAACTCAAGTACAATATATAAGGTTTTCAAGAATGTTGTATATTAATCTCAATTTCTCTTGCAAGAGTTACAGTGCATAAGTTTTACAATACAAGGCGGTGACATACTTTATACTACATCCTACAACCACCCATACTTGGAAGCCAGTTGAAACATTAAAATACAACAAAATCAATGTAGAGTCAAAAGGCAGATTGCCTTTTGACTAGTGACTATAACATGCCATAGTTCACATCCTAATATATTACAAAAAGAATAAAAGTACATAAAGTAGAAAGTTATAGATCTTAGACCTCAATTTACAGTTTATAAAAGCACGGACCTTTTCACCAACTCTTGCAAGTTGATGAGTCTTCAAAGTTGCAGCGGAAAGATAGTCAGCTTTATGTAAAAGTACATCAGGGAAGAGCATGTTCTTCTAAGTCTTTGAAATAAATCAATCTTCAATTCACTTGGCTTCAGAAGACTTTGACTTTGAAGCTACAGAAGAATTCATCTTTGGCTTCGGAAGCTTTGGTCTTTAGCTTCGGAAGATTTGGTCTTTGGCTTCGGAAGACTTTATACTTGGAATACTTCTTGTGCAGATTATAAAGCTTCCGTAGTAACTTTGCCTTTGGAAGATTTTATACTTAGTATAATTCTTATGCAACGTATAAAGCTTCCCCAGGAAATTTTGGCTTCGGAAGATTTTGTACTTAGCATAATTCTCATACAAAGTATAAAACTTTTGTAACAGTTCTACTTAGTACTTAGTGCATGCATCCTGGTTGTTTTGGTCTCATCAGCCTTTTTATAGACCTTACATACTCATTTTTAGCTCTTTTGAAGTCTGATTTGAAGATGTTCAAGGACTCAAGATTAGATATCATCTCTAAGTTATAGTACCTATATCTATTTACTTTTACAATGCATTCCTAGGGTACAAAGATGTTCCAATACCTTGGCTTCATGAAGATCTGCCATCACTGCTTGGTTTGGAGACACATCTTTAACCTAGAAACTCCAATCAAAGCCTCCTTCTTCAACAACAATTGTAGCTTGCTGCTTGGGCTTCTCGGTTTGTGGAGTTCTCTTAATGTAGTTTGGCTTTGGTTGTGCTTGGCCACCATTTGTCATGGGTGCCTTGCACTCCCTAGCAAAGTGTCCCATCTGGTTACAGTTGTAACATTTCACTTGCTTTTGTCCAGCCCAAACTGTCCACTGGACATATTACTAGGAAACTTCCTCCATGTCCTCTTGTAGAATTTTTTGGCTCTATGAGTGAGAAGAGCCATCTATTGGACTATTTCCATATACTCCAAATCATCCGGATGGATACAGTCTAAATCTTCAAGGGTGAAGAGGAAGTTGCATGTGCTTTCATCATGAGACACAAAGGCTTGTGATGAGCTTGTCTCTTGGAATGGGCTTTCTTGGATGTATCTCTCCCTTGGTGTCTCTAGGAAGATGAAAGGGCCCTTTTGTGAGTTGTCATGGTAAAAGATAAGATGGTGTTAAGGTTCTCTATAATCCTTTTTAACCATATGCAGGGCAGAACTTTGCTAATTGCTAGAGTTACCAAATAGATTTTGCATGTTCATCTCTATCTGGTAGCCACTGGGTATGCCATATAACTTAGTGAGTGTAAGGGTCTTGAGGTTTTTAGTCCTCTTGATGACCACACAGTAGTGTGTCCATTGTCTAAGAAGAGAGGACATGAACTTCCTCACAATATCCCTGTTCTCCATCTTTACTCCAACATCCACTAGAGTGTTCACAATCTCAACATACCTAAAGTATTGTTGAGTTATAGTTTCAACTGTTTTGAAGGTGAAATTCTCAAACTGCTGCTTCATGTTGTCTTTCTTGTTTTTTTGGCTTTATTAGACCCCTCATACATCAGCTTAAGTGCATCCAACAGTTGCTTGGTAGTTTTACACCTTTTGAAACCTTTGTAGATGGCATTTGAAGAGTAGTTTGGAGAGCAGTCATGGCCTTTTGATCTATATCTCTTTGTTTTCTATCTTCCTCAGAGTAGTCAGTCACTTCTTTTGGTACCATGCCACCTCCAACAGCAGCTGAAGAGGTGCATGGAATATGAGGTCCTGAGGTAACAGACTAACACATCTTGCTGTCTTGTGACTTGATGAAGCCTTCCATTCTTAGGCACCAAGTATTAAAATCATCAAAAGTGATCAGTGGGGACTTTACCATGGTACCGGTTTCCATATCAGACTTAAAAGCCGCCATTTGAGATGTTAAGTGTTTTATGAGAACTGAGAAGATTTAAAATTATGAGATCTTACAATCAAGAGCCTGAAATGCTCTGATACCAATTGCAGGACCGGTTAAGAAAGATCAATACAATCAGTCTCACAATGAGAAGAGTGTTAGAACACTTAATAGATCAAATAGGGAACTGGGTTTGAGTATGAGATGCAAAGAATACAAGCAAACAAGGAGACAGAACTGAAGAACAGTATATATGGTTTTCAAGAATGATGTAATTAGTCTCAAGTTCTTTTGCAAGTGTTACAATACATAAAATAAGATAGAAGATCCTGAGATACTTTATACTACACTCTACAACCGGCTATACTTTGAAAGTCAGCTGGAAACATTGATCGATAACAAGATCAATGTAGAGTCAAAAGGTAGATTGCATTTTGACTAGTAACTATGACATGTCATAGCTCACATCTTAATATATTACAAAAAGGATAAAAGTACATAAAGTAGAAAGTTACAGACTCTAGACCTTAATGTACAGTTGCAAAAGCATGGACCTTTCACAAACTCATGGAAGTTTGTGAGACTTCAAAGTTGCAGCGGAAAGTGGGTTAGCTTTATACAAATGTACATCCGAGGAAAGCATATTCTCCTCTATCTTCAGAAGAAATCAGTTTTCACTTCATTCAGCTTCGGAAGACTTTGTCTTTGAAGCTTCGGAACAGTTCATCTTTTGGCTTCGAAAGATTTTGGTCTATGGCTTCGGAAGAATTTACACTTATAATATTTTTTGTGCAGAGTTTAAAACATCAGAAGAAACTTCTACTTTGTACATAGTGCATGCATGCAAGAAGTCTTTGGTTGCTTTGTTTGCATCAACCTTCTTATATAATCCTTACAAGAGTCAGCACAATTGATCGTTCGGTCAACACATATAGACAAAACAGGTATGTAATCATACTTTAACGATGAAAGTGGGAGTTTACAAAAGTGATTGAAATATTTCACCAAAAAATAACTCAATAATAAGAGTATGATAGTAGACGAAAATTATTGGACTAAGGAACACGCGTCTTTAGGTGACCCAAGATAATTCGATAAATCTAATGTTTGATGGTAGTATACATGAATGAAAACAAACATCAATTAGACATATGAACACAACTTGTTTAACCTTAGTTAATAAATTTTTAAAAAAAGTACAAATACATATAAACAATATAACACGAATGCTCATTTTGACTATTATCTATTAAATTTTAGTGTAGAAATAGTATAAAAACACTACGCACATTGCGGGAAAAAAACAAAATGTTTACGTAAATCCACAACCGTAACTAAAGTTAAATTGCTTGAAATTTTATTTAAAATAATTAAAGTGCTTGATAGTCGGTAAACCATGACTCGATTAATTGGCGATTATGATCCAGTTATTGATTAATGTAGATTTTTGCAAGTTCTATGGAATTTTAGCTCTGTTTTGCAAATTGACCCAAGTTTTTATGTGAAACTTAAGTGGTAATCAAAGGTAAATTGCAACCTACATATGTTGATACATAAAACATCTCACCTATCCGTAGCAACTAAAGCAAAAAAAAACATGGAGATGGATCAAATGATAATGAAGAGGTAGAAATTTATGATCAAACATGCAACAATTGAAAGCATATTAGAGAATTAGAAGCCAGCTCGAGATCCTAATGAATTATGATGGAATTATACCCTAAACGTTTCAATTAGTGCACGAAACTCCAAGTGATTCAATCTCAATGTGTTTTAGGAACAAATATAAAACAACTAAAACACACAAGCAAATCACAATTTTGGTAGAGATCCGAACTAATTATGAACATTAGAAATATAATGAAATTATTCCATTTTTTAATTTATTTTACCTTATCAAGTATTGTCTTCTACAATACACTCCGGAGGTAAGTAAACAAGTTACTTTGTTCAATTTTAAGAGGATCACACGTCATGAAACACAAAAGCTTGAAATACTTGTAATTTCCTTGCACCAAAGAATGAATGACTTTTGGCGGAGGTTATATAACTTGCATCAAAATGAATGCTTGCATCAAAGAATGAATCGCTTGCATCAAAGATAAGAAATAAAAGTAAACCCTAACTCGAATTTTTTGAAAGTCCTAGACGACTCTACAACTAAATCTCCTCTTATTCTACATATGAAGTGAGAAGAAGAAAGGAAAACTTGGAAGTGTTGATGATGATGACGGTGATACTGTTGTCGATGGCTTCACCCGCATACTATCTTATAGAATGCGTCACAAATGTAAATAATAGATTAGAGTATTTAAAAGAATATTTAAAACAAAGAATACGAACAAGAACTAATAATCTCTCAACAATATCAGTAACAAACCAAACAACGAATCAAAAAACATAAGGTTATCATAGAGATGAAACCCTAGATGTTACGATAGAAAATGAAAAGAGAGAGAAAAACAGGGGAGGAACTCAATTCATTTCTTTCAATACCCGTAACGTACAATTGCAACGGTATATAACGACTAACAATCATAACGACTACCGTTACTCACTTTCTAACGTAAACTAAACTATACCTTCAACTATCATTTATTACAACATTAGTCCCTCAACTTATTGTAACGTAACAATACTCCCCCCATATAAAATTCTTGACCTCAAGAATTGAGTGGAAACTGAGGGTATTTGGAAATGAAATCCTCTGCAACCTCCCAAGTAGCATCATGCAAAGGAAGATCTTGCCATTGAATCAAGAATTTCACCACAGGTTTATTACCCATGCGAGTCAGTTTCCTGTCTAAAATTTGAAGAGGTTGTAAGGAGTTGCTAGAAGTCGTGGGTAGAGAAACTAGCTGTTGAGGAGGACCAGCAGCCTTCTTCAACAAGGAAACATGGAAAGTGTGATGAATTTGGGCAGCAGCTGGTAATTCCAATTGATACGCAGCGGTCCCAATCTTGGCTAACACCTTAAAAGGACCATAATACTTTGGAGACAACTTAGAATAACGATGCACTCGAATTGAAGATTGAATGTAAGGGTGCAACTTGAGTAAGACCCACTCACCAATTTCAAAAGAACGTTCCGTTCGATGCAAATCTGCAAATTGTTTCATACGATTCCTAGCCTTAGCAAGCGATTGTTTCATGATCAGTAACATAGTTTGGCGCTGCTAAAACCAGTCCTTGATAGAAGCTACTTGTGAAGAAATAGGAAGATGGGGAGCTGCTAAGGGTGGATCAATACCAAATAAGGCTTTGAAAGGAGGCATCTGAATGGCAGAATGCCATGTGGTATTATACCACTATTGAGCCATTGGAAGCCAATTTGACCAAGAATGTTGAACATGCATGACCATGCATCGCAGATATGTCTCCAAACACCTATTTAATACCTCCGTTTGCCCATCCGTTTAAGGGTGATAGGCTGTGGAGAGGGCCTGTTTAATACCTTGTAAGCGTAAAAATTCTTTCCAAAAATTACTCATGAAAAGAGGATCACGATCAGATACAATGGTTTGTGGACAACCATGTATCTTAAAAACATTATCCAATACCACTTGAGCAACTTTAGGGGCTGAATAAGGATGTTTAAGTGGAATAAAGTGCCCATATTTTGTAAAGCGATCCACAACAACCAAAATGGAATCAAAACCATTTGAACGGGGAAGACCACCGATAAAATCCATGGAGATATCCGTGAATATGGCTAAGGGTATTGGTAAAGGATTTAATAGACCCGGAGATGCCACAGTTTCATACTTAGCCTGTAGGCATACATGACAAGCCTTCACAAAGGCCTTAATATCTCGTGTAGCTCATTTCCAATAAAACAAACTCTTGAATCTTTGCAAGGTGGCCTGAATGCCTGAGTCACCAGCTTGAGAAGATTCATGGCACCAAGATAAGAGTTCTTGTCGTAATTGTGTATCATTGGGAATCCACAATTTATGTTTTCTCATAAGTAAACCATCTTGAATGATAAAATGATGAACTAATTCACCACTAGTTAGACTTTGCATTAAAGAATTACCCACAGGATCTTGATGCAAAGCATGCTTTAGTTTTTCTAATAGCAATGGTTGATAAGAAGAAACAGTTGTGGCAAAAAGTGTGGAACTATGCATACAAGAAAGAGCATCCGCAGAAACTTTTTTGATCAGTTCGAATAGTAAAATGTTTAAGGAGAAGGTATTGGTACCAATGCTTGACTGCCATAATGATGGCAAGTAATTCTTTCTCATAAACTGACAAGGTTACTTGTCGTGGAGAGAGAGCTTTACTAACGAATGCAATAGGATGGTTATCTTGCATCAAAACAGCTCCCAGACCTTTCGAAGATGCATCAGTTTCAACAATAAAACCCTTAGACCAATCAGGTAATGCAAGGACTGGAGCATTAATCAATGCATATTTCAGTTGTTCAAATGCAGCTTGAGCAAGATCAGACCGATGGAACGCATCTTTTTGAAGGAGAGAAGTTAATGGTTTAGCAATAGCACCATAAGATGAAATGAAACGTCTATAGTATCCTGTTAAGCCTAAGAACCCACGAAGTTGCTTCACAGTCACTGGAACTGGCCATTCTTTAATAGCAGCAATCTTTGATGGATCCGTAGCGACCCCATCTTTTGAAATAATGTGGCCCAGATATTCAACTTGGGTACCCACAAAAGTACACTTAGATTTCTTAGCGAATAATTGATGGGTTCTGAATAAAAGAAAGACCTCTCGAAGATCCTGCAAATGTTGTTGCAAAGATTTGCTATACACCAATATATCATCGAAGAAAATAAGTACCTTCTTCCGTAATAATGGTTTAAAAACGGCATTCATGAGACCTTGGAATGTAGCAGGTGCATTCGTCAATCCGAAGGGTAAAACGAGGAATTCAAATAGCCCTTGGTAAGTGCGAAATGTTGGGGTTTAACATGTTTATCAAAGTTCATATTTACTTGTAGATATGAAAACGCAGCGGAATATATGATTTAAAACATGTTAAAATCTGATTATCAAACCCATTTGACAAAAACCCCAAGCCATGGATCTTTATACACATTGCATACAAATGAAATGAACATAAAATGTAAGAACCACAACCTTTGGAGCTGCAGAAATCTGAGATTAAAGAGATGAAAAAGATGTGTTCTTGTGGCTAAACTTCAAGGTAGAAGCTCTCAAGATAGCATACCCCAAGCCTATCAACAAAGCACCTTGAATGCTAGGATCTTTGACACCAATTTCCAGCTACAAAACAAACTTTTGAAGGCTGAAAATCACCTTCCTTTCTTGCCCAAAACCGTGAGATAGAGGAGAGAAAGGAGAGAGAACTTTTGTTAAGTGTGTGTTCTTGGATGTGAAAAATGAATTGAGTGTTCAAGTGTCCAAGACTTGCATGTCTTGGAACTAATAAAGTGGGACAACCAAGACCAAGGGGCGCCGAAAATGGTCCCCTTTGGTTTTCCCTCTCAATTCAAACTCTTGTTAAAATTATTTAATCACATCCCTTGTTTTATAAAATTTAAACCATTTTAATTTTATATCACTAACACACACTATTATTTGCCATTCTTTAACTAATTTAAGCAATGAAACAAATAATCCCTTATGAACAAATATATATATATATATATAATCTTGTTCATTAACAAAAGCAGTGATTTAGAAAACCCGGTTTCTAAATTGGTGATTTATTTATTTGTTTGATCTAATCAATCAAATAAATATTTGTTGGTGTTTGTTTGGCTTGTTATTGGGTATGACCCGACTTGGATCATATCACACTAGTCACATCAATTTAATATGTATCTTGGGCAGATCAATTCTTTCAATCTCCCACTTGCACAAGATTCATAGAAGATTGATGCAAGCAGCAAATAACGCCTAGCAACGGTTTGCTACCCCTAATGTATATGATTAAGTGCCATTCAATAACATCATCCCTTTTCAAGTACCTTACTCGAACATGATTTAGGTGAATCAATCATCTATCCTTTTGTTCAGATGTCATGTTAAATCCAAGAGACACAGAATTGTCATTCTCCGATGATTTAACTTTAATAGGCCTTAGACATCTAACTCTTAACGAATAAGAGCAACAAATTCCATCTTGACTACATACGTCTCTCACAATCACCTCATATCATACCTGAATTCAGCCTTATGTACTGCCAATATTTCAGAACAGCAAAGTACTAAGTCAAAGTACAATACTTGGTGAATATTAAGACCCAATATGTATCTCAGGTCTAAGGATACTATGATATTCGCCTTTACTCAATATTTCTTATGACTAATCACAAAGATTCCATGCAGAAATAGTTGAGTGCGGGTCAGTCCAATATCTATATCCCATAGATATCAATGAACCTTGGTAGCAACCTCTTGCTCTATATTCATAACTTATAAATATCAACCAATCCAAGTTTATTATAGTCTTACATTCATAATTGTTCCCACAAGTATGATCGACTACGGACGTTTAGAATAACTTATTTATTCACGGATTTAAACATGCTAAAATAGAAGAACAAATGAAAATTATAACCATATAATTAAGTCAAATAACATAAGTTCCAATATCCAAATACAAAGTACAACATTAAACCTAGTCACTAGAATATCTAAGTCCCATGGCACAAGCATGACCTTCATGCTTTGCCTTTTCAAGGAGCTTTGTGAGTGGATCCGCAATGTTTTTATCAGTGTGGACTTTGCGAATACATATCTTTCCTTTTTCAACTTCATCCCTTATGTAGTTGAATCTCCGTTCAATGTGCTGAGTCTTTTGATGAGCACGAGGTTCCTTGATTTGAGCAATCGCACCCTCGTTGTCACAAAAGATCTATAGGAAATCCTGAATGGAAGGGACTACCCCTAGGTCGGCTATGAATTTCTTCAGCCATGCAGCTTCCTGTGCTGCCATTGAAGCGGCGACATATTCTGACTCTGTAGTGGACAACGCTACGACTTCTTGCTTTGAGCTTTTCCAAGAAACAGCTCCGCCATTCAGAATAAAGATGTACCCTGATTGAGATCGTGAATCATCTCGATCGGTTTGGAAACTCGCATCCGTGTAACCTTTTACAACGAGTTCCTCTTCACCAGACCCGTAGATCAAGAACATGTCCTTAGTCCTCCTTAGGTATTTCAGAATGTTCTTGACAGCCATCCAATGACTATCACCAGGATTTTGCTGGTATCTACTTGTCATACTTAAAGCGCATGACACGTCCGGTCTAGTGCATATCCATGCATACATGATGGATCCTATAGCAGATGCATATGGGATTGCCTTCATTCTATTTTGCTCCTCCTTCGAGCTTGGACATTGAGTCGTACTCAATATTGTCCCTCTTTGAATAGGTACAGTACCTTTCTTAGAGTTTTCCATCTTGAACCTTTTCAAGATTTTGTCAATGTATGCACTTTGATTCAAACCAATCAGCCGCCTTGATCTATCCCTATAGATCTTTATTCCCATAATATAGGTGGCTTCACCAAGATCCTTGATGGAAAAACAACTTCCAAGCTAGGTTTTTACACCTTCCAAGGTTGGAATGTCATTTCCAAATAGTTGTATGTCATCAACATACAATACTAGGAAGGTTATTGTGCTCCCACTAGCCTTCTTATACACACAAGCCTCATCAGCGTTTTTGATGAAGCCAAATTTCTTTACTTCATCATCAAAACGGTGATTCCAACTTCTCGATGCTTGTTTCAATCCATAGATGATTTCTTTAACTTGCATACCTTGTTAGGATGTTTTGGATCGACAAAACCTTCAGGCTGAACCATATAGACATCTTCCTCAAGATATCCATTTAGGAAAGCGGTTTTGACATCCATTTGCCAAATCTCATAATCAAAATGAGCTGCTATGGCAAATAATATCCTTATAGACTTAAGCATTGCAACAGGTGAGAAGGTTTCATCATAATCAACCCCTTGAGTTTGAGTGAAACCCTTTGCTACAAGTCTAGCTTTGTAAGTATCCAAGTTTCCATGCATATCGGTTTTCTTCTTGAAAACCCACTTACTTCCAACTACTTTGGAATTAAGAGGTGGTACAACAAGTTCCCAAACTTGATTGTCATACATGGATTGCATCTCAACGTTCATGGCTTCAAGCCATTTGTCACAATCCAAATTGGACACTGCATCATGATATGTGGTTGGTTCATCTGAATCTACCACATAGCATCCATCCATGAAAAATCCGTATCTTTCATGTGGAATACTAGTTCTACCACTTCTGCGAACGTTTTGTGTGTATTGATCAACCGCTTGATCATCATCAACATCCTCATGTTGAGTGCTAATTTCAACCAAACGTGCATCGGGCTGTGGTTCTTGATCTTCCTCAAGATCCACTGTTCTACTGCTAGCTCCTTCCATAAGGAACTTGGCTTCTAAGAACTCACCCTTCCTGGAAACAAACACCTTTTGTTCCAGTGGATCATAGAAATAATATCCCATAGAATCTCTAGGATATCCAACAAAGATACACTTGGTGGATCGGACATCTAATTTGTTTGGGGTGGGAGTCTTAACATAAGCCTCACAACCCCAAACCCTTAAATATGATAGGGATGGAACTCTTCCATGCCATATCTCAAAAGGTGTCCTTTCCACCTTCTTGGTTGAGGCCATATTCAGAATACGGGCCGCGGAGAGCAAAGCAAAACCCCAAAATGATAGAGGCAATGTGCTTCTAGCCATCATAGATCGAACCATATCCAATAAGGTTCGATTCCTCCTCTCAAACACACCATTATGTTGTGGTGTTCCAGGTGGAGTGAGTTGTGAGACAATCCCACAACTCCTAAGATGATCTTGAAAAACATCACTTAGGTATTCACCACCCCTATCGGTGCGGAGAACTTTAATTGATTTGTTGAGTTGATTTTCTACTTCATTCTTGAAGATTTTGAACATTTCAAAAGCTTCATCTTTGTGTCTTATTAAGTACACATACCCATAGCGACTATAATCGTCGGTAAAGGTAATGAAGTATCTTTCACCATTCCTAGTCATTGGCTTAAAAGGACCACATACATCCGAATGTATGATACCTAATAAATCTTTTGCCCTTTCGTTAGTTCCACTAAAGGGTGTCTTAGTCATTTTTCCTTGTAAACAAGATTCACATACATCAAATGAATCACATTCATTTGTTTTTAAAAGACCATTCTTTTGAAGTGTTTGTATGCGTTTCTTGTTTATATGACCAAGACGACAATGCCAAAGGTAGGTATCACTCAAATCCAATTTGAGTCTTTTGGTGGTTGCTTGGTATATTGAGCTATCATATGTTGCGTTTTCATGAACCAATTCATAAATGCCATTACAAGGTATAGCTTTAAAATAAAATACATGATTTAAAGAAACATGAATATCATTGTCAACAAACTTGAAATCATAATCATATTGTCTTAAACGGGAAACAGAAATTATGTTCCTAGTCAAACTAGGAGCATATAATACATTACACAAAATAACTTCCAAACCATTTGGAAGTTTCAAAATGTAGTCTCCTTGGGCTTCCACGTGAACTTTTGCACCATTGCCCATGAAGAGACTTATTTCCCCTTTCTCATAATGCTCATTTCTTTTGAACCCCTGCAACAAATTGCAAATGTGAGTTCCACATCCGGTATCTAATACCCATGTGTTAGAAGAAATAACATTTAGTTCTATATGTATCATGTATGTTATACCTGAGGTTTGCCCCGCATCCCTCTTTTCTCTCAACTCTTTGAGATAGACTGGACAATTTCTCATCCAATGCCCTATCTCACCACATTTGAAGCATGGGTCGTTCACAGCAACCTTTTGCTTCTTCTCCTTGGGCTTTGGAGGTTCCGCCCTAACAACCATCTTCCCCTTGCCCCCAACGTGCCCCTTTCCTTTGGCAACAGTTGCCTTAGGAGGGGGTAGAGACCTTCTCCTTCTCCCACCTTCATTAATGGTGAGAACGGGTAAAACCCTTTTACCCATTCCCGCCTCAGCTGATTTGAGCATAGAATGAAGTTCATTTATGCTCTTGTCCCATCCGTTCATGTTGTAATTCATGACGAATGCCTCAAACTTTTTAGTTAGGCCATTAAGGATCAAATCCGTGGCCAACTCTTTTGAGACGGGACAGTTTAGCCTTTGAAGGCGGTCGATGTGGCTTTTCATCTTAAGAACATAAGATGAAACTGATTGGGATTCCTCCATCCTACATGCATGAAGCGCTCGAACCGTTTCTAAGCGCTCCACTCTAGCTTGCTGCTGGAACGTTTCCCGCAGCTGAGTGATCATGTCATAGGCTCCATGGAGCTCATACTCCTTTTGGAGTTCGGGTGTCATACTTGCTAACATTAAGCAAGAGACCTGGATGGAGTCCTCCACATATCTAACCCAATCATTATAGGCTTCCACATCCTCCTCGTTAGGTTCATCGGAGATGGGATCATCAAGGATATAGGCCCGCTTTTCCTGCTTGAGAACAATTCTCAAGTTGCGGTACCAATCCATGAAGTTATTAGGTGTTAGACGATCCCTTTGAAGGATCGCCCTTAGGGATTGGTTGCTTTGGTTTGGTACATCATTATTAGCGTTGTTGTTGTCGGCCATCTACAAGATTTTACAAAGTTCCATTTTAGTAATCGTTGATAAATATATTCCATTTATTAATACCCTTTATGTCTCATAGACTATTAATAAACAAAATTTTAGAATCCAACGTTATATTTAAATATTGGTTAGGTGACCTTTATCCCATTATTTAAATAAAACAAGGTAGTCATAAATGACAATTGCAACCTATTGCAACTTCTAGTGGTATGGGATCGTTTAAACATCATATGTTTATCACGGCATGTTTATCCCATCAACACCTTTTATAAAACATATTTTAGGTGATCCATTCAATATATTTTACAAATCAAGTCGTCCTACTTACACACACGTGTGAGTTTACTATATAAGTGGTTAGGTGACCTTTATCCCACAAACATGGTATTCTCACCTCAAATTACAAGTTCCCTCAAAGTGGTTAGGTGACCTTTATCCCACTAAGAGTTTGCAAGTAACCTAAGTGTTGTGTAAAAGGATGGTGTTTAACTTGTTTTTCAAAAGGGATTTATAATTTCACAATTCTTGTTTTAGAAAAGTCTATGTATCATATGATTGTATGCATTCAACCATATGCTACCCTATTGGTTCTTTTAAATAAAACCCATTTTATTTTGCAAACCATTAACTCCTTTTATAGAACCATTCTATTTATGCTTAATGATTTGAGAACCAATTACTTGTTTGTTGTTTGTTTTAGTTGACGGTTTGTTAATCACATCCAAGTATTCAAACAAACATCATCATATGCATTCAACCAAACATAAATAAAACATTCATATATGCATAACAAAGCATACTAAGTTGATCACACTTGTTTAGCCAAAACAAGTGTGTCAAATGGTCATGTCCTAAGGGTTATGAATCATGACACATGGTTGACCAAAGGGACTCCCACTTGAAACCACATCTTCAAGCATCCTCTTTGTCTTATCCTTTCTTCAAGTCTTGATCTTGAGCATCCTTTACAAAATATGTATCCTAATACATTTTTTCTAGTAAAGAAAAACTCCTAATCTATTTATTACAAACCATATGAATGAATAGATTACAAAACAAAACTTGAAACCAAAGATAAATTATTACATGCCCAAATGAATACAACATGACAATCAATCATTCAATCCAAATGGTCTAGGCTTTGTTATGCATAATAAACAACAATATATCCAAATATACACTAATGATTCGATTTTGGCAGCCCCTTATCACCCATGTTTTTGGCCAACATAAACCAAGAACTAATGGGTTTAGTCCATGCAAACAATTATCTTATAAACTAGAGTTTTAAAGATCCTAATATGCATAATGTAGCATCTTTAAAACATCAAAAGGGGGTACCAAAACAGCCCCTTATCCACGGTTTTGGTGCTGTCAAAATGAAATACCAAGTATAATACATGTATGCATATGTATAAGTGGCTCTTGATGCCATTGTTGGGGTTTAACATGTTTATCATAGTTCATATTTACTTGTAGATATGAAAAACGCAGCGGAATATATGATTTAAAACATGTTAAAATCTGATTATCAAACCCATTTGACAAAAACCCCAAGCCATGGATCTTTATACACATTGCATACAAATGAAATGAACATAAAATGTAAGAACCACAACCTTTGGAGCTGCAGAAATCCGAGATTAAAGAGATGAAAAAGATGTGTTCTTGTGGCTAAACTTCAAGGTAGAAGCTCTCAAGATAGCATACCCCAAGCCTATCAACAAAGCACCTTGAATGCTAGGATCTTTGACACCAATTTCCAGCTACAAAACAAACTTTTGAAGGCTGAAAATCACCTTTCTTTCTTGCCCAAAACCGTGAGATAGAGGAGAGAAAGGAGAGAGAACTTTTGTTAAGTGTGTGTTCTTGGATGTGAAAAATGAATTGAGTGTTCAAGTGTCCAAGACTTGCATGTCTTGGAACTAATAAAGTGGGACAACCAAGACCAAGGGGCGGCCAAAAATGGTCCCCTTTGGTTTTCCCTCTCAATTCAAACTCTTGTTAAAATTATTTAATCACATCCCTTGTTTTATAAAATTTAAACCATTTTAATTTTATATCACTAACACACACTATTATTTGCCATTCTTTAACTAATTTAAGCAATGAAACAAATAATCCCTTATGAACAAATATATATATATATATAATCTTGTTCATTAACAAAGCAGTGATTTAGAAAACCCAGTTTCTAAATTGGTGATTTATTTATTTGTTTGATCTAATCAATCAAATAAATATTTGTTGGTGTTTGTTTGGCTTGTTATTGGGTATGACCCGACTTGGATCATATCACACTAGCCACATCAATTTAATATGTATCTTGGGCAGATCAATTCTTTCACGAAATGCGGTCTTATGAATGTCTTTAGGGTGCATCCGAATCTGATGATACCCTGAACGGAGGTCCAGTTTAGAAAACACCTGAGCACCTCCTAATTCCTCTAACAACTCTTCAATGAGAGGAATGGGAAAACGATTCTTGATAGTGTGATCATTAAGCATTTTGTAATCCACACATAATCTCCAAGAGCCATCTTTTTTTTAACAAGTACGACAGGAGAAGCAAAAGAACTCACACTATCACGGATAATGCCCATGTCCTTCATTTCTTGAACCATCTTCTCAATGATGTCTTTTTGACCCATAGGATATCTATAAGCTCTCTGATTAACTATGACATTCTCATCCTCTAATTGGATCTTGTGATCACAAAAATGAGTGGGTGGAAGAGAACTAGGAGTTTGAAAAATGTCCTCAAACTCGAGTAGCAATCTATTGACATCCTCAGTGAGGCTTGCATTAGAGACCTTAGATTGGTGTTGGAATACACCTTGTTCAGTTGTTTGTAAACTAAACAACTCTGAATGACTAAGGATGTTACTGGATTGTAACAAAGAATGCATTTTCTCCACTGAACACAAGGATAGATCCTTGTGATTAATGCCCTTCAACTCCAAAAACTTATCATTAATCTTGAATTGCATGGTGAGATTTTTGAAACTCCAAATGATATCATTCAATGTTTGAAGCCATTGAATACCCAATACCATATCAAAATTCTCCAAGGGTAGAAGTAGAACATCCTCCTTGAACCAATTGCCTTGCATCAACCATTGGAAATCTTGACACAAATCACGACAAGGTAATTTGTTACCATTTGCAACTGTGACTGCCATGGATGGAACGATTGTAGTACGACACTTCAATCGAGATGCCAACTCACAATCTAAAAAGTTATGAGTTGAGCCCGAATCAATGAGAATTTGTAGTTGGCGAGTTCCAATTGTGCCAACAACTCGCATAGTGGAAAAAGAGGGAACTCCCATAAGAGCATGAATGGAAATAAGTGGTTCAGCCAATAAACTTGGAATAGGAGATTCAACTTCAACTTCTGAAGGGTAAGAATCAATGTTTATATCTTCATTAGCACCAATCTTCAACACATATAATTGCTTAAATTTGCAATTATGAGATGGAGTGTACTTTTCAGTACACCAAAAACATTCACCTCGAGCCCTTTTTTCTTATGCCTCCTTAGTAGATACTTTTCTCACACCCTTAACCATCTTACTCATTGGTGGTGTCGGAAGTAATAAAAGAGTAGAAGTAGTATTTGGCAGGATGTTAGACCCCGTACTCGAAGTAGGAGTTTTATAAGGAGTGTTAGTCAGTTTAGGAACTGTGCTAACCGAAGGTAAAGAGTTAACCACTTTCTTTGTATCCTTATTGCCAAATAAAGTAGAATATACTACTTCCTGTTGTTTAGCCATTGCAATCGCCTCCCTCAGAGTTTTTGGTTTAAAGATCTTAACCAAACATCTGATTTCGGGCTTCAATCCAACCACAAACAACCCGGCCGCATAATTTTCACACAATTTGACTCTATTAAGAAGTGCATCGAATGCATCACAATACTCTTGAAGTGTACCTGTTTGATGAAGATTCTTTAATTCTTCAATAGGCTCTTCAGACAATCGGATAGAGAATCTATTGAGAATAGAACGAGAATAATCCTCCCATAGCATCTCTTCAACATCACGATCTTGGCTTGTAACGAACCCTTGATGCCATTGCAATGCAACTCCCTCCAAACTTATAACAGCATAATGAACCTTCAAGTGCGCCGGAGTCTTATCCACCGAGAAGAAATGATTACATTTGTATAACCATCCTTCAACATCTTCGCCACTGAATTTTGGAAATCCAATCTTCCAAGCCTCACCAATCGTTCTTCATGATGGTTATTGTTTCTAGGGTTCTTTTCGAACAGTTCTTTCAACGATTTGAGCTGTACACAAACTTCTGCCATCTGAGATAGCAAATTCTTGATGTGATTCGAGTTTTCTTCTAAAATTGATTGTTGAGCTTGAATTAATTGCGAATTTTCTTTCGAGATCTTCTCCAATTTCTCCATTTCTTGTTGTCTTGTTGCCGTCGCCATACTCAAAACGCCGCTGTTTCGCCGGAGCTCCGATGAGGATCGGTGCTCTGATACCAATTGTTACGATAGAAAATGAAAAGAGAGAAAAACAGAGGAGGAACTCAATTCATTTCTTTCGATACCCGTAACGTACAATTGCAACGGTATATCACGACTAACAATAATAACGACTACCGTTACTCACTTTCTAACGTAAACTAAACTATACCTTCAACTATCATTTATTACAACATTAGTCCCTCAACTTATTGTAACGTAACACTAGAACTCAAGACGATGAAGATGAACATCTGAAAAAGAGTGTGTGAATCAAAGATATTTTGTTTGAATTGAGCAGAACATCCAAAGCCACCACCAATTAGGATCCATCACAAGAAAATAGAAAAACAAATAAATCACAAGATGTGCCCTCTTTAGAGAGCAAACGGGTAAACGTGGGTCATCCATAAAGCCAACAACCCACACAAATCAGCAGTAGTCCATACAAATAAAAAACAACCCAACAAGTTGAAATACAAAATATAAAATAGATTAGAATGTAATCTTTTGGATATAGAATTACTAAGACCGTAATTATTTTAACCCCCCCCCCCCCCCCAAAACAATAATTTTAATATCCAAAAGGATCAAACTTACCTAATTAGCATAGAAAATCATGCTGAATAACAAATAATGACTTTATAAAAATGTCTACGAGTTGTTCAGAAAAAGTAGCCATAGTTATGATATTTCTAGACAATTTTTTTTCTCGTCGAAAAAATAAGTCAATGAAGAAGTGTTTTGTACCATCATGAAAACAGGGTTTGCGACAATAGACAAAGCTGCACAATTATCACCAAAAAAAATTGATAGGAATAGTAATAGTAATAAAAACACGTAACTCTTTCAAAACATTGACAATCCACATGACTTCACACGTGGCAGCACACATAGCACGATATTCTACTTCTACCGAGGATCCTGACACGGTGGACTGTTTTTACTTTTTCAGGACATAAGGGAATTGCCTAGAAACACAAAAAGCAGTGATTTCCGAGAATTTAAACATTTGCCCCTGTCAAAATCAGCAAAGACGAACAGATCTAAACTGGATCATATTTAAAAGAACATACCTTTCCTGTGAGCGCAGTTTAAATATCTAAACAACCAAAGAGCATTTTTTAGGTGAGACACACACAATGGGGTGATGCATGAATTAACTTAAAAACTACGTTAAGTATGAGATATCAAGACGATAATGTGGAAAAAAAATGAGCTTACCAATCAATTATCAATATTCAGTCATATTATTCATAACAGTTTCATCTTGTTTACACAAAGCTAACGACATGATGTTGTTCAATAGGAGTGTTAACCGTTTACATACATACATTCCAAATTTAGTTAACAATTCAACACATTATTTGCATTGGGATTAAAAAATACAAGAAGTTGACTAATAACTCCAATGCCCAAAAAGTAATTCAATAAATCCAAATCTTGAATCATAAAGTTAAAATGAAGTAACACTATAATCCTAATAGTTTCATTAACATTACATGTAGTTACAATAATATCATCCACGTAAACAAATAGAAATATTATTGCCGGATGACAAGATTTAATAAATAGTGAATAATCACACTTATTTTGAACAAACCTAATTTCTAGCAAGACCCAAATAAAGTGTTCAATTCACATATGAGTGCTTACTTTAAGCCATAAAGGGATTTAGTGAGTTTGCATACACGAGTATCATTTTTTAAGAAATACCCTTGGGTAGAAACATAACTTAGTAGGAGACTTGGCACAACACAATCAGATATGAAGAGTCAGAGTGAAAACCTAGGATTTTTTATACAAGAAACCCTAGATCTCATGCAAGAAACTTCAACCATCAGCAGAATTTGAATACCAAAATCGAAATCAACAATTGACACAGGCTCTGATACCATGTCACATATGTAAATGATAGTTCAAAGTATTCAGCAGAAGATCCAAAACAAAGAATACGTAAGAGAACTAATAATTTCTCAACAATATCAAGTTCAAATCATCTTTGTCTGAACAACAATAACAAACAAGAAATCAAAACGACATAAGGTTCATCAATGTGATGAAACTCTAGAACTCAAGACAATGAAGACGAAATTCTGAAAAGAGAGCATGCGAATCACAGACATTTTGTATGTATTAAGCAGAGCATCAAAAGCCACAACTAAATAGGATCCATCACAAGGAACGAAAAAAACAAGTAACCCATTACTCTTGTGCTCTTTTGAGAAGAAACGGGTAAACGGGGTCATTTAGAAGCTCCAAAAGCCATCAGCAACAACCCACACAAATCAGCAACAACCCACACAAATCAGCAACAACCCACACAAATCAGCAACAACCCACACAAATCAGCAACAACCCACACAAATCAGCAACAACCCAACAACATGAAATACAAATTGTAAAATAGATTAGAATGTAATCTTTTGAGTATAGATAAACTAAGACCCTATTTTTTAACAGAAAGAATGAACCGAGAGGATTGAGAGAGGAGTGCACCGTCTAACCTTTATATAAATCGGAAATCATGAAGTCGTGCGAAACCATTTTCTTATCAGCTTCATCTTCTTCATACATTTGACTCCTCGTGTCATGTTCATCTTCTTTATAATGTTCCTTTGGTACTCTAGGTCATATTCATCTTCTTAATCACTCTCACAAATCTCTTACAATTAGGATGAAAGGGTTCAAAGGTTGAGCTCCTCCAAGAGAAGGAGGGAGGAAGGGAGGGGGGGAGAGAGAGAGAGAGAGAGAGAGGGTGAGAGGGAGGGAGAGAGAGAAATAGGTGGTAGGCGAGAGGGAAAAGGGGGGTGGGAAGAGAGAGAGAGAGAAAGAGAGAGAGAGGGAGAGGGAGAGAGAGCGGGAAGAGGGAGAGACAGGCGGAGAGAAAAAAAGAGAATGGGCGTACCTGGTGCTGCAAATAGCTCCCGCGTTTTCGCAGGGTCAAGGGAGGGTCCGTCCCATTTAAGGGAAGATGTACGCGGTGTTTCCCCCACATTTTGTGGGGAGGCCGTTTCCACGGATCGAACCTGAGACCTTCGGTCCCTTAGGAACAGCTTTTACCGCTGCGCCAAAGCCCGCCCTCTAGAAAAAAAGAGAATGGTGAAACAATACTACCTTTCTCTCTTTACAATAAGTGTAATTAGCCAAAGATGTTGAAACACCCCACACGTTCATTCAACTAATCCACTAAAACATCATGCACTTAGTTGTTATCTGAGTTGAACATTAAAAGCCCATACAACAACTTATCTACATCAAGTTATGACAAAAAAAAAACCATACCTTTGTGACATTTATATAAAATAAACCGACCAAAGCACACATCAACCTAGTTTAGCGTTCAACTGGAAACAATATCAACCCATATATTTTGTAACAGTTTGGCGGCATACAAGCGATTCGTACTCTTATACACGAATGATGACACATCAAAGTCACAAACATGTATCAAGTAATAACACATGTTATGAATCCTAAGAGATCTTCGATAACGTGTTTAAGAATTCAAATTATGTAATTTAACTAATTTGTCCACCATATATGAATATCCACTTCGGATACTCCAGTGAGCTTCCACCTCCATTCTTCATCATACAAAACACACACTACAGAAGCAGCTATGTATTCAAGTGGAAATGTATGTACATTTGTTCACGTATCTCATCTTGCCATCGGTTCCAAGTCAAAATTCAGTGTTAAGCATGCATTTTTAGTCTATACAGAGCGGTTCACAAAAAGAAGCCAAGATAATAATCTATATACAATATAGGCAAACGCTTTTTGTGGAACACCAAAATATGACTTTTTTGCATACAGGCTTACCGTAACAAATATTCTATAGTTTTCTAGTTCTGCGTTTCACCAACCATGTGTTGTTTTACCTGCTCTCGTCCGTAGCTGGTATTGATAGGGCCCTTGAGTTTTCCAAAAGTAGATTCTCATGGTTACTAAAAGAATCTATACTTTCTGTTTCTTGATGGATGGGTTTTCTCTACACATGTTTCTCCATTTATCTTTCAAGTCTATAGTAGTACGACTCTTATCAAATACGTCCCGCCCAAAATCTAAAATTTGCTTCCATGGAATTCTTTTGTTATCGGCACAATAATATCTCTGAAACCCTTCCTAAGAAAGTTGAAACACAAACTGACAATTAACAGATGCCTGACAATCAAAAAAAGATCTATCTTTTATAAAACAATTCTGCAGATTGTATGCATAAAAAAACACTTCGGACAACTTCAGGTCTATTCAACTCATTTGACAGGTTAAAATATGACCCAGGTAAACCTATTCATGAGTGACCAGGTCAAGTTACTACCTTAAAATTGAGCCAATATGATCTCTGCACCACATGATCTTCCTTACAAGATAATATAACTATGAGCAGGTGTGTTTATAATCAAAAAAATTATTTGATTATTTACCAAGATTTTAAAAGGGGGGATGTGAAGGGTACAAAAAGAGCATAAACTAAACTGATGATTAGACAAATGCAGAAACTCAAGTACCTTTAGCATCTCCTCCTCTGATTTCTCCCAAAAGAGGTTCCTTCGCCGTGGTAAAGTAAATGTTGGAGATGTGCTGCATATTAAAGAGTAGGTTCATCAAAATCCAGCAAAAAGTGAAAATCTCAATAAATATATTATCAGGATATGGGGACAGAAATATCAAGAAAAGTATATCTTACATGCAGAAGCCAAGAAGGATTATAAAACAAATGAGTGTTTGTGAAAGTCCTACTCTAGAATGAGTTGTTTTTTCCTGGTTATGTTTGATCTTAAATGGGAACATTTAAAGAAAAACTATATACATACCTAGAAAAAAAACCTAAGTGGACTGAACAAATAAGAAGAGCCAAAAGGCATCCAAATTGTATTTTTATGCATAGGCCCTCTGAATCTCTGATTAATTTTTTTACAACAAAAAAATAGATTATCACTGAGAAATATCAAATACTTGTACGCACAATCGCACATTTTACATATATTGTTTATATAAAATTAAACATTGTGGGCTAAAAGTTTTTTGGGCAGCCTAACAGCCCAGTTTCACACCTCCTATACATACCATATGCCTGAGTAAGCAAATCTACTAGAGGCTTCGTGTGTACCATAAGGATCCACAAGCACTACTATGGGGATTTCCAACTTCCCTTTATATTATATGGGTACACACCTTGACACCTGCTTTTTTCAAGGTTAAGAACTTACCACTGAGGTTCTTGCTTACGGGTTCTTTGTAAGTGACTACACATAGAGCACACCGGATTTTCATTTTCTTTTGATGGCTGTTTAGTCATGCCAGCTTGGTTTCTTGGCAGATGTAGTGAGCCAGCTGGTGCACAATCTTCACCTCTACTCATGCCATGTTCATTTTCATTTAATTTCAATTTTTCACTCAATGCTCCACTTTGTGTTGATAAATTTTCATTCAAGCAAACTCCTGTTTTAGACGATATCTTTGGTCTATGCTTGACTCCCAAGCTTAAAAACACTTGCAAGTCTTTTCTTGCTAGAGAAGCCATTTTCTTCATTTCCAAATACTTAGATATGGCACGAGAATATGAACAAAATGGGCAGAAAAAAACTCCATTTCCATCAAATGTAGCAATAGAGCCCAAACAGCTCTTGTGTACCCTAAAGGGGCAGGCATCAGAACTACAAACTAGCAACTGACCACCTTTGCTACACTTCATACAAAGAAATATCTCAGTGAAGTCAACCGTAGCCAAGAAATCTTGATTGTGTGCGGCTTGAGAGCTCAAAAAAGCGTCTTTTTTGGCTGCAATATCAGTCATCCCATCATCATCGTCACCACCACCACCAGCAGGAGGCTGCTTTTGATCATGGTTAATATTAGCATGATCACAACTCTGTTGAAGACTCGATGATACGACATGCTCCACATGATCTATCAATGTGTTTGCCTCTAAGTCTTCTACCGGGGGTTCTATAGTCAATTCATGTTTTTTCCTCCGATATCCCCTGTAATTCCTCTATTAGATTCTTCAATATGATCAGACTTCTGCAAGGGGCTCTCTTGTAATTTGCTGTTGTCGATTTCATTTTTCAGAAATACTAAATCATCGTTAGCTATCGTCGTTTGGGAATTATAATAAACATCAACCTCAGGGGTTGTATTTTCAGATAGTTTTTCACATCCTAATTTACTCATCTTTTTCAATGATTCAAGAATTGGGTGACTGTCGCCAAGAAGTGCTTCCTTTAGCTGTTTGATCAAACAATGAAACAAAATGTAAATAAAGCCAAAAAAATATTCTTTTTGGCCTTTGTAAATAATTGAATTATTTTCTACCTTTTGCACGGGAGTTTTGAGAAAAGAAGCTCTTTTTTGTATTATGAAAGGACAAATATTCCACTTTTGTTTTTCCAGCTCCGTCATTGGTTCAGATGTCTGTTACATATAGAAAACTAGTAAAATTATCCGCGCGATGCGGCGGGTTCGCTAACCAGTTAATTGTATTTTTTAAAATACTTTAGTTTTTAACTTTATCAAATTTTTTATATTTATATTTCTAATAGACATTAAATGTATCTTTAGTAAATTAATTGACATTTTTAAATTACTGTTAAAATATTACATTATTATAAGTTTGATTATTATTTAATTATTAGTAGGAAAAGAAATCATTTTACCGAGTACTTAAAAGTTTAAAAGAGTTAAAAGAAAGATATCTAATAGAGTATTCATATTTCCCATTCCTTGTTCATTTAACATACACCTCCTAACCTCCACTGAATTGTACCACCGTCAACCACCAGCACCGCCAAGTTGGTCTCCACTGAACCACACATGCCA